>BRKX01000015.1:43187028-45587028 GCA_026008535.1 Perilla frutescens
GGAAAACCATGGCCGGAATGTTGAACCTCACTCCGACTCCAATTTTCCGGCCGGTATCGACCCGCAGAGCAACAAGCGACAGAGTATTTATGGTGAAGTCATCATCAGTAAATACTTCAGGAACCCCTTTGTCCTCGATATCTCCGCCGCCCAATTTCAAGGCGCCGCAGCCGAAGCCATTTTCTGTCCGTCCCGATAGGGTTTTAGACATTTTGGGGGCTTCTCTCGCTTTGCTCTTCCGCCTTACCACCAGTGTACTTGTCTCTGGGTAATCAATTCGCCCCTTCTTTTTTTACTTTCTTTTCTATTCTTATGGTTTTTTATGTCCCATTTCTTTTAGATTGTTTCTGTTGATTCTGCAACTAAATTTCCTCCAATTAATATGTATATTTTGTGCTTTTTGAACTACTGAGGGTAATGAGGTTCTTTGGGAAAACTGAAAAAACTAAGCTTTAATGGGTTTTAGTCCTAAAACACTATCATACATATGATGTTTCGTTTCAAATAATATGTAATATAAAATGAAATATAATGCATATTGAATGTGTCATGATGGAATAGAGTGATCATCTTCAATTATTCCACCTGGTTGCTAGTAACTTTTTTTCGATGTCTTGTTTCTTAGAGGAAAGAGGATTTGTAAGCACTGTGATTTTAAAGACTGAGTAATCTGTTCTAAGCATCACTTATGTGACATCTATATATGTAGTTATATAATTTCAAGGTTCATTCCGGTGGCAGGTATTCTGTGACCGTTGTGCCAGCAAAGGAGATTCCAGCTGATCAATATGCTCTAGGATTTGCTGGTAACTTTCTTGACTTTTGAACAAAGAACTCTGTTTTGTTTGTGTCGTGTGTCTCACCCTGGATAAATAATATGATATTCAAACTAAAGCAGCAAATGTCAAGATAGGGAGGGAGCCAGCTGTTTTTGTTGTGTTAATGGAAAATGAGCGGCTTACCTAGGGTCGTGTTCTCGAAGATGTACATTGTCCTTCTCTTATCTCAACATACCAAAAATAAAAAATAAATAAAAAAAAATTAATTCAAAGGTCCATGAATATTGTGCATGATGATCATATACCCTCAGTCTTCTAGTTGACTGGCTGAATTACTAAGCTAGCTTGATTTTGAGAAGATTCACTTTTCTTCAGGTTTTAAGTTGAAAGAGAGTTCAAAGTTAGGCCCTCCGCCCTGAGAAGCCAATTGAGATATATGAATTTGAAAGGTATTGGGATTTAGATTCCTATTCTTGGATTTTGTACTTAAGCATTCCAAAAGACTACGATTTAGAACCACTCTTTCGAGTTCTCTATTATATTCATTTATAACTCCTTGAAAGGAAACTAACTGCATATGTTGCCTGTCCCCATGTGGGTTGTGATGGAACATGTGAAATACCTCCAGCTGCCCGTTTTGTCGGAAGGTATCTTCACAAAAATATATGACTAGTTGCTTCATATGGTACATCCTCTGTAGCACCAACTAACACTTCATATCATCACAGGTTCGGGAAATTGTTTCAGTTTTGGATCTTGATGTTTTGTATTATCCTTGTCCAAGAAACGGCCCAAATTTTCGTCCCAAGGTTTCCCAATGGGTGGAAAACAGCAGTTCCCTTACATGGTTAGACCATGGATGCACTGGCATGCAACTATTTTGATAGGATAGAACGGTTTTAATTTTCTTGCATGTCATGTTACTCTGATAGACTCTTCTTCTGGAAAATACTTCCTATATCCATCTTTTTCAGAACCTGGTGCTAATTCTTTGCACAATAACTAATGTATCCACATGTCGGCCGCAAAATCATATGATTAAAACATTGAAAAATATAGGATATCTACAACACTAGTGGTATATGAAGTTTGTATTACCAAAAAAAAAGAAAGAGCAATTATGATATAGGATATCAAGATAATGATTCGTATATATATATTTTTTTCATTTTTAACTCAACGAGACTTCCTGAAGTTGATTAGCACAATCATCAGGATACTATGCTGCAGTCCGCTATTGGATTAGTGTTGTGTAATTGTTAAATGATAAGCAGCAGTCTTTTGAGTTAAAGCACTTGTCTTGTTCTAGGACTGTACTGTCTGCATCCCCCTCTGATGCAATCGCTCTCTTTCGTCATGGACTGCTTTCTTGAAATTTTGAAGTTTAACAATTGTGCTGTTTTCATAGGAAGTGAGCTTCTTATTTTCTTCTGCAGGTGGACCCAAACACAGGAGTTTTCTATGTACGAATCAGATGACATAATCAAGTATTTGGTTGGGAAATATGGTATTTTTTTCTCAATCTGGTCTTAGCTTCTTTGTATTTTTGTTGTACAATTCAAAAAATTCGATGAAGTGTTAAGCCAATAGATGATCTCAAATGCAAGCATTCGAAAGATAAGGTGCTATAGAAACCATTTGATTTCAGTTAATTATGAAAATGGAGGGTATAAAGAACTTCTAGGTTTTGTCTGCAATATACCCGGAAAAGAAAAAGGAGAGAACAGAAAGACATAAATTTGATATATTTTTAATTTTTTTGTGTAGGTTTAGCTTCCCTTTCCTTTCTTCATTTGATTTAATAAGTTGGCTTATATGTTTTGAGCTGATGTGAAAATTCTTTTTTATTCAGCGGAAATGCTATATAATTTGCAAATGAAAACTGAAAAAGAATTAAAGGACAATATCATCTGTAAATTGGCGTTTTGATTTCAGGTGATGGCAATGTCCCATTGCTGCTCTCTCTTGGTCTTTTAACTGTAAGGGATACAATCTTTTGACATCATTTGATTCTGTTCCCGAATAGCAATTTTTGATAAATTATTCTTCCTGCCCGTATTTTCACTCGTGTAGACTTTAACAGAGGGATTTGCTATGATTGGTCGACTTGGGAAGGTATAGATTCTTTTCATTTCCCCTTTCAGTTCATAGATGTGGCATACATTCATGCATAAACAAATCTTCCATCAGTTTTTTGGCTCTATATAACTTATCTGGCAATCTTCTAAAACTATGCAGGGTTCTTCCTACACTCCATCAAAACTGCCTCCTAAACCTCTCGAAATTTGGGCATATGAGGTCAGATAATGACGACATTCAAGATTTCAGCCTTTTCTCGTTTCACATATAATATCACTTCCTGATATTGAAGACTTCAATATTCCTTGTTATAACACTAAATAAACCAAATGATATGGGCATGTGAGTTGAATTACTTTATTTTCTATACTGACATTTTTTTTTCCATTCAGGCTTCACCATTTTGCAAAGTTGTGCGCGAAGTACTTGTGGAGTTGGAGCTACCTCACATACTTCACAGGTAAAATCCATCCAGTATCATCAAATTGCATGAACATATTGACTATACTCTCACTAGAACTGATCGACGTGTTTAGCTATTTATGTCGCTGCTCTTTTTACATAATTGTAGAAACAGAATTTAATTTAGTCCATCCACTTGCATCACTAAAATGCTCTTAACTTTCTTGGAAGTATCTCTAATAATTATGAAAGGCATCTATAGATGTGCTTTAAGACATGTTGCAGATTCTAAGAATATATGTCTGTCTACCATGTTCAGTTGGTTTTGTCTCAACTCCAAGAATGCTAGCCATCTGTTTCATGTGATTATGGATGATTTCAAGAGGCAACATATATTAATATTCTTGGACTCTCATGTGCTATAGTAACTGGCTTAGTGGTTATAATTATTTCAATCTTATTTTGATTGATAATAGTGTTTGTTAGAGACCAGATCAATATTATAAACGAATTGAATCGAGGCAAACATAAACGAATTTAATCACACTGCATAACTGACTATGGTTTAACATAGATTGATCATAACATGAATCAACCACGAAACAAACTCGAGCATTCTATTGCTTGTGATTATTTGTTTGACAAAGGTACGTACGTTGCTTTGCAGTTGTGCTCGGGGCAGCCCAAAAAGACAAATGATATATGAGCGTGTTGGACATTTCCAGGTAGTGTTTGGTTTCCTTTCTTTAAAGAGTGTTAACACGATGTTTTCGTCGTGTTACTATAGCAGGACGACCTGATCTGATCACTGTTGTCATTATTTATATGAACAGGTCCCTTACTTGGAAGATCCAAACACAGGAGTCGAGATGTTTGAGAGTGCAGACATCGTTGATTATCTGAAGGCAACTTACGCTCTTTGAGAGTTGTTTGTTTTGACACATTATCGTAACGTTTTTATTGATACAAAATCTTTATATATAATACACTACTATTTTGTAAATAAAATTTCATAGACTAGAATTATACTCTCGAAATCCATAATTAATTCTAAATTTATGGCTGTTTAATTAATATATAAAGTAGTATGCTTCGTAATCTTTTAGCATGCAGTGTGGATCTTCTGATCATATCTTGTGCAGAACGAGTGCTTAATGACTATACACACAAACTGCATTTGTTTGTGCAGTTAAAATTAAGGTGAAGTAATATCCTACGTAGTGGTGACGAATTTCTGTCTTTTAAACAATTTATATTCGCCTCTGTGGAAGATGATCAATGATTAATCTAGAAAACATTAAATAATTATTGAAGATTCAGACATGCATAGCTATCTTCAAGTTTTGTCCTCATTATTAATATATACTAATAATTAAACGAAAAATCCCATAATGATATGTTTGATGAGCAGTGGTGCCGGGTCTCTATCTCCAATGGCTAATCACACAAGAAAACGATAAAGGGTTGACAAAAGATGTCGGCCATTAAAGCACGGGGAAAAAGTTGAGGGATCAAAAAGTAGGAGTGGAAAGCAGAGATAGAGCGCCCTCATCTACACAATCAATCCCCTAGTTGTCATAAACTTACATGATTTTAGAATTTTAAAATAAATTAATCATTCAACAATTATATATATATGTTGGCGTTTGGCACATACATATATATATAGGTGATGAAAGTGAATCATTAATTCAGCCATTACATATCAAAATCTCTGTACGTAGCTATCTATCTAGAATTCTAGATGGCTGGTCATTGCGTTTTGTTCAGTGTTACAGGCACTACTAGTCTGTGCCTGCTGATGATTCTTGGGTCGGATGCTTTTACTACACTAAGTATGTATTCATATACATGATTGAATATGAATTTAATTTACATTAATATTAAATTAAAATTGGTACGTACATGTACACAGAGGTTGAGAAAACACTGCAGTTCACATACTCGGGGGCAAGGGGGCCGGACAGGTGGGCAAGCCTGAATCCCAACTTCTCAGTGTGTGCAACGGGGAAATCGCAGTCGCCAATCAACATTGTTGCTAACCAAGCTCTTCTCAATAAGAAGCTGAAGCCCCTCATCAGAGATTATCACTCTGTCAATGTTACTTTGGTCGACAATAAGTTCACTGTGGCTGTAACTGCTCCATCCATCCATCTTAATTATATATATTCATATTCATATTTAATTAATTAACTTCATCGATCTTCAATTTCTTATATATACTTACGATTGTGTTAATTAATTGTACGTACGTGTGATGCAGATTGAGTACCCTGATCATACAGGAGGGATAAATGTCGATGACAAGCCTTATACCTTGAAGCAAATGCACTGGCATTCACCTTCTGAGCACAGAATCAATGGAAACAGGTACCTATATATCATTCACGATCTCTCTCTCTCTCTCTCTCTCTCTCTCATCAAAAGAACATATATACGTATATATAATACAGGTTTGCAGCGGAGCTTCACATGGTGCATGTATCTGATGATGGGAAAGTTGTAGTGGTAGCGACCCTATTCCAACAAGGACCCCCTGATCCAGTTCTTGGAATGGTCAGATCAATTCAAACTCGATGAAATTAAAGTCGATGATTAATATTTAGTAGTATTATATATGGTTTAATTTTTGCAGATAGAGAAGAAATTGAATGAATTGGCGAATGAGTACAAAAGCAGCGAGGTGACAAGTCCAATAGAAGTAGGGGTTTTCTACCCGAGAGAATTAAGGGAAACTCCATCCAAATATTACAGATACATAGGCTCTTTTAGTGCTCCTCCTTGCACCCAGAATGTTATCTATCTCGTCCTCGCAAAGGTCCTAATTATATTATAATTAATCACCTTTTTCAATAATTTTATGATTTTCTACTCAAATATATTCTCAACTTTTATTTGTTAATGTATGCATGTATTGTTTGTGTGTACAGGCGAGATCAATATCTAAAGAACAGGTAGAGGCTCTCAAGGCTCCTCTGGACTTGAGATGCAAGAACAACGCCAGGCCTTGCCAGCCAACCAACGGCCGACACGTGGAGGTATACCAACAACATCATCGTCGATCCCACTGATTAAACTATTTAGCCTCAAACTTCATTAATTAATTGTCGGCAGATTTATGTTAGCTTCACTTGTTGCTAAATCATACCTATAATAATAATAATAATAATAAATATTATTCGCCAGTCAACTTCATATTTCTACCGCAAAGGTCATCCCAAATCCCTCGGCCCACTCTTTTAATCGTTATTGGGCCTTGCTGGACCCACTTTGTGCTGCTTATTTTCAATTGCTCCAATACCATCGATTCCATTATATTATATCTCCCTCTAATCAGTAATTACAAGTAAAATCACTTTGAATTTGAAATTACCACTTTATTAATTATGAAAATATTATCCCATCAAACACACCTAAACGTTAAAATTTGATTTCATCTTGATTTCGAAACGCTCGTATTCCTTTAACTAAAAATTTATAAAAAATATTATGAAAACACTACTAGGTTTCAGGTTTGTTTACGTTTTTAGGATGTCTCCATATGAGTATGTTTCTATATATATTTAGCTAATTTACTAATATATATCCCTATTTAATATGTTTAATGTTTATATTAAGTATTAATTCATTGTCAAATAAATAAATAAGGACATAGTTGAAAGTTTCTTGATTAATTGTCTTTCCCAATATTTTTTTTAATCCTGTGAAAGATCTCAATTAGCCTATCAAAATTGGACATTCTTGGTGGACCTGATAATTATCTAAGCTAAATGTTACTCTACTCATTCAGAATTCAATGCGTATTACGTGATATAGACCCAATAATTGAACGGACACAAATTATACAGACACGAAGCCGCGTTAGGCCTAACAACTGTATTATTCACCGTCATCAATTTAGCATGCACCTACCTATAAGAATTACTCCCTTCTAGCTTAATTTTGGGGATTATAAATCATTTCACTCTTTTAGTCCCAATGTTTAATTAAGCTCCAATATTTCGTAATTACTTATTAAAGGGGGGTAGCCATATTAAGCCTTCATTTTTTTTTTTTTTTCCTAGCAAGACTCAACTATTTTCTTTTTTATATGTCACTCTTCGACATAACTTCTAATCTAATCTGACACTTTATTTTTTAATTGTAATCTTTAACTTGATTCTTCAAGAATCATAATCACACTAACAAAGATGAAATGCTTGTTTTCTTGACTTTCCTTTTCAATATTCTGCAATTTAATTAATCGTAAGTGGATTTAATGTGAGATTAAGAAGATTGAGTCAAGAAAAATTGCAGGCAACCAATAGTTATCCCACATCTATGCAGTGCTTTTGAAGATTAGTTTTGGCTTATTGCATTAATCAAACCTACCGTGAAAAGTACGTACTTTAATTTAGGAGAAAATGAAAGATGATTAATCAACTAAAGTTTAGTCAACAAATCCTCCCAAATTTCCTCAAATTACTAAAGAAGAAAAATGTAGTGGGAATCCAAGAATAATAATATCTTGTTGAAACGTGGAAGCAATCCATGTGTGACAGATTGGACTGTTCCTTGTTGATGGAACAAGCAACCTGCTCCTGCATGTCCTATCAAAATTAATTTTCTTATTTAGATGTTAAAATAAAATCAACTTTCTTATTTTTCACTTTTTGATTTCAAAATATAGTTTATTTTTATTTATAGGATATAATTAAAAATAGTTAATATTCAATAATTTATTCATTTTATAGATGTCTTTCTCCGTTGATCTCAATTTCATAAGTTGAATAAATAATATGACTTTGAAATAGTGAGCGTATATATAGGAAAGAAATGGATCGTTACAATTTCTAGTTTTTACTTTCATATTAGCACACACCTGCAATTTTGTGCTACACAGTTATCGCGCGATAAAAATAATAATAATAATAATAATAATTTAATCAAAGTAATGACAAAAGAAAATTGATCTTTTTTGTGACTTTCTTCGTCGATCTTAGTGGGCCAGCGCATTGAGTATTTGAATCCAACTGGAAGCCTGAATAATAATAGTAAAATATATGAGAGATTTTTATTTTTTTTGAGATAGTAAAATATATGAGAGATAATATACTACGGTTTCAAATTATCACCCACTAATTAGACACAAATTTAAAAATAAAAATAAAAATAAAAATAAAAATTTGGAAATGTAAAACATGTAAGATCCGAAGTCACAGTGACGGTGCGATATGTAGCAAGATTCCGGTTTCAATCATGACGTATTATATGTTTTTGAAGCATCTGTTAAATAACACATATATGAAATAATCACGTTAATCCAATAGAGAATATATTAAGCAAATAAATTTACAACACAAAAAAGTATATGTACACCAACTCAAAAATAATACAGCAACAAGTAAAAGGATTAAAAAGAAAAAAGAGAAAATGTAATTAAAAAAAAAAGGGGTAACCGTAAAAAACCTGCCGAGTTGAAACAGTTATTCAATGTGCCACGTCATCCAACAACTCTGTTTTCCAACCAACCCCGACGACTTTCTCTCGCCTTAATTTCTACCCGCCTGCCGCCGATCTACTTCCGCCTGATTTAAATCCTCGGCGGTCCAAGACCCCGACCGCCGTCCCGATGCGAACCGTGTGATCCCTCCCAACCCGGGAGGGTCAGCCATCGGCTCACCACCGGCCGGAATTTCTCGCACTCTCACACTCACGCTCTTCCGCTGTGGTTCGACATCCACGGGCTCCTCCATCAGGATCTCCATAACTCTCCGGCTCCCAGACCGGGACGGTTTCTTCTTACCTTTTTTAGACCGGAACAGGTTCATTACCTTGGAATAAAGCCCGGTTTTCGTCTTGTCACCGCTGGTTTTAGGTTTCTCCGCTGGTTTCTCATTCCTTCTGAGGGAGTTGGAGCGCCGCCGGCCTCTTTTAGATCGGACTCTCCCCATGCAAGAGACCTTTGGAGACCCAGGTTCAGCCACAGGAGCCGTCGGCTTCCCTACCGATGACTCGGACCGCTTGGGAAACAGCCTTATGTTGGCCGGTTTAGTACAGACCCGCCGTTTGGACTCGACAAAGGCGGTTTTTTGGGTTTTAGGCAGTCCGAGTATGGATGCCTTGGACTTCAAGCTAACGGAAAACCGCTGAGAACTGGAGTTGGAATTAGGGTTGACGTGTTGGTTCGAAGTCGAGTTGGCCTTGGTCGATTCCTTCCGCTCATAAAACGCGTTCCGGTCGAACCAATCGTATTCCGCGTCTTTCGATAGCCAGAACGATTCCGGCGGGAAGTCCGGTGGCGCTTCGGCGGCGTCTTCTTCGTCGGGGATGACGTTGTTTTGCGGAGGGTCGTCATCGGCCAGTGTTTCGCAGGCTATTTTGCGGTCGTTTCCTCCGCCGGCGCAGGCTGTGACTAAGGTTTCGAGATCAACTTGAGGCATAATTGAAGATATAAAAGGACAAAATAATGAACAGGAATTTCTGTTGTTTAGTTTTCTCAGAAAGAAGATGTTTGGAAATTTATTAGAAAGAGGGAGGAGGAGAGAAATCACAGGATGATGGTAAATGCCTAAATAGGGGATATATAATTAAGTCCAATGCAGGATGGGAGAAAAAACATTAAATTAAAAATAAAATTGAATTTTGTCTCTCTCTTTTTTTTTTTTTTTAATTTATGTTTTAATAATTGTATATTTTGGAGGGAGGGGTTTCAACTTTCAACTCCTTTGACTGCTGATTTCATCATGAATGGCGTTGCTTTCTATTTTGTAGTTTGTAAAAAAATAAAAAAAATCTACAAAAGGGTAAAGAGAAAGAAGAGTCCGATTTCCATGTAAAAGTACCATACAGAAAGGCAAATAAATCTTATATTACTTTCCCCGAGTTTTTTTTTTTTTTTTTTTTTATCACACAGTATTATTAATAAAATAGATATATCAAAGTTCCACATCAAACTGAGATAAGCCTTAATTATATTTCTCTAATACAATATTATTAAAAAAATAAAATAAAATATGATATGATCATGAGATAAGCAGTAAATAAACCATAGGCAGGAATCGAAGCCTAAAAGTCCAGTCCGCAAGGAACGCCGCCGCACACAGTTTTTTTGCATAAGCAAATTCTGTTCCCTGTTTTTTAGAGAAGATAATAAATACTAAGTTGAAGAAAGATCTCGAATATTTAAACTATTAACATAAATATTAATGGGAGAAAAGTCAATTTGATAAATCTGCAATTTAGAGTACACTTCACCATCTTCGACTTCGATATTATCACTAGAAAAATAGCAATAAAAAATTAAAGAATTGACTAACTTGTCTTTTAATTCCAGTGGTGGAAGTGGAATCCAAATTTTGGATGCAAAAAAGCACTTAATTAATGATTCATTTAACTGCATTATTACGTACTGTTTTTAATGAGAAAATTTTCCAATTGCTATTCAAGCTACGTCGTGGTAAATTGTTTGATTAAAAAAGTAGTAATTAAACTTATACGAGTATAATTCAAATTTATGAAATTTCAATCATAAAATACACCTATCAATTAAGTGTTGGAAAATAGGATTTAATAAAGTGAGTGTGACTCATTTTATCTGATTTTTCGTGATCGGGATATTTAATTTTGGAGGAATTAAATACCGTACGATTGCTCTATGTCGTGAGTAGATAATCGTAGTATTTTTATTTGCTCAAATCCGATTTTCGGTGAGTGAGAAATAAATGGTTAAAGTTGGTCACACGATTGGGCATTTATTGGTGTGTGTGGGATAATGTGTTTAAGACACATTAAAGAATCCCACATTGATTTCTTAATCAAGTTAAGAAGTGTATTTAAGTGTATTAACACTTAAGTGAAGTAATTGAGTGCACAAGGATGTGGGCCATGAGCCCACACGCGCACACACGCGCGCTCCCGCCCGTGTCCGTCTCGTCCTCGGACTTGGACTTTGGGCGTACGTGGGCTTCCGGGGCTTAGCCTGTCCCCTGCAGTGGAGATGTGCCTATAAATAGGACATCCTGCATGAATCCAAATGCCACCGGATAAGGACGAAGCCGTTTCATCTTCGACGTTGTCTAGTTCGTCGGAACGTGGTGCTACTGCCGGAAGGATGAAGCCGTTTCATCTTTGAAAGACAACCGTCAAACCGTGAGCACTAACCGGGGCGTATTTGTCTTGCTTGCCGGAATCTGCACATCGGTTCCTATCTTCAATTTTTATTGTAATTGTTATTCCAAGACAAATATCTAAGACTAAAATTAATCAACTACCTTTGCTGGAATGGCGTGGTGTTGGCTCCAAGGACCATTCCCCATGGCCAAGCCGAGAAGCCGGAAAAGTTCTCCGGGTTGGACTTCAAGAGGTGGCAGCAGAAGATGCTCTTCTACCTAACCACGCTCGGAGTTGCTGGATACATCAAAGAGGAGGCTCCTGTGGTCGAAGAAAATGAGTCGGACGTCAACAAACGAATGGCGTACGATCAGTGGATCAATGGCGATTTTCTATGTAAAAATTATATTCTTAATGGCTTAGTAGATAGTTTATATTCTGTATACGAAAATGTAACTAGTGCTAAGGAACTGAGGACCATTCCCCATGGCCAAGCCGAGAAGCCGGAAAAGTTCTCCGGGTTGGACTTCAAGAGGTGGCAGCAGAAGATGCTCTTCTACCTAACCACGCTCGGAGTTGCTGGATACATCAAAGAGGAGGCTCCTGTGGTCGAAGAAAATGAGTCGGACGTCAACAAACGAATGGCGTACGATCAGTGGATCAATGGCGATTTTCTATGTAAAAATTATATTCTTAATGGCTTAGTAGATAGTTTATATTCTGTATACGAAAATGTAACTAGTGCTAAGGAACTGTGGGAAGCTCTAGAAAAGAAGTACAAAATTGAGGATGCCGGAACTAAGAAGTTCGTGGTGGCAAAGTTCCTCGATTATAAAATGGTGGACACCCGGTCAGTAATGGACCAAGTGCAAGAGCTTCAGCTCATTGTGCACGACGTTCATGCTGAAGGGATGGTCCTTCCCGACTCTTTCACCGTTGCTGCGGTGATTGAGAAGTTGCCACCGTGTTGGAAAGATTTCAAGAGCTATCTCAAACACAAACGAAAGGAGATGATTCTTGAAGATCTTATGGTTAAGCTTCGAATTGAAGCCGATAACCGAAAGGCGGATCCGAGACCACGAGTCCCGATCGAGGCCAAGGCTAACTTGATGAAACGTGGTGGACCATCAAATAGCAACAAAAGGAAGCGCCCGGGTCAAGTTGGCAAAGGGAAGAAGCCGATGACGAAGTTCAACGGCAATTGCTTCAATTGTGATAAGCCGGGGCATATGTCCAAACATTGCACGGCTCCAAAGAAGAAATGTACTAACTATGGTGCGCATTTGGCCGAACATAACAACAAAGGCAAAGGCAAGGCCTGTCAAGATGATTGGGATGACGATGATTTGGCTGCCGTTGTGTTCGAGGCCAATCACGTGGACAACCCGAGAGAGTGGTTCGTCGACACCGGGGCTATTTGTCACGTTTGCTCGGACAAGAGCTCGTTTGCTACCTACAAAGCTGTTGAAGGTAGAAAGTTGCACATGGGGAACCAAGCCTCGTCTGAAGTGGCTGGTGTGGGCAACGTGGTTTTGAAGCTGACTTCAGGCCAAGAGCTGACTTTGAAGGATGTGCTGCATGTTCCGGACATCCGCAAGAATCTGGTTTCAGGCTCGCTGTTAGTCAATCATGGTTTTAGACTAGTGTTTGAGTTTGAAAAGTTTATTTTGAGCAAGTACGGAAGGTTTCTTGGTCGGGGCTATCTCGCCAATGGACTTTTCAAAATGAATGTAATGGCGATGCGCTGTGTGGCAAAAGAAAATACTAATAAAATTGCTTCTTCTGTTTACTTGCTTGTTGAGTGCTCGGATTTATGGCATTGTAGATTAGGACACGTTAATCTAAATGCTATAAAACGTTTAGTAAATTTAGATTTGCTAAAAATGAACCAATTTAATACACAAAACAAATGTGAAGTTTGTGTTGAAGCTAAATTGGCTAAGTTACCATTTCAATCGGTTGAACGGAGCACTAAACCTCTAGAGTTAATTCACACAGACGTGTGTGATTTAAAGTTTGTGCAAACTAGAGGCGGTAAAAAGTACTTTATTACTTTTATTGACAATTGCACAAAATATTGTTATCTTTATCTTTTAAAAAGTAAAGATGAGGCGATTGAAGCTTTTAAAAACTTCAAAAATGAAGCCGAAAATCAACTAAGCAGTCGAATTAAAGCAATTCGAAGTGATAGAGGTGGAGAGTATGTTGCCCCGTTTGAAGAGTTATGCGCAGAGGCGGGTATAATTCATCAAACTACGGCACCGTATTCACCACAGTCTAATGGTGTTGCTGAACGCAAAAACCGAACTCTTAAGGAGATGATGAATGCTTTGTTGATAAGTTCGGGATTACCACAGAACTTGTGGGGGGAAGCTGTGTTGACAGCCAACAATATCATGAACAAAATTCCACTTAAGGGTAAGGATGTGACGCCTTACGAGTTGTGGAAAGGATGCACGCCGTCTTATAAATACCTCAAAGTGTGGGGGTGTTTGGCTAAGGTTGAAGTGCCACTTCCTAAACAAGTTAGAATCGGCCCTAAAACGGTTGATTGTATCTTTGTTGGGTATGCACTTAACAGTAGTGCATATCGTTTTCTTATTCATAAATCGGAGATTCCCGAGTTGACTGAAGGAACGATGATGGAGTCGAGGAATGCTATATTCTTCGAGAATGTCTATCCTTGTAAGAATAAGGATAGGACAAAAAGTAGTTCTGAGAAACGAACCTCTGAAGCTACTACTAGTTCTGATCCTGTGGATGAAGAACCGAGATGTAGCAAGCATGCTAGGACGGCTAAGACCTTTGGTCCGGATTTCATTACCTATATACTAGATGATGAGCCAAAGTCTTTGAAAGAAGCTCTATCTAGTCCAGATGCTGCGTTCTGGAAAGAAGCTATCAACAGTGAAATTGATTCCATCATGCAAAATCACACTTGGGAGTTGACAGATCTCCCAAGTGGGTGTAAGCCGTTAGGATACAAATGGATCCTAAAATGAAAATATAAGGCAGATGGTTCTGTTGACAAGTATAAAGCTCGTTTGGTTGCCAAAGGATTTAGACAAAAAGAGGGGTATGATTTCTTCGATACCTACTCACCAGCAACAAGGATTACATCTATTCGGGTGCTTTTAGCGATTGCTGCTTTGCACAATCTTGAAATTCATCAGATGGATGTAAAAACTGTGTTTCTGAATGGTGAGTTGGAGGATGAAATATACATGGAACAACCTGAAGGGTTTGTTGCACCAGGGCAAGAACGAAAGGTATGTAAGCTTGTTAGATCGTTGTACGGTCTGAAACAAGCACCTATTCAGTGGCACCTGAAGTTTGATAACGTGATGTTATCAAATGATTTCAAAATCAATGAGTGTGATAAATGTGTGTATATAAAGAGCAGTTCTAATGGCGATGTCATAGTCTGTCTTTATGTAGACGACATGTTAATCATGGGCAGTGGACACCAAGTGATTGTTGAAACGAAACAAATGTTGAAATGAAATTTCGACATGAAAGATATGGGCTTAGCCGATATGATTCTAGGGATCAAGATAGTACGGACAAGTGGTGGAATTGTCTTAACACAATCTCAATACATAGAGAAAGTGCTTAAGAAATTCAACGCTTTTGATAGTCCGCCGGCTAAGACCCCGTTGGAACTCAATGTACACTTGAGCAAAAACCGAGGAGAATCGGTAGCTCAAGAAGAGTATGCAAGGGTCATTGGGAGTTTGATGTACATCACTAACTGCACTAGACCTGATCTTGCATGTTCTGTGAACAAGTTGAGTCAGTACACGAGCAATCCGAGCAAGAACATTGGAAAGCTCTAGTACGAGTTCTAAGATACTTGAAGTATACTTTGAACTTCGGGCTGCAGTATACAAGGTTTCCTCCTGTACTTGAAGGGTACAGTGATGCGAATTGGATATCAGACACAAAAGACTCATTTTCGACTAGTGGATTTGTTTTCACTATCGGAGGTGGAGCAGTGTCGTGGAAATTCACGAAACAGACTTGTATAGCCCGTTCTACCATGGAATCTGAGTTTATCGCTTTGGATAAAGCGTGTGAAGAAGCAGAATGGCTTCGCAACTTTCTAGAAGACATTCCATGCTGGAAAAAACCAGTGTCGTCAGTGATGATTCACTGTGATAGTCAAGCGACTATCGGAAGGGCACACAATGCTATGTACAATGGTAAGTCTCGACACATACGTCGGAGGCATAATACTGTGAGGCATATGATCTCAAGTGGGATTATCTCAGTTGACTATGTGAAGTCAATAGATAATCTAGCGGATCCGCTAACCAAAGGGTTAAACCGAGATCAAATGGCTAAGTTGCTAGAGGGAATGAGTTTGAAATCCACACTCTAAGAGTGCTTGTAGTGGTAACCCAACCATGATGACTGGAGATCCCAAGAACTTGGTTCAATGGGAAAACTAAGCTACAAACATTCGGTTTGGTAGCACTTGGAAAATTATAATTGTACATTTCCCTGTGAGCAAACCAAGTGCACACCTGTCAATGTGGTGAGGATAAGTCCTATGACTTTTAATGATTCCTAAACCTAATGAGGTTGAGTATGGCAGGATACTCGGAAGAGGAGATCACCTATATAAGTGAGAAATGGGGCCGCTTCTAAAGAGATACTTATGAACTCAAAGAGGTTGTCCATGGCCTGAAAAGGACACAAACGTGAGAACAGATAATGTTTGATATACAACTGTTTTCAATACTATTGTCTCGGTATACACTAAGGATGTATAGTTCAAGGCATCATGTCCACTAAACAATCGGTATACTCGATAGTGTTGGAATATGGAAGGTTCAAAGTCACAAGCTACCTATCCTGGTGCAGTTGTGTTTATAAGAGAACTGGGCTGCTTGTCTACATACATGCATGCACTATTTCCACTCATGTGGGGGATTGTTGGAAAATAAGATTTAATAAAGTGAGTGTGACTCATTTTATCCGATTTTTCATGACCGGGATATTTAATTTTGGAAGAATTAAATACCGTACGATTGCTCTATGTCGTGAGTAGATAATCGTAGTATTTTTATTTGCTCAAATCCGATTTTCGGTGAGTGAGAAATAAATAGTTAAAGTTGATCACACGATTGGGCATTTATTGGTGTGTGTAGGATAATGTGTTTAAGACACATTAAAGAATCCCACATTGATTTCTTAATCAAGTTAAGAAGTGTATTTAAGTGTATTAACACTTAAGTGAAGTAATTGAGTGCACAAGGATGTGGGCCATGAGCCCACACGCGCGCGCCCGCCCGTGCCCGTGCCCGGTGCCCGGGCCCGTGCTCGTCTCGTCATCGGACTTGGATCTTGGCAATTGGACTTTGGGTGAACTTTGGGCGTACGTGGGCTTCCGGGGCTTAGCCGTATCAGTTTTACGGTACAGAAATGGTCGGGTCGTGGAGCGGGTCGGCGGATCGACTATCCGGGTCTATAACGGCTGTGGACCGGGTCGTGGGTGCACATGGTGCATGTCCAGCTTGAAGGGTGTAACTCCCATGAGTTAAGAGCCTTCAAGTGAGTAACTGCCACTGGAGCTGGTGGAGCCTTCATGTAACTGCCATCTGGAGCTGGTGGAGTTAGTAGGCTGGACAGTAACCGAAAGTAACTCCTGTCGGGAGTCAAAGTCTGCAGCTGCCCTGGACACGTGTTGGGATCCGAGCCAACATGGGACACCTGTCGGGATCTGCAGAAGGTACTCCTGGAGGGCTTAATGGCAGAGCTGTAACTCCAAGGGGGTTACAACACCTGGTTTGAATGCCCTCAAACCCTAGCTGTCCCCTGCAGTGGAGATGTGCCTATAAATAGGACATCCTGCATGGATCCAAATGCCACATTCTGCATAATCGATCACACCTTCATATTGTGGTTTGAATGCCCTCAAACCCTAGCTGTCCCCTGCAGTGGAGATGTACTTATAAATAGGACATCCTGCATGGATCCAAATGCCACATTCTGTATAATCGATCACACCTTCATATTGTTGCATACGAATCCTTTCGAGTCAAAGCTCCCAGTTCTCGACGTTGTCTAGTTCGCCGGAACCTTGCCGGATTTTTGGTGCTACTTCCGGAAGGACGAAGCCGTTTCATCTTTGAAAGACAACCGCCAAACCGTGAGCACTAGCCGGGGCGTATTTGTCTTGCGGAGAGAGGTCCCCTCGACTCGGCTTGCCGGAATCTGCACATCGGTTCCTATCTTCTTGCTTTGTTTAATTTCAATTTTTATTGTAATTGTTATTCCTCTATTCCTCTACCTTCTTGTTGTACTTCAGTTGTAATTCAATTCCAGTGAAGTGTAAAACAGTAATCAACATTAAGCTATTGCATGCAGAGAAGCATGAGGGCCGACTTTTGAGTTTTGACTGCCCTCGTTTTTTCTCATAAATATCTAAACACAAAGCACTCCATCATCTAATAACTTGAATTTTAGTTATGGAATACTCTACTAGCTAGCTCAGATCATCTCCTAAAAAATTAGGAAAAAGTATTTTAGTACTAGTGGAAGTAAAAGGGTACGTATATTGCAATTTGCAAATCACCTTCCATAAAAATGAACTAGTATATTAATTTTATCTGCTTTTACACAATTTACTACTCCCTCATTTCATATTATTTGATTTTTAGATTTTTTACATAAAAATAAAATGTAAATAATGTGACATATATACTATCTCTCTCACTCTTCACCTATATCAAATTCTAGTAAGTTCTATGGAAGAAATCTCATTTAATAGTAATAAATTTAATATAAGAGATTTTATATATAGTGTTTTAATTTGATAGTGGTAAAATTGGAAGAAAGCGTTTGAAAAATGGTAAACATCAAATAATTTTAAAAGTCCAAAACATCAAATAATATGAATAAGAGGGATCGGAGTATAGTACTGATTATTATATTAAATATGTATTAATTTTTCACTTTCACATATAACTTTATATTGGGATTACTACGTAGTAACTAATTAGTGAGATATATGTATGTCATATAATATGTATATATGCGGATGAAATTCTTTATTTCAAATTTGGTGTTCCAATCCATGTTTCACGATCAAATTTATAAGTTTTTTTTTCATTTTTTCGTCAATTTTAATTTATTATGTTTAGTTTAATTAATCTTATGATTGTTTTTAGGGTTCATCCCATCAATTAGGATTTATAATTATTTTTTAATTTTTATTTTTCAAATAAATGATTATTATGGTTGATTATTTTAAAAATATGATTTATAATTTTTTTAATTTTAATCTTTTGTTGATAAATGTGACTGGATTGATTATGGTATGCAATTTTTATTTTTGTAATATCTATTATTAAATTTATAAATTCGATCATGTAATACGGATTGAAATATCAAATGTAGAATAGAGAATCACAATCCGTATATATGAGATATACATAATTTAATGTTCTAATTCTAACTATATTAAATATCAAGCCAAACCCCATTCGAAAAACTAAAAAAAGGTGGGAAAAGAAAAGATATAACGGATGAAGAAATTATTGAACTGCTGTGAAAAGAAGATGGGATATATATCCTATATATACTAATATACATATTGTGAGATATATATGCAACTACAAACCTGGCCCATTACAATTAATAATTTAATATTTCATTGATTTAATTAAGTCATCGATATATTATTCTATTGAAAACTTGTCAAATTATCGAATCACAGCATGTGATTATAGGGTGGTTGTCCAAAATCTCTCCCACTCTAAATAGCATGTACCATATACACAATAATGTAAGCTACTTTTTTAAAAAAGAAAAAAAGAAAGAAAAAAACCTCCTATGCAAAAAAAAAAAAAAAAAAAAAAAACTCCTAATTAATGACAATTGAGTTATTGATAGATGGTATTATGGTAAGGCTCAAATTTGCATTATTATAGACAGTCGTCAATTGTTTTATTATAAATTACTAGTAACATAAAATGTATAAATGTGTATAAATTGATACAATAAATATGTGTTATGTCGAGTTCTATATATATCTAAATATATAGTTGATTGCATAATTAGTTTGCAAAGATTAATATTTCGTGCCTGATCACGTATAAGGAGGTCACCTAAAAATGTCAAACATTAAAAAGAAATTGTCGTTTTAGGAGTACAGATAATTAGGTAAGACCAATACAGCTAGCCAGTGGCGTGAGTTATAAGTTGCATCCATGTTTTAGTTTATTGCTTTACTTCAGTTTGGATATGATTTTTAATTTATTTATTTTATTAGTCTTTATTACTCCTCCGTCTCATTAAATGGGATGATTGTATTTTTCCGTAAGATTAAGAAAATTATTAAAAAAGATAATTTATCAAGTAAATTTATTAATATGTTTATATTTATTCTGAATTTTTTAATAATAAATTAATGTTTAATGTAAATATATTAATTAAAAAAATATATATATATATAAGTAAATGGACTAAATATATACAGAAATCAATTTATATATTGAGACATCATATAAAATAGAAAAACAATCACTTATGAATGGGATAGAAGAAGTAGCTTATTAGAAAATACAAATATGTAATTGTGAAAGTGGAACTAATTATTCTGCTAATAAATGCGGCTCGGAAGAGAACAATCCGTGTGTCATTGTAGGAGTAAATCAATTATTAATACATGCCACGGTTTAATCATGTGTATCATACTATCATGTTTATTTGGAAACGTATTTTTATTTTATTTTTTTACATCAACAATAGTTACAAGTATATGTGCACGAAGTATACCAATTTAAAAAATATTAATGAGATTTGAATTTGATGAAGTTGTTTGAGTTGTTTGCTGAACTATTAGATATTTCATAGATATTTCATATGTGGCATCCTACGTGGCAGGTGTTAGTAGATATTTTTCTTAGGTTGCCGCCTCATTCTGTATATAAATAATCCACCCCTTTGTACTGTTTGATTGAGAAGAAATGAATAAGAATAAAATTTCCCAAATTCTCTAGATCACTGCATGGTATCCAGAGCGAGGTTCTTCGAGAATTCTCTATGAGATCTAGTTCATTGTTTTCTTCTTCGTTCGATTATCCAATTGATTCTATAATGGGTAAAGGACGACGACACTCATGGAAGGATGCTCGAGCTGAGGAGAATGTTTCTTCTTTCGAGTATGGCGACAGTAGCAATTTGCAGGAATACGATAATGAGGAGACACCGGTCGATCCCCCGGTGAAACCAGATCTTGTTCGGTCACAAGGTATGAATCCTCAATCGATTATTCGAAATGAGATTCAGAATGAGCCACGAGGTACGAATTCTCAGCCGATTATTCGAAATGAGATTCAGAATCACCGCATATTAGCTAATGATGAGCTTTACATTGCACCGCACGATCACCCTAGCCTAGCCTTAACTTCAGATTTATTCGATGGGCGAAATTTCCATAGCTGGAGTAGGACTGTTAGGCGTGCTTTGTTTGCTCGAAATAAGTTAGGTTTTGTGGATGGAAGTGTTCCGAAACCTAGAAGAAATTCTTTGGATCATATGCAATGGGTGAGGGCTGATTATCTTGTGTTTAATTGGCTGAGTAATTCCATGGTTAAGGAATTATCACGAAGTCTGCAGAGCTTTGACACCTCTAAGCAACTTTGGGAGGAATTAACTAAGAGGTTTAGCACGCGTAATGGCCCCAGGGTATACAAATTAAGGCGAGATATAGCCACCTATACTCAGGGAAACCAATCTGTCCTTGCTTATTTTAACAACTTAAGTGGTCTATGGGATGAACTTGGCTTGTTGAACACGTCTAAGCCCTGTGTTTGTGAGGCAGCTGATGATGCACAAGCTGCACAAGAAGAGGAGAGGATGATGCAATTTCTGATGGGCCTAAATGATGTGTTTGAAACAATAAGACAGCAAATCCTTATCCTCAATCCCCTACCGAATGTGAGCCAAGCATATTCGATGGTTTTGCAGGTTGAGGAGCAGATTCAAGTGTCTACACAATTCTCAGAAACTTTGGAACAAAGTGCCATGTATACACAACAAGGCAGAAATTCTGGTAAAGATGGTTTCAGGAAGAAACTGACTAAGGAGGAGAAAATGAAACTAAAATGTGATCACTGCGGACGTACAGGTCATCTGAAGAGAGATTGTTTTGAAATCATTGGAGTTCCGGAGTGGTATAAGAAGATCAAGGAAGATAGGGGTCCTAAGAGGGCTAATCTTGCTTCAGAAAAATGAATGAGTGATGCAAGTTTACAGCCTTCAGATTCCAATAAGTTGTCTATGCGTGACTTTGACAAAGTCATAGAAGCACAATTTGAAAAACATTTTTCAACCTTCATGGAAAAGAAAGCAGCACAAGATGGATTTAACTCAAAGGAATCGAAGCAAAGAGCACACTTGGCTGAAATAACTGACTGTGACAGCATGGCTTACACTGGACACTATGCATTTAGGCTGTCTACTGAAGCAAATAAGGAAGAATGGATTATAGACTCGGGTGCTAGCCGCCATATGTGCTGCCAAGCATCCATGTTATTCAATCTGAAGAAGCTGGAACATCCAATTAAGATATACATGCCAGATGGAAGTAGCATACTTGCTTTTATGACAGGAAAAGCTCAAGTCACACCTACTATATTACTTGAGAATGTACTCTATGCTCCAGATTTTACACATAACCTGGTCTCGGTTGGTCAAATGACAAAATCTTTGAAATGCAGAGAAGTGTTTCTTGCCTCACACTGCATAATGCAGCAGATAGAAACTGATATTGTACTTAATATTGGAAAATTGAAGGGGTCTCTCTATGTGATACCTCATGATTATCAGTATACAGCCATTGCACATGCAGCCAGAGAACCTGATTTGAGGAAATTGCATAATCTTCTTGGGCATCCATCTATCACTACCTTGAAGCACATGGAATCTATGAAAAAGAGATTTCGGGCAGAGGACTTCACAGATTTGGAAAATTGTGTTGTTTGTCACAAGGCTAAGCAACAGAGAAACCCTTTTCCTACTCTTGCTAGGAGAAGTGAACAGAGTTTTCATCTTATTCATGTAGATGTGTGGGGGCCATGCCATGAAACTGGTATTACTCATACACCTTATTTCCTCACAATTGTTGATGATTTTACTCGAGCAACTTGGACGTTTCTTTTTAAGCAAAAGAACCAAGTCTGGAGTATCCTCAAGAGATTCATTCTAATGGTTAAAACCCAATTTGGAACAGCTATCAAAATTATAAGAACAGACAATGGCTCAGAGTTTACTGGAAGGCATACACAGGAGCTTCTAGCTGAGTTTGGCATGCTACACCAGAAAACATGTGTCTACTCTCCTCAACAAAATGGAGTTGTTGAGCGGAAGCATAGGCACCTACTCCAAGTGGCCCGATCTGTGATGTTTCAGAGTAATGTTCACATTTCTTTCTGGCCTTTTTCACTCCTTTATGCAACTTTCCTAATCAATCGATTACCTTCTGCAGTTCTAAACTGGAAGACACCCTATGAGCTATTACATGGCAAACCAGCCACTCTCACAGATCTACAACCGTTTGGCTGCCTAATATATAGAGACAATACCCTACCCTCCAAAAAAAAAATCGATAACAGAGGTATCCATTGTATCTATCTAGGGCCAGCTTCTAGGCATAAAGGACATATAACCTATGATCTTCAGTCCCAAATTGTCACTGTAAGTCGTGATGTTAAATTTTTTCCATCTCATTTTCCTTTACAATCTGATTCAATCACCCCTTTGCCATTTTCTTCATTTGATTTAGAACCTTTTGATTATCCTCAGCCATGCCCTTCACTGATTCATTCTCCATCTGTTCCTATTTCCTCTCCATCCATACCGCCTGTTTCCTAGCCTACTCCACACACATCTTCACCTTCATCTGCTGCGTTTGATTCTCATTATCCTTCATGGGTGTCTGATTCGCATCCGACATTGGAATTGCCCAGAAGAAGTACAAGAGTTACTCGAGCTCCTGCTTATCTGCAGGATTATGATTGCTCTAAGGATAGTCCCTTAGAGTCTGCTCTAGCCCATGAGGCCTCTGTTGATGTGTCTGTAGTACAAGAGCCTCAATCTTATCATGAGGCATGTAAACATCCAGGATGGGTGGAGGCTATGGGGATGGAATTGAAGGCTTTGGAGGACAATAGTACCTAGAAGATTGTTCCCTTACCCCCTGACAAGCAGGCCATAGGGAGCAAATGGATTTTTAAGGTTAAATTACATCCTGATGGCATTGTAGACAGGTTGAAAGCAAGGTTGGTGGCCAAGGGGTACCACCAAGAATTCGGAATTGACTACCACGAAGTTTTTGCACTGGTGGCCAAGATGGTTACTATTAGACTTTTTCTCTGGCTATTGCCGCCCAGTTTCAATGGTGTTTACATCATGTTGATGTAAACAATGCCTTTCTGCATGGTTTCCTATCAGACGACATATACATGAATCCCCCTCAAGGTTATCTCAAAGGCAAACCAGGTGAGGTGTGTAAACTCGTGAAGAGTCTCTATGGCTTAAAGCAAGCCTCTAGAGAATGGAACTTGGAACTCAGCAAGTTGCTCCTTTCCGTTGGTTATACTCAATCTGAAGCTGATCACTGTTTGTTCACAAAGGGGACAGGAGATGCTTTTGTTGGCATATTGATCTATGTTGATGACATTTTACTTCTGGGACCTTCACCTTCAGAAATTCAAGCTGTTAAAGATGCTCTTGACACTGTCTTCACCATTAAAGACCTTGGTGAAGCTACTTATTTCCTTGGAATGGAAATCACTAGATCAGCTACTGGTTATTTCTTATGCCAGCATAAATACATCCTTGACCTTCTTACAGTTACAGGTTTCAACGACTGTAAACCTGCTTCTACACCTTTCCCTCAAGGCCTCACTTTAACTAAGGATGGTCCTCTCCTGTCTGATGCTGAATCTTATCACAGATTGGTGGGCAAGTTGTTGTATCTCAACCTCACCAGGCCAGATCTCTCTTACGCAATCCAGCAACTGAGCCAGTTCATGAATGCCCCTGCTGAACCTCATTGGAGAGCAGCTCAACATGTCCTGCGATATTTGAAAGGAAATCCTTTGATTGGACTGCAGTACTCCATCAATGCTACATTCAACCCCAGAGCATTTTGTGATGCTGACTGGGGCTCCTGCTTGGACACTCGTCGATCTCTCTCTGGTTTTTGCATTTTCCTTGGTGACTGCCTTGTCTCTTGGAAGTGCAAGAAGCAGACCACCGTGTCCCTCTCCTCCGCTGAGGCTGAGTACCGGTGCCTGAGCTACACTATGAAAGAAGTGCTTTGGATCTCCTACGTGGTGGCCTTATTTCATCTTCCTTTTATCACACCCGTGCCTCTCTATTATGATAATCGCGCTGCCATTCACATCACAAAGAACCAGGTCTTCCACGAGCGAACGAAACATCTGGATCTCGACTGTCATTTTGCACGACAGCAGTATAAGAATGGTTTTATCCTTCCCCAGCATATCTCTTCAGGTCTCCAGCTTGCCGACGTGTTCACAAAGTCCCTTCCCCGGGCTCGGTTCTTGGAGCTTCTGTCCAAGCTTCACCTGGGTGCTTCTCCCCTTGTCTCGCTTGCGCGGGGGGGGGGGGGTGATGAAGTTGTTTGAGTTGTTTGCTGAACTATTAGATATTTCATAGATATTTTATGTGGCATCCTACGTGGCAGGTGTTAGTAGATATTTTTCTTAGGTTGCCGCCTCATTCTGTATATAAATAATCCACCCCTTTGTACTGTTTGATTGAGAAGAAATGAATAAGAATAAAATTTCCCAAATTCTCTAGATCACTACAGAATTGATGATCTCTCAATCATGCATACATAAGGATGTCACTCTGCTAATTAAGCTATCGCACTAGACATACGAGACAGGTATGGAATGTAGAAATATATAAATCACATAATATAGATTCAATTATTCTAAGTCATGCAATATTTTAGGAATATAACATCGCATTAGCTTGTCAAAGATTATAGGAATATTTGAATTCATTCAGATTGAAAATCTTAACGCGGAATACCTTTATGAATAATCTCTAGACCTGAACACGAACAGAGGATTGATATTATGGTTTTCCTCAACTAAACCTCTTTATTCTTCTACGGACCTTCGCTTTTCTTCCAGATGGGGGAAGTAAAAACTGCGTTCAATTTAGCATATCGGGGACCATAACCAAGGGGGCTATATATACTATTTAATTAGGCTACCCATAAACACCTAATTAGAATAGTATTTTGTATCTACTCATTAATTCCATATCAATTACGCAGCCCATGGACTATTACCTTATTAAGACCATTTAATTAAGTCCACAATTTATTTAAATAGCAAATACAATTGCATAAAAATATGTTACCCATATTTAGATTATTTAGGAAATAAAAAAAATTTCTAACAATCTCCTACTTGGTTTATATATTATACTGAAAGCAATTATATCAAATAGTTCTATAGTTGCGCAACATGATATTTATTTTCAGACTACGTCTTAACAATCTGGTCTATCTTATATACTAGTAATGGAAATCCGTGACATTCACCACATTATAACTCGTGATTAAACCCCAATAATCACCTTACTAATATACTCAATGACATAGATTAAATATAGTGAGTAGCATGGAAATTACATGCAATGATCTTATCATGTCTATTTCCAATTGATCCAACTTTAGTCCTTAATGAGATCAATCCATAAATGCAATGTAAAACATCACATATGGAAAACTTAAGTGAATTTAGAATGAAATCAAAGCCATCAACTTTATTATACAGAAAACTGAATAATCCAAAACTGAAGTATTATATAAAACATAAGCTCCCACTGAACTAAGGTAACATCAGAAATAACACCAATATGAGTATTATACTCATAAAAGACCTTATGTGTTAATGTCATAGTTAGTGGACCTGCTAGCATATTTTATGTTTATATATGTACTACAAAAAAACTCTTCATTCTGAACTCTCTCCTTAGCAACAGAAACTTAATGTCAATAAACTTCGACTCTGTAGTACGTATGTTGTTCTTGGAGTGAAGTATGACTAATTGGATATCTCAAAACAAATGATGAACTCCACAATCATGATGGAAGAAGCTACAAGCGTCTATTTTAAAGACTTCTCTGAAATAGTAACTCCAACCCATGTAAACAAATATCCCAAAGTGAAGCATCCATTATCTTAACATCCTACAAAATCGGAATCAGAGAACCCAATTATCTCCACATTCTTTGATCTCCAATTAGTGAACATGTAATTCAAATTGGGGACCCATCTCAAGATACTAATTACAATATTAATCTTCGTCTATAGACAAACAATTAATTGCAATGGTAATCTTGGTGTAACGGTTAAGTACTGATAATAAGTTATGTCAAACAAAAGTCTATATATGGACGGACTAGTATTCACATGAAAAACCCATATAATTATCACATACTTATCATCACATGTGCGATATTATTTGGTCAAATTGTGTCTTCCTAGGGGCCGAGCACAGAACGCATAAATAACTCCACACAACATCTATGTAATTTCAATAAAAGTCAATCTCCACACACAGAGGATGCTTTGGCAGCATGATGTTTTGACTAACTAAATTGAATATTACTAGACCAATTAAGAAAAATATAACTAATAAAATATTTAATACATATATATATATTTTTTTTTATTTTAGCTCAATTGTACAAAATTAACATGATTTCCCAATTCAAACTCACACTCATATTAAACTGAATAATCAAACATCCAATTCAAAGAAATTGGCGTAGTATCTCGAGGCACCTAACATAACATTAATACAAAGTCTATGGACAATAATATTAACTTGTAAATGGTCACCTTTATGTAGTGATCAAATACTGATAATAAATCCTGTCAAACAATAGTCTTCCTATGGGCCGACATATTGTTTACATGGACAACCATATAACTGTCACACATTTATCACCACATGTGTTTGTATATTTCGGCCAAGCATTCACCTTCTTATGGGCCGGCTAAATACCCGCATGATTATACACTCTTACATACTGAAACATGTAATTGAAAATAATACATGTATTCTTTAATAATGAGGATCTAAAATGTTTTCAGAAAAGCTCAGAAACCTAATAGCAATTTCTGATAATAAAAATTTATGTTTTTTTTTAAATTCCAAAATTTAGAGTTAATTTTGCACCAAACCATATGTGCCAAAAATACTCTAATGGACCCCCAAAACTTTGACCTAACATGCAAGCTTGTTGAATGATTGCACAAGGAAGTCTCCATTCTCGCATGATTTGCACATGAATCGGCCACCATTTACTGCAAAGCCCAAGCCTAATGTGTTCTACACTCAAAGGGCTTTCCAACGATAGGTTGCATGTTGAAATCAGACGTCAAGTGTGGTGGGAATCGCGTCTGTAATTTGGCCCTGCTGTTGTTGCTCGATTTCTTAACTTTACCTCCAAAAATCACCGCCTTCGGACGAATTCGAGTGTCGAACCATATACCAAAATGATCGTCTCTTCAAGAGGAACAAAGTCTAGCCTTCAATCGACCATAATAGCAACTAAATTTGTATGATTTTGACCGAAGAATGATGTTGTCGTGTTCATGGAACAATGAGCAACATATCTTTTTTCTTGACGAAAAAACATCGCCTTTAGGGGAATTGCACATTGAGCCATATACCAAAATGCTTATATCACTGATCCCGTTACTACCCCTTAATCAATTAACCAAATTGACACCAAAATCGGCCATAATTTGACCGAAACCACACGGTCCCAAAACCTCTAAATTTTGAAATTTAACATTCCAAATAATTCAAAAAATTAGGTGAAACATATCCAAATAATGTAATCCCATAAGCAATAAACTAGAATTCAATCCATAATTCACCATAGATTGAGAACAAAAACATATTCTCAATAATCCACATTTATTCACATATTCATACTAATCATATTTATTCACAAATGATCAAGCCAAAATTTTATTCGTAATCATCAAAATCATAAGAACTTGATCCAACAATAAACACGTGAATAACATATGCATAATCATCTTTAAACATGACATCAAAACAAATATATCACTTAGGTGATAAAAAAATTGAACCAAAACCACATCAATCATCCTTAGCAAATTCTAAAAATTGACGTCGATCGAAACTTTATACAAAAATTCAATTCCATATATCCCAACAATCCAGCAGTCGATGACTGCTCTGATACCACTTGTAGGAATTTATAAATCACACTATAAATTCAGTTATCCTAGATCATGAAAAATATTTTAGGAACATAACATCGCACTAGATTATCAAAGAGTATAGGAATACTTGAATCCATTAAGATTGAAAATCTTAATGCGGAATACCTTTATGAACAATCTCTAGACCTGAAAATGAACAGAGGATTGGTGTTATTATCTTCCTCAACTAAATCTCTTTATTCCTTCTATGGGACCTTCGTTTTTCTTTCAAATAGGGAGAAGTAAAAAATGCATTCGATTTTGTATATCAGAGACCATAGCTGTAGTGATTGATACTACAAATTATGTAATTGTTGTATTTAGTAGCTGTAATTAATTTGTAAAGAAAGGTAGGGAGAAAAGATGAAAGTAGATTGGGGAAGAAGAAAGAGATAAGATAGAGTTTGGAGTAATTTCATTCTATTTCATAATATTTTCCATATGAGTTTATATATGCACTCAATATGGTCCCCACAACCATGCAAACCCTAAAAGCATCTTATAATAAAAATAAAACATAATATTAATCATAACATAATTTATAATGGGCTACTTAGCCACTAATTCGAGGCCCAATTGACGAAGAGCCAACGTCTGCCGCTCCACCAGCCTGCTTAAGCCCAAAACTCGGAGCTCGGGTGATCCACCCCATTTCACCCAAATTACCCTTTTCCTTGATGAACCCTAATTTAGAAAAGATCATTTTTTTATCCTTTCCTTCACCATCCTCCCCAATTCCTTCCACGGCCGATCCATAACCCTCTTCACTCCCCATAATTGCTTGTTTACCCCTGACAATACCCCCCAGATGAATGGATTCTCATCCCTGAGAATCAAAACTTTGAAATTTATGGTGGAGAAAAGAGTCATCTTCCCATGTTGAGAGAGGGTGATCAGCACCATGCCACAGCATAGTGCTTCTGTGCAGGTTGAAGACATGTTTTGCAGGTTGAGGTGATTTTGTGCAAGTTGAAGACATGTTTTTGTGAAGATGCAGTTTTTGTAAAGATCTTCATTTTGTAAAGATGCATATTGACAGATTTTTTGTAAAGATGCAATTATACTCCATAATTGCACCTGAACATTTCATATGTTCAGGTTTTTGTAAAGATGCATAGTCATATATTGTTATTGAAGATGCAGATATAAAGTTAACACCTTTTTTTCCAGCCAATCACACACACATACACAGCAATGAAGTACCTAAATGCAGACCTAAAGAAGAATCCAAATCATGACATCTCATCACACACATGGAATCATTGATGTCATTGGCCAATAGCTGGCAGTGTGAGCACAATTTTATCATTTCAGCCACAATTTTATCACAAGAACAAAGGCACACAACAAAGCTCACAAGAACAGAGCCTCCCAACACATCAATAGTTCAAATCCTTCCAACAAATCCAACAAATAGCAATAGAAAACAGCCTCCAACACACCAATAGTTCAAATCCTTCCAATAAATCCAACAAATATCAATAGAAAATAGCCTCCAGCACATCAATAGTTCAAATCCTCCCAACAAATCCAACAGTAATCAATAGAAAACAGCCTCCCAACACATCAATCGTACAGAGACTCCCAACAAATCACAGTAATAACAACACAACAGAGTAAAGGTTAGATCTCACCAGAACACCAGCTAGGTTAGATCTCACCAATTTAAAGTACCGAGAGAGCAGTATTCGGAGCATCGAATTGGCCACATCGGCTCTCCAATCTCCGCTGTCAACTTCAACCTCCGTCGCCATCACCAGCTCAACCGCCGCACCCTCCATCACCCTCATCGAAGAATCCTCCATCTCAGGCACAAACTCCTCCACAACACTCAGACAACAATCTGGATTCTCCGGTACAATTTCATCAGAATATTCTACAGATGAACATGGAGCCTCCTCCACCGGCGGCCGACAGAGTTCGAGGCAGAGGGAAATGTGAAGATGTATATTGACGGTGTGCAAGGCAGATCTATGCAATAGATCTGAAATCTGATCGGAATCGTAACAGGGCAGAGGGTTTGTGGCCGAATCTGGCCGTGTCGGAGCCGAATCATCACAGAGCTCTAATTTCTTGGATGAATCATCATTCCTCTCAGACATGGCGGTGGAATCTCGAAGCTTTGGGATGGGGGGGACCTTGCTATTTGGAACGGAGAGAGTTGTCGTCGCATGACGACAGTGAAAGAGAGGAGGGAGGAAGGAGTGTTACAGGCGGAGAGAGTGAGAGTAAGTGAGAGGGAGCGCAACGGTGGTGTTGCAGGCGGAGAGAGTGAGAGAGGGAGAGAATATCAAGAGAGGCGAGAATGGGGAAATGAGAGAAGGCATGGGCCGATTAGGGTTAGGGTTTGGATTGGGCCCACAATTAAGATTAGCCTTAATTATCCCCTAATTTTTCCTTAATTATTTCCATATTGGGTAAGTGACCTTGCTATTGGGACAGCCAAATAAGGTAAGGTGGACCTTGCTATTGGGACAGATGGAGTATATTATAACAAATCATATTTAATTTTTATTGTTAAAAATTAAAATTTTAGAAATTATATACCTAACTTTAGAATAATCAACCTTAATAATCAATAATATTAACTAAAAGATGAAAAATAAATAATAAAAAAAATAAGCATAACGAATCAGAATGATGGAATAAATCTTAAATAATAATGTAAAATTAAACTAAATCAAAAGAAATTAAAATTGAAGAAAAAATGAAGAAAATTTAAAATGTAAAATAGGTGGGTCCGTATTTATTTTTCAGTATATAGGAAAAATAAAATTTTGAATTTAAAAGTAGCGTAAAAAAAGTTCCACCAAATCAACATAATGACGTAGAGGATGTGGATGGTCCAGCATGAACACGAGTTTGCCATTTCATACCGGCCCAGCAACGGAGTTAGATGGGCCCACTTTTATCATTTCCCGTTTTCTCGAAAGGCTGTAGAAGCAAAATGGTTGGCACAATTTTTCTATATCATTTTCACTATTCTCTTCAAGGATGAAAATAAATAAATACAATAGAGTTATTTTAATATAATTTATATTCCTTTTATTCAGTTGGAGGAAGACTGGGGAAACTTGAGTCAGAGAATATCATTAAACTACAAAAGTCGTAATATTGATTCGTCTATCCCAATTATACTAACAAAATTTAAAATATATGCATTTTAAGAATAATCATATCATTTTTCAAAACAGTATAATTAAACAGAATGTACTACGTATAGTTTCTCATTTCAAGAAAAACTAAGCATGATATTGACAAAGTAGTATAAATGCATCAATAATTTTGGCAGATCTCTTGTGAAATCACCTCAAAGACTACAATTTAGGAGAGGGAAAATCCAAAAAGAATTTTTGAATATAATACTGGTACTTTTAAATACAAATTATTATTGATGCAAAAGTATTAATATATTTTTTATATTCAAAAGTATCATTTCGTAACGAAAATATATTACTTTATATTTAAAACAATAACACTTTTTGTTTGACGAGTTTCCGTTTATTGTATCGTTTTACACAATTATTGTATTATTGTATTTAGGTTCGTGCTAAAGGAGACAATATGTAAATGTTTGCACATAAAACTAGACACCTTTATGGAGGGTTTTTTTTTTTTTTTTTTTTTTTTTTTGACCTTTAAGGATAACTATCCCGGTTATTCTATCCATAAATAGCTGAAAAATTAATTCTCACTGCAGGTAGATCATATATGATATATAATAAAAATCATAACATAAATTATAAAATTGTTTCCATATGCAAAGCACAATTTGTTTAGTGTGACATCTGTTAACCAGCGCAAAAAACAAATTAAATTGATGAACTTAAAATTTGTCGGTAATAACCAAGGATGAAAATATCGCTATCGCAACATATATCGCAACTTCAATTTTACGGATATATCGACGGATATATCGATATCGCATATCGATATCGCAGGAAATTGAAAAAAATGACGGAAATCATATTAAAATCTTGGAAATTTAGCATGAAATTTTAGGAACTATTATGACATATTATTATGCACATATTCCACTAATTTTTTTTGATAGAATTGTATTTTGAAAGCAAATATATGAATAATACATTATATAAATACCGTCTGAGACAATACATTTGACAAAATAATACATAATACAACATAAAATGACTAAATAAACATTATAAAGTACAATTAATACCAAAATGAGGATCTATGAGGTTCAAATATAGTAGATGGAATGTCATCTTGTTCTAAACAATATTGGTACCAACTTATCACGTTCGAGTAATTATGGATATAATTATGCACATGCGCTTGATATGTTTCTTGATTTCTTCCAACAGCTTCACCATGAATTGGATAATGTCCACTGACCCCAATTATTTTGTTGATACATATTTTGAATAGTCCAATCAATTTGTGAACTCCCATATGTGTAAGAAGCATATGAATCTTGGGACATATCACTATGATCAGTGCCACCAATATTCATAGAATCAAGATTTGGCAAATAATTTATATTCAATCTTAGATTTCAATTTCGTGTGATATATGGGGAGAAAAATTTTAGTGATTTGTCCATCATGTCCTCTAACTGAAAAAATGAAAAAATAAAGTTGGTGCACGTGTATCTCACTTTTCTTTCTAAGACATCCGTTGATTTCCGGGTCTTCTTTCTCTTATATTTTTTTTTGCAAAGTGAATGTCTTTATAAAGCAAAGAATATTGCAACTCAAACAATTACATTGAAGACCTAAAAAAGATCACAAAAATATATAGTATTAAATAAAAATCAAAATATATTATAGAAATATTAAAAAAATCGCGATATATTGCGATATCTTGCGATATTTTGCGATATCTTGCGATATATTGCGATATATTGCGATTTCTCGTCGATACTCGGGAAAAAAGATATTCCCTCCAATATCCGTATCGCAATGTCAATATCCGCGATATATCTGCGATATATCCGCGATATTTCGCGATATTTTCATCCTTGGTAATAACACAACATATATATGCTTAATTTTTTAATTAAAAATGTATAGTTGAAATTGACAACCAAATCACCCAATTATCAAATATTATTTACGACTGAAATATATTTTATTGCACAACTATATTGAGGTCCTTTCCATCTAATAGACTGTTGACTAAATATCTATTCCCTCGTTTTCGTATTAATTTTTGAAAGTTATTAGATTATGTATTTGTGTGTGTGTGTGTATATTATTTTTTTAGAAAGTTATTACTCCTCCCATTTCTGAATAAATGTCATTCTAACATTTTAATTTTATTTCACAAAAAATGTCATTCTACAAATTCAAGACATAAAATTCATATTTTTCTCACATTTGTCCTCATTTAATGCATTCAAACAAATATATCTAACTCATTTAATGTATTCACACAAAAGTGTATTAGATAAGTTAATTAATTTATTAATTTGTGTGCATTTGTCCAGAATAACATTTAAACAGAAACGGAGGGAGTATATCATATTAATAAAAAAAAAAGTAATTGGCCTTATTTATTATTTGTAATAATATACGAAAAATTGTAGTTAATTGATTTGCATTTCCATAACATTGGAGCTCTATTAATGAAATTAATGCTATTCATTTAAAGTTTGCTGAAATCAATTATTATTTTACGTATTTACAAGTAATTTTATTTTAAAATACAATACATCTTATTTTTACAATAGTTTAATGCATTCTACTAATAAAGGTTTCACTTCATTATGGTTCTAAAAATGGGGATTATGCATTTAAGGTGTAATTGGATTAAAAGTCACACTTTTTTTTGTTGTTGTTGAAATTGTAAATTTAATAATGTTTCAAAAATTGCAGGCATAAGAATAATATATTTTTTTGTTGAAATTGTAAATTTAACACAATGTTTCAAAATAAAATAAAAAAATTGACAGATCAATATAATTAAGAGTATAAGAATACAATATGTAAGTGAACATGAACATAGGCCGAGGTAAAGTAAAATCAAGCTTTTAATAAATCATACCTATAAATAATATCAATATTATTCCATAACAAACACTATAATCACAGAATTACAATGTTATCAAAAGTCAAACATTAAAACAAAAATATAGAAAAATATTAGACTTCCATTCTTGAAATTGACCGAAAATATAGTAGGGTATTTAAATTGTAGCATTGCCTTTTCCAATATATATAGATATAGATATGAGTCCACTTAAATTCAAAAATCCAAGTTTGGACAACCTTGTTCCACTACAATTTTGTATTATCTTTTTGTTGAACCCATATTCTCTCTCTTGACCCACCCCCCAGCAGCAGTGCAGCACACACACATACAAAATATTTCTGGGACCCTTTTGCAAATAAGAAAAGACAAGAGGGCTGCTCGAAAATCTTACAGCTTCATTCGAATTTTTGACCGTTGGAGTAACGGTTTTTTGTTACTGTCTTAAAAAAGCAGAGCACCCATTGGAAACTACCTGAAAATCACTCTCCCCCAAATCAAATGGGTTGCGTCTCGTCAAGATTGGTAGCTAAAGAAATCGAGCAGGAAAAATACGCCCACCATGTCGTTTCTCTCACTTCAAGCACTTACGGCGTTCTCTCACTAGACAAGGAAAAGGATCAGAGTCAGCCTCCGCAGGAGCCCGAAGCGAAGAAGAAATCATCGTCCCCTTTCCACCGCGAAGAGCCCGCGGAGATCATCAATGCGTGGGAGCTAATGGAAGGTCTCGAGGAGGAAATCGCCATCGTCGTTCAATCCAAAAGGAGCCCCAAATCGAAGCTTCTCTTGCGCGGATTTCCCGACAAGGATCCGAGGAGTCCCCTGAAGTTCCTCTCTTCTCCGAGGAAGGCGAAGAAAGCTGTCGGGAAGGAGAACAAGGGAAGAGTTAGCGGCGGGATTTGGTCGTCGGAGAATAGCCCGAAAACGGTGTTGAAAGAGAGCAATAATAATCTCAAGGAGAGTGCGAAGAAGCCCTCTCCAAGACTGTGGGCTTCGATAAAGGGAAGCCCAAAATGTGATAGCTTGAGGTTGGATTCGAGGAGGAGGAGAGGGAGGAGTTTAGGGCCACTGTTCGATCCTGACCTCGTGGCCTCTCTAGAGAGACAAGTGTCGGAGGAGGAAGAAGAGATCAAGAGAATGGTGTCATCAAGAGATGAAGAAGCATTAACATTTGTTGAATCTTACAAGAAGAAATGCCCCCCGGGGGGAGAAACTGCTGTGGTCATGTACACGACAACGTTGAGGGGTATTAGGAAAACCTTCGAGGAATGTAACGTTGCGAGATCGATAATGGAATCGCAGAATGTGGAGGTGGTGGAGCGAGACATTTCGATGCATTCGGCGTTTAAGGAAGAGCTGAGAGTGTTGATGGGAAGCAAGGAGGTGAGGGTGCCACTGGTGTTTGTGAAAGGGAGATTCATAGGTGGGGCTGAGGAGCTCATCAAGTTGGATGAGGAGGGCAAATTAGGTATTTTGCTAGATGGGATCCCGGCGGCTGCCGCCTCCGGCTGCTGGCGGTGCGGTGGGGTGCGGTTCGTGATGTGTGTGGAGTGCAGCGGGAGTTGTAGAGTTGTTGGTGAGGATGGGAGGAAGACTGTCAAATGTAGCAACTGCAATGAGAATGGCCTCATTCAGTGCCCAAAATGTTGTTGTTTAACTTATAATAATCTGTAACTTCACTGACTTGCAAATTATTTTTTTTTTTTTTTTCATGGATCAAATTGAGGGGTTTGATGATTTTGCATTCCAAAATGTATTTAGACTTCTTTAGCTAATGGCAGCATCATATCTGCAGTTGATTGTACCTTTAATTTTCTATATTATTGTTTGTGTGGTTTGATATATATACATATATATCATATTATCATCGTTGTCCAAATTGTTATGGATGAGAAATCCCAAAATAGAATATTATAGTAGGGGTAGTATGGGGATCGATAGTGACAACCGACATAATATATATATATATATATATATGGTTTGGGTGATATAAGAAAGTGATGGAATGCAATTAATTGTCAAAACGAAAGAAGCAGAAAAAAACCACTTGTTAAAACTTTTGAGGCAGAGTTTCAGACTCTTCATGCCCCCTATTCACAGCAATCCAGAATTTTGACTCCATTTTGAGTTGTGGCAGACAAATCAACGTTTCAAAATGTCCCCAGTTCAATCATACGGCAACAGAACACATATGTAGTGACCGCTGATATGTGGATTCGATTGAGATTCAATATTGAACACACTAATGGAAATTCATTTATGTAATTATATAGTCATTTAAAAATGTTTGTCTTTTCCAAAAAAAAAAAAAATGTTTGTCAACCATTGTTGAATTGAGGCGTATTACATAGTAGCTTTTAATTTATTTTTTGACATCAAATAATTTGAACCAATTATTTCACTTGTCAATGTTTATTGTTTAACAAAGTCTCATCTTAGTCCCAGTGGGGATGGTCTAGTGGTGGAGTGAGGTTGTTTGGAGATCAAAGGTCACGGGTTCGAATCTCCTCAATATCACAGGTCGGATGTGTGAGTAAAAAAAAAACAACAAAGTCTTGTCTTAAATTAATTCCCAAAAAAGGATTGGCATAAATTAACTGTTTCCTGCTTGCTATGGGCTTTTGGGCTCAATTGGACCCAAACTGTGCCGTAGGGCTCCATTACACTATCATCCAGCTTGGACTCTCTCTTTCTCTCAATTAAGTGAGATAAATAACTAAGTTGATGTTGGCCCCGTTTGACAATTCCTAATTTGGAATATCACTTAGACACGCCGACATAACTTGAACTTACATTTTATCGTTTAATTTATTTTTATTGTATTTGTATCATTTTTTTTTACATGTAATACAGTGTCCTAAATGTGTAATGCATAACAAAATAAGGAATAAAAAGTTGCGAGAATACAAAATCTCGATAATATAGTAGTTTTATGATATTTTTGGCAAGTTATGTGCCAAGCTAGGATTTCCCCTTCCATAGTTGTTAATTATATTAATTTAATTCCACCTGCATTTCTCATTCCTAATATCAATTAAATGAATGGGATGCGTGATTACATAATAAACACAACCTCACACGATCGCATAGTTTCATTTCAATAATTACCATGCTTGGTACGGTGGAGGGAGAGAGAGAGAAAACTACCGTCGGGAAATGATTTGATTTCCACGTGGCGATCTCTCATTGGTGATGATTTGGGAACAGAGTTAAAAAAACCCAGCCACCGTTGCACAGAAATCAGACACACCCTCAAAACCCACACGTGTTAATTGGAACATGTTTTTTGTAGCAATCTCTCACTCACACGCCCTGACACCGCAATCATTCCCACCCTCCCCCCTCTCCCTTCACAACCCTCCCCCTTACTTTTCTCACACAGAACACACACTCAAACCCAAAAGGAACATATTTTCTCCCTTGAAATTCAACCTGGGTTTCTCCAATTATGGCTGGAAGAAGAAGGAAAAAGATGAAATTGTGAGTTTATTTTGCTGTCTTGGATTATGGAGTTACAGTGGTCGTTGTCTGAATTGATACTTCTTCCAATTATGCTTCCTGTGAATGAAAATGGGGCTTTTCGTTTTCGCAATCTCTGGGTTTTTGGGTTAATTGATGATTGACGAATCCATATCATGCACGAGGTTTTACCGTGATTGAATTTTTCTGCGTCTTTTCAATTGAAAGAATTGTTTTTTATAGTTCAATGTTTGCATTTTCTTCTTTGTGCGATCAGATTTGAGTGTCTGAAGAGAATGAGATCGGGTAATTCTTTAATTCTGCAATTTTTTTTTCTTGGAGATTTGTTTAGTGTAGCTCTTTTTTTGTCACTATCAAATTGAGGTATCCAGTATGGTTCTTGATTGTGTCTCTGATCCATCAGATTATTCTTATTATTAAAAAAGATCCTTGCTTTATCACATTTTTATGGATTTAAATTAAATTCAAAACCTTATCCCAAATAAAAATTAGGTTTCTTATCAAATATTATAGTTTGAACTTTAATTGAACATGTAAATTGGAAGGTAAACCGTGTTCATGGTTATAGGTCTTTGTTGATATGGACGTAATGCATATCACTGCTGAAATTATACATATCAGGGTTCATCATCCTGTTGGCATTTGTTCAATGTTCTTTTTTCTATATGATCCTTGTTTTATTGTACAAAGGTGGAGTCGAGATTGTTGTTATTACTAAGAAATAAGTTGTTTGTCACAAGATGATAGCTGGCAAGAAGATCCTTGGCTTTTCAAGATCTGGTTTTGACCAACGAAAGGACCATTGTCCGTTAAATGTGCGAACTAATGTTGAAAAGTGACTGCCATGTGGGAATCGTTGTTGTCTGATTATCGATATTTGCCTGTAAACGCTCGCTGGTGGTCCAGCACATTGCTCTAAGCTGTCCATTGCCCAATAAATTGTTCCTTTTAAGAATACATAAATGCAGTATGAACTTTTTATCTCATCATCCTGTTTATAGTTTCTAATGGTGATTATGTTTTCTAAGACTCATGTGAACCGATATGTCAGCCGCTGAGTATTCCACTAGGCATCATTTTATTGAACTATCTAGTTTCATTTTTTAAGTATACTGCAGTGGTGATCTTCTAATTCTGCATTATTAATCTCGCTTTCATATTATGCTTTCACATAATATACCCTTGTTAAATAGCTTAGTGGTGAATTAGCAATATATCAATCATTTCAGTGTAGCTTATGAAATTTTTATGGTTGTAGATTGGTGGAAACTATTAGAGACAACAGAAAAGTTTCAAAGGGACAGCCGGATGAGCAACAAACACACTCTGAGCTTCCAATAGAGCTTTTGGAGCTAATTCTTTCTCGGTTAAGCTTGAGGGATAATGTTCGTGCTTCTGCTGTTTGCAGAGGATGGTTATCTGTAGCTATATCTGTTAGAATGGCCAATAAGTCTCCCTGGCTAATGTTTTTCCCGAAATTCGGTGACTTGTATGAATTCTACGACCCTTCTCAGCGCAAAACATATTGGCTTGAGTTGCCAGAGCTAAATGGCTCCAGGATTTGCTATGCCAAGGATGGTTGGTTGCTGCTATACACGCCTAGAACGCAGTCTGTATTCTTCTGTTGTCCTTATACTGGAGAGTTGATCAATTTGCCTAGTCTAGAATTAATGTACCAGATAGTTGCCTTTTCTGCTGCTCCAACGTGTTCTAGCTGTATCCTCTTTACAGTTAAGCATGTTAACCCCACAGTTGTGGCAGTTAGCACTTGTCGCCCTGGGGCAACTGAATGGACTACTGTCAATTACCAAAACCGTCTGCCATTTGTTAGCAGCATTTGGAATAAGCTGGTTTTCTGCAAGGGCCTTTTCTACTGCTTGAGTCTTACCGGCTGGCTCGGGGTTTACGATCCTGCAAAAAGTACCTGGGCTGTTCATTCTGTGCCGCCGCCTAAATGCCCAGAGAATTTCTTTGTCAAGAATTGGTGGAAAGGCAAGTTTATGGCTGAGCATAATGGAGATATTTTTGTCATATACACTTGCTCTGCTGTAAACCCTATGATTTATAAATTGGACCAGACAAATAAAGTATGGGTGGAAATGGAGAGTTTGGGAGGCATGACGCTCTTTGCTAACTTCTTGTCTTCCCATGCGAGGATAGATCTTCTTGGAACAATGAGAAACAATGTCTACTTCTCAAAGGTTCGATTTTACGGGAAACGGTGTGTATCGTATTCGCTCGAGAACGGAAGATACTATCCCCGGAAGCAGCGTTACGATTGGGGGGAACAAGATCCCTTTGAGAGTATTTGGATCGAACCGCCTGAAGACCTATCAACTTTTCTTTAAAGGTGGCAATTTTCAATGATGAAACTATGTTCACTTTGTTTGTTGCTATTTTATTGTTGACCGTGATCAATAGTAATCCCTCACGTAGCACGCCTATCTTTCATTTCAGTTTATTATCATCTCAATTTCATAATGTAGTAACTATATGTAGAGACAATAGCTAGACTTTGGTACAATGCTGTAATACATGATTGTGACATTAGGGAATTTACTACTCTATTTTGTTCATTAAATTCTTGCCCTTTCATCTCTGATGCACCATCATCAGCTCACACGATCTATTTTCGTTATATTTCCATCATGTTGTATGATTGTATCGATTTGGTTTGGTTTGTACCACGTCTATTTGTTATATGTTTAACTCTTGTCAGACTTTAGGTTTTTGCATTCTTTAGACGATTTTCTGTTCAAACTTTTCAATTGGTAGATCAATCTAGTTTCTTCATCAATATAAATGAATAAGCTTATGCCAAACTTCTGGATTACACATTTGAACAAGTGAAAATTATTCAAAGGGGCCTCGGTAGGCATTGCTTTTTGGTGGTGAAAATTTTGGTGTTGAAACAGAACATGCTGTTGATGTAATCGGATCAAAAGCAGCAAACACCACCGGGAGGCTTAAAAGACTCGAATTCTTCTACAGTAGATAACAAAAACTCAGACCATAAGCTCCAGTCCCCTAATGCAAAAATAAGCTTCTATATAACAGTCACAAATTCAAGAAATGCCCTACTTCAACCTTTAGGTCTGCAGACGACAACGACTACTCCGGAGATAAACTGCTTAGATGAACAAGTGCTTGAAATCCCCATTTGCAAGTTGGCAAACAGTATTGTAGCTTGCTGTATCTGCAGAAATAAAACAGAGTCTGAATCATTTTGATATATAAGAACGGCATACAATTTCAAAACAAGAATCGCCACACTCTTGATCACAAACAGGCCACTGTCCCTAGATTCCACATATAGCTAAGCTAAGGTAAAATTATAGGAATTATAAGAACTGACCACAACGAAATGACGATCATCATCCATAAATTTATATGTTTTCCTTCAGTAGAGCCATTGCCATTTCCAAAAATAGAGAGCAGATTCCCGAATTGGGGGCAACAATGACATAAATTTTATTTCTAACAAAAATATTACACATCCTCAGATATTGGCATATTGCACTGTGCAAGACATCATTGATTCATCCTCCCTCAAAAGTAAGCAAGCGATCAAATTCAAAACCGTACGAGTAATAAAAGCAACGAACATGAAATAACAGAGGAGTTATGAGTTACGAATGAAGGCCTGCACGCCTTTTCATGTCCCTGAATTATATATCTCTTTCAGCATATCATCAAAACCAAATAAACAAGGAACACAGCAGAAGAGAAAAAATTAGGAGTAAATAACAAAAGGCTCAATTTAGCAGCAAAAAAATATTAATACGCGACGAGCAGTCAAATTTCAACATACCAAAATTATCTCCGAAATTGGTCCAAATCTCAGCATTAATAGACTGGTTGGTGTCGGCGACGCCGATAACCTCGACGAAAGTTGTCGGAGGGCTAGAGGGATGCCCCTTGACGACCAGTTGCTGTTCATCGGTCGATTTTCCGACGATCGAGCCACCGTCGTTTCTGAGCACCTGAATCACAGCGCGAACTCTCCGGCCGACGTACATACGCAGCAGCTCCGCGTTGACAAAAACCGCCGGATTCGATGTATCCATTTTCTTCAAGCACGAGTAAATAAATTCAAACTACATATAAGTAAAACAAAATACGCAATCCGAAATGAGGAATTGGATTAGTAGGGTTTATTTAAGCCTCACCCTTAATCAGAGGCGAAAGAGCGACGGGAGCGAGGCGAAAGAGCGAAACCCTTGGAAGTGAAGTGACGATTTGTTGATAGAAAATAGTTTAAAAAGATGTCTAAAATGGGGGCAGAAATGGCGGCAAATGTTCCCGCCATTCTTACATTATACATCTACTGTACATTGGTTGGATTTTTTCCTTCTCAACAAGGTTAAATTATTTGATTCATTATGGACTAATTCAATCTTATATTATTTCGTGGGGGTATTTAGACCGCATGATATTGTTTTTTTTAATACATAATCTTTTTTTAACAGAAATCAAATCAACTCACAATGAGAGATGAAAAAACCAACAAACTTAGTAGTAAGTAGTAACATGTAACCCCACCAATATAAATGAATATATATAATCTGCATCTTCTATAATAAAATGAAGTAATATTCAATTGTAAAATTTGAGTAAGATAATGAATGAAGATTCATGGTGATACATGTGCTAGTGTTTCTCAACCTTAAAAGGATTTTCATATATAAGAAATATTAATTAATCAGGTCCAACTTCTATACGGTATTTAATTTGTATTTCTAAACTACAAGTCCTGTTGCCAGTGATCCAAGTTGGCCATCTAGAAGAGCAGAATGACTCAACTGCTGCAGCTTTCCATCATTTATGAGGAAGATTCTTTCTGCCATCAAAACAGTTTCTTGCCGATGCGCAATCACCAGTACCTGCAATTGCATATACATCCATATATACGTTCAATTTGCTACTATATGCCGAGGTAGTAACCTATATGAACTTGTTGCTGCAAATGCTTATGCAATCAATCAACATATGCCCAAGCACCACTGTAGTACTTACCGTCCGATTTTGCATTAGGCGTTGAAGAGCTTGTCTCACCAATAACTCAGATCTGCTATCTAATGCGGATGTTGCTTCATCTAAAATAAGAATAGACGGATTCTGATAGAGTGCCCTCGCAATAGCTAGCCTGAGGTATATGCGGGAATCAAAGACAATTATCAAATTACGAATGAGGAGAAGGCCATAAGCATGAATTGAATTAAAGCATTGAAAATGTAAACCCATTTAAAGTGTGCACAAAAATCCCTTGCCTTTGCCTCTGGCCTCCACTAAAATTTGAGCCCCTCGGTCCAACAGGGGCCTCATACTGATTGGGAAGACATTTAATGAACTCGTCTGCATTTGCAGTTGCAGCTGCAAATCTAACTCTGTCCATGTCAACACCACTCAATAGATCCCTGTACCCAATGTTTTCAGCAATAGTCCCAGAAAAGAGAACCTGAGATTGAGTATTCACAATAGCTTTCAGTTAACGCAAACAAATAAGCAGGCCTGTTTGTTCTTTTATTCACATGCTTATTACATCGATACCTGATCATAAAAAGTAGTACAAAACAAAACTAGATTATAGCCGGATCATCCATGATCCTCCTCTTGAATTTCGCTTAATTTTTTTAGACAGGTGCTGACTTTAGAGCACAAATTTAAAGGGACATAGGTCCTGCAAGTAACTCACTGAATCTTGAGAGACCAGACCAACATGTCTCCTTAAGTTCTGTAATTGAATATTTTGAATGTCACAGCCATCTATCAATATCGAACCTGCCAGTGCAGAATTAGAAAATTCAGTTACATAAAAGTACAATAAATAAGAAGATAGAGGCGGCCATTTAACTGAGAGTGACAAACACACGAAATTCTGTTATTTAAACTTCTATTAAGACTCCCAATACTCACCAGAAAGAGGTTCATATAGGCGAAGCAGAAGTTTCACAAGAGTTGTCTTGCCGCCTCCAGATGGCCCAACAAGAGCAATTGTCTCTCCAGCTTTAATATGAAGATCCAGATTATTCAGTACAGGAGCCATACCATCTCCATATGAAAAAGAGAGGCCACACACTATTACTTCTCCCATAACAGAGGCTAAGTTAACTGCATCTGGTTTTTCTATCACCTGCACATGTCATTGTAAGCAGCATATATAATCCATATAGTTCTTGAGCATAATTTTATGTGTAAAAAAGGGCTATTTTATTTTTAAATTTTCTATGTAATTCAAGATTTAGAATAATCTAGAACCTCATACTTTATAGGTTGCCACAGTAGCTGTACAAAAATTGATTCAACTAAACAGGAAATGTTCTGAATCTCACTTTGAAGTGTAATCGAATTATCAGAAACACATTAAATATTGAGTTGAATAAATTCTGGAAGCAGTTATACTCCTTACATTCAATAATGAGTTTTTAGTTGGATAAAAACCCCTTACAGAACCTGTGTCCAAGACCAAAGGAAAAAATGGCAAGTCGTCTTATCAGCAGTTTTAGATTAGTGATAAGACAGCTAAAGAATAAGAAACGTATATTGGACCATACAAATCTACCTGGGATTTGAACAAGGTTAAATTAAACAACCGCTCAATTGCCGGTTCTCCTTGCTTTAACTCATTGTATGCTTTTCCGACATCCTGCACAGTTCTATAATTTCAGATTGATACTCTTAGAGACATGCACAAAAAAAGAAAATCCACAATACCAAATAAACATGCATAATAAACATATGGATGGATAAACCATGTAAAATTGAGGGGGAAAAGTTGATTCTGTTTCTGACTTTAAATTAAAGCAATTGAACTTTTAGTAAGGAGCTAATACAAAAAAAATGATTTATGTCTTCAAGAGTTTATGAATTAGAATAGGAGATCCTAGTAGTCCTCATGTGCCATATGGATCAGAACTGCAGGTATCAATCATAAAGAAGGTATATCGTACATGATAGCACCTCCAATAATTTTGATACAGAAATCATCGCACCATAGAAGGAGCAAACACAAAATTATGGCACAACAGCAGAGAAAAGAAGGGCATACACAAATGAGATGCAACTGTAAACCACATGTCTAGGAAAAATTTGAGTAAAGGAAGAAAGCAATCCCAAATGCTTTGAAAGAAATGCAGTCATTATAAGCCTAGTTTCATAGATGCTAACAGGAGTTTCAAATCAAACATGACGTGCATAAAGTAGCCACAAAAAACAGATTTATAGACTACTTATCCTTCAAAGCATAGGAGTGTCAACAAGATAATTTGAACTTCTGAAAATATTTATGTGATGGTTGTAACTATTAGTAGAGTCCTACTGGAACAATTAAGTTAGTACTTGAATTTTTGGTATCACAGACAATTCTCCACTCGAAAGTACTAAGCTCTCCTCCCTGTGTTCATGAGAAAAGGGTAAACAGACTGACTTATTGTCAGCACCTCCAAGCCCTAATTAAGCTTCAGACATCAACCAGTTATAAGAATCAGAAAGGTGAGGAAGAAGAAAAAAGGAATTGCTTCTATCGAATGAAACTGCATGATCTTTCAAAGTTTGGTGTTTGGGCTAATGATCTTCCAACTACCATAGATTGCCCTCTTAATTGAAATGCCAATTAATTAAAATCATGTAAAAAGACAAAATACTATAAAATCCCAACAAACATGGTCATAGAAATTCAGAAACGCCCAGAACCCATCAACCATTTTCAGCATGCAAAAAATCATCATACAAATAAAATCAAGAAACTAGTAACAAGGGGGAAAGTCATTTACCTGAATAGGATCAATCAAAAGAACCAGCGAAGTCATGAAAGAAACCAGGACGGAACAATTCAATGAGCCTTTTGAAACTACGATTGAGGTGGCACCCAGAATGAGTAAAACCCCAAAAAACATAATCTGTACTATCTGAGGGATTAAAACCTTCATTTGCTTCTTTTTCAATCGTGCAGATAGGTCAGCAGATGCAAGAGACTTGAATCTAATGCATTCATTTGATTCTGCATTGTTTGCCTTCACAAAAAGAATTGAAGGAAAGACCTAGAACAAAAGAAATGATGCATGTACTGTCAACTTGATGGAATGCTAGATAAAGAGCAACTCATGAAACCCCTATGATACCTCGTTTAAGTAGGCTGCTAGAGAGGCTGTACTAAGATTTGCCTCCTTGGATATTGCACGAAGCTTTTCTCCAAGGCGTCCAACCGTAAGAGCCATCGCTGGAATCACCTTAAAAGAAAATACCATAAAAATTTGATTCATAAATTTTACTAAAAGAATTGCTGAACAAATCATGTCCGGTTATATGAATTAAATATATATATATATATATATATATAACCATCACTTTGCTTACCAGTGCAGAGATTAGAGACAGCTGAGGGCTTACGATCAACATCTGTGCTGCCATAGCTGATAATTGCAAAGCGCTTGGTACTATTATCTGTGAAACGAAAATGAGAATGATCAAAGGGAATAATATAACTGGCAGAGCCATTGTATTTATACTTGATAAACTAGCTTACACAGCATTAGCAAACTAGCCCTAAATCCTGAAAGACCAAATAACACATATGACTTTCAAGGTCATGTAAGAGCAAACGTGATCAAAACCAACAAAAAAAAATTGAATTGAAAACAAGAAGTTGAGAAACAGTTCCATTTTTTTTAATAGTTGGAGATAACGGTCAGCCTACATATGAATACTTATCAGTTCTCAATAATCATGCATGACAGGCCATCAACTTCCAAATTTTCCACCTCTCTCTCTCTCTCGTTTAAGTATATATAGTTTCAGGTTAAGTATATATAGTTTCAGCTCATATCAACTAAATCAAGGCTATAGAATGTTTCACATAGCAATCCTCACATTCAAAAGAGATTGCACTGTGTCAGCTACATCCTCTGCCTCTGCTGTGATCCGGTACGCCACATCCCCAGGAGAAATCCCGTTTCCACTCTCGAAGAACCCCAAATCCCTCTGCAAAACTCTATCAAAAACATACACCCTGATCTTATACGCACAATTCAATGCGGCATCCCACAAAAAAGCCTGCTGCAAATAATTCGCCACAATTCGGATCGAAAGAAGAACCCCCAACACCAAAGCCCCTTTTCTAACGCTCTCCAAATTTGAAACGGCGATCGAAGAAGAGAGTTGCCCCGCCAGAGGAACGAATTTAGAGAGCGAGTAAACTGAAACAGCGCTGCATAGCCATCCGGAGAGGATCGGCCGCCATTCCGATTGGAGGTAGGGAGACAGTGCTGTAAGGGACGAAGTTTTTATCGGCGGAGAGCGGTGGTTGCAGGCGGCGGCGCTCGTTGCAAGTGCAGAGCGGATTCGACAATTTTTAATGATTGGGATTTTGCATTTTCGACCGAGGATTTTGAGATTTTGATGGAAGAGGGAAGGGGAAGAAGAGGAATAGTACGGCGGCGGACATTGGAGGAATTGGGCTATCGATTTCTGTTGGAGAAGAAAATCAGGATCAACTGTCATAACTGAATTTGGTTATGTCGTGACCCACGGTCAAAAAGGCAGGAACTATTAGAATGAAGCAGCAAAGGTTAGAGAGAGGAAGGAAGCAAGATCCAAGAGGAGAGAGAAGGAAAGGACTGAGCTCGTGAGTAATATTTTAATTGAAACGACGTCGTCCGGTGTTCATAACTCTTAACATCACAAAGCCACAAAGGCTTGTTTCTACTAACTTGCACAACAAAACAAAAGTACCATATTTTTAACACGCATTTTTATTGAAATCGGAAAGATTTAAAAAATACTGTAGAAAACGAGTTTATGGGCTCTCATGTTTGTTTGTGTATTCTCTCATCTATTTTTGCACCCAACCCAATAAGTTTAATTTTTTTCAATCTCTTATTTCACACCTAATATTCAATTCATTCGATATTATTCATAATTGATTATTATAATTTATTTCATATTAGTATTTATAATTATTTTTGAAAATTTATTTTTCATTAACAATATACTAATATTTCATTAACACACTGCAATAATGATTTTGTTAGTATTTATGATAATATTTCGTTACAATTTTATGATTATACCGTATGCTAGCGAAATATTGTTATACAAATGCTAGCATAAGTATTTTATAATGGTAATAAATACCTTATTATTCCTGTTATTAAGCTCCATTGATTTATTTCATCCCAAGTAGGGCTATTTTCGTCCGGTTATGATTTATAATTATTTTTAAAGATTTAATCTTTAAGTTAATAATTAATTATTATGGTTATAATTATTTTTTAGAATTTTTCGTTATTTTTATAAGAAATACTCAATTACATTAATAACCCTCACCAAAAAATACATAATTGGAATTTTTACACCAATTGTGATGGAGATATATCAAGATTAGATCTTGATATATTATTTAGATTATATTTTAGATTTGATTATCTATTTAGATTGCATTATTAATTAGGAAATTTATCTAAATTAGGTTTTATGTTTCTTATCTTCCAAATTTTTCTATATTATAAATAGATAGATCCATATTTGTCAGGAAAAACTATCAAGAATAACCCCAGTTGTGGTTTTGATGAAATGTCAAAACATGTCAAATCGCTTTGAAAAACTGAAAGAAACCAAGCAGAAAACCAAGATTGATCGAACAAAAAAATTGAGCTAAAGATAGCCAAAGCATGATCAATCAAAAAAAGAGAAAGAAGCAGATCAAGACCAATCAAGAACTGAGGACAAAAGAAAGCAGAAGTTTGATTGCTAATCTGTTAGCAAGTCAAGAAAACTAAAAGATATAGGCTGTCAGAACAAAGGAACTGACAAGCCTAAAATGTCAACTGACCATCAGGGTCAGAATGAATTCCGACTTAAGATGTGCCAGCACCAGAATTCAAGCTGAAGAGGCACCAGTTCGAGATTACAGCTGAAGGGATACCAATTCAGAATTCCAGCTGAAGACATGTCAGTCCAAAAATTGAGCTAAAGCATGATCAATCGAAAGAAGAGAAAGAAATAGATCAAGACCAGTCAAGAACTGAGGATAAAAGAAAGCATAAGTTTGGTTGCTAATCAGTTAGCATGTTAAGAAAACTAAAAGATATAGACTGTCAAAACAGAGGAACTGACAAGCCCAAAATGTCAACTGACCATCAGGGTCAGAATGAATTTTAGCTGAAGATGTGCTAGCACCATAATTCAAGCTAAAAAGGCACCAGTTCGAGATCACAGCTGAAGAGATACCAGTTCAGAATTCCAGCTGAAGACATGTCAGTCCAAAAATTGAGCTAAAGATAGCCAAAGCATGATTAATCGAAAGAAGAGAAAGAAGCAGATCAAGACCAGTCAAAAACTGAGGACAAAAGAAAGCAGAAGTTTGATTGCTAATCAGTTAGCAAGTCAAGAAAACTAAAAAATATAGGCTGTCAGAACAGAGGAACTGACAAGCCCAAAATGTCAATTGATCATCAGGGTCATAATGAATTCCAGCTGAAGATGTGTCAGCACCAGAATTCAAGCTGAAGATGCACTAGTTCGAGATTACAGCTGAAGGGATACCAGTTTAGAACTCCAGCTGAAGACGTGTCAGTCCAAAATTACAGCTGAAAATACACAAGCTCTAAATGCCAGATGAAGACTTAGAAATGCTCAGCTAAATATAGCTTAACTAGAGCTCATAAGTGTCAAACCAGAGCCCAAAACTGCCAGCTGAAGAAAGTCAAAACTGGAGCTTAAAACTGCCAACAAGATGAGCAGAACTACCAGCTGAGGAAATAACCCAATTGAAGATCACAATTGCCAGCTAGAGCTTAGAACTGTCGATCGAGACAAAAGCCGAAACTGGAAGTTAAAATTTCCAGAACTGCCAACAAGAAGATCTTTGTAGTTAATGCAAACCAAGATCTGGAAGTAAAAACTTGTCAGGGAACGAACGATAGTGCAATGGCTACCTCAACAAAAAGCCCCCCAATAGCTTTAAAAATCAATGAATCATTTATGATCAGTCGTTAATTCACAAACGGTCACAAGCTCACTCTTCTATAAAAGATGAGTGATTCAACTTGTGAACAGACTTTTGCCAAAAAAACTTTTGCAGAACAAACTTTTGCTGAAAAGATTTTCTGAGAATACAGACTTCTGCAAAACATACTCTAGCGATCTATATTAAGCTCTCAACACCCTCATAGCTCAAAGATCAAGTGCTAAACATCTGTAGCAAAAAGTCTTAACTGAGAAGAAGAAGTCAAAAGTTCATCATCAAGCTAGCTGTTGAAGAGTCCAGCCAGAGCAAGCTTCTCAGTTCAGAGATATACACCGATCAACTACTCAGCTCAAGCTTAAGGAGCACATCAATTGATACCAGTTCCAAGACTGTATTCTTGAAGATCAAAAGAGATCTAAAACCTTGAAAATACGAGCAATAGCACCTTATCTCTCCAGCGAGCAGTTAGGGATCGCAAGTATGAGTCATCGATACTGGCTAAGGAGACCGCGGATCGTTGGAACTGCTATTTCCGGGACAACACCAGTTGAAAAGGAGACCGCGACTCTGTGAGAGTTTTCGTTAGCCAGGTTTAAAAATTATCTTCATTGTGTAATTGTAATAAAGAAACTTTATCGTTGCATAGTGAATTGCCCTTTTCAGTAAAGGAGAGAGGACATAGAAGTTTAAGCTTCGAACCTCTATAACTGTTTGCGTGTGTTGTACTTATTGCTTATCAGTTGGATTGTTTTAACTGCACACATATATCACACAAGTTGCACTTCGAGCCAACTGGTTCTCTCAACTGATTAAGAGCATATATAAATTTTACGCGAGTCAAGGGCCCTATTCATTCCGCATTTGTCTTAAGAATTGGAGTCAGTTTATTCACCCCCCCCTCTAAATTGATTCAGACTTGCCCGGGACCAACAATATTGTTATTAAGAGAGTTGAAATTTTATAAAAAGTGTGATATTTAAGTGTAATTCGGTATTCTTATGAGAATCAACGATATTGTTCTTTGTGTTCTTCTGGGTATTCTCAGAATCAACGGATTATACACGCTTCTATATGCATCAGTTGGTATCCAGAGTCAGTTTACGCCCCGTTCGTTGATTCTAATATGCCGATTCATGTGGTTGAAGGTTCCATGATTGCTAATATCTTCCATGGTTTGTTTCCTGACAAATTTTAATTTTCAGATGATGTTGTTAACGATGGTTATGATGATCTACCGATTTTTAATGAAGAGGTGGATATCTTATCTGGCGAAACTCATCTTATTGATGATTTGGGGTCCAATGACTATGATGGTCCTCAGATCTTTGATGATGAGACGTTGTTCATGTCTTGTGATGGTGTTGCATTCATATGCTATGAATTTAAAAAAGTGCCCCCTACCGTGGTGCAACCACAAGCAGATGTACCACCATCAACCCCACTTTCTTTGGCGCATGCTGATATTACGCAGTTGTTCGTGAGTGCCCACATTTTTATAGATTTTGTGTTTGTGTTTTCAAACACGAAACATGCATATTATTTGAGAAGTGATGCCTCAATATATCATCTAAATTATGCATGTTCAGAGGATGCAGTTGCACATCGTTTTCGACGGGCTCTTCTGACTTTCGATTCGAGGACGAATCATGTCAAATCCCGGGTGAATGATGGGATATTTCAAGAATAGATCTTGATATATTATTTAGATTATATTTTACATTTGATTATCTATTTAGATTGCATTATTAATTAGGAATTTTATCTAAATTAGGTTTTATGTTTCTTGTCTTTCAAGTTTCTCTATATTATAAATAGATAGATCCATATTGTTATTATGGGAGTTGAAATTTTATAAAAAGTGTGATATTTAGGTGCAATTCAGTATTCTTACGAGAATCAATGATATTATTCTTTGTGTTCTTCCGGGTATTATCAAAATCAACAGATTATACACGAGCCTATCTGCATCAAATTGTGAGGTTTAAATGATGTAATTTGGTCAGATTATTGTGTTCTTTAATGCAGTTTGAGTTAATTAATGTCCCAATTTGGAATTTTTGTTTATTATTTGAATTTTGCAAGATGTGGAGGGTAAATTAATGTAATTTTAAGGTAATCAAGTATTGGTCCTGGGGCGAGTCAGAATCAGTTTAGAGGGGGATGAATAAACTGATCCAAAACTTAACAATATTTGCGAAATAGTCAGGGCCCGTTTGACTCGTGAAGTTATCCGTGTTGTTAGGAGATCAGTTGAGATGATCAGCTAGCTCAGAGTGTTGTGTGTGCTTGAAGTGTGCAGTTTAAAACATGCCACTGAAAACTGAAAACAAACCAGAGCACACAGATAATTTATAGAGGTTCGAAGCTCAACTTCTACGTTCTCTCTTTCTTCCGCAGAAGGGTAATTCACTATGCAAGTGTAAAGTTCTTGGACCTAGCTGACGGTGACTTTACAAGTTATGGATTTCTTTCTAACTGGTGTTGTCCCGGAAGCGGCAATCCAACGATAGCAGCCTCCTCAACCAGTTTCTGATCGACATGTCACACTTACTGGTCTCAACTGCTCGCTGAGACTTTAGGTGCTATTGCCCGTCTTTATAAGATTTTAGATCTCTTTCGATCTTTAAGAAGACAGTCTTGAAACTGGTATCAACTGGTGTGCTCCTTTGCGCGTCTTCAGCTTGAGCTGGGTAGTTGATCGGTGTAGAACAGAACTGAGAGAATGACTCTAGTTGGAATTCTTCAATAGCTAACTTGATGAGCAGTCTGGCTCCTTCTCTTCAGTTGGGACTTTTTCTTTGATGAGTTTTAAGCTTGAGGCTTTAGAGGTTTGCCGAACGTCTTCGCTGAGTCTAAGCACAAAGTTTAAGCAGAAAGGCACGACCATCTTCTGGGTTGCTCATCTTTCATAGATGAGTGGCTGGTGACCGTTGTTGATCACTGTGTGATCATAAATGATAAAGCCGTTGAGGAGCTTTTCATTTAAAGAGTCGTTAAGTAGCCTTTGTTCTTCTTACATGTTTTTGTTCCAAGATCTCGGTTATATTAACTTCAAGATCTTTTTGTTGGCTCTTCTGAAATTTGAATTTCAGTTACGACTTCTGTCTTGATCTTCAGTTCTAAGCTTCTGCTGGCAATTGGAATCTTCTGTTCCTCGGCTGTCAGTTCTGCACATCTTTGGCAGTTTTGTAAGCTCCAGTTAAGATCGTCTTTAGTTGGTAGTTCTGACTCTGGCTTGGTGCTTTCTGAGCTCCAGTTTGATTTGCTTCAGCTGGCAGTTTTGAACCAGTGTTCTTCAGCTGGCATTTTGGACTTGTGTCCCTTCAGCTAGAACTTCTTTGAACTGGTCTTCAGTTCGGATGCTGGCACTTCTTCAGTTGGACTTCTGAACTGATGCATCTTCAGCTAATATCCTTTGAACTGGTGCATCTTCAGCTGGAACTTCATTCTTCAGCTGGAACTTTCTTGAGCTTGTATATCCTTCAGCTCGGACTGGTGTATTCTTCAGTTGGCATTCTCCTTCAGCTGGAACGGGTCCTCTCTCTTCAGCTAGTAGTCTTCTTCAACTAGAACTCTCTTCAGCTGGTATTCTTCTTCAGGTAGAATTAGGCACTTCTGAACTGGTGCATTGAACTGATATTTTTCTTCAGTTCATAACTATAGGCTAATGGCAGTTGGTACTTCAAGCTTTGACAGTACCTGCATTTTTCAGTTTTACTTGACTTGCTGAATGATCTAGCAATCAAGCTACAGTTTTCTTTTTCAACAGCTCTTGGGCTGGATCTATTTCCTTTTTCTTTTTCTCTCTTTTCTTTTCTTTTCTCTCTCTTTTCTTTTTCTCTTTTCTTCTTTCTTTTTTCTTCTTTTATTTTTTCTCTCAGGATTGATCATTTTTAGGCTTTGATAGCTCAGATTTTGTTTTTGATCAACCTTAGTTTTCTACTTGATTTCTTTTCAGTTTTTCAAGGCTCTTTGCATATTTTGACATTTCATCAAAACCCCAATCAGGAAAACTCTTGATAGTTTTTCCTAACATCAAGTCAATAGGATGATAGAGAATTAAGCTAGGAACACACTTTAAAAAGAATCGGGTCAAAAACATATCAAATATTACAATATATAATATATATATATATATAAATGAAGCCAAAAAATTATAACGCAAACCAAATAGACCAATAGAGCTAGCATGGAATTAATTAAGTGGGTTGACCCGAATAGTGTGAATTTCTATTGTTTATTTTTATATTTTGGTTAATATTGAAATTTCATATTTGATATAGTTTAATTTAAACAGTATTGGTGCTATGCTTGACACCAATCAAAGAGACTCGATCAAGATGGATCACTGGTGTCATGCTACACACTATGTTTGTTTATCAAGTGCTCTGCATTGCACTTGTTACAGTGATTAATTACCATTCATCTGTATGACATTGAATAATCACTTAAGTATGATTTTTCCAAGTACTTGTCTACTGTTCTGGACAACGTTCATATAGATGTACATGAATGTGATCTAAACTTCCTGAAAACAACTCATGCAAGGAGTTTTGGATTGAGCTGAAGATGATGGTTATTGTGAATCGTGCCACAACTGAGATTATTCAATATGTTGAGTACTGCCAGCTAGCTAGCTTGAGTGATAGCCTGAAGTTAGCCTGTAAATATACAAGATATTCCGCTGTGCGACCTGAAGTGAAGGTTCAAGATCAACAATGTTCATTGCAACGTTCGTAAATGTTTGCATGAACATCCTTTGTCCAGATTGTTCTTCCAAGATCGATGAAGTTGTTCGACGTTTCCAACCAAGAGGAGATTCAAAGATCATTATAGAAAATGCCTTATCCAACTTGAAGAGCACGAGACTGAAGACAAATGATGAGTTCTAAAGATGGAAGATATCCTAACTTGGATTGTCCTAGGTCTAGGTTCCAATAAGAAAAGTTTCATTATTCGTTTCAGATTAATTATGATTAGGACATTTGTTCCCTTGGTAAAGCTGTATTACTCATCTAAAATAAGCCTAGGATACAGACCTGTTAGGAGATATATCGAATAGAAAAATTGCACTGAATATTTTAAGAGCTCTAACTATTTTGAGCCACATAATTTCGGTTGTGAGTTTAGACTATAGTTTAGTGTTCTAATCATTGTGTATTGAAACATTTTTCATACACCATCAAAAGGAGTCTCGGGAGAGATTTTCTGTGAAAACTAGATAGATTAGATATCTAGGTTGTGAGGGAATCTCGTGATTCAATTCAACGAAAAAGGGTGTACGGGTAGAAAGGGTTTTAAGTGATGAAAGGTCAGCTGCGTGTAAAATACTAAGTAAACATGACACTAGAATAGTGAATTATTTTTCACGGACTTGACAAGTCTCCCTGACGTAGATCAGTTGATCAAGCATGGTTACCAATCTGTTGTATGCTTTACTGTAATTTACATTACGTTCACTATAACGTTCTTGAACATTACTATGAACTTTATCAAACAACGTTCATGATCTTTTCAGTAAACGTTTGCAGTCAGATACTGATCACACGTGGTATGCACTTTCAAACAATAAAAATATAATTTTTTGAAACTTAATAGATTTATTCAATTATATATTTAGTGGTAATATATGTTATATTTAGTGTAAATATGTTAATATTAGAAGACATCGATTGATAAATTTATACATATTAAATATTTTTTTGTAAACTTACTATCCCGACGGACTAACACGTACGAAAAGTGAAGGGTTACGATTAGATCCAATAATTTCCAATCCACAGAAAATTTAGATCGAATTAGCCCGAACCGAAGAGCTCGATAGGGTTAATTGACATGATTGCCATTCCTAAATGCACAAAGATACGATATGTATAATTTTATTTGTTATAAATTACAATTATGACAAAAATAAGAAAATTATACTAATAAAATAAAATATTTTTTTAATAATTGTGAATCATATAAATGTTTTTAGTATTCATTTTGGGTTAATTTTAGCATTCATTTGTGATAAATGAAAATGATCATTGAGATATTAAGCACAATAAAAAAAAAATGATGATGTAAACTTAATATTTTGAAATTTAAATTCGGTTGTAATTACAAAAAAAATGCATTGATTGCTATATATCCAACAATTATAGTTTCCGACAAAGGCATGTGAAGCTTTTTCTAAAGCAATTCATAATTAATAATAAAAGATTACTTAGTAGTTTGAAGATTTAATAATAATAAAAAAATCAAAATTTGCAATGACTTTAGGCGGAGGTTGCTAATATTATTGAGATTGAGGCTAAGGGTCCATGTATGGTAAATTCTAAAACTATGAATAGCAGCAACTACTCCAGTCATTCAACCACCAAACCACTTCAATATTTAATTAATTTATCTCTCTTCCACATCATCAATATTCATTCAACCCAACCACATCTATTTTACATGTTTTATCAATGACCACCCAACCACCCAACCACACCATTATATATAATCATTTTATTTTATTTTATTTATAATATTAAAATATTATTTGAAATAAAAATATTGTAAAAAATATAATTATAACAAGAAAATAAAAATATTCCAAAAAGAAAAATTGAGCAATAAATAGAAATCAATAATCAATATCAAAAATATTACAAACTAAATAGTCAATACCAAAAATTGCAACAAACTAATTAAAAGACATTTCATAAATTTACAAAAAATAAAATCACACTCATTAAACGGTATTTCCTAAAATTACATAAAATAAAAATTTATTATTTGGATATATTGAAAACTAGAGAAAAAAAAAGATAATTTTAAAGTGTATTGAAATATAGCAAAATTGATATCTATTTATAAAGAATAAAAAAAATATGAATTTTGGTATATTTTTTATTTATTTTTATAATATTATATAAAAAAATATGTTAATTTTATCTATAAATTAAAATAAAATTAATTAGCCAATAAGATGGTGACAAGTGTCACCATCCCATTGGCCAAATGGATGGTTGAAGTGAGATCATAATTGGTCCCAAATGAGGGGTGGTCAACCTCATTGCACAGTTTTCAACCTTTTTTTTATTTTTTAGTTTTTTACACGTGGAGGGTGACCACATGTAGTATAGTCGCCATTAATTGTAGCCTAATATAAGGTGGTTGCACTACATTCCTTTCTTCTGTAGCGGGCAAGTGTCTTGGGACCCACAAATTTGGGTTATTTATAGCTTTACTTTTATTTTGTCCAAAAATAAAAGTTTCTCGGCCTAAAAAAATATATCGTGACACTTCAACTGACATATTGTGACACTTAGCTTAACTACCTATTGTGATAGTGTGAAACTAAAATTATTTTATCGGCTGGCCGATAAGAATTGAAAATAGCAAATATTGGTTGGAAATTTACCGTGTATGGAGGAAGACTATTCAAGCAGTTGTGTTTCGTCACCCTGGTGTGGAGGCAATGGAGAATTAAGCCATCACTCCCTATTATATTGCTGATCGAAGATGATTGATGCTGTTCTGCCTATTTAGGTGTCTTTGCTTTACCATAAGTAAATAAACCTCATTAATATGCATTTATTGTTCCAGAAATTTTATTTTGATCTAAAGTATCTTTATTGATGTCGATGATATATAGGCGAGACATCCACATGGCCTCACAACCATTTTGATTGATGCTGTTCTGCCTATTTAGGTGTCTTTATTCGTGCTATTATTTTCCTTTTTTTTTTTTATGGAAATATCAACATGCTTTTCAACTATATACATCATTTTACTAAAGGAAATAAGAAAAACAAAAACTGTGTCAACAAAAACGAAATCACCATTCAAGATATGTAATAAAGTGGGAAAAAAACAAATAAAATTCTATCAAATTAGTGATATCTGAGAGTTGGGTTGTTGGATCGAAAACTACGTGCATGCAGCTCAAACTACAAAAAATTTACTGACGATCTCATATCACTTCCGCATTTAACTGATCCAATAAAAAACGCCTGGATGATTATGATATAAGAAACTAAAACATGCATTAATATAATATAATTTTCTACGTACTTAATAATGAAGAATTAATTAAGTAATGATGTGATCATTTCTCTCTTATTTTCTTGGTGATGGCGAAAACTGCGCCTGCAACAGCGACCACGATCCCAGAAATGATGATTGTCTTCTTTAAACTCTGCAGGGCATCCTTCCTTTCCTGTTCTTTCCTTTCAGCCACCTCGCGTTGCTCTTGCTGCATATATAAATTTTAAATATATATATATATATATATATATATATATATAGTCAGGTCAGGTACAGGGCACACGGGTACACACGTGTGTCCATGAAATGAAACACGAGACTGAAATACATACATACGTATACGTACCTTGACTTGCTTGGTTGCATCGACAGCGGAAGAGACGGAATCGAACTCGAAGTCGTTGTTGGTGCCTGGATGCAACTCTTTCTCTAAATCAGCAGCTGGGAATGCTTCCATTGTGATTAATTGTGATTTTATTTCTTGTTCGGTTTAGTTATGAATTATGATATATGATACTTTATCAATGATATTTGGGAGATATGTATAATGTATGGCTCCTTTTCAGGTAACAAATGTCAGCAAATCATGGAAATACTTCCATAAATGAGGATCTCACGCTGTTTTCCTTTCTTTGCTTGCCCCTCAACTTCCCGGCTAAATAGTTACTTTGACTAATTTTTTATGACTCTATAATTGCTTCTATTATTTTATCTCATTAATTAATGTATCATCTAACTTTGCAATTGCCGTGTGGTGTGTTAATGGTTTTAGAGCAGAAAGCGGGTGATCAATTATAAATTTATAATATTGTTGTTGTCACTATTACTTCCTATGTCACAAATGTAGGATATAATTTGTTTTGTGACTTTTGTCGTTAATTCATCTAATGGGTTTCTAGCTAGATGTAATTCGATCAAGTTCAATATGGTATTTGTAAAATAGGATTTTTCAAATTTATTAATTATTATACTTGTACAATTTAAATAGTCAAATTACTGAAATTAGAGGAGTTTGAGTTTTTATATATTTAACAAGTTATTTTGGAATTATTTCTCATTTACTGCCTCGTTTTAAAAATCAAAGTTGAAATGCGCCAAGAACTCTCAAACCGATCACTCCATGAGTAGGCAGAGCTTACCTTCATGCTTCAAGACAGGGGGCCTTACGCAACCCAATAAAACCGCCACTGCCGCCGCCGCCGCCGTTTTCACCGGTGGCAAATGGAACACACAACTGAGAGAGCTCTCAAAAAAGGGGCAATACAACCAAGCCCTGATCCTCTACCGCCAAATGCTGCGCTCCGGCGCCACCCCGAACGCCTTCACCTTCCCTTTCATTCTCAAGTCCTCAGCCGCGCTCTCCCTCCATCTCGCCGGAAAACAGCTCCACTGCCACGTCATCAAAGGGGGTTGCCTGCTCGAGCCCTTCGTCCAGACGGCTTTAATTTCCATGTACGGTAAGTTCTGCTTGCTCGATAATGCGCACAAGGTGTTCGACGAAATTCCTGACTCGGCTAGACTAACGGTTTGCTACAATGCTTTGATATCTGGTTTGATTCAGAAAAGACTCTCAAACGCATTGCTTTTGTTCCGCGAGATGAGGACTAAAGGTGTACCGTTGCACTCAATCACGATTTTGGGGTTGGTTCCCGGTTGTACGATTCCACTGCACTTGAATTTGGGAAGCGCATTGCATTGCTTGGTTGTGAAATATGGTTTTATCAACGATCTAAATGTTGCAAATTGCTTTTTGTCTATGTATGCGCGCTGTGGGTCCATTGAATCTGCGAAAAGGGTGTTTGATGAGATACCTGAAAGGACTTTGATCACTTGGAACGCCATGATATCTGGATACGCACAGAATGGACTTTGTACTGAGGTTTTAGATCTTTTCCGCGATATGCAGTGCTCAGGAGTTCACCCTGATGAGGTGACGTTTGTTGGTGTCCTGTCGTCTTGTGCCAACTTAGGCGCACAAAGAATTGGGCGTGAGGTAGAAGAGATGATGGATCATTGTGAATTTGGATTTAATCCATATCTGAATAATTCATTGATCAGCATGTATGCTAGGTGCGGTAACCTGGTGAGAGCCCGAGTAATTTTTGATGATATGCCCGAGAAAACTCTGGTGTCGTGGACAACCATCATAGGTGGCTATGGAATGCATGGACAAGGAGAGGTTGCTGTGGAACTGTTTGATCAGATGATTAGGGCAGGCATTCGACCAGATAAGGCTGTTTTTGTCTGCGTCTTGACTGCATGTAGTCATGCAGGGCTCACGGAAAAGGGATTAGGTTATTTCTACTCAATGCAGGAGATTTACAGTTTGAAACCTCTTTCAGAACACTACTCTTGTGTTGTAGATCTTTTGGGTCGAGCAGGTCGTCTGGCAGAAGCCATGAACCTCATTGAGTGGATGCCAGTGCAGCCGGATGGTCCTGTATGGGGAGCCCTTCTGGGTGCTTGCAAGATTCATAAGAATGTGGAGTTGGCGGAGTTGGCTTTTAACAAGGTTGTTGAGCTCGAACCTAGAAATATTGGTTATTACGTGTTACTATCAAATATTTACACAGAGGCAGGCAATATGGAAGGTGCGTTAAGAATTCGAAGGATGATGCGAGAAAGAGGGCTAAAAAAGGATCCGGGTTATAGCTATGTTGAGTATAAAGGGAAGAATCATCTCTTTGTGGCTGGAGATAAACGCCACCCTCAGTCGAAGGAGATCTATGCCATGTTAGAAAAGTTGGAAAACTTAGCAAAAGAGGGTGGTGAAAATGAGAATCACAGTCAGCAAAGAGAGAATTCTGCTGTGCACAGTGAGAGATTGGCGATTGCTTTTGCACTCTTGAGCACTAATAGTTCAAATGCGGAAATTCTTGTTATAAAAAACTTGAGGATTTGTGGAGACTGTCACATGTTTGTAAAATCAGTCAGTAAAATTGTCAAGTGCCGTTTTGTAGTTAGAGATGCAACTCGTTTTCACCATTTTAATGGTGGGTCTTGTTCTTGTAACGACTACTGGTGAAACTCTGCTTCCAAATTTTTTCTCGGTAATTTTCCGTTTATACATATCAAATGGAGAGAGATCATAAAATATGAGTAGTAAAAGGAGTGAATGCAGCAATTTTAACATGAGATTCCTGATTGAATGATTATGTATTATTAAGTTGGAACTGCTGTGAACGAGTTATATTCTCAACAAAGCTACCATATTTTGAGCACCATATACAGCCTCTTTTACGTGAACTACTCAGGATATCGAGCTGCAGGAATGCAACAGTGGTCTGAATGTGGTAAACGGCCGGTCACATTCTGCTCTCTTGCACTAGAAGAGAAACTACAAAAGTTTGTGTCTAGATCATTGCAAGCCGCTGATCATCTTAACTGCATCTGTTCCAGAGACGAATTCATCCTCTAGAAATGGAATTGTCTTCCACACCATCAGCTTTCCTGGAACATTTGTTTTGCCTACAAACAAGAATTTATTTTGCATCAGGTGGTATGGTCTTTGGATTTTCTTCTAGTCATCATATCAAGGACTTGTACCACCAAACATACCATGCGCCTCAGTGCAGATAGCCGCATAATGTGAACCAGCCAACTCTAAGAGCAAAAATTGCCAGCTGCTTATAACATCGGTGGGATCATCAAAAGAATCCACAACTATTTCAGACGCCTGCAAACAATACTTGTTATATTAGCAGAAATAATATGACAGGATCTCATTAAAGATTTGAAAACGTGCAAAAATTCAAGTACTAGTGTGTGGTAACAGCACATTGAAAACACATGAATGTACTGCAAGCTTCTTTAGATAGTGTTACGTTCTTTCATTTTCCTTAAAGATAAATTTTGCATAAAGATAGCATTCTTCGATGGAACACCGAGAAGCAATTTAATGAGAAACCTTAGTACTTGAGTCCTTGGCACTGACGTATCCTTCCATTACACCCCTAGCACGAATGGTGAATGTTTTGAATGGGGCACCAGAAAACCCTTTTCCTAATGCTTTGACATATGCCTCCTGAAAGTGGTAGCTTATAGTGAGAAGCTATTATGTAAATTTTTTATTTATTTATTTATAACTTCAAAAGGAACCTTAAGTAATTAAATGGCCGAGCCAGACCTTGAGTGTCCATAATTTGATGAACTCCCTTTGCTGAACTTGGGGGTCAGAAATGGCACCTAAGAATTGAACTTCATATTTGGAGAAATAGCGTCGAGCAAAAGATAAAATGTTGTGTTTAATGCTCCGATGTTTTTCTTCCACATCAATACCAATCTACACTTGCAAAGAAAGATCACATGTGTTTTAGTTAACGAAAAGAGCTGCAGAGTACATATGAGTGACGGATATTATTAGTGTAAAAAACTTAATGAGAAAGTGAGTGGAGAACTAACTTGAGAGTTGATAGTAACTCCACAAGCTATCAAGGAAGATGTGTGAGAGAGGTTGAAATGCAAGGGAGGTGGATCCCAATCATCGATTGATGGCCAGCATACCTGCCAACATCTCCCAATGTTGGAAAGAAAAGATTGATAATGTTGATACAGAAAAACCAAGCTGCTCAAAAAGTAGAGAACAAATAATTAAACTACACCTCAGGCTTTCCGTGCATGTTTTTCCGGAACTTCAATGATCTAGGATCAACTTGTGAGTTCATCTGATCTACCAAAAACCAACATGATAATGAGTGCCAAATCTCAGTGAAGTGCAACTTGTGAGCATGAAAGAACTTTTCCTCTTTGGTCTACATAATTTTTTTGAGGTGAACACTGATATGGATTTATTGAAGAGGTTCCATCAAGTTGTCTGGTATATGAACATGAAAATTCAAACAGGCATTTGTTCTTTAATCACTCAGGCACAACACTATCACATAAGCTCACAATTCTCCAAACACAACTGAAATCAGGCCTGAACAAGATACTTAACACATGCAATCAGTTCAAACTTCACGGTGGCATAACATTTATATGCAATACAATTATCGGATCAAACATGAAATAATCACGACATACATCTGGCAATGGTGGTGCGAACCAATGCACGTGCCAGCAACGCGCTCTTCCTCAGCTCCTCTCCTTGCAACCGCAACACATTCTCCCTCTCACACGGCGACAAAATATCTAGGTACTGCTTTACCAAAGATTCACTCTTCACTTCGCTGGGTTTCACATACCACAAATGTGTCTCCCTGAAACAAAATCCCCCCAAAATAGTGAATAATAAATTGGCAGATTTAATTCAAACAACATTACATATACATGTATTAAAAAAAAAAAGATGAACTTGGAAGGAAATTGAATGTATGAGACAAAGAAACGTGAATACTTACGTTGGAGCAGGGATTTGAATGGAATTTAAAGAGTGCGAAGAACGGAAGAGTGTTCGATCTAAGCAATGCAACTTCATTTTAAAAAACCCTCTACGCATTCGAAGAAAGTGGGAAGGAGGAAAATTGAAAACCCAAATCAAATAATATGACTGAATTCGTAGAGATTCAAATAATTGATTGAAGGTGCTTCTGAGATCCCGGAGCAAAAGGCGTAGTTTTGGTAAGCTCACGATGGTTGTGCGACGGCGGAATCAATGAGGGCGAGACGGCCGACGGTGTCGTTTTACCAGTTCAAAGTGCACACCACATCACCTATGGCCTATGGGATCTCCGTGGCATTTCTTGTTGCAAGCCTTTTTTTTATTTTTTTTTAAGCAAAATTATTTTTAAAATTTTTAATTTATTATGATTTTATTTAATTTAATTTTTTTATTTAGGGTTCATTCATTCTAAATTAAAGTATATTAATTTTTTTTTAAATTAAAAATAAAATCTAGTAATGAAAAAACGAGTGGAACATAAATAGCAATAGAGAATTTGATCCGATTCAATTCAAATTGACATAGGTATATATTGGCCAAATTGCTAATAAAGCCTGTATATAACTTCTTCTTCTTCTTTTTCTTCTGCCTTTATAAAAAAAAAAAAATAACATGATATATCAAAATTTAAATTTAATGCTTAATCTTTTCGTTTTTATAATAAAGATAAAACCTGACCAATTTTGTATGTGCTACCAAAAAAAAAAAAACACATGATTATTGGATCCGTTCACTTCAAGCAAATATATATATATATATATATATATATATATATATAAATCGAAAGTTAATTTTGTAAAATTGAAAATGTAATGTTGAATATAAACATGACCAAAGTTAGTAATTTTAAGACAATGAACCTGATGAAGACTCAAATTCGTGCCTTTTCTTTTATCTTTTTACACCATTTTTAAGTGTTTAGTATAGAGTCTAGTCTAGTTTTGGGGGTAAAGCTTATTGCAGGAGGCTGAGGGCACAAAACCACCACAATAGGCACAGACAGGTGCTATTTATGCTGAGGGCACAAGGGACTGATTTGCCTGCCGAGGACCCAGTCAAAGTTGTTGCGAGAATTGCGCAACAGAATCGCGGGCCAGCTCCTATATGCACGTGGAGGTGATGTGGCGGTCAGTTCCGAGTCTTGGGGAGGTCTAAGCACGTTGGGAAGGAAGTGAGGACATCATAAAGCTGTTGGAGACGCTAGGGTTTGTTGCTACCACTCCTAAAGATAAGGAAGAACATGGAGCATGAATAGGAGGAAGTGGAGGAGTTCAAGAACCCCTGCGTGGGTGAAATCTGGGCTGCTTGAAGCCTTAATTCATTGGCTATAAATACTTTTATTTGCTTTCATATTAAGAAGTGGCGTTTTTCGCACCTCAAGATACAATTTACTGTTTTCATACTTAGTTTATTTCCTGGATAATTCTGTCTGCCTGAAGCTGGCGGTTTGCCCGCATAAAGGTAGTTCAGTTGTTTTGTTGGCAAAACTGGGGTTGGGCCCAGAAGTTAATCGAGTTATTTTCTTTCCAAGTAAGATGTCTTTTATCATTTCTTTTACTTCCGTTTCTATGTTTAGTGGCTAAGTATCCACTGTTCAAGTCAAAGTAATGGTCTAAAGGTAGAATATGTGCATGAGGTAATCGGACTTTAAAGCCTTAAGGGTTCACAATCTTAACTTGTTTTTCACTTAGACATAGGTAAAGGGTGGTTGGAGATGAAAGCGCGCATTTCTGATTAACTGGTACTAGTGTTAGTTACGTGGGAGTGTATAGGTGACCCATGCCTCGATACCCGCATAGTAACAAGTCCGGGGGTGACAGCCTTGGTAGTTGAGATTGAGTAGTATATGCAGGCACAAGACCGTGTCAAACCTACTAGAATCGGGTCGCTTTTGCCCTCAAAGCTGCTATGCTTGCAAAACCTTTGTGTGATTCTCTCCTTAGGTTCCTGTATAGTTAGGTCCCTAGGTGCCGATCGTATCATCTAGACGATATAATGTAAGAAGTGATTGGGAGTGGCCGATCGTATCCATTTCCTATAACCGGTTAACCCTCAAAGTGACAATTACCCAAATTTGGCCATAGGGATTCGATTTTTGATCTTTCTGCTAGTGTGGGCACAACGGGTAGTAGTGGTAATTACATATGTTTTGCCCGGGATTGCGCATACCTACCGAATGACTTGATGCTTTGATTTGAACACTTTTATTACTGATATTTTCTCTTGTAATTTCCTTTTCAGCATTTAGTTAGTTTAAGTTTATTAGCAAGGTTTTTAGAGTGACACTGAAGACCCAAGCCAAAACTAAGAAAAGACAGAAGGTTATAAACACTTCTCGTGGGATCGACATCCGTCTTCACTAGCTATACTAGCCGTTGAGGGCAGATTAAGCATTTGTGGACTATTTGCCCGCAAGTGTATTTTTGCACACTAAAACGACGGTGTGCCAGAACCCAAAATAAAATAAAATATGTATTTGCATGATATAGAGCACTTGTTGACCTTTACCGAGAAGGCGAGAACAACTCGTTTAACTGAAAATTTTGTTGAATCAATATGAGTAGGGAAAAACAGGGAGAATTTAATATAATCATTCATTAATGGTATAGATAATATATCCCCCTGTTTTGAAATAATAAATGATTTTCCAATGTGAAAGAATTGCACATGAAGACCTACAAAATCACATATATATTTTCAACAAAAAGAAAATTAAGTTACATCCAAATCCATGTTTTCCAAAGAAAACAACCATGACTATCTACACATTGAAATAATATTCCGAATTCACGCAAAGGCTACATCAAGCATGGTAGCATCAGAAACTATAATTAAGAAGCGCATGCAGCTCGTAATTAATAATACTTAGTAGAATAAAACACAAAATCAGACGAACTTAATTTGCAAATCAACACTAGTACTGTTGGGTTGGAGCATGCAGAACGTATGCATGAAGTTGAATTCATCACCGCCATGCCACCCTTCGTTCTGTGCATGAATTCACACGTCTAATGGCGCTGATTTCTTTGTTTCTCACTGCAGCCTCACCAAAATGGTAAATCTCTGAGTGAGGTGTGTGTTTCTTAGCTTGATTCGACGTTCTTGGCCTCGACCTTGAATGATTTCTTCCACTCCCAAGTGAGCTGTCTCCACCAGCTTCAAGAATGCTTCTCATGCTTCCACCAGCGCTCAGAATATCAGCAAAACGGTTTTCACCTACATTAGCATGGCCTTTCCCTTTAGGTAGGAAATTCTCAATGGAGCTTAGAAAACCAAGGTTCCCACCTCCATTTTTAGCTTCTTTATAATTGGCTTCTCCCTCCTCGCATATCCCACATGATTCATCGTGTGCAGTGTTGTTGTTTTTCATTGATATTGGTTTGAGCATGGTGTGATGGCGATCATGATCATCTGAGGGGAGCTCATTAATCATCGGACTAGATTCTATGACGGAATCCTGTCTCTGTCTCATGGTTTTGACAATTAGGGTCTTGAGGAAATTCATTACTTGGACAGCATACATCAAAGCTGTTAGAGGATCAGACATCTGCATATATATGTATATAGAAATAAAACATTAATTAGCCTAGCTAGGTAGCTCATTGCAGATTTATGTATTATATGATCATCCTGTTGTATGTATAAGTATTAATTAATTAATTAATTACTTGAGTCATATTTGGAGCAAAAACCATGGCTATATTGCGAGCATTCATCTTGTTGAGGTGTTCGAACTGAGCAACGTCGGCCATGAGATTGATGGCCCAATCCAGCAGTGCTGCTTCTGTGGGGGGAAGAAGAGTCACGAGGTGAGAACACTCTTCTTCTGATTGTGCCTGCATCACCTGCTCCGGCTCCAGAGAATCCAAGATCCCTTTTGGCAGCTCTCTAAACCAGGCCTATATATGTATATATTATCATCATCTCTTGAAATGAACATTAATTAACTATATGGATTGAGAAATTAAAAAGGTAGGTACCTTAATGAGACCTGCTAAACAGTGAACATCAATGTCATCTGGAATCAATCCATTGTTTAGTTGTTCCCTCACATACTCTTCCTGTCCATTCTCTGGATTGATTCTGAATATTCCTTCTGACTAATTGATTTGTTGAATACAATTCAATATATATTCCACACTAACTAGCTTATAACTTGAGAATTAATTGAGATGATGATGATGATGATGTTATTTACCTCAAGGCCTCTTTGTGAGTATAAGCGTCTTTGCATCATGAGTAGTATGGTAGGCACACAATTACCTCTGAAATCAAAAGAAAGCTGCATGGACTCCGTTGAAACTCCAAAAACTCTCGTGCTACAACGATATATTAAACTTACCAATTGTCAGCTCAGCAATAATATATATGTACATCTCCAACTATATATATATATAAAGCATCAGAGATATGATGTTATATAATTAGAAGATGCATGATATATAAAGCATGATAATATATAGATTAATCCAACACTAGGCAATATATACATATATGTCGGCCGATTCTCAAGAAAGCACGAACATAGATAGATTCTTCATAAACCGTGTGAAAGATTGAAGACATGCATTAACTTGAAACAAAGTAATCTTAATTAATATGCCTAAAACCGTACAGAAGCAGCATAACTTAGATCACCATTAATTATATCAATATCAAGGTACTAATTAACTTGATAATTTGTTGATGCAAGAATAGAAAGCATTGCAGCTGAAAAAAGTAATGATCCCGCCCAATGTAACATTGCAAAAAAACCAGAAATTAATAGGTAGCTAGCTTTCGCAGTAATAATAAATTCAGACAAATTTCACCAAGAACACGTATCCAACTCATCAGCAGTAATTAAAAAACACTTGATCAGCCAACAACTCCATCTTCATGCACAATTAATATTGTAGCAAATACTAAACTAATTATCAAAACACAGAGAGAGAGAGAGAGAGAGAGAGAGATTAATTAAGCTGACCTGGCACTAGGAGGCCTCCTAGGAACTTCAGGTTCAAACTCGACAGGAAGACCAAGAAAACCATTAAAGCGATCAAAAGTAACATGAGCAACATGCCTAACATTTGTAGGGCAACCAATCTCCATTATCTGTTCTTGATGAACACTTACACCACTAACCCTACTTCTACAACTCACCAAAGATTTCCTAAAAACAGTTAATAAAACAGCCAAAACAGGCAGCTGATCATCCCCAGCTTCCTCTCCTATTAATTCTCCACTTCCACCATAATTATCCGACTGATTCTGTTTGGACAACTCAACAACGTTAGAAATGGAGGTTGAAGACGTTGAAGTAGAAGGCAGTTGCTGAGGTGGGGAGCGTAGTAGTATCTCTGTCATATTTCCTCCTTTAAAACGGATATGTGTGTTGTGTGTGTTTCAAGATTTGGGGGGGTTTTGATGGAGGGAAATATATTCAATAGGGAAGGGTTTGGTGGTTGGGATTGATTAATTAATCTCTTGTTTTTAAGTGAAAACAGCAACTTAATGATTATGGGGTTGGTGGTAGATAGGTGGATTAATGGTGTGTGAACAAGACAGAATTTTAGAGAGAGAAGAATGCTATTGCTATTGCTATTGCTATTGCTATGGCCTATGGAGTAGTAGTAGTAGTATAACTATTTTGTTGAGTAGAGTTTGATTCAAGTAAAGTTTTTTTGTGGAAGGTGGGACTTGTACATCATCATTTATATCTTTCCTCATGCTTTATCTACACTTCATTTTTTTTATGCCACAACGTATATATTTTTGTGATATTAAAGGTGTTCAGATCGAGTTGCTTTGGATCGGACTATAGTATGTGTATAACCAAGTAGGATCAGGAGCTAGTGATCAACAATGATCCGTGCAGGGGAGTGGGCGAGGGCACCCGTGCTGGTTCATCTTTTTGTATTGATGAAATAAAATATGAAACAAAAACTATTCAAAAATATGTAATTTGAAAAACCTAAAGCCAAGTAATTTTACGAAGATCGAACTTATGATGTTCAAGCATTAATAACTTCAAAAAAAAATTAGGTGAAATTAAAGCATTACTTGATTGTTAGCATTGTAATATATATCATGGCTATGAAGTATGAATTAATTACTTTAATTTGAATAAATTTTTAGTATTATATAAAAAAAATCAAATTAACAATAAGTTTTCTTTTTGAAGTTAAATTCCTCTATTGCAATTGGTATTTCATTTTATTTTTTGATATCATCAACACACACTGTATATATTGACGAAGATGAATTGAGTGGACATTTTTTAGGCTCAATACATTTGAAGGGCAAGTAAACACTTTCAACTTGGGGCAAGGCAAGTAACACTTTCAACTAGGAAGTGCAGTTTAAGCAATGTTCGTACGTATAAAGTGCAAGTCTATCCAAAAACAATGAAGGAATTCTCGAATGTTGTAAATGATTTGTATCAATTTTATGCATGTATTTCTAGATAAAATCTTATATGTAATATTACAAACAAAAATAGGCAACAAAAAATCTCTGGTGTGTGTGTGTGTGTGTGTCTCCCAAAAGAAGTTGTCGATCATGTACGTACTAAAGAGAATGATTGTTAATAAATAGTACTAGTTGGAGAGCTAATTAATTGTGATTACAAGGAGATTTGTTTTTTTTTTTTTTATGCACATGCTCAAAATGGGTTCAAATTTCATCTTACACTTCTATGTGTTTCACTTCTTCTTTCACTATAAAATTTATTATTTTAATAATATTTGTTATAAAATAAAAATCAATTATAACATAAATAATCATAGTCAACATTTATCAACAAAAAGAATGAATTTAAAAAGTTATAAATTTTAATTTTGAATTAATCAACCATGATAATGCATTATTAATTGAAAATTGAAAACTAAATACTAAAAAATAATTATAAACCCTAATTGGGTGGGGTGAACCCTAAAAAATAATCTTAAAATTAAAGTAAATCACAAAAAAATATATAAAAAACACATGTAATTTGAAAGTGTAACACAAAGAGTGTAATAGAAAATCTCAAGTGACTCAAAATATGCTGATATTTATGCTTTCACTATATCAACAAACACAATATAAAATTATTATTGAATAATATTATAGAATGACATGTCACGGGTCGGAGGAACAATTGCAGGGTATAAAATGCTGAAAAATGACAGGTTATCTTAGTTGGAGCCAGTTTGTTCACAAGAATTATTGACAGTCCATATCTTAATTAAGTAACTTCTCACTAATATTTGTCCTATTTAGCATTCTAGAATTTACGTACTGTTTAGGTATCTTCTATTAATTTAAGCCAATTATGGATTTTCTTCTTATTATTCAATATATATATATATATATATATATATATATATATATATATATATATATATATATATTAAATGCAATCTAACTACTTCCACCACCTTATAATAATGGCACTGGATCACGATAGAGTTGGCAATTCAAGATGGGGGGAAAAAAACAAAAAAAAAAAAACAGCACCAACAAAATTGTCACGTTGCCATCAAATTAGGCTATATTTAGCATTCGATTTTGAAGTTAATCGAGCATCATATTAAAACTTTTGCGGTGATAATATTAGTAGAATAAATATTTGAGACGAAAAATTTAATCATTTAAGCACTCCCACAAATTAAACTTTGTTCAGCATGGTTAAAAGCATCCGATGATTAGGCGTGATGTAAAATAATGTAATGTACCCCGTGAATTTGGATTAACCAACTTGCAAACTTTTATTTTCAGGCACCGCCATCATAATAATCACTTTCTTTTTCATGAGATAAAATATGGTGGCATGCATCATTTTGCGGTCGATGATTATCTATGGACTTATGTCAAATGAAAATAGATGCTCAAAGACCTAATTTAAAAAACGGTGTATGATGTATGTATGTCATTTTTATTTTATTTTTTATTCAAAAATCATTCTAGAAAAAATCATAGGGCTACCTAACAACTTGAGACCTTTGGCTACCTTAGATATAGTGTTTGTGTATTGTGTTACTGATGTAATCCGCTTTTTTACTTGAAAAATAAACATTATTATCCATGTACATGTCATTACGAACATCGAAATACCTATAACCAGCCTCTAGAAGATGAAATCTAGTTGCTTTGAGGATATTTGGCGTTATATTTATGAACACATTATATGATCAAAATGTTGCAAGTGGAGACGGGTGATTAACATGATTGCCATATTTGGAGGTAGGTTATGATGCACCTAAAACATATAAAATTATTTTTCGTGTAGAGATTTTGTAAAACGCAATGAAAATCAATGGCCGGAAAGGGAACTAAAATGGAGTTGTTGGGCAAATCATAAGTAGGAAAAGAGAAATTTTTTTTCAACCAAATATGTGTTTTTGCTAGAGAGATTTTGGCATGTAATAATTATTATACGTATTTGGAATCATCTCACTTTGTTTTGAAATTTTCATACAATTAATTTACTGTAGAATAAATTATCATATTGTATTTCATAAACAAACATGATAAACCCAAATAAAGTACATGTAGTAGACGGAGCGGAGCTCTCCCTTTTCTTTTCTTTTCTTTTCTTTTCTTTTCATTCATTTCTGAGTATATAAAAAACTAAAAAGTGGCCTCATTGAAATGAAGAATCGAAAAAGGGATAGTAGCATTAGCAACGGTCTTCATAGACAGATTACAGAAAGCGAAAAAAGCAAAAGCGGTTATTTATTTTGCGCCTCTCAGTCTCAGGGCCGAAAGGGGAAGAAAGGTTTTCCAAGAGACGCTCGCTCCTTAATTTAATTTATTTTTTTATGTGAAAAATATTTTTGTTAAATTAAAGCGAAGAAAAATGCAGTCTTTTGGTTCATTTCCATCCGAAAATGAAGGCACAAATTACAAATCATTGAATCATACCGTTGAATACAAATCATCTGGCAAGTATGAGTTTGGACAATAGACAGAAGTCGCACAACGTTGAAATCACTACAAGTACAGCATCACCATATGACCTGATACTACATATTTAAGACTGCATGTACAGTTATTGTGCTCTAGCAACCGGCTCAAGAGCTTCGACAGTAACCACACTGTTGCCTCTGATTACCTGCAATACAAGCAAACAATAGCATTCGTAAGGTTTGATTGGCCGTCATGATGTTGAAATGCATACAAATTTATCCAACCACCGAGGAAACGAAAGAGACTCACCACCATGCCAATGTCAGTTTTATCATTTCCATTCACCTCAACAGTATTGTCCACCACCAGGTTCATGAACTGATCAAAACCACGTAGTGTTCCAACCACCATGCGGTTGGCATTCAGCTTTACTGAAAAATACAGCATCACTATTTGAGTATTGGATATTTATAGGTGAGCAGAAAACAAAGAACTACTCGCAGAAAACATCGAAAATTCCAAAACTGCTTGAAAATCAAGGAATTTCCTATCAAGATGTGAGGACGGTTCTAGACAGAGTGTGTTGGATTGTTTGAATGCATGAACTCCTGGAATGCTACTTACATACGCAGTCAATTCACGTTAGACATACATCAGTAACATTTCAGACATGTGCATTAGACGTTCAGCATGAAATTTCAATAAAAGTTGCACAAAATCAAAACCCCGTGTGTATGCTTCTATGCGTTTTCATGATCTCATTTTGTTTGTGAGTGTATTTCATTCAGACGGCAGAGCCAACACCTTTTACCAGACATGCCGGCAGAAAAATTGGATTTCAAAACACCAACACTCTGCTGACTGCTAAGGTAAGAAACTTCAATTTTAGGTCTTACAATAACTTTAGGATATGATATTTATATATTATACTTACCTAACAAACTAAGACTGACAGATTTCTAAAGTATGCTAAGGGACAATTGAGGTACCACCATCGGACACCCTCATCTATTACCAGCAACCTAACAACTTGCTCAAACACAACTTGACATTGGTGACAAAGCATCTTCCAAAAGATTTTACGAAAGGACTTGAGACATGAATTGTGTCTTTTTGGAAAAAAAAAAACTTAGTTAAGCTGAATGTTATAAAACACGACTTGTGTAATAGAAAATTTTGAACATTTAAAAATATCCCTCTAGAATTTTGCCTTTTAAGATTACCTACTTAGGGCATGCATTCAAGATAAATTTACTTGGAATTAAAGATTTTTGATCTTAATAGTAAATTACTACTACATAATACTCGCATTATACTTGTTTTATGCAAATTGTGAAAATATCAGGACCTTGTATTGAAGATGAGTAGCATATTTTAAAATTTTGATCCCGCAACATATCCTTGCCTAATATCTCTACTCACAATATATCATACAGATAAGAGACCTTCCTTCAAAAAGAAATGTAGATAAGAGACCAGAAGCTTCCAGTCACCAAAATGTTACTTAGAATTCCCAATTGTGTAAATAAATTGTTTTTTTTTTCTTGCCCAGCTGACATGGCTTGTAGTCCAGAACTAAATCCCAATATAACCATAACATAAAAAATTGCTAGATATTAAACAACCGCCAAGAACATCAGTCGACAAAATAAAAAAGAATTAGACTCAGGAAAAATCAACATATGAAAGCATAAATCATCGTTGGAGGGAAAAAAAGGTGAAAACAATAGAAGCTGCGGTTTAGAATAATACATTAAAACATATTATTCAAAGCAAATAATAAGAAAGGAATAACTGAGAACTCACTTTGTAGCTTCTTGTCCATGTACCTGTCGATATGGAAAAGAGGAAAGGTTAAAAACAATTAGTATCGATTATGCAATAAGCAGAAATTTAACTAAAAGTAGGGTAAAAAAGGCTTACTTCTTGAGATCCGGCGGCTGTCCCGATCTGCTCATGGCTGATCCCTAGAGAGAGAGGGAGAGAGATTCCGGTCGGGGTTTAGCGATTTTCAAAAACCCTAGAAATTGAGGGGAAATCGCAAACAATTAGGAAAGAATTTCGACTGAACTTATACGAAACGGTGGCAGCATAAGGGGCTGCTCCCGCGAGCCCATAATGAGGCCCACCACGCTTACGAAATATTTAAATCATTATTGGGCTTTTTTTAAGACATTTTGATGGTTCTTTACTTTTATTTAAAGTTTAAGGCTTATATGTTTGTTGATAAATTACATTTCTAGAAAAAATTACGATAAAAGGTACATACATTCTGAAATCTTTATCAATATGATTTTCGCTTTTTCTTTATGACAAATAATTTAAATAAGTATTTAACATTTATAATCTCTGAAATAAATTATCTTATCTATTTTTATAAATAATTGTACCCATCCATTTTTTTTTAATGTACTGTACATACGTTCACCTCTCTTATCGTCTATTTGTATGCATGAGTTATTTTTATTGTCAAACATCACCTGTTATCAATTATTTTTGAAGTCAAAATTCTCATGTATCGTTTATTTATTATATATATATACATATATATATATATATATATGAAATACAAGATTGAAATATATTTTTTTCATAAATACTGTTAATATCGCTAGCATTGCATTAATATTGGAATTCGATCAATAATTCAATATGGATGAGTATGTGAATGTGAATATATACAAAAAAAAAAAATCACAACAGCCACGACTTTTGGAATTTTATTTTATTTTTATTTAAAAAAGAAAAAGGAAAAACAGTGAATGCCGAAATGTTGGAGGAAAAAAGTATAGTGTGACGCAAGTCCTCTTTGGACTATAGAAAATGGTGAAGCTTAAATTAAATGAAACATATTGACCTCGAAAGTAGCCTCAACAAATGAAAATTCCAAGTCAACCATATTCATATTCAAATATATATATATATATATATATATATATATGAACTTCAATTTATTTGCTAGTTGCAATATTCCATACATATCAAGTACAAAAGGCCAACGCAATAATATAGTGCCGTCTTTGCTTACTTATTTTCCACTGATCTTGATTGCCCCATCACCACTCTATTGCCTATAAATTAAAGTTGCTAGTTGACTAAATCTCATTCGCCCAATATATATATATATATACATATATATATATATATATTATGTTTATAGAAATATCAAATATATAATTATGTCTTGAACTTTCATAAATTTTACAAAAATGCCATGAACTTTAAAAAATGTCAACAAAAAAAATTTACAAATTATCCACAATTTTACAAAATATCATCAAATTTAATTTTTGGTGTTGAATTGCTGACAAATCATGCACGCTCGAGTCCAGCGTTTGAAATTACATGAAAAATTAGATCATAATTAAATTGTTACTTGATATTTAAAATTTTACTAATTAAATTTAGTAATTTTGTTGATACGTAATGATATATTCATGTGATTTCATCTCGATCAACCCATCGCACAATCTGATCAGCCGTCCACCAATTATAAAATTTAGTTTTGGGTTGGTATCTCTTACACCGGTTGTATATAAATCTTCTATTAGACGGAAAAGTTGTATTTTTAATTAATACTAAAAGGTATCATATTTATTTGTACTGTTAAAATAATAAGGGTGATATTTTTATAAATATTACTATATATTTTACATTAAAAAAATATGATTTTTAATATTAAAAAGTATATTTTTAATATAAAATTTATATACAACTGCGCGTTGAACAGAAGAATTTGTTTAATTTTTATAGGTGTGTACAGGGGGATTCCTTTCTAAGTGGGAAGTTATAAATAAATCATATTTCTACCTATGGTTGATTATTAATTAAACTTGTGGTTCTCGTTTAATTATACGACATTTTAATTGAATCCAATTAACCATGAGTCACCCTAAAAAAAGCATAAGTTTCTTTTTTGTGATCAATACTCATGTATATTAAAATTAAAATCAATTCAATTCAATTTTAGGGTTCACTAATTTCATTTTAGGCTATATATTTTTTTCAAAAAAATAAATTGTTTCAAAAAATACTAAATATATATTTATAAAAAAATGTAAAAACTGAAAAGTGAAAAAAAAACTAAAAAAATAGAAAAAGGGGATGGAAAGAGGAAGGGGGCCCACTAAAAAAGAGAGAGAGATCACCTAATGGGTCAATTAGAGATTCATCTAACATAAGAGATCCGTTACACTGTCTCACACAAGTGTGCCTCTAAAACTATATCGAATATTCTATATGTAAAGACTAGTATTTCTCTCGTACGTTGTATGGATTTAAATATTTATAAATTAATATTTTAAATATTGGTGTGGCCACACTGTAATTTAATGAGAAAATATTATGTCTCAAATGTAATCAAAATATGTATATGTGATTACACAAATATTATTTGATTGGCTAAAGACATTCTTCATATATCCCAATAATTAAATTTAACAATTGAAAATATATAATTATATATGTAGCTTTACCAAATATCACAACATGACTATTTAAGTTAAAGAATATAAAATTAGTAATAATGACTATTGGTATCATTTTATTAATTTTTCAAAATACACAAATAAAAATATGATATTAATTAAACAAAATATACATACCTTCAATTGTAACAAACAAAGAGGTCCAATATAATTTTGTTATATTATTTTATATCTATCCTATATTTTTCAACCTATAAACAATCATAATCAAAATTTTATTAAATAATATACTAAAATTGATTATTTTTTTGGTACTTCAATCATTTTATTTAAACCTTATATGAATTTTCTTTAAATTTTGACATAACATTTTTGTGCCATATTGTTACCTACGAATTCTTGTAACCATTCTCTTAAAAATATAATAAAAAATTATATAATTGTCAATATTAAAATGTTAACTTTGCGTAAATATTTTTAATATTGAGATTGATAAAAAAAATACATTACACAAAAGAATGTCGAATGCATGTTAAATAACAAATTTTAACAATTTTAATATAGAATAAAAAAATTAATTTTGAGAAGAAATGTGTGGATGTGCTAGTTTTCTTCCAAATTCAACATCTTTATCTTTTGTCTCTATTAAGGTTGGTGTAAATTAAATCACCAATCCATTCATCTCTACCTACATCCTCAATGTATGCACTCGGAATAGAGAGCTTTAAAGCACTATAGAGCATTTCGAACCATGAAAAATGACTAATTTGAAGAATATTAAAAGAAGTAATTTGTAAAATTTTCAAGAAAATTATATTTATAGATACAAAACAATTACAATTCGATTGTTTATAATTTTCTGAAGAAAATGTTATCACTTGGAGTGAATAATTTTTTCAACATTTAATATGGAAGTGATAGATTGCCAAATCACATATATAAGTTTAGAAAATGAATATATATGGATGCGATCAATTATAATATTAAATAACCAACGATCACAATGTTAAAAAGGTAGAATTAATGTTAATCAATAAAATAAATGGTAGACATGAGTGCTTGACTATATATAAATATTAAAAAGAAATTAAAGAAATAAATAAAAGAGTTTGCAATATTGAATAAATATAAATAATGTTACTTATCCAAATAAATGGCGGCCCTGAACATGTACCTAAAAAATATTACTTAAAATATTAAGTAATAAAAGAAAAAAATTGGAAATATCTAAAAACAAAAGAAAAGATCGAAAAAAAAATGAAAAGCAATAAAAAAAATTCAAAAGGAAAAAGGTGAAAAGTAAAAAAGGGGGGGGGGGTCAATGTTAATCATGATAAGCTTGATCAAGTATCTAAAAATATTAAGTAATAAAAGAATAAATTGAAAAATGGTAGAAATAAAAGAAAATATCAAAAAGGAAAATAAAAGAAAAAAATGAAAAGGGAAAAAAGAAAATTTCGAAAGGAAAAATTTAAAAAGAAAAAAGAGAAAAATAATTATTGTTAATTAACAAAATAAATGGTGAGCTTGATCATGTACCTAAAAATATTAAGTAATAAAACAAAAAAATAGAATGTGGTAGAAATAAATGAAAAATATGAAAAGGAAAAATAGAGAAAATTTCAAAAGCAAAATAATTGAAAAAGAAAAAGAAGTTATGTTAATTATCAAAATAAATGGTGGGATTGATCGTGTACCTAAAACTATTAAGTAATAAAATAATTGAAAAGGTAGAAATAAAAGAAGACCGAAAAAGAAATTAAAATAAAAGAAAAGAAATTAATATTAATTATCAAAATAAATGGTGGACTTGGTTATATACCTAAAAATATTAAGTAATTAAAGAAAAAAAATGGAAAGATATAGAAATAAAAGAAAAGATCCTTAAAGGAAAATAAAAGAAAAAAATCCGAAAATATTGAAAAGGAAATAAAAGAAAAGGAAAATATTGAAAAAAAAAAAAAGAAAAAGAAAAAATATTTAAAGAAGTAATAAAAGAAAAAATTGGAAATGTGTAGAAATAAAAGAAAAAGAAAAAAAAATCCAAAAACAAAATTCAAAAGGAAATAAAATAAAAGGAAAAGAAAAATTGAAAAGGAAAATACCGAAAAATAAAAAGAAAAACCAAAAAATATATTTAAACAAAGTAAGAGATAGGATTTGATCGCAAGCCCAACACAATTTTATACCTGAAATTAATAAGTGTTAACATGAGAAAATAGCCATTATTACTTAAGTAAATAATGTAAATATTCACTTTTTAAAAATATAATGTTTATAGTCTTTTAAGATGAGAATATACATAAATACCCTTAGTAATAATATAAATAATTGTTAACATTAATGATTTCCTAGCATAAAAACATCCTAATATATTAACAAAAAAAAATTATGGACGATGATTTCAGAATCTATCTTTTGCACACTAAAAAATATATATTTCGCTACCGTTCTACTTCAAAGTCCCAGAAGTCATAATTGTTAGGTTTTTGTTGCCGTCTTCTGTTGTTGTAATTGTCATCTTGTTGTTGTTGCCGTCTTATGTCACTGATGTTGCTGAAGACGAAAATTATAAAATTCAACCGCCGTCTCTACCAAGGTTCATATGCCCTCATATCTGAACAATTGTGGACGATGATTTCGAACAATTTCATCCTCATAATGAATACACGAGTAGTTCAAGTCTTGTTCTTGTGCATTAGTTTAATAATGATTTAATACACGAGTACACAATTAGTTCAATATGGCGCGCAGTTCAAAAATAACTGATACACGAAATCACGATTAGGATCGTTCGTGTACACGTGTAGCAGTTGACTGATACACGACTTCATGAGTATGCCTATTTGTGTACTCATGCACTAGTTAAAAAATGCATAGATACACGAGTGCATGAATTTACTAATTCGTGCCCTCGTGCAATAATTAAAAATGGGATATTGCACGAGTTCACAAATAAATTGTTGCACGAATAAACTCCAATACTCGTGTACCGAAAGAAATTGATTTGTGCACTAAAGAACATTCAATTTTTTTTCCACCAATTCCAAAGAAAGATTCAAAAAACTTAAATATCTAGATCGATAAAAAGAGTACAGATCCGTAAATATCATATACCTTATTGCCGCAAAAAAAACACGCACGATGTCAATAAAACTTTGAAAAATCCCAACTTCGCAAAGAATATCTAATTTTCGATATTGCAACAGATAATTTATTGTTAAAATGGGGATTAGAGAAAGGAAGAATCATGATAATCTTCAAAAATCATAGTTTGATGATCTTCACCAATGGTAGTTTTGTTCCAATTAATAAAACAGAGATTGAAAAATGAGAGAGACGAGAGAACGGTGCTTGCAGAGGGAAGATAGAGAAAATCAAGATCTTTTCTCTAAAATAGTATTGATATATGAATATATAGATATACATAAATAATAATTCTTAATAATAAATATGGAATTAAAGGTATTACAGTACTTTTTTATTATAATGGCTAGAAACATTACTTTTTTAAAAAGTGGCTATTTATATTATTTACTAAGTAATAATGACTATTTAAAAATTTCTCTCAATTAATAAACCACTAACTACTAAATAGCTTTAAAAATTTTCAGCAAAAATAATAATTTAAATGAAGTTTTGACTTACTTTTTCTGATGACAATTTTACTCTTACAATTTTGCTTTAATATATATACAAATAAATAGATAGATTGTTTTTTTTTTTTTCTATACTATTTATGTCTATAACATTTTCCTCAAAATTGTGTGTGTGATGACAAAGTTATGTTTTGACAAAGTTGTGTTAAATAAACGATGTTCTAAATCGATTAATTTATGCACAATATGTGATGATGTTAAAAATAATTAACTATATCTCGAAAGAATATTCATACCTAAATAATTGATGATAAATTAATTAATCACCCGATAATATTTGGAAGCTCAATAGTTGGCATCCAATCATTCAAATGTGGATCCCAAAAGAGTCGTCTAATTTGAAAATATTGGCAAGATCAATATCGTTGGTTATGGACCATCAAAATTGATAGAGCCCCACTAATCATAGATCTTAGTCTAACAACTTGCTGGTGCACCTTCTAGCTTAGTGGTATAATATCATTTGCCCAATCTACGTGATCTTCAAACATTTTATTTCATCAGTAACACCTAATAATATATACATAGTGCGTGTGTGTGTGTGTGTGTATAGAGAGAGAGAGAGAGAGAGAGAGAGAGAGAGAGAGAGAGAGAGAGAGAGAGTTTTACAGTATTCCTCACACACACACACATATATAGACAATTAACCATATGAAACACAAATTAAATTAGCTTCTCAAAATTATTTTGCTAGATGAAGACATTATTTTAAGGTATTTATAATTTTACTCTTAGTTAATAGTTTGATCATTTACACATATACCAGGAGTTTTTTTTCTAATTTTAATTAAATAAAAAATAAGTAATCAAACCTAAGTTTTTTAAATAGTAACAAGCAATCGAGTCGAGATTTCTACAAGATTAAAAAATTAATTAAATATTGATTAAGCTCAAGGTTCGAGATTTTTAATCCAACTCTAGCTTCGTACCAGTCCCCGATTCAGCTCTATTATACCCTAATTTTATGTCTAGTTAAATTTCCATCATCAGTGCATGGGTAAAAAAGAAGAAAAGCATTAATTAGCTAGAAAGATCGATGTTAAAAATGGTATAATCAAATCATGATTGATCTTCAAATTAATTAATATATAGTAAATTAATCAACTTATAATTAATTGCTCTTAACTACTACAAAGTCAAAGTAAATGAAATTAAAAATAATTAATCACAATCATATATTTATATGTTCTAAATAAAAACCAATATTTAAAAGTCAGAAGGATGACTATCTTTGCCACATTGTCCCCCCACCACCCCCAAGAAACACTACAAAAACCACCTTCAATTCACCCACTCTTTCTCTCTCAATACATGCAACTTACAGTCAAGAAATCAAACCATAAATTTAAACTCCCCCTCCAACAAAATTCAATTCCCATCAATCTCCATTAATCCTATAATATTACATAAAATGTTGGGGAAGAAACTGGGCTCAATGAAGAAACTAGCCAAGAAAGTTAAGTCCATTGGCAACAATATTAATGAGCCATCATATTACGAAGGCTTGGTGAGGGACGGCGAAGAAGGAGGAGGCGACGGCAGCTCCACCACGACACCAACCGGGACTTTCCCGCTGTACGTGGGAGAGTGCCGGCGGAGATTCGTGGTGCCAACCAGTTATCTCTCGCACCCTTTGTTCAAGATTATATTGGAGAAGGCATATAATGAGTTCGGATTTGAGCAAAGAAATGGGCTAGTTGTACCTTGCAGCGTCACTGCGTTTCAAGAAGTGATTAATGCAGTTGAATGCTGCAATGCCAAATTTGATTTTGGTGAGTTGGTAGAGGAGTTTATTTAGCTAGCTACCTGCAGCATATGCCAAGTTTCTAGATCGTGTGTGCATTAATTCATAGGTATGTATATTAATTAGGAATATAGTTAGGATTTAGGATATATAGACAAAATTAATCCAGCTAGATTCATAAATTATACGAACAAAGGTTCAAAGTCGATCGATAATATCATACCGATTATATTTATTAGAAACAAACAGCCTAGCTACCAAGAGCTAGACTTGGTGAAAATCAAGTTCTGTAATAATTTTGAGAGTCAAACATGCAGTATGTATAATGTATGTATCACTTTTCATATGTAGAAATGCGGAAGAAATCAAGTTATATTTCGCAGTCTTTACGGCAAATCCATATGTACTTCTATATTAATTCCTACATCGTATAACTTAACTAGTTCTTATTTTATATATATATATACACACACACACACACACTAATACAAACTGTGATTAATATAGAAGTCGTTCATTGAACTTTCTTGCTTTCTTCCGATCCGGTATTAATTAATTGGGTTCTTCATTAATATAATACTATCTTGTTTTTAAAAAAAATGTGGCTCGAGCTATAGCGTCCATTTTGGTCAACCAAATCTTCAAACTTTCTGTTATATTAATTAGAAAATGAATTACTACGTGTATTAATCATATTTCTAATTAGACTATAATTAATATAATACAAATTTTAATTAAGGATCCAATTAATTAAACAAAACAAATTAAAAGTTCAAATACTCAATTACTACAAAACGTGATAACGGAATTGATTAATGTACGGGGACTTAATTGAACGTTTTGAAAGTTAGAAACGTGAAAGTTAAGTTCGCAAACCAATTCATGAGTACACATATATTATCTACGTACGAGGCTTTGAAGGGTATAAAATTACTACAATATTCTAAATTTATGTTGTTAGAAAAAAAAAGATATATATACAATTTCATAACGTTACATCATAGAAGGAATTGAATAAATTAAACCAATGTCATCCGTCATGAAAATAAAATTATTTTTGCAAATGATTAGTCGTCAGAAGATTGAGGATAAATTTTTTTAAGATATGAAAGGAGATAATTTGTGTAGCCGCGCCTCTACTAATACACACACACACACACACATATTTTTAATTTGGTCATATTTTTTTAATGTAGAAAGTGGGAATTAGATCGATTTTCATCTTTGATCAAATTTCAAAAAACTAATATTGAGGTCTGTGAAAATTACCATAAATTAAATTAAACACCTTGATCAACTGGACAGTCTATTCGACGGCTATACATTGTGCGAAAAGCCTAGAAACTCAAAGATTTTGTGTACTAGAATGCTTAATTAGAGTTATTTTAATTCGTTCCAAAATTTAAGAAAAACACATATCCTTGTAACTTGTAATGTTGTACACGCACTCATATTGAAGGCGTTAACGACTTAACGTTGATTGAAATTTTTTACAAACTTGTGAGATTCCTTTGCTATTTAATTTGACAGCTAGCAGGGTTTAATACTTTAATTTAATTTCCACAAAATTCAGAATTGGTTTAGTATTTTAGTAATTAATTAAACCCTCGTGGAAGTAATTCACTCATTAAAAGATCAGGGTTCTTTTTTTTTTTGTACAGTATAACTAATAACTAATTCCCATTATTTGATTCTACCGGTAACATATATATGGGAGTTCATAAACTATTCGCGCGGTCCAAGCTCTTTTGCTTGGTCAACGTCAGCCTCGTTAATGGCAACGGTAATCACACCATATTTATATTTATATATTTAATTATATTTATGGTAGATACAAATTTTGACATAATTTACAATTTAAACACAAATTTTAAAAGTTTGCAATTTAAACACAAACTTGCATTTTTTTTTTTTTTGGCAAAATAGACACTCCTAGCTAATTTTTTTTCTCAACATTAAACGGAATTTATATATATGGCACAAAAATCTTGTTATTTCATAATAATATAAAAAGTATTTTCCACCTCATCGTTAAACGGCAACGTTTTGTGTTTAAATGAAGAACCAAAGGGCGAATATATACAATTTTGAATTTTTGGATTTTCATTTTTTTTATGTACAAAATGACGTCTTTTTGTGATAAGGTAAATATATTTTCCACCTAAACACAACACAACGTTATTTTTTTGCCAAGTTAATTTTCCATTCACCGAAAAAAATGGAGCCATCTATTTTACAAAAACACATGCGAGGTTGTTTTTTAATTGTAAACTTTTAAAATTTATGTCTAAATTATAAATCGTGTCAAAATTTGTGTATTGAATCATAATTAACCCTTATATTTACAGTATGAAACAATACAATCTATCAAAAACAACTACTTGCAAGAAAAATATAGCTAATTAAGTTGCTTTCCTATCACCTATGGTGGTCAACCCCTCTATGTCTCCAAATGGACCAAATCCTTATTAATTCCAATACTATGTAATGCACGTTAAAATACAACTTAATTACATTTTTTGACAGATTAATTAACCTGCACTTTCGCCAATTCAGTAGACAGTAACGATCAAATAAATCCATCCCCACATGCCCCTCCAATCAAGAAAGAGAGATCGATCATGTGGTGTAAGACCGTGTGTGTGTATTATGAGTTTAAATCTGTAAGATAGATCAAGATCCAAATTCAAATACAATAAAATTACAAATATATTACCGAATATAAGCTTGAATCTGAATTTCAATCCATCTTACGGACTTAAACCCATAAAAACGTCTAGATAAAAAAATGCCATCATTATATCCAACATCCATTATAAAGTCAAATCGACGTTCAACATGTAGATTCAGATCGACATACACCATCGATTATATACGCGAGTTGAAAATTTATAGCTACCGCCCAAAAATGGCTGTCGACGTTGAGTTAATTAAAGAGAAGAAAGAAAAATGGACCACATGCGCGGGAGAATCGTGGTTTTGAATGGATAAGCACATTAATTAATTAACATCAACATACATCAGATCACCTATTGCATTTCCTATTACATTTCTTGTTCCAAGCTTTTTTAAAAAAAAATTATTTTTTTAATTTTTAATTTATTATGATTTTATTTAATTAAATTTTTTTATTTAGAATTCATCTGTCCCCAATTAGAGTATATTATTATTTTTTAAAAAAGATTAAAAATAAAATCTAGTTATACAATACCAAGTGAAATAGGAACCGCAACAGAGGATCTGATCCAACATCAACGTACATGTAACATGTTGGCATCATTTTTGACTAAAAAGCACTTGATTTTGGATTTCATTATTCCATTTATTTATGGTGGACCAAATTAAATAGAAAATAACCTTTCGTGCATGGGTATAGCTATTTTTTAAAATGTCAACTTAATTTGACAAATGAATATAAGTGACTTCGGTAGGCTTCAAATATATGGGCCAATGTCATGGTCATCACTTTGCCTCCACTAAATTTCTGTACTGGACTATTTTGTGAAGTAACATAAATGAACAGCTATTTGATTGCTAAAAAAATTATATCAAATTTCTTGTTTGGGGGTCAAATTTAATACTCTCGTTTCAGAATAGATGTCTGTTTAGAGAAACTGACACATATTAATAAAATAATCAAATTACCTAATATATTTTTATTTATTTTTCTTTATCTCAACAATGAGTCAACATGGGAATATTTGAATGCATTAAAAATGAAGATAAATGGAGAAAATCATGATATTTTCACCTTGGATGTGTAGAATGATAATCTTTAAGAAATAAAACTAAAGTGTTAAAATTACACTTATTCTGAAACGGATGGAGTATGAGACTAATGTCAAATTTTGAATATGAACTCACATGCAGATTTGAAAACTTGGACTTTTTTATTCTAATTACGACACTTGGACTTTGATTTGCCATTACCATTCATTGAGTTCCAAAAACAATATATATGATTTATAAGTACATAATTTAATCTAGAGAATTCAGGGGCGATGCTAGCCTATCGGAGGCCCTGTGCAAAATTTAAAATTGGGCCCTTTATTAATGAAAGAATATGGGCGGGCTCTACTTATTAAAAAGGGAATTATGTCAAAGGGCCCCAAGCGCAAGGAGTAAAAAAAATGTTACACTAAAATATCGAACCCGCACACTAAGAAACTTGAAGAAAGTGGTTTTCCACTGAGCCAAGTGATTAATTGATAATATTTTCTACTATTTATCTATATATACATATATGGACCTATATATATTCGGGGGCCCTCGATTTTTCGGGGCCCTGTGCGGTAGCCCACCCCGCACACCCTCAAAACCGCCCCTGCTAGAGACACCCTTAGTTGGAATTAACAAACCCATCAAATCGCAATTTCGCATGATATATGTAATGATAAAATATAGTATGAATATTGCTCTTAGAAAAAGAGTAGTAATTACAAAATACAATATTTGTTTATCTATTTCCATTTCTTTTTCCTGTTAGGATGGGTCACATCCAACTTTTGCATTTTTCCACAGAGAGGTCAGCTCGATTTTCTTATAGTTAATGGGCCCAAAGTAATATATGATACAAGCCAGAGTCCAGCCCATTTGTTAATGGGTTAAATGTTACAGCCCATTATTCAAACTTCGGTTTTTTTTTTCTTTTCTTTTTTCGAGTTGGGGAAGAGGGCGGTAGTCTCGAACTCGAAATATCTCCCTTTTATATATAGATATTCACCGTTTGAGTGTCCTCAAAGTAATATATATAGACTCGAAATATCTCCCTTTTATACATAGATATTCACCGTTTGAGTGTCCTCAAAGTAATATATATATATATATATATATATATATATATATATATAGGGTTGGGTTCCAGAAGGAACCACACCCTAGGTGAGAACCGAGAATCAATCTCAGCCACAGATTGCTCTGATTTGGACGGCCAAGATCTATTCCAAATTAAAAAAAAAACGGTGGCATTATTGTAATATTTTCGAAGTTCACTGCCCCTGAAACTTAGAGAGGGTAAAATCGGAAATTTGAAACTATATGTATTTTGAAAACGTTTGCAGACAAAAGCTCTCTTCCCACCACAACTGCTCGAGCTTCCTCACGCGAATCCAGACAAAGAAATCTAAAAAAACCCGCAAAATCGTCGAATTCAACCGTTCAAGTCGTCTGAAGATTAAATTTCCGATCAAAAATCATGAACTCTCAAGGTAATACAACATTCAGTTTTATTTTTTCAAATTCTGTTGGATATTATTGTTTGCTATAAAAATTCATTTCGCAATATATAATGATGATTTAGTAATTTCTTTCGTGTTTTTTTAGCATAATAGTACTTCGCCGGAGACATACAAAACATAATCTTTACAAAAATCTGTTCTTTTTATTGCATGATAATTTATTGGTTTCATTTTTGTTCTATTGACGACGGAAAACTTGTATAAACATGTTAAAGCTAATAATGTTGGAAATGTATATGTGATTTACGTGTATATTTTTGAATTTAGGGTTTTAGCATTCTAATTCCCTATTTTAGCACTGTTGTCTCATATTTTAGCACTAACATGACTCTTTTTCAGCATTACAATTTTTTTATCATTGTTATTGATTTATGAGTTTCACTTTTTGTTTCTTTGTTTTTAGCAAACTAGTTTGGTGTTTTAGCACTGTCCTCTCGTATTTTAGCATTCAGATTATGTTTTTTTAGCATTTTTACTGAATTAGCAGCTTTAAATTTTTGTTTCTTTTTTGTAAACCTAACACTTTTGTCCATCTGTGATTTACCTGCACATTTTCTTGCTTTTAGCACTATAGTTTAGTGTTTTAGCACTGTCATATCCTATTTTAGCATTCTCATTATGTTTTTTAGCATTGTTATTTTTCTTTAATAGTATTATATAAAAAAATTATAGGTGCTAAAAGGACTACAGATGCTCAAAGTAGCAAAAGTAAACGAGCTAAAACTGCCCCGGATAATGAAGACAATAGACTCAGTACTATATGTAACAAATATCCATTCTTAGAAGCAACAACATCGCCATCAACTCTCTCAGACGCTGTGAGGAGAATGAATACAGCACAACGGGAAGCAGTGAGACAGCTTGGATTCAGCAGCATTCTTTATTTGAATATAACACTTTATTCTAATTTGATAGTTATTAATTCTAATTAACTCACTTTATTCTGTTTTAAATAACACTACACATTTATGTTTCTAATTAACTCACTTTATTCTATTTTAAATTTGTTTAAATTTGTTAGTATTGGGACTGATAATTGAGGTTTTAGAACTTGAATTTTGTTTTTTAGCACTAGTAAAGCATTTTTCAGTTTCCAGTAGACATATAACCTTCGGCATTTCAATAAACCAATGAATAAACAGTGTTACATGTTCAAAAATTGTCATCTCCTATTTTTTAACTTGTGATTTTTTATTTTAGCACCCTCATGGCTTATTTTAGCACTCTTGAGACTTATTTTAGCATGCCACTTGTTTTTAGCATTAGCATGAAAAAAAAATGCCATCAGCATTTCAAAAAATCCATCAACAAACTGTCATTTTAGACTTATGTTTCACACTATTGTTCATCTCCCTTTATCTTAGCATGACTTTTTTTTTAGCATTAGCATTCAAAAAATATCATTTCTCACAGACCCTACTCCCACTTATTTTGAAGCACTGTCATTTTATAAATTTTAGCACAGTTATCTCTTATTTTAGACTTATGTTTCACACTATTGTTCATATCCCTTTATCTTCAACATTAAATTATGTTTTTTAGCATTGTTATTTTCTTCTACTTAATAACATTATATAAAAAATTTATAGGTGTAAAAAGACTTGCAGAGGACCAACAAGGGAGAAAACGCGCTAAAATTGCCCCAACAAATGAAGATAATAAAAGAAGAGATATATTTCAGAAATATCCCTACTTAGAAGTCACAACAAGCCCAGAACATCTATCAGAAGCCGTTAGTATGCTTAATACAGCACAACGTGATGCTATTAAAAAACTTGGATTTGGCAGCATTATACACATTGATATCATCCGTTTGCCAGAGAGGATGAACTACTGGCTTCTGGAAAACTTCGACCCAGTGTCGAGAGAAATACAATTGCAACACGGGAGGAGGATAAGGATTGAAGCTTCTGATGTCTCTGTAATATATGATTTTCCCAGAAGACGACGTAACATAGGGAAGAGTGTTAGAAATCAGAAGTGTATTCTAGATTTTGAATTCTACTTTAGCACTAAAAGTTTTTATTTTAGCACCGATGTTTTATACTTTAGCACTAGTAAAGCAGTTTTGAGTTTTCAGCAGTCTATGTATTTTATCATTAAAATTAGACATATAACCTCATAATAGCTGGTATTTTGTGTTTTAGCAATTACAGTTCTTGTTTTAGCATTGCCATTTAACGACAGACTACCATCTTACTCTACTTATTAAAATATAACTGAAAATTTGATCAATTTGAATAATACATAGTAATCATAATTTGTCATTTTAGACTCGTTTTTCTTCCATACATATATATATATATATAGCATTTTTGGACATTCTAGCAGTGTTAATATAAATGTAATGCTCCCCCTAAAGTTAGAGGGGGAGCAACCACTAAATGGAATAGTTCAGCAGTTTTAGCACTTGCATATGATTTTTTAGCACTTGCCATTTCTTTTTTAGCACAAGTATTTCAACTCTAGATTTCGCATTCTACTTTAGCACTGAAAGTTTTAATTTTAGCACTGAAGATTTATACTTTAGCACTTACGTTTCCTTGTTTAGCACTGATGTTACACACCTACTAGAAATATTAAAACATTTATTACCAATGCAAAAAACGAAATATCAGATATGCCTATTTACAATTAAAAGAAAGAATATTACTATCATTAATAAAAAAAATAAAATATAATGTATCTACTTCTTCTTGCCACAGTTCCTAGAATCATGATTGGCTTTCTTCCCACACATCTTGCAGGTTCTACGAGGTTTCTTTGCGCATTCAACTCTCGGCTCTTCTTTTGATTTTTTACGACTCGCACTGCATTTAGTTTTCACGAATTCAAGTGGATGCACCTCAACTTCACTAGGTGTACACAAATCCACAAGATGAGATATACACCTTGTAAAATGTTATACCATCATCTAACGTAGGGAAGGTCTTGCCCAATGCAGGCTTCAAAGATGATTCACATTCAGATGTGTAAAATTCAGAAAAAACAGGTGAAATCTCCAAATTGGAAGAAGCACAATCTGCACATTTATCAATTCACAAACTAAAATCACATTAATGCATAAAAAAATATTCTAAGATCATATAGAAACAATTTCACAGCAGTGCTAAACTAGGTTACAATAGTGCTAAAATAATTCACAGAAATGCTAAACTAGTTTACAATAGTGCTAAAATACTTCAAAATAGTGCTAAAGTACACACACACACAAACATATGCATATATAAAGTTTGTTGAATGGTTTCTTAAATTGAATCTGGATATTTTATTAATTCACAAACTGAAATCACATTAATGCATAAAAAACATATTCTAAGATCATGTAAAAACAATTTCACAGCAGTGCTAAACTAGGTTACAATAGTGCTAAAATAGTTCATAGAAATGCTAAACTAGTTTACAATAGTGCTAAAATACTTCAAAGTAGTGCTAAAGTACACACACACACACAAACATATGCATATATAAAGTTTGCTGAATGATTTCTTAACTGAATCTGGATATTTTATCAAATTATGAAGTACAAGGATGAAACTCTGATATCAAGCAACTGCTACTTCAAGAAATGCACAACTCCCCTTATGGAGGGCATTCAGGTATCTATGGGACTTATGGCAGGTTAAAGAGGCTCTTCTACTGCCCACACTTGAAGGATGATGTGACTATATCACACCCTTACAAAAGAAGGGTGCAATTTTAGTGGTGGTGGACAAGCTAACAAAGTATGGGCATTTTATCCCTATATCACACCCTTATACAGCTCAAAACCGTTGCTAAGGTGTTCCTATACTTATTCTACAGCTTGCATGGTCAGCCCCTAAGCCCTAAGCATTGTGACAGACAGCGATAAAGTTTTCACAATAGTTTACAATACTGCTAAAATAGTTCACAGCAGTGCTAAACTAGTTTACAATAGTGCTAAAATACTTCATAGTAGTACTAAAGTACACACACACACAAACGTATGCATATATAAAGTTTGCTGAATGATTTCTTAAATTGAATCTAGATATTTTATCAAACTATGAAGTACAGTGCTTTATTTGAACTAAGAGGTTTTTTGTCATAAGATTTATTACAGAAGCATAAAAATGTTACAGTAGATTTTGCAATGATAACAACAGTGCTAAATATAGTTCACAGCAGTGCTAAATACTTCACAGCAAAGAACATCTTATCAACTTCACATAATTCACATAAGTGCTAAAGTAGATTACAGAAGTGCTAAAATAAATTCAAGAAGTGCTAAAATAGTTCACGTAGTGCTAAAGAACATGTTAACAAAAATGATTTTCATAATACTCGTTTCTTATCACAATGTTGCATCCATCGTGAAAAATACTCCATTAACGAGACATATTATGATACTCAATCTGTTAACTAAATTCACAATGCTAATAATTCATATTGTGATGCTAATAAGATCTACATATATACAGAAAACCAAAAACACACAATATGAAGCGTAAAAACACATACTAATCGTGAGAAACTCAAAATAACAGCTTAATCAGCTTCCCCAACCTTGTCGAACAAGTCTAAAATAAATGAATAAAAAAATCGCATCAAAACTACAGAATAAAGTTTTTTACCCGACATGTTCGTCAAATAACAGCGAAGAACAAAAACTCCAGCAAAAAATCGCGTGAACACCGATTAGGTTGAATAAATTTCAAAGAGAATCGACTGATATATACAAGGAATTTGATATATACAAGGAAAACGAACTGCAGATCGAGAAGAGATTCATTCCAAATATAACATAATTCCTGAATTACTAAAATACCCTTGCTTCATTAAAAAGTCTAAAATATTACAATAATGCCACCGCTTTTTTTAAAATTTAGATCTGATCTTGGCCGTCCAAATCAGATCAATCTGTGGTTGAGATTGGTTCTCGGTTCTCACATGGAGGTGTGGTTCTCACATGATCCCATCTCTCTATATATATATATATGGTTTATATACAATTAAATTCTATTGAATTTCAATTTTAGTTTGATAGTCTGAACTTCTTAATTTTATATATTGAATCAATACAACCAGGGCCGGCCCTGAGATTTTGAAGGCCATGTGCAAACACTAAAAATGATGCCCCTAATTTATTAAAATTAAAATTTAAAAATTCAAATAAAACGGGATAAATTACACTTTGATGCCTATATTTTGAGTACTTTTTAAAAAATGACGCACCTTTTCAAAATAAAAAAAATTGTACCTACATTTTCAATTTTTTTGCAATTCTAGTATTTAATCAATTTTACGGCCCGAAAGTTGATTGGATAAATTTTTTCCACGTGATTAAGGAAATAAGAATATTAAAATGAAATCAATTACATGCGATTGTATGACCGTAAAATTGGTTAAATGTTATATTTGAATTATTTTTGAAAAAATAGGTATTTTTTGTTAATTTTGAAAATGGGTCATTTTTTAAAAGTATAAAAAATATAATGTAGGCATCACAGTGTAATTTACCCTGTAAAATACACCTAAAAATATTTATTTGATATGTTCAAATCATTAAAAGTTTGCATTCTTGAAAATTTTAAAATCATGTGGCTTGTGCGCGTTCATTGATATTTGAACAAACCTGAAACAAAAGAAAAAATATTTTAAACAATATCATATACAAAACGCAAACTACAAAATATTATTTAAAGATACTTCTCCTAGCATTTTTTGAAGCAAACTCATGTATAAAATTTCCAAAATCACTATTTTCTAGCAACTCTTTTTCAATGGATATCAAAGCAGGTCTATTCAATCTTTCTTGTGACATGGTCAATTGCAAGTAAGATTTTAATAAATAAATAGCAATTTTGCAGATGCAACTATAACAAATATGGTCAATAAAATTCTATAAACAATGTATGCATTGGGAGAACTATTCAACCTCTTCAAGTAAGCCAATATATCTAAAGTTTTATGTTCTTTTGGTAAAAGATACCGCAAAGTTTTTAATTCTTGAAACACCTGTTGACCATCAATATCACTAAACTCTCTATGCTTTACAATATTATCAAGATTTTCATAGATATTGATTGGGCTAGACCTAGTATTATTTAGCCAAATATTGAGCTGCTCTTTTTTATATTATTTTTTAAAAGCCTGAATTAATTTTTATAAACTAAAAGGCTATTTTTTTTTTATAAAGTAATATATGTTAATATGACTACTAGTACTAAAAATTTATAAAAATAGTGCCCCTAAATTTGTGAGGTCCCTGTGCGGCGCACCTCTGGCACGCCCTCAGTGCCGCCACTGAATACAACCCCAACCCTGTATACACTATACACTGTACAAAGCAACACATCCTTAATTAATGAATGGAAAGTTTACACCTACACTCCACGATATCTCAATACACCATAAATAAATCGTACATAACTTTTTTTCCAATAAACCCCAAAACATTCCCGAACCACCATCAAATTATAAATTTTACAACTACTCAACAGAAAATGGGAATTTTTGGGAAACCTATGCACATATTTTTTGGGAAACCTACGAACAACCCCTCTGTCAATATGTCACGATAGATCCGTTAGATTTGACTACATTTTCATAATCTATGCTGAGATAGAAATTCTTGACACGACACAATAATACTAATGCCACTATAATAAAAATCACATTTAAACTTGTCTTATCTATATTATTATTGTATTGACATATGGAAGAGTAAATATCATAATTCATAAGGTATGTTAAAAATTAAATAATTCTGTGAATACAATCAACATAAAGAAGAAAGAAGAGTAAATATCATAGGGTATGTTTATGGAATATTATGGTGCCCTTACGAGCATCATACCCCCCATTCTTACTTTTAATTAAAAATAATATTTGTAAAAAAAAAAATTAGGGACATTAATGATGAAATTTGTAAATGTTAATTATGTTGTCTTTGATTTTTTCGTCTCATGCTATGTAAACAACATTGGTGCTTTTTTTTAACCATATCATGCAAAAAAAAAGTACAACATTGTCGTTAATATAGTAGGAGATGGAAAAAAAGGGACTAACATAATCAACATATACTTAAGAAGTCCCAAAAAATTATTTACAAAAATATTTTTTAAAAATATATTTTTTAAAATTAAAATTTGAGAATTGGGGCATGTACCGTCGAATCCCTATATTTACACAAAGAACCTGAACAATTAGCTACTTAAATTCCATATTGGGCAGAATTTATCACGTCAGAAAAGCCCATTTCATATTTGTGTATTGTGTGGCCCAATTTGGAGATCATCGGCTATAGGCCTATAGATAATAGATTCACGTATTTTTTGACTTTCAAACGAAGTCAAACGGTTCCTCAAAGTTATTACAATCAATCGATCGATTTAGTTTCTTTTCAAACATGGTTCTTCAAAATTATTACAATCAATCAATCACTCGATATTAGGTCGATAAATTCACACGTGTTTCAAAACTATCACCAGAAAAATGCATGTCTAATAAATACTTAAATTTGAACATATATGTCAAAGAAGAAGAAAAACACTATGTTTGAAAACAATTAATACTATATCCACATGCTTCACAACAATTTCTTTCATATTCATAAACTGGTAATTTAGATTTATAATGAACTCGAATTCCATTTTTCTTTTAAAAGAAAATTACATATTAAAGTTAACTCAGTTTACTTACGTATTAAAAATATATATATATATATATATATATATATATATATATATATATATATATGGTTGTTCTATTCTTACCATTTGTGGCCTATTAATTTTAAGATCATCCAGTTATGAAATAGGAGTGATTGATAGGGAGAAAATGACAAATTTCAACACACTAAAAATAGAAAGAAATGTCTATGAAGTGGATTAGGTCAAGAAGAGTTTTGTTTTTGTTATCACTATATTTTCATGAACTCCATTATGAGAAACAACAAGTTGGTCATAATAACTCTTCTAAACGAAAAAGTCCAATTCCCAATATTAATGCTATTCAAAACTCATGTGTGTAGTCAAAATGCAACTTCCATATATTAATTAATGAGGGTGTCTAGATATATCTATAAAAATAAAATATATACCACTATTGACAAATTATATACTACTAGCTTCATACGGTGATATATCATATATCCGTTGATGTGTGTCAATAAATTATATGCTATTCATAGAATAATCTTATCGTTTTTTTTAATTTTATTCAAGTATGATTTATATATAATATATATATATATATACTTGTCAAAATTATTACTTCTTAATTTTGTGAAAAATTATAAAACAACATATATTTTGACACGAAATGAGTATAATTTTAGAAGTACATTTACATTCAACACTACTCAAAGATATCATAAAAAAAAACATTAATCAAAGAAACATTGTCCAAGAGTTATATAAACTAACAACAAATAAAGCTTTATCATATCTCATGTTAATCAAAATGAATACGAGAAAAAAATAAAATAAAATGAAGAGCAAGCACCTTTTATTGTTCTCGAAATGAAGCGATTAAATGAGTTGAAAGTTGAAACAAGACGTTTTTTGATGTCGGTTGTTATAATTAATACACAAAGATCATCAAACATCCTTATTATTATTATTATTATTATTATTATTATTATTATTATTATTATTATTATTATTATTATTATTATTATTATTATTTAGAATAAAAGAGCTCTTACATCCTTGTTGGATTGGTTCACTTTTCCATTAAACAAAGAAAAAGTTAAGTTATGCTCAGCTCATATTATAGCATTCATATGCATCTATTTACTTTGGATAATTTTTGTCAATGATTCATGGAATTATGTCTACAGCTTTTAATGACTTAAATATGGTAAAAAGGGCTAATGCAGCGGTGGAGGCAATAATTATTTTTGGATGAACTCCGTTGAAAAGAGTCTCCATTATTTCGTCTCCTTAAAATGAATAGATAAAGTAAATCATGGTAAGTATCTAAATGGATAAATATCAAGACCTTCAGATAATTTGCATGTACACTTTATCAATTTTAAGAATTCAATTCTAAATTATTGTCAGCAGGATTTAATTAAATCCATACATTTTGTTCCTTAATTACCAAAGTATAAATTATCTTATATTTTATACCAACTAAACTACACACCGAAGACCGGGAGGCAACAATTGTATACAACAAAGAATTAAAAACTCAAATTCATTTTTTTTAAGTTAGAGGAGACCCTAGTGTAATTGAGGATTAAATTCAAATCATCCACTCAGACATACAATGATATTCTATACATATATTAAGTCAAAATAACAGGGGTAAAGTTATCATAAAAAAATCAGTAAAACCTTGAGATAAATAAATATTTGGCCGAAAAAAATTTAAAAACTTGAGTTCGAGTGGCTGTTGGACTTTTCTAAAATTATGCTAGGTTCTACTACCTAGAAACATTTCAAAAAAAAAAGTTTATTAATGCTCCACGCCATTACGTTTTAGTTTATTAATGTTATGCCCATCGGCCCATACCGTTTCAATTCTAATTGCAACATTTATGGTTTTTAATTATGTATCCAACTTACTATAGCTTAATTTTGTATGAAATTTTAGACTTAATATTGGTGATTGTTCAATTTCACCATTGCACCTATAAATAACATTATTTTATTTCTCATTATATATTAGTTTAGTTGGAATTTATTTTTCAATTCTGCTTTGGAATTGTCTTTTATTTTCACTAATTTAGATTATGATGCTTCTTTTGCAGGTAATATGAGCACAAACTTGGAGAATATGGATGTTGCACTGAGAATATAAAACATAGTCGTGCTGAAAACATGATGGTATGGTGGAATCCAATCATCAATTTTTCATACATATATGGTATATAAGAATGTTACCGGAAAATAATTTTTAATAGAAGATACGTAGAATCTATTGTATTTTTGTATGATATTATATGATTAATTAATGTATGCATATGTATCATATAATTGTGGTATTGGTTGATTTAATGATCTTTTTCCATTTAATTTTACTGCCCATATTTAATTTTTAATTATTGTATTGATTTAATGATTTTTTTATTACAAAAATACAGGTATATTACATAAAAAATTCAATGATTGTTGGGCTTTGTTTTTGTTTGTCGTCTAATATGTGGCTTTGATTATTTGATGAATTCAAGGGAAAATTAGTCTGTTGGTGATTTCGCTACCGTTGTTCGACTTTAGTTTATAATTTTGTAGAATCCTGTAGATAATCAAGTACTGAGATTCAGACAAATTGCTGTTAAATGATGTTAAATTAGTTCAATAAAAAAATCCAGTATGTATTCCTCACAACCCCTAAAGCTCCGGCCAATCCACACCAATGGTGAAGACGATTGCCACTCTACGATGAGTTTAAGTCCTAAAAAGAAATTGGATGATAAAGTAATCATGTGTAATGAGGATTTTTGTATTCAAATTAAAGTTGTGATAACTCAAGAATTATGCCACACAAGTTCATTAGAATTCTAGGTGAAATACCACTTTGATAACAACATTTGCATTAGTATGGTGAATTTTTAGCTTTCATCAGGTTACTAATTTTGAGATATAATAAAATTTCCAAGTGACGAAGACTTTTTCTTTTAATTGTAATAAATAATTGAGTAGACGTTATTTTCAATTGTTATAGATTTATTTGAACAAGCGTGGGGTGCTGCGACCAAATTATTTTTGTTATTTAATAAGTAAACAAGGTCTAGTTTTTAGATTTTGAAAATGCGATTTGATTCTGTTAGTGCTATGCTTTGCACTAACTATTTATCAAGTGCTTGACATTACACTTGTAGTAGTGATTGATTGTCATTGATCTTTATGGCATAGAATCATCACTAAGTATTTGGTTTTTCCGTGTACACTTGCTATTCTAGACAACGTTCATAAGAAAGTACAAGAACGTGATCTGAACTTCCTGAAGATAACTCAAGCATGAAGATAGTATTGAGCTAAAGAAGAAGACTATTGTGCATTGAGACACAACAGAGATTGTTCAACATACTGAATACTGCTAGCTAACTTGAGTGATAGCCAGAAGTCAGTTTGTGAACATACAAGACATTCCGTTGTACTACCTGGTGTGTGAAGGTTCAGAGTTCAACAATGTTCATTGCAACGTTCGTGAACGTTTACATGAACATTCGTTGTCCAGATTATTCTTCCAAGATCGCTGAAGTTGTTCGAAGTCTACCAACCAAGAAGAGATTCAAGATCGTTCTAGAAGATGCCTTAATCAGCTTGGAGAGCACGAGATTGAAGATAAAATAGAAGTCTAAAGATGGAACAATTCTAACAAGACATGTCCTCCATTTCAGAACTAAATGAGGAAATTTTCTTATTAGATTTCTGATAGGACTAAGACTTCCGATTTCCACGTCAAGGTTATACTCTTGTCTTATAAAGAGCCTAGGATTAGAACTTGTTGGGGAAACCGAAAAATACTGAACATAACAGAACTAGTTAGTTTCTACAAGAGCTCTATTTTGAGCCACATAGGTTTCGGTCATAGCTAGAGATTATTGTTCTAGTCATCGTGTAGTGAAAACACTTTTCATACACTGTCAAAAGATTTTTCAGGAGAGAATACATGTGGGAACTAGAATGTAGAAATCTAAGTTGTAAGGGGATCTCATAGCTCAATTCATTGAAATATGGTGTTCGGATAGAACGGGTATTGAGTGACGGGAGGTCAACTGCATGTAAGATCCCTAGTAAACAATACATCATATCGGAGTAGTGAATTGTTTCTCACGGACCTGACAAGCCCCTCTGACATAGATCAGTTGATTGAACATGATTATCAATATCTTGCGTGCTTTACTTTCTGTTGTTTACATTAAGTTCATTACAATATTCATACACATTATAGTGAACTTGATTTCAACAACGTTCAAACATATTGTTGTGAATGTTTGCAGAACAGATACTTCTCACACGGAGTTTAGCTTTGGATTCAATTTTATGAAATTGGATTCTATTGTATAAAAATACGAAACACAATTCTAAACAATTTTATACTATATTATTATTATTGGAATTTTTTTGGCAATTATTATTAGTACATCATTAATTATATTATCCAAAGTATTTATAAATATATTAATTATTTTTTCAACTAAATCTTCATATATTATTCTAACTCACTTTGTAACCTTTTATATACAAAAATACGTTTAATTTCTTAAAAACAAAAACAAAAAATATGATACATTATACATGCAAGGTTTTTATACACTTATAAAACAAGCTACAATGATATGATATTACATCATAAAAAGTTAATTAAGTTTATTTTTTCAAATAATGTAAATGTGCTTATTAATATAGTTTGAAAATTTTCAAATTTAATGTTGTAAATATAAAGTATCATTTGGTAAAATTAAAATCATTCTACATTATTATTATTATTATTATTATTATTATTATTATTATTATTATTATTATTATTATTATTATTATTATCAAATTTAAATTTAAATTTAAAGTGTATAAAATAATGTATGTACATCCTACATGAGTAATACTAATAAATAATTAAATACCATTGAATTATAAGATTTGTGATTCAAAATGTATTGATATTGTCCTTCTGTATTCCCATCCCACACTCGCCGCACGACACCACGTCGTAAACGAATACTAAAGAAATACGTAACATAAAATAATATTTTGATATATATATATATATATATGTATATGAAACTTATTACTAATTTTAAAAAAGGTATGGTATACAAGATTTGTGTAAAATACGCAATTTGACACACCTAAATAGATAGGGTTGTTCATGGGTAGGGTAGGGTACGGGTATGTCTTTCCCATATCTTACCCTGTGAAATTTTATCCTATCAATACCTTACCCTATTACCCTATTTGTCAAAGCGGGTAGGGTAAGGGTATTACCCTATGGGTAAACGGATTACCCGCGGGTAAACGGGTTACCCTTTAATAGGGTTAAATTTATCTTTTTTTACCCTAGTCTATAAAATATAATTTCATAAAAAATAGAAAATTAATATAAAGTATCTTAATATAACTTCACAACATAAAAATTAAACACATAAAACAATACATATTAGTTTAATTGTTGATGGATTTATATTTTTTAATATATTTAATATATAATATATACTATTAATATATATTTAAATATATAGGGTAACAGGGTAGGGTAATAGGGTAATATGCTAATCCTATACCCTACTCTTACCCTTACAAATTTTATAGGGTACGGATAGTATCCTACCCTTTGCCCGAAAATTTGGGTACTACCCTGCCTTTTACCCATTTACCCTGCGGGTAAAATTACCCGCGGGTAAAATGAACCACCCTATAAATAAATAATTATTTTCGGGACTCAATAGTAATATTCAGCCATCTAAAAGAAACGACGGACACGTGAAATGATCACTCGAGTTCCAAATACTTCATGGAAGGGGCAATTCAAAGCCCGATATTTAGGGGAGGTTTTTTTAATCATGGGCCCGGAGCGGAATCGAATTTTCAACGTGACTAAGAATTTTTCAGCACGTGAAATTAGTTTTCAAATATCGCCAACTATCAACGCGGGCCCGCTCCCCCGGCCCGGCCCCATGAGAAACTGCGCTTCTCCTTCATTTCGCTTCTTTTTTATTTAGAGAAAATTAGTACAAGTGATCACTTTTTTCTTAACAAAAGCGAGCACTAGTGTGAATATGTGAACTCGATCGAATTAACACACACGTATTTAAAATTTAGCTGAGTTTTTAATGGAATTAGGAAATTATATTTGATATCAAATTAATCAAATTTTAACGAGACTTTAATTCAGTCCACCTCAAACAATTAATTATATATTTTATACGCATGTTATCATTATAAAAATAAATCAATTTAGTTTCCTAAATAATATGTATTGTGTGTGGATCTATCTATACATATATTACAATTTACATTAAATTTGTGATTAGCACACTAATATAGAGGGGATGAGATCCTCTATTCCAGATTTGGTGTTCCAACCCGTATTCCACGATCAAATTCAAAAGTTTAGTAATAGATATTACAAAAATAATAATTAATTATAAAATAATCGATCTAGTCACACTTATCAACAAAAGATTGAAATTTTAAAAATTATAAATCATATTTTTAAAATAATCAACCATAATAATAATTTCTTTGAAAACTAAATACTAAAAAATATTTTTAAACCCTGATTGGGTGGAATGAACCCTAAAAATAATTATAAAATTAAACTAAAACATAATAAATTAAAATTGACGAAAAAATGGAAGAAAATTCATAAATTTGATCGTGAAACATGGATTGAAACACCAAATCTAGAATAGAGAATCTCATCCGCATACACATATCATGCATATACCATATATCAGATAATATTACAATAATTTTATTTGATGCAAAACTATAATTATGGGTCATACATGCATTATATATACAAATGAGATCCCCATGTCATTATCTCTAATATTTCTTGTGCCAAATCTATTCTTTTTTTTTTTTTTTTTCAGCTTCTTATGATTTGGTTTAATTTAAAATATTTATTTAGAATTCATCATCCCTTAATTTTGATATATTATATTTAAAACTTAAAAAAACACTAATTATGGCATGAGAGATGTCACACTAGCCATTCGGAATAGGGATCCAATCCGTTATATATATGCTAACAATGTGAGATCCATATATGATACTAGTATGATAATTAAAAATAATTGATAAGATCCATCTCAGTCTATTTTTTAACACATTTTCCAGTTATTAAACGTGATTCCACGACGTGACAGTTTTCGTACGTGTGCATTAAAGTTGAGCCCGTTCTTATTTTTAATAGGATTAATAAAACATATTAAGAAAAATAACGCAACATTTTAATGATTGAAATTTAATTCTTAAGGTTTGAATATTTTAACAGAGATAAATTAACGTTTAATAATTCTAACTGAATTTCCAAAATTTGTATACTTTGACAGGAAATTAATTACTCAATATTTTTTGTCGAGAATGATCATTCGATCAATTTTGAATTCAAATAAGCTAGATAACCTATATAATGAAATGATATTTTTTTTTACCTGAAAAATGATCAGAATGACTCTTTACGGAAAACATTAAGTCATTTATGTTAAAATGTCCAAACTCTGATAATTATATAAATTGCAATTATAAAATGTTGGGGTATTTCCGTTAGTATATACATATGTTGAGAATTAAATTGTAATTATAAAAATATTTGTCAGTGAAGTCGATTAGAACTGAAGAAAAATCGGTCAGATAATTAAGGTCCATGCATGGTACTTTTTCAAATAAAAAATTATACGATAAATGAATATTATAACTATTTGAAAATTGAAACTGCAACGTCGTCAAATTAAATACTTCATTAAAATTACTCTGGTAGGGACTGGGTAACCTCAAGTTGAAAATAGTTGGGGTGCAATAAGTTGAGGTTTGACTTCGATATTAATATATATAATCAAAATCAAAATCAAAATACATGTTGTTAACTAAATTTTCAATAATATTAATATAGTTAAAGAAGGTTCTTGAAATATATATACATTTATGACTATATCAAGTATAACAAAATATATCGACCAGTGATAAAATTTCCCTTAATAAACTACTAGACTCCATTGTTAATTAATGTACGCAATGACATCACATACATGCTACTCTCGTATATATAATATTAAAATAAAATATAATTGTTGCAAAAATAGAAAGTTTACCATTTTCGGTACAAAAATATATACAGCTTGGTAGTGCTAGCTATATGTCAAAATTAAGTTGTGTTATCAGTATATTACTACTATTATATTATATTCATTGATTATTATTATTATTATTATTATTTATTGGTGATTTTCTCATCGCTACTTAACTCATAATAAGATAATTCATTAATAATAATAATACGATGAAATCCACTCTCATGATCTTTATTTGTATATTCAAAGATAAGCCTTAAATCATAATTAAAAACGTAGATAGAGAGAGAGAGAGAGAGAGGGGAGTCAAGTTGACTAAAGCAATTGGAAAGAGGTGTTAGCCGACGATTTAGACGTCTCGATCGAATTCGTCTTCCATAAATAGCCATCCAAATACGAACTCCTCAATCCTCATCACCTTCACCTCCAAATCCTATTTATCTTATCTCTCTGTTTTCCATACCTCCACACAAATTTCAAAATACAACAAAACAAAAAGATCACGAGATTAGCAAACAATGGTACGTCTACTTACCTTTATCAATTTGCAAATAATTTCTTCATATTTTCAACATCTTTTTCTAAATATCTCTTACAAATTATTCCACAGGAAACCGAGATTAGCAACGTCAAATACGAAGAGGTAGTAGATATAATTATGTAAAAAACCTGCCGATCAATCTCAAAACCTTATTTTGAAATATCATCATCATCATTCATAAACTTACAAAAAAATAAATAATTCTGATACAGGAATACATAGTGAATTCACGTGGAGTGAAGCTATTCACCTGCAGATGGGCCCCAGCAAACGCTGAACCAAAAGCTCTGATTTTCCTCTGCCATGGCTATGCCATGGAGTGCAGCATCTCCATGAGAGGTAAATATATTTCTTCCTTTAATGTTCATTAATGAATTAATCAGTAAGTTAATGGAGTCGTGCTCGAACTCGAATAGGTTGCGCCGCTAGACTTGTTAAGGCGGGGTATGAAGTCCACGGCATCGACTGCCAAGGCCATGGAAAGTCGTCCGGCCTCCTCGGCCTCATCTCCAACTTCGACGATCTCGTCCACGACCTCTCCGACCACTTCACCAATATTTCCGGTAAGAATAAGATCATCTCTCTCTCTCTCTCTCTCTCTCTCTCTCTCTCTCTCTCTCTCTCTCTCTCTCTTCGATTAGAAATAGATAAAACGTTATCGGATTGCTTTAAAACAGAGAAGAGAACTAGTCCTCTATGGACTGCTCCACGTCAGATATAGTTATTTATGTCTATTAGTACATCCCTTAATGTATGAAATTTGTGTGGATTTGGTTGAAATCAAAGATTAAAATAATACCTTAATTAATGGGATCAATTAACATGTATTGTAGACTTGATTGGATCTGATTTGAATTAATTTATTTTATTTAATTTCTTATTTGCAGAGAGGAGAGAGAATAGGAAAAAAATGAGGATATTAATGGGGGAATCAATGGGAGGGGCTATGGTCCTACGATTGCATAGAAAGAAGCCCGATTTTTGGGATGGTGCCGTCCTCGTTGCCCCCATGTGTAAGGTATGTGCTACAAATATATAATATCCTATTTATTTATTTTGTAGTATGTTAATCCAGGGTTTCAACAGACAACCTTTTTAAGTAGGGACGAAATCAGAATTTTCTTTCTTTCTAGATATATACATATATATAGAGAGAGAGAGAGAGAGAGAGAGAGAGAAACCACAAAATCAACTTTACTTAGTTCTAAATTAATACGGTGATTATATATACAAATATAAAGTCATGAACTAACGTAAGAAATCTACAACACTTTTATTTTATTTAAAAAAAAAAGAAGAAAAAGTCAAGAACGCCCTTGTCTATCATGCTATCGGTACTGCCGGTCTGTGAATTTGTTAAAATTTGTTGACTAACGCCTTAAAATACATATGTAGCTTCTAATTTTCAACTTATGATATATTAAATAATAATGGATATAACATATTAATGCAGATTGCTGAGGAGATGAAACCAAGCCCAGTTGTTATTACTATTTTGACTGCTTTGGCTCGCATCATCCCCACATGGAAACTTACTCCAACTCCAGATATAGTTGACATTGCTTTTCGGGACCCACAAGTTAGAGAAGAGGTATTTTTTCAAAATTATTTGAATTGAATATTTAGTGATTAGTTTAAAATAGTGATACATTAGACGCTTAAAAAGAAATTAAAATATTATTACATTAATGTGCGCTGCAGGTTAGATCCAACCCATACACATACAAAGGCCGACCTCGGTTGCAAACTAGCTACCAACTGTATACAGTCAGCATGGACCTGGAAAAAAGGCTTGAAGAGGTTTCTTTTTGTCTCTTATTTAATTTGTCTTATTAACGATTTTGGACCTATTTAATTTATTGAAGAATCTTGATCTATCTCCACAATTTCATTAAATGGAATCCGCAACTTATGCCTACCACATATATTTCATGATTAGAATGATTATAAGCCAATTGTTTTAAGTTTGGTTTCTTAAAGTGACAAACCCATCTTGCCTTGTTTTGAGTCGTGTCAATTACTTATTAACTTGTATAGAATTAATATTATATTTAATTAATAATATTCGGAGATAGATATATTTAAAATTAATATTGGCAGGTTTCGTTGCCGTTCATTGTTCTCCACGGAGAAGAAGATAAAGTGACGGATCCGTCGGTGAGCAAATTACTGTACGAAACGGCACGCGCCGCCGACAAGACGTTCAAGTTGTATGCCGGAATGTGGCATTCTCTGTCGTACGGCGAGCTGCCGGAAAATCTTGACATCGTATTCTCCGACATCGTCAACTGGTTGGACCAGAGATTGAACGCCAAATTGGAAGAGCAACTCAAGTCTGCTAATGATCACAACGTGCTCCAATCCTATTCCAATAAATAAGGAATCTTTTATATATGTATACACTTAATTTGTTGTTTCTTATACTTTAATTTTGTGATTATTCTTTAACGACGTGGTTTGTCTTTCCCCCCCTCGTATCAATTGTAATGTGCAATTTACCGAATTTAATTGGGAGCATGAAATGGCTTGGAAATTATTGGATTTACTGATAATAATTTTACTTTAAATTATTTTTGAAAATTTTGTAACTTGTTTGATATCTAATTTCAGGCCTCTACATTTGAGTTATTTTTAATTTTAGTACCCTATGTATCACATTGGCCGAAATAATACCTTAAATATACATTTTCTTTCATTTCCGTCCATGTTATAACCTAAAATAATATATTTTTATTGGTCAACACACAAGTCAAAGGTATTTCAGGTTATTATACTATTTCTTCAAATTTATGGGATCAAATTATAATTTCAAGATTTTATGTAACAAAATAAGCAATTTTGAGAAGCTGGAGGGTTGTTTTGTCATTGAATTTTATTTATAGATTGTTTATTAAAATTGAAACTTTCGTGGCCATCAGCTTGTTCAATTCTTAACCACTGACTTGATAAGAAAATTGATTTGACCACTTTCCTAATTGACAATTACAATAATTATAGACATTGTTTTTTTCCTTTTTTTCACGTCTGATTATTAATTACATTAATTATATTATCCATCCATGAAATATGACAGACAAGCCCAACAAAGGCCCAACTCTCTAGAGCCATTTAATGGAACCCCCCCCCCCCCCCCCCCCCCCTCACCCCAATCCCGCCCTCGCGCGCAAAAAATCAAAGAGTTATATCAATTACTTCTTCTTCTTCTTCTTCTTCTTTTTTTTTGTGAAGAAAATCAATTGCACATGTTATACGAACAATAAGTTTGTAAAATTTTGGTACTAATATTTATAAAATAAATATATGAGGGTATAAAGTTGTCTATTTTCTCCATATATCCACATTTACTACTGCTATATGTGTGCACATGATATCTTAACTTATAAGTGTTGGTGGAATTCGAATTCATGATTTTTTGACCATTACATTTGAGCATATAAATTTCTCCTTATTGTTGTAGAATTCGAATTCTGCAATTGAAGAAATCGGGATCCGGACTCCAGCGATCTACAAAACAAAGACAAACTACGTTAAGCTGAAGAACCGTCGGTGGGTTGACAATTGATTAGTCCCCAACGCTCAAGTTTCAGCTGGAAACAATTAGATGATAATTCCATAAATACAATAGAAAGTGATTAGAGGTTCTATAGAACACGATTGGTAGGTTTATGATTATATTGCTCAAATTGTCGTATCTTCTTAGATAGTCAATGGAATTCCGATGAGCCACAATAACTCATTTATCCTCTATTTATTCTGAATCTTTCTAACCCCTCCTTATTCTTTCGGGATTCCTCTTTTATCCCTTCTAAGGTTTTGACCTAGTTCGCTCTTTATCTATAGTAAGGTATTGACCTGGTCCTTTTAAAGAAATTGAGAAAGCTCTGTTATTGCTATCGAAGAGCTCACAACTATCGACCTTCATGGCAAGACCTCTGGCATTCATCCTCCCAGGGATCGACCTTTGGCTCGTATTAGGCTTCTTCACTTTGAACTTTTACATAAAATATCATCTACAATTAGCTCCACATTGCTTAATTCTTATTTATTCAAGGATTAAGCAATGAATTTTGATTCTTAGAATATCATTTTTGTAGGAATCTCGAGGCCATGAGAATAAAATTACAGAACTCAGGATTAAAAATTAAAAATTAGACCTGGGAGAATTCCGAACTTGATGGAAAACCCGGGGGAGTTCGAGGTTCTAAGAGTAAGTCTTGGAGAGTTCCAGATTTACAGACAAGTCCTGAGGGAGCTCGAAGCTATGAGAGCAAACCTCAGAGGGATCTAGACTTGAATACAAGTCCTGGAGGAGTTCGAAGCTATGTTGAAGACAAGTCCTGGGGGAGCTCGAGGCTCTGAGAGCAAGTCTCAGCATACTCCAAACTTGAAGACAAGTCCTACGGGAACTCGAGGCTCTAAGAGAAAGCCTCGATGAGAACTCCATGCTTGAAGACAAGTCTTGGGAGAGCTTGAGGATCCATATTTGACACATGGAATATATCGAGAAATGTGATAGTCATGTTGTACACACCTTTTTCATTTCCCAATGCGACGCTTGAGCTCTCATCCGTCGAATTAAAAGTATTTCAAACTAACGGTTGAGATTTCATAATCCTCAACTAGATTTCATTTGACTGAATTTCTATATCCATATCATATTTCAAAATTCAAACTTCAATCGATTCCCCCCAAGCAAAAAAACCCGAAATTCATTCTCTTAAAATCACGCCACCCTAGCCGCCACCCATATCAATCGGAGGATATCTTTTAGTCATTGTTGGATAAGCTTCAAGTGTCCTCCCATCCTAAAAATCTCTCAACTCCAAGTTATCTTCTCGTCTTATATTCTTCTTTATATTTTGAATCTCTTTTCCCGGTTTCTGCAAATATGAGTGAAAGTTTCCTCATAATCAACACCTTGCTTTTGAGTATAACCTTTTGCAACCAAACGAGCTTTAAAAGTCGCTACCTCTCCATTTACTCCAAGCTTCCGCTTAAAAACCCATTTGCATCCAATAGGAACAGATCCGTCTGGTGGGTCCACCAAGGCTCATACCTTGTTTGAGTACATGGAGTCCATTTCGGATTGCATAGCTTCACGCCACTTAATTGAATCAATATCAGATATTACTTCAGTATAAGTCCTTGGATCACTATCCATGGAATGAACTTCCTCATTGTTCTCCAACAATAAGGTAAGCTTATCAGATGGTCTTGAAGTTCGAACAGATCTTCGAAAAGGTTGTGTATTAGGAAGTTCTTTATCGATTGGTGGATTACTCACTACAACAGATGGGATATTTTGTGGTTCTTGAATTTCATCAAGTTCTACAGGCACACCAGTTCTATCTAATAGAAATTCTTTCTCAAGGAAAGTGGCATTCCTCGAAACAAACACCTTTTGTTCCGATGGACTATAGAAATAATACCCAATAGATTCTTTTGGATATCCCACAAAATTACATAAAGTGGATCTCATATCCAATTTATCATTAACTGCTTCACATAAGCAGTGCACCCTCATACTCGTAAATACTTGTAGGAGGGAGTCTTCCCACACCATAAGTTATACGGTGTTTCGGGCATAGCTTTAGTAGGCACTCTATTTAATAGATGTGCAGCCGTCTCCAAGGCATAGCTCCAGAATGAAAGAGGTAAAGCAGTGAAGCTCATCATAGATCGAACCATGTCTAACAATGTTCGATTCCTCCGTTCTGAAACTCCATTGAGTTGAGGAGTACCAGGAGGCGTCCACTGTGAGAGAATCACATTCTCTTTTAGATAACCTAAAAACTCTCCACTTAAGTATTCACCTCCTCGATCAGATCAAAAAACTTTAATACTTAAGTTAGATTGTTTCTCTACTTCCAATCTAAATTCTTTGAACTTTTCAAATACTTCAGATTTGTGTCTCAAGAGATACACATAACCATACCTAGAGTAATCATCGGTAAAGGTTAAGAAGTAGCTATAGTTTCCACGGGCACTAACATTTAGTAGTCCATATACATCCGTATGAATCAAATCCAATGGATGTTTGGCTTGCTCAACTTGTCCCACAAAAGGTGATTTGGTCATCTTAGCTTTGAGGCAAGATTCATAAGTTGATAACTTTTGCTCATTTGTAACACCAAGCAAGGTTGATAACTTGTCCATCATTTTTTCAGAGATGTGACCTAATCTAGCATGCCAAAGTTCTTTGGAACTATAATTATCACATTTTCTTTTACTTTGTTGAATATGCATGAGATGGTTTTGAGGCATAATAGTATATAAACCATTAGTAAGTGCACTAGAGTAAATAATCGAATTATTCTTCAAGATGGAACAATTTCCACATTTTATTAAAAACTCATAATTCTCACTATCCAAAACAAGGATAGAAATGATGTTCTTAATCAAACTAGGCATATAAAAACAATTGTTCAAAACAATCTCAAAACCATTATTTAAAGATAAATAAACAGTTCCAATAGATAAAGCAGCAACCCTTGCTCCATTGCCCATGCGTAGAACTGTCTCCCATTTGCATAACTTCTTAGCTCCCACTAGCACCTGTAAATCATTACAGAGATGTGATGAGCAACTGGTATCCAATACCCAAGAAGAATCGTTAACAGACAAGTTAACTTCAACAAAGTACATACCTGAACTTTTCAGGCTTGCAAGATATTCCTTGCAATTCCTCTTCCAATGCCCCGACTTGTGGCAGTAGTGGCAATTGTCATTGGCTTTGGGGTTGAACACTTTCTTCCCCACACCCCTTTTAGCCTTCAACTTGTTTGGTTTAAGTGAATTCTTCATCTTTTCCTTTCCTTTATGAGTCTTAGCCTTTTGAGCTTTTGACCCGGAAGTGCTACCAATAAGAAGCATCGACTTATCCTTTTTCATGGTGGACTTGGCCGACACTAGCATATTGACTAACTCAGGTAGAGTAACATTTATATTATGCATAGTGAAATTAACGAAAAATGTATCAAATGAGGGTGGTAGAGATTGCAACATCATATCAGTATATAATTCTGCATCAATGTTCACTCCAAGAGATCCTAACTTTTCTATAAGAGCTATCATCTTCAATGCATGAGCTTGGACTCAAGAACCCTCTGTCATACGACACTGAAAAAGTTCCTTAGACACAGAAAATTTTTATAGCCTAAGATTCTGTTGGTTTTGTATACTAGAAGACCTGTCTTTTGTATACATTATTGATGATGGTTTTATGATGATATAGAATGAATACAATTGCAGTCATTGTTTGCATTTAAATTGTTATATTTACATGCATGTTCACTATACTTACATTGTAGATGACATGGTGTGGGTAAACACACGGTTAGATCATATCATCGGTTCCTTGTAATGTATTAAAAGGCTCACGGTCTAGATGGCACTGAACCTGTTATCGGTACGCCATAGAATAATCTAATAGTTAGTTTGTCTTGACTAACTGATTATTCTAATACACGGACGAGTGTATTGAGGAGGATCTACTTAGGATTCTATTCTCTATTCTGACCTTAAATGAGAGAATACGAATCCACAGAGTTCGGGTTCTTAACCCCTATATGTTGGCGGACATATACGTGTAGTGTTTGCAGCTTTGATTTATCAAAGGGTGAGATTCTTTCATAGGATCAATAATCTCGATATCTTAGGTTATGAATTTTACACTTATGATGGGTCGTGTAATATGTAGGGGCACCGTGTCCTGGTGCGCCAAGTTGATGGTGTCCTCTTGAAGAAATGCAAGTTCATGCTGAAACCCTGCAGGTGGAATTTATTCCGTGCATGAGTAAAGCTTATGTGGTACTACTCAAGGAAAAGATATTAATTAATTATAGTTGTCAGAAGTTTACATGATTAATTAATGGGCCTTATATCGTAAACATGGGGAATGGCTGGACTAAAGGAGAAAGCATATTCAAAAATATGTATTAAATTGGTAGGTTAGTATTATTTCTTTAGTGGAATAAAAATAATACTTAATTTATTTAATTATATCCTAATTTTATTGGATATTGGATATTAAATAAATTAATGGGCCAATTTAATATTCTTCTAGATCCCTTTTGTAGCCCAAAAAGAGACTGGATTGAATTGGAGATAAAACAAGAGATAGAGATAGAATTCCAGTCCAACTGGGACACCAATTTCGTCCACCCCCTTATAAATAAGAGGATGGAGGCACGAAATTTATGTCATAAAATATCAGCCCTCTCGTGTTCTTTTGACCTCCACAGATTCCATACCGATTTAGTAGATTTCAGTCCACCCTGAAACTAGATTCATTCCGGGAACACAATAGAAGATCAAGAAGTGGAATAGCATCAAGGGGCGCCTATTATCATTCATACAACAACAAGATTAGACCTTTAATATTGTTCTCAACCTGTCGTTTATTTTGTAAGTCGTTTTTCGGTTTTCTATGTTCCCGCTTTAGTAGAATCGAAAACCGGTTATGTATGTTAATTAAACTCGGTTAATTAAAACATATGTGCTACATAAAATTATGATCTACATGACATTAGGATTAATGAACATCCAATTAGATCCTACGGTGGTTCAATTCGAAAAAACCCCAATAATTGGTATCAGAGCGGGTTTTGGCACTGTTCTAGATTTAATCCTAGGATTAATTCGAAAAATATGTATAAATTTGATGAAATATTTATGTTGCTTAAATTTTCAGATTTATGTGTTCATATTTTCAAATTGGTTGTGTTCAAAACTTGGATGAATTTTTGATGGTGTTTCAAAAATTCTAGTTTTGGATGAATTGTAATTTTCGATCTACACCTAGTAGGATTTGGAATGTAATTTTGATAACTCAAAATTTTCAGATTTATTAAGTGTAGGTTTCGAAAATTTGAATGTCAATTTTTTCAAAAATTTTCTGTTTAATTTCCCTAATTTGTTCTATGTATTTTTCGATCACATTGAATTAATTTGGAGAGGTTTTTGATTTGAAATCAAATTTCCAGATTTATTTAATGTGGTGGTTCAAAAATTATGTGTATAAAAATTAGATTTGGTATTTTTGATCTTTATCTTAAAATTACCTAATTCTAATCTAGATAGATTTGAAAATATAATATTAGATTTGGATAGAATTTGAAGTGGATCAAATTTCCAAATTTAATCTTCTTGTGATTTTCGAAATCTACAAAGATTTGAATTGGATAAGGTAATTTTTGATATATATCAATAGTTATCTAATTCTAATCCTAAAAGATTTGAAAATAGATTTTAAATTTGGAAGAATTTGAAGTGGATCAAATTTCTAGATTTATTATCTTGAAATTTTCAAAATTCTTGTAGATAAGAATTGGAAAAGTAATTTTTGATGTATATCATAAATTACTTAATTCTAATCTAGATAGGATTGAAGATAAGATTTAAATTTGGATGGAATTTGAAGTGGATCAAATTTTCAGATTTTATCTTTGTAATTTTCGATCCTAGCCTATCCAAATATTTGTGATAGATTTTTGATTTATATCAAGATTTACAAATATTAATTAATTAGGGTGTTATCCGAAAATTAAGAAATAAATTTGGTGGATAATTATAACAAATTTCCAGATTTATTCTTAAGGGATTTTCGAGATTTATCAAGATTAAATTTGGTGGATAATTATTTTAATTTCCAAATTAAATCTTGAAGCTATTTTCAAAATTAGTTAATTTAATTAATTGTAATTTTCGAAAATCATGTCATGTGTGGATATCATATGTTATTTTATGCTAATCATGTAATTGTGATTGTTGGATTTGTAGACTAACTTGTTTGCAGGGTTACTGACTATCATGGCTCCTTAATTATGTGATGTATGTTTTAATTTATGTTGGATGTATGATGGGCCGTATGCCGGTTTGGCTACGTTATTTTAATCCATGAGAAAATCCATGGATTAGGTCTAGGTTTTATTTTATGTTGTTTTAATGTAATAGAAATAAAACTGTTAGACCAAGTTATTGAGTTGTAATTTTATTCTAGATATATTAGTTTTTTCCTCTAAGGAATAGAAATTCTATATTGAATAAAGTTTGAAGATCAGCTCAAAGAAGTAGAGTAGTACAACTCAAGAAAGGAAGTGTCACTGATTCACGTCACGAAATCCAAATTGGAGCTAGGATTTTCAGCGAGGCGCAGTGATGGCGGCGGCGGCCATGCCCGAGTTTCCGGAGCTGACTTTCCAGTTTTATCTCATTCAGCAACATGAGATATAAGCCATGATAGTTGGTTTTTATTATTATTGCTTATTATGTTGTTTGAAGCATGCAATGTTGTTTTATCTTTTTATGTGATGTTTGTATGTTTTACAATGGGATAATATGAAACCTCAATCTTAAATAACTAAGTGGGAGAGATTCATACCAAAGTATGTAGAAATCTCAAACGGTCTCCATTAATCTAGTTTAATTGAGATGTGATAGACATGCGAGTTGAAAATAGGTCTTCCTCCATAACGGATGTATCATATCACTGTTATCTCTAGAAATTAAACTTCTTTATCAAGATAGCTGTAGAATACTACTAGAACAAACTGACTCCTCCAACTGGAGCAGGGAGTTCGAAATAGTGGACTTGGTGCTAAGATGATGGTGTTCACACTTAGGTGTAATTTATTAATAAACGTCCACACTAACGTGGCTTATTAATTGGAAGGTTACATGACCGTGGTTATTTCCGACTATTAATTTACTTGTCATAAGAAAATTTGACTGGAGGTAAATTAAAGGTGGTTTTCCCTATTTAAGGATGAATCTTATAAACGTCCACACTAACGTGGCTTATAAGAAACATTTTTAAAATGTCGGTGGATTACATATAATTTTTTGAGGTATACGATTATATGTGAGTATCCTAAAGTTTGTGACTGTACTGCATGTTTATTTTTCAGTTATTCTATATCATCATGGCACTCTCCAACCTGTCCTCTATTTTCAAAGAAAACAAGTTAATCGGTGAAAATTACAATGACTGGATTCGAAACCTTAATCTTGTTCTCACTGCGGAAGGACACAAATTCGTACTTGAAGAGGTATGTCCTCAGAAGCCAGATAAGGGTTCTGACGAAGCCCAAAAGGTTGCATATGATAAGTGGGTTAGGTCTAATGAGATAGCACGCTGTTACATTCTAGCATCCATGTCGAATGTGTTGCAACATTATCATGAACCTATGAAAACCGCTTATGAAATCATCTACAACCTTAGGCAGCTCTTCGGTCATCAGAACCGCTCGGCACGCCATTTGGCAATGAAGAAGCTAATGGATGCGAGGATGTCTGACTCCACACCTGTTAGGGATCACGTTCTCATGATGATGGGGTATTTATCTGAGATCGAGACCTTGGGTGGAGAGCTGGATGGCGATTCTCAAATCGACATTGTTCTTCATAGCTTGTCCTCGAGGTTTGAGCAGTTCAGGTTGAACTTTAACATGATTAAAAGGGATGTCGGCCTGAATGAACTGCTCATGGATCTTCAGGCGGCTGAGTTACTTCAAAAGGGAAATCCGGAGGCACACCTAGCTGAAAATAGGGCGTCTTTTTCTGGTACTAAAAGGAAGAAGAGGAACGCACCCAAGAAAGCTGCAAAGGGGGCGCCTAAGGTGAAGAAGTCCAAGACTAAGATTCCTCCCAAGGAATTTAAGTCAAAGACAAAGTGTTTTCAAGTGCGGCCAGCCAGGTCACTGGAAGGCGGATTGTCCTAACAAAAAGAAGAAAAAGGGTACGTCTCAATCTCTTGTCGTTGAAACATGTTTAGCTAGTTGTTCTACTCAGTCATGGGTAGTAGATACTGGAGCTACTGATCATGTTTGCATGTCTTTTACAGGGGTTCCTGGTAAAAAGACAGCTGAGTGATGGAGAGATTTCAGTCTACATGGGCAATGCTACGAAAGTGGCGGCAGTTGCAGTAAGAGATGTAATCTTATCTTTTAGTAGTGAAAGGATTTTAGTTTTAAAGGATTGTCTTTATGTGCCTGGTTTTAGGCGAAACTTGATTTCAGTTTCTGAACTTTTTATGGATGGATATTCTATTTCTTTTGATAACAAAGTTGTTATCTTTAGTGATAAGCGTTTTATTTGTTCTGGCACATTGGATGGGCATCTTTATTTACTTAATCCTATGCAAAACACTACGCAAATGCATTTACTGAATGCATCGGTCATAAACCTTAACAAACGAAAAGAACCTTCGAAAATGAATTAAACCTATCTTTGGCATCTTAAGCTCGGCCATATTAACCTTAAACGGATACAAAGACTAGTAAATGATAGGCCCTTGTCTTCATTGGTCCTAGAATCGTTCCCTTTGTGTGAATTCTGTTTGGAAGGTAAAATGACCAAGCGACCCTTTAAGGATAAATGGAATAGATCTGAAGAGGTACTAGATTTGATTCACTCTGACTTATGTGGCCCTATGTCAGTTCAGGCTTGAGAAGGGTACGAGTATTTCATCATGTTCATTGATGATTACTCAAGGTATGGATACATATACCTGTTACGCCGCAAGTCAGAATCCTTTAAGACTTTCAAAGAATTCAGAGCGGAAGTGGAAAAACGTACAGGTAAAAGTATCAAATCACTACGGTCTGATCATGGTGGTGAGTACCTCTCGAATGAATTTATGGACTACTTAGCAAAGAATGGGATTACATCCTAGTTGACTGCGCCGGGAACGCCACAGCAGAACAATGTGGCGGAGAGAAGGAACAAAACATTATTAGAGATGGTTAGATCGATGATGAGCTATTCAGATTTGCCCATTTCGTTCTGGGGATATGCCTTGGAAACGGCAACCTATATTCTTAACGTGGTTCCATCAAAATCAGTCACATATATGCCCACAGAACTTTGGACTGGACGAAAGCCCAGTCTTGGACATTTTCGGATTTGGGGTAGTCCAGCACATGTGCTGGATAAGGAAGCTGATAAGCTGGCACCACGTACAGATGTTAGATTGTTTGTTGGATATCCCAAAGGAACGAAATGTGGTTTATTTTATAGTCCTAAGGATCAGAAGATCATTGTGAGTACCAATGCTCGATTCTTAGAGGAAGACTATGTAATAAATCACAGGCCAAGAAGTGAGATAGTACTCGAGGAACTTCGAGGGAAAAATTCGAATCTGACACCAACAGTACAAGAAGATGAACCACAAATTACTGCACAACGTGTCACAGAATTACAGGAACTGCCTCGTCGCAGTGGGAGGGTTGTACGCCAACCTGACAGATTCATTGGTTTGGGTGAATCTTCAGATTTCCCTGAAGGACTAAATGAATTGGATCCTAGGACCTACGACGAAGCGATCCAAGACAAAGATGCAGATTCTTGGAAAATTGCAATGGAGTCTGAGATTGGATCTATGGATCACAATCAAGTCTGGGAGCTTGTAGAACCACAAGATGGGGTAAAGCCCATTGGGTGTAAGTGGGTTTACAAATGCAATAGAGGAGCTGACGGGAAGGTTGAAACCTTCAAGGTAAGATTGGTGGTGAAAGGGTACACTCAGAAAGAAGGGATCGATTATGATGAAACCTTCTCGCCGGTAGCCATGCTTAAGTCAATCCGGATTCTCTTGTCTATTACCGCTCATTTGGATTATGAGATTTGGCAGATGGATGTCAAGACGGCTTTCCTGAATGGAAGTCTTGAGGAAAACATCCACATGAAGCAACCAGAGGGTTTCATTGCTAAATACCAAGAGCACTTAGTGTGCAAGCTTAAGAGATCCATTTATGGACTTAAGCAGGCGTCAAGGTCTTGGAACATCCGGTTTGACGAGGTTATCCAGTCATATGGATTCGTGCAATGTCCGAATGAGAGCTGTGTATACAAGACGAGTGACGGAAACGTGGTGGCTTTCCTTGTGCTATATGTTGATGATATCTTACTTATTGGAAACAGTAAGAAAGTATTATCTAACATAAGGGTGTGGTTGTCCAAGCAGTTCGATATGAAAGATCTAGGAGAAGCCGGACACGTCCTTGGCATCAAGATAATTCGAGATCGTCAGAAAATGATGTTGTGCTTATCCCAGGCGACATATATCGACACAGTGCTAGCTAGGTTTAACATGCAGGATTCCAAGAAAGATTTTATACCTTTCAGGCATGGAATTCATCTATCCAAGGATATGTGTCCCCACACACAGGCTGAGATAGATGAGATTAAGGGCATTCCATATGCTTTGGCTATGGAAAGCTTTATGTATGCTATGCTATACACTAAACCTGATATATGCTATGCAGTCAGCATGGTAAGTAGATATTAGTCTAACCCTGGACAAGATCACTGGACTGCGGTTAAGAATATACTCAAGTACCTGAAAAGGACTCGAGATTATATGCTGGTATACCGCTCTGATAGTCTAGTGCCTTTGGGTTACACGGACTCAGATTTTCAATCCGATAAAGATCAGAGTAAATCTACCTCAGGCTATGTGTTTACCTTGGGAGGCGGAGCCATTGCATGAAGGAACATAAATGAGAAATGCATTGCGGATTCCACCATGGAAGCCGAATATGTAGCTGCCTCTGAGGCTGCAAAAAAGGCCGTCTGGCTCAAGGGCTTCTTGTTGGACTTAAGCGTGGTACCTGATTTGCCTAAGAGTATCACGGTATATTGTGATAACTCGGGTGCAGTGGCAAATTCGAAGGAACCCAGAGTCCATAAGGCAAGTAAACACCTAGAGAGAAAGTACCATCTTATACGAGAAATCGTTAAGAGAGGAGATGTGGCAGTGGTCAAGATTACATCGGAGGACAATTTAGCTGATCCATTCACGAAGAGCCTTCCAGCTAAGACCTTCTATGGTCACGTGGAGAAAATGAGAGTGAGATGCAGACCCAGGGTTGCCGTTTGAGATTTTAGTTAGAGTTGGAGAGTTAGCTAGTTTTTTTTATATTTGAAAGACATGCTTCAAGTATAAGTGGGAGATTGTTGGTTTTGTATACTAGAAAACCTGTCTTTTGTATACATTATTGATGATGGTTTTATGATAATATAGAAGGAATACAATTGCAGTCATTGTTTGCATTTAAATTGTTATATTTACATGCATGTTCACTATACTTACATTGTAGATGACATGGTGTGGGTAAACACACGGTTAGATCATATCATCGGTTCCTTGTAATGTATTAAAAGGCACACGGTCTAGATGGCACTAAACCCGCTATCGGTACGCCGTAGAACAATCTGATAGTTAGTTTGTCTTGACTAACTGATTATTCTAATACACGGACGAGTGTATTGAGGAAGATCTACTTAGGATTCTATTCTCTATTCTGACCTTAAATGAGAGAATAAGAATCCACAGAGTTCGGGTTCTTAACCCCTATATGTTGGCGGACATATACATGTAGTGTTTACAACTTTGATTTATCAAAGGGTGAGATTCTTTCATAGGATCAATAATCTCGATATCTTGGGTTGTGACATTTACACTTATGATGAGTCGTGCAATATGTAGAGGCACCGTGTCCTGGTGCGTCAGGTTGATGGTGTCCCCTTGAGGAAATGCAAGTTCATGCTGAAACCCTGCAGGTGGAATTTATTCCGTGCATGAGTAAAGCTTATGTGGTAATACTCAAGGAAAAGATATTAATTAATTATAGTTGTCAGAAGTTTACATAATTAATTAATGGGCATTATATCTTAGACATGGGGAATGGCTGGACTAAAGGAGAAATCATATTCAAATATATGTATTAAATTGGTAGGTCAGTATTATTTCTTTAGTGGAATAAAAATAATACTTAATTTATTTAATTATATCCTAAGTTTATTAGATATTGGATATTAAATAAATTAATGGGCCAATTTAATATTCTTCTAGATCCCTGTTGTAGCCCAAAAAGAGACTGGATTGAATTGGAGATAGAACAAGAGATAGAGATAGAATTCCAGTCCAACTGGGACACCAATTTCGTCCACCTCCTTATAAATAAGAGGGTGGAGGCATGAAATTTATGTCATAAAATATCAGCCCTCTCGTGTTCTCTTGACCTCCACAGATTCCATACCGATTTAGTAGATTTCAGCCCACCCTGAAACTAGATTCAGTCCGGGAATACAACAGAAGATCAAGGAGTGGAATAGCATCAAGGGGCGCCTATTATCATTCATACAACATAAAGATTAGACCTTTAATCTTGTCCTCAACCCTTCGTTTATTTTGTAAGTCATTTTTCGATTTTCTATGTTCCCGCTTTAGTAGAATCGAAAATCGGTTATGCATGTTAATTAAACTCGGTTAATTAAAACATATGTGCAACATAAAATTATGATCTACATGACATTAGGATTAATGAACATCCATTTAGATCCTGCGGTGGTTCAATTCGAAAAAACCCCAACAGATTCTCCCCATACAACTTTTGTAAACGGGATATGATCTCACGAGCCGATTGAACATCTGCATATTGACTTTGAAGCTCATTAGTCATCGATGCTAGCATGTAGCACTTAACATGCGTATCATCATCTTTATGACTTTCATATTGGTACGCCACCTCACCATCAACATTTTCATCATTTTCATCAAGTGCTTTAGGCATTAGGGTATCTAACACATAATCTCTTTTTTCAGAAGTTAAAATAATTCTCAAATTCCAAAACCAATCTTTGAAGTTTGGGCCAGTGAGTCTATTTTGGTCAAGAATTGATAATAATGGATTTTTAACCATTTTGCAGACAATCTACAAAATAATAAAGACGCAGAAAATTAGCAAACAATGGAAAAATATTCAATTAATATAAGGTCTTTAATAATTAATTGTCTCCCACTATTTTATTCAAATTTTATAACCCCGTATATAAAAAACGAGAAATCATATTTCCTAGTGAGATTGAAGTCCAATAATAATATTCCACACCTCAATTTTATGAGCCCATGAAATACTACTATTAGTAGTCAACTATTTGACAATTATATCCTAATATAATTTTCAATATTATTTTGCCTCACTTTTATTATATGTCTCAAGTTTATTAGCCCATATAATACAAGTGTCAAGTTGCACCCATATCAAACTTTCATTAAAATAAAATCATCAACACACCCCACAACTCATGAACAACATGAAGTTGATTATATTTTATGATCATCAATATGCTTGGTAAAAATCATAGCTTTCTATCAAAATATTATCCCACGACTCATGGACGATAATATATTGTGGTAGCATCAACATGTTTTTACCTTTGATGGTAGGCTTGGAACAATAAATCCAACTTATTTTTGTCCAATTTAACTTGAAATCAAATTTCAAAAATTTTAAATTAAGTTTCAAAAACTTGGGGTTTATATTTCCAAGACCTCATTATAAAATAATACCTAGTTACTAGGTGAGTTTATTTAATCCATACAATCATCATATGATTCGCGCAAATAAAATAATTAAATAAATTCATGCATCACATACATAAAGCGGTGTGATGATCATGACCTTTCCTATGCAACCCGTTTTGAGCCAAAAACGGGTGTATGGTCAATCTAGGGGTTTATAAAACGACAAACATACATAAAAATATCATATTAATGTGATACCGTGGATCTGATACCACTGTTGGGATCGAATACATAAACGCAGCGGAAAATAAAAATTTATAAAATATGAAATAACAATTATTTCATAACACACGTATCATCGGATTCACGTTAATATGATGGATTATAAAATGATCATATCATTTTATATATTTAATTATAAACACACATTTTCGCAACCCGGTTGATGAAGGGTGTGTAGCAATCGATTGCCTGTCTACTCGTAGAGATCCAAACGTATCTCCTCTATCAAGTCCACACAATTGGATTGTAATCCGTATCTCGATTTCGCTAGTAATCGATACACGAAAAATATGCTTAGTGTCAAAATTGAGAACTTGAGAAATAATATGAGAATGAATAGAATGAATAATAATTCATCACATTCATTCATATTCATATCATAACTTACGGCCATGAATCAAAACAATTCAACGGCAATTCAATTCCCCTTTAATCATATTAAATGGTCTCTTTAATCATGATTAAGACCTTTTTAATCTTTTGATTGTAGAGATTCTCAATTTAATATTAATTCCACAAAATAGAATTAACATTTTACACAATATAAATTAATCCAATTAAATTTATATATCTATTAAATTAATCCAATTAAATTTATATATCTATTAAATTAATCCAATTAAATTTTTATATCTATTAAATTAATCCAATTAATTTAATCCATAGTTTGAATTAGACTTTTAATCCAATTAATTTCAATTAAACATTTTAATTGATTATTTAATTTAACTAATTAAATCAAATTAGTCTCAATTAATTAACACCATTAATTAATTGGATTCAACAATTGAATCAATTCAACCGATACAATTCCAATCTATTTGTATAACACTCTTAGGTTCACAACTAGCACTAGTAGTAGGCTTGTAACATTTACAACTTAGCGAATAAAATATTATTCTATTAATTTATCCAATAAATTAATATACTCAAAATTAACTCTTTAATTTCGAGAACCTACAAATCATGGGAACATCTAGCAAGTAGCATGATCACCTAGCAATAGGTGAAATAGCGAGTAAACCTATTTAATTACAAATCGTTATACGCGTACGGTCCTTCTATTATCTAACCTCCCGATTGGATCTTGAGTTATGGATTAATACAAAAAACTCAATTAATCCAATACTTACATTTTCATTTCCATTCAATCAATTCATTAATGAATCAATATTCATCACGCCTTGGCCAAGGTCTTCTGAATCATGAATCATGAAAATTAATTGGAAGATTCTCTCGACAATCGAGTAATAGATTCTTTATTGACCACTCCATTAATCTCCATATTAATTAATATAACATCCAACATAATCTCTTTACGATTGTCATGCAATCAGAGACTATATCAAAATGAGATATAATTAATACAAGATTACTATGGTGTCTCAAGTCAAAGGACTAACCGTGTACTATTGTAATTTAGAAATTCATATATTCGATAAATTCCACTTAAGAATTTCTAATGGGTTTGTTCAGTGAACTTGTTCTCCAACAAGCACCCACGTATATACATTTACGTCAACACATTAATGTCAATGGAACTTAACATTCTCATCTTATGAGTGTGTATCATACGTGCAAGTTAAACTGTTCAATATCCCATCTTGATCGGTTATATAACTCAGAACTAATTTAAGATCTAAGTACAAAAGCATATTCCATAATCACCATCATATGCATGATCATGTTTTGTGACTTATTAAGATCTAGGGATTTTATCTACATGCATATATAATTAACAAGTAATAAATACATAATATAAATAAGATGTCTTAATGTAATATAATCCATTAAGAATTTATTTACAATAAATATTAAAAAGAGTATAAATAACCAATCTAATTGGTGCGACGGGTGCTACTCTTTCACTCTCCACATATTTGATAGGGTTAAAATTAAGAAAGGGTGTGGTGTGAAAATGTTTAAAAAAAATGACACAAAATAAAAATTCTAAAAGAATAAACATTTTTAAGGGGAATGAATATATGTCACGATCACTCCCAAACTAAATAAATTTTAGCCCAGGTGTACATACAAAATTAAATTCTCACGAGACAGTCGGTTTTAATATAATGCTTCATATATAGATGAAATGAAAGATGAATGAGTCCAATTTTAGGCGCCGGAAACATTTGATGAATGAATCCGGATCTTTAAATACAAAACATCCTCAATAATAATAATAATACGAAGTAAATAAATAGTAATATATATATATATATATATATATATATATATATAAAATCTCAAATATTACTGGATCCCATCAACAAGAATCTTCTTGATGAGATGAACCAGTTGAATGATCTGGTCCCTGGAATGCAGCGGCGCCGGATAGACACAAGCGCAGTCCAACTCCCCGTTGCGAATGGTGTCGAATATGGCAAGGGAGGGGCCGACGCCATGGGCGGAGGAGCAGCCCATGTAGTCCTCCACGCCGATCTCCTGCTTCATCTCTTTGGTGTTGTCGATCACCGGATCCTCGAACACCGATATCAATGAAGTTCTCAGCGACGACGATGCCGTCAGGCTAGGATTCTCCATTGCTTTTCTCATCAGGAAATTCAAATCATCCATGTCCGAAAAATGCCTGTTGCTTTTCTTGTAACGTTCGAATTCACCGTAGCTTTTTTCGGCTAAATCCCATAATTTTTGCCTTCCGTTAATGGTGTGTGTGTTCAGGATTGGTAACTGGTAGTATCCTGCATGCGCGCAAATTCACAACAATAATTAAACTACTTAATCAACTACCAAATTCAGATTTATATATATACATACATTTTCTTCTAATTAAAACAAGAGATCGAGAGCTCGTACTAGCTAATCTCACTCTCTCTCTCTCTCTATATATATGTGTGTGTGTGTGTGTGTGTTAAATTTGGAAACTAGCTAGCTAGATAGGTAGGTTTATTTTCTTACCAAAATGATGAGTGGAAAGAGGAGGTTCGAGAAGAGAGCGGGTGTCGATGAGTGTAACCACACCGTATTTCTTCTTTAGCTTGTCGGAATCAAGTTGAGTGGAATGTGCCGCGATTAGTCCAGCAGCAGCCAATACGCCGCAGAGTTTAATCCCTCTAGATTTGCAGCCCTTTAAATATTCGAATTTTTTATTTCCTCAGGAAATAATTAAAGTACAAAATAATATTTATTTCATATTTTATTGGATCAGTTCAAGCTAGCTATCACATGAATATATATATATATATATATTATAAAGTTAATTTATTTTCTACCCTGGATTTTGCCAACAATTTCAGTTCACACTTGCAATTAAGTTGCACTAACTATATATTGACTACAGTGTAATCAAAAGCTAGCTTAGTGCGTTAATTGCTGAAGAAGGCGCCAGATCATGAGATTAGTTAAAGCACAAGAAGGGTTTTCTATTGATGTTACACATGGTAAAATTAATATATTCTTGGGTGGCATATCATCGATCCATTCTAATTAATATCTACATTAAAATATACAATATACATGCGAAGGACCGTAGACATATATGTATAGTCTCATAAATATTTTACTGAATATAGCACCTCCTCGGCCAAGTTAATTAGGTTGTGTAGGGCACATGTGAAATCTCCCAGCTAGCTAGCAGAAATGAATTTATAAGTCAAAAGTAGTTGAAGAGGTAATAAATGCAAGGCATGCAATTTAATTAATTGGTGATACTGTAAAAGCAAAAGTGAAAATGTAGAGGGATATTAACATACAGCAAGAATCGCCGTAGTTTGTTGCGTGTCGATTTTGAGTCGTACAACCTGGGAATACCTCTCACCCTCCGATTTCGTCGTATTCTTAAACTTCAAATTCGTAAGCCTTAATGAACTCAATGAATAACCCAGCATGTCCACTCCGTGGGCCCACATTGTCTTCTTCCCCATCCCACGTGGCACCATTCTTTCAATTCCCAAACTGCCCTCCCCCTCCTTCTCTGCTCCTCCCACCTTCCTCCCCCCCTCCGCCTCCATCACCAGCTCCATCAGCTCGCGGAGCACCGACTCCGCCGTCGTTCTATCGCACGCCGCCGCGTGCAGTCTCAGCACCACCATGCATCTCGTTTCGGACAGCGCGTACAGCCTGCCGAGGATGACGTCAGCCCCGCTGCATGGGAATGCGCTAGGGTTGCTCCAGATCTTGTCGTTCACGTTGTGTTCGAGGATGAGGTGGCACGGGGAGAGATCGGCTGTTTCTTTGGTGGAGAGGCGGAGGAGGAGCTCTTTGGTGCTCGGGATGTCGTGGAACTCGACGGCGACCGGCGCCACGGCGGCGGTGCTGAGGAAGGAGAACTCCTTCGTGGTGGCGTTGTAGTGGAGCTTGCAGCGGAGGAGAGGATGGGAGTGGCGGAGCTTTTTCAGCACTTCGTGTAGAAGTGGGAGTTTTGACGGCGGTTTAGCCATTTGAAGTGCGAGCACGGTGGTGCCGGTGCCGCCCGCCACCGCGCGGCACCAGGTTTGCTCGATGTTGCCAAGGGTTCGGGAGGAGTTGGTTGGGTTGTGATCGGCGCCGGTCATTTTGTTATAGTATAGTTAACGGCGGAGGAGGTGGTGGGAGGGAATTGAATATGTAAGTTGTTGGATGAAACAAATATGCATGTTTAGGTTACATAAATATATAGCGTTGAAGGCATGAGTTATTAATTGCATGCACTAGGATTGCTCTATTTTTTTTATTTTTTTATTTTTTAAAAAAGTGGATTGCTGTATTTAGAATAGGTAATTCATCCATTCATTTAATCACTCCTCTCCACTTTTAGAACATCAGATTTTTATGTTACCCTGTCCGTTGCACTTTTAAATTATAATTTTTTTGATATTTTCTTTTTTAATTTTATTTTTTTGTAATATAGTTTAATTTTATGATTATTTATTAGGTGTCACCCACCCAATTAAGGTTTATAATTATTTTTAGTATTTAATTTTAATTTTCAATTAATAATTTATTATTATTATAGATTATTTCAAAATTAAATTTTATATTTTTTTTACTTCATTTTTTTTTGTTGATAAATGTTGACTATGATTATTTATATTATGATTCATTTTTATTTTTAGAATAAATATTATTAAAATCATAAATTTGATAATGTAATATGAAAAAGCGCAACAAAAAAATTAAATTAATAATTCATTATTTTGGTTGACATATTAAACTTCTTGTTGCATTCTCCGTATTACACTCTGTGTTACACTTTCAATTACTAATTTTACTTATATTTTTTCTTCAATTTTATTTTTTTGTGATTTGCTTTAATTTTAAGATTGCTTTTTAGACATCACCCCAACCAATTAGGGTTTATAGTTATATTTTCTTTGTATTTAATTTTCAGTTTAATTAATAGTTCATAACTATGGTTGATTATTTCAAAATTAGATTTATAATTTTTTAATTCATTTTTGTTGATGAAGGTTAACTATGATTATTTATGTTATAACTCATTTTTATTTTATAATACATATTATTAAAATCATAAATTTGATCGGGAAATACATGCATATTATTTTTTCAATTTCATTTTTTTTTCTAGTTCAATTTGATTTTACAATTATTAATTATTATTTATTACATCTAATTATAATGGTCTATAATTAATTTTTACTCGTTAATTTTCATTTTTCTAGTTAGTAATTGGTTATTAGGGTTGATTATTCCATAATTATAGATGACATATAATTTTTAAAAATTTGGGTCTTTATCTATAAATGTTAATTATGATTTATTAAATTATAATTATTATTTTTATAACAACTACTATCAAAATTTTAAATTTAATAGTGGGACACTAATACGGCATAGGAAAATCGAAATAGAGGATCTCATCCAAATTTAATATATCATAAACTTGATTTTTTATATTTATTAGTAAATACGGATCCACATATAATAAAATATGCCGGCCATATGTAATTTTAATTAGAATATTTCATTATCTTCGATCTGTTTCTCGATACTTGAATGCACATATTGTTGTATTTTGTTAGAAAAATAGGTGATGCGACTTTATTGTAAAATAAATTAAAGTATAATTATACGTGAGTAATTGTAAAGGGATATGTGCTCCATGACAACGACGATGCGCAGGAAAAGGTAAAGCACACACAGTGTACTAGCTAGTTTAATTCAGTACATGCTACACTTTCTGATTTGATTTGTGTTTTTTATCATTATTGTAAGAACTCTCGTCAAATATATATTTAAAATATTACATAATATGTACACAAGTATATATAGTGTAGATCAATGATGATGAAATATATATCATTATTAAATAAAAATATAGAGAAATAATTTAAAGAAAAAAAAGTGAATCTTTTTCTCGGTACCACACCACACACACTTCCACTAAAATTCACAATAACTAATCACTAAGATGTCTATGTTTTAAAATATTCTTAAATATTCACCACTTCTTTTTAAAGTACATCTCCAATAAATTCTTTCAATCTTTCTCAATAGTGAAAATTCATGTTTTACCTATTTGATTGAGTCAAATATTGTGCCATAAAATATTGGACAAAATATATTTCACTGTAAGAAATTCACGATCTAGCCACGAAATATATTCTATCGGAACTTGTGACGGACTAGTGACGGACCGCTCATCGCTGTACGCTTTAGGAATTTAAAATGGAGGGAATATTTCGTGTCTAAGTGTAATAACAGAGTAACGATGGTAATTAATTTCATCATTAAGTTTAACAATGAATTTATTCCGTCGTTATGCTTTTTACAGAATTAGATAATAAAAAAAAATAAAACTATAACGATTGAATCAATCTATCGTTAACAATTCTGCCTGTTTAATTAATTTAAAAATAAAACTTTAACAACAGAATCAATACATCATTAGTATTTTCCAATTTAATTAATTAAAAATTTAATGATGGACTCAATCCATCATTAGCATTTTCCGATTTAATTAATTAAAATATTTAAATTTAACGATGGACTCGATTCGTCATTATAATTTTCCGACTTAAATAATTAAATTATTTAGATCTAACGACGGACACATTCTGTCATTAATAATTCTGCCTATTTAATTAATTTGTCTCTCGTAAGTTATTTACCTGATTTAATTAATTAAAAAATAAATTGTTAATGAACGAACATGTCCGTCATTAGCATTTTTCGACTTAATTTATTAAAATATTTAAAGTTAATGACGGAATGAGTCCGTTGTTAATGTCTTAATTAGAATTGGAACACGGGCGACTAGGATCATTCTTCCCAAATAAAACCCTAATCACTTTGCCGCATTTGCCCTCCGCCGCCGTCGCCTAGCCCCACCATGCCACCATCTTGTCCCGTCATCTCCCTTCTTTTCTCTTTCCCTTTCAGTAATGCATCTAACGTAGTCTGTGTCGCCCCACCCGACGCAGCATGTATCACCGCTCCCGACGCAACGTAGCCTCTAGAGATGGACGTAGAAATTTTAACTTAGGGGGGGCAAAATGTAAGAATCTTAATGTTTGTTGGTCCCGGGCGAATCGATATCAGTTTAGAGGGGGGGTGAATAAACTGATTAAAACTTTTGCTTCAAATGCGAAATAACAGGGCCCTTTGACTCGCTTAGTGAAACTTATCTATGCATAAACTTATTGAACAGTTAAGACAGTTTAAGTGCAGCTTGTGTGATATTGTGTGCAGTTCAAAGATATGCAATAACCAAAATAGTACAGCACACAAGCAATTTACAGAGGTTCGAAGTCTCAAACTTCTACGTCCTCTTTTCCTTCCGCAGAAGGGAAACTTCACTATATAACTTGAGTTTCTTTACAAATTATACAATGAAGGACAGTTGGCTGAACCTGGTAACTGCTCGCTACCTCAGCGGGTCGACGACTCACACTTGAAGTCCCTAACTGCTCGCTAGGAAGGTAGGTGCTATTGTCGTCTTTACAAGGTTTTAGATCTCTTTCGATCTTCAAGAGATTAGTCTTGAACAGAGGTTATCAACTGATGCGCTTCTTCAATTGAGCTGAGTAGTTGATCGTTGTGTAGCTGAAACTGAGAAGACTGCTCTGGCTGGATTGTCAATAGCTGGCTGATTATCTTGACTCTGTGAATTTCTTCTTCTCAGCTGAACTCTCGCAGTTTCTATCAAACGCTGAACTTGAGCTTGAGTGGGAGGGAGAAAGAAAAGCTCTTACTTGTATATGTGAAAGTAGTGTAGGCGAAGGATTCTTCTTGGTTCTGCTCTGTCTCATTTTTTTTTAAACTCTAATTCACGCGTCTTTTATAGAAGAGTGATTTTATGACCGTTGCGTTCCATTGTCCATTGATCGGTAGCTCTGTTGGCTCATCAATGGAGAATGATCGTTTGGAGCTTTTGGTTTGAAGTAGCCGTTACTTGGCCAATCGATCTTCATTGGATATTTAATTCCAGGATCTTTGTTGAAGCATTTATTCCAAGATTCAGCAGTTTGAGCAATAAACTCCAGGGTTCTCTGGCTTCAGTTTTCTTGGCACCTTTGAGTTCTAGTTGACAGTTCTGGACTTGTCAGCTGAGTTTGACTATTGCTCCAGTTGGCAGTTTTGAGCTCGTCAGCTGAGTTTGGCTATTGCTCCAGTTGGTCATCAGTTGGATACTTCCAGTCTTCAGTTTAAACTGATCTCTTATCAGTTCCCTTAGTTGACTCTTTTCTCCCTCAGCTTAACTGACTTAGTTGTCAGTTTGTTCGACTGTTCAACTTCTTGACTTCTCAATTCAGTTGACTTCTGACTGAATGACGTATCCTTCAGCTTGGAAACCATACTCTTGATTGGTTGACTTTGACTTTGCTTGATATCCTTTTTGATGATGCCCTGGATTAATTAGCTCCGATCTGCAACTTGAATTTTAGTCAGTTTTTCACAAATAATTTTGACATCTCATCAAAACCTAATCTAAGGGTTTCTTGATAGTTTTTCCTAACAATTTTCTCCTTTTTGATGATGTCAAAACTTTGTTGATGATGATGGAAAAAGCTGCAAATGTAGCAAGTTTGCTTAAGCAGTTTCAGAGCAAATTCAAAGCAAGTTTGAGAAAATTTGATTTATGATTTTCATTCAAGTATCAGAGCATTTGTCATTAGCATTTGTCATTCATGTTGTTATTCAGGTATTAAAGCATTTAAGATATGCATGAAATTCAAGTATTAGAGCAATTAGACTTCAAATTTCATAGCATTTTCTCATTCTTTCACTTTGGGCATGCTTTCATTCCAGTATTAGAGCATTTTTCATTCAAGCATCAGAGCATTCAACCATTTTTCATTCAAGTATCAGAGCATTATCAGAGCATTTAACTTAATCATACTTGAAGTAACAGAGCATGAGCATTATAAGCATGGTCGAAATGTATATTATATATATTCACTTTAAAGCATATTATATTTTCAAGAGTAGTTAAAACTACGAGTAGTTAAAACTACTAATCTACTCCTTGAAAATTACTTTTTTGCTCCTTTTCTTTCTGCTCGATTCTCCTTTTTCTTGAGCTCCTTGCATCCTCCATGCTTCTCCCTGAAGCTGATCTTCCCCCTCATGATGAATTTGTCTTTGAATTTGATCCCAAAGAGTTAAGCATCCATCATCTATATGTTCTTCTTCTCCCTTTTTGGCATCATCCAAAAGGTAGAATAGGTCGTATGATGGTAGTGACAAGTTTGGCAGGAAGGTGAACGCAGTTGCCATATTGTCATCATAAATTGAGGGAACTGAAGGAATTGGCATGGGTGAGGAGAGCCATGCATATGCTTCTTCATTTGTCATGAACTGACCTGGAACAGAGGTGAGAGAGACTGCTTGCTCTCTGAAGTTCATCGAGGCCAAGTTGTTGAAGATCTCATCTGTTGAAGGGATGGGTGGATCATCAACGAAGGGTGTGCGTGAGGAGTTGGCCGGTTCATTGTTGGGGAGAGGAGCATCGGCTAGTATGCTCAGCTGGATTCGCTTGATCATCGAATCCATTATCTTTGAAAGCGTAGGTGGTGAGGAGAGTGGATGATTCATCCAGTTTCTACTCCATGTTCTTTCGTTGATCCAGAAGGTGGAGCCACGGGTGTAGATGAGGTGGAACATTGTTGACTCATCCAGTTGAAATCGTCATATATGGTACTGCAGGTACCGCCGCAGTTGGTCGAACAGAGAGGAGTCTGTGTCTTCAACGAGACTGAAATAGCTTCTCAGCTGATGGTCTAGAACTGCTTCAAACTCAACCTCAATGGAGTCACGTTGGACTAACGGTAGAGGTTGGGAGCTGGCTGATATTGTAGGCTGATCACTCAGCCTTGAAAGATGTTCACTCTCAATCATCAGCTCTCTTTCATCAGAGGAACTGACGGGTGCCTCCAAAGGTGCCTTTCCACGACCTGAGTTGGAAGGCCCTTGTCGACGTGAACGCTTCGGGATCGGATGGCCGTAGATAGTGGGGAGCATATCCCTTCTTTTGAGTTGCTCGCCATTTGGGATGACCTCATCAAACTGGCTTTGAATGATATGGCTTATGCGACTTATAAACCCGATCTTTTCGCGAAATGAGCCAGTGGATGGGTCATAGGCCGTTCGCTCTACATTAACTCATAGTTGAGCAAGGATGAAAGAGGCCCAGTTGGCTTTACATCCGTAGTATAGAGCAGCTGTGAGATGGGCTTTGATGTCCGAGAAGTGGACTGTCTCAAAGTTGCCATGTAGGATATGGCCGGCGATATCTAAAAGTTGGAGGATATCATTTGGCATACTCTACTTCAGCATGTGTGAACAGTCATAGTGGTTGACGTGAGAAAGCTTCCAAGCATCCCATAGTGTGTGTTTGCAGGGTAATTTCAGGGTCATGACATCTGGACCGTCACCTGGGAGGTGAAGAGTAGACATCATCGTCTCTTTCTTCACTATGATCACCTTGCTCCAGACGGTAGAAATGATGTTGTCTCCGGAGATGGTTGCGTTGTAGTAGAACTCCGCAACATGAGAAGGTAAGTTCTTGAGTGGCACGATCGTCAAAAATGGTAAGTTCTTGAGTGGCTCTAGACTTAGAGTTTTATCTTTCTTGAGCTTCTTAATGAGTAGATTTGCATCGACCGTCTAAAATGAGGGCTTCATATCTGCAAAAAGATGTTTTAGTTTAGAGATCAAGTGTTTAGGAGAGAGAAGACTTAGCAGATGATCAAAGCAAGAGAGAGAAATGATTTGCAGATGATCAGAGCCTTCATCTCTGTGCACATATTTATTTATCTTTGCATGCAGGAATCGAGGGCACTCGATTACTTTTCTTAGCTGATCAGCCATCCGATTTGATGGAGGATTAACTGAATTAATGAGAATTATTTCTCTGCCATTTGATAAAGAAGTAACTTTATGATCTTGTGGCTGAGAAATAGCTTCTCTGAGAATGGGGTAGTTGCCATAAATAGCAAAATATTTTTTGCAGATCTTGCTATTTATATCTCAGTAAGAAAATATTTTCTTTTTCAAGTTTGAAGAGTTGATTTAATATCAACGCAGAGATATTAATTGCAGCATTGTAAGATAGAACCCTATTTTCAAATTGTAACCGTTTGAGTATAATATAAGAAATTTCATAATCGCAACGGTAAGATTGTAATTATGATAAGCTTTGAAAAATAAAAAAAAACTTATCCTGATTCAGTTGGGATACAGTCCAACTGATTTGACGGCTTCGGCGGTTGAATGATCAGTTGAGTCTCGCTTCTCAGTTGTCGCTAAAGAGCTGGCTGAAGTTGAAGCTGCATTTGAACTGAATTGATCAGTTGGTTTAATCAGTTGCTTGGCTCTCAGTAGACAGTTTCCGCTTCTTGAAGGGCCTAGCTGGACTGGCTGCACTGTTTCCTTGGGATGCAGTTGTGGTCTTTAGCAGTTCAGGCCTTGCAGTCCTCCGGGCTTGGTGAAGGTGAAGCTGGATGGCAATTGATGAGTTTTTCATCCTTAGACTAAGGGATTGTGAAGTTCCCTTTGGCGATGATCGAAACTGATCATTCTTCATAGGCAATTGCAAGCCTTTTGAGCTAGATATGAGCAGTGATGCGATTCTGGAAGCCCAGGACTTGTATCAGATTGCCAGAGACGGAATCCTCGACCCGAACTTCACAACACGGACGAACTATAGGTATATGAAACCTATAACCCAGCTATGATTGGAAATAAGAACCTTGGATGAAACTCGAAGACGCCACAAACAGCTATGATCTACTGTTTGATAAGTCGGATGAACACGACACACGGTTCAATAAAATCTCCAGAGAGAATTCTCAAATTTAATATATCAAAACTGTCTAATGAAATATAATGCAAGCCCTTATATAAGTGGGCAAAATAAAACAACCCTAAAAGTCAAAACCTAATCTAAAAAGGAAATAAATAAATAGAAATCGGATAAATCCGCCACAGTCCAAATAGGCGCGACTCGGGCCCACTCGCGCCCCTGGTCGCGTTGTAGCTCGCGCCAGACTCAGTGCAGGACACGTCGAGGGCGCGACCTGCTAGCCCACGCCACCACTCGCGCTGTGACTCGCGCTCAGCCCAAAGCCAAACACGTCTCTGGCGCGACTGGTTCACTCGCGCCAGGTCTCGCTCTGCCACTCGCGCCAGCCTCTCTAAATGCTCGAACTCGATCATCGGCACCCCGTCCAGGATCGTATCATTCCCTTTCTCTTGAAAAGGATTTGTCCTCAAATCCGAATCTTCATCAACACGAGCTCGCTACTTCACCTTTCTCGACCATACATCCGCCATCGGTATCCTTGATTGTTTTGAAAGTTCTAACAATTCCTTTAGTGACAACTCAAGGAAAACTCCCTTTTCAACCTGTAAAGACACAATATTACAGAAAACAGGATGTGTAAGATTAGTATGCATCTCGGTCTCTTGATTCCCTAGGAATTGGCTTGGTCGGGCAAAACATGAATGGTGTATGAAATCTCGCCCACTCCTTTCTCCCTTCGATTGTTCCCCTTTTGTCTTCATTTGGTCCGCCTCTTTTTACAGTGCTACTTGATCCTCAAATACTTGAGATGGTGTCAAATGAACAAGTGTCACTGTTCGCTGCTTATACACAAAGGAATATTTGTTTGAGAAACCATCATGCTCCATACGTCTGTCATACTGCCACAGATGTCCCAACAATAAATGTCCCGTCTGCATTGGTACCACATCACACAATACCTCATCTTCATATTTTCCAATCCGGAATGGCACCCCCACTTGCTTGTTCACCTTGGTTTCCCCACTGTCATTCAACCACTGTAACTTATATAGCTTCGGATGCTTTAGGACAGGTAGACCTAACTTCATCACCAAAACCACATTAGCCACATTAGTACAACTCCCACCATCTATTACCACACTACATACCTTATCATGGTTGTGGCATCTAGTATGAAACAGATTCTCCCGCTGCTCTTCCTCCACACATTTGGTGTGCAGACTCAATGACTTCTTTGTGACCAACGTGAGTGCTGGTGGTGCCACATACTCTTCGCCACTTATTTTCTCCAACGCCGGTATCTCAGGATCAACTCCTTCCTCATCAGTCACAATTTCTCCATTATCCCGCAGCAACATCACCCTTTGATTCGGACACTGATTGGCTATGTGCCCTCTTCCTTGACATTTGAAGCACTTGATATTCTGATTCCTGGAACTAGATTCATTGGTGGGTGCTTCAACATTTGGCTTAGTCGGTAGCCTGCAATCTTCCTTACTCCCTTAGTTCAACTTCCAGGATGAAGTACCAGTGTTAGGATTTGATTTCCAGGTTGAGGAATTTGAACGGCTATAGTTGCCCCTTCTCTTAATTTGGTCTTCTACCTTGATGGCCATGTGTACCATATCTTCCAACTCCATATAGTGCTGCAATTCTACTACTTCTCGGATCTCTCTATATAGACCGGCAAGAAAGCAAGCCGTTGTGGCCTCCCTATCTTCCTCCACATTTGCTCGGATCATTGATATCTCCATCTCTTTAAAATACTCATCAACGCTGCTTGTACCTTGCCTCAAGTTTTGCGACTTGTTGTACAGCTCCCGGTAATAATAGCTAGGCATGAAATGTCACCTCATAAATGCCTTCATGTCTGCCCAATACTCTATTGGTCGCTCTCCATTACGCCGCATAGTGGCTCTCAACTGATCCCACCACACGATAGCATAATCAGAGAACTCAACAGCTGCTAACTGGACCTTCTTCAGCTCAGAATATTCATGGCAGTCGAATATCATCTCGACTCTCTGCTCCCACTCTAAGTATAGGGTTGGATCATTCTTCCCCTGAAAGGAAGGAATGTTCATCTTGATATTGCCAAGATGATTATCCGTCCGATTCTGTTTCCTTCTATCTCTCCATCCCCCACTAGCCGAGTATCGATCATCTTCATCATAATATTCAGACTCGGTTTCATAGTACTTCCTTCTCTCCCTCTCTACATGCAGATAACGTCTAGCCTCCACTCGAGCTCCTCGACCTTCTCCTCTTCTATCACCACGGTCAGTCTACTCTTGTATTGAAGCTTCCATGTTGTCAAGCCTTTTTGTCAATGCAGCCATCTCGGTCTTAAATAGCTTTCCCAGTTGTTGTTGTATGGCCTCCATCATGTTTTTAGGATCAATTTCCTTGTCTACATCACCTCCCGTTCCTGCAGTTTTGGACATTTTTTTTTCGTCCTTTTTTTTTAAACACTTCTACCAACAATGCTCAATCTACTCGAAACACCAAAATATAGCTTCCCAAACAACGTATATCAACACCACAAAGTTGCCCAAAATTCACTATCGAAAATTCAAAAATTTTTAAAATTTCACGAAAAATTTTCGACTTTTCTACGGATGATATAGAAGCTCTCGAGAACCCACACAACCAAATAAAACGTAACGAAAATGCAGAAAATTTTCCCGCCTTTTTACTCTTTTTTTAAAATGGCGAGAATTACAGGACAAAATCAAATCTAATAAAAGAATTAAAATCACGGATAGATGGAACCTGATACAAAGCCAAAGCTTTGATACCACTTGATACGATTCTGGAACCCCAGGACTTGTATCAGATTGCCAGAGATGGAATCCTCGACCCGAACTTCACAACACGGATGAACTATAGGTATATGAAACCTATAACCCAGCTATGATTGGAAATAAGAACCTTGGATGAAACTCGAAGACGCCACAAATAGCTGTGATCTACTGTTTGATAAGTCGGATGAACATGACACACGGTTCAATAAAATCTTCAGAGAGAATTCTCAAATTTAATATATCAAAACTGTCTAATGAAATATAATGCAAGCCCTTATATAGGTGGGCAAAATAAAGCAACCCTAAAAGTCAAAACCTAATCTAAAAAGGAAATAAATAAATAGAAATCAGATAAATCCGCCACAGTCCAAATAGGCGCAACTCGGGCCCACTCGCGCCCCTGGTCGCGCTGTAGCTCGCGCTAGACTCAGTGCAGGACACGTCGAGGGCGCGACCTACTCGCCCGCGCCACCACTCGCGCTGTGACTCACGCTCAGCCCAAAGCCAAACACGTCTCTAGCGCGAGTGAATCCTGCTACCACTCGCGCCAGTCTCTCCGAACGCTCGAACTCGATCATCGGCACCCCGTCCAGGATCGTATCAAGCAGTTGAGTGACATAGCTCTTGGATATGAGGCTTGGTGATGTGGCAGTGTCGTCATCATCACTATCGCTCTCGTCAGTACGCCTTGGATTCTTCTGGGTAGCCACAGCTTCAGTTTGTGATAGATGTGGTTCTATCCTTTCAACGACCAGTGGAGTTTGTCGGGATAGCTCAGCTGACTGACTTGATAGATTATCAAGGTTCAGTTTTCGAGAAAGCGAGCCAGTTGGGCAGTTGACTGGTTGATCTGCAGTTCCAACTGTTTGAGGCACGATGTTGGTCTTGATTTCTGCTAATAAGGCGGTGGCTGGTATCTTGTTGACAAGCCGGTGATTCATGATGTGCTGGACTTGCACAATGGTTGGAGAAAATGGATTTGATGAACCTATCCATTTGATGCTCCAAGTTTCTTCTCGTTGCTAATAGCTCATGCCGTGAAAGGCAGTTAGCAGAAAATGAGACTGGATGGACATAGAATGTCTCCAGTTATACCAATAGAAATACCGGTGGAGTTGTTTGAACAACTCTTGGTCACGTTGTGCAATAAAGGCAAAGTGATTGAGAAGGAAATTGGTCACTTCCTTTTGTGCACCTTTGACTGCATATTCACCACTATAAAAGTGCGAATATTGTAACGCCCCAAACTACTCTGTTTGGCCATGTCACTTAATATACAATTTACTTACATATTTTTGTGTGCTTATATTCAATATGAGCGGAAGCTAAGGTCAAAACATGATAATAGCATGATGAGGTAAGGCATCATAAGTTTCAATATAAATTTTTTCACAATCACAGTTATAACATGCAACCTATCATATCTATTTTGTCACACAACATGGATTTAAGTAAAAGCATCTAACCTATCGGGCTCATAGGTCTTACTCAACCCGCCCGTCTAACATCCTATACATTAACATACATAATACAGGGTTCAATAACACACTTTATACAAAAAGGCTCCAAGGTCGAACGACTCGCCTTTAAATTGTTTTGCTTAATATCAAGTTATATACATCGTAACCTACAAAATATCGGGCTATTCCCATCCCCAATAATCATTGATCATAAAGCAAAATGAGTGACCAATGTACTAATAATAATATCATAAGTGTTTTCAAAAGAAGAGCATGCAAAAGATAAACACAAGCTTGTGGGGTTCTCTTGTGTTCACAACGCTCCTACCCCGGCCTCGACTCCTCAACCTGAAATTCATTGAATGAATAGGGTGAGTATTTAACAACATACTCAGTGGGGAACACTGTAAACAGTTATAGCTAATTGCATAAGTGAAAATATAACATATGGACTTTTCTTTACTTTGTGGAGACTAATCTCAACCCCGTAGGGTCTAAACATCATGATGCCCCCGTTAATGAACATCTTTGGCCCTATAGGGATGCCCGTAGACATACTACCCCACAGGGAGGACATTAACAGGTCTACATTCGATCCCAAAGGATCTCTGCCCCGAAGGGTCTCTTTGTCGACCCCGAAGGATCTCTGTTATGCCCCGAAGGGTCTCTTTTATCTCTGGTCCGAAGACCCTTCATACTTATATAATCAAAGCACAACAATAACTATAACCTTACACGTGTTCACAGTTTAGAGTTACCCCACCTTAAGAGATGCCATTGAATCCTTTTAACCTTGAAATACTCTTTTGCCGTGCACAAGTTGTCATTCTCGAGCCCCAACACGTCACCTAGCACCTTTTAATTCTCTTTTCATTTTAGACGTCGAGTTATACAATTAAATCATAATTTAGACCAAACTCATGCTATACTTTTCTTTAAAGATCTTCAAACATATTCCACATACACAATCATGGATAAACAAGCTCATACTGTGATTTTGGACTCAAAATACACATTAAAACTCTTTGAAACATTTAATCGAACACGTTACGTGCACCCATTTAAACCACATGCTCAAGACTCATTTTAAATCCTTTAGACCCAACATTTCAAATACAAACACCTGCATTCTAGGGCTCTAACATACATGAAAATCAACCACAAACAACCATCACAATACCTCCATATGATTATCAACAAAATAAAGGGAAATTAGGGCAAATATCCAAACCCTAGCAACAATGAACCATAGGAATTCGATATAACTTCACATATAGCCTCAAGGAGGTAAATAAACCATATGTTCAAGATATCAAGGCAAAAAGATCAATAAAATCGAAAACCCTAATTTTTGGATATCAAACCCTAGGTTTGGTTCAACAAGAAATGAGTGTTTAATCCCTAGGAAGAAGAGGTATAGAGGTTACCTTAGTTGATGGATGATGGTAGAAGAATCTAATCCAAAAGATGAAGAGTTTCTTGAGAGGAAGATGGAAGAAAAATCGCCCAAGAAGAGAAAAGAAATGAAGATGAAATGAATAAGTGTGGTATTTATAGGTAGAAGTCCGGCCCAGCCCACGCGACCGCGCGAGGGGGCTCTCAACCCAAGCTCCCCGCGCTGGCGCGCAGCCTCCCGCGGCCGCGTACGGCCCCGCGGGCGCACGGCGCTCAATTCAACTCCCCTATTTAATTCGACTCCCGGACATTTCCAACTCCATTTAACACAACTTAGATTTTCAAAATACTTTTAATACACACCGAAAAAACAGGAGGTGCGGTGCTCAATTCAACTCAGCGTTAGGGTGTTCAAGTTATGGCAAACACACTATTAAATACTGTTGGGGTTTTTTCGAATTGAACCACCGCAGGATCTAATTGGATGTTCATTAATCCTAATGTCATGTAGATCATAAATTCATGCATCTCATATGTTTTAATTAACCGAGTTTAATTAACATGCAAATCCGGTTTAAACGATTCTATTAAAGCGGAAACATAGAAATCGTAAAACGACTTACAAATCAAACGACGGGTGGAGGACAAGATTAAAGGTCTAATCTTGTTGTTGTGTATGATGATGATCGGCGCCCACTAATATTATTCCACTCCTTGATCTTCTGTTGTATTCCCGGACTGAATCTAGTTTCAGAGTGGGCTGAAATCTACTAGATCGGTATGGAATCTGTGGAGATAAAGAGAACACAAGAGGAGTTGAATTGTAACACCCCAAATTTTATCCCCCACCTCCCTATTTATAGGGGAGGTGGTCGAAATTATCAAGCCCTAAATGTACTGGGCTTGGGCCTCTATCTCTTTTCCAACTCCAGTCCATTAAAGTCATATTGAGCTACAACAGGGATCTAGAAGAATATTAAATTGGCCTGCTAATTTATTTAATTTCCAATATCCAATAAACTTAGGATATTATTAAATAAATTAAGTATTATTTTTATTCCACTAAAGAAATAATACTGACCTACCAATTTAATACATATTTCTGAATATGTTTTCTCATTTAGTCCAGCCATTCCCCGCGTTTAAGATATAATGCCCATTAATTAATTATGTAAGTTTCTGACAGCTATAATTAATTAATATCTTATCCTTGAGTAGTACCACACAAGCTTTACTCATGCACGGAATAAATTCCACTTGCAGGGTTTCAGCATGAACTTGCATTTCCTCAAGGGGACACCATCAAACTGGCGCACCAGGACACGGTGCCCCTACATATTGCACGACCCATCATAAGTGTAAATGTCACAACCCAAGATATCGAGATTATTGATCCTTATGAAAGAATCTCACCCTTTGATAAACCAAAGCTGCAAACACTACACGTATATGTCCGCCAACACATAGGGGTTAAGAACCCGAACTCTGTGGATTCTTATTCTCTCATTTAAGGTCAGAATAGAGAATAGAATCCTAAGTAGATCCTCCTCAATACACTTGCCCGTGTATTAGAATAATCAGTTAGTCAAGACAAACTAACTATCAGATTATCCTACGGTGTACCGATAGCAGGTTCAGTGCCATCTAGACCGTGAGCCTTTCAATACATTACAAGGAACCAATGATATGATCTAACCATGTGTTTACCCACACCATATCATCTATAATGTAAGTATAGTGAACATGCATGTAAATATAACAATTTAAATGCAAACAGTGACTGCAATTGTATTCATTCTATATCATCATAAAACCATTATTAATAATGTATACAAAAGACAGGTCTTCTAGTATACAAAACCAACAAATACAAGCACATTCATTCATTTTCATATAACTCGACACTTTAGTATTAAAATTCAAACTGTGTTATACACTCAGTATAACATCACTGTGCTATGACGTATCGGCTCGAGTGAGACAACCTGCAATAAAACAACGGCATAACATACAAACATACTCACATGATTAATATTCAAACAATATCAATTCGAAATCATTTTACTAAAATTATGATTTATAATTTAGCAAAAGGATTGGGTTATCACAAATATTCTCTTCAGTTAGCTGGAGTGGAGGGCATGTACTTCTGAAGTAGTCCGCTCCGTAGTTTGGATGAGGGATTCCAATGAATGAAATAAACTCATCTGGATCAGAGCAAACCTGAAAATCAAATGGTGACTCGTTCTTTGATTTTGGAGACTGAACGGCATTGGCAGTTGAGTTGCTTGATGAGTGGTTGCCTGTCTTGGCTTTGGCTTTTCTCTTTTTCTTTAGCGACTGAAGATGAGCAGTTCCTTTCTTGGGAATCCAGTCAGAGATAAGAACTGGCAGTGACTCATCATTTGGAAGCTTCAGCAGGTTTTCAAGCATTTTACTCATTCTTAGAACAAGTCCAACCTTGGACTCAAATTTACCAGAGTTCTTTGAGTCAGAGGCCTTGATTACTTGATGCTTGAATTGTTGGAAGACAAATTCTGCCCAGTTCATTTGTCGCCCTTCAGCAAGGTGAATCATAACCTTGTATCTCTTAGGGGAGTTAACTCAGGCTTCCAATGGCCCCGAACATCATCTTGTTCGTTATATTGAGTAGAACTCCATACTCGGGCTTCAGGTCAGTTTTAGCGGTTGTAAAACTAAATTGCTTGTCGCAGGTTGAAGCTTTCCATTTTCTCCAGTACAATTCTGCAGATTCCTTTAGATCTTGAACGGATGAACCTTTCTGTGGGAGTTGGAACACTTCTGCAATTGTCCTTTCAGTGATTTGAAGCAGCCGTCCTTGAATCACTGATGACACTGTCTTTTCATCTGCAAATAATTTTGCTTGAAGCAAAAATTGACTCACCAAATATTGTCTAAAGAACTTTGGTGGTGTTTCTAGGTAGTAGAGAATTTATGTCTTGTGAAGATTGGACAGAAGGAGTGGGTTGTTTGATTCATTTAGAATCAATTGAAATTTCTTCATATCAAGAAATTTATTTCTCATAAGTTGTTCTTTGAAGGAATTTGAAGATCTGGATAATTCGGCCATCTTTGGGGTTGGCTGAGATTTTGGGAATTTAAGATCTTTTGAGAGAGAGTTTTAGAGATTGTAGAAGGAGGGGGCTTTTTGAGAGGTTTGAAAGAGAGGGGCTATTTATGAGTGTTGGGACAGGCTTATAGATCTGTTGGTTGCAATGGTACTAGCATCTGGTCTCTTTTGGTCGTTGGCAATTAATGACTTTCACACGTGTCATTGTTTTGAAACGGTCAAAATTTTAAAATAAATGTGAGGCTTAACATTTATTTGAAATAAAAACTTTTATAAATATATCAAAAGATATAATTATAAACTGATTAACAAGAAGTACACTTAGGGCTTTTCTAATCAGTTTTAACTTGATCAGCCACTTAGTCCTTCTTATGATCAGTTTTCCTTTTCTTAGCCTTTCTGGATCTGGCTGGCATGTCCTCATTAGAGGAGACTTCCTCTGAGCTTTCTGTTCCAGTGTGTGCTTCCAGCTGTAGGATTGATTCAGAGAGCAGCTTTACCTGGACTTTCATGTTTTCGATCACTTTCTTGAATTGTTTTGACGACTTGCTTGATTACTGCTTCTTTGTTTGTTTGATATATCGTTGAGTCTTTTCTGCATTTGGCTGATGCTCTCCAATCTCTTAATCTGCATCCAGCTATTGCTCTCCAATCTCTTGATCTGCATCCAGCTGATGCTCTCCACTTTGATAATTAGCAGCTGGTTTTTCAACTGTCTCAGATTGAGTTGGTGAAGCTGTTTTCTGCTTAGTTAGACCCTTTCTAGAGTCCTTTTTATCATTATCTCCTTCGGTTGATGACTTGTATCCCTGAATCATGCGAAGGATATCATCTGAGTCGGAGTTTGATTGAACCTCTGACTCCACCATTGTAGCTTTTCCTTTACCCCCTTGTTATTGTAGTAGATGGGATTAGCTTCTGCCTCAATTTTGGTTGTGATTCCCTGATCGTTAGTGGAGGTAGTGCAGTTGTATTTATTCTAGAGATAAAGTCGTCAAGATCAATCTGTTGAGGATGAGTTTCCTTAATCATCTCATCAGGAAGAAGGTACTCCAGGATGGAGCTTACTCTGTTGAGAAAGTTCATCTTTTGTGGAAAGCGCCCTGAGCCTTTGGTTCCAGTTTCCACATTATCTACAAGCTTCTTTAACTGTCGAAAGAACTATAGAGACCAGTTGACTATCTTTTCTTCCCAGATTGCATTGCAGATTCTGTACTTTATTTCTGACATGCTGGATTGATCTTCACATGATGTTATCATCATCCTCGCTGCCACTGCTGCTAGTACTTGAAATTCTTTTCCAAAGTTGAACACAGAATGGTTGATGTTATATGTTCCCTCAAAGTGAATCGTTGTCCATCTGTCGTAGCAGTCTTTAGCATCAACTTCTATTTCTTCAAAATTATCTCCTTCATCTGGGAGATCAAATACCCTTTTTAACACTGATGGAGTGATTGTGATTTCTTGCCCTCGAACCTCTGTTTTAAATTCCAGAGAGTTCTCTATGCTCGTTGAGTTGAGGAAAAACTCGGCAACTGCCTCTAGATATGTCTGAGCTGGTATACCCTCAGTAAATGTCTTCAGCCCAGAATTTTCAATTGACTGAATGATTCCTTCACAATAGCTGGGAATATTGGAGAATTTCCTGAAGTTGTCTCTGCTGAGTATCTTGTCATGATACAGATCTTTGCAGAAGACTGTGGAGTCTTCTCTGGTGACTTTGAAATTGAACTTCCTTCGATGAGGATTGGTTGAGAGTAAAGTCATGATTTACGAAAGTATAATTTTAGGGATGGGGAGTTAATCTGGAAGGCTTTGAGCTTTTGGAAGGATATGAGATAGAGAAGACAGTAGTATACGGTATGAAGCTTATCTTGAAGATTTAGTCGACCTTTTTATAGAGAGATTGGGCTCATTCAATGGTTGTGTCGCTTCATATGCCTAATTTCAACGGTCGGATTTAAATCAATCGACCCGTCGGTTGGCCTTTCGATTCTATCCGTTGGGGATAAGTGAAGGATGAGAGAGAAAGTTCAACGATAATATTTGAGTGACACGTGTTTTTACCATTTCTAATATTGAAATTTGAACTTATCTTTTCTCTCTAGCAGCTTCTCCTTGGCTTGAAACTGATTACGTCATTAGTTGGCTTCCACTATAACTGATGATCCTTTTGTTGATTAGTTTCAACTGAGATGTCTTTTCATCAGTTCAGTATTGGTCTTGACCGCTTAGACCTTTATTCAGCTGATTTCCAGTTCAGTTGTTCTCCTTCAGCTGGTCTTTAAACTGACACCTCCTTTTGATTTGACTTCAGTTCCTAGTACTCCTTCATCAGTTTAATCAATTTTGCAGCTTGTATGTTCTGCATAACTGACTGGATCATCAGTTTGAGCGACTTGAACTGATGATTTAGTTGAACTGATGGAGTAAACTGATCATCTCCAGTTTACTTTTCTCTCAGCAGCTTCTTGCCTTTACTTCAAACTGATGGTTTATGTGGCCAACTGATCAGTTTCTCATCTTTTTGATTCAGTTTCTCTCTTCAGCTAGAGTGGTCCCTTGGCCGTTTTCCTCCAGTTTATCATCTTCATCCTGTGATGCTAGCTCCAGCAGTCCCAACTGTATGCATAGCTCCATAAACCTTGCTTCAGGCAATGGTTTGGTGAAGATGTCAGCTATCTGCTTCTCAGTGTTGACATATTTGATGCATATGTCTTTCTTCTCGATGTGATCTCTGATGAAGTGATGCCTTATGTCAATGTGCTTAGTTCTTGAATGCAGAACTGGATTCTGAGATATCGTAATTGCACTATTGTTGTCACAGTAGATAGACACTTCTTCAGTTTCAACTTTGTAGTCCTTCAACTATTGCTTCATCCAGAGTATCTGAGCACAGCAACTTCCAACAGATACATATTCTGCTTCAGTTGTTGACGTGGCAACTGAGTGCTGCTTCTTGCTAAACCAGGATATCAGTTTGCTTCCAAGAAACTGACATGTTCCACTGGTGCTTTTTCTGTCGATTTTGCATCCACCAAAGTCTGAGTCTGAATAACCAATTAGACTCAAACTGTCATCTCTGGGATACCATAGTCCAAGATTTATAGTTCCTTTGAGATATTTGATAATTCTCTTTGCTGCTTCAAGGTGGCTTTTCTTTGGATTAGCTTGAAACCATGTGCATAGACCGACTGAATAAGAGATATCTGGCCGGCTAGTTGTTAAGTAAAGTAGCGACCCAATGATTTCTCTGTAATATGTTTGGCTAACTGATTCTCCTTCTTCGTCGAGAGTTAGCTGAACTGATGTGTTCATAGGAATCTCTGGGATACCATAGTCCAAGATTTATAGTTCCTTTGAGATATTTGATAATTCTCTTTGCTGCTTCAAGGTGGCTTTTCTTTGGATTAGCTTGAAACCATGCGCATAGACCGACTGAATAAGAGATATCTGGTCGACTAGTTGTTAAGTAAAGTAGCGACCCAATGATTTCTCTGTAATATGTTTGGCTAACTGATTTTCCTTTTCGTTGAGAGTTAGCTGAACTGATGTGTTCATAGGAATCTTGAGAGTTTTTCCTTTGCTTACTCCAAACTTCTTGACTAGCTTCTTGGTGTACTTCACCTAACTGATTTCTCTGTAAAGATTCCATCTTTCAGCTGCTTCACTTGGAGTCCTAGGAAGAATGTCATTTCTCCCATCATGCTCATCTCAAATTCGCTTTGCATCAGTTGAGCGAATCGGGTACATAGATCTTTGCTTTTTGATCCAAAAATTATGTCATCCACATAAATTTGAACCATTAAGATCTCAGTTGATCGTTCTATTTGGAATAGAGTTCAATCAATGACTCCCTTTTGAAACCCATTTTTCAACAAAAATGTTGTTAGAGTTTCATACCACGCTCTGGGAGCTTGCTTCAGTCCGTATAGGGCTTTCTTCAGTTTGAAGACTTGATCACCAATTTCAAAGCCTGGCGGTTGCTCTACATACACGTCCTCCTTGAGCATTCCTTGAAGAAAAGCACTCTTGACATCCATTTGGTAGACTGTGAAGTTGAAGTGCGCTGCATAGGCTAGGAACAGTCTGATGGCTTCCAATCTTGCAACTGGCGCGAATGTCTCATCAAAGTCGATCCCTTCACTTTGCGAGTATTCTTTGGCTACCAGTCTAGCCTTGTTCCTTGTGATCACTCCTTGTTCATCCAGTTTGTTGCGAAAGACCCATTTTGTACCAATGACCTTTTGGGTTTTGGCCTATCAACAAGAAACCATATGTTATTTCTTGTGAACTGGTTCAGTTCTTCTTGCATAGCCATGATCCAGTCCGAGTCTTCTAAGGCTTCTTTGACATTTGCTGGTCCAGTTTGAGATATGAAGCATGTGAATAATGCAGGCTCAGTTGAACTTCTGGTCTGGACTCTACTTCTTGGATCACCAACTATCTTGTCAGTTGGGTGGCTTCGGAGCCATTTAGACAAGATAGCTTCAACTGGGTCCTCAGCTGGCTCTTCTGTGGTGATGTCATCAGTCGCCATCTCATCAGCTAGTTCAGCATTTTCATCAGTTCTTCCCCCTGTTTCAGTTGTGGGGTTTGTGGTCTCAGCACGATTTGTGTCTTCATCGACCAAGTTGTTCTCAACTGGTTTTGTGCCAGTTTCATTGTCTTCTTCCAGTAAAACTTCAAACCGCTCTGGAACAATGTGATCCACATAGTCCTGCGAGTTCTCAGTTTCACTAGATAGTACTTGAACTGATGTGTCTATTCTTTCTTTGTTCCTGTACTCATTAGCAAATTCATCAAATATCACATGACATGTTATTTCCACAACAAGAGTTCGTTTATTGAACACTCTGTAAGCTTGTGCATGAGGTGAGTTATACCCAAGAAATATACCCTCATCAGTTTTAGCACTAAAAGCTTTCAATTGAGTCTTGCCATTGTTGTGAATATAACATTTAAAGTCAAATATTTTAAAATATGAGATGGAAGGCTTATGACCCTTGTACAGTTCATAAGGTGTCTTGTCATGGGCTGATACAATGGCACTTCAATTTTGAGTGTGGCAAGTTGTGTTGACTGCTTCAGCCCAGTACCCTTCGGCTATATTAGCATCAGCTATCATTGCTCGAGCTGCTTCTTTGAGTGTCGGTTACGCCGTTCGGCTACACCATTTTGTTGTGGAGTTCTTGCAGCTGAGTGTTCATGAATGATTCTAAGCTGGTTGAAAAAGCTGATCATGTGTTGATTCACAAATTCAGTTCCATTGTCAGAACGAATCCTTTGAACTGATCTTTTCTTCTCAGTTTGTAGCCTTCTGATCAGCGCTGTTAGCTTGTCATAAGTTTCATCTTTGCTTCTTAAGAATTCCACCCATGTATATCTTGAGTAATCATCAACTACTACAAGAGTGAATCTTTTGCCTTTTTGGAGTTTGAGGTCTAACTGGACCAAACAAATCCATGTGTAGCAATTGAAGGCAATCAGTTGTTCCTGGTGGATGAATCCTATTCTTGAACGATGATTTCACCTACTTCCCTTTTTAACATGGCCCACATACGCCTGTTTTCTTGTATATTTCCTTGGGAAGCCCCTCAACTAGCTCTTTCTTGACTAGATAGTTGATTGTTTTGAAGTTGAGGTGATTCAGTCGTCGATGCCATAGCCAGCTTGCTTTAGTTGATCCTTTTAAAAGGAAGCAAGCCTCTGAGTAGCCGGTTGACCAGTCAACAATGTACATGTTGCCTCTTCTTATGTCAGTTAGCAGAATTACTCCAGTTGACTTGTCTCTTATGTTCCAGGAGTTTTTGGTGAAGTCAACTGAGTAGCCATTATCACACAGCTGGCTGATGCTTAGTAGTTTGTGTTTCAGTCCATCCACATGGGAGACTCCATTTACTACTACTTTTCCTTTGACTACGAACCATTCTCCAATGGTTCAGCTTTTAGAGTTGTCTCCAAATGTGACGAGTGGACCCTTGACTTTTTCATAACCGTTGAGATCTTCTTTGTCTCCGGTCATGTGTTTGGAGCACCCGCTATCTAGATACCAAATGTCTTTGGTTTTCTTCATAGATAGGATGCTCTTGTCCTGCAAGGAAAGAATTAGCATTTAGGGACCCGTTTTATATCGGGTCCTTGTTGATTCATCAAGCTTTTTGGAATCCAAACTTGCCAAACTTTTGGCTTCTTATCATTAAGAGATCCAACTGACTTGGAACACCTGATCTGTTTATATTTTTTCTCAACCCTTCTATTCTGATTTGAATCAGTTAAGTGATACCTGCGTTGAGAGTTAGTTGGATAAAACAATTCAACTAAAACACTTTGGTCTTTAGACCTTTGAGTTCTGTGATCATACCAGTGTTTTGTATGTTTCCAGTTAATTGGAATGAACCTTTTTGGCTCATTTCTGGAATCTAGATACTCATTATAATGATGGTAAGGTTCAAATGAGTTTCTTTGATCTCTCCTATAAGTGTTCTGATTGAGCTTCTTGGTAGGATAGGCTTGAGATCCAAACTGATTTTTCTTTCTAAAGAGGGTTGATCTATCAGTTTGTCTTGGGGACATTCTTTTTTGGTATGATGGTATTTGTTGAACTAGAGGCTTTGAACGAGTAGATTGGCTTGAGTGAACTGATGATCTTGGCTGGAAGTTGGGCTTCAATTGGCCTGGTGTTTTTGTTTGGTAAAACTGACCAGATTGTCTAGGCTGAGTTTGAGGATTTTTCAATATTCCTTTTCCTTTGGTTGACTCAGCTACCTGATCATGAGATCTAGTGAACCCTTTTAGGATTCCCTTATCACTGGGTTGGACAACTGCTTTTCCCTTTTCTAAAGCAGTGAAATTGCTATATCCTAGCCCTGAGCTGCCAGTTCCAGTTCTTTGATGGCTTAATATTTCATCTAGAGTTTGAGATCCATTTTTGAACTTCAGATTTACCTTTTCTTTTTCAAGGATCTCTTGCTTGAGTTTTTGGTTTTCAACCTCTAGATCAGCATTTCTCAGTTTCAATTTCTCAAATTCTATAAGCTGAGATTCAAGATATTTTAATCTTTCATGATCAATGCTCAGTTTCTTAACCTTGTTTCTCAGTTCATCATTTTCATCTTTCAGTTCAACACGCAAACATGAAATTGAAGCTAATTGGTCTTTTAGCATCATAAGTTTCATATCAAGTTCATTACTAGAGACAGTTGCTTCATTTATATGATAAAAAGAGGTTTGAGAATCAGCTGTACTAATCTTTTCATCATTGTCAGCCATGAGGTAGAATAGCGCTTCATCATCTGAGTTGTAGCCGTCAGAATCAATTCCAGAAGGATAGTCTGAATCATCTAGCACGGTATTCTCAAGGTTTGCAACCATTGTTTTTCTTTTGAAGAAGCTTCTCCTCACCTTGGCTTTCTTATCTTCAGGGAGTTCTGGACATTCAAATCTATAATGTCCTTGTTTGTGGCAGTGAAAGCATTCTCCAAGATTTCGGTTGCCTCCCCTGAATGGTTTAGTTGATTGTTCAGCCCGTTGATGAGTTCTCTCATCTTTTGGGATTTCATTAGTTTGAGGTGGAATTGACTATTTATCCCGAACTCTTTTCAACTTTTCTAGCAACCTGGTAACTGATTGGATTTGATCATTGATGTCATCAGTTAGATTCTCCTTTTTTTTCTGTTGCCTCTCTTTTTCGTTCAGTTGAAGATCCGCCTTGATGTTCTTTAGTTGGTGAGCTCCTGGGTCGGAAGTTGTTCATTTCTCGAGTGTCTCTAAACTGGTTCCTTTCACCGTAGAAGGCTGCATCTTGAGTTAATGATGTTGATGCTTCCTTCTTCCGGTTTAGACTATACTCATGAGCTTTGAGAGAACCAAATAGTTCCCTTGGAGTGATACTATTCAGGTTTCTTGACTCCTTTGTAGCTATCACTTTCATATCCTATTCGTTAGTGAGATTATCCAATATCTTGAAATTCATCTCAGAGTTGGGATAACACCTCCCAAGGTTGTTCGTCTCACTGATGATGCCTAGAAATCTAGTTTCAAGGCTTGAGATGGATTTTTCTGCCTGCATTTTGAAAGATTCATATCTGTCAACTACCAGTTGGAGTTTGTTTCATTTTATGGGTTCAGACTCTCTGCAAAGATATGCGAGTAGGTCCCATATTTCCTTGGCAGTTGTGCAGTTCTTTGTATCCTTCATATGATCTTCATCTAGAGTTTGAAATAATGCAGCTTGAGCAACGAACTCTAGATTCTTTAACTTCTTTTCTTCACTGGTGAGAAGATTAGTTGGCTTCGGGATCCTTGCCGGTTGATTGATATCAACTATGCGAGCATCATTGTCCATCATGATTATGATTGGACCGTCTTCGATGACTTCCCACATATTCTCATGAATTGAGCAGAGATGCGCCTTCATTCTCCTGCTCCAGTTATCGTAATTCTCAACTGAAAACAACGGTAGCTTATGGTTTCCCATAGCTGAAATGTATGCACAGATAAGTAGATCTGATTCAGTTGATCTGCAGAAACGGATGATCTTTAGAATCAACCGCTCTGATACCACTTGTTGGTCCCGGGCGAGTCGATATCAGTTTAGAGGGGGATGAATAAACTGATTAAAACTTTTGCTTCAAATGCGGAATGACAGGGCCCTTTGACTCGCTTAGTGAAACTTATCTATGCATAAACTTATTGAACAGTTAAGACAGTTTAAGTGCAGCTTGTGTGATATTGTGTGCAGTTCAAAGATATGCAATAACCAAAATAGTACAGCACACAAGCAATTTATAGAGGTTCGAAGTCTCAAACTTCAACATCCTCTCTTCCTTCCACAGAATGGAAACTTCACTATATAACTTGAGTTTCTTTACAAATTATACAATGAAGGATAGTTGGCTGAACCTGATAACTGCTCGCTACCTCAGTGGGTCTGATAATTATCATTGAATAATGCATATTTAATTATTTTATGGGATGAGGAACCCTAAATCCCTCTTTATTAAATTGTTGGTTTTGTTGTTATGAATCAATTAGAAGAACATAGATCAATCAGCGTAGACTCGAGAACTTGAGACTAGGAAATTCACATAGGTGTTGCCGAAATTTTGAAAAATTAGCTATTTATTTTTTTACAAATTATTTTATATTCAGTTTATGGATTAGTGAATTTATATATATTAAATATTGATTCTTGATGTTTGTTGGTTTTGTTGATATGAATCGATTTGAAGAACATGGATCAATTAGCGTAGAGTCGAGAACTTAGGACTAGAAAATTCACATAGGTGCTGCTGAAATTTTAAAAAATTAGCTATCTATTTTTTTTACAAATTATTTTATGTTCAGTTTATGGATTAGTACATTTATATATATATATATATATATATGTTAAATATTGATTCTTGGTGTTTGTTGGTTTTGTTGTTATGAATCGATTAGAAGAACATAGATTAATTAGCGTAGAGTCGAGAACTTGGGACTAGAAAATTCACATGGGTGCTCCCGAAATTTTGAAAAAATAGCTATCTTATTTTTTACAAATTATTTTTATATGTTTTGAATGATAATTAATGACTTTTAACGATAAAATATTTTCGAAACGGGTCTTCTACAATGAGTCTAGATCGTCAATGGATGTACCAGTGATATCTTGATAACGGTGGTTTAAGTCCAGATGTCAACTTTGTTAGAATGAGGATGAGTATGTTGAATTATAATTGTACAAAACTTTATATATTGTTATCTTTATTATTATATTCTAATATATTAATTATTTTGTGTATTTTAAGTGCTTTGATGCTAGCTCATGCCGTCACATCTGTCATAACAATAAATTTCAAGAAATTTTTGCATCCAACAGTTTTAAATTCATGGTTTAATTTATTTTTTAAAGTTTAACATTGTTTTGTGTTTTCAATATGTTTCAGAAAGAGTTTACTTGGGATCCTACTAAGACCGACATTGTTATGAAGAGATGGAACTCAAAGGCTGCTGAAAGATATAAAGACATGGTCAACTCGCTCAAGAGAAATAGGACCAAGGGCTGCCATGTATGTCTGATGAGGTGTGGGCCGATTTCTACAACTATTGGGATAGTGAGGCCTTCAAGGTTAAGTCTACTATCGCATCGAAGAATCGCCTATCTGAGCCCAATGATCTTGGCACCAGCATTGTCAAGCACCGAGGAGGATCCAGGAGTGTTGTTGCACATGTTGCATCTTTGGTTTGTAGAACACGTGAAATTAATAATTTATTGATTTATTTGTTATATGTGCATGCTAACATATTTATATGGAATAGACTAAGGAGAAGGGTGTTAAGCCAGATCACGTGGTGTGAGAGACATTTAAGAGACTGTGTAACAGCGCTGATGGGTCCTACTCTGATGGGACGTCTGCTCATATGGCTATAAGTTTGTTAATAAATATTTATAACTATTAATTTTAGATATAAAATTTATATTTAATTAACTTATTTGATTTTGTGTATAGGTTGATGTCTTAGCTAGGGTGGAGGAGTTGAGTTAGCCACTTCCTGGTACGGAAGAGCCGCAAGCAAGGTTGCAGAAATTGTTAGGAGCTAGTTGGGCGGTCAGACAGCACCTAGGCGGTCTAGGCGGGGCCTAGACGGAATCTATGCGGGATTTGAGCATTTTTCTTTTTAAATTCCAATTTATTTTATTAGGAAGTGAGTGAGAATTAAGGGGGCATGTTTGATTTTTAAGTTCTTCTAAATTACTAATTTTTAAATTTGAGAAAATTATTTTTGTTATTTGTTAACTAGAGACAGGCCCCACCATTAGCAAAAGCACTCTTCTCCTAGATGATTTCTTCGATCTGTTCAGTCTTGTTCTCCATGTATACCCACTTCTCCCATAACCCAGACCAGTGTTACCTAACCAAAGCAGATACCATTCACCAGGAACAGCACGACAATACCTTCCTCATCTTCTTCTTCATCGTCAGTGACAAGGGCAACACGGTTGGCTGACGGTAAAAAAAAATCTGGTTTGCTGTGAATCTGAATTTGTCAAGCTAACCACCTAGATCCGCCTAAACCCTGCCTAGACCCGCCTAAACCCTACCTTGCTCCACCTAGGCATCCTGACCGAGGAACTAGTCGATTTCAGCATTTTCAACTCGGCTAAGGCGCTAGGCGGTTGCCTAACCGAATTTCTACAACCATGGCTGCAAAAGGTCGACATGAGCCATGATTTTATCGATACTATACGCCAACAATCGAAGAAGAACCGCATATTTGGGCTCAATAGTCGGTCACGGAGCATGTCAACCGCTAGTGTATCTTCGGCAGCTTCTCCAAAACCCGACACTCAGGCTGCAATCTTGGAGTTGTAGGCGAAGATGGACACACAAGCAGAACTTCTCCATGCCCAACAAGAACAGATACGTCAGCAGCAGGAGATGATACAGCAGCAGACGACTATGTTCGAGCAAATGCGGGCGCAGTTTAGGAGTCCACCTCCATCCTCATACTGATTTATTAGCTCCGGACATATTTATACTATAATTTTATTACATTTATTGACATTTAGCAATACTGTACTATGATTTTATGACATTTTATATTTCTTGTCGGATATTTATATATATATATATATACCATTTTATGTGTCTTTGTCTGTGTTTTGACAAAATTTATAAACAAAAATTGAAAACAAAATTAATATTTAACAAAAAAACTAGCGCCGAAAAACGATCGTCGTTAGATCTAACGGTGGAATATTCCATCATTAAAATGATAATATGACTGTATAAGACGATCTACCTAATGACGAAAATTTACAGTCGTTAGCTTTAATGACGGAATAGTCCATCATTAGAGTCTTTAGACGATCGTTTATGGGGACCGAATTTACGACGGATAATTCCGTCATTAAGGCCAACGACTACAAATTTCCGTCGTTAAATGAGCCGCCGATGAAGGTTTTAATGACGGACTGTTTCCGTCGTTAGTCCGTCATTACGATACTATAACAACGGAAAATCAATGGTTAACGACGAAAATTTCCGTCGCTAGTTCATGATTTTCTTGTAGTGTTTATGGTTTGCTATTTTTCTAATTGGGATTAAGATCAATTTTTAAAATTAAAGTATACTAATAACTAGTACTATAAAAATATAATAATAGTACCTCTATAATATATGAGTGGCTTCATGTGCGGCGCACCTGTCACACCGGCCCCACATGCTCTACAATATAATGAACGTCGTTGCTCTAAAACTCGTGCATATCTTACGCCAGAAGTTAACAATCTTGTGAAATGTTTCTTGTGAACGAATTGCTCCCTCACATGAAAAAAGGGCAGACATTTTAGCCTATCATGACACAAAGTTGAATGATAAGGTGCTAGCTATTCCTCAGAATTCATGCATCTAAAGATTACTCCATTTAGAATACATAATTCATGATCGATTTAATATATCATATAATTGATTTTTAATTTATATTTAATATTAATAAATACGAATCCACGTATAATAAAATGGGCAGGTCTTATGTGCAGTACTAGCTAGGTGCACATCAGACGGTCAACGCGTGTTGACCCGGTTAATGCGTTGATTAAAAAATCCATCAAAATCAGTATCACCAGGTACACATCTTATGTACAGGAAAATTTGCGTAATAAAATGTACCATATATAATATTAATTAGAATTCATGCATGATACTTAATTGGATGCACATATATTGGTGCAAAAATGATGGGGCTTTAATGTAAATATAAAGTATAATTAATCGCTCAAAAAAAAAAGTATAATTAATGAGATATGAGTTTTAAAGGGATATGTGCTCATAAAATAAAATATACCAGATATATATTGTTAATTAGAATTCATGATACTTGAATGCACATATTGTATAGTGATGGAAAAATAGGTGATGGGATTTATTGGAAAATAAAGTATATATAATTAAGACATGATGTATAAATTAAGGGACCTGTGCTCCATGACAACGACGATGCTTTGGAAAAGGTCAGGCACACACGGTGTACGAGATTAATAAGTACTGTGCATGTTATTCACACAATACATATACATGCATGTATAGTTTTATAATTTTAAATACATGTATATAACGACCATGCACAAATATTTAATACTCCAATAGAAAAATCAATTGAAATGTATAACGAAATGCCGTTTAGTTTTCTATTATTATCAAAATCATTTAGGATTAGTTCAATTGTTTCGTTATATTTCATTTGTTGCATATATATTGTATATTTATAATTTTACATAATATATGTAAATGTTATTGAGTTATTCTATGCACACATATATTGTGGATCGATAATGATGAAATATATATTACTTATTTAACATGCATGTATATATATAGTGGAACACAGCAATTCTAATTGATTAATTACATGCATATATATTCATCCAAATTAAAGTGTGCAGTACGTAACAAACAAATTTATTTGAATGGCGAACGGCCCCCCATATGCTAATCTTAAATGATATTTGTTGCGACGACTTTCATGCAGGTAGAGAAGAGCCCTACCAATATACATACAAAATTTCCAATCGAATTAAATCCTCTATTTTAAAATATATGTTTGATCTGTCGATATATGTACGTAATATATAATCATCGCTCAATTGCATGTTCAATAATTAATTAATTTCATCTAGTGTAATATTTAGCGCACCAAAAATATCACATGGTCGTAACAAATAAATGTATTTGACATTTCTCACTGTCCAAAATCTTATTCCCTTCGTCCCAATAAGATACAATTATTGAAATTTTTACAAAGATTAAGAAATTTTTTATGGAAAAAACAGTTAACTAAAAAAAAAATCTAAGGGATAATTTCACTTTTAGTCTCACTAGAATAGGGTCAAAACACTTTTAGTCTCATATCTTTCGTTTTTTGTCCTATAATTTATTAGCTTGACACTTTTAGCCTCAAGTATTTTTTTTTTTTCGACATTTTTAGTCCCAAGTGTAGTATATGTATATATATTTATTTATTTATTTATTCAAATGACATTTTGGCTTCATTTTTTCAGCAAATCATTAAGAAAAAAGAGAAAAATATCTAGCAAAAAATTCAGCATAATACCCAATAAAATAACATAATATCTTGAAAATTTTCAGCAAAATATTCAACAAAATATCAAGCAAAATGTCCAACAAATATCCAGCAAAATGCCTAACAAAACCATTTCAACTTCTTGCCAATATATGGTTTTTGTTCAGTAAAATTCTCAGACAAAATATACGGAAAAAAAAACGTTGAAAAAAAAATATAAGAAAATATATACTGTTAGTTTTAGGACTAAAAATGTCGGAAAAAAAAACACTTGGGACCAAAATTGTCGAGTGAATAAACTATGAGATCAAAAACGTAAGATATGTGATCAAAAGTGTTGAGCTAATAAACTATGGGACCAAAAGTGTTTTGACCATATTCTAGTGAGACTAAAAATGAAATTATCCCAAAATCTAATATATGTCCCAATTGATTTTTTTGACAATGAATTAAAGTTTAATGTAAAAAAATTAAATAGAGGTATATATTAGTAAATTAGTTAAATATACATATAAATCAGCTTATATATTGTGACGTCCAAAAAAATAATACAAACCTATTTTATTGGGACCGACCGAGTATATATATATAGGAATGCGTTCATTTATGCGGGTAATCAGCTCTCTAAGAAGACATGTGCACATTTATTGCTCTCATCTCTCTCTCAAGTTTTTTTCCCTAAATGTAATGATCAGTTCTAACTATTTAATATTTTCATAAATAATTATTATGATTAAAAATGACAGGATTTACATAAATATTGAGACAGCATATTCGAATATCAATGATACATATCGATCTATATATACAGTCGGTCACATGTTCTTTGAAAGTTAATTAATGACATATGTATATATTGTGATTAATTAATTGATACTGTGTGGCTCATGATGAAAATTAATTTAGAGTACCGTACAAAATATTATGTCTACGGCCATCATTGCACACAGTAATGATCACCTACTAGAATTAAATTTTTATCTAAAATCTCAATGATTCCTAACGGCATTGGATTTTCTGTTAGACAAAATCAATACACATTGTACATATCATTATAATCTCATCCGATACACACTAATTAATTATGGTCCACGCGATCAAATTCTATTATGTAAAAACATTAATCTCCTTGTCTACCAAAAACATAATTATTGCTGTTATTGTTAGAAACTCATAGTTGCTAATTTACACGAGTGTATTATGGTTGTGGGGTAGCCGTGTAAGAAGCTCATAGTCGCTAATGTACACGAGTGCCATTGGGCCAACCATGCATTCTTCTGTAAGGACCGATCTCATGAGTCATGGGCCTAGCATATCAGGCCCAATACCGAAAAGATCACAAATTGGTCAACTACACACGCATGCTAATTAGGAATAATAAACCCTAACTTTGAAATAAATATATACCCTAAAAATAGAATTAATAATCCTTAAAATTAAAGTAAATTAATTTAAACCCTAATTAAAAATAATAAATCATAATTGGAAAATAAGAAATCTCAATTTACATTGAAAAATAAGAAATCTCAATTTGCATGTATTAAACCATAATTCGAATGTTATAAACTCATATAATTAAAGTAGTAGGGTTATATTTTTAAAGTTACGTTACGGCTGACACTTTTTAGTGGAATGAGTGCTATTTTTTTCTGGGGTAATTTATTTTTCGGATAGGTGCCGACCCACCAGCTCCACGCAGCCCACTTGTCTGATGATTGTAAGGGCCTTATTTTGGATTTTTAATAATCCACCAGAGATTTTGTCATCTTGTAAATCACACCAAAAATGACACGTGGAACTGAAAAAATGTTGCTTTAGCTGGAGAACCGAGAACGTATGAGAAATAAAGAGAGCACGTGAATAGCTGGTAGCACAACCTTGCTCACAAGTTGCAATTTAAAGCTGCCAAATCTATTAGGCCGATCGAGTTACCTACTAATTTGTAGCAGTTTTCATAGGCCACAACACATCTATTTTCCAAGGAATTACTAAACAATATTGTTCCCTTTAATTTTTATCCCAAAAACAATGCTTAAAAAACTGAAAACAAATAGTAAGAAAAGAATGGATAGTAGTAAATCATATCATATATTAATAATTGAGATTCACTAACAAAAATAAGTCACATTTAAAAGCTGAATTATAAAATTCATACTAGGTGTTCAATAGACCATACAGCCACTAAAGTTGGAAGCGCAAACATCTTAAGAAGAAGAGACATAATTACATGCACAACATCAAATCTAGACCGAGAAACAAAAATGTTAGACCTGTTGCTCGTGCATGCCTCAGTCTTCACTTTTCTTCTTCTTCTTCTTTTCTTTCTTTTTACCAGGAGTCTCGTCACTACCATCTTCAACATCAGCATGTTTTCTCTTCTTTTTCTTCTTCTTCTCGCTCGCATCACCATCACCCTCTTCATTTGCTTCCTCAGCGTTTTTTCTCTTTTTCTTCTTATCCTTCTTAACTGGATCGGCTTCAAGCTCTGCACCATCAACTGCTTCTGGCGCTGCATCTTCTGTTTGAGTCGTCCTCTTCTTCTTCTTCTTCTTTTTCTGCTGTTCTTCAACAACTTCCTGTTCTTCTTCATCATCCTTGGAAAGTGATTCCGTGAGTGCAAGAATGGAATCGGCTGCTGGATTGTAAGTCTGCAACACAATATAAAATTCCATATAATCAAAATATAGAAAAACATCAGGATAGCATTGTATTATTGGAATATATTTTCAGACCTTGGCTGGAGTGATCATCCCTCCTGATCCTTTCTTCTTGTCCTTGTCATAAAATTCAATCTTTGGTTTTCCTTTCACGGAGCCAGCAGAACGACTTAGTTCTTTTCCTTCTAAGCTCCTCAATCGGGCTTCAAGCTATAAAGAATAATGCAATGATGTTAATAAAAAACAAATGGATAAAACAAGAATACATTATTAACTAAGTCACAAAGTAGGTAGTAGTAGTGTAGTACCTTGATTCTGTTCTCCAAGCCCATTGTATTATCTTCACCGTCTCCAAGAGCATCACAACGGATAGCCAAAGCAGCTTTTGCAGCGAGAGACCGTGAAATTTTACCCTTGTGCTTAGGGGCAGCTTGACCAATTAGAGAAGCATGATATATAAGTCCGTATTTTGGAGTTGCGTGCTTCGTCTTCAGTGCTCTAAAGAGAGCCTTCTCTGCACCAAGTATCTGCACTGTACTTCCAGGTTGCTTAGCCAAATTCAACAAGCTGCCTCCATGGGCAATCAAGCGAGCACCAACAAGTTCTCCCACAAGAGCAGTAAGATTTGGGGCAATAGTGTTCATCCTGCTTTTTAAATAGTCATATAGTTGAGCTCTATATTCAGAAAGAGAAAGAACTTGGTCGCACAAGTCCTTTATATTATCCAAATCCAGATCACTGACTTCAGTTCCCATGGAAATCACGGCTGCCTCCTTCAGTTCTGTCTCAACCTCCTCCGAAAGTATCTACAACATTTGAATAATTTGTGAGTGCTAAATGAAACATGAAATCCCTGTCAAACAACAATGAATAAATAAATTTACATGGTAACATTTTTCTACAATTTTCAGCATGTGCAAGGTAATTCGTTTTTTGCAATTTTCAGCATGTGGTGGAGATACTACCTACAGTATGATGTATGAACCACACTTTTCTAACAGATTCATAATCATGGATACAAGCATTTTGTGCAAGGATGAATTAAGGCTCAGTACTTGTATGGACCAAGGGCCCACAACTTTTGAATTAAAGCAACAAAGATTAAAATTTATTCATTCATTGAGAAAAGAAGTATTATCTAATCAGACAGCAATCAGAGTTGAAGCAAAGATTCTACAATATTCACTTGAAATATTGACTTTTTCAGACATAGACAATAGGGATGGGGAAAAGATAAAAGTACTAAATGTCCACCTCAGAGAAATCAAGCTTAGCAGCATTAGATCGGTAACCCATCAATTTCACTGACTTAGCATAAAGGATGTTGTCTGTTACGATCTTTGCAAGTTCGGGAAAATGCCAACCATACCATTCCCTGACCCGCATCGCATATGTATTCAACTCTTTGTCAAGGTCATCCAACAAGCTAATGGCTTGAATGATCATTGTATCAACCTACAGTAGCAGCCATCAGATATCATCAATTAAATACCATAACATGTGCAAACATGAGAATAAACTTTCCAGGTTTTGATGGAGACCTGTCAACAAAAGGAAGAAACAACATTCGCATATCCTCCAAATTCATATTTTAGGAATTCATTTTTGCTCATATATCAGTGGAGCGGAGCTTTTAAGTATACCAAGCAAACAAACATTTCCTCTTATTACTTGACAATTCATCAACTTTTAATACAAGGTAAACTGTAAGAATTCAAATTTTTAAGGATATTCCAAAAGCATCTAAACATGTGCATCCAGCAAAGTGTGAGGTATTAATCATAATTCAATAATTCACGACAACCACCGTGCATTATGAGAAAACAGAATAAAACAAAAAAAGTTACACATCAATTAGTATTGTGTGGGCTTACTGTATATTGAATTTAGTGACCTTATTTTTGGCAGTTTTTTTCCAAAATAAAAAAGTCTAGTAAGTAGTAAGTAGTTTTGAGGCAACAAGCAAGATTAAAAAAAAGTGAAGAGATACTCCGGAACTCACCTTATCAGGACTGAATTTCAATTTGTATCTGGACAAGCTGTGAGATAAACCAAGGCTCATTGGAGCCATATCTTGTGTTGCTAGACCAGATATCAGTTCATTTAGTTGACTTCTAACTCCTCTCATTAATTCCATAACCGCATTGTTATGTACACATTCAATTTGCTGTAAGAAGTATAACATTGAGAAACGCAAAAACAAATTTTGATGGAATTAATCGAATAGCAAACATGTGCCAACTTACAAGCTTCTCTTTGATTGTGTTCCCTAGCTTAGAATCAGCTACAGCTAAAATGTCACCATCACAGTGACTACGTAGGAATTTCCGTAGACCTTTGCTGGGTTTACTATCTATCAATAAGGTGGCAGCAGACAACGCCTCAGATGTATTCTCGAACTTTGAGAAAGCTTTCAGCTTGACAACCTAAAGTTGACATCAAAACAACTGGTAATCAATACATCATTTGATATAAATATATATATATATATAAGAACGAACTATGAGGCAGAAGCCAAACAATCAGCCCTAATCTGTATTCAGAAGCAAAGCATAAGAAAGTCCATTTTCATTTATTTGTTCATCTAAACCTATATAATTTGCTTCTACATTATCCTCCACCCCCTGTCTTTTACGTGCAGGTACTCCTTCATACTAAAAAATAATTAAATCACAGCCCCCAAGCAAGTCAAAAGCTGAGTTTAGTAGCTGGTATTTTAGTAACTCTTCATATATGAATTCCAGCGGCAAAACCCATTGTCAGAAACAAACTAACATAAAATAGGCTGTATGACCCAAAAATCCATATATTCAAGTAACTCCCAAGAAAAAACTAAACTTGCATTACTAATGGAAAAGAATCAACGGTGTATATTCATTACTAATCAAAAACAGCAAAAATGAGAACAATAAATCAGAATCAGTACCTGTCTAGCGGAGTCAGGAGTAGCGAATTCCGTCCCCAAATCCTGATATAACAAAAATTGGAAAAGAAAATCAGAAACATCGAAAGGCGCAGCAAAAATAATGGCAATCAGATGAAAAGATTCTGACGAAAAATACCTCGACTTTGGAAAGCTTTCCTTCATCGAGGACCTTGAAAAGCGCAAAGCCAGCCGGAGTTTCAAAGAGAAGTAGCATATTCGCTTCCGCTTCACCAAAACTCCGACGTACTGGACCACCCAAACTCCGCCGCCACCGCCGCGCTCTTAGGGTTTTAGAAGAGAGGGAAACGCCGCAAGCACTAGGGTTTTAAGGAAGGGCTCAAATACAATACAGCCGCACCTTCTATAGGGTTTTAGGAAACGGGATGTGCTACTATTTGTAAAGCGCGACACTGCCACTATTACACAATTAAGTATTTTTCGCCTTTTTAATGCGTTTTTATTTCCGTGGAAATTGAAAAATATAAGGTTGCCAGTGATTAGTGAATATGATTTTTTGGAACGTAATTACGAGGAAAAGTGAATATTTTATTGGGTTTGAAAAATATCAAGTAAATTGTCAGAATTTTGATTGAATGTGTTTGGTTTAAATTAATCAACTATAGAATGTAATAACTAATATATTATTAATAATTGAAATATCTCTTATTCAACAACGCCTATTTATTTATTTTCGGAGATGACTAGAATGTTTTATAATTATACGATCTAATTTAAATTTTTCAATGTAAATTAATAGTTTGAAAAATTATAATAATGAAACACAAAGACAAAATAATTGAGTAAACAAAACAAAAGGATTTTGTTTTATTAATAACATAAAAATTCCAAAAAACATCCAAATACCTTGAGAAAATAGAGAAACATTTAAATATGTAAGAACAGCACGCAGTTGATGAAAAGTGTATGAACTTATCAATTTAAATTATAAATAGTCAAAGTCTCTTTTCAAGCTTCATCTTGAAGAGAGAAAAAAATAATCCAATAACTATAGATCTCAAATAAGTTTCAGAGTAGCCTTTTATTTTTCAGCACTTGTCAAATCTTCAATTTTTGTTATTCCTCAATAATCTTATGATAAATGTTCTTTTTTCTCTTGATCAACTCCACCAATAGTTTCCACAAACTTACCCATTTGCTCGTTGGATTTGTCCATGTCAGAAGTAAGTGCATCGATCATGTGCTCCAAACTAAATATCAGTCATCTGTGTTTCTCCTCATTTTCCGTTCAGGCTTTATTACTTCACCTTCAAATTTAATTGTTGTGAGTAAATTTGAACACAATCCTCATCAAATTCTTCATCTTCTTGATTCACATTTTCCTCTCCCCCTAAACCCTCCACCACATCTATTGGAGTTTGAGTATTTATTCCGGTAACTCTATCTTTGCCCCAAATAAATGATAATTGATCATAGGGAAAAGGTGCATCTAGCCCCTCTGACTATTCAGTCAGGATCAATTTGCCCTCCTTGTAACTAATGAGACCAAGTAGCCCCTCTTAGGTTAACAATAAGACCATTTAAACACTTAATGAAACGGAGTCAAGAACGCCGTCTTCACACTTTTCACTGTGTCTATCTCTCACGCTATAAACTTAGTAAATTAGGGATTCAACATTTTACCCCCAATTTTTTCTAGAAAAATCATCATCCACTTTCTCTTGTAAGCTTTGTAGAATTGAAGTGACACATCCATGGAAACTTCATCGAGCACATCGTCAATGAGAAGAAGAAGAAGAAGAAGATCTTGAATTGCAAGAGGAAAGAAAAATCTGCAAGTGTGGTGATTGAGAAGTGCTTTGGACTTCATGGACCAAGAGAATCATCATCCACTCTCTGGAACTTGGGAAATGCTATGCTGAACCAGTAAAACGTCAGTTCAATTATCTCTATTGCTTTAATAGCAGTATTCAGAATTTAAGAAACGAGGCCCCAAAGCTGGAACGCATCAAATCTGGCCTGCAGAATAAGGTTGATACAGAGGAGCGCAATGCACAAGTCATTGATCCAAGCATTAAGGATTGGTTAGATCATGTGGTTAGCATCCAAGCAACGAATACTGAGATTGAGACTGAAATTACCACCTTCAGACAGAATGGTCTGAAGCTTCCTGTAGTGACAGAATTGTCTGAAACAAAGGCATGGGAGCTCTTCAAATCAAAAGCCCGCAGTTGCATTAAACAAGGAAATGTGATTAATGCTGTTGCACAACAAGTTGTGAATGAGTGCAAAGGTCTAAAGAATTAAGTGTTTGTTTGGTTTTGTAACTTGGTGCTAATGTGAGAAAATTAGTTTGTCCATTACTCAAGTTTTTGTTTGTAAATCACAATGTTACATTCGAAACTCATATCATCAATGGCAAACAAGTTAGGTTTTCTTAGCTATAGTTGAATATCTATTTTAATTTTTGTTTGTGTAGTTTAGTGGTATCTTTATTTAATGTGCTTTGAGGTTTAACTGTAATATAGTTAAATGTTGTTGTTCATTGATATATACTTATTTTAGATGACATAAGTTAAGAGATCCTATCTGCCACACATATATTGCATATATAAAGAAACAAAATTTATACAGCAGAGTGTATTGATACACACCTAAAATGCTCAAAGACCCAATGGCAGATGACAGATAGTGTGGTTTTTTTCCTTCTTTATCTGCATTGATACACACCCAAAATGCTCAAAGACCCAATGGCAGATGGCAGATAGTGTGATTTTTTTCCTTCTTTATATGCTGAGAATTGTAAAAGAGCCCTATTAATTTACAAATTTAGGAGAAACACAAGAATTACAGATTAATAGACTAAAGCAAGCATGCGGTCTTGGCTATATCAGCAACAGACCCAAACTCAAATGGTTAATAGAAATATCATGACATGGTAAATCTAAACAGCAGCAAGTGAGAAAATAATTTTAGCAGCAAGTTTTTGAAACAAGGAAAAATATATAGGCAGCAAGTTTCTCAAGACTCAATATATAGGGCAAACAAGAAAACAAGGAAAAATACAAAATCTGAAATCATCACCAAATCTTATGATTTCATTCAAAAACATTTCATCACAATATGATTCACATAAGTTTTAACAGCTAACAATATTTGAGTGGCAAAAAACCATATGCTCCTATGCATAGGGATCAAAATAGTTTGTTCGCAAAAATAAAAAACAAAAAAGAAACTTCTTTTCAACTAAGTAGATGCATCTTTGTTTCCTGTCCTCACCCTTTTCTTCTCTCTCTGAATGTGAAGTTGGCTTGCAGTAACTGAGGGCTTTCCTTTCCACTTCAGACCTGGTGCTTTGAATGGGAGATTGGTAGGAGTAATTGATTGACTTCCATGCACAGCAAAAATAATCTTTCTGCTGCCATAACTCCTTGAAGCCTGTTTTGCTCGTCTGAGTTCCTTTTCATTAGTTGTGGCCCCAACATGCTTCACTGGAAAAATATGCACAATGTCATCAACACTTAAATCTCTTATGAATTTTGTCATCTCACGAATCCTAGTATCATTTTCAATTAGTACCAACCCTTTTTCATGAGTCTCTCTATGTTTTTGATACATTAACTTAGTCACATTTGGCATCTGAAACTCCTCTCTATACCTTTTAATCATGTGAGTAAATGATAAGAAATCTATGTCTACATTCTCTACATGGCTACTTTCACCCCTCAGTGTATGACAAATTAGGTGTATGAACTCATCCACCCTTATAGTTAAACACCAAATTCACATTCTCCATTACTGTTCCTTCACCCCCTAAAACGTAACAAAGAAAGAAAACAAAAAAAATCCATCAAAATACATACAACATATTTATCTAGAATTGAACAAAAACTAATCTTTACTATTACTTCAAATAAACTACTGTTGAAATTGAATGAAGAATGAATGTCAGTGTTAGAAAACCATTTTTTATCTTTAGAAAATAATGATTTTCCTAGTTGTTTGTGCACTAATCTATGTAAATAATGAAGAATGGGCTGAAAAAATATGTACCTTTTGTCGGAATCGTGCCAACAAGTGGGGCAACTCACCGAATAGACCACAAAATCTGTCTTTATCTTTGCCCAGATAACTGATTGTGAAAAATTATGCAATTTCCAATCTTGTGGGAATCAGGTTGTAAAATTAATTCTGTGGAAGATTAGGCTAAAACACAAGAAGAATTTGTTTGGAAATTGAGAAGGAGAAATATCAAGTGAGAATTAAAATTGAGAATTTTTTTTACCTGCGATAAAGCTTTTTCACTGAAGAGAGAGATCGACGCGGTGAAAAGCGAGAAGACGGAGTTCTTAACTCCGTTTCATTAAGTATTCAAATGGTCTTATTGTTAACCTATGAGGGGCTATTTGGTCTCAATAGTAACAAAGGGGGCAAATTGATCCTGGCTGAATAGTCGGAGGGGCTAGATGCACCTTTTCCCTTTATCATAATACGGAAATGACTTATTTTTCATGAAAGAACAATATGGATGACTCTGCAAAAGTACAGTGACATGTGAGTTCATAATAATGTCGCTAAATGTAAATAAATAAATATGATTTAAGTAAAAAATATATGATAATATGTTGCCTTCAAATAATAATCGCATACACATGTACTTGCTATAACACACTTTCTATCATCATCCCAACCAAAGTCTCTTAATTCTCCATTAGTTCACACGTCATAAATAGCATAATATTTTTTGAATAACTTGCAACAAGATTCAAGATGAGGTTTTTGTTCGAAGGTACTAGACAATTATAATATATAACCAATAATAATAATAATAATAATAATAATAATAATAATAATAATAATAATAATAATAATAATAATAAAACATTAATTAACAAAAATAGTTCACGATTGATGATGAATTAAATATAAAAAACTATTTGTATAGGTATATATGTACAAATCCATAGGCAACGACTTTAAGAACATAATTCGACAAGAATGATTGAAAAAATAAACGTAAATTGGACGAAATAAGTCAAACAACGAAAAGAATAAACATGACTTTGTGAAGCAAAAGTAACAGCAATTTGCAGGAACGATGTGAGAAACGACTTCAAAATAGCAGGAGAAGACGCCGGGAAAATTTTATGGGTAGGTGTTATTTATTTTTTTTAATAAAACCAAGTGTATCAATTTAAAATCCTAAGAAATTAATGAGAACACCTACTCCCGCTAAGGAAAGAGAATCCCGAAAAGTTGTACCACTTTCCTTGCAGTTAAAAATCTTATTACTTTCCTAAATTCATTAAAATTGAAACAAATATAAATTTAAAAAATAGGAATCGGATTACTTTCCTAGCTCTGAATCCGTAACAACCAAACGTGGCCTCGTGGCCTAAGTATAACAAATAAAAGTAGAATTTTTTTATGGGCTTTTATATTCACACTATATTTGACTCCACATCTATATCATATGTATACTTCTATATAACTGAGTTATCTCCAACAAAAAATTTCATTCAAAAAACATAAAATAATCTACAGATTTTATAAATAAAAAATTATTTATACCTTTTTTTTCTCTCTCTCCCTCATACTCACACATGTTGCACACTTTTTCTATTTTAGAATTCATATATGTTATATTCAATAACATATTTTCTTATGTACATGACATTCTACATTTATTCACACAAATGAATAAATATGTAAGTTTTTCCATATTAAGAAGTGATTGATAATGCTCATAATATTTTATTATGTCAAATAATCGCCAACATATATTAAACACATTAAATAAAATAATGAAGTGAATTATTTTGTAAAACATCATAAACAGTTAAATGTTTTATTATACTTTATATGTAGATATAATATTTAAAATATTTTTTAATTACATTGAATATGACATAGTTAACAATTTCACATTATAATTAAATGAATACCTAAATAAAAGAGAGACTGATATTTATAAATTCATATATTCTATTATAATATTTTTAGAAAGTATAATCTAGTGTAATTGGATATACAATCATAGTTAACATATTTACAGGGTTCATTACACTTTAGTACCCGAAAATTGGATGTTTTAATTTTGTTGTTCCAAACTTTTAAAAAATTACATATTAATATATATTGTCTGCACAAATGAACACTTATAGAAAGAACTATAACAAATTTTCCGGCCTCGCAAATGTTGGCTTGTACTGTCAAAAATCTTTCAAACTCATTCTTTAGTTTATTCAATTTGTATAGATATTGGATGTTGTTGTTGCTCAGCACATTTTTTAGCAGTTCATGTTAACATTAGTGAGCCCGTTAAATTGTTCTAGCATTATAAGCGTTAATTTGTGTAAACATACAATATCAATATAAGCGGTTAATTTGTGTATAGATATTGGATGTTGTTGTTGCACCGCACAATTTTTAGCAGTTCATTTTTTAACATTAGTGAGCCCGTAAAATTGTTCTAGCACTATAAGCGTTAATTTGTGTAAACATACAATATCAATATGTAAATTTTGAAATTTTGGAACACCAAGTATAAAGCGCTCAAAGTTGGATACTAAAGTGTAATCAACCATATTTTAATACAAACAAAATGAAGATACGTAAGCTGCATTATTATAGTTTCTTGAATTGAATTTTTTTATGTTTCATTTTATTTTATCAACCTTATTTTGACTAAATTTATTTTACATAAAACACAATTATCAATATCCTAAGAACTAAATCAAACAAATCTATAAAAATATACAAACTTAAAAATATTTAAAATTAAACCTAAGTTGTTATAATGTTTGTTCACATATATATTTCTGAAATTTTTAGCCATGGTCAGTTGTACATAAATGTTTCACGAGTCATAAGTCGTGCTGATTTCAAAGTTTTTATTTATAAAAATGATGAGAGTGTAACAAATATTATTCAAATGTTGTATACAAATAAATGTTGCATAATTTATAATACAATATTTGATTGTAGTAGTTTATTAATAATCTATACAATTATTTGAAATAAAAGGATATATATACATATGTATATGTGTGTAATAAAACAATAATTTCTTTTAACGATTGCCAACTTATTTTTTTTAGATTGGAAATAATATTTGTCGGATATAAAAAAGACAATCTGATAAATATTATTATATAATGACTTCTGAAAATGAAAATCTAATCAAATCTAAAATTCTTAAATCTTGCTCCCTTTTTTAAATATCAAATCACCATAAATGAATGTTTAATATCTATTTGTAAGTTTATAAATGATCTCAATATATATATATATATATATATATATCTGTGTGTGTGTGTGTGTGTGTCATTTTTCATATTATATTATTACTATTCTAAATTTATCACTATATAATGACTTTTGAAGATGAAAATCTAATCAAATTTAAAAATTTTAAATCTTGCTCCCTTTTTAAAACATTAAATCACCATAAATGAATGTTTAATCTCTATTTGTAAATTTATAAATGACATAAATGATATGCTAGGTGGTTGTGTTGAACGATTCTTAGACTAGAATTATCAATGCTCATTTCGCCAACTGGTCGGCCGCCACGGTGGAAAAGGAAAAAAAAAATAGAGATGGTTTGATTTCAGCGTTCGACCGAGGGAGGCCAGCAGACCGCTGGTCTCCCTCTCTCCTCTCTCAATATTTTATTGTGTTTTTTTATATTTTGTATTTTTTTATGTATTATTAAAATGAAAATATATTTATTATATTAAAATTTCATTGGATATGTAACTTTTATTTGGATATTTGTCTTTATTTTATTGGATATGTAAATTTTATTTGGATATCTAGATATAATGCATATATTTTTTTAATAAGTTCTTTTAAAAAATTAAAAAATATCAAAATTTGTATTTTTCATTCATTATAAATAGAGACCGTTTTTACTAAATTTCCACACCTCACAACTTGCAAGCTTGTCGAGCTATATGAAAAATAGGTCACAATTTCGCAATCGAGAAGCTCACGCCATTCTTCGTGACGACTTGATCGAGCACATATGACAAAAATTCGGCTATCAGCACTAAATTTATATTTTTTTCATTTATTTTAATCGTCATTTGTTTATTTCAATTCATGTTGAGTTTATTGTTATTTATGTTCTTGTTTTGTTTATTTTGTATTTTATCATATTGTCTATTTTATAAAAATTTGTTATTTTATGTTATTACAATTTTTAATAATAATTAGTATTTATTTTAATTGTTATTAATTATATTATATTTATTAATAAAAGAAAATATAATGTTGTGGTTGGGTGTTTGGGGTGGTTGCTGATAAACTATCAAATTGTATGTGGTTGGGTTGGATTAAATATTGGTGATGTGTAAGAGAGATAAATTAATTAAATATTGGAGGTGGTTGCCCGGTTGGGGTGTTTGCCCGGTTGCTGATAATGGTAGTCTTATGGGCGACAATGCCATGTCAGTAATTTCCTTTTTTTTTTCATTTTCGGCTCTTCTCTCTCTCATTTAATTTTTTTTTTTCCATTTCGACTCTCTTCTCTCTAATTTTTTTCCTCTTTTTGATATGTGGGCTATATCAACTTCATCTCCGTACCCTGTGTTGCTTTAGGCTTCCACCCACAATAGTTATTCTCCAATCTAATATTATTTTGATTTCTACATTTACATGGTAGATTTTGTATGTGATTATCGAATGTGCTAACAATTAATGTTTCTATATTCATCAAATAGTTAACAGCAAATGAGAAAATCTGAAATATCTTATGCACTCGCATGTGCGGAGCAAATATTTGTCCAGCGTTAATAATTTAAAAAAAATTGTAAAAATAAGAAGAACCTTGTTGGACATATATTAATCAATTCTTAATTGCTTCAGGCATAACTATCTTCTCAAAAAAGCCTTCAGACACCAATAAGAGAGTGTAAATGAACATGAATTTATGCCTCATAAAACTGTATTACATAAAAATTACCATCTTTAATGTGTAACATCTGAGATTTTCAGAGTTCATTAAGAAAATTAAAGAAATTAATTAGAGCCTAGTTAAGGATATTTTGGCCCTAAATTGCGATTTTAGAAATTATTTTTCGTAAAATCGTATTTTTGAGAATTTTGATTCCAGCTCAGTCGCAGCCAATTTTGGTCATGTTTGAAAGGTGTTGACCCAAGGAGCATGCCGGTGCTTTCGGATTTTGAATCTGAAGTCGTTTGAACTCCCGGTGAATTAAATCGCGTTTAAAGGAGTTATGAATAGTGTTTTTCCGTAGGAGCGCGTTCGTTAGAAATTTGTGAAATCCCGTGTGTTGACCTGAGCCTTGATTTTTCAAACCTATCCTATAGGAAATTTCTCAAGGAATCCGTTGGCGTCCCCGAAATTTTATTATGAGGTCAATTGAACGCTCAAGAATTTTATTTTTCCCTTGCGTGGAATAATAACTTTATTTTTGAAAAGAGATTAATTTCTCGTTTTCCTTCAAAACGACTAATCTTTATTCCGAGTCAATTTGCTTCAACAGTACTCGAGCCAACGAACCTGCCGGTATTTTTAGATTTAATAAACGAGGTCATTTGAACCTGCCATCGAATAAAGCGCCTTTTATCCGAATTCGATATTTTTAAAGCAGTATTGTTGCACTGCTGAAGCTTCCCGAGGAAGCCATTTATTTTTCTATAAATAGAGCCCCTCCCCTTTCATTTTTCCTCGCTCATTTCTCATTCTTAAATCCCCATTTCTGTAGTAGAGAGAGAGTAGAGGGAACCCTCTTCGTGAGGGCACCCCAGTGAGAGAGAGCGGAGTGGGGGCGCCGCGGGGCTGGGCAAGGAGCCCCGTGGGGGCAAGGGAGCCCCGCGGGGGCGCAAGGAGCGTCGCGGCACAAGGAAGCCCCGCGGGGGCAAGGGCGCGCGGGCGCGTTGGGCAGCTTCGACACGTTTTCGTGCGGAGGCCATAACTTTCGCCTCGGTTGGAGTTACGAGGCCCATGAGTACTCAAATCGAAGCTCTTTCGATGATCTACAAGGTAGAAGTGGCCGATCATCCGGAATCTCGATCGGTCGAATCGGATTTTCCGTCACCTTTTGTGATAATTTCAGATGCTTTAATCTTTTAATTCTCGTGTTTTAAGTTATAGTTAAGGGTCAAGGGTTTAGATATCATTTCGATGTCTTATTAGGAGATCGAATAAGGTTTTAAGTCATTGATCGACTTTTGTAAAGATGAGGTGAACCCCGAGGAGGCCCAAGGAAGGATTTTCGGCTCGTTGCTTCGTCTACGTGCTCGTTATCGAAATGTTCATCATCGAGGTGGGTGGTTCTAAACCAAGTATAAGGTTTGAGCTATTAAGCTCTAGAAGCATGATAGGGCAAGATGAATATCCAATTAAAATATTTTATGCTCTGCCTGTTTAGTCTCTGTACAAGGAAAGGAAATGAATAAAGGAAGTTATATGCATGATATTGTTGAATTGTTATTTGAGTTTGATAAGATAAAGGAAGTTGTCATAAGTTAAGTGATCTCTCAAGTATGTTTAGATATGCTAGAATTGTTTAAATACGATTGATACTAGCCTGAGATCTAGAATTGCTTTATTGCAATCGATGTTTATCCGTGTTCATTTCATCGTATTTGAATGTTTATGCTTTGTTAAAGCTCGTATAGTTAAGGATTAAGAATTGCCTTGTTAAGTGTAACGTTAAATCCCTTGTAGGTCGAGATCATGCTCAATTAAGAATTAGCTTTAGATGATTGCTCTAGGCTTGGTATTGCGAGCTAAGTCAAGTAAGTAAGGAAGGTTAAGGTTAAGGTTAAGAAATGAGGAATTTAAGGAAAGATATAGTTTCTGTTGTAAGCAGGTTATCGAGCTCAAAGAACAGTTTATTTACATTATCATGCCGTGACATTCGTGTCACTAATGTTGAACATTTGAAAGTAAAGAGAGTCACTGTTGGGTAATCCCCTCGCATACTCAGAGGATACTTGAGGTAACCCCTCTCTCATCCTAAGACATAAGGGTGCAGTAGACAACATGTTTGAGCCAGGAAAGGCGCCAAAAAAGGAAGTAAAAGGTTTTGCGGGTATGGAGAGGGCTTTTGCGATTTGCTCTCCATATGCCGTCAGTTTATAATTAGATATTCCAAAGTTTATTAAAGAGTTTTCTCGTAAAACCCCACTGAGTACATTAGTGCTCACATCCTTTTTTTCAAATGTTTTCAGGTTGAGATGCTGAGGCCGGTGATGTGCTGCTGGTGGGGTTGTCTGAGGTTTCGAGTTTGTTGCTCTATATAGTTACATGTTTTTCTTCCGCTAAGTTTCTGCTAAGTACTCTGATACTAGTATCTAGTCTTGATTAATGTAACTTGACTTTTGAGAATAGCATGTCTTAAATGCTATGAATTCTAGTTATCAATAAAGTATTTGAAGCATGTTCTTTTGACATACCCGTCTATGCCTTTATTGATTCCGAGTTATTTGAATAGTCATACCTGTTGAGCATTCTGGTATCTATTCATTTTCAGTTGACTTGTAAATAAGTCTCGCATGCTTGTTATCATTGTCCGCCTACGAAGAGGCTTTTTCTTCCAAACATGATTATGTTCGTTCAAGTTAAGTTTTAAGTTAGTTCCTGGTTTGGTCCTATGAATGGGACAGTATGATTTATTTGACTCCGACCTTTTTATGGGTCTTAGCCATTGTGGCTTGCGAGAAAGTTTTGCTTAGTTATAAAGTCAAATTCCTATCTGTTTGTCTTTGGATTCTGTTTAAATTTTGGTTAGCCTATGACTTGGCATTCATTTGACTCGATTGAATCCTTTGACCCCCCTTCGACTTGTTTGAACCCTTTGACCCCGTTGATTCGTCAAAATCGATAGTTCTTCCAAGTCATAAAGTTAAGTTGCCTAGTTCTTGAGGTGCTAACTTAGTTTAATTCTAAAAACACCCCCTAGATTTCTGATTTTTCGTGCTATTTTACGCACAACAACCTCGTCCCCATCCTCGGGACCGGGCTGTTACATAATGACATATTTAATCATTGATTATAGCCAATAAAATTCCACCATTGAAACTCAGGAGGTGACTTTGTAGTTACTGCCTGGTGAATTCATTTTTTTAAGTATCACACTTTAATTGTAGGTCAAAGTTCTAAAATTTCTAATTTGCGAGATCAAATTGAGATTATGAAATAAAAGTTTTTAACACAAAAGATCGATTGATTGATCGAATTGAGATTTTGAGAATTTTCGTTGTTCAGTGCATTGTAGAAAGAGCCCTAGTGAGAGTGAGTAATGATGGATTGAGAGGAGATCGAGAGCATACAAATTATGACCTATGATGCCAATGGGTAGGGTAGGGTACGAGCATGCCTTCACCATACCTTACGCTAATATAAAATGTCATACCCATACCCTATTCTATTTTTTATAGAGAGTAGGGTACGGGTATTACCCTACGGGTAATCGGATACCCGCAGGTAAAATGGTTTATCCGTTTAGATTTATTTAATAATATATAACAATAAAAAAACCCAAAAAATACGAAAAAAAAGTTAATACATGAGTTCTTTTGTCAAAATATAACCAATACAAACAAATCAAATTCTTGTGATGCCACCATAACAAGTAAAAATTATTAAAAATTAACCCTAGATGAAAATTATTAAAACTTAAAAGTAAAAAGTTTATATATACATATATATATATATTTATTTATTTATTTAATATATTAGAATAATCGGGTAAAATCTTAATTTCATACCCTACTCTTACCCTAATAAAATTATCAGGTACGGACAGTACCCTACCCGTTACCCAAATCTATGGGTACTACCCGCCCCTATGACTTATTTACCTATGGGTAATTTTACCCTGCGGGTAAAATTGGCATCCCTAGACCTAGCGTGTCGCCCACATAGTCGCGCAAGAATGGCGCCCGACATATCATCTCTCTTATAAATGATCTCAATATATATATATATGTGTGTGTGTGTGTGTGTGTGTGTGTGCGTGTGCGCGCGCGCGTGCGTGTTTGTCATATTATATTATCACTATTCTAAATTTATTATTTTAATAAATTTGTGGGTATTTATTATTTTATTAATTACTAGACCAAAATGTTAAAAAGGGAACAATGTGAGCCTTGTAAAATAGTTGGGGAGGTTATGTGACCTTTAACCCAAAAATCAAAACATAAAAATGGTGTGTGTACACACGTGCCACGTCGCATAGTGAAACATTCGACAAGAGTTATCCGCATTTGGGGATAGATTTTAAAGTGGAGGGGATATAATAATTCCAGTTTTAGACTATCACAATAGGTAGTTAAGTGTCACAATATGTTAATTGAAGTATCACATAGATTTTTTCGACATGCGACCAAAACTCTTATTTTTGGAGTAAAAAAAAGATTGTAGATAACCAAAAATTATGGACCCCAGGACACTTGTCAGCTGCTATGCTTCCTCTCCATCGAGAAATTCTATGCTACCCCGCGAGTAGTACCCAAGTGGTACAATATATCTAATGTGACACTGAAGAATTTGAAGATCGTAGCTGATTTAGCCATGAATATTAGGGTTTTGTTTTCTGAAAACTGTAATGTAAAATCTGTAATTTTATTATCGAATTCAATCAGTTATGCATTACAGATATTATGAGTATTTATACAAGAGAAAGCTTGCTAACTACGCCACTAATGATCTACGGTGAGAAACACAGGCATGCAACTTCTTAAGATCGAACGGCTGCTGCTTCATATTGATGTGGTCCAAGCTGTGAGCTAACATGCCTATTCCACGTGGCATCTTTCTCATTTAGCATCCTCACATATAGCGCACCGCAGTTGAAGCTAGAATCCAGCCATCTTTATCTCTGCATGAATCTGCATGCAATATGCAGACTTTAGATTTTAGATTTCCCAAAATCAACAGTCACAATAGATCAATAGATTTAATGTGACACATAAAAGTGTCACATTATATATATTGTGCCACTTAATAGTACCGGCAGGGATAATATAGACAAACATCCCCTCCACCTTATAATTCACCTCATTTGGGAATAGTTCAAGTCTTCGAGATCCACCACGAGTATTGTGAATTCGACAGACTAAATAGAAGCCATAAATGTATTGTGTTACACACTTATACATGAGTAGTTAGAACTTAGAAGACATGTTGTATTATACATTAATACATGAACATGTGCGTTTTCTCCTTATTCCATGTGCATTTTACTAATTAATCCTACAAATTTCAAAATTTATTCAAAATTAGTAACCAAATGACATTTCCTCAAATTTCAATTACAAATTAACCATTAATGTTAAAAAAAATCGATCAATTAATCATTCATATTTGATTTTGCACCGTACCAGTCAATTTGTATTGATTAATCAGTTATATATTTATTATTTACTATTTATGTCCCATTTATATATGTTGATTTGATTTTTCAACAAGATTAAAAAATATTAGAAAATATAATTGACCAAGGTAAACTTCTTAATGTGCACATTTATTTATTTGTCAATGTTTTTTTTTTTGAGAAGATCTTTGACAATGAATTAATGATTAATATAAATATATTAAATAGAGGTATATATTAGAAAATGAGCTTGATATACATACATACATACCATATAGATATAAATCAGTGTATACTCTGTATATTAAGACATTCAAAAAGGAAAACAAGAGTATATGAATGAGATGGATGAAGTATTTGAATTATTTATTTATTTTGTTGAGCAAAGATGGAGTATTTGAATAATGAATTGGATATCCAAACAGTAAAGCTAAAGGCCCAATTTGCTGGTGAGAAGAGAACCGTTCGTGCAGACACGTGAGGGCATATCTGTCAATTGGAGATGATGAATCCTGAACCGTCGATCTGAATTTGCACAGCGGCTCCTAAAATTTCAAATTCTCCGTCCCCATCATCCCGCTCTTCTTTCTTTCTCAATTCCATTTCTTTTCTCACACACCGCGCGCACACAAATACACTCACTGTTACTGGGAGAGATCTCATAATTATTGCATCCAGACTCTCTCTCTCTCTCATCCCACGCACAAAGACTCCCAGACATTCTCCTCAACATGTCGGTTCGACAGGAGAAAGAGAAGGGAGTAAATGTGCAGGTCCTCCTACGTTGCAGGTAAATGGAGTTGCTATTATGCTTCGATTTCTAATCTCTGTCACTTTTTTTACATATATTTTTTCCTTGTATTTTTTTAATTTTGGGATTTGATGTCAATGTTGGCGTTCTGCAGGCCGTTCAGCGACGATGAGTTGCGTAACAATGCGCCGCAGGTTGTGTCGTGCAACGACTACCAGAGAGAGGTATCGGTTTCACAGAGCATCGCCGGCAAACATATTGATAGGGTCTTTACATTTGATAAGGTACTTTGTCTTTTTCTCTGTTTTTCTTTGCCGGGATTTAAAGTTCCATATTGACAAATTGCCAGTAAAGTGGGTTAGGGAATCCATATGCACACACAATTATTTCAAGGTCCTTCAACAAATTGTTAGTAGGGTTTTGAAAAATTGATGTTCGAAAATGACCAGTTAGAAGAGTTTCAAATTTAGGATGTTAGTGCTTTTGGTAGAGTCGGCGAGTGATAAATACTGAAATTGACCGATTTTAAATTCTAAATTACACTGCTTTAGGATTACACTGTCTCTGAGATCTCAGCCTCTCCTTGGATTTTTATATGAATTGATTTACCATTATGTTTTAATATATAGGTGTTTGGACCTAATGCCCAACAAAGGGATCTTTATGAGCAAGCAGTTATCCCAATAGTGAATGAAGTTTTGGATGGTTTTAACTGTACCATATTCGCGTATGGACAAACTGGTACAGGAAAGACTTATACCATGGAGGGTGAATGTAAGAGATCAAAGGTAATTTACGTTCATATGTTTCCACTCACCATCTTTGACTTTAACTCTCGGCCACTGATTTTTCTTCATTAACCTTAAAAGGGTACTCCGAGTGGAGAATTGCCACGAGGAGCAGGAGTAATACCTCGAGCAGTAAAACAAATTTTTGATACATTAGAGAGTCAAAATGCGGAATACAGTGTAAAAGTCACTTTCTTGGAGCTGTATAATGAAGAAATCACCGACTTGCTAGCCCCTGAAGATTTGTCTAAAGTCGCATTGGAGGACAAGCAGAAGAAGCAGTTACCACTCATGGAGGACGGGAAGGGCGGTGTACTTGTCAGAGGATTAGAAGAGGAAATTGTGGCGAATGCTAGTGAGATTTTCTCTTTACTTGAAAGGGGGTCAGCTAAGCGTCGAACTGCAGAGACTCTACTTAACAAACAATCGAGGTAGTTATTATGTTTCTGCTCGGAATCCCTTGCATGGTTCTTCTGGTTTTCTGAAATAAAGCTTAACTGGTTTGTTTTTGGACATCAGTCGATCACATTCTCTCTTTTCCATAACAATCCATATAAAGGAAGCAACACCTGAAGGCGAAGAACTAATAAAATGTGGCAAGTTGAATTTAGTTGATTTGGCTGGTTCAGAGAACATATCTCGTTCTGGTGCACGGGAGGTAAATTAATGATCCTGTGCTCATGTAGTTCCTAGTGAATTCTTATCAATGATATCTTGGCCTATTTGCTTATGATGTATTTTCAATGATTACAACTTTCATATTTCAAGGGGAGAGCAAGAGAAGCTGGTGAAATAAATAAAAGTTTGCTGACATTAGGACGGGTGATTAACGCACTTGTCGAACATCTTGGGCATATTCCTTACAGGTTTAACCTCCTGTGAATCTATGACTATTATTTATTTTCACTATTACTTGTTTTTTGGTCTTAAAGGAAACTACATTATCAGTCTAAAGTCTAAACCTCATATACTGATTCTTTAACAGGGATAGTAAGCTGACTCGCTTACTTCGTGATTCATTGGGTGGAAGAACGAAGACATGCATTATTGCTACAGTGTCACCGGCAGTGCACTGTCTTGAGGAAACCCTTAGCACATTGGATTATGCCCACCGGGCTAAGCATATAAAGAACAAACCTGAGGTTTGTTGCATATTTTGCATTTCCTAATGACTTCATCATCTTCTTTCTTTTTAAGTATTCTTATCTTTTACCTTGTGAGCAAAGTAGGTGATTTATCTCTATTTGAGCTAATTCTAATCCTAGTAAATCTACCAGTGACTTTTTGTACATTGGTTGTCTCTATTGTTTAACACTCATGGTTGAATTGTTGTTCCTCTTTTGAGAAATTTAACCACTGCCAGCCCAAATATGATTGGTTTATGTTCGTCCTAATTTCGATTCTTTTCAATTTCATTTAAATTGTATCTAGTATTTAGGAAGGCTAAAGTCTTTCAGGTTACCTTCTTGTTGTGATAATTGCATATCTTGTGAAGCTTTATATGGTGGATGGGTGAGTGTAGTAATTTAATTTTGTTATGGAGACAACATCATTATTCTTGGGCCTGTCATTGTGAGATATAACACATGAGAATGTAAAACTGGACCAATTTATTCATATGAAGGTGCATATTGGGTAGCCTCAATATATTTTCTTTAACTTGCAGGTGAATCAGAAAATGATGAAATCAACTCTGATTAAGGATCTCTATGGGGAAATAGAACGGCTTAAAGCAGGTAACTTTATTTTGGTTGTGATGTAATGTTTTTGTGTATCATACTGATGCTTTCTTTTAAAGCACCTTCATGCCAATTTACATCTCTCTCTCTCTCTCTCCAGAGGTTTATGCCACAAGGGAGAAGAATGGGGTGTACATCCCTAAGGAGCGATACTATCAGGAGGAGAGCGAGAAAAAGGTACCATACAGTGATGCTGCAATCCTTGATCATTCTCTAGTTATTTCCGAATATTCCAATCCCTTAGAAATTTTTAAGTCTGTCTTGTTGGCAAGCCCAAGACTTAGATTTTGTTAATTGATTTAAATATCTTCTGATGTGATGCTCATTGCTCGATAATTTCTTTAGTGAACTTCTAATACGAAAAAAATTCTTTAGTGAACTCATTTGTGTAATCATCACACATGTTTCTTTTTTTAAATTGCAGGCAATGGCCGATCAAATTGAACAAATGGGAGTGACAATAGAAAACCATCAGAAGGTTAACTTACTTGATTATCTTTTTATGTGGCATAAACATTAGATACTCATATCCCAGAATGCTTAATTGCTTTGATGTCTGATACACAGAAAATAGAGGATTTACAAAGTAAATATGAGCATCAGATCGAACAATGTACAGATTTGAGCAAAAAACTTGATGCCACACAAGTAAGCTATGTTCAATGACAGAATGACTATAGTAATGTTTCTAAACTGTATGTGAGTCTTATCTTGATTTGTTGGCAGAAAGACCTGAACCAAACGAGCAAGTTGTTGGAAAACACCAAGGACGAATTAAAACAATGCCAATATTGCCTCAAGGAGCGGGATTTTATCATATCTGAGCAAAAAAATGCTGGTATCTTTTTTTTGGCCTTGCTGGATAGTTGCATTTTTCATCCTGTGGTGTCTAATCTTGTTTCTGAAATTTTAATTAGAAAATGCACTGGCTCATCAAGCATGTGTGCTGAGAGCAGATTTGGAGAAATCCCAGAAGGACAATGTCTCACTATTTCTAAAAATCGGTATGTTCTTTTGTCGCCTTTTGAGTTCAACACTTCTATTTGTTTGAGAAGGGTTAAATTCAGTGTTCTTCTTTTCTATTTATTTGCAGCCAGAGAGGACAAACTGAATTCTGATAACAGATCAACTTTGAACAGTTTTCAAGCTGATCTTACGAAGCAGCTCGATACCCTTTGCAAGTTGTTGACAGGATCTACATCTCGACAAAGTGAATACCTTCGGTGTGTTGAGAATCTCTGTAATTCTTTCCTTGAAGTGCACAATAAGGTAACTTTTCTACCATTCAGATGGTTGTAAAACATTCTCCTGAATCTCTGTTGCCTTTATATAATATTTCTTTCTTTCTAACTTCCGAATTTGAAGAATGTTGTCTTCATATTGTTGTTCCCCTGAAGCTATTTATCTGTATCTTTTAAAAAATTTTGTCCACTTGTATAATTCACTATTATATGGCAAATTGCCAAATTCTGTATGTAGGCTGCTTTAGAACTAAAGAAGAAAGTAAGTGCTTCAAGGACTTTGTGTGTCTCCCATTTTGAGGCTGTTCAAAATGTTGTTAGGCTGCACAACGCTGGCAGTAATGCTGCTTTGGATGAGCTATCAGCTCTAGCTTCTTCTAACTCACATTCTATAGGAGAAGTAAGAAACCTTTCTAACTTCTCATACCCCCCTCCCCCCTGTATTCTAACTTTGTGTGGGATAGTCTTACCGTCTTTTAAATCTATGATGTAGTTTTTAGCTGCAGAAACTGTCGAAATGGATTCAGTTTTTGATGATCTTCAACAAACATTCTCAAGTCATCAAGGGGAAATGGCTGACTTGGCCAGAGAGCTTAGACAGGTTTACATATTCACTCATCACTCTTAACTAAATCTTTTTAGTACCATTAAAAAGATAGTTGTTTTACCACTAAGAAGGTTGTAATCTAGTTCCTTCTTATGGTTGATGTATTAACTTGAGATTTTTTCAGAGATTTAATGCTAGCATGGAGCACTTGATGAATACCTCAGAATCTCTCCATCAATTTATTGAAAACCTTTCTGAAGAATCACAAAGTCTAGGAAATCACGCAACTAAAGTTGATGAAGTTCAGACAAAGTGCATTACTGAATTTCGCAAAGCTTATGAGGTTTGATGAATTTATGGTCTACTGGCAACATGAAAGTCTGGCCCTAATTCTTCTAGCTTATTATGATTTTTATCTGCAGGAACAGTCCAAGACAGATGCTCAGAAGCTTATTGCTGACGTGACCAATCTGGTTTCTGATTGCATGCGTCGACAGCAAGAGATGGTTGGCTTATTTTTTCTTCATCTTTTATTCTATCTGTAGTTTTAGTTTTATTTATATGTCCACTGTTGATACTGACAGGTAGATGCAAGACTTGGTAATCTTAATGATAGTGTAGTGAGCAACAAGATGTTTTTGGATGGATATGTTTCATCAGTGGATGGCATTACTTCGGATTTGAAGAGAAAATGGCAGGACTGCTTTACACAAGCAGAAAGTAACCTCAAGGATGATGCTGACTTCTCTGCAGCTAAGCATTGTCGTATGGAGTTGCTTTTGCAGAAATGGTAAAAAACATGTCAATACTGCAATATCCTACTAGTGTATTATTGCTTTTTATTTAATTTATTTTTCATGTCCTGTCTCCATTTGATCCGTCCACTTTATGTTCCCTCTGCTTCTTTGATTTTGATCATTTTTTACTATTGTTTCAGTGTAAGCACTGGCGATGCAGCTTTGAAAAAGTCACAAAGAACCAAACAATTATTGACTGACATGGGAAGTCAGCATGCCACAGCAATTGCTTCACATGTTAGGTTAGTCAATTTACTAAAGCTGCCTAGTCTGATTATCATGTAATTTTTGTATATTCTCTTGCATATGTCGAGATCCAGTTCTATGGGTTTGATGAATTATTATGTTGGACAGTCTGGAAAGCTCAAAATCTAAGATTCTAAAATGAATATGTGCAAACTAGCCTTTTAAGCCTCCTTGCAATGAAAACTTAGTAAAACATGACATTTACTTTTGGAACTTTCTCTTCAGGAGCATGAGCGAGAGCAATGAACAGCATGATGCTGAGATTGAATCTGCGAGAGTTACAATTGAAAAGGATGCCCAAGAGAGTGGTGAAGATATCATTCGTTGCTTTGATGGTTAGTTGCTTTATACTTACTTTTTATTTTTTGATATATTGTTCACTTTATTCTTCCATGTAAAAATATTTATAATTGTTACTATCACTGCTTTATCGCGTTAGATAAAAATTCACTTACAGAATTGCATTAGAGATTTTTGTTGGGATATTTGTATGGAACAAGTGCATTGTTTCAAGACGAGTTAAAATTAATGTCTTTCTCTGAAAGGATTGTTTCATATGTTAATATTTAAAGATGTTCCAGTGGATTTCTATACTTGTGAATGTGATTTGATTTTTTTAGTAATAATTACTACAAAGTTAAATGGATTGGTGCTTAAATATTTACAATAATCTGTCATTGAAACTTACAGAAGTGCATTCAAAGATATGTCACATATTAGATGGCCTTTGTTAAATTCTTATACGAAATATTTGTGAAATTTTTAAATATTTTTTATTATCTCAGGCTTGTCAGAACAAGAGAGAGCATCTATTTCTGAAACTTTGGCAACTTCTAGAACTCATTCAGAAACAATAGAGAATCTTGAGAGAGATCATTCTGAGCAGGCAACCTGTATTGAACAATGTGCCACTGAGACTTTCTCTCAAAAATATATGGTATGCCCCGCTGCTTAACTATTTTAAATATTCGGTTTCTTAGACCAAGTCATATCAATCTTCTCTTGAATTCTTTTATCAGTTCTTGTCATGTGTAAACTTTTCAATATTACTACCTTGCTCATGAACTGTCCCTTTTAGTAGTTTGGATCTGCTCATGCAGCACAACAATCAGATTGTTACAACACTTCCCATTTCTTGTTTGATTCTAATGTTAGGATTACGAACCAACGGGATACACACCGATTAGGTGTGAGCGAGAGATTCCCAGCAAGAGCACTATCGAGTCACTTCGTGCAATGCCTATGGAGACACTTCAAGAAGAATTTCGAGAAAATCATTCTCTTGAATCAATTGTAGGGAAGGAAGTAAAGATCCAAGCTCCTCGTTCTCCACTCTCACAGATCAACTAGCAACTACCGTTTTGCTGGTCGGGCACTAAACTTGACTGGTTTATGTGTTTGTAGTTGTCATGTGTAGCTTACTTATACACAGAGGAGATACGTGAAATTGTTAAAGTTCACCTAGAGACATGATAGTTCATTCAAGTTTTGGATCCAAAATGTTGTAGGCTTATCCAAAGTTAGATGAATCCCTTGTCGCTGGTATCTATCGTAGATTGTGTAATATTCTGATTGGATTATGGATTATAAGTTGTGTTTGCCAAAAATATCAATGAATGTAAATTCTTATATGCGAGAGTTCTGCAGTATATGTTTTTGTTTATGATTGATACATGTAATTTGGTTTATTTGTTCATAACTTTTCATATAATTCCTATGAGGAGGATTCTTATCTAATTCTTATGAGGAAAGTATCATTGCGTGGAGATATCTTGCATGTAATATTTGATAAGGGATTACTTTGTTTAGCTCTTGTCTTAGATGACTGACTTAGGAAAAAAGTAAATATTTATTCTCTTTCTCCAACTGAGAAATTCTTCAGTGTTACATATTTGTAGAGCCTTTTTTTTAAACTGTCAATTTTGACAGTCACAGTGCACATTTAAGGCTAAAATCCCTCAATTATTGAGCAATAATCGATGTTAAACTAAGCTAGAATTTGTTCGAGGATTCAAGCATGATTTGAACAATATATATCAAGAAAAAATTCCTGTATACAAAGACTTTATTCACAAAATAAATTTATACAAGGGAACTAGAAAGTTTGACCTTGTATTATAATACCATGAACTAGATCTTAAATGCGAAAGGAAGCTCAAACACATTGGTGATACAGCAATTAAACCTTAACTTGTCCTAATTAATTAATTCTTCACTTCAATCCCTGATTCATCATCTTGGGGCTGTTCATGCTCCAGGCATCCAATGTCTCGATTTTGATAGTCTCGGTGCCGTTGTTGAAGGCGTACAAATGCGCATTTTCATACAATGCTATAATGGGATAAACTCTAGACGTAATGCAAGTCTTCCCTTCCTCAGCAAAACTCTCCACAACTGAATTATCAATCTGCAACAAACATTAACAATTAATTATTATCATCATAATCACACAAAAAATAATTAATATACATACCAAAGTCCTTAGAGAAAGCTTCATGTCCTTCAAATCTACATCTACAAGTCCTCCATAGGAAGGCCTATATGCTTCCTTCCCATCTTCCATGTGTGTCTTGCCATCCTCGGTAGAGGCCCTGCATGCATTACATACATACATTATATATATCAAGACAAGTAAATTAAAGCAAGCAAGAGAGAACAATTAAGTGTGTAAATCGATGGATCGACATACATGGATGCATCGGAACACAAAAGGACTACATGCTTGGTTTCATCCTCCTCCTCCTTGAATATTCTGAAAAACACAGGGGTGAACTCCTCCATGTTTTCAGAAGCCAACGTTATGAGCCCAAACGGTCCTAATCCACCTTCAACAGTCGATTTCATTTCTCCGCAGATACTCTCCGCATCATATCTATCCCAGTGCTTGTCAAACTTCTCAGCATTGTCCAAGCTCTCTCTCTCGAAAGAGAAGACCACATCCACATCAGCCTGCGCCGCCGTTACATCTTTGATCTCCACCCTCTCTCCCGGCGCAAGCTCCACGTTGCTCAACTCCACTTTGTTTCCCCTCAGCGACTCCACTTCTTGAACCGGCCATTGCAGCAGCTGCTTCCCGCTCGGATCCAGTTCGATTGTACGAGGGATCAGCTGCACACCAGCCCACCCTTTCTGAACGTCCCTGTCGGTAGCATCTGACTCGTTGGCCCAACCCCACAAGATTCTTCGGTTCTTGCTCGGATCGAAGAAGGATTTCGAAGCGTAGAAGTTTCCATAGTCGTACCTCAATCCATTCCATCCATCGATAAATTCCTTATCAGGGATATACCTGTCCTTTTCAAGATCGTACGTCCCGATGGTGTAATACTCGAACCTCGTCACGTCGAGGCTCACTTTGAACACGTGCTTGACGGTGGGGCCGAGAACGGAGGTGTCCAAACCGTTGTTGTCGGAAGTGGAGACCGGGAAGAAATCCGGGCACTCCCAGTTGCCGGTCTCCGCCGTGGAATGCAGCGGGTGCTTGGCCTTGTTCCAGCGGAAGAAGTCCCTGCTACGGTAAAGGAAGGCCATGCCTCTGTGCTTCCTCCTCCCGCCCATGACGATCCTCCAGTGGCCGTCGGGGGCCATCCAGGCCGTGGTGGGGTCGCGAAAGGCCGTCTTGTTGACGTAGTCGTCGGCGACGATCAAGGGGTTGCTGTCCGGCTTGACCCATTCACGGAGGTAGGGGTCGGATAGGTTGGCCGGGACGGCGAAGTTCTGGACTTGTGTGTTGTTCTTGTCGACAATGCCGGTGTAGAGAATGATGGGCTTGTTGCCGGGAAGGACGGTGGCGGAGCCGGACCAGCAGCCGTATTTGTCGAAGGGCTTGGAGGGGAAGATGGCGTTGTCTAAGGCTTCCCAGTTGATCAAGTCCTTGGAGACTGAATGAGCCCACACTATGTTTCCCCACACTGCTCCTTTTGGATTGTATTGATAGAAAAGGTGATAGATGCCGTTGTAGTACATTGGCCCTGCACTTCCATCAAACGTCTTAGATTCATGCTTGGCTAATTAGATTCTAACAAAATTAATATTGCTCACCATTTGGATCTGTGATGTGGATTCACCGTTGTAACACACCCCGCCATGCCACATGAAAACCAAATTAACTCATCATTACCAATACTATGATATAGATATAGTACGGAAAATTACAATTTAATTAAACTAATTAGGTTTGAACAACTTGTATGGGGACCATGAAAACTTCTCAGTTCAATTAGTTAATGAATGCACGCAAATTTGCAGCTCTTGTGGATTCCAGTTAGGCAATATTGTGACACCTTTAAATTAGAGCCACTTCATTAATATGATAGCCCTCAAGAAATCGTGAACATATGCGTGGTTCACGCGCACACACACACACATATGCAACTAAGATACTCTTTTTAAGTTGATGATGACATTAGTAATTGAAGTGAATTCAATTCTGAAATAATATATATATAGTTTTGCAATTAAACATTTTGCCTAATCAATATTATGAACCAGCGTGTCATGCATTATTATACTGTACAAGATTTTCTACTAATTTTAAAATTATTGTATGTTGAACTACTGCACTGATATGCATGTGATGCTTAAACATAGTATTATTATATATTTAAATAGATCAAGGATCAAGCAGATTGTCCCTATCGAAACATTTAAAAATAATAATAATACAGTGAAATCGAGAGAGGCCAAAATTATCCTCTACAAAAGTTTGACCTTTTCTCCTTTGCAAACCAATCCAAGAAGGTCAAATTCAGTGCCATATTATATTATATTATATTATATTATATATTATTTAATTACCCATGCATTCAAACTATAACAAACAAATCTACACCAAAATCCAAATAGTGACACATACTATATTGAATACATACAGTGTGTGTGAGAGAGAGATCGAGAGAGAGAGAGAGAGAGAGGGAGAGATGAATCGTGAATACCGTTTATCCAATGTTTGGGTGGTTGAAAGTGGTAACCAGTTCTGTGTTCTTTCTTGACATCGACGGCAGTCTTAGATTGTAAGTGCACGAAAACCTTGTGGGATGCTTCGACGCCATTGATGTTGAACAATGCTAAACAGCATAGGAGTAAGACTGCAGACAGAGCCCAAACAACACTCTTGGAAAAAGCCATTAATGAAGAAACTTATGTTTGCTGTGATGAATGAATTACTCAATGAATGAAGTGACTTTATTTATAGGCAAAGCAAAGATGGTGGATCCTTAGATAGTGGGAGAGAAGAGGTGCTTCTAGAGAGAGAGAGAGAGAGATTGTAGAGAGTTTTAGCGGTGAAAAACTTGATTGAGAAAATTAATGACTTTGATACGAAATTTAATTTGATATTTATATGCTGTTTTAGGTTTTCTTAACTGGTCAGTGCGCAACTGTTCCTTGTTTTTCTCTTCTTTGTGGATAAATAGGATTCTATAGACTCAGCCCAACAATAAATAAATAAAACCTATCAACTCTTGTTATTTTAAAATTACTGTTAAGTTTTATTTAATCACATATTTATTATATTAAATAAATTAGGGGCGATCTAGGGTTTCAAAACCCCATAAAAAAATAAAAAAAAATTGTAGGCTACAAACATAACTGTTTTTTCGTAATTTTAACATAACTTTTTTTATTTCAATACCACATGTCGGGTGTGTGAGTAAAAAAAATACAATTTTTTTATTTTCTTCGAGAGAAGGAGAGTTTTTTAGTATACTGAAAGAAAAATATTTCTTCATGGACATAATTGGATGATATGTTCACGTTTCAAACTTGTAAAGTACAAAGTCAAAATCAGAAAATATTGGCTTTTCAAAGGATAAGGATTAATAATTAATTACTAAAAAAGCAGTACTGAGGATTATCAATTTCAGTTATGGTATTGAGGATTTGGAAAAATCCAGTGTCACTCTATAATAATATAATTAAATCTATCAGCTTTATCAATTTAATTTTATCAATTTCAATAATTTGAGGATGTCAAAACTAGTTAACAAATCAAGAGCATGATCCAATACATGTTGCCTGAAGAAAATTACTCTATATTTTATTATGTGTAATATCGAACAAATTATTACATTTAAATTCTACTTCATAAGTTACATGTATACACAAAAAGATATTAAATATAGGGAACCCAATTAGAAGGCAAGATATATAGGATGTAAATATAATTTTATATTCATATTAGAAATGCAGCATTTTGTTATGTTATTTAAGTTGTAATATATGTTACTAAGAAATGTTGTATATTGTCCAAAATTCAGCATTATTTGCTATATATTACGTAGCTCGAGATAAATGCTTTAAAGATTATCCATTCGTTCATCGAAAATTGTCACTAAAAATCCACTTTCCTCGCTAACAGTAATTAATTAGCAGCAGTAATCTATCTAAACAAAATCTTTTTTCATTTTTTTTGTCTTATCTAATTGTTTTCTTAATTACAGCGCATGTGTTTATCTTTAAACTCAACGCACACAAAGGATTAACGGCCGTTAGTATTAAAAAAACAAATAAGAATTATTCCAATATATATACAACACACACACACACACACACCTGTGAAAAGATATACAAGAATGATATTGATGTACGAAGTAAATAAACTTTACTACTTATTAGATATTATTTTCAATTACTTTCTTATATATATATATATATATATGAGTATCATAGGCGTTTAATTTTTTGTAGTTTATCGGGTTTGTCATTATTTGATTTCATCCAGCTAGTTTTTGTTATATGTGATTGCGACTGAGTCCATTGTACTGATTGATAATTTTTTTAGTCATTCAATTGTTGATTTATTTAATTTTAGTTTGTAGTTTTGATAGTTTAGTTTTGAGTTTAAATTTTGAATTGTTAATTAAAAATTGAAAACGCGAAGATTAAGGAAAAAATAATTTGTCTCTTTTAATAAAGACTTGGCTGCTTATGCACCTGATGACCTAAAGCAAAGCGGGCAAGCACTTTTGGGGTAGACTGAAAATATTTCAAATAAATGAAACGTCGTCGTCTACGCAATAAATTTCTTATTTCGATTTTTTGCTTTAAATCTATTCCACACATGATTTTACCTCCCCTGTGTGGTTTGCAGGCTATTACACAGGGACGGGGTTTACCTAGTGCGCACCTTGATAGCGGCTGCGGGTTACCTTCGACAAAAAAAAAAGAAAGATGATAGACCATGGGTATTACCCGTGGTGTATGAAGCATTGCAACCGTGGTCTAGGTCACGATTGTAATTTCACACGCTCATACACCACAGGTATTCACTGTGCTAATTTTATCACGGTTCGTATAAAACCGTGGTTAATTTACCACGGTTAAAAAAATAATAGTTATTTTACCACAGTTTTATCTAAAACTGTGATTACTTAACTACAGTTACTAAAACTGCAGTAATTTAACCACGATTTGGAGAAAATTGTCGTAAACTTAACCACGGTTTGCTTAAAATTGTGGTAAAATTACGACAATTTGGATAAAACTGTGGTAAATTGACTACGGTTCTATATTAAACCCATGTGGTTAAATTTACTACGTTTTTTAAAAAATCATGGCAATTTTTTTGGCCCTGTATAAATGTATTATTTATCTTGTATAATCCCAAACTAAAAAAATAATATAATTGATCATCCAAAAATACAAAATATTATTCAAAATTCAAAATATCATTGAAAATACAAAATATCATCAAAATACAATATGTTGTCCAAAATATAATATTCAATGTGACAAAGCTCTCGATTATTTATTAAAAACTACTACATCAATCCGAAATTCTATTACACTTGATCTTATAGTAGGTGAAAGCCTTCAATCAGGCTCAACAAGGGTGGCACCAATTGAGAATTATTTGGGTCAAACACCTAAAAGCAATTTGAAAGTAAATTAAATAATTCAAAAGCCAGGTTATATTTATCATAAATGTAATCTTTATAATTCATTCTTACAGTTATCTACACTATGGTTTAATGTCTTCTCGAGTTGAGATATGAAAAATGATATGATGACTATAAACCTGAAAATTACCTTGCATAATGATCATATATATGCTCAAACACGCAATTCACCCACTCCACATGAACTTCATCAATATCTCCTAGTAAATACTTCTCCTTTTTTAACTAGTAACGATAAAAAAAAAATACATTAAATGGTATATAAATAGGCAGAAATACTTATCTTGAAATAATAAAAAATAAAAGTAAATTTATTACTGATCTTATAGAAATTGAATCATTTTGTTGAATTACCACTGATCTTATATATAAAGAAATTACCACTATAGCATAGCTTTCATTTGTGAGACATCAAGCATGAATTATAGATGAAATTTCACAATCCTGGACATGGACAAGTAACATGCTTAATTAGTAAGCCCAAAGCAGCATATAGCAATTAGGAAAGTTCTTAGTAGAAAGGAGGAATATGACTTGCAAATGCCCTTCACATTATAAAAGGAGGATTAAGAGCATAAGTATATGATTGCAGCAAGGTCGATAATAGATCCCGAACAAGAAAATATGCTACTAAGTGCCACAATTAGGGCTTTTTCAATTTCATTGTGTTTCAACCTCCGCTGGATCTGTATTCTTATACAATATATAATAGAAAAGAATATTACTAAGAAAATTAAAATAGATTAAATTAAAAAATTTAATAAGTATATTTTAATTTACCACGATTTTTATTGACAGCGCGATCGACAAGAAATACGCACATACATCATGGTCACACAGTAGCAGTGGTGTGTTCGGGTACGAGACCATGGTTTTAGTAAGAACTGTGGTGTATTTTCGGAGAAAACACGTTCATACACCACGGTTTTAATGAAAACCGTGGTAATTGGCTAAATAATCACGGTTTATTCCCAAAACCGTGGTAAATCAAGTGTGGCGTGTATGCAATTTTCTTGTAGTATCCCTCTGTTTCGTTTTGATTGTTGTTTTAGTTCCTTTTTAATTAGAATTAACTATTTATTTTATGGGCTAATATATCAATCCCTCATATATGACATAAAATCTTATTCACTTATATTTTCTTAAAAACAATGACAACATTTTCTCAATCCATATATTTTTAGGGTTTGGGATAGGGACATATGCTTAAAATTAGGAAAGAGAGTATGAAAATATATAAAATAACAAATATTTTGACACAAAATAAAAAAAGTTAAAACAACAATCATAATGAAATGGAGGGAATATTAATTAGAGGGATGGATGGAGAGCCTTCGACAATTGAGAATATTTCAACTATATGAAATTTAATACTCAAAATTTAATAATCATAAAAATCTAATATATTCTTCTTCTTCTTCTTCTTCTCCTCCTCCTCCTCCTCTCTCTCTCTCTCTCTCTCTCTCTCTCTCTCTCTCTTGTTGTTGAAGAAACACTTCCTTCTTAAACCAAAAATTGAGAATGACTTCTTACTTCTAGTCAGTCTTCAATTTTTACTGTTATGATATATACGATTGAACTCTCCCAGATGAATTTAATTATTCAATTCCATATCAAGAGCAATAATTGAAAATAATTAAAATGAAGGCTGTTTATCTTAATGGTAATAAATCTTGAAAATATGAAATGAAAGATCTTATCCTTGGCTGAATGTGCTGTCATAACTATATAATACCAATAGATTGTAGGGTACTAATTTTTTTTTGCATATATATATATATATATATTATTTTTTCCCTTTTATCAATATTTCACCCTCCCGCAAAAATAGTCATTTTTTTTTCACTCTTCTCTATTCTTTCATTCTTCTTTTCCCTTCTCCGTAGTAGAGTAATTAAAGTCTAATTCGCAGGTTCATATGTAATTAAGAGTTTACATTTAGATTATTTTATTATAAATGTATAAAATTACGTACTAAGCGCAATGACCTTTTGAGGAGATTTGTATATATCTTTTAAGACAAAAGTGATGTACATTATAATATTCAAACTTTACTACGTTAGGACTAATTAGGACGCATTCCTAGTTGACTTCGGTCGATAATTTTTTTTACTCAAATCAAATGAAAAATCTTTGTAATTAATAATTTAATTCGAAACCGTCTAATTGGAATAATTCAATAATCCTTTAACCTAACTTTAGGTTGCATTAACCGATGTTCTGCCCGAAATTTTTATTTCCATAAAAGCACAACCAAAAAAATATTCTCAATTAATAATACATTATACTCTAAAGTTTAAACTTCAGATCAATTTCACTATCAAATAAGTAATGTTGCGTTTATTAGTCGACATATCACATAGCTAGCTAACTAGGGATCGGAGTGTCAAGTCTATTTGTTTCGTTTTATTTTTCTCATAACATTATAACAGTAACATCCTCGTCTACGATCCTATAAAAATATTTAATGAACTAAAAACATTTTAAATAATTTCAATTCCTTTACCCATTGGATACATTAATATGTATATACATAGTAGATTAATTATAGACACACAACATAATTAACATACCAAAACGCCATTGATCTTCCACATTATATAATATGGAATGGTCTGAACTTGAAATCATTTTAAAAAAGGAGGAAAACAAATTCCAAGATCGATACAGCATAGATTCATTCTTATTTGGACGTGATCATCTTGATGGTGGGGAACACTCTGGATTTTTATTTTATTTTAATCGGATTATATAAGCATCTATTGTTGACATATTTCCAGTCCATGACTCAATTATTGAGGCGTCTTTTTGTTGTTATCTAGAGAAATTTATTTAGGCATTGACTACATATATGCCACGCAACTTACAAACTTATATTTATTCAATATTAATAATGAAATTTTGAGCTCATAGTCATCGATTCATTTCAGTTTAGCATTTTCGGTGGTCAAGAAATATTGATTTCTCGCATTTGCATGCCTACTCTTTTCATATTGCCTAGCGTGTATTTTCTAGTTTGATATCATTAATATAAAGTATATAAATACTGATTATGCCGTTTTATATACCCACATGCTTTATAGTACATGAATATGAAAAAATAAATTCCTTGATTTTTTTGAGGAAATTCATTGAATTATTGAATTAGAGTATCTTGTGTGCCCCAAACATTCCACTACCCGTATATGCATGTGGTGGTGGTGGTGATTTTTTTTTTTTAGTAAAATTTTAGTCCCATGTATGAGAGGGTCAATATGAGAACCAATCCCACTTGGGAACTAGGAACCATCTATTTCATTCATTTGTTTGATTTCAATGGCCTAAATATTAACACAAAAGGGTGCACGGTTGCATACTTGTAAATGTTACAATGTGAAGAAAGCAAAGAACTTTGAAGAGAGAATATCTGATATCATAATTATAGAAAAGTGAGTTACAAGCTACAGATTACAGACTTATATACCGCATGCAAGCACTGCCTTTTACCTCTAACAAACTCCACATAATGCGGATCACATGACACATGGAAAGATGAACTAACTGACTTAACTAGTTTGCAAACCCTAACAGAAGCTAGCTTAACTAACTAAATTAGATGTTCGGTATTTATTTTCACCTAAACTCCAAGTGTACAGTGAGACTTCTAGTATAACAGTGAACAAGGTCGTATCCACAGAGATTTAATAATTAATCTGCTAGTTATCTAATTTAATCCCTCGCAGTTATCTAGACTATAAAACATGGTTGAATTTAACTAATTAAAAACTAAAATTAATAAACAAACTGAATTACCACAGAAGAAACCAACACGGAAAATCAAATAATGAAGAAAAAGACGCATTCTAGGATTTGATACTCATTATTTAATCCATTCTCTTAATCAATTCATTTAGTGTCTATGTTGGGATTTAAATCATGCTAGAACAATCACTCCTGTATTCTAAACCTTCTCTCGAAGCGTCTAGATTGTAGATCACACAACAAATATTAACGTGTCCGTTCAATACCTATTATGCAACTCCTATGGTTCCAAAGATTTATTGTTCTCTAAATTAATCGTAACTCTCTCGAGTGATATTGACTAACCAGTTAATTATTCCAGATCTTGTGTTAAAACTCATCTCTCGAATTATGGATTAACACATCAAATTGCATCATTTAGTGATCAGGTAAATACTACATAGAAAAACAGGAATAATCAAAACATAATCAAATCATAGACACCAAATAAAATGAATTTAAAAAACTTCATAAATAACTCATAATCCAACCCTAGAATACTAGGGTTTTAGCTATCCATGTCAAAATAAATAACTAAAACAATCCACAAAGTAAACATTGAAATTCTAAGAATAAATTAAATAAAACCCGGAGATTCTATTATGACTTTGGTCTTGAACACTCTTGAATCCTTTGGTCTTGTTCTTCGCGTCTTCTTTTCTCTGCAGCAAACCTCTGGTGGCAACTTTTGGATAGGTGGAATTGTGTGAAATTTTCGTCCATTGAAATCCTTAAATACCAAGTTAAGAAAAGCCCAAAAATAGGTCAAAAATCAGACAGGCCCACTCGACTCGCAACCACATTCGCGACCAGGGTGCCCACGACTTGGGTCGCGAATCCACATGGCATAACGTGGCGCTGACGTGGCAGAAAATTCACAACCAAGCTCAAAATTCGTGACCAGGTCGTGAATAAAACAAAGGAGAACCTCGCCCCTATCGCGACCGTGCAAAAAAATGGGAAGAAGGTGATTCGCAACCAGATTCGTGACCCCCAGGGTCACAAGTCCGGTTGCGGGTATTTTCCGGCCCCGATAGCCTCTTACTATTTTACTTCGTTCTGACTCGTTTCTCATCCGATTGACCTGATTCTTTTTGCAATGCATTCCTAACTTGATTTCCTATCATTATAGGGTCTTCCCAAGCTCATTTGAAGTTCACATAAAAATGACATTAATTCCCTTCACAATGAACAAACACGTGACATTGCGCAAAACATAGAAAACAATGCAAAACTTATCACTTCATGCATGTAATGCCCATCAAATACCACTCAAATGTAACTCAAAATACATGTAAATTATGAGGTTATCACAATCTGAGAAATAAATACATTAATACTCCATCGTAGAAACCGAACTACATCTGCTTGAGCTTTAGTCGATCCCTAAGTAACCGAAACCTTGATTCAGACAAAGGTTTGGTGAAAATATCTGTCACTTGATCCACAGATGGAACATGACCAATATCCACAACTTTAGCTAGCACCTTTTCTCTTACAAAGTGAACATCCACCTTGATGTGCTTTGTCCTTGCATGAAAAACAGGATTAGATGGTAAGGTAATGACACTACAATTATCACACCATACTTTAGCTAGAGTATCAATAAGAAGTCCCAACTCTAAACATAAATCCTTGAGCCAAAAAATATATGCAGTCACATTAGTAAGGGCACAATATTTAGATTCTGCGCTGCTTCTTGAGACTACTTATTTTTTTGAACTCCAAGTAATGAGATTGGAACCAAGAAAAACACAGTGTCCACCGGTAGATCTTCTGTCATCATGGAAACTTGCCCAATCTGCATCAAAATATGCTTCAAAGAAGAGTGAATCAGTTGGAGTGAAACTAAGAGAGAAATGTTTTGTGCCTTTCAAGTATCGAAGCAAACGATTGTAAGCAGACCAGTGAGTATCCAGAGGCTGCTGCAAAAACTGACTCAATTTGTTGAGTGAGAAAGAGATATCGGGTCTGGTTAAGGTAAGATATTGTAGAGCACCGAAAGTACTACGTACGATGTAAAGTAGGATTATCAAAGATGGATCCATCTTGATTTGACAACTTGACAGCAGAGGTCATAGGCATAGAATGCTTTGCAATCAAGAAAATTATTTTTGTCTAGTAGCTCATCAAGATACTTAGACCGAGATAACACAAACTGACTACCACGACGTTGCACTTCAATACCAAGAAAATAACTCACATTACCAAGATCCTTGAGAGCAAACTTGTTACTTAGAGCTTGAATAACTAACTGAACTTCAGAAGAATCATCTCCAGTGACTAAAATATCACCAACACATACCAATATGAGAACAACTTTCTGAAGAGTAAGCCTGAAAAATAATGAGAAGTCAGATTGAGACCGGGTAAAGCATTCATCAACCAGATAGCTTCTCAGAGTGTTATATCAAACTCGTGGATCTTGTTTCAAACCATAAATGACTTTAGATAGTTTTCAAACATGATGTGGAACTTCGCTACTCTCAAACCCCTTTGGATGTGTCATATATATTGTTTCTTTCATATCACCATTTAAAAAAGCATTATTGATGTCTATCTGCCGAATAGACCAATTTTTAACAGCAGCCATAGCAAACACATAACAAATGGTAGAGAACTTGACAACTGGACTAAAAGTTTCCAGAATTATAAAATCAGATATTCCCTCTTCAAAGTTCTTTGCTTTCTTCACATTGTAACACAGTATCAATCGTGTTTAATCCCTTGATTTTCTTCCATATTTCTATAGTGGATTTCCTCTAAATTTCTACATTTCTATTGCAGATCTATTGGCATTTTTGTATTCCTCGTTGTTGCTTTTTTTTCCTTGCTTGTTTTCATGGCTTCCACCAACCTTGTTGAGCTTCCGCATCTTCAGGCATTGCATCTTCACCTTGATCGATCCAACTATGTTTTCTGGCATATGCAAGTTCTCACCACTGTTCGTGCACATGATTTTTCCTGCTTCATTGATCCACACGATGTGTCCCCATCGCAGTTTCTTCATACCTCTTCTAATGGTCATCGTGTTCTGAATCTAGATTATCAGATCTGGTTGTGTCATGATCAATTTCTCATGAGTTCGATGCTCGGTTCCATTAGTGAGTCCATGCTTGGCTACATGACTTGTTATCGTACCTCTTCCAATCGCAGTCCAAAGCCAGGGTTATGCATCTTCGCATTTAACTTCAGACGACGCGCAAAGGCGATCTCTCGGTGGATGAATACTTTCTAAAGATGCAAAGTTTTGTTGATCTATTGACAGGTGCTGGTTATCAGATCTTTGATAATGAATTAATTCTCTATATTTTGGCTGGTTTTGGTCTAGATTATGAAGCTATTGTGGTCAATCTTACTCACCAATCTGATCCTCTCAATCTGTAGGAGGTGCACTTTGCCCCGCAGGCTCAAACACAACATATTCTTAGTCAGGTTGTATTGTTTTCCAGTGCCAACATGGTGTACAATCACGCTATTGGACAGTCCTCTACCAGATCTTCTTACAATCACATCCATTTTCAACATCTTAGCCCTTATGTTCATCAATAAAATTAGAGTAAGAAGATCTAGTAGAGTACTGTCTAATAGCGTGATTGTATACCACATTGGCACTGGAAAATAATACAGCCTAACTGAGAAGACGTTGTTCTTGAGCCTGCAGGGCAAAGTACACCTCCTACAGATTGAGAGGATCAGATCAGTGAGTAAGATTGACCATAATAGCTTCATAATTTGGACCAAAACCAGCCAAAATGTAGAGAATTAATTCATCATCAGAGATATGATGACTAGCGCCTGTCAATAGATCGACAAAACTTTGCATCTTCAGAAAGTATTCATCCACTAAGAGATTGCATTTGCGCATTGTCTGAAGTTGAAAGTGAAGCTGCATAACCCTGACTTTAGACTGCGATTGGAAGAGAGATTCAAGCACCTGCTAGAGATCACAAATGGTACGACAGCTAGTCATGTAGCCAAGAATAGACTTGCTAATGGAACTGAACTCATGAGAAATTGATCACAACACATCTATATCTAATAATCTGGATTTGGAACACAATGAACATTAGAAGAGATATGAAGAAATTGCGAGGCAAATTGTGTGGATCAATGAAGTCGGAAAAACCATGCGCATGAACTGTGGTGAGAACTTGCATGTACCAGAAAGTATAGTTGGATCGGTCGAGACGAAGATGCAACGCCTGAAGATGCGAAAACTTAAAAAGGTTGGTGGAAGCCATGAAATCAAGCAAGGAAAAAAGCAATGAAGAGGAATATAAAAATGCCAACAGATCTGCAATAGAAATGCAGAAATTTAGTGGAAATCCACAATAGAAATGTGGAAGAAGATTGCAGGATCAAATGCGATTGATACCATGTTACAATGTGAAAAGGAAAGAACTTTGAAGAGATAATATCTAATTTCACAATTCTATAAAATTGAGTTACAAGCTACAGATTACAGAGTTATACACTACATGCAAGCACTGTCTTTCACCATGGCCGTCTTAAATAGTTACTAGACCCTGTGCTATTATAAAAATTGGACCCTAATATTAAAAAACATAAATTTTTAATTTTAGTGATAAATTTCAAATCATTAACATATTACAACTTTATTGTTAATAACATTTCAATGCAACATCAAACTAATATCAACCTTCTACTTAAAAAGTGATATCCGTCTAGCACTCTTGGAAGCAAATTCATTAACCAAGTCTTCATATTTTATTTTCTCCAAAATATTATTTTAATGTCTATCATTGCTAATCCATTAAGTTTTTCTTGTAGTATTTTCAATTTTCAACAGTAATCTTTTCTTGTACTAAAAAAAAACAGTAATATTTTCTAACAAATAATCACATTTTAGCATTAATATTTTGATTTTCAGTAGAAATTTGTAATTCTTTTTCATATGTTCTTCATATCCAGGATCATACTTTCTAGTTTTACAAAACATAATTAAAAAACTAAAAGCAGGTCAACAATTAATTAAAAATATAAAAACTGAATTCAAGAATCAACAAGTCAACAATTAATTAAAATATAAAAATTAAAAATGATTAAAAGATTGGAACAACGTAGAATTGAAGACTAAAGAATGATGTGTAGGTGAGTGCGTTGAAGATTTTAAGAGGGATTTGAGTTTGACAATATAATTCTATTTTTTTTTATTTTTTTTAAAGTCGTTCATTACCCTAATTGATGATGGAGAGATGGAATTGTTTTTTTTTAAAAAAAAATAGACTAATGGGTTTTATAAAAAAAATAAAATGGGCCCTCCAAAATTGGAGGCCCTGTGCACCAGCGCTTATTGCACTCCTCATTCACCGGCCCTGTCTTTCACCTCTAACTAACTCCACAAAATACAGATCACATGACACGTGGAAAGATGAACTAACCGACTTAACTAGTTTGCAAACCCTAACAGAAGCTAGCTTAACTAACTAAATTAGTTGAGAAATAAATACATTAATAGTAAATAAGAGGAAATTAAAAAAATGTGGGGTATAATCATGCGTTGTTTTTTAAAAAAAGGACAGTGATAATTTTTATATATAACAAGTCCGTCATACCAACACGATTAATTATGTCTCATTTTAGCATAGATAATAACCCATAACATCATTTATGGTTGAAAAATTAGTTGAGCCTATTTTTATTTCAACAGAAAAGAAGAAGAATTTTTAAAAAATATTAAATGTAGAGAAAATTATGGTTGTTTGATTGGAGGTCATCAATTCCTATCCACATGATTTAATATTACACATATTACCAATAGATTTGGGTCCTATTATTAATACTAGCATTATTTACATTATTTTAGCATGAATATGATTCATAATAACATCTTTTATTTTTCTTAACATGCACTATACTTGACTTTGAATGTAAAATTACTTTGATGAGGAAATAATTATATGATGAGTCATATATGATTAGAGAAATTAGTCGAGTACATTTTTTGATAAAAAAATTAAAAATTATTTATCATGAAGGTAGTTATGGTTGTTTAATTGAAAAATGTTAATTCGTACCATAATGATTCATCACACATATTAGTAATAGATTTGAGTCATATTATCATTATCAACATGATTTATATATCATTTTAGCATGCATGATAACTCATAACAACATCATTTATCAACCATATTAAAAACAATACCGACATAATTTATATGTCTTTTTAAATCTAAATTGGAAATTAAACTCTAAATTTAAAAAGCCCTAAAATTAAATCTAGGGCTTAAAAATATTATAAAATAAACCAGGTTACTTTAAACCATTTCTAATTTAATTTTATTCAGGTTACTTTTCTAATAATTAATTTTTTTATTCAAGATGCAAATTACACTTCAATTCATGATTTATATGTTACACCTCACGTGAGTTTTAATTCAGTATCATAATTGAAGGAATATTTTTATTGTTATCATATTTTAATAAAATATTAAGTATGCGTATCTCACTCTCATCGTGTATCGCACGTGTGTAATGCTAGATGAAAAATAAATCGAAAAAGTTTAAAAATAATCCCTAAAAATTAAATCTAAATCCTAAAAATATTGTAAAATAAACCCTAAATTGAAAAAAAAACTAATTGAAAAGCTGTGCCCAAAAAGGTATAGAAACCATAAAAATTATATCCAAACTCCAAAATTATTGATAAATAAAGGTTAAATTGAAAAAATAAACCATAATTTGGAAAATTAAACTAAAAAACACACAATAATATAAATGAGATAATTTTTTTTAAAAAAAAGGAAAGGGTGGTCCGTTCCTAGGCTAGGTGTAACAAGCCGGATTTTTTAAAATTGATCTTTACCTTTTTTATAAAATGTGATTTGAAAATATTAATTATTTACTTTTTTTATAAAATGTGATTCGAAAATATTATTTATTAGTAAATATTAATTTTAAATATTTTGTTACATTCTTATAAGTCACCACCACCGACACTACCACTACTGCTACTATTATTGTTATTGTTACTATTATTATTATTGTTATTATTAGTTGAACTTTTATATCTTTTATTTAAGGTGATTCATTTTCTAAAACTATTATATAGTATTATTGCATTGAATAATTATATGAAATAGTAAAATGATTATTTATTCATTTATTTTAAACTAAATGGATTTTATGTTTTAAAAGAGTTTAACAATAATTTCTCTCTCTTAACCCAACAATCAGTTCAAATTATTTTAGTATACTTTAAAACTCAAATCTACGAGCTCATTAATTATTTTGATAGAAAATGTGACCTTTTGGTTTTCTTCACTTGAATTTACAAACTGTGAAATAAGAAATTATAAAATATCTATTGCATTAATTTACATCTTTCATCCTCTCAAATACAATTAAATTTGCTATTTAATTTGAGACCTTCATAGCTTCAAGTTTCACTATAAATAGAGGCTTTTGTTTCATTGTGAAAACACACCAAACATCAATTGTTGTTCAAGCATTTTTCATGCGTAATATTATATGTTGTATGTGAGAGAGTGTGAATGAGCATTTTGATTTTTATTCTAAATTATTGGGTTTGGTTGTTCTAAAGGAGAGTTGGTGAGAGAAATAATTATATATAGATATAGATATATATATATTCCAATAAAGAGAGAGGTGGTTATATTTTATTTATTATTAGGCGGCGCATGGACTTAATTAACTATTATTATTTTTCAAAATCAAGTTCAAGTCAAGTCAAGGTGGGGAATACAATGTGACATATATTATTATTTATCCTTATTATGTTTTTATGCAGGTTCACAATTATTAACCTACAGGTTATAACTATTATTATTGGCTGACGAGCTGCATATGTCCCGAAATATTAGCCGCCGGCTACCCATATTATAATTTGTTATAACCGTATAACTTGGATAAATGCATTCACCACTGAGTCAATATCACTCACCCAAAGCTATTATATTTTTCCGGTTGATGATTTACTCAGGCGATGTGTGGTGACGTGTGATGATGATCTTTAACGAGTATTTATTATTTAGCTTTCGTTGTATTAAAGTTAAATATTTTATATTTTAATAAAAGTGGTGTCCCTTCTTTATTATTGTTATTATTTTATTTTATGAAAATTAGGGCGTGACACTAGGAGAGGAGAATGATATGTCATTAGGAAACAAATTGAATTTCTAAAATACCACAATTCCCCCCTTTTACTTAGTAGTGAAGTGATGTTATCTTGAGTACAATTATCTCAAATATAAATCCCACCACCAACACGACTAGGTGTGAGCTTGTCACACCTGATTTTCAAGTGTGATTTACCCCTCCTGTGTGGTTTGCAGGTTGAGTGTGATTTACCTATCATGTGTGGTTTGAATGCTATTACATAGGGACACGAAGTTAATTTACTTAGCGCTCACCTTGGTAGCGGCTGCAGGTTATCATCGACATAAAAAAAATAAAAATTCTAAATCATAACCATCTAGATCAAAGTAATGAAGAGATTAAATGAATTCTTGATTCCCTCACGAGAATGAGTTCTCATATATATACTCACTTCGTATCAAAATATTTATTATTTTAGGAATTTTATTATGGCATTTTGACACAGAGGGAATATATATTTTGGTATGTACATGTATATATGAAAAGGTTACACGCACATATTTAAGAAGTCGGTATATCTAGAATGATGTATGTATATTATATATATATATATATACACACACACACACATAGTCGGGAATAGAAAAGTGAGTTACATTGGATTGTTGACATCACACTTTAATTAGCACTACGCAAATTCCCATTAAGCTAGGTTGTGACCACATGCAAAATAACCACACAAGGAGGAAAGAAATCATTCTTTTTTTTTGAAAAAGTGCACTCCACAACTATTATAGAGTATCCATTTCTGTCTTTTGCTCTTGATTTTTGGCGTGAGTGCCCCCATCACTTTTTGGCATTTACCTTTTCTTTTGTTTCGTATATTCTTACCAGTTTTCGTTCTATTTTGATGGGAAAAGAAAAAAATTGTCGATCGTGCCATATCCTAGTTGAAACTTTACGAAGTGTTCGTACCAAATTAAGAAAGTCTACTATTTTTCTTATCTTTCTTTACCTTTTTCCTTCTTTTTTTTTTCGGCGTGGGGTTGGGGGTGATATATATATATATATATATATATATATATATATATATATATATATATATAGGGTTGGATTTCAGAAGAAACCATACCTTAGGTGAGAACCGAGAACCAATCTCAGCCACAAATCTCGTCTATTTAGACGGTCAAGATCTGTTCCAGAGATTGAAAAACGCGGTGGCATAATTGTAATATCTTGGAAGTTCGCTGCCCCTAAAACTTAGGGAGGGTAAAATCAGAAATTTGAAACTATATGCATTTTCAAACGTTTGCAGATAAAAGCTTTCTTCCCACCATAACTGCTCGAGCTTCCTTACGCGAAACCAGACAAAGAAATATCAAAACCTGGCAAAATTATCGAATTCAACCGTTCAAATCATCTGAAAACTACCGAAGAACATTAAATTTCCGATCAAAAATCATGAACTATCAAGGTAATATATCGTTCAGTTTTATTTTTTCAAATTCTGTTGGATATTTTTTTTTGCTATAAAAATTCATTTCGCATTATATTATGATGATTTAGTAATTTCTTTCGTGTTTTTTAGCATAACAGTGCTTCCCCGGAGACATACAAAATATAATCTTTAACAAAAATCTGTTCTTTTTAATTCATGATAATTTATCCGTTTCATTTTATTCTGTTAATGACATTACAATTTTTTAGCGTTTATAACCAAAAAAATGTCATCGGCATTGTCAAAAAACACTATGAATATCGTGCAAACACTATTGCAATTGCAAACTCTCATTTTTTAGCATTAACATAACCCTATATTAGCAGTGTGATTAAAACCCTTGTCATCATCATTACAAACCAAACATTTTCTGTTTGGTTTTGTCCCACTGTGATTTATCTGCACATTTACTTTGTTTTTAGCACTATAGTTTGGTGTTTTACCACTGTCATCTTATATTTTAGCATTCAGATTATGTTTTTTTATAATTGTTATTGATTTAGCAGTTTCATTTTTTGTTTCTTTTTTGTAAACCTAACACTTTTGTCCATCTGTGATTTATCTGCACATTTACTTTGTTTTTAGCACTATAGTTTGGTGTTTTAGCACTGTCATCTCATATTTTAGCATTCAGATTATGTTTTTTAGCATTGTTATTGATTTATTAGTTTCATTTTTTATTTCTTTTTTATAAACCTAACACTTTTGTCCGTCTGTGATTTATTTGCACATTTTCTTACTTTTAGCACTCTAGTTTAGAGTTTTAGCACTGTTATATCATATTTTAGCATTCAGATTATGTTTTTTTTAGCATTTATAATGATTTAGGAGTTTCATTTTTTGTAAACATAAATCTTTTGTCCATCTGTGATTTATCTGCACATTTACTTTGTTTTTAGCACTATAGTTTGGAGTTTTAGCACTGTCATCTCCTATTTTAGCATTCCCATTATGTTTTTTAGAATTGTTATTTTTTTTACTTAACAGTATTATATAAAAAAATTATAGGTGCAAAAGGACTGCAGAAGCTGAAACTAGCAGGAACAAAAGAGCCAAAACTGCCCTGATTAATGAAGATAATAGACTCGATGATCTAAATAACATATATCCATTATTAGAAGCAACAACATCACCATCAACTTTATTAGAGGCTGTAATGAAAATGAATACAACACAACAGGAAGCAGTGAGACAAATGGGATTCAGAAGCATTCTTTATTTGAATATAAATCATTTTCCAAAGAGGATGAACTACTGGCTGCTCGAAAACTTCGACCCAGTATCAAGAGAACTTCAATTGCAACACGGGAGAAGAATGCAGATTGAAGTGTCTGATGTGTCTGTGATCTTTGATTTTTCCATAGGACCACAGAAGATACCAAACAGTGTTAGAGGCAAAAAATGCCAGGTCATGCCGAAGGATGAGTTGCTCAGTAGCATACTCTCGGATACAACAACAGGGGAATGGTTCAAGACAAACTTCATGATTTTGGTGATTATTTCCATGATTGAGAACTCCGACGATGGCCATATTTTCAAAAACTTGATGAACTGCCTGGATGAAATTGACAACGTGAGTCAATATGATTGGTGTGAATATGTCTTGAGATCATTGGTGAACCACACTGTCAAGTAGAAGAGCGACAAAACCATGCCCTTCACAGGTTCTATTCTATTTTTGTTGGTAAGTGCTATTAATTATTTATTTTTTGTTATAGTGTTTGTATAAAAACTGCAACCATTATCTACACACATTACTCAAAAAATTTATCAATTTTGAACAGATGATGTACGTTGATAGAGTTGAGGTGTACTTCTGGGAGGTGCCGAGGTATATCCCAGCCTACAATGGATGGAACTATGCTTTGCTTATCAACAGGCACGCAACAAAGCTTGTTGCTGGAGATTTCGGAGGTGACTACCCTTGGCCGGCGTACACAAGGGCTGAGTTCATACAGGAACACGTAGAGAGAGGTCATAAGCTAGAAGAACTTTGACAGAGAGAAGTAGAAGAAGAAAAAATTTCGACTGTGAATGGGCAAGACTTCGGGCCATCTCATAAGGTCACATACCATCACTAATATATTTTTGTGTTACTAATTTCTTTGTTTAGAATCATCACTGAATTCTATTTTTATAAATGACTATTTACTTATCTGATTTGCACAAAAAATATATCAGATTCAAAGAGAAGAATTGGCAGAAGAGAAACGGCAACAAGACAAAGGGAATGGGGTAGCTGTTGAGATCCCTGAGATAGAGATAAGCAGTTCAAACACTCCAGTAAGCATCCACTAAAAATATAATTTAGGATTCTTCATTCATTGTTTAGCAGTCTCATCAAGTTTACTAATAATCTTGAGAACAAAGTTTACAATATTATAAAATGATTGCTAAAATAGGCAATCAAAAGACACAGAGAAGAGCCCAATAGTGATATGCCCACAAAGCTAGCTGAAACACCTAGAGCCAGCAAGAAAAATGTGTTTACAACATAATAATACCAATATAATAACTTATATTGTTAACAAGTTTTTACCTTAGATTAACATCTAAAAATATACAGAAGACGGTGATCCAAACCAGCACAGTTTCCACAAGGTCCAGGGCCATATTGAAGCAACCTGACCATTTTACAAACCTTGTGGACACAAGAGAGACACTGACAGCTTCTGAGTGTGAGCTGCACTACTGGGCGATGGAAAACAAGAGTGATGATGAAATGTACTTTTATAATACGTTATTATTAATAAATATAAAAGTTAACAGTGCCATTTTGTTCTGTCAGACTGCACTTTACACTAAAAAAGAATTTTATTCAAAATTAGGGATGTTGTTTTCTATTCCGACAAGCGGGGAGAGCTGAGGAGAACTGAGATGCTGAGTTTGAACAAAAACACATACATCAGTTCTGCTGTTATTGATGTATCGAGTAGCATATTGAACCATGCTCAAGCAAAACTTCCTAAAGAAGAGACTCCAATCATAGTAGATTTTTCCTAACAACCAAGGTTTGCGTAGGTCACGAATTTCATAGTTACTATTTCTAATTAACTCACGTTATTCTGTTTTAAACAACACTACACATTCATGTTCAAAATTCTTCATTTGTCTTTATAGAACTACACGGTTGTTGCGCCTCTAAAGGAATGGAATGACCAGAAGATATCAAAGCTGTTTGTTGACAACATATTCCATGAACTCAACACATACCCAAATATGAAAGCATATAAGATACATGGTACGTATTCCTTATTAAAATTGTAAAAATCATCATGATAGTAACTAAATGTACACTATTTTATTTGCAGTTTTTCTTTCCGATATTGTAATCAGAACACTTCTACATTATTGTCATTCATACAAGAAGAATGGTGGCTGAGATCATTGACAATTCCAATGCCATGGAAGGAGAGTAGGACGACCCATTATCGAAATATGAACATGTCCCTGCAAGACTGGTAAGAAAAAATATTTATTTATTGATTTTTTCACTAGTGAAACAAATTAACAAACACACATTCAATTCAAAAATAAAAATGAACTAACTTTAATCATAAATTTCAGATCAAGCTCTTCGTTTACTTCTTGAAGATGTTTGGCCTTCCAAAACTAACAAAAGAAATGACTGAAAATATCAAGAGCATGAACCGTCTTTAAATGCCATGGAGAACTTCAACAAATAGCACTGATTGTGGGGTCTTTGTAATGCACCATATGGAGATGTATATGAGAGGTGCTGTGAAGAATTGGAAGAGTGGATTAAGAGCAAAAAATTAGATGCAGATGAGATACTTAAGGATCAAGTATTGCGCTGCCATTCTTACTGCAGAATGCAACATCCACAAACAGAGGAACATCAGAGATGCAAGACTCTACTTCCAAGCATCTTCTAAAGACAACCCCGTCAGTATTTTAAACCTCTACCTAGAAGATGATAATGAATGAACAACTCATATATATGTAACAAATTCTCTAACTGCTTGGACAACTTTTAAATTTCCTATTTTTGGATTATGGGAATGTTTATAGATTCATATAATTATTTCAATACCATAATATTTGAAATTTTATGTCAAAGTTTCAGAGCTTTGTATGCTAAAACTGTGAGTAACAGTGCTAAAATTAAAACTAGCATATGCTAAAACTTCTACACACACTGCTAAAGTAGAACCCACCAGTGCTAAAATGCAAACTACCAGTGCTAAAAAAGCAAATATCAATCCTAAAATATAAACAATCATTCTAATGCTAAGACAAATAATGCTAGCAACAATCCCAATTACACAAATTTAAAATTTTAATATATAACTGTAAACCATGATATTTGAAATTTTATGTCAAAGTTTCAGAGCTTTGTATGCTAAAATTGTGAGTAACAGTGCTAAAATTAAAACTATACATTTCATTCTATATCTTGGTTGTAAACATTAAAGTCCAAATTCACTTTTGTCAACTCTCATACAAATCAAAACCGCAGATGCTAAAACATCCACACACACTGCTAAAGTAGAACCCAACAGTGCTAAAATTCAAACTATCAGTGCTAAAAAAACAAATATCAATCCTAAAATATAAATAATCATTCTAATGCTAAGACAAATAATGCCTCAATCCCAATTACACAATTTAAAATTTTAATATATAACTATAAATTTTGTATTTATTTATCAACACTAGATAATTGAAGAAAATACAGAATTTTTTTTTCAAATAAACAAAATAGAAAAACTGATAATAAAAAAATAAAAAAATAATAATAGAAACCACCTCCGAACAAAAAAGTTAACAAGCCGCCATCTATCTTCTTTCATTTATTGAACTCTCATACAAAATCAAAACCAGATATGCTAAAACTTCCACTCATGCAGCTAAAGTAGAAACTATCAGTGCTAAACTACAAACTACCAGTGCTAAAATACAAACTACCAGTGCTAAAATATGAAATATCAATGCTAAAGTATAACCTATCGAAAATACAAAAATATATTTTTTCCAAATAAAACAAAATAAAAACTGATAATAAAAAAAAGAAAACAATAATAATAAAAACCCGCCATCTATTTAACTTCTGCAAAACACACACAGACACACACGTAAACGCTTTTGATTCAAAAACTTCAAACACAAACTGAAACGAATAGGGTTTTACCAACACTTAGATTCAAAAACTTCAAACACAAACATCAATATGGAAAAAACACAAAGCAGAGAGATGGTAAAAATTCATCAAAAATTCTACAAACGGAAAGAGAAAAACAATGAGAACCGAAGCGACTCTTCAACAAAGAAGAGAAAACCTCAAGAGATGAAGATCAAACAAGGTATGCAATACATTCTTCTTCCATCATCATAAAAATAAAGTCAGGTGTGTTTCATTTTGGTTCTAACAAAAAAAAAATTGCAGAAAGGAACAGTGCTAAAACCCTTACAAAACTTCATATATCACGAAATAAACACTTACAAAATCTAAATATATGGAAATTGTTATCGTTTACTGAAAATAATCACATGTGTACGAAATCAAATATTTGGAATGCATATGCATTGTGCAAACTATGTTGCATGTCTTGATTTCCTTTTAATGATATGGAACAGTAATATCGTAAATGATTTTTGTGTTAACATGTAGCATCACTATATTAGAGAATGAATTAATGATAGTGTTAGTGACATATTAGGAATTAGCATCAAGAAGATCTACTCTTAGCATAAGACTTCTTATCTTTATAAAAATATTTAAATAATAACAAAATGCTTCAATGCTTTGTTTTAGTTATAATGATACTATAATGTTAATTAAACGAATTGTGACATGTTCTCCTTCCAATGTTAATAGATGACATGGTTTACTTATAATGACACTTCCATTGTTGATAGATCTTAATTTTTCATTTTAGCACTAGTTTTCTGCAAAATTAGCATCAATGAGTTCTATTTTTTAACATCAGCAGTTAGCAATATATACATAAAACAATAGTATTAATAAAACTATACATATATAGGTACCAGCAAAAAGAGAAAATCCACAGAGGATATTAATATATCAATAACTAAGGAGATGAGATCAAAGAATAAACATGATGTCACGGCTCTCAAATCTCGGTCAAGAACATTAGCATTAACATTACTTGAAAGGATAAATGCTACACCAGAGTCAGATGCTGAAGCCACAAGTGGTTCTAAATCTAAGAGTCCGGCAGCAATATCCAAGTAGAGAGATCTTCCAGCCCTTAAAAGCAGAACAACACCACGCATCCTATATGATGCAATAAAAAAATTCACAGCTGAGCAGAGCAGTGCTGTTGAATCACTTGGTTTTGGGAGCATTCTGCAATTGGGTATAAAGGAAGTGCCTCATGTACTGAGCCACTGGTTGGTAACCAACTTTGATCCGGAGAGCTGTGAGTTGATCCTCAAGAGAGATCGACGATTTCACGTAGATGCAACTGATATATCATTGATCATGGGGTTTTCAAGCAGTGCTCTGCGTATAGAGAAGAAACCTAGATGTCAAAGCTGCAATCTGACGAAGCAATGGCAAGAGAAATTTAGCAGAAATGAACACATAATCCGTCCCATTGATGTTTCAGAAAAAATGCAGGATGATAAAGCGGGTGGAAAATGGTTCAAGGTACATTATATGGTTCTTCTTACAAATAGCCTTATTGAATCCACGGGAAATGGATATGTACATCCACAACTAGTACACATCTTCGATGATATTGACAGAATATGTGAGTACAATTGGTGTGAGTACACTATCAGGTATTTGGTGCAGAAGACACTACTTTGGAAAAAGAAGAGAAATAAAGGCTACAATGGACCAATCCTATTCTTAATGGTTAGTTTAGCAATTAGCGTACATTATTAAAATAAACTTTCGATTTGCATGCTCATGCTAACGTGCATTACATTTTTCACCCCACAGATGTTTTATATGGACAAAGTAGTGTCCTATAACAGAAGAGTTGAACGATCAATTCCAGCATTCAAAGGCTGGACACACAAGCTTCTGTGCAAAAGACAGCGGTTAGAATTCAAATCAGATGGTTTCGGAGGAGGCCACATTTATGGCCCGTATGTAGAAAAAGAGTCTGGAAGAAAGGTTGAGCACAACATCCTTGCTTTCGAGGCTGGTGCTGAGAAAGGTGAAGCTCCACGTGCTGTGGATGCTGATATTGAGACCAATCTGGGTACACAATCCAACAATCCTGCCCGACCAACAGCTAATGATCCTGTACAGGAATATGCTCAAAAGCTGATTGATGATTCCAAGCGAATGGCAGAGGCAATGTCCACATTGATGAAAACAATAGAGGGAGTGCCACAATATATGATAGAAAACCTGTTCTTCAAGAAGTCATATGAAACAGCGCAACAGCTTTTGATCAAGAAACAGCCGAGTCCAATGTCGCAGACATCACAGACTCAGACCTAACCACAAGCAACACCAGACGATGATGAGTTCTGCATGACGACTGAAGTTTTTGAAATCAATTGCTGTACAACCTATATTGGAATATCCACCAACAACTTCTTTAACTAATCTAAACATTGTCACAGGTCCAATGTTTACCCTTGCACAGTTTAAAATAAACATTTGATGTGAAGGATCTATATTCTCATTCAGATTCTTAAACTCTTTATGTGTATCCATAACAAGAGAATGTGTATGTCTTTCTTCAAATAATCCAACACTACCGATCACAACCAATATACTTCAAACCTATCCTAGCCATACAACAATTCCTCTTCGACACACGACGTCTCTTTTTCTTTGAAGATTCACCAAAATCAACAGATGTATTCTTAACTCCCTCACGGCTACACAGAACATACTTCCAAATTATAGTACCATCTTTAGACCTCTTTGTAGTAGACAGATGAGTATCAAATCCACACGATGAGACATACACCTTGTAAAATGTTATACCATCATCTAAAGTAGGGAAAGTCTTACCCAATGTAGGCTTCAAAGATGGTTTACATTCAAGTGTGTAAAATTCAGAAAACACGGGTGAAATCTCCAAATTGGAAGAAACATAATCTGTACATTTATCAATACACAACTAAATCACATTAATGCGTAAAAAAATATTCTAATATCATGTTAAAACATTAATTCACAATAGTCCTAAAACTAGGTTACAACCGTGCTAAAATAGTTCACAGCAGTGCTAAACTAGGTTATAATAGTGCTAAAATAGTTCACACTAGTGCTAAAGAACATGTTAACAAAATGTTTTTTTTTATAATACTCATTTGTTATTGCAAATGTTGCATTCATCGTGCAAAATACTCTATTTACCGAGATATTCTTATGATACTCAATCATTTTTACAATGCTAACAACTAAATTCACAATGCTAATAATTAATATTGTGATGCTAATAAATCTACAGATATACATAAAACCAAACACACAATATGCAGCCCTAAAAACACATGCTGATCGTGAAAAATTCAAAATAACAGCTTAATCAGCTTCGCCAACCTAAAACAGTGCTAAAATAGTTCACAGCAGTGCTAAACTAGGTTATAATAGTACTAAAATAGTTTACAGTAGTGCTAAAGTACATGTTAACAAAATATTTTTTATAATACTCATTTGTTATTGCAAATGCTGCATTCATCGTGCAAAATACTCTATTACCGAGATATTCTTATGATACTCAATCATTTTTACAATGATAACAACTAAATTCACAATGCTAATAATTCATATTGTGATGCTAATAAATCTACAGATATACAGAAAACCAAAACACACAATATGCAGCCCTAAAAACACATGCTGATCGTAAAAAATTCAAAATAACAGCTTAATCAGCTTCGTCAACCTTGTCGAAAAAATCTAAAACAAACGGATAAAAAAATCATAGGAAAACTACAGGAAAAACTTTTTTACCCGACATCTTCATCAAATAACAGCGAACAACACAAACTCCAGTAAAAAAATCGCATGAACACCGATTAAGTTGAATAAAATTCGAAGAGAATCGACTGAAAATTTCAATTACATAAGCACAAAGGAAATTGATATATACAAGGAAAGAGATTTCGAACGGAAAACAAATTGCAGACCGAAAGATATTCATTCCAAATATAACAGAATTTCTAAATTACAAAAATACCCTTAGTTCATTAAAAAGTCGCTAATATTACAAATATGCCACCGCATTTTTTTCAATCTTGGGACAGATCTTGACCATCAATATAAGAGCGATCTGTGGCTGAGATTGATTCTCAGTTCTCATATGGGTGTGTGGTTCTCACATGATCTCATCTCTCTCTCTCTCTCTCCCTCTATATATATATATAAATATATATATATGGGAGGGTTAGTACAGGGTTTTCTAATAGGGTGTGCGAGGGTGAGTTTTCGCATAGGGCCTCACAAATTTTAGGTCCTCAATTTTTTTATTTCTATTTAATATACCTTATATATTTTTTTAATAAATTAAATTATCTCCATTCTATCTCATTTGCAATCATACCTAATACAAATATCTCGATTTTCAAGTTCTAACTTCCAACACAAACATTATTTCCTCTTTAATTTTGCAACTTTTCATCTTTTTTCATGATTATTCTTCTAACTACCATTAGATATGTTTATATAAAAATAGCTTCTCATCTTTTTCATGAAATACTCATATCAAATTCTAATATTCATTCACAAATCACGCTTCTGATTCTGTTGTCACTACGATTCTACAGTTACAAAGTTTTTCTTTCATTACACTATTCCCCAAATGCCAAATCCCTAGAGAGTATTTTTCTTAAACCCTATTCCTCTTGTTTATTTTTTGGTTTTTTGTTTGAATGATTCAGAAATCTAAATTTAATTATCTGCTTGAGCGAATTGATGGAAAATTATATTATCTATATAAATGAATTCTTTCATTCCTTGATTTTGATTTTGAACGAATTAATATAGGACCCCTTGGTATATTTGTAAGACCTCTTGATATTTTGATGTTTTTGAAATGTTTAGATTATTTTCCTAATACAATTGTCACATATATAATTTTATTGACTATTTCTGTGACTGTTGCATTTGCAGAAATAAGTTTTTCAAAATTAAAATTGTTGAAGTTATATCTACGTTCGACGATGTCACAAGAAAAACTTAATGAATTGGCACTGATAGTCATAGAAAATGATATTTTGTAAAAGATTGAATATAATATATATATATATATATATATATATTCAGTCGGTTCGGTTTCAATCGGTTTTGACCTGTTGAAATCGAAATCAAACCGAACCACTATCGGTTTTCATGGCTCGAACCGAAATCGAACCGAACCGAACCGAAATTGACGGTTCGATTTTCTGTTGCGGTTCGATTTTTCGGTTGCGGTTCGGTTCTGCTCAGCCCCAATAATTATATATTCATACTAGCATGTATATATGTTCATAATAGCATAGCGGAAATTGTAAGAATAGATAGCAGTTTTAAAGCGTTGTCTATATGATTCTGAAAATTAATTTTTTTTAGGCTACTCAAATATTACAAGTTTGCCACCGCCTTTGACCAAAAATTAACCAAATCCTAGCCATCTAAATCAAAGCAATGGATGGACGAGATGAGTTTCTAGTTCTCACATGGGAGATGGGTTCTCATATGATCCACTCCATATATATATATATATATATATATATATATATATGGGTGAATCTGGTGAGGTTATGTGGGAACTGAAAATTTACCCAAAGCACATAAATTTTGATCTCAATGGTCCAAATTTAACATAAAAAGGCAGTGGCAAACTCATAAATATGGTGAACTTTTTAAAAATAGTGGTGACATATTGGTAAATACATTGAAGTTTAAAAGTAAGGGGTTATTTTGTTTTCGTCAAAATTTAAATGTTGATGTCAGCATATTTAAATAAATATTGTAAAAACTTTAAATAATCACAACTTGCTCGTTTTTAACCGGATTTACACATTCATATATCAAATTAAAGTTCTTTTCATACTCATACATTTAAGATCCATATTGCATATGTTTATTTGAAAAAAAATAGATGAAAAATATAAAAATCAGTTTTCAGACATATTTTTCATACATAGCAGCCCCAGATTTATATTAACATGGTGTATATAATATTTTAGCACGACCTATATAACATTTTAGCATGGCCAACTATAACTCACATAATTGCATTTATGATGTTTTAGCATGAAATCACTCGCATATTATCATGATATATATGACATTTTAGCATAATTCGTAACTCATATCAACACTGTGTTCATGACGTTCTAATATGATACTCATAAATTAACAAGATGATATCAACATATTTACACAAATATTGTAACAACTTTAAACAATCGAAACTTGCTCATTTTAATCAAATTTACGCAAATTATACATCAAATTAAAGATATTCTCATACTCTTTCATTCAAGATCCATATTTCATATGTTTATTTAACAAAAAAATATTTTATTCACAATAATATAAAATAATATTAATAATGGCATGACAAAGTACTTATTATAACATGAAAATATAATCACATACAATAGCAAAGAAAAATATTGATAATAATATGAAAAAATATCCGTAAAACATGTAAATTTACTCGTAATACCATCTGTGGTGTTCATTCATTTTAGTATAGTTATATATTTATATACAGTTGAAAGTTGTATTAATTGGCACACCTTTAGCATGATAATTCCTTGATTTTTAGCACACTATTTGTATTTATTTTAACATGATGTGATAAAATATAATTGAGAAATAATACACCCTAAGTGAAATGTAGTAAACCATAGCTAATTTGTATGGAGTAAACCTTAATTGATATGTCAGCATAATTTAGTATGTTATTATTCTTGATTTTAGCATGATGTACTAAACCCTAATTTGGACTAATAAATGTTAATTGTGATGTTATCATGACTTTAGCGCAATATTTTTTAATTTTAGCATAATATTTTTATTGATTTTAGCATGCATGACATTTTATTTGACTTTAACATGATGCAATAAAAACTAATTAGGTTATAATAAACTTTAATTGGAATGTAATCATCCCTGGGATTAATAAAATCCAAATTAAGTTGTAATAAAATTTAACTTGGAGAATATGTAGTCATATACATTGCTAATATAATTTCACAATAAAATATATCGAAATGAGTATAATATCATGTTAAAAGTGTATAAGATATGATGCTCAAATGAATACAACATCATGCTAAAAAATAAAATAAAAAATCAATCCGTACAATTCAAAAAAAAAAAAACTACTCTCATACTATCATGGTGTATATAATATTTTACATTGACCTATAACTTTTATTAGCATTGCGTTTATGAAATTTCATATTAAACTCCTCATATTAGTATGATGCATATGGTATTTCAAAAAGTGTCATGTGCACTTGAATAAAATTAGAAGTCATACTTTTCAGTATTAAAAGTGATTTTTTCATAGAAATTCTAAATCCTAATTGGAATGAAATAAACCCTAATAGGGATGAAATTAACCCTATTTGGATTGAAATAAACCCTAAAATGAACATTTTATATTTTTCATTCATATTTTAATTGAAGTACCAGAGGCATGCAACATCTTAAATGAACAAAAATGAAAAAAAAAACTTTAATTTGATTTATTATATGAAAAATATTGCGTTCATAACGTTTTGGCTTGAAACTACTCTATTATTAACATGGTGTATATGACATTTTAACATGAGAATAAAATGTAAATTTTCTTTTAATAACATGCGTTGTTTGTTCATTTTAGCATGATTATATGTTCATATTAGCATCACATTATTTTCATTTTAGCCTTACGAAATTACATGAGAATAAGAAAACACAAAAAATATTGAATTATCATATATAATACCTAATTAGGATGAAACTAAACCTTAATTTGAGTGGAATAAACCCTACTTCGATGAAATAAATACTAATTGAATGGAATAAACCCTAACTGAAATGAAAGAAACCCTCAAAAATTAATATTTTGTATTTTTCATCCATATTTCTTTGAATAAACAGATGTATTCGATATCTTAAATAGATGTATCCATATTTCTAACTTAATTTGTTGTTGGTAATGCTTGAATTTGAATACCATGTTTATTTTTATATATAATATGTTCTTATAGGTTTCATGTTCACAATGTAGTGTATGATTATATCTGAATGTTAGTTTTTTATTACAAAATGTTTAGTTTATTTAAGATAATATAAAATGCTCATTTAAAAATTATTTGCTTATGTTTGGTAATTATTTGAAAAAATAATCAATAGCTCATATGATATGTGATGCTTTCATTGATAGTTGATAATGCTATTTTTGTGTTGTATGCTTTAATTGATAGTTCATAATACTGTTTCTAGGGTACATTGATTAATGTTATTTTTGTGTTGTATTGATGTTTTAATTGAGAGTTAATAATATAATTTTTAGTGTTAATTGATAGTTGGTAATATTATTTTAGTGTTATCATGATGCTTTAATTAATAGTTGGTAATGTTATTTTACTTTTATCATGATACTTTAATTGATAGTTCCTAATGCTATTTTAGTGTTATTTTGAAGAAGCTAAAATCAAACAAAATAAAAATTAGTATTATAAAATTTCAAATAAAACAATATCAAATATCAAATGAGTATTGCTAAAAAAATATCAAATAAGTAAATAAAGCGTTGATTACAAAGAAATAAATATTTGATGAAGATAATATAATAGTGAAACGGCTTGCCTAAAAAAAATAGTGAAGCGGTTATTAAAATATGAAACATCTTAAAATCAAGGGAACTGATATTTATTCAGATATGGATAAATATTTCATGATCAAAATGTTCTTTTTCGCATATTAAAAATAAAATAAAATCAGAAATAATTAATTTTAACGTTTGATGTATTAAAATCTAGTGGATATGATGAATTCCTAAATTACACACTGGGGTGGTGTTTATATTTCTAATAAAAATAATTATGAGATATAACATAAAAATATAACAACAAAAATGTACCATGAAATTTGAAATAGTGTAGTGTAGTTATGTAACATTTAACATAAACTGCATTAATGAAATTGTGTTTTAATTTGCTCTGATGATCGACGCCTCAATATTGCTTAGTCAAATTAAATAACATTTCATTCAATTGTGGAGGAAATTATTTTCCTCAATGTTGCATTATTCTAAAAAATGCATTGCATTAACTGGTTTGACAATAATACATTTTGGGCTTTTGATGTGGTATGAATTAATGTTATTTCAATTCAAAGAAGATAAAAAAAAAATACCATTACAGGATAATTATGGAAGATGCACTTTATTTTCTGTTTAATTTCGTTTTTGTGTTTTTCTGAAAGCTTTTCACCTTTTCTTGCCAATGAAAGTAGGCAATACATATATATATGTATATGTATATATATGTATGTATTGTAGAATAACATGCATGTGTGATGTGTGCATTATTTGATGAGGATGAGTGAGAGTAGTGGAATCTCAGTAGGAATGACACTTCCAACCGTCGACGTAACATGTAATAGAACATTTCAGAAGTCCTATCACAATTTATGAAATAAGACAGTTCCAAATGTCCTAATGAACAGTGTAATAGGAGATTTTCAGCATGTTGATTACAACCTAGACTTCTACATTAAATAGATTTTATTTTCTTTTCTGTTTTGTCACGATTGTGGATATTTGTGTTTCCCACGTCGCAAGCCATTTTTCTTCTCACTGCAATAAAATATAACACGAAAAATTAGCGTGCATGGTGTTAAAAAAAACATTGCTATTCTTTTGCAAATCTTCTGGATCTTTTTTTCTGGACTTCTACGCTCAAGCGATGCCTTTTTTATTATACTCATGTGAGTGAAAATGATGTGAATTAAGAGTTGTATTATAGCTTTCGGCTCGAATGTTAAAACTCTAATGGTGTGAGAAAATGGAGAGAGAGAGTGATGTATTGAATTTATATATGAAATGGGATCATCTGTTGCAAATTTTGTTGCAACTCTTCAATATTTTTTCAAAAAAAAAAAAGAATAATTTAATTTATTATGATTTATTTAAATTTACATTTTATATTTAGGATTCATTCATCCTCAATTAGGATATATTAAAAAAAATAAAAATAAAAAACTTAATTATATAATACCAAATGTAACACAAATGGTAATAGAGGATTTGCACAGCGAATTCATAGCTAGGTTTTGAACCCATGTACATCACGTACTACTGGATTATGGACCTTTTGACTTTATTTTATTGGGGCTGCTTTTATGTGGAAATTTCAGTTCAAATTCCTGTATTTTAAATGGGCCTAAGTCTATCAGAAAATTTGCGGATTTCTGAAAATAGCGGTTTTAATTAAAATATTTTCTTCTATTTTTATTATTTTCATTTTAATTAAAGTTGCTGAACCCAATCGACAGGGCAAAAACAAAACAGAACCAGATCCCGGCATCAAATTTCCTCTTACGTTTTCATGGTACATCTTATATTCCACTATTATCAATGCACGTCATGTGTATTCCACATACCCATGAATTTGATGACATCATTAATATACACGTGACATGTATCGGTGATAGAAACATAATATGTAACAAGGAAATCGAACCGCCAAGTGAGACTATAAAATCTCTTGGCTGACCTTGCTACAATTATGAAATTTATGAAAAAGATATTATTTAAAAAAAAATCCTTATACTGTCATTTTAATTACAATTTTGTCACCAAATACCCTCCAAGTGTTGCCTAGATGTGTACATCGATTTTCGACACTCATTTTAATTTAGGCTTGCGCTTTTTAATTCTAAATCAATATAATGAGGAGGAACTCTGAACAAACTGGAGGACAAATAATCAGATGATCTTGCTTAAAGTAAAGATAAATTTATTTATTGGGAAATTTCAACGAAACATCAATTATTTATAGCCACCAAGTGCCTCAAGCAGAATAGCTAACTCCACAATTATTTGATGCTCTGAGCTATCAAATTCCACAAATATTTTTCGTGACCGGGGTTTAAACAGCTGCAGCTCAACAGCGCCTAAACTAGAGTGGCAATTTTGGGAGCCACGATTTCAAGAAGTCCTTTAGGATTGTCTACATGAACCCAGTGCCCTGCATTCGGAAGGACATGAACGGAGACTTTCCCCTTGGTTTCATCAACTCGTCTAGAGGAAAGGCGTTCGAGCTGCTGTATGATATCTGTGTCCCATCTGCCGCTCTTCTCTGCACGCACAATGTCTATCTCCATCCCGTTGGGTGGGTGTTCCAACAGAGGCCAGTAATCCATCTCACTAAGATCATTTCAAAAGGATCTCGAGTCAAATATACATATTGTCAAGTCTTTAGTGTTTCAGTACAGCCAATATTGCGTGCCAAATTGCAGAATGTTATCTTACCTGTAAGAACTAAACATCTGCACAGCGCCATCCAGATTAAAGGCCCAAGTCTCGTGTTCTCCAGATTTCTTGAGGTTGCTTCCTATCCATTCTGATAAAGACTTTGAAAACCCAAGCTTCAACATATGATCCACGAGCCACCTATACACATGTTATGTACTGGTAAGCCGACTATAGAGAACCACGACTTCCTTCAAGTTAGTAACTTTTACTGATAATGTTTAGGCATAAACTGAAAATTCCATTTTACAGAGTAATAGCTTAAAAAGAACAAACACATTCAACTACAAGAAGCTTGCGACATCACCACAAACAGCAACTATTTCGAATGAACAGGTTAATATGCAAAGTATTGATAATGACAATAAGCCCAGGAATGAAGCATGTCCATGAGTCACAGGATTGAATTTCAAAAATATTAAAAATCATATCTTCCACCAATCCTCCAATTACTGCCAGTCACACAAGGAACCTAACACAGCAAAAATGATTTTTTAGAACAAATTAATAAAAAAAGGACAGATGAAATACTTCCTAGATGGTATTTCCGATGGTAGACTCTGCAAGATCTGCAAAACCTTCTCAACTTCACCTTCCTCGTTCCGTGGGATCAATTTTCCAGGAACAGAGTCCAGTACCCACAGCTGCTCTGCAACAGTATTACACATCTATGAGCCAATGACCCATCCAAAGAATCATCAAAGTTAATATTTCACATACAAGCACCATTCAGCACAAAAGATACTGGAGGACATACATAACCAAACCACATTGACAAGTTCATTTTTTAGACAAAACAATTTCACCCTTTTTTGCCTAATTAATAATTACGAGCAAGTAAACTCAAAGAACAATGACAATATGGTAGCTGAATCCGTAGAAGGAAAGTACCTGTTTGGGCAAGCTAACATTATCCCCGTAATCACCATTAGCACAACTTTGGGCAAACTGCATCGCAATCTTCCCTCCCATGGAGTGGCCTATCACAACATCTGGCCAATCCCAGCCTTCTGCTCTGACCATATTAGCCAGATCTTTCGCAGCATTTTCCAAATTATGAGGGGCCAGTAGTCCTTCTATTTCAGCAGATTTCCCATGATTCCTCAAATCAACCATAACCATCCTCCAAGCTGCACATGCATAGTAAGCATGATTTCATAAACACAATAATCAGCATCGAGAAAGAGAGCTCATACAATCTCTCCATCGTTCTCTCATCTTCCACACACTCGCAGGTACATGTATGTTTTATTCAGATAACTTACTTCTGCTACCAAAGGCCCATTCTATACACATTACACAGTAAGAGCATTGAAAAAAGCTTTATGTTTTCAGGGTTTACAAACTCCATGATTATCAAACACAATTGAAACAACTTGAACTAGTAAGCAACAAGCTTGAGCATGTAATCAAAATTCATAACATTCGCAACGGTTCTAGATTTGTTCGAGCGTACTGCACACTTGAGCCAATTCACTTCATCGTATATGATCACCTACAGTTTCCTTTGCATATTAAGTGAAAAAAAAGAGCCCAGGTAAGAAGCAATCTAACTACCGAGTTGCGCTAACACAATTTTCTTTTCTAGGGAACCATTTCTGAAATTCTTATAAACAACAAACACCATCCGTCAGGAACTATAAAAACGGTGCAACATTAAGCTTTATGCTTAGAAGACCTGAAAATTAGTGGTAAATTGAGATCGTGAACGCAATTATGTCCGGAGAAAAGCAATTTGCGTACCGGCGGGGGAGAGAGAGGACGCGAGGGAGCGAGAGAAGGAACGCCAGTTTCGACCGGATCCGAGTAGGCCGTGGAGGACGAAAGCCGTGAATTCATGGGGTTTCTCTGGCGACGATTTGATCTCTTCAAATGCCAGGGTTTGCAAGGATCGGCGGGGATGGTGGCGGACCGGCGTCGGCCCGTGGAGGAGCCGGTTCGCAAAGTGGCGGAGACCGGTTCTGGTCGGAGCTCTCGTCATTTTTATTTTTATTTTTAATTCCGATTTTTAGTTTTCTAATGGAGAGTAAATACTGAATAAGTGAGTAGCAATGGCTAAAACAAAACGGCGTCGTGTAGTGGCCCTGGAAAATTGGATGCTACCCGTAGTACTACTATCCAGATCAGTGACATTCATCCCGTTCAATTTTTAAAAAAAATATTAATTTTTCTTTCCTCCATATCTACAACCCCTCGTACTCCATCATCAGTGACACTCATCCAATCCGACATTCAATCAAAATATTAATTTCTCTTTCTTCCAATCTACATAAAATATTTATCATTTTATTTTTTAAATGACATATTATTAATAATAATTTTTATCATATTTAAAAAATCATAATTAATTTATTAGATATATTTTTAAATTCATAATTAAAAAATACACATACAATTATAAATTCATGATTTACTTGATAACAAAATGAAAATTACAAGAATTAAAATAAAATAAAACATAATTAAATAAACTACAATGAGAACACATGAAATTCTAAATTATGAGTACATAAGATGTAAATTACATATTCAGTACAAATAATGTGACATATGCATGTGATTTTTGCAGATAAATTGACAAGACCTATATCAAAATGTGAATACATAAGAAAAAATAATTTAAAAATGGGATAAGAATCCAATGCAAATATCAATTTTGTATCGGCGAATATTCAATTTTGCTCCTTTCTGATTTTGGTTTGATTGTTGAATATTGCCAAACAAATTGCGAGATATATTTTATGTAGTGGAAAGTTCTTTAGAAGATGGAATTTGAGTGAAGTTTGGTGAAAATTGAGAATTTTGATAATACTGATAACTTTGTTGATCTTTTAAATTTGGAAAATTTTGTGTGTGAAAATAATTTGGGTGAATTGGAGTCATGATAATAATTTGAGTGATTTGATCCATCACTTAAAATGAAGAAGAAATGTGAGATTGAGAATTTGGTGAAATAATATATGTGAGAAAAAGAGAGTTTAGTTATTTGTAAAAATATACCAATATTAGACTCTATTTATAGAAAAAAAAAATATGAATGTTAATATATTTTTTATTTTTGATAATTATATAAATTATTTAAATTTTAAATCAATATATATATATATATATATATATATATATATATATAAAATTATGTGGCACCCAATTAGAGGGTGCCACGTGTGTATGAATTGAGAGGCAACCTAAGGGTCGGATGGGCGCCCCAGGTCATGGAAATGGATGACTTTTTCTTCTTTTTTTTTTTTTAAAAAAACTTTTTTTGTCTTATTCGGTGACATCCAAATGACACCGATGACACTAGTCTAAGGGTAGAACGCCCGAATTTTTTTTTATAAATTATTTTTAAAATGTTTTTATAATTTTTTTTGGATATAAATGACAACATTAATGGATGTTAATTATATTCGTCGAAGATTTTTTTCCGTCCCCTATTATGCAAAAGACATAGGTATATATTTTTACGATATCATGTGAAAATTATTTACAACATTGTCGTTTACATAATAGGAGGCGAAAGAAAACATCAGAACATAATAATTATTTATTTAAGAAGTAAGATATTTCCAAAAAGAAAATTGTAAAAATATTTTTAAAATAATTTTAAAAAAATAAAAAGAAAAATTCGAACATGCTAACCTTAAGGGTAGCATTGAATTTTCCCAACGCCCCGAACCGAGCGGCTACTTATGATTCCATTCATTCAAATCAATTGCGATATATCACGATATTTCAACGATACTCGGAAAAAAAAGATATTTTCCTCCATATCCGTATCGTAGTGTCAAAATCCATGATATATCCGCGATAAGTTGAACTATGGTATTTGATAAAAGATGTAATGAATCATGATGATGAATGGAATTGCTAGGTTTGTAGAAGAAATCTTGTGATTGTAATTGTGTATATTTCGTTGTATTGAATACAGATACAAAAAACTTTCTTTATAGCTAGACAAAACTATAGAAAATGAAACTATCTTTTACCTAATCTAATCCCATAATTTATGGGATTTTATTCTACTAAATTATTTCCTTTCTAACATTCTAACACTCCCCCTCAAGTTAAGTTACCGGATCACCAAAACTTAACTTGCGTAGAACTTCCTTGAAGGACTTGGAGCTGACAGCCTTCGTTAAAATATCTGCTAATTGGTCTTCTGATCGAATAAAGGGCAACTCCACAATACCAGCTTCTAGCTTCTCTTTAATAAAATGTCTGTCAATCTCGACATGCTTGGTATGATCATGTTGCACCGGATTTTCAGAAATGCTTATTGCTGCTTTATTGTCACAAAACAACTGACATGTTTGGGTAGGACAGTACCCCATTTCTTTCAACAATTTTCGCAGCCATAACCCACTTTTGATGCCTCTAAATTCTGCCTCTGCACTGGAGAGGGCCACTACCTTTTGTTTCTTGCTTCTCCAAGTAACAAGATTTCCACCAACAAAGGTAAAGTATCCACTTGTAGATCGTCTGTTTGTCAAATTACTCGCCCAATCGGCATTTGTGTATCCCTGAACCTCTGAATGGCTGTATTTCTCAAACAACAGCCCATGTGAAAAAGTGCCTTTGAGATATCGCACAATTCTGATTGCTGCCTCCAGATGATCAGCTTGTGGCCGGTGCATGAATTGACTTACCACTCCCACAGCATATGCGATATCAGGTCTTGTGTGGGATAAATATATAAGTTTTCCCACTAGTCGTTGATATTGACTCTGGTCGGCCAACTCCGCACCCTCAACGAGTTGTAGGCCGTGATTAACTGCTATGGGTGTGTCAGCCGACTTGCAGTTTACCATCCCGGTTTCTGCAAGGAGATCCAGAGTATACTTTTTCTGGCAGATGAAAATTCCTTTAGCTGACCTGAGGACTTCAATGCCAAGGAAATACTTGAGAGCACCCAAATCCTTCATTTCAAATTCAGTAAACAGATTCTCTTTGAGCCTTTTGATTTCTTCAACGTCGCTATCGGTAATAATCATATCATCGACGTAAATGATGAGACATGTAATCAGCTCTCCTCTATTCTTTAGGAATAGCGTATGATCTGAGTTACTCTGACGGAACCCATAACTTTTCATAGCTGTGGTAAACCTCCCAAACCATGCCCTTGGTGATTGTTTGAGACCATATAGGGTTTTCTTTAGTTTGCATACTTCCCCATGTGCAAACTCATCTTGAAAGCCAGGTGGTGTCTCCATGAAAACTTCTTTATTCAGATCACCATGTAAGAATGCATTGGTGACATCAAACTGATGAAGTGGCCAGACTTGGTTTGCAGCTATTGAGAGTAAAACCCTGACAATGTTCATTTTGGCCACAGGTGAGAAAGTCTCTGAGTAGTCTATTCCATAAGTTTGAGTATACCCCTTCGCCACCAATCGAGCCTTGTATCTTTCAATTGTTCCGTCTGGTTTTCTTTTGATAGTGAAAACCCACCGGCACCCAACTGGTCTTTTCCGTGAGGGTAGTTTACACTTCTCCCACGTGTTATTCCTTGTCAGTGCTTCCATTTCCTTCTTCATTGCATTCTTCCACTGTTCAAATTCCATAGCTTCTCTGGCATTCCTTGGTACATTTTCTTCTTCATATAAGGAAGTTTCAAAGGCCTTTGCAGTTCCAGAGAGATTTCCTTTGACAACATTCACCACAGAATATCGTGTCTTTCTTATATTCTTCTTTGGAGTATACCGTTTAGGTGGAACTCCTCTGTTACTTCTTGGTGGTAGAACATACTATCCTGTATCCCCATCAACAGCGGTATTCACCTCTTGCTCCACTATCTCAGGAGACATAAGTAAATCAGACGAATCAGAGTGCACATCAGAAATCTCATTATTATCATCCTCAAGAGTATCACTTACCTCAAGTATCAGAAGCGGTGAAGATGGTGGGACAATGTCACAGAAAGTTGGGGTTTGCATTTCTATTTCTGAAGTTTGCGCAGCGGAACTGTTAACTGTCTCTGTTGGACCTCTTGGCAGGTCCGAATTTGGCATAGAACACCAGCTTAGGGAGTCAGAAATAGAAGAAGTATTGTCAGAAATAGAAGAAGTATTGTCCTTCTCCCCCTGACTACTAAGGTGGTGATGATAAAAGTATTCGGTCTCAAGGAAGTCACAATTGAGGGTGGTGAAGAGGCGACTGGTGTTTGGATCATAGCAACGATACCCTTTTTGAGTGACCCCATAACCCATAAACACACATTTTATAGCACAAGGAGAGAACTTGTTGCACTCATGTTTAGGAACATGGACAAAAACAGAACAACCAAAGACTCTCGGCTGAAGGTTCAAGGCAGGTGGAATGTGAGAGTGAGTAGATAGGACCTGGAGTGGGGTTTGTAGCTTATGGATTTTGGTGGGTAGTCGGTTAATGAGGTAGGTAGCTGTGGCTAAGGCTTCAGGCCAGAAATGAGTAGGAACCCGGGATTGAAGGAGAAGAGCTCGGGTTATTTCAAGAAGGATTCTGTTTTTGCGTTCGGCAACGCCATTTTGTTCGGGAGTATAAGGACACGTGGTTTGATGAACTAAGCCTTTGGTTTGGAAGAATTGGGCCATAGAATGGTTGACAAATTCGCCCCCATTATCGGAGCGAAGAGTTTTTATGTTAGTGTGGAACTGGGTTTGGATCATGGTATAAAACTGAACAAATTTAGGAAAAACCTCAGATTTATTTCTTAAGAAGTAAATCCAGGTCATTCGTGTGTAGTCATCAACAAAGATAAAAAAATATCGAAAAGCTTGGCCCCCTAAAACAGGAGCAGGGCCCCAAACATCAGTATGAACTAAAGCAAACAGCGAATCAACTTTAGTATTATTTGGTTTAAAAGAGTGCCGATGATTTTTGGCTAAAACACATGTCTGACAAAATAGATGCTGGGAAAAATCTAAACTGGGAAAAAGAAGCTTTAAATAACCCGAAGACGGATGTCCCAAACGTCTATGCCAAAGCCAAACGTCCCGATTTTGAGATCCGTGAGCCAGCATCACAACGCCTTGTTGAGCAATTTCATCCACATAGTACAATCCCCGTCTCTCAGTGCCACGCCCAATAATCTTCCCCGTCCTGATATCCTGTAAGAGACAGAAATGAGGAAGCATGAGAACAGTACAATTTAATTCTTTGGTAACATGACTGATAGAGAGCAACTTGTGAGACAACGATGGCACATATAAGCAGTTTGAAATTTTCAATGTAGGGGAAATTTCTACTGTCCCGGCCCCGTGAACCGGGGTGATGGCACCATTAGCAGTCTGAACATGTGTCTTAAGGGGTACAGAAGTTTGTATAATATCTGAGGCTTCAAACGTCATGGTGTCAGTAGCACCACAGTCAAAAATCCACTGACTAGATTTATCACCACTAGTGGTTTGAGTAGTGCAGGCAATAGACACATTCCCATTATTTAATAACGGTGCAAATTGATGAGGACCACGTGTCACACTATGTATATCACAAGGGTTGAAATTAAAAAGGGGAGAAGTAGAAGGGCTCAATTGCAAATTGAGCCCTTTACCTATTTGAGAGCCATCTCGTTCGCCTCCCTCATTTCCAACCCTAGCCGCCGAGTGGTCTCCACTGTCATCTCTCACAGTTGCTTCCCGAAACCCAGCTGTGTTGCCATCGGGGGTGCTGGCGGCCGCAGAGCCACCCACCATCACGGCGGCGCCGGCGCCGGCGATGGATTTCCCCTTCTGATTCTTCGATTTCTTGTGGTTATCTTCCCACCAATCGGGAAATCCGACGATTTGGAAGCACTGCTCCTTCGTGTGCCTTTTCATCCCGCAATGGCTACAAATGAGTGAGTCCTTGTTCTCACGGTCTCTGTTCTTGGGTTTATTCCATTGTGGTTGTCCGGATCCACCTCGAGCTGCAAGACCTGCACCTATACCGACGCCCGATGAGGATGAGTTCTCGCTGCCGTCGCCGGTGACAGTTGCCGGCTTGAGAATCTGAAGCCGTGTAGCTTCTCGTTTCATAGTGGTGAAGGTGGCCTCGGCTGAGGGCGGTAGAGAGGTTTTGATGATGTCGCGCCGGATATTGTCGAATTGGTCGCTGAGTCCGGCCAGAAATTGATAGAGCCGGCGAGTCTCGGTGAGTTTCCGATACTGGTTGATGCCCTTTTCACAACAATCTATGGGCTCCGGCTGCCGCCGATCGATATTGATCCATAGACTCTGTAGTTCATTCCAGTAATCTTCTAAGGTATGGCTGCCTTGAACCACTTTGTTTGCTCGTGTTTCTAAGTCGTAAATCTGAACGGGATCCGCTCCACTACCGTAAGTTACGGCTAAACTATTCCATAGTGCCTTTGATGTTTGATGTTGAGCAAAATTGTGAATTAACTTGGTTTCCATGTTCTGTATTATCCATGAAAACACTGTGAGGTCACTTTCCTCCCACTGGGGGTATTTTGGATCGTCTAATTTTGGAGGAGACGGGACTCCGGTGACATGGCTGGACTTTCCCCGACTGCCAATAGCGACTCTCATGAGTCGAGACCAGAGGGGGTAGTTCATACCATCTAGTTTGAGACCCAAAGTGATGCTTTCAGTTCTTCGAAACAGATTGGCAATCTGTTGAGTTAGTTCTGTTTGATTGGTTTCTGAAAGTTGGTTGTATTCTGACATTGAAACTGGTTTTGCAGGGCTTCTTGATCTGTGGCTTAACTGAGCCGAGAATGGTAGGGACGATGATGAGTTTTCTGAGTCCGACTTACATCAGAGCAACCTTGCTCTTGCTCTGATACCACGTTGAACTTTGGTATTTGATAAAAGATGTAATGAATCATGATGATGAATGGAATTGCAGGGTTTGTAGAAGAAATCTTGTGATTGTAATTGTGTATATTTCGTTGTATTGAATACAGATACAAAAAGCTTTCTTTATAGCTAGACAAAACTATAGAAAAGGAAACTATCTTTTACCTAATCTAATCCCATAATTTATGGGATTTTATTCTACTAAATTATTTCCTTTCTAACATTCTAACACGATATTCCGCGATATTTCAATCATTGCCCACAATAGGGATAATTCTACACTAGAAAGTTAGATCAAACTTCTTTCTGATTGCAATCAATGTTTTAATTCATCTTAAACGAAAAATACAAATACCATGATCACTAGTAATAAAATGATGATCAAAGGGAAAATCCAACTTCCATATCTCCCCTCATCCTCATAAGGATCAGCACTCCATGCCAAGGCTTCTTTCATGTAACTGTAGTGTCTTGTCGTCGTTCTGAACAAACTCCGCTCCTCTTCAGCCAACTCAATATGCTTTTGAATGTGGGGAAAGACCTTTTCACTTGATTCCTCTCCAATCAAAAGATCAGAGTGGCCAAAACCATCTACCACCACCCTTTCATGCCTATAACCAGGCTGGTGCAACTTCATGTACTTATTAGCAAGAAATGAAGTCTCGGGCGTCACCAGGATGGTCCGTCCACCCGAGACGTAGAGCGTTGGCAGCGCCATTCTCTCGGGATGAGTCAGATAAGAATTGTTTCCTCTGCAGTCCACTATGTAACCGGCTCTGCAGATTTTTCTGAGGTGAGGAAATGCTGCCATTGGAAGCCTCGGCAGATTCTGTTTGTTCATCCACTGATGCATTGCCTGGCTTATGTTTTCATGCCAAAACGCGTTGCCAAATATGCCGGAGAAAACCTCACATTCGTCACAGGTGCATCTCTCAGAGCGAGGCATCAAACGTGCTACTGTTTTCAGGAGCCGTTGTCTGTAGCTTGTGGCTAATCCTTGATGCATAGGCACTGTCTTATTCTCACCCAAGATTGCCATTGACATCTGCACTTGGTTGTTAGTTATATAAGATATTATTTTCATTTTTCACACAATTGTAGGATGCAGATAAAAAACATATAGTTGTTAAATAATAGATAGCTTACTGGAATAAGAGGAAGCCACATTTTGACAGAAGATGCTGTGGTGAGTTTGAAAAACATCGAGGAGTTCATACAAGACAGAGAAGCTATACGTTTAGCTGAGACATAGCCTCCCATAAGCGAGATGTGAATGGATAGACCTCCCACACAATATGCAACTACATGCACTTTTATATCTTCGCCATAGAACTCAATGATCTTTCTGATTGCTGCAAAAAAAGTGTATCTCGTGTTAGATAGGAAGAATGAAAAGAAGGTGCCCAATGGTATAAACATCTATATATTTACCTGCTGGAATGTCTAGTCTGCCAATATCTTCGATTGAAAAGTTGTTTGAAGAATTTGACCAGTGGACTCTTGGATGCAGTAACCATATATCATGACCATCCTTCAGTAAAGTTCTAACAAGATCATTTTTCTCAGTTGGTAAGCAATAGCTTTCTGTTGCATAACCATTAATCAGAAGAACAGGATAAAGTTTCTTCTCCTGTACAATTTGTCGGGCACTGTAGCTGCACTTCCAATGCTGGCAAGATATTGTAAACTTATCCTCTGCAGATTTCACAGAAGTAATAATGAATGACAATTATTTGTCTGATGAGAAACTACGATTTCAGACAAAGACAAGAGATTTCAGAACATGGAATTAAGGTTAGGAGCATCTTGAGATAGCTAAACTGAGCTGGTGTAATCACTACCTGTTTTAATCTCATGGATCGTACTTTCTGGATAAGGCTCCTGAGCCAGTTCTTTTGTGGTGAAATCGATGAGACTCCCACGTGGTTGTTGCAGGATATAGGTTCTAAAAAGCGACTGCATTACAAGGTATATGAACTTACTTCTGCTTCCACCTTCAAGCGCGTACACACTTTTCAGAAGCTCTAACGGGGAAATATGAAGCTTCCCTTGTAAATTCATGTTACGTTCTCCCAACATGTTATCAGTGATTTTTCTCAATGTGACATTCAACGTAGTGGATTCTCTCCACGTATACAGGGCCAGAAGGTAAGGATTCATTATCTTTCTCCCTTCAAGAACATATCTGCATAAAATGGAAACTGTCAATCTTGAGTTCAACAAAACTAGAACAGAAACATGTGGAACCAATACCATACTCATATCGAACCTTGAACCAGAAGAAGCTGCGAGAAGAAGATGATAATGCATATACTGTGTGTAAGGAGTTCTGTCATCTGTTTTGCATAAATCAACTTCCCCTTGAATAACATGCATTTTGTCGATTTCTAGAGCCCTGCATTCAACGTATCCACCCACCTTGCCCCGTAGAAGGGGATGAGATTTTCCATCAGGATTATCTGTTTTGACTGTGACTACAGGTGAGTTGAATCTCAGTTTCAGATAAGCTGTACAAGGCATACCACCAACTTGCCCTCTCATGGTCTCTTTAGTCATGACATCCAAGCCACAACTTCCCTTCATTTTGGCATCATCTATCGAGCCTCGTCTGTTATCACAACTTTTATTTTCAAAATTCCCAACATACCTGATAGCATCCTGGACAACATGTCTACTTACATGCTCAGAAGCTGCAGCAACAGTGAGGCAAGGGTTGATTCCAACAGAACAAGGTATTATGGAGGCATCACATATATAAAGTCCAGAGTGCACCCCAGTTGCAGATGTCGTATCAAAAACTTGACCTTCAGGATTACAGACGCCAGACGAGACATCTGGTGAAGCAACACATCCTCCTAAGAGATGTACTGATGTGCTCCTATAATGGGACATGAAGAGAACTCCTCCCAGTTTCTTAGCAAGTTTCTGGAATGCTGCAATTTTTCGTGGCAGCAAATGATCATGTGGAGGCTGAAATGAAATCCGATCTGTCTCTTTTTCAAATGTAAGTTTCCCACTACTGTCATCATGGCCAATTGCATTCAAAACCATCTCTTGGCCGGATTTCAAGCCTAGAAAATATTTTAGCCTGTCAATTATGCCATAGAACAATACGTAGCCAGATTGCCTTCCATATGTTGTTATCCCTTTAAATACGAAGCTAGGATAGGCCGTTGGAACAACTGCACTCTGAAACAAGAGAAAAATGATATTCATTATTGATACCATGATGCATAATAAGGCTACTTGATGCGACTGACAATGCAGTTTGCCAGGTTCCAGAAAAGGGAGATCTCTTCTGAATAATAGACTGAACCTGAATGGTGAAACCCAATGAGGAAGAATATGATGAAGAAATTGATGGTCCTGGTCTTTCTTGAAATGGTATATTAGAGACTTGCGTCTTTTGCAGTCCTTCAGCATTTAAAGGGGCCGAGCATCCAGCAAGATAGGCTACATTATTGCCGTTGCAACTTAATGTCGACCCTAGCTTATCAGACACTGTTAATCCTCTCAACTGGGATCGAAAAAGTATTTTTGTTGTACCAAAGACTCCAGCTGCAGTAGAAAAAGGCACAGCTCACAGTATGCTTAATGAAAACAATAGACAAATTATCCTAAAAGCAGATTTACCTGAGAGTATAACTATATCAGTAGCTATATAGTCAAATTCATTTATGAATACAAGCCATCGACGTTGACTGTTCCTTTGCATTCTTCCTTTCTCTTTGCACGTATCATCTTCCTTTCTTACCACGTATTGGACCTCACATCCTGTTCTAATGGTACATCCTGCCTGCAACCAGAAACATACTTGAATTTACTGATTTAAGAGGTTGAAACTTTGTTATTTCTCAGATTTTTATGTCAGGAAAAAATCATTGTTCCTATAAACACTAGATGATCTAAAATGTTCAGACATGAATTGAAAGAAAAGACCTACTTGGACAGCTGAGACCAAATATGTTTTATCTGTAGAATTCTTAGCATTGTAAGGGCAACCAGTAAGACAATTCCCACATGCCAGACAGCTTCCAGTTTCTTGAGACCTCCTCGAATCAGAAACCTGTTCTATTTCAAGATTCATGCTCAATTTCATTGGGTTGTGGATATCCTTACCATATTCTTCACCTATAACTCCTTCCATAATCTTAGAATTCTGAAACTTCAATGGAATACTCTGTGCTCTTAGCATCTCGGAAGCAGAGGCCTCATATCTGTCCCAATCTTTTTCCCAACTCTTTGGCCATCTGGGATCCCGTCGTGCACGTGCAGTTGTGGATATCATCACTCCTGCATTTACAAGTGAACCACCACCTAAACCACAGGCTGTTGCTGCGAGAGCGCCATCTTGTATATGTACCTATTGTATTCAATAGACAGTACTAGTTAGAAGGCTGGCATTATTTTGTTGTGACGTCATGATCCTATAGCATACTAGAAATGAAATTATTATGAAGGTGTATCATCAGAGTACAGGTCAAAGAGAGTGTGCACAAACTGAATATCCTAAAGAACATGAAGCAAAATGAAGAGAGAGCTCATGCACCGATGCACGCACTATTGCATCCATGCTTGGAATTTGAACCAATAAATATCATTTAGGTTAGAGACAACAAAGCAACCTGAAAGAGAGCATCTTTTGGACCAAAGTTTACTCCCAAGTTCCTATTGTCCATCCTGACAGCAGACAATATCTTAAAACTATCAGTTGGAAAATCCGAAGCTTCCCACCTACGCCCTTTCTCCAACAAACACACTTTAAAACCCGCCATTGACATCCGACAAGCTGCAACAGAACCTCCATATCCAGACCCAACAACAACAGCATCATAACCTCCACCACCCCCAATATCAAAGAAATTCTCAGAGTTTAATCTTTCCATTGTTGTGCAACCTTACTAGAAGTATTAGCTTGGAATCCCAAACAAACACTACATTCTATGTAAGATAATAAGCAACTGGAAATAAATAAAAGCATACAAAATATTGTAGTAACTATGTCCAATATGCCAATGTAAATGTTGACAGGTCAGTAGCTACATTTTGTAAGAATATGGAGGGAAAACAAGAAAATAACCCTCCAAGTGATTGCCTATGGGATATCCAATAACACTTCATTCACCAATATATAGGCATGGAAATATAGTAAAAGTCATAAAACCAAACCTTAGGCGGCTAATACGAATATATCATTATCAACATGTACATACATACATTACACACACACACACACACATATATATATATATATATGTATGTATTCGTTGAATTTGAATTGGTATTGCAGTTCATACAAGACCGGCTAGCTATGGCTAAAAAAATAATAATCAAAAGCAGCCATTAGGTGATGGTGGGAAATTTTAAAAAATGATAGCATTGCTTTAGCAAATGTCTAAACTTTAAATTGTATATTCCAAACTCGTAGAATCGGTCCCTATTCAACAAATCAACGCTTGACATGCAGTGCTACAGAAACTGATAAAAGAACTGAGTGCAGAAAATGTTGAACAAGAAGATGGAAATGGGGAACTAGGCTAGCATTAACATTTTACATAATCATAAAAACAACAAAACCAGAAAGCCCAGTTACCAACCTATGTTGCAGCCGCAAGAAGGTGCGGAAGATGAGAAAAGCTCCATAAATTTTACGAATTACGCAGTTTTTTTTTTTTAGAAAACAAAGAGAAATAGTCCACCTCTCTATTGACCGTTAACATTTAAAAGTTTTGGGCAAATTTCATAATTTAATAATGCCCTCTTTATTTATAATTATTACTAAAAGTCGCACTCAAGAATAACTAATCAGTTTGACCTTTGAATTTGAAAAATACACCATTGTTTTTATTTTCAACAACAATTTTCAATTTTTAGTATTTTCAGTTGCATTTATGAAGTGTAATTATTTTTAAAAAAATGTAATGATTTTATTATGATAAATGATTAAATATTTAGAGTTATAGCTTTGAAAAATGAAGATATGTTTGTTTGATTATATTTTCAATTTGAAATGTGTGGTTGAGATGAAAAGATAAATATTGATGTGATTATGATGAATTGATGAATATTTAATTAATTAGTCCTGCTACTTCAAAAAATTAATGAGTCCTACTATATATATATATATATATGATTGAATAGGTTACATATGATTGGAAGAAATTAAAACTGAATTTGAAAATGAGTAAAATAAATATATTTTCGGTATTTTGAATAGTAAAAAGTGAGAAATTTCCATTTGGAAATGAAAACAAACAAGACTATAATTTTCATTTATTTCCACTTGCATTTAAATTTTTTTATGAAAATAATCATGCATTTTTTCAAATTATTTTATACTTTATGATTAAAAAATTAGGGTTCATATTTTGCAGGTATAATATAATTTATCAAGAAATATATATATACATATATATATATATATATGTTATAGTTCATATGAGAATACATTGTTGGTGTGAGAAATGAGAATACATCTCACACCACATATTATGATGAAATCTAGGGTCCAGATTTAATCCAAAATTCGGTGGCAATTTTGTTATTTTGCCTAACTTTCCAGCCGCCAGGGGCTTTTATGTAATTTAGTAATTCTGTTATTTTATATCAATTGAGATTTTGTTACCAAAGTTATCGTTGATTTACCATATCTCTTCCAGATTTCGCGAGCTCGTCTTCCTCAATATATTCGTTTGATTTGGATCGGTAGTTTCTACGTTATTTGGTTGTTGCGATGTATTTGATGGATTCGCTAGGTATGTTTTTTTTAATTTTATTGTGCGATCGGTAGTTCTTGAATATGCTCGTCAATCTATTGAGATTAGTGAGTGATCCTTGTATTTTAATTTTGTGGTTATCGATGCAGTTTGCTCTCCGATTTTGATTCGTTTTGATGTTGTGTTTATTAGTTTCTGTAGTTTTTGGAATTTTGTAAATTAGTTAGATGATGTTAGCACGATAAATTATGTTATTATGCTGATTGAGAATGATATATGTGCTAACGATGCAATTTTATGTTTTGCATTGTTAAGTGGCAGAGTTTGATGCAAATCGAAGATAATGAATAATCTAGTATTTGCTGATCGAGAATATATTATATGCTAACTATATATATTTTTCTATATTCTGTTGTAAAGTGGCAGAGTTTGATGCAAATCGAATATAATGAATAATTGAGTATTTGTTGATCAATAATACATGTTATGCTAACTATATATATTTTTCGAATATAATGAATAATTAACTATTTGCTGATAAAGAATACATTATATGCTAACTATATATATTTTTCTATATTGTATTGTTAAGTGGCAGACTCGGAGTCAGTTGACGATTGTTCAGATACTAGTATAGTTATATCTCCTGGTTTGACGCAATACTACGTACCTAGGTGTGATTCTTCTGTCAAGCCAGTTGTTGGAATGATGTTTAATAATATTTTGGATGGTATAGAATTCTATAGGGGGTTATGCGGCTCGCTGTGGATTTGATGTTCGAAATTCTACTGTTATAAGGTTTAAAGATGGTACAATTACTTGGAAGTATATTCTTTGCAATCGTGCTGGTGAAAAGAATGCAGATGTGGATCATGATGCTACTGTTGATGGTGTTATGGATAAGAGACGTAGAGTTTCTAGGAGGGTGCGATGCATGGCACGTATAGTCCTTAAGTTTAGTAGTCTGGATGGATATTCAATTCACTCTTTTGAAGAACGTCACTCACATCCTTTAGTCTGTGATAAACATAAAGGGTTTTTGAAGGTGAATAGAAATATAGGACATGTACATCAGAAATTTATTTTGGATTGTGTTCGAGAAAATATTGGGGCAATGTATTCTTATAAACTATATAATGAAGTAGCTGGTGGGCATTGTAATATAGGATGTACAAAGAATGATGTTAAGAACTTTACACGTGATCTGAGGGCTTACATTGTTAATGCAGATGCTCAAATGGTGATTGATAATCTTTTTAAGAGGAGGGAGGTGTGCTCTGCATTTTATTTTGAGTATTTAGTTGATGGGGAAGATAAGTTGAAGCATATTTTTTGGGCAGATCCTATTTGCAGGAGGAATTTTGCCACATTTGGTGATTCTGTATCATTTGATGCTACATACAACACATACAGGTTTGTAATTTATTTATTTTTTGATTGTTAAGTATAAATGACTTATATAATTATGTATAGATTTAGTTTTGTTTCTGAATGCTAATTAAGTGGTTATATAATGCTGATGAAGTGGTTCAATAATGCTAATGTAGTTGTTCTATAATGCTAATGGAATGGTTTAACAATGCTGCCACAGGTTCATTTTCATGCTAGCTAGTTGAATTTTTTCTTTAATTTTTAATGTTGTGTCTGTATTCATTGAATAGGTATAAGATGGTGTTTACCCCTTTTACTGGGAAGGATAATCATAGGAAGTGTGTTACTTTTGGTGCTGCTTTGCTGTCAAGTGAGAATATAGAGTCATATTGTTGGGTTTTAGAAAAGTTTAAGGATTGTATAGGTCGGCCCCCTAGTATGTTAATAACTAATCAGGACCCTGCATTGAAGAATGTTGTGAAACATGTATTTCCTGACATTAGACACCGGTTATGCATGTGGCATATCATGTTGAAATTTTCAGATAGGCTCCCTCATCATTTGAAGAAGGATAAATCATTGAGGCAACAAGTCAATAGGATTGTTTGGTCTGATGTTATAGAGTCTGCTGTATTTGAGGAAAAATGGCAAGAAATCATGTCTGAGTTTGGTTTAACTGATATTGATTGGTTCAAGTCGATTTATGATCTTCGATATAATTGGATTTCTGCTTATTTTAGGAATCATGCATTGAGTGGGTTGTGTAGGACTACATCAATTTCTGAAAGTGCCAACAGCTTTTATGGTTCCTTTGTGAACTCCAACTGCAATCTTGTTAAATTTTTTATGAAGTATAATAGTGCAATTGAGGCTTAGAGGCGTGCATATGCTGAGATGAATAGCTATGATGAATCAACAGTTCCTTCATTTGCAGACTCCAATTTTATTTGAGAAACACGCTGCGGCTGTATACACTACAAATATTTTTGTTAAGGTTCAGAAGGAAATTTATTCTGCTTCTTTTAAATGCCGCATTATGAGCATAACTAAGAATGAACCTCAACTGTTTTATGATGTTAATGATGGAGATGGGATTTTTCAGGTTGTATATGATAGTGTTGAGGAAACAGTTGTGTGCAGTTGTTCAAAATTTGTTCGGGAAGGGTTGCTGTGCTGTCATATATACATATTATTGAAGGATTTGAATGTAGATAGAATTCCTAATAAATATGTGGTTCGTCGGTAGACAAGGTCATGTTTTGATTCTATGAATAGATGTTTGATGAATTTGGTAAGTAGTTGTGCTGCAGTTGATGAGAATAAAATGAAGATTAACACATGCATTTCTGAGTTTTATGCATGTATTGGCGTTACTGATGGTGATGATGAAAAGCTCTCTGCTTTATTACGTTGTGTTCGGGATTTTAAAGAATTTTTAAAGCACGAAACTTCTGAAGAAAGAATTGAGTCTGATAAGAATAGAATGTTTTATAATTTTTACGGTTTTTCTCGCCCTACACAAGTAGATGTGTTGCCGCCGGATGTTGTCAAAACTAAAGGGAGTGGTAGCTGATTGATACCAAGAGCTGAGAAGGCTGCTCGGGAAAAGCAAAAACCTTTAAGAACATGTAAGAAGTGCAAGAAAATGTGCAGGCATGATTCTAGGAATTGTGGCAAAGTGAAGGACTAATGCTGATCTATAAGGCTTGAGATGCTAATGGAGGTATATAATTATGCTGATTAAGTTTTATTTATATTGAATTTAATTTATTTGTTCTAAATCAGGAACACAATCTTATTTATATTTTATTTATTCTTTGCACGTACCAATCTATTGATGATGAAGATGTTCAAAACATTAGTTTTGTTAATAAAATAAGTCTTAGTTGAATGACTCATTTATGGGGTATATGAAAATGTTGAATTTGGTAGTTCTTAATTTTCAATTGGATTTTATTTTTTTATGTTGTGAAAATGATGAACAAATTGTTTCATTTTTAATGATAGAATAAAAATTTAATGGTCTTTTATGGTTATTTTTAGTGAGAACTATCTCAATGCATATAATTATAAGCTTTATTTTTCCTTTGCTGGTTTGTGCTGACGAAGCTTTAAGGTATTGCTGATATAGGTATGTAGTTTCGCAAACGAAGCATGATTGTCGTACATTTGTTTCTTTTTTGATAACATTATTGCTAGAAAAAATAATTGATAGAAACAATTATTACTAGAAAATATCTTTATCGACATAAAAACATGTATATATATGAAGTTTATACATATGAGCAACAAATCAAAGCATAGTCAGCACAATGGCACAACTATATCAGCGAATCATCAAATCTTAATTAGCACAAATACAAAGCTTAATAAGCACCAAGACTTATATTTATGAACATCAAGTTAAAGATTCTTTAGCAAAAACAAGTAACTATATCATCAAAAAATGAAATCTTCAACATCAATTGAAAGCTTCATTAGCACAATGACATATCAGCGAAACTTTAAAGCTTCATCAGCACAATCACATTACTATATCAGCGAATCTGTAAAGCTTCATTAACACAAAAATATCTATATATATATATATATATCAGCAAAAACTATGGATAATGTTAGCATATCCAAACAAACCTTCAGCATGTTTGATCATTGACATATACAAAAAACAATTACCTAAGTAGTTATATCCTACAGAATAATGTCCTAATGCATCATGACTTTAATGGGACCATAGAATCATTAACATTGTTTCAAGGGATCATAGAATCATTCATGACTTCTGTTTGTTGAGATACAATCCTGCAACATCAATGGGACCATCCCCTGAAGATTCTCTATAATAGAATTCCGCATTTGCTGCATTGTCGGCCTTATGAATGTTGGTGTCAGAATTGAGGATAGCGGTGCAGTACTTCATCCTCAGATACCTCATCTGCTTTGGAGACTTCTTCTTTAACCCTGTCTTCCAATTCTTCACCCCATTGCCCATGTAGGTCTCCATATGTCGAAGGACATACACCCCACAATCACTCTTGTTCTTCTCATCTCTCCAGGCCATCTGCAGATGTTGTGATGATGTAATATACTTCTTGATCTCCTTTGATCTCTGAAGCAACCTAGCTTTCTTAGTGTATTCAACAAAGTACTTGATCTGTAAGTACAATGAAATAAAACTGTAAGTATACAAATAATGTTATAATTGTTATCAAATATTTAAGTATGAATTACCAGTAGACTTGGAATATCGCCATATTTCAGTTTCAGTCCATCCTTCTCTTTCTCCATGGCAGTTGAATTATCTATAATAACTGATTTCATGTCTTTAAGATCAATACAGATCAAGAAGAAGTGATTCATCTGGTATATTGGGAAGAAGAACTGCGTATTTGTTTTGCTAGTATTAGTTGCTGATATGAATAATCTTTGAGATTAATGAAATTTTTAATAAGATTATACCATTTCAACTTCTGACAGTTTTACCCATGGGAATGCATTCACCTCATTCTTAACTCTTTCTATAAATTCACTCATCCTTCTGGTTGCATTCCAAGTCTTGGAGGGTTGACAATTGTGTTATTCTATATGTCAATAACAACATATTAAAACTTAATGATTTTAATAGAAATAAGATAATGATCTTTTCAAGATAAAATATTTTGCTTACACATGGGTAGGTTGTGAAGTAAAATCTGTATCGAGAGTCCTTTGATCGCATACGTTCATTATGGTTCAACACCGTACTCCAAACATCAATAACTGCATAACTGATGTAAGTGTCTGGTATTAGAGTCTGCAGCTCACCTCTATTGATCATGACTCGTCCATCAGAGTATAAACTCTCCTCCCTGCATGTATGTTAATATATTATTTTCATTCATAGTAAATGTTAAATAATATCATATTTACATTTTTTACCTCGATGTTTTATCAGTCTTGTGTACCACCCAGAAGTAGAGTTCACCCTCAGTTTTTGACATTGTCTCCCTCACATCGACAGTTCTTGATATGTATGGTGACATTAATGCTTCAGATGGCTTCATCAAACCCCTAGCCATTGTTTTGATATGAGATTGATCTTTGACAACACTCTGCTTTAAATTAAACAATTATTTAAAATAGTAACTTTATTGTATTTTGTATGCTAATGAATAAATATAGAAATGTTGACTAAATGGTGTGTTACTGCTGCATTCGATAGTACACATAATATAATGTGTTTTATGTGTATGCTGATGGAGTGAATGTTTTATGCTAATTTAAGTGAGAAATAATGCTAACAATGCTTAAAAGTTTTGTACCTTTCCCTTGCGCTTGTATGTTGCCATATTTTCTTTCAAGCTGCCCTCGTCAGCTTTCTCTATCTCCTCCACAGTCATATTTTCTATCAAGCTGCCCTCGTCAGCTTTCTCTATCTCCTCCACAGTCATATTTTCTATCAAGCTACCCTCGTCAGCTTTCTCTATCTCGTCCATAGTCTCTGTCTCCTGCACAGTCTTTGTCTCCTGCACAGTCTTCTCTTTCTGAGGTACGTGATATTAGTTTGTCATATAATAAATACAAGTTAATTTGTTTATATATTTGTATCTACCTCTATTTTGCCAGGAACACTAGTTTGCTTCTGGCTATCATCATTTAATTCTTCTCCCTAAATGATGTTTTAAAAGGTGTCATATAAGAAGTGTGATATTTAATGAAATCTAAAATATTTTAAAGTATATAGTATTACCTCGCTCTCACTCAGCCTCTCTTATTCCTGAACAACTCTAGCTACATTCATCACCTTCTGCCAATCATCATTATTATCTTGTGTTAGGCCAATGCCAAGGCTGAAGCTGGGCATGTCATCTACATTCCTTTCATATGCAACCCTCTTAGCAAGTGTCTTTTCAATCTCTTCTATTGCTGCAATGCGTTCTGGGTTGGACCAGAAGTCATCATCATCCTGTGTTGATTGTGATTGTTCTTTGGCAGCTACTTCAGGAGGTGTTGATGACATAGGCTTTCGCAGAAGAAGATTATGCACTGTCTCTGATGTTTTCTTGAAAAATAGATTTTTGAACATATTGTTCGGTGCTCCTTCAATCAATGCTAGTAGTCTTACCATGGCATCTGTCATGATCCTCGTTGTATTCATCATCTCGTCTGCATAATCAGCAGCAATGGCAGGTGGTTGTCTACTCTCTGCATGTGCTACATTGCTAGGACCTGGCTCATCAGTGGCCTTTACAAGCGGCTTAATCTGTTCCTCAACAAAGAGGTGTGGGTTATCATTGATGTAATCAACCATACCGTATCTGGGCATGGGTATCCTCCTCCAAAACCTCCAGCTGCTATCTCTTCTGACTGTCTCATTATTAAATCTGTAAATGTCCACCCATCGAATGCTGGCAGAGACCTTGGAATTTCTCTATTGAACGACTCCACTCGGTCCACATAAAACATCTGTTGAATAGGATAAGAACAAGTAAATGAATTTATGTTGGATTCTTCATGTAAAAGTGGATCATAGCTTGTTATCTGATGATGTAATATGTTAATACTAATGGGCAATAATTATCAAGATAATGAGTATATATGTAGTATTAAGATTTTGATAAAATATGCTAACAAACAAGGAGATGAATGCTAACGTAGATGTTGAAATATGCTAACATAGATGTATAATGATGCTAAAACTTAGTTTTTTATGCTTACCACTAGAAAGAGGATTGGCCCTGTAAAGTATCTATGCTTGTGTTGTTGCCACTTTGTTGTAGTGTCCACCAAGCACCTCACAACATATTCACACCAGTCATAGTTGATTACACTATCAACATCATCAAAGTAATGCAAAATCTGGGGGAAAAGATATCCATTCCCTGAACTCTCGACAAGACAGCTTGTAAGCAGTACCATGAACAGTCTTCGGAACCACTTCCCACCATCAAGTTCAACAAGTGTCTTATCATGAACATCTGCAACTGAAATTCTATTGTATCCTTTGCCCATTTTATCCCTGAAGACAGTCACAAAATCGCATGGTTCACTTCTCTTCATCTTTACTATCTTTCTCGGTCCTCTTGGGAATCCAAGTATGACACGTACATCCTCAGCATCAAAATGCATCCTTCTACCATTGTTTAGTTTTATCTCCCTGCTTTGTGTATCAAGGATTTCCAGCAACCAGTAAGCAAGCTTCTGCGGTACTGTATTGATTCTGAATTTTAGTATGCTTCCAAAGCCTAATTCTTCAACCGATTTCTTTTGTTCTGGGTTCATTTGCTCTACAGCATGAGCAAGAGCTTTTGGAGGCGTCCTCATCTTGAGACCAGGTAAACGCTTACTGAGTCTTGAATTATCTGATGAATTATCATCACTGTCTTCGCTGCTTGTGGCTTCATCATCGGCATCATCTGCAGTTTGTGTTTGATCTTGTATTTCCTCCTCTGGAACAACTTCAACTTGTTTTTCATGTCTTCTTTTCGTTCTTCTTTCCTGTGCAATTAGCTCTTCTATATTTTCTTGATCTTCCTCTGTTGATTTTCGTTTGCTTTGATCTTCTGGAAATAATAGTAGAAATTATAACAATTAGTAACAAATAAAAGCTTTGTTAGCTGAAACAGATAACTATATGAATAACAGTATAAAAGACTCATCAACACACATATATGCATATGTATTGCTAACGAAAACCAGAGTGAATGATAATTATGTACAACATCTATGCTCTATTCATTATTTATTTAAGAATATGAATTTATACTCAAAATGAAACAAAATCAAACAATGATAATTATGTATAGGTAATGCTAAGGAAAGCCAGACTCTATGCTAATGGTGTACAACATATATGCTTTATTCATTATTTAATTTAATATTATGATTTTATACTCAAAATGAAACAGAAACAAATTGTTATATATATGTAATGCTAACGAAAGCCAAACTCAATGCTGATGGTGTACAAAATATATGCTCTATTTATTGTTTAATTTAAGATGATCAATTTATATTCAAAATGAAACAGAACAAAACAGAATTAGTTATGTATATGTAATGCTAACGAAGGTCAGACTCGATGCTAATGATGTACAAAATATATGTTCTATTCCTTATGTTTGGTTATCATTCAGGAGGATGGAATTTGTACTCAAAATTAAACAAAGAACAAATTACAACTTCAAATTAACCAGGAAAATGAACTTCTACTCAAAATCGAAACTCTTCAAAGTGCATATCATCAATGTCTACTTTGAATTAAATGGATAGAATGTAGATTCAAAGTGCATGCTAATTATTTCAACTTCATTCATCTTTCGTGAAAAATTCAACTAGAATGATAAAAATTCTCGATTAATTTCTGTAATATTACCTTTTTTCGAAGTTTGAACCGTTTTTTTACTTCCAGCCATAATTTCTTCACGACTATCTTCTTCTTCGTTAATTTTCTTCCACAACAACGTCGTCTTCTTCACCGATTCTCGTCGTTAATAATGAAAACCCTAGATTTGAATGTTTGGTTTCTCGGTTTTTGTTCTTCTATTTCGTCTGTGAAGAAGTTATGAGTTTGAAGGGACGTGACTATATTTTTTCATGATTATAGCTATCGTGTGTTAATTTTTTAAATTTGTTCCGAAAATACCCTTACTGAATTGGCGGTTTTTTTTCATATATGTGTTATTTATGATTTTGCCACCGGGTGGCTGGATTGATCTAGGCTGTTTATTTTTTATGGATTTGTGGTGTGAGATTTGTTCTCATTTCTCACACAAGGGGTTATTTTTATATAACCCCACCCCTATATATATAATGGATTAAATAGGAACTCAATTTTCCATGAGAACCTAGGAACCAATCGTAACTTTAGATTTGCTTATATCTAATGGCCAAAATTTAGTTAATGTTTTAGTCAAAGTAAGTTGATAAACTTGTAATATTTGAGAACTTAATGAAGGCGGGATTATTTTGGTAATTTAAAAATTCTGTTATGTTTTTCGGATTTTAGGCCCAATTTCCAGAATTAAATAGACAACACTTTAAAATTGTTGTCTTTTCTGGTATTGTATTAATATGCTAACATGAGATATATATGTTGCTAACATCAAAAGATTTTGTTGCTAATATGAGGTAGACTCATATTGCTAACTTGACGAGATCATAATGCTAATTTGACATATATTAAACACCACATATATAACATTGGACCACATTTAAAATAATATTGTGTAACATGTGTAATATCATTCATATATACAACATATAGCTAATATGGTAGAAATATATACAATGCTAATATGCGACTAAAATAATTTGCTAATATGTTAGTAATATGTTGCTAATATGTGAATAATGATTTGCTAGTATGACTTAAATTCTCAAATATTACAAGTTTTCAAAACAATATTAAGCATTGATAAAGTTATAATTGTTCAATGAACTTAACTATATATAGCTCATACTTTAACTATTTTCTCATAAAAGCAACTTAACGTTCAATGTCGTGCATAAAAAAATTAATATTAGCAACATAAATACAAGATATGAGCAATATTGTGATATTATATTACTACAATATCTGAAAGTTACGAGTTGCATATACGTGAAAATTAGTTTTTTGTATTTCTCATCAATTTTTGCTCAAATAAACATATGCATTGATCTTAAATGAAAGAGCATGGAAAAATCTTTAATTTGATATATATTTTGCGTAAATTGGATAAAAAACGAGCAAGCTATGATTATTTAAAATTTTTAAGAATTTTTTAAAAGATGATGACATCACTTTATAATTTTTTTTTGAAAATATCCCTTATATTTTGAATTTTGCATATTTACAACTATATCACCTCCTTTTTATCTTCCATGTCATCAAAATACTTGAATTTGATTGGTTCTCATGTGGGGATTGGTTTCTATAGTGGTTTTGAGGGACAGTTGAATTTAAACTAAGATGTAAAAGTCCGACGCGAGATATATAATTATCAACTTGAACACTAATTTTTTTTTGTACTTTACTTTTTACAATATTGTCATATTTTGTAAAACATAAATGTAGTTATTAATTTTTATTTAGCATTAAATTACTAAGTTGTCCATAATGTTCAACATGGTACAATATCTCTAAAAAAAGTCATTAAATATAATATTTATAATATAGTGTTATAAAACTTTAAGTATTAATTTTAAATAAAAATAATTTCATTAGAAATTCAAACTGTTGAAATGAAAAAAAAAATAATGCAAAAAAAAAAAACAGAATATCAAGAGCCACTTTGCTTTATGCCCGTGAATAAGAAAATTTCAATGGTGAATACTTATCCTATAGAGTTAACAATAAATTAATTTTTTTTAAAAAAAATCGAGATGAGTCTTTTATAAGATAATAGAGAAAGAGAGTAGCCCTCTATGACTAACTTTGTAAGGTCCTTTACTGCCTACGGTATTTTAATCTCATACTTCATTTCATCGAAATAAATCATGAAAAAAATATATGAAAATCTATATCTATATTTATATATTACTGTAGGGGCACACTCCGGTAGGACGGTCTAACGGGTCGCTTCCGTTAGACGGATCCTAATCCGACCCGGATCTAACTTTTTCCTTTTTTTTGGCAGCCCAGCCCCACCCCACCCCACCCCCACCCTCACCTCCACCTTCACTCTCTCTTTTTAACACGCTGGACCCTTTTTTCCTTTTTTTTCTTTTTTTTTTCTCCTTTTCAGCAACCCCACCCCTCTCCAACCCCTCTCCCTCTCTCTCATCACAGACCGCACATCTCTCTCTCTCTTCTTTTTTCTTCTTTGGCTCTTTTTTCTTTTCTTTTCTTTTTATTTTTTCTTTAGCATAGAGTGCTTTTCCTTTTCTTTCTTTTTTTTTTTTTTCCTTCTTCTTCTTTAGCACGTTTGTGCTCTTCCTTTTTTTCCCTTTCTTTCTTTAGCACAAACGTTATATTCTCATTAAAATGAAAAATTAGAAGAAAAGTTATATTTTCATTAAAATGAAAATTACCGATGATTAAGCATTAATTATTAAATTAACAATAGAGAAGTATCATTAATTATTAAGTAAGTATCACTATTAATAAAAAAATGAAGAATCACTAATATAATGAGTAGTTACTACTCACAATCATGTTCAATTTTTGAATTGCAACATTTTCTTTTATGTAGCTAATGATTCAATTTTTGAATTGCAATATGTTTGAACTGATATTTTTCTTTATAATTAGTGATACTTTCTTCTGCAATTAGTGATACTTTTCTTTCTAATTAGTGGTACTTTCTTCTACAATTAGTGATACTTTTATTTCTAATTAGTGATACTTTCTTCTGCAATTAGTGATACTTTTCTTCAATTAGTGACACTTTCTTTGCAATTAGTGATACTTTTCTTCTAATTAGTAATATTTTTTTTTGCAATTAGTGATACTTTCTCCTGCAATTAGTGATACTTTTCTTTCTAATTAGTGATATTTTCTTCTGCAATTAGTGATACTTTTTTCCATAGTAATGAGACTCTACTTCACCTCATAAATAATGATACTCATATGTGAGTTAATAATCTCATAAATAATGATACTCCGGTTAATGATATACTCCACTCATAGTTAATGATACTTTACCTTATAATTAATGATACTTCTTTTTTTGACTCAATAATTAGTCAACCTCAAGGAAAAAAAATATTTTTTTATAAATAAATGTATACTCTGAGAAGACTATATTATAATTATTAAAAAAAGAAAAAAAAGACACGAAAAAAACAAGAAGAAAGAAAGAAAAAAAAGAAGAAAGAAGAAAAAGAAGGAAACGAAACAAAAATGAGAAGAAAGAAAGAAAAAAAGAAGAAGAAAGAAGAAAGAAGAAAACAAAAAAAAAAAGAAAGAAGACAAAAGAAAAACAAAGTAAAAAAAAAAAGAAACGAAAGAAGAAGAAAGAAAAGAAAAAAAAAGAAAAAAAAAGAAACGAAATAAGAAGAAAAACAAAAAGAAATGCAAGAAGAAAAAAAAAATGGAATAGGCCCAGCAGTCCCAAGCCCAAAGCAAACTTTTTTTTCTTTAAATCTGTCAGGCCCAGCGGGTCAGTGGGTTTTGGGTGGATTTTTGGATGGGTTTGGGCGGGTTTGATCCGTTTTACGCAAGGGGATCTGTTAGACCGTCTCATACAAGTTTTTGTCTTACTGTAAAGTGTAATTCTCTTAGAAAATTTTTCTCTCAAAAACATTAAATAACACGTCATGCGCATTTTTTTTATTTTAGAATTCATTTGTGCTATATTTAATAATATATTTTCTTATATGCATGACATTCAATATATGTTTGCACGAATGATTAAATATGAGTTTTCGTATATCAAGAAGTGATTGATAACACTCGATAGATTTTATTGTGTCAAATAATCATCAACATATATTAAATATATTAAATAAAATAATTAAGTGAATTATTTCGTAAAACATCATAATCGGTAAAATGTTTTATTATACTTTATACGTGGATAAAACATTTAAAATAACTTTTAATTATATTGAACATGACATAGTTATCAATTTAATATTCTAATTAAATGAATAACTAAATAAAGCAGAGATTGATATTTATAAATTCATATAGTCTATTATGTTATTCTTGAGAAAGTATAGTCTAATGTTACAGGATATACAATCATAATTAACATATTTTATAGGGTTTATTAACATTAGTACCCAAAAGTTGGACGTTTTCATACTTTTGTCCCAAACTTTTAAAAAATTAAACATTAACATATATGATTTGCACAAATTAACACTTATAGAATTAGAACATTTTTTCAGCCTTGCAAATGTTGGCGTGTACTATCGAAATCTTTCAAATTCATTCTTTAGCTTATTTCATTTGTACAAATATTGGATGTTGTTGTTCTTCACAATTTTTAGCAGTCCATGTTAACATTTGTCAGCCCGTGAAATTACTCTAGCATTATAAGCGTTAATTTGTGCAAACGTACGATGTCAATATGTAAATTTTGAAATTTTGGACCACAAGTATAAAATCGCTCAAGATTGGATACTAAAATGTAATCAACCATATTTTAATGCGAATAAAATGAAGATACATAAACTACATTATTATAGTTTCTTAAATTGAACTTTTTTTTATGTTTCAATGTATATTTATAATTAATCTTATTTTGGCTAAATTTATTTTACATAAAACATAATTATCAATTTCTTAAAATTTAAATTAAACAAATCTATATAAATATACAAACTTTAAAACATTTAAAATGAGACATAAGTTATTGTTATAATATTTGTTCATGAGTAAATTACACTTTTGATCCCGTAAAAATAGGGCCCGAATACTTTTAGTCCCATAATATACAATTTTGGTCCCAAGTTTGATTTTTTCGACACTTTTGGTCCCAAAAACTAACAGATTACTTAACGGATCTTAACATCCGTTAAGTGCTTATTTTGGAGGAAATTTTTCACTATATTCCCTCTATTTTTCACCAACTATTATATAAGCACACGAAGCATTTTACCTTCATTTTAACCTTATTTTTTACACTCAATTTGTGGTTGCCTAATCATTTCACCGAGTTCAAAATATTTGTGGTTGTCTAACATCCTCAATATCAACAAAAAATGAATAAAAAATGAAATGAAAAAAAAATGAGGGATCCATATTAATTACGTAAGAAAATGAAACACATAAATAATGTTCTTTAATTATGAAACGCAAAATCTTTGCAAAATATCTAATCTTTTCATTAGATAACAAAATAAATGCCCAGAATCAAAAGAAAAGCCTAGCAAGACAACAATTTCATCTTCCGAGTTCAACAAACACAAGAAAGACAACGAGCAACAAAATATCCAAAAACCTATGTAAGAAAATATCCAGCAACCTATTTCTTCATCTTTCCAGCTCCTTTAGTTAACTCAGTTAATGTAACATACTTTCTTCCTTCTTTAGTTATGACTTTATAGCCTTTGGATGAAGAAACTTGTGTCGTCTTCTCAGCATGTATCATCTCTTTATCAACCTAAGACATTGAAAGTAGATATAAAGATTGTAATTTTAAGCCAATGAAAAAAGATACAAAGACTAGAATTTTAAAACAATAGACTACCTCAGCCTCATGATTCATTTTTTTCCACAGTTTCATCAATTCCAAATTCTCGAGCTGTCTTTTTCCTCGCACATGTCCTCTGATTGTGGCCTTTTTCTCCACAATATTTGCAAGTAACAAAATATTTTTGTCTACCTAGTCTAAAATCTTTCTCTCCATTTTCGTTTGATCTTTTTCTTTCTTTTTAAAAAAGTTGATCTGGCTCATGCCTCCTTGCTTTTGTCGGCCTTCTAGCCCTCCTTCCAAACTTAGGTGAGAGTGGAGCTACATAACCAGTTTTATGCCACATCATTGGCCCATCCAAAGGTAGTATGATGTGCTTATATACAACCGTGTAGCATTCATCTACAAAGTCTTCTGGATTGAGGCCTTGAGCATAGATTGCACTAGCAGCATGTTTACAAGGGATGACACTAATATCCCACTTTCTGCACGAGTAAGTGTGGGCCCTCAAGTCTACTGTGAATCTTGAACCATCAAAACACTCAATCTCATAGTTCTAATCATCTGCATTGAGAAGAATACAACCAACTGCCTTGTTGGTTCTTCTAACTAGCATTTTAGCTATCCTTTCACACAAAATTCGCCCTTCCCACTTTCTTTTAGCTCTATCCCTATAAGTGGATAAACTCTTCATCAAGTATTGTCTTATCCACTCCAATATTGTTAAAATGGGTCTATCTCTAGCATCTAAGATACAACTATTAAAGGACTCACACATGTTGTTTGTCAAAATATCACATTTCAAATCTTTCTTGAAGTGTGACCTTGACCACTGGGATGGTGGCTTATCATGTATCCACTCCAAACATCTAGGATCCAATTTTCCCATTTCTTCCTTTGCTTTAGAAAATTCTAGAATTGTTGAGGCTCTTGCAGCTATCCATAGAACATTCTTAAATGGATTTCCTCTAAATCCAGCCACCTTCATGTTACCATGAAGATGTCTTACACAAAATCTGTGTTCAGCACCTAAAAAATGCATATCACATAAGGAGGTGTCATATATACATATTACAAAAAATTTAAAAAAAAATGAAAAAAAAATAATCATTTTCTGTCGAGCATTATGGTTAAGATTTCATATGCATTAATCACATAGTCAATAGCTCCAAGTTTCTGCTTCAGGTTCTTCATGTGAAAAACTAATACAAAAACTCTCTTCGATGTAAAGGAGTATTCTATTTTTAAGAATGTGTTGTAGTAAAGGACTGAGCTTAATAGCTTATGGATGAATGTTGTTTTGGAACCCTGGCTTTACGCTTTTGTTGATCTCATACTATCTTTCTATGACTAATGTACATATGACCAAGGATGAAAATATCACCATCGCACCATATATCGCAACTTCAATTTTACGGATATATCACTGGATATATCGATATCGCAGAAAATTGAAAAAAATGACATAAATTATATTAAATTCTTGAAAATTTAGCAAGAAATTTTAGGAATTATTATAACATATTATTATGCACATATTCTACTCAAAATTTTGATAAAATTGTATTTTTAAAGGAACCATATGAATAATACATTATATAAATATTGTCTGAGACAATACATTTGACAAAATAAAACAATATAAAATAACTAAATAAACATTATAAAGTACAATTAATATCAAATTGGGGATCTATGAGGTTCACATATAGTAGATGGAATAACATCTTGTTCCAAACAATATTGATACTAACTCATCACATTAGAGTAATTATGTATATAATTTTTTGATTTCTTCCAATAGCTTCACCATGGATTGAATAATGTCTATTGACCCAATTATTTTGTTGATACATATTTTGATAATATTCATACAGCCAAATCTCTAACTGTAGGTAATGAATGACCATATATAACCCACCACTCAACTGCCATTACCAAACACCAATAAATATACAATGCATATATATTCATTGAAGACGTGATTTTAAATTATTTAAACAAACTTTATTTAAAAATATTAAGTAAAAGACTTATATGGGACCATAGTAGATTGAGAAGTAATTGCAAGACGATAAACAAATCCTTTTCTCTTGTCATGAAAAAATAAAGTTGGTGCATCTCACTTTTCTTTCTAAGACATCCGTTAGTTTCTCAGGCTTCTTCTTTTTATAGTTTTTTTTGAAGTGTGAGTGTCTTTATAAAGTAAAGAATATTGCAACTCAAATAATTATGTTGAAGACCTAAAAAAGACCACAAAAGTATATACTATTAAATAAAAATCAAAATATATTATAGAAATATAAAATCGTGATATATCGCGATTTATAGCGATATATTGCGATATTTCACCGATACCCGGGAAAAAAGATATTCTCCCTGATATCCGTATCGCAATGTCAAAATCAGCGATATATCCATGATATTTCGCGATATTTCAATCTTTGCATATGACTAAGTGAATGCTTAAAGTACTATTTTAATAAAAATGTGAATTAGATCTGTACTGTCTAGCTTTTAGCTTTGAGGTAAGTCTAGCAAAGTGCTTAGTGGTGAAATCATCGTGCAATCAAAGTTGTGATGTCTTATTAGTTTATTTTTGTGTAATGGAATGCCATGGTTTTGGCCAACACTCCCTCCATTGTATTATATTGCTACAACATGATTATTCTGTCCCTAGAAATAAAAAAATTGATTTTATGTTGCACCAATGTTAAAAATTGTCACTTTGGTAAATGAGTTGATATGTCCCTAGAAATAACTGTTATGAAACAGAAAAAAGAAAAGAAAATGGAACTGCGATTCTTCTATTTCAAATAAAATGATAAGAACATAATTTCGTCCAAGCTTCTCAATATATATATATATATACACAGTACAATAGTCAATAAAAAAATACCTAGAAACACTATTTCAAAAGCTGGAATAAGTCCCTTTTGCTTATCTGACATGAATGTGCACAGGTCAGTCCTTTCGATCATCAAATCCTCATTCAATAGTGTCAAAACCATTCTCAATTCTCTCTTGTTTCAGTCTTCACAACAGCATATGCTATTACATAAGTATCATTGTTTGGATCCAATGCACAAGTTGTGAGTAACTATCTTTGATGTGGACCTTTCAGAAAACATCCATCTACTCCTATAATTGGTCTAGATCCAAAGAGGAAACCTTTTTTCATTGCATCAAAACAGATATATAATTTACTGAACCTCTTAGGGGAATTGTTGGACCCACTAGCTTTATCCAAGGCCATAATGACAATAGACCCAAGATTAGTGGTTCTCAACATATCAACATAATCCCACAACTTTCCATATTGGCATTCACATGTACCATTAATAGTATCTAGTGCCTTTCTTTTTGCTCTGTAAGCTTGAGAACAACTTACATTGACCCTAATCTGCCTTATAACATCAATTCTAAATCCTTAAGTATTTCTTTTAGCATCAGACCTAAATTTATTTTCAAACCTCTTTGTAATCCAATTGGATTTCACATTGGAATTATTCATACTTTCACAACACTTGTGCTTGAAATGGTACTCTCTAACCTGCCATGATTCTTCTTTTTCAATCTTCAATAGATTGATACACAATTCACAATTCAGGCCTAAACACTTGGCATAAACTCTTATCCCATCATTCTTCACAATCTTGATATTCCTTCCAGTCTGGATTGCATGAGAATAAACGCTTTCTCTAAAGATTTTTTTGCAGCTAAAGACTTGATTAAGCTCATAACTTGGGTTATATGCATCCACTTCATCGAACATATTAGTATGTTCATGGTCACAATCTGAGGGTGATGACTCAAATCTAGCTTCAGATTCACCATTTATCTTTGTCTTAGTAGTATCAGATTTTACCTCATCATTTTCAATCAACTCCACCTCCTTGTCAACATATTCCTCAAAACACATATCATCCAAAATTTCTTCATTTACACGTATCTCTTCATTAAAATCACTATCAATACTTGACTCTTCAAAATCATCAGTAATGAGGAGAGAGACCATTGAAAGATAACTTTCATGTCCTGTGTAATGGAGCAATCCAAATAAGTATAAATGAATTCAAAAATTAAGAAAAGAGTAATAGAGAACTTGGTTACTGAGAAAGAGAGCAATCCAAAAAAAAATTAACTGTTAACTTGGTTAATAAAAAATAGAGAACTTGGTTGCAGAGAAAAACATAGATTCTGCTACACTTTACTCCAAAAGAAACTAGTATATAATATACTCTTGTGGTCCCAAATTACAAAGGTCAACCAATTTGCATAAGACAAAAACAACAAATAATAACTTAATGTTAAACCTAAATTAAAGTAAAGTAAAATGTATTTCTTTTTACTCCACATCTCATGGAACTAGATTGGTTTTTAAAAAATCAATTCCCAAATTTGTTTTTGCCCAGTTCTTCATCTACCAAAGATCTCATTTTTACCACTAGAAAATCCTACATCTTCTGCAATAATGATAGTTTATCATAATCTTAAGAAGTTTTAAGTGATGGAAAACTCAAGCAAGAACCACCAAAGCAAGATGCAAAAAAACACCAAAGCATCTTCAACCGAAAAAGAAAAAACTGAAGCATCTTCTATCTCCCAACATCTTCAATTTTAACAAAAATGAAGAATACTCACCTTTTTCAGAATCAGGTTCGATCGATTTTTTGCCCGCATCATTCCCAAACATTTTCCTTGATTTTGGATTTTAAGTTTAGGGATTTGATTTGCCTTAATTTTTTGCAAATAGATTTTAGGGATTTTTTTATGAGTAGTGTTTTGGCTTTATGCCCTGACCTTCACTTGAGGGATTTAATTTTTACGTGAGTTGTGTTTTGACTTCAGACCCTTTTACCTTCACTTAAAGAGATGTTAAATAGTCTGTTAGTTGTTGGGACTAAAAGTGTCCAAATATAAATTACGGGACTAAAAGTGTTGAAAAATTAAACTTGGGACCAAAATTGTATATTGTGGGACTAAAAGTGTTTGGACCCTATTCTTACAGGACCACAAGTGTAATTTACTCATTTGTTCATATATATATATATATATATATATATATATAGATTGGATCAAATGAGAACCAGAGCCCCATGTGAGAACAGAGAACTAATTAGAGTCATAAACCTCACCTATTTGGATGGCCAAGATACATTCCAAAATTTAAAAATCATTGTGGCATTATCGTAATATTAGTAACTTTTTAGTGAACTAAGGGTATTTTCATAATTTATGAATTCTATTATTTTTGGATTGAAATCTCTTTCCTTCCTTCGTAATCTACTTCAAAGGGAAAATCTCTTTCCTTTTTGGATTCAAGCTGGAAAGTCTCACTGAGTTCCCAGCTTGAGATGGTGGGGAGAGAGAAGATTCGATGAACACTAAAAGGGTCACAGTAGTGAGCATAGAAGAACCCCTCTGGATCGGGTTTTTTCGGAGATGAACTCCAGGACCACGAAAGATTAAAAGGAATTAATTTAAAAGGGAAAATCTATTTCCTTTCAGTCGATTCCCTTTGAAATCTATTCTTTTTAATCGTTGTTCACATGATTTTCCTTGGAGTTTTTGTTGTTCGATGATCTTGGATGAAGACGCCGGGTAAAAATAGTTTTGCTGTACTTTTCCTGTGATTTTTTTATCCGTTTTATTTTAAATTTGTTCGATAATGTCGATGAAGCTGATTTAGTTGAACCTTTGAATTTTCACGATCAACATATGTTTTCAGTTCTGCAGATTATGGTTTCTTATTAATATGTACTTGTATCTCTGCAGATTTGTTAGCATTACAACATGACTTATTTTTTAATAGTATTAGCACTACTATTACAGGTTTTAATTAGCACTGCTGTAGATTAGTTTTAGCACTACTATGACTATTTTTAGCATGATCGAAGAATATATTTTTTTAGCATTAACGTGATTAGTTGTATATTTTTTAATGTGCAAATTGTGTTGGCTCCACTTTGGAGTTTTCTCCTGAGTTTTCTAAATTTTACACATTTAACTGTGAACCATTTTTGAAGCCTGCATTGGGCAAAAATTTTCTTACTTTGGATGTTGGTATAACTTTTTACAAGGTTTATGCTTCATCATGTGGATTTGATATTCGTTTGTCTATTACAAAGAGGTCTAAAGATAGTACTATAGTTTGGAAGTATGTTGTGTCTAACCGTGAGGGACTTAAGAACACATCAGTTGATTTTGGTGAAACATCGAAGAAAAAAAGACGTTGTGTGTCTAAGAGGACTTGCTGTATGGTTAGGATAGGGTTGAAGTATATTGGTTCTGATGGGTACACTATTGGACTATTTGAAGAAAGACAATCACATTCTTTTGTTTTGGATACACACAAAGAGTTTATGAATATGAGTCTGAATAGAAATATAAACCCTTCACATTAAAGTTTTATTCTGAACTATGCAAGGGTAAACATTGGACCTATTAAAACATTTAGATTATTTAAAGTTGTTGGTGGATATTCCAATATAGGGTGTACAATAGTTAATTTCAAAAATTTCAATCGAGATCTCAAGGCGTATGTTGTAGCGTAGATGCCCAAATGATGTTGAATAAAATGGGCAAAAAGTGTGAACTCTGCTCTGCTTTTACATTTGATTATGAAGTTAACAAGAATGATCAGTTGAGATGTTTGTTTTGGGCTGATCCAATATCAAGAAAGAACTTTTCATTATTTGGGTATGTTGTATCATTTGATGCAATATATAGGACTAACATGTTAGTCTACTTATTATTTAGATTGTCATTCTGTGATTTTAACATTTTCATACGAAGTTTTAGCATTGGTAGTTGAAATTTTAGCACTTCCATTTCCTTTTTTAGCATTGCTAGTTGATGTTTGAATATTTGGTAGGTGATAATGTTAGCATTTTGTAGTCTTTTGCTTATGATGAGAAAGACATTATAATAATAGAGATCTGTGATCTTTATATATTGGCAGATATTCAATGATTTTTGCACCCTTTACTGGAAAGGACAATTATGGGAGGCTTGTCACCTTTAGGGCTGCTTTAATGTCGGGTGAGGATGCTGAATTTTATTCATGGGTTCTTCAGAAATTCAAGGACTGTATGGATTATTTTTTGAATTTTATGGGTTGTCTTCACCTAGTGAAGTTGAGGTGCTTCCACCTGACTTTGTGAAGACTAAAGGTAGTAAAAGTCGTATAAAATCAAAAGAAGATGTGAACGCCGAATGCAAAAAGAAACCTTTAAGGACCTGTAAGAAGTGTAACAAAAAATGCAGTCATGATTCCAGGAACTACGGGAAGAAGTAGATATAATTTTTTTGTACTTGTCATACTAATTTTTTATTAATGCTACCAATATTTTTTTCTATAATGTTATACACATAGTTGATATTCTTTTTTGCATTGCTAATAAAGAGTTTGATAATACTAATAAGAGTGTCTGTACTGGTAATATAGTTCTTTATACTGCCAATAAGTCATTTACTTTAATGATAATGCATTAAATTTAGTTATTAACATGATTATGAGGTTATATGTTTAGCACCAAATTGAGAAAATAATATGCCCATCACAGAGACCAAATGATGGTGTGTTTCAATTAGTACAAAATGTTGATTTCGTATAATAAAGGTTTTGATAATGATAGTATGCAACTCGTCTTTCAACATGATCTTGCATGCGTGGCCCTCTAACACTCTTTGATATCTTTCATAGTTCTCTGGGAAAAGCAAAGATCAAAGACACATCAGAAGCTTCAATCCGTAATCTCTTTTTGTGCTCCAATTGTATTTATTTTGAGACTGGGTCAAAGTTTTCAAGCAGCTAGTAGTTTATCTTTTCTGGCAAATGATTTATATATGGGTGAAGAATGCTGTCAAATCCCAGTTTTATTACTACTTCCTGCTGTGATTTATTAAGTTGTCTAACTGCTTCTGAGAGAGTTGATGGTCATGTTATTACGTCTAATGATGGATATTTATAAAATACGCCGTTGCATCTATCATCTTTATGAGTGGAGGCAGTTTTAGCTTTTGTTCTTCTTGTTATTTCATCTTTTGTAGTTCTTTTAACACCTATAATTTTTTTATATAATATTGTTAAGTAAAGAAAATAATAATGCTAAAAAATATAATTTAATAATAAAGATAAAAGTAATGAATAATAGTGTCAAAGATAATTCTAAGATAATTTATGCTAATGGTAAATAAAGTGTTATCGTAATGCTAAAATGACAGATGACAATGCTAAAACTCTAAAACGATAGTGCTAAAAAATAAGAAAATGTGCAGATAAATCACAGATTGACAACAGTTGTAGGTTTACCGAAAAACAAAAAAATGAAGCTATAAATCATCATGAAATAATGCTAGGTGGGATTTATGACATTTGTTCATGATTGTGTTTTATAACTTAATGATAATGCTAAAATGAGATATGATGATGCAAATATAGTTAACAATAATGCTAGTACCACAAATCACATTTGTTAGTTTGTAATGATCATGACAAGTTTTTAATCACAATGCTAATAAAGAGTTATGTTAATGCTAAAAATGAGAGATTGCAATGCTAATAGTGGTTGCACTATATTGATAATTTAACAACATGTAACAGTGTTTGTTCATGATTTTTTACAATGTCGATGACATTTTTTTATGCTAATTCTAAAAAAGAGTCATGCTAAAATAAGTCATGACAATGCTAAAAAAAAGTCATGACAATGCTAAAATAAGAAATGATACTGCTAAAACCCTAAATTGAAAAATATACACGTAAATTCTGAGTATTCATATATTTTTAAAATTTTCAATTTTACCCTTAGTAAGATTCAGGGGTAGCGAATTTTGACATTATTATGATAATACCACCGTGTCAAATTTTAAATTTAGGTCGTTGATATAGGGAGATTGGATGATAGGGATTGGTTCCTAGTTCTCACACAAGGTATATATGGTTCTCTCTAGAACCATTCCCTATATATATATATATATATATATATGGGTGGGGTTATATAAAAATAACCCCTTGTGTGAGAAATGAGAACAAATCTCACACCACAAATCCATAAAAAATAAACGGACTAGATCAATCCAGCCACCCGGAACAAAAACCGAGAAACCAAACATTCAAATCTAAGGTTTTCATTGTTAACGATGAAAATCGGCGAAGAAGACGATGTTGTTGTGGAAGAAAAATCAACGAAGAAGAAGACAGTCATGAAGAAATTATGGCTGGAAGCAAAAAAACGTTCAAACTTCGAAAAAAGGTAATATTACAGAAATTAATCGAGAATTTTTTTCATTCGAGTTGAATTTTTCACGAAAGATGAATGAAGTAGAAATAATTAGCATGCACTTTGAATCTACATTCTATCCATTTAAGTCAAAGTAGACATTGATGATATGCACTTTGAAGAGTTTCGATTTTGAGCAGAAGTTCATTCTCCTGGTTAATTTGAAGTTGTAATTTGTTCTTTGTTTAATTTTGAGTACAAATTCCATCCTCCTGAATGATAACCAAACATAAGGAATAGAACATATATTTTGTACATCATTAGCATCGAGTCTGACCTTCGTTAGCATTACATATACATAACTAATTCTGTTTTGTTTTGTTTCATTTTGAATATAAATTGATCATCTTAAATTAAACAATAAATAGAGCATATATTTTGTACACCATCAGCATTGAGTTTGGATTTCGTTAGCATTACATATATATAACAGTTCGTTTCTGTTTCATTTTGAGTATAAAATCATAATATTAAATTAAATAATGAATAAAGCATATATGTTGTACACCATTAGCAGCGAGTCTGGCTTTCCTTAGCATTACATATACATAATTGCCACTGTTTGATTCTGTTTCATTTTGAGTATAAATTCATATTCTTAAATAAATAATGAATAGAGCATAGATGTTATACATAATTAGCATTCACTCTGGCTTTCGTTAGCATTACATATGCATATATGTGTGTTGATGAGTCTTTCATACTGTTATTCATATAGTTATCTGTTTCAGCTAACAAAGCTTTTATTTGTTACTAATTGTTATAATTTCTACTGTTATTTCCAGAAGATCAAAGCAAACGAAAATCAACAGAGGAAGATCAAGAAAATATAGAAGAGCTAATTGCACAGGAAAGAAGAATGAAAAGAAGACATGAAAAACAAGTTGAAGTTGTTCCAGATGAGGAAATACAAGATCAAACACCAACTGGAGATGATGCCGATGATGAAGCCACAAGCATCGAAGACAGTGATGATAATTCATCAGATAATTCAAGACTCAGTAAGTGTTTACCTAGTCTCAAGATGAGGACACCTCCAAAAGCTCTTGCTTATGCTGTAGAGCAAATGAACCCAGAACAAAAGAAATCGATTGAAGAATTAGGCTTTGGAAGCATACTAAAATTCAGAATCAATGCAGTACCGCAGAAGCTTGCTTACTGGTTGCTGGAAAATCTTGATACACAAAGCAGGGAGATAAAACTAAACGAGAAAGATAGTAAAGATGAAGAGAAGTGAACCATGCGATTTTGTGACTGTCTTCAGGGATAAAATGGACAAAGGATACAACAGAATTTTAGTTGCAGATGTTCATGATAAGACACTTGTTGAACTTGATGGTGGGAAGTGGTTCCGAAGACTGTTCATGGTACTGCTTACAAGCTGTCTTGTCGAGAGTTCAGGGAATGGATATCTTTTCCCCCAGCTTTTGCATTACTTTGATGATGTTGACAGTGTAATCAACTATGACTGGTGTGAATATGTTGTGAGGTGCTTGGTGGACACTACAACAAAGTGGCAACAACACAAGCACAGATACTTTACAGGGCCAATCCTCTTTCTAATGGTAAGCATAAAAAACTAAGTTTTAGCATCCTTATACATCTATGTTAGCATATTTCAACATCTACGTTAGCATTCATCTACTTGTTTGTTAGCATATTTTATCAAAATCTTAATACTACATATATACTCATTATCTTGATAATTATTGCCCATTAGTATTAACATATTACATCATCAGATAACAAGCTATGATCCACTTTTACATGAAGAATCCAACATAACTTCATTTACTTGTTCTTATCCTATTCAACAGATGTTTTATGTGGACTGAGTGGAGTCGTTCAATAGAGAAATCCTAAGGTCTCTGCCAGCATTCGATGGGTGGACATTTACAGATTTAATAATGAGACAGTCAGAAGAGATAGCAGCTGGAGGTTTTGGAGGAGGATACTCATGCCCACGATACGGTATGATTGATTACATCAATGATAACCCACACATCTTTGTTGAGGAAGAGATTAAGCCGCTTGCAAAGGCCACTGATGAGCCAGGTCCTAGCAATGTAGCACATGCAGAGAGTAGACAGCCACCTGCCACTGCTGCTGATTATGCAGACGAGATGATGAATACATCGAGGATCATGACAGATGCCATGGTAAGATTACTGGCATTGATTGAAGGAGTACCGAATAATATGTTCGAAAATCTGTTTTTCAAGAAAACATCAGAGACAGTGCAGAATCTTCTTCTGCGAAAGCCTATGTCATCAACACCTCCTGAAGTAGCTGCCAAAGAACAATCACAATCAACACAGGATGATGATGACTTCTGGTCCAACCCAAAACGCATTGCAGCAATAGTAGACATTGAGAAGGCACTTGCTAAGAGGGCTGTATATGAAAGGAATGTAGATGACATGCCCAGCTTCAGCCTTGGCATTGGCCTAACACAAGATGATGATGATGATTGGCAGAAGGTGATGAATGTAGCTAGAGTTGTTCAGGAATCAGAGAGGCCGAGTGAGAGCGAGGTAATACTATATACTTTAAAATATTTTAGATTTCATTAAATATCACACTTCTTATATGACACCTTTTAAAACATCATTTAGGGAGAAGAATTGAATGATGATAGCCAGAAGTAAACTAGTGTTCCTAACGAAACAGAGGTAGATACAAATATATAAACAAATTAACTTGTATTTATTATATGACAAACTAATATCACGTACCTCAGAAAGAGAAGACTGTGCAGGAGACAAAGACTGTGCAGGAGACAGAGACTATGGACGAGATAGAGAAAGCTGACGAGGGCAGTTTGAAAGAAAATATGACTGTGGAGGAGATAGAGAAAGCTGACGAGGGCAGCTTGAAAGAAAATATGGCAACATACAAGCGCAAGGGAAAGGTACAAAACTTTTAAGTATTGTTAGCATTATTTCTCACTTAAATTAGCATAAAACATTCACTCCATCAGCATACACATAAAACACATTATATTATGTGTACTATCGAATGCAGCAGTAACACACCATTTAGTTAGCATTTCTATATTTATTCATTAGCATGCAAAATACAAGAAAGTTACTATTTTAAATAATTGTTTAATTTAAAGCAGAGTGTTGTCAAATATCACTCCCATATCAAAACAAGGGCCAGGGGTTTGATGAAGCCATCTGAAGCATTGATGTCACCATACATATCAAGGACTGTCGATGTGAGGGAGACAATGTCAAAAACTGAGGGTGAACTCTACTTCTGGGTGGTACACAAGACTGATAAAACATCGAGGTAAAAAATGTAAATATGATATTATTTAACATTTACTATGAATGAAAATAATATATTAACATACATGCAGGGAGGAGAGTTTATACTCTGATGGACGAGTCATGATCAACAGAGGTGAGCTGCAGACTCTAACACCAGACACTTACATCATTTATGCAGTTATTGATGTTTGGAGTACGGTATTGAACCATAATGAACGTATGCGATCAAAGGATTCTTGATACAGATTTTACTTCACAACCTACCCATGTGTAAGCAAAATATTTTATCTTGAAAAGATCATTATCTTATTTCCATTAAAATCATTAAGTTTTAATATGTTGTTATTGACATATAGAATAACACAATTGTCGACCCCCCCAAGACTTGGAATGCAACCAGAAGGATGAGTGAATTTATAGAAAGAGTTAAGAATGAGATGAATGCATTCCCATGGGTAAAACTGTCAGAAGTTGAAATGGTATGATCTTATTAAAAATTTCATTAATCTCAAAGATTATTCATATCAGCAACTAATACTAGCAAAACAAATACGCAGTTCTTCTTCCCAATATACCAGATGAATCACTTCTTCTTGATCTGTATTGATCTCAAAGACATGGAATCAGTCATCATAGATAATTCAACTGCCATGGAAGAAGAGAAGGATGGACTGAAACTGAAATATGGCGATATTCCAAGTCTGCTGGTAATTTATACTTAAATATTTCATAGCAATTATAACATTATTTGTATACTTACAGTTTTATTTCATTGTACTTACAGATCAAGTACTTTGTTGAATACACTAAGAAAGCTGGGTTGCTTCAGAGATCAAAGGAGATCAAGAAGTATATTACATCATCACAACGTCTGCAGATGGCCTGGAGAGATGAGAAGAACAAGAGTGATTGTGGGGTGTATGTCCTTCGACATATGGAGACCTACATGGGCAATGGGGTGAAGAATTGGAAGACAGGGTTGAAGAAGAAGTCTCCAAAGCAGATGAGGTATCTGAGGATGAAGTACTGCACCGCTATCCTCAATTCTGATACCAACATTCATAAGGCCGACAATGCAGCAAATGTGGAATTCTATTATAGAGAATCTTCAGGGGATAGTCCCATTGATGTTGCAGGATTGTATCTCAACAAACAGAAGTCATGAATGATTCTATGATCCATTGAAAAAATGTTAATGATTCTATGGTCCCATTGAAGTCATGATGCATTAGGACATTATTTTGTAGGATATAACTACTTAGGTAATTGTTTTTTGTATATGTCAATGATCAAACACGCTGAAGGTTTGTCTAGATATGCTAACAAATATCCATATTTTTTGCTGATATATATAGGTATTTTTGTGTTAATGAAGCTTTACAGATTCGCTGATATAGTAATGTGATTGTGCTGATGAAGCTTTAAAGTTTCGCTAATATAGTATTGTCATTGTGCTAACGAAGCTTTTAGTTGATGTTGAAGATTCCATTTTTTGATGATATAGTTACTTGTTTTTGCTAAAGAATCTTTAACTTGATGTTCATAAATATAAGTCTTGGTGCTTATTAAGCTTTGTTTTTGTGCTAATTAAGATTTGATGATTCGCTGATATAGTTGTGCCATTGTGCTGACTATGCTTTGATTTGTTGCTCATATGTATAAATTTCATATATATACATGTTTTTATGTCGATAAAGATATTTTCTAGTAATAATTGTTTCCATCAATTATTTTTTCTAGCAATAATGTTATCAAAAAAGAAACAAATGTACGACAATCATGCTTCGTTTGCAAAACTACATACCTATATCAGCAATACCTTAAAGCTTTGTCAGTACAAACCAGTAAAGGTAAAAATAAAGCTTATAGTTATATGCATTGAGATAGTTCTCATTAAAAAATAACCATAAAAGACCATTAAATTTTTATTCTATCATTAAAAATGAAACAATTTGTTCATCATTTTCACAACATAAAAAATAAAATCCAATTGAAAATTAAGAACCACCAAATTCAACATTTTCATATACCCCATAAATGAGTCATTCAACTAAGACTTATTTTATTAACAAAACTAATGTTTTGAACATCTTCATCATCAATAGATTGGTACCTGCAAAGAATAAACAAAATATAAATAAGATTGGGTTCCTGATTTAGAACAAATAAACTAAATTCAATATAAATAAAACTTAATCAGCATAATTATATACCTCCATTAGCATCTCAAGCCTTATAGATCAGCATTAGTCCTTCACTTTGCCACAATTCCTAGAATCATGCCTGCACATTTTCTTACACTTCTTACATGTTCTTAAAGGTTTTGCTTTTCCCAAGCGGCCTTCTCAGCTCTTGGTATCAATCGGCTACCACTCCCTTTAGTTTTGACAACATCCGGCGACAACACATCTACTTGTGTAGGGCGAGAAAAACCGTAAAAATTATAAAACATTCTATTCTTATCAGACTCAATTCTTTCTTCAGAAGTTTCGTGCTTTAAAAATTCTTTAAAATCCCGAACACAACGTAATAAAGCAGAGAGCTTTTCATCATCACCATCAGTAACGCCAATACATGCATAAAACTCAGAAATGCATGTGTTAATCTTCATTTTATTCTCATCAACTGCAGCACAACTACTTACCAAATTCGTCAAACATCTATTCACAGAATCAAAACATGACCTTGTGCACCGACGAACCACATATTTATCAGGAATTCTATCTACATTCAAATCCTTCAATAATATGTATATATGACAGCACAACAACCCTTCCCGAATAAATTTTGAACAATTGCACACAACTGTTTCCTCAACACTCATATACAACCTGAAAAATCCCATCTCCATCATTAACATCATAAAACAGTTGAGGTTCATTCTTAGTTATGCTCATAATGCGGCATTTAAAAGAAGCAGAATAAATTTCCTTCTGAACCTTAACAAAAATATTTGTAGTGTATACAACCGCAGTGTGTTTCTCAAATAAAATTGGAGTCTGCAATGAAGGAACTGTTGATTCATCATAGCTATTCATCTAAGCATATGCATGCCTCTGAGCCTCAATTGCGCTATTATACTTCATAAAAAATTCAACAAGATTGCAGTTGGAGTTCACAAAGGAGCCATAAAAGTTGTTGGCACTTTCAGAAATTGATGTAGTCCTACACAACCCACTCAATGCATGATTCCTAAAATAAGCAGGAATCCAATTATATCGAAGATCATAAATCGACTTGAACCAATCAATATTAGTTAAACCAAACTCAGACATGATTTCTTGCCATTTTTCCTCAAATACAGCAGGCTCTATAACATCAGACCAAACAATCCTATTGACTTGTTGCCTCAATGATTTATCCTTCTTCAAATGAGGAGGGAGCCTATCTGAAAATTTCAACATGATATGCCATATGCATAACCGATGTCTAATGTCAGAAAATACATGTTTCACAGCATTCTTCAATGCAGGGTCCTGATCAGTTATTAACATACTAGGGGGCCGACCTATACAATCCTTAAACTTTTCTAAAACCCAACAATATGACTCTGTATTCTCACTTGACAGCAAAGTAGCACCAAAAGTAACACACTTCCCATGATTATCCTTCCCAGTAAAAGGGGTAAACACCATCTTATACCTATTCAATGAATACAGACACAACATTAAAAATTAAAGAAAAAATTCAACTAACTAGCATGAAAATGAAACTGTGGCAGCATTGTTAAACCATTCCATTAGCATTATAGAACAACTACATTAACATTATTGAACCACTTCATCAGCATTATATAACCACTTAATTAGCATTCAGAAACAAAACTAAATCTATACATAATTATATAAGTCATTTATACTTAACAATCAAAAAATAAATAAATTACAAACTTGTTTGTGTTGTATGTAACATCAAATGATACATAATCACCAAATGCAGCAAAATTCCTCCTGCAAATCGGATCTTCCCAAAAAATATGCTTCAACTTATCTTCCCCATCAACTAAATACTCAAAATAAAATGCAGAGCACACCTCCCTCCTCTTAAAAAGATTATCAATCACCATTTGAGCATCTGCACCAACAATGTAAGCCCTCAGATCACGTGTAAAGTTCTTAACATCATTCTTTGTACATCCTATATTACAATGCCCACCAGCTACTTCATTATATAGTTTATAAGAATCCATTGCCCCAATATTTGCTCGAACACAATCCAAAATAAATTTCTGATGTACATGTCCTATATTTCTATTCACCTTCAAAAACCCCTTATGTTTATCACAGACTAAAGGATGTGAGTGACGTTCTTCAAAAGAGTGAATTGAATATCCATCTAGACCACTAAACTTAAGGACTAGACGTGCCATGCATCACACCCTCCTAGAAACTCTACGTCTCTTATCCATAACACCACCAACAGTAGCATCATGATCAACAGTTGCATTCTTTTCACCAGCACGATTGCAAAGAATATACTTTCAAGTAATTGTACCATCTTTAGACCTTATAACAGTAGAATTTCGAACATCAAATCCACAATGAGCCGCATAACCCCTATAGAATTCTATACCATCCAAAATATTATTAAACATCATTCCAACAACTGGCTTGACAGAAGAATCACTCCTAGGTACGTAGTATTGCGTCAAACCAGGAGATATAACTATACTAGTATCTGAACAATCGTCAACTGACTCCGAGTCTGCCACTTAACAATACAATATAGAAAAATATATATAGTTAGCATATAATGTATTCTTTATCAGCAAATAGTTAATTATTCATTATATTCGAAAAATATATATAGTTAGCATAACATGTATTATTGATCAACAAATACTCAATTATTCATTATATTCGATTTGCATCAAACTCTGCCACTTTACAACAGAATATAGAAAAATATATATAGTTAGCATATAATATATTCTCGATCAGCAAATACTAGATTATTCATTATCTTCGATTTGCATCAAACTCTGCCACTTAACAATGCAAAACATAAAATTGCATCGTTAGCACATATATCATTCTCAATTAGCATAATAGCATAATTTATCGTGCTAACATCATCTAACTAATTTACAAAATTCCAAAAACTACAGAAACTAATAAACACAACATCAAAACGAATCAAAATCGGAGAGCAAACTGCATCGATAACCACAAAATTAAAATACAAGGATCACTCACTAATCTCAATAGATTGACGAGCATATCCAAGAACTACCGATCGCACAATAAAATTAAAAAAAACATACCTAGCGAATCCATCAAATACATCGCAACAACCAAATAACGTAGAAACTACCGATCCAAATCAAACGAATATATTGAGGAAGACGAGCTCGCGAAATCCGGAAGAGATATGGTAAATCAACGATAACTTTGGTAACAAAATCTCAATTGATATAAAATAACAGAATTACTAAATTACATAAAAGCCCCTGGCGGCTGGAAAGTTAGGCAAAATAACAAAATTGCCACCGAATTTTGGATTAAATCTGGACCCTAGATTTCATCATAATGTGTGGTGTGAGATGTATTCTCATTTCTCACACCAACCATGTGTTCTCATATGAACTATATCATATATATATATATATATATATATATATATATATAGGATATGGATCATATGAGAACACATGGTTGGTGTGAGAAATGAGAACACATCTCACACCATCCAATTTAATGATCCAATGGTTGAGATTTAAGGTGGCAATTTCGTAAATAATAGGGCAAAAAAAAAGGAAGGAGGGCTATTTTCGTCCAAATCCATTAAAATTGATGATGTCAGCAATTAAAAAAAAATCTTAAAAACTTTAATCGACCATAACTTTCTCGTTTTTAATCCAATGCACACAAAAAATATATCAAATTAAAGCTCTCTTCATGCTCTTTCATTTAAGATGTCGAAAGGCTATGTTTTGATGAAAAAATATGAATGAAAAATAAAAAAGAAATTTTTTTACGCGTGCCCAGGTTGTAAATGCTTTCGTTAGCATATAATAATTATTCGTCAGCATTATGATAACATATGAACGTATGCTAATGAAGCATTTGTCATATGCTAACATAATATATTCGATGTGCTAACAAAGAATTATCATAATGCTAACATAGTATAAATTTATTAGGGTTTATTAAATCTCAATTATGGTTTATTTAATCTCGATTATGGTTTATTCCATCTAATTATCATTATTCTTTTGAAATTTAATTTTTTGTTTATAGTTCTTAATTGATTATTATGGTTTATCCTATCTAATTATAATTTATAACGTATGTTGATAGAGTATTGACATATGCTAACATAGTGTATTCGCAATGCTGACGAACCAAAACTATAATGCTAACGTAGTACAAATATATTATTATTATTATGATTTCTTTCAACTCATTTAGGGTTTACCACATCCAATCAATGTTTATTTCATCTAATTAGGTTTATTTCATCCAATTATGATTTTTTCCATTTAATTAGAGTTTATTAAATCGAATTAGGTTTATAATTAATTTTTAGAATATTTTTTTCGCCAACAATATTTGAAAACTTTAATTAGCATAACTATAATGCTTCGTTAGCATTATGATAATACTTCGTTAGCATAACAATCTGTTATCAAATCCTCTGCGATTTTTATAAGAATTACCAAATTACAGTAATACCCCCGCGTGAAAAACTTTTCAGATATTACAAAATTGCCACCGCCTTTTTCATCAAATCTGGACCTTTGATTTTTGATGGATGTGTGGTGTGAGATATGTTCTCATTTCTCACACAAGGGGTTATTTTTATATAACCCCACCCCTATATATATATATATATCAGAAGTTTTTAGTCATGTCCAGTTATGTATAAGTTATACATAACTGTGTCACGAGTCTCAAGTCATGCTGATTTGAAAGTTTTTATTTGTAAAGATAATGATAGTGTAACAAATGATACTACAAATGTTGTATACAAATAAATATTGCATATATAATTTATAATATAATATTTTGATTGTAGTAGTTTATTAATTATTTATAGAATTATTTGAAATATAATATAATATAATATAATATAATATGCATATGTATATGTGTGTACTCAAGCAATTATTTCTTTTAACGATTGTCAACTTAATTTTTTCTAGGTTCGAAATAATAATAATTGTATGATATAAAAAGAAAAGGATAACTTGACAAATAAAAATGATATTAACTTATTAACTATGATATTAATTATCTATATAATACAAAGATGTAACACTTTATTAAAAATCTTGTGCATCCCACGGGCGGAAATCTAGTACATGCATAAAACAAATTAAGAGACTAAAACACATCAAAGAGAAACCACAGAATGTTGCTAGAGATTATTAGGTTGGATTTATTTTGGGCCATTTCACAAGATAAAAAGATATGAGGATAAAAATCCCTATAAACTTCAAAGATGAAAACCATGATCAGAAAAATAATTTGAATAGAAGCACAAGTAATAATAAAGAGATGATCAAAGGAGAAATCCAATTTCCATATCTTCCCACATCCTCATAAGGATCATAACTCCATTCTAAGGCTTCTTGCATGTAACTGTAGTGTCTTGGCGTCGCCGTGAGCAAACTCCGCTCCTCTTCAGCCAACTCAATATTCTTTTGAATGTGGGGAAAGACCTTTTCACTTGATTCCTCTCCAATCAAAATATCAGAGTGGCCAAAACCATCCACCACCACCCTTTCATGCCTATAACCAGGCTGGTGCAACTTCATGTATTTATTAGCAAGAAATGAAGTCTCGGGTGTCACCAGGATGGTCCGTCCACCTGATACGTAGAGCGTTGGCAATGCCATTCTCTCGGGATGAATCAGATAACAGTTGTTGCCTTTGCAGTCCACTATGAAACCAGCATTGCAGATTTTTCTGAGGTGAGGAAATGCTGCCATTGGAAGCCTTGGCAAATTCTGTTTGTTCATCCAGTGATGCATTGTCTGGCTTATGTTTTCATGCCAAAATGTATTGCCAAATATACCGGAGAAAACCTCACATTCGTCACAGGTGCATCTCTCAGAGCGAGGCATCAAACGTGCAACTGTTTTCAGGAGCCGTTGTCTGTAGCTTGTGGCTAATCCTTGATGCATAGGCAGTGTCTTGTTCTCACCCATAATTGCCATTGATATCTGCAGTTGAAGTGTTGAACCATCTCTCATAATGAGTAATCTTGAAATAGTGCAAACTCAATACTTTAAAGAAAAACAAAGTTTTATTGCACTATTGCATTTGGTGGAAGTTCTGCATTAGATTAAACACAACTGCAAGAAGCAGGCAAAGATATAGAGAGGCTTGGTAAATAATAGAAAGCTTACTGGAAGAAGGGGAAGCCACATTTTGAGAGAAGAAGATGTGGTGAGTTTAAAGAACATCGAGGAGTTGGTACAAGAGAGAGAAGCTATGTTTTTAGCTGATACATGGCCTCCCATAAGCGAGATATGAATGGATACACCTCCAACACAGTGTGCAACTACATGTACTTTTATATTTGTGCCGTAGAACTCAATGATCTTTCTGATTGCTGCAAACAAAAGAGAATATCTCAAGTTTTATAGGAAGAATGGAAACAAGAATGGTACAAGCATTCATTAATTTTACCTCCTGGAATGTCTAGTTTGCCAATATCTTCTACTGAAAAGTGGTTTGAAGAATTCGACCAGTGTTCTCTTCCATGTAGTAACCATATATCATGCCCATCCTTCAGTAAAGTTCTAACAAGATCATTTTGCTCACTTGGCAAGCAATAGCTTTCTGTTGCATAACCATTAATTAGAAGAACAGGATATGGTTTCTTCTCGTGTTCAAGTTCCCGGGCGCTGTAGCTGCATTTCCAGTACTGACAACTGATTGTAAAGTTATCCTCTGCAGATTTCACATGAATAATGATGAGTGAAAACCTCAAGATTTCTGAACATGAAATTAAGGTTAGGACTTGGGAAAATCTTGAATCAATTACTGGTGTAATCACCTGTTTTAATCTCATGGATTGTACTTTCTGGATAAGGTTCCTGAGCCAATTCTTTAGGGGTGAAATCGATGAGACTTCTTCGTGGCAGTTGCAGGATATAAGTTCTAACAAGTGACTGCATTAGAAGGCATACGAACTTGCTCCTGCTTCTACCTTGAAGCGCGATCACACTTTTCAGTAGCTCTAGTGGAGAAATATGAAGCTTTCCTTTTAAATTCCTGTTATGTTCTCCCTGCAGCAAGTTATCAGTGATTTTTCTCAATGTGACATTCAACGTCGTGGATTCTCTCCACGTATACAGGGCTACAAGGTAAGGATTCATTATCTTTCTCCCTTCAAGAACATATCTGCATAAGATGGCAACTCTCAATCTTGAGCTCAACAAAACTTCAAACAGAAACATATCGAATTATACTCATATCCAACCTTGAACCAGAAGAAGCTGCAAGAAGGAGATGATAATGCATATACTGTGTGTAAGGAGTTCTGTCATCTGTTTTGCATAAATCAACTTCCCCTTGAATAACATGCATTTTGTCGATTTCTAGAGCCCTGCATTCAACGTATCCACCCACCTTGCCCCGTAGAAGGGGATGAGATTTTCCATCAGCATTATCTGTTTTGACTGTGACTACAGGTGAGTTGTTGAATTTCAGTTTCAGATAAGCTGTACAAGGCATACCACCAACTTGCCCTCTCATGGTCTCTTTAGTCATGACATCTGAACCACAGCTTCCCTTCATCTTGGCATCATCTATCGAGCCTCGTCTGTTATCACAACTTTTATTTTCAAAATTCCCAACATACCTGATAGCATCCTGGACAACATGTCTACTTACATGCTCAGCAGCCGCAGCAACAGTGAGGCAAGGGTTGATTCCAACAGAACAAGGTATTATGGAGGCATCACATATATAAAGTCCAGAGTGCACCCCGGTTGCAGATGTCGTATCAAAAACTTGACCCTCAGGATTACAGACGCCAGAGGAGACATCTGGTGAGGCAACACAGCCTCCTAGGAGATGTACTGAAGTGCTCCTATACCGGGACATGAAGAGAACCCCTCCCAGTTTCTTAGCAAGTTTCTGGAATGCTTCAATTTTTCGTGGCATCAACTGATCATGTGGAGGCTGAAACAAAACCCGATTCGTTTCTTTTTCAAACATAAGTTTCCCACTACTGTCATCATGTCCCATTGCATTGAGAACCATCTCTTGGCCACATTTCAAACCTAGAACATATTTTAGCCTGTCTATTATTAGGCCATACAGCAGTAAGTAGCCAGATTGCCTTCCATATGTCATTATTCCTTTAAATAGGAAGCTCGGATATGCTGTTGCAACAACTGCACTCTGTATGTAACAAGAGGAAAATGTTATTCATTAATAAAGCTAATTGTTGCCATATGTCAATGCAGTTAGCCAGGTTCCAGAAAAGGGGAAATATTTCTGGATAATAGACTCTAGTATACAAATACAAATGTTGGCTTAGTATCGAAAATAAGCCTGAGTCATCCTAACATTAATGTCAATATATCAAGGGATGGTCCTATCTGAAAAATGAATAAACCTTGAATTGGCAGTATTTCAACCTGAATGGTGAAACCCAATGAGGAAGTATGTGAAGAAGAAATTGATGGTCCTGGTCTTTCATGAAACGGTATATTAGAGATTTCTGTCTTATGCAGTCCTTTAGCATTCAAAGGGGCCGAGCTTCCAGCGAGATAGGCTACATTATTGCCATTGCAACTTAATCCTGACCCTAGCTTATCAGAGACTGTTAATCCTCTCAATTGGGATTGAAAAAGTATTTTTGCTGTACCAAAGACTCCAGCTGCAGTAGAAAAAGTTTTATCTCACAGTCTGCTTAATGAAAACATTCGACACGCTATCTTAAGAACAGATTTACCTGAGACTACAACTATATCAGTCGCTATATAGTCAAATTCATTTATGAACACCAGCCATCGACGTTGGCTGCTTCTTTTCATTCTTCCTTCTTTGCAGTTATCATCTTCGTTTCTTACCACGTAGTGAACCTCACATTCTGTCCTAATTGTGCATCCTGCCTGCAGTAACCAGAATTCTACAGATTTACAGATGTTCTTGATATATAATCTAAAATTTTCAGACAAAGATTGAAAGACGAGACATACTTGAACAGCAGAGACCAAATAAGTTTTATCTGTAGAATTCTTAGCATTATAAGGACAGCCAGAAAGACAGTTCCCACATGCCAGACAGCTTCTGGTTTGTTGAGACCACCTCGAATCAGAAACCTGTTCTATTTCAATATTCATGCTCAATTTAATCGGGTTGTGGATGTCCATGTCCTTATCATATTCCTCACCTATAACTCCTTCCATGATCTTAGAATTCTGAAACTTGAGTGGAATACTCTGTACCCTTAGCATCTCGGAAGCAGAAGCCTCGCATCTGTCCCAATCTTTTTCCCAACTCTTGGGCCATCTGGGATCCCGTCGTGCACGTGCAGTTGTGGATATCATCACTCCTGCATTTACAAGTGAACCACCACCTAAACCACAGGCTGTTGCTGCAAGAGCATCATCTTGTATATGTAGCTGTTGTATTCATTAGACATTATATATTGATTCTGTTGCGATATCATGAAATTAAATAGCATGCAATTATTAATTAAAACGAGTATCCTAAATAACATGAAACAAAACAAGAGAGAGCTAGCTCATGCACATTATATTGGTGCATGTAATAATCAAAACACGCACAAACAGACTTGCATTCAAGAATCGTTAATTAGGTAAGACACGACGAATTGAATCAACCTGAAAAAGAGCATCTTTTGGACCAATGTTTACTCCCAAGTTGCTATTTTCCATCCTGACAGCAGACAATATCTTAAACGTATCAGTTGGAAAATCCGAAGCTTCCCACCTGCGCCCTTTCTCCAACAAACACACTTTAAAACCCGCCATTGACATCCGACAAGCTGCAACAGAACCTCCATATCCAGACCCAACAACAACAGCATCATAACCTCCATCACCCCCACTATCAAATAAATTCGATTTTTCCATTGTTACGATATAGGACTTAGCTTCGGATTCTATGTAAGATAGACAAGCTAAGATGATAATCAAAATAAAACCACACGTACAAAATAATGGTCTATGGCTATTGGTGATTGGTAACTTTCCCAGTTACATAAAAAATAAACACAAGTTCATATTTTCTAAAGCAATGATCTTTCATGTGGTATATGCAAGACGCATCATTCATCAATATATAGGCAGAGGCGGACCCCCCCCCCCCCCCCCCTAAATATATTTAAAACATATAGTAGAGTGAATGCTCGGCAAATTAACAATGCTGAAGAAGTGAAGATGGTGTTGTCTGCTGTGTTGCTGGGCGTGGAGACGGAGAAGGGTTGGGATGAGGAGTAAAAAAATATAATGGTTCCACATAATTAAATATTAAAAGGTTTGGTGCAGTCAGTGATGCTATATGTATTTGGAACAATAATTTTTGTCGAGGATGTAGGTTGGTTGAGTAATGAAAAATTCTTCGTTGAATATTAAAAAGGGTCACATAATTAAATATTAAAAAAATATCTCCCTTCTTACCTTTTGCTTATAATTTAGAATGCAATTATTGAAACTGTTTAGAAGAGAAAAAAAAAACGTTTTGTTGGTCTTGTAGTATAAATTTTTATTTTTCTGAAGTATTAAGAATTCCAAAATTAATTTTTTGCTTGAAGGTTTTCATTGTACTAGTTCCAGAAAGTACTCCTGTTTCTATTTCAATGCAATCTTATATTATTAGTAATAAGTATTTGTAATCAATATTTGTGTTATGGGTTAGTTATCGTATATTACTTGTATTATTTATTAAATATTTAGTTATGAATTTTATTGATTATAATGAAAGTGAAAAATTAGGAGTTTTCCATTTATTTTAATGATTTATAAATATTGAAATGTTTAAATTTTATAGTTTATGAATGTTAATTTATATTATTAAAAAGGAGAAAGAAAGTCTTAAAAAAATAGAGTGGTGTCATTAACTCCATTAAATAATAAGAAAAAAAATAGTTCGTCGTTTCATTTACACATGTAATAATTAATTAAATACAAATTAAATAGGTCGCCTTCTCACTATTCTTTCTATGTCATATAAACAAACTCAAAATTAAGTACAAAGCAACGGTCACTCAATCAACTCCCTCCCCTAAAAAAAAAAGCTTTTGAATCCGCCACTGTAGATAAGCCTATATATATAATTAGATCAAGTCATCAAACTAAGCCTTAGGTCGGCTCATTATTAAGAATATATATCATTAATTCATTATCATTAGATAAGGAGCCAGGGGGTGGGGGCTGTTTGCCCCCCCTCCCCCAAACCCCGATTTTTTTTATTTAAGTAGTATGTATATATGAGCATGATATAATTTTTTTAATAAGTTTTATTTTGTCCGTTCCAAAATTAATTAATGAAGTAGTGTAGGTTGGGCAAAAGCTTGATTTGGAAATAAATAGATTAATTCTCCATTTATCACTTAGATGATGAATTAAATAAAAAAAATTATCTTGATTGATGATTTTAGCCAAACTTATAGTATAAGGATCCAATTCGAAAATAAAAATAAATAAATAAAAATAAAAAATACAAATTGAATTTTTGAAGTAAAAATTAAATAAAAATAAAAATAAAAAAATAAATTTAATTATAAATTGAAACAATGTAATTTTATTTTTTATTTTTTGAAAAAAATAGAAAAATAGTTTAGTTTTTAAATTTTTTAAAAAATACCAAAAAATTAAATTATTTTTTATAAGATGCTATAATTTTATTTTATTTTCAAAAAAGTAAATTACAAAAATCAAACAAGATTTCAATAAAATAAAAATCAAATTTTTTAAACTATTGTTTGAATTTTTTCAAAAAATAAAATTATAGTGGGTTTAAAATATTTTTATTTTTTTAAATAAAATTTTTACTTAAAATATTTTTAGTTTTATTTAATTATTTTTATCAATTTTTATTTGTTTGTTTTAAAAAAAATGACTTTTTTAATTGGATCTCTGTATTATCAATTTGGTTAAAATCAAGTCATCGGGGACTTTATTTTATCCAAACTGATACTACATGGACCTCATTTTAACTAAATTGATACATGAATCTCAATTTAACCAAATAAAGTAGAGGGATTCAATTCGGAAAAATTTAAATGTACAATGATCCAAAACAATCTTTTACCTAATTTTTTATCCCCCCTCCCAAAAAAAAGTTAATTATTAAAGTAGTGTAGATTGGGCTAAAACCCAAATTAAAAATAAATAGATTAATACTCTATTTATTACTTAGATGATTAATTAAAAATTAGTTTTTTTATCTCAATTATGAGTGATGATTATTAGCTAACTCTAATAATTTTAAATTACTAAACAAAATTATGTTGAATAATCATTAATGAGTTTGACGGTATGAAAAAACGACGTGAATAACTTAAAATGCATAAAGATAATATGATTAGTGAACATTATTTTTTTATATTGCTTTAGTTATTTAATATTTTTAGTTTTTTATGATAAACATGTGCTAAAATATAATAATATGTTCTTTTCTTTTCTTTTTTGCAAAGTTAATTTTACTAGAACAACATTTTACTATGTATGAGAGACTTTGATATTTGACTGGTCTTCTTATAAAATAATTTACATTCGTATATTTTTGTCGTTTGTTGAATTTTTATGAGCAAAATATTCATATATTATGAAATAAAATATTATTGATACATTGATATTATATTTATATATATAAAACCAAAGTGTAATTCTTGAATTCGAATTGATTTAAGATGTATTTTGCGGATATTTAAAGGTTAATTAGATCGATTTCATACTATATTAATTGGTTTCTTGAGAAGAAGATGGAAACAGTAAAATCCCAGTTACCAACCTATGTCACGTTGCTGCCTCCAGAAGATGAAAAAATATCGATTAATTTTACCAACGGACAGTTGAAAATATCCATCCCCATCTCTAAGAGCATCCACTATGGGGGCTAAGAGCATCCATTATGGGAGGTGCTTATATCTATGTGGCAAAATAAGCACCAAGTTCCACCATAATGGAACACAAGTCAAGGTAGCAAAATAAGAAATGAGTCCCTTGTACAAGTACTGGTTCTTGAATTAAATAGTGGCCCAAAAATTTTCTCTCTTCTCCCCTTTTGCATTTTTGGTGCTTTTTTTTTTATAATAAAAGTAGTAATGATAGTGGGGTCATGAATAGTTAAAAAGAAGTAGTGCCATAGTGGAGAAAATATTGAGTAGTTGAAAAAGGTAATAGTCGATGATGTGGCACACACGTGGCACCACTATGGGGTAGCACCGCAGTGGATGCACCGTAGTGGATGCTCTAAGTCAGCTAGCAGTTGACAGTTGGCGGTTAAATTTTTGCCAAACTTCATCATGTCTCTTCTTCCTTTCCATCCACGGCATCTCCAAATGTAATTATTGATTATTCACTCATTTATCTTTTATAATATATATATATATATATATATATATATATATATTTTTTATTTATTTATATAACTCATTTCACTATACAATTGAATACATGCAATATAATAATAATAATAATAATAATAATAATAATAATAATAATAATAATAATAATAATAATATGTGGGTATGGGGCGAGTTGGGTACTAAGGTACCTATACCTGCACTCGTCCCTATCAAATTTTGCGGGTAATTACCCGTACCCGTATCTGCCCGTATGCACTAAGTATGCACTAAGTGGGTAATTACCCTACCCACCGTGGGTAGTTTTTTTGTTTTTTTACGAGTACCTATAGGGTCCGTTATCCATTGTCATCCTTAATGGATTGCACCATTTTAAAGCTTGAATCCTTCAAATACGCTCATACATTATTTTTTCTCCCAATTTTTTATATTTTAATTTAATTTTAAAATTATTAATTAGAGTTGATTCTACCAAATTAGAATTTATAATTTTATTTTAGTATTTTATCATCAATTTTTATTAATAATTCATTATTATAATTGACTATTTCAGTATTATAGTTATAATTTTTTTATTTAGTTTTTCATTTTGATTATGTTGATTTTGTGTTAATTATGTTATTATTATTATTATTATTATTATTATTATTATTATTATTATTATTATTATTATTATTATTATTATTATTATTATTTATTTTTATAAGAATTAATAGAATAAAATCATAAATTTAATATCAAAATATAAAAAGGGTGTTTCTATTAACACCACAAAAATTTCTTTTCATACCATAATTACTTTTCACATCATAAAAATAGTGTTTCTTTTTCATTTTTTCTTAATACGCTACATTAAAAAACTATTATACCCTTACTCTTTAAAAAAAATTAAAATTTAGAATTTAAGTTTAGGTTAAAAAGAATAAACAAAAAAGAATAGATCGACAATTATTTTCATGACTCGTGACAACGACTCAGATACAAACTTTTTATCAAAACTGAAGAAGAGGCTAAAAATCCAACCAATTGAAGAAGCATCCAACAACACTCGAAAAACTCATCAGCTATCAAACCCCATGGAACGTTCTTGTAAGTTTTTCGTTCTTTCTTCATCATGTTTAGTTTGTTATATAAATTCCTTATTTTATGTGAATTTTGTGTGAATTGGTTAGTTCTAATTGTTATAATATGTTTCAAAGATGAAATATTGAATTGAAATAGTATGTAAATAACTTATTTTATGTGAATTAGTTCGAATTGTATTATCCTTGTTTGTCGTTCAGATTATTGACTCGATCTATACTTTTCAAATTGTAGGTTGTAGGTTCATAAACATGTTTTTGAACGTGCCTAAGGTGGTTCATAAACATGTTTTTGAACGGGCATAAGGTGATTCATAAACATGTTTGTGAACACTGCTATTTGTCTTGGTAAATTTTTTTCCACAGTTAGGATTGTACTTAGCTTGATAAATCTCTCATATGTAGATTCTCGGAGGAGACCCATGGCGTTTTTTAGGAGACAAAATGCCCTTAAACTTTATGCAACAAAACAAATTGCATAAGAAGAATTGAAAAATCAACAATTTAATGAGAGGGCGGATGATAATGTCAATCTTGATCATAATGACTATCGAGATGATGATCCCATTGAAAGAGTTAGTGATAATACGTTGTGTTGTTATCTCTTCAGGCGTAGTCCATGAGACGTTTTCAGCAGATATTATGTTGTGTTTGTTATGTTATTAGATATATTTTCACGGTATTATGGGATATTATGTTGTGTTTTATTATGTTATTATATATTATTACTGTTTAATGGGATATTATGTTATGTTTTATTATGTTTGAGATATTAGCACAATTTTTGGGGCTATTACTACTTTATATAGGGTAATTATCTTAAAATACACAAAATTTGGAGTGTTTTTTGTTTTTCACACGTTTTAAAAAAATGTAATTTTAATAATATAAACTTAACCCTTGTTTGATTTTTCACATGATTTTGAAATTTTGATCAATTGAAGATAGTAAATTAGTCCAAAATTTGTGCATTTTAAGGTAATTTGGTGTCTGCGTAGATATACACGTAGCAGTCTCCCACTGCCGTGTTAAATTCAATTGGCCAAAATTTGAAAATATGTGAAAATCCAAATAAGGGCTAAGTTGATGTTATTAAAACTAAATTTTTTAAAAACGTGTGAAAAATCAAAAACACCTGAAAATTTGTGTATTTTAAGACAATTAACCCTTTTATATAGTTATTATTTTTCATGAATAACATGTACATGTGCATGTTAAATTTCTTATTGATTCATAAATATGTTTTTGAACATAAAGAAGTCGGTTCATAGTTATGTTTCTAAACCTAAAGAAATGAGTTCATAAATATGTTTTTGAACTTCCATGTCCTATTAGAAATATATTTTTTAACCTTTTTTTTGTGTTGCTTATTTTAATTTAATCAAATACAAATAGTTAGGGGTGGATGTAGGGGGCAAGGGGCACTTGAAGAAAAAAGAATGTGGTGTTTGGGAATGGGGAGAAACAAAGGAAAAAAAAAGAAGATGTGAGTTACACAATCAAGTATAAATTTGAATCTCTTAAATTTAGTTAGTTAAGTATATCTTTTGTTTTTTATCAGTATAAATAAAATTATAAAAAAATATTGTCTATCGAAATTAATTTTTGTCATGCAATTTGATAATATATATTTTCCAACTAAATATAATTTTAAATAATATAATTAAATTTAACCAACGACTGGTCAATCTAAATTATCTTTTCAATTTCAATATGTATTCTTAGATTGTCAGTATTATCTATTATTTTGATTAATTGCTCAATAGTTGTGCTATTTGCTCAATATATAATCATTTAAAGTTGTTTATTAAATATTTTATTAGGAATTTTATCGAGTGAGGGGAAAATTAGAAGTCTTGAATTGAACTTATTATTTATGAATGTTACATATTATTGAAATATATATGTTGAGTGCTGTATGACATTGAGATTCAATGTTGCACTCGATGTCAGACAGATTTCTTGTGACATTGTCTATGACATAGTCGTAACTAATCTTATCCTTTCCTAGTTTATTTATTATTTTAATAAATAAAATAACTTTATATATCTTAAAATATATGTGTATATCCACGAAATTAATATTTCAAATAAATGGATATATACATATTAGATATATTATTTAAAATAGAGTTTGACAAAGTCAAAACTCTATCTCCTATTTTTTAGGTCTAGCGGTTTCTCTATTTAATTCTTTTTCTTTTTCAGAAAATTATATTTGCTGGATATTTAGAAAAAGAGCATGAACGTGGGGAAGCTATCAACCACGCCTTGGAGGCGGTTTCTTCCATCTACGATGAAGTCATGGAGTGAAGCGGTTATCGTCAACCCATGTTCAAGAAAAAGAAATCGTGGACCATGTTGGATTCAAGTGAAGAAGCATATAAGGGATGTGTTCGACACTTGAAGACTTATTCAAGCTCATTCCGTTTTCCGCTGTGTGAAGATTGAAGAAAGCTTGGGTCACAAACTTAGTTTAGGTTTCGTTCTTCGTTCCTTCTTCTATCTTAATGTTTATTGTTGTTCAATCCTTTCACGGAATAGATTGTACAAGTTAGGATAGATAGCAAGGTTGTGAAACCTTTACTAGTTTGTATACAAATTGACGGGATGTCAATTTGTTTGTTTTAGTAGTTATACAAGTCGACGGGATGTCAACTTATATGATCTAGTTTGTATATGAATTGACGGGATGTCAATCTGTATGTTGTAGTTTGCATATGAACTGACGGGATGTCAAGTTGTATGTTATTGTATATAAATTGACGGGATGTCAATTTATATATTTTAGTTCTTTAGTCTAGATTAGAACTTGTAATGTTGCTGTTATGTTAAGAGCCTTCGCGTCTAACATTAACGGCTTGAAAATTTTGTACTCTTAATAGTATAATTTCGCCATGTGGCAATCATACACATGTTGTGTATGATTTAAAAATTATATCGTGTATTCTTGTGCATTTTATTTCCAGCATATTTGTGTTAAGATAAGTTGTATTAACTGTCTTTAACATTGAGTTTAACATTACGAATCTGTGTCTAATTTCAGTGTTTGTGGCAACAAATTACAACAAGTGGCATCAAGAGCCGGTACTTAACACACTAAGTATTCGATCCTTGGTTTGTTGACTCACTGAAAGATGGATATTCAGATCAATCAGTGCCGTCCTCCGGCATTGGATAGTAATGGCAAGAATTATGCTATGTGGAAATCACGCATGAAGATGTATATCAAGTCCATCGATGAGAGGGCTTGGTTGGTTGTAATTGAAGAATGGTCTCCACCGAGGATGGAAGGACCAAATGGAGTGTACATTCTTACTCCGGAGACTCAATGGACTAATGATGATCGAATCATTTCCAACTTCAATTCGGGGCACTCAATGCTATTTTTGTTTCGGTTGATGTTCCGTGCTTCAAAATGGTGTGTAATTGCACCACGGCATATCAAGCATGGAGCATACTGCAGGAACATTGTGAAGGATCGATCAGTGTACGACAAACAAAGCTTAGGCTACTCACCTCTAAATTCGAAACTCTGCGAATGTTAGAAGATGAGACTATTTCTATGTACACTGAACGATTGTGTGAAGTGTCAAATGAATCTACAGCTCTCGGATGTCCGATCTCGAATGAAAACATGGTTAGCAAACTTCTTCGCACACTTCCGGAGAGATTCAACATGAAAATCTCAGCAATTGAAGAACCTCACAATGTATCAAACATGAGTTTGAGTGAAGCAGTGAGCATTCTACTCACGTTTGAGATGAATCTTGAAAATCAGAAATCAAACACCTCCTCCAAAGGAATTGCACTTCAATCAGTAACATCAAGTTCAAATGTTGAACTTGATGTCGAAAACATTCAGGAGATTACTGAAGATGAACCCCTGAGTGTTGCGCTGCTTACCAAGAAGTTCAATACCCTTGTTCGGTCAATGAAGAAAGGTTCCCCAAACTTCAAACCACGGAGATTGTTTGATTCTCCATCGTCGACATCATCTGGATCGACAAAATCTTCAAAGTCTCCAGATGTTGCAGCAAAGGACATTGACTCAGTTCAATGTAGGGGATGTTCTGATTTTGGACACTATACCAATGAATGTCCTACTATCCAAAGGAAACAAAGAAGAAATTATAGTGCTGCCATGTTAAGCGACGAATCCGGTGATGAAGAAGCTGAAAAACAAACTGTATTGTTTGTTAAAGTCAATGATGACTTAGATGAAATGATTGACGCTTTAACTGACATGGAGAGTGTTGATTATGACTATGATGCTAGTCTTGATCATGTGACTCCAGATGTTCCAAGCAATGTTATGGAAAATGTTACACAAGAAGTCTCTAACATTTCTCCAAATAACACTAACTGGTATGAAATGACTTTGCTGGATGAATTTTGCAACACTGCTGAAGTGTCTCAGGTGGAAGAAGATAAGTCTGAAGTCAGCCACCAAGTAGCTCTACAACAATTGCACAAGGTTGTAGATGAAGTTTGTGTCCAATGGACCGAACAATCAAAAAAATTTGGGATTCTTGTGGAAGAAAACCAAACTCTAAAGCAACGAGTACTGGACCTTGAGATTCGACTCACTAGAAGTGATCTTGATCTGAACAAGTTGAGAAAGAAAGTAGAAGTTGCTTCGAAAATCTTTCGACAACTCAATCAAGGGACATCTACTCTGAACGAAGTTCTGACACTGGGACAGAACACAAAAGCAGTTTTGGGATATACATCGAGTTTAACAATGTCTATCTCAAATCCTATCAAGTTTGTCAAAGGAGAAAGCTCCAAGGATGTTCCAGTCAATGTTGACGGAAATGTCAAAATGAATGTCAGTGACAAGTCTAAGGAGAAGAAATTTGTCTGTCATTATTACCAAGAGCCTGGACACATCAAACCTTATTGCTTCAAATATCATGATGATATAGCAACATGTAAGATTGTTGTGGAAAATTCTTCTAAACCTGCCAAAAAGAAGAAACGTTCAAAGAAGGCAAAGATCTCGTGTAATGTTGTCTACACATCTTTGAAAGCCAACATTACTGGTACGTGGTACTTTGACAACGGATGCTCTAGGCATATGACAGGAAACTCTAAGTTTCTCGATGACTATACCATGACAAGCAAAGGAAAAGTTAGTTATGGTGGAGGAGCACAAGGTAACATAGTAGGAAAAGGAACCTTGAATGTCAAGAACTTTCCCAAGTTACACAATGTGCTCCATGTCGAAGGTTTAACAGCAAATCTGATTAGCATAAGTCAACTATGTGATGACGGCATGCATGTCAGATTCAATAAGAACACCTGTGAGGTTTTTTACAGCGAGAATAAATGCATTATGTTCGGAAGTCGGGCATTGGATAATTGTTATCATGCTGACAAGAATGAAAAATGCAATGTTTCAGTCAATGTTGACACTCAACTCGTACATCAAAAACTGGGTCATCTCAGCTTTCGAAGTTTGAAGAAACTAATTGAAGCTGATGCTGTTCGGGGTATTCCACCTGTGAAGATCAATCTCGATGTTGTTTGCGGTGCATGTCAAAAAGGCAAAAAAGTAAGAGCTTCACACAAAAGTTCCTCAGCTTGTCAAACCACGAAGTGCTTCGATTTGATTCATATGGACATCATGGGTCCCGTTGACACCAAAAGCATGAGTGGAAAAGATTCATTCTGGTGATAGTTGATGATTTTTCGAGATTCACATGGGTTGAATTCCTTCAAGAAAAATCTGAAGCTTTCAGGATGTTCAAGAAGTTCTACAGGCTGGTGTCAAGACAACATGAGTCCAACATCAAATACATTCGAACAGATCATGGGCTCGAATTTGAAAACTCGATGTTTGAAGAGTTTTGTGAAAAATGAGGCATCATCCATGAGTTTTCTACTCCGAAGACACCTCAACAAAATGGGGTGGTTGAGAGAAAAAATCGAACTCTCCAGGAGATTTCAAGAGTAATGTTACAAGCTCAACGGTTGTCCAAGAAGCTATGGGCTGAAGCAGTTAACACTGCTTGTCACATCGGGAATAGAGTGATTCTTCGCCCAGGCAGAACTGTGACACCGTATGAACTCCTGAAGGGAAAGAAGCTCAATTTGAAGTACTTTCATGTGTTTGGATGCGTATGTTACATCCTAAATGACAGGGATCATCTGGGAAAATTTGATTCCAAAAGCGACAAAGGGATTTTCTTGGGTTACACAACTGACAGTCGTGCCTACCGTGTGCTCAATCTTTGGACAAAAACAGTCCAAGAATTAATTAACATTGTTTTTGATGATCACACAGGTATTGCTTCAAAATCTGAAGAGGATGATGTAATTGATCTCATTGACACTGATGAAATGTCAAGTGATCAGGCTGAAAGTGATTGTGAGAACAAGACATCCACTGAGAATGTCAAAGCCAATGTTCCACAAAATGATGAAGCCTCAGTCAAAACATCAACACCAACATTCACTTCAGACAGTGAAGATGATCAGGTGGTGACTGCCAAAGATGAACCAAGAAGGGATCCTCCAAGTCGAATTCGGAAGAATCATCCAGATTCACAAATCATTGGTGAGCAATCCGAAGGAGTTCAAACTAGAAGCAAGAATGATAACATCATATTTTACATGTATTTTGAGGTACATTTGAGTGGTATTTGATGGGCATTGCATGCATGAAGTGTTGAGTTTTGCATAGTTTTCTATGTTTTGTGCAATGTCACGTGTTTGTTCATTGTGAAGGGAATTATTTGTGTAGACCTCAAATGAGTGTGGGAACACCCTAGAAAGATGGGAAATCAAGTTAGGAACGCGTTGCAAAAAGAATCGGGTCAATCGGACGAGAAACGAGTGAGAACGAAGCAAAACAGTGAGAGGCTGCCGGAGCTGAAATTTACTCGCGACTGGGGAGGTCGCGAATCTGGTCGCGAATCACCTCTTCTCCATTTTACTGTACGTTCGCGACAGAGGCAGGGTTCTCTTTTGTTTTACTCGCGACCCGATCGCGAATTTCAAGGTTGGTCGCGAATTTTCTGCCACGTTAGCGCCACGTCATGCCACGTATTGCCACGTGGACTCGCGACCCGAGTCGCGGGTGACTGGGTCACGAGCGAAGCCCTGGGAGTCCGATTTTTGGCCTATTTTGGCCCGTTTTCTTTCCTTTTTCGACTGGGATACTTCCAACACTATATATACTTCCTCAAACACGAAAATTATATATCAAAACCCTACCATAACACCAAAAACCACAACAACACACACCATATTCCTCTCTTAAACATAGAGATAGAGAGTTGCAGAGAAGAACACGGAGAGCAAGACCAAGAGATTCAAACCAAGCAAGAATAGAGACAGAATAATTACTTCCGGGTTTTATTTATCTTTATTTCTGTTAGACATGATTTCTTGTTAGATTTTAGTTTTCTATATTTATATAGATAGCTAAACCCTAGTTTTCTAGGGTTGGATGATGAATTGTTTATGAAGTTTATTTTATTGGTTTTATCATATTTCCTATGACTTTATCTTGATCTTTGATTACTCTTGTTTTTATATGTATTGTTTAACTGATCACTAAATGATACAATTTGATGTGTTAATTCATAAATCGAGAGAGGAGTTTTAACACGTGATCTGGAGTAATTAACTCATTAATCAATAACACTCGAGAGGGTTGAGGTTAATTGAGAGAACAATAGACCCTGGGAGCCATTAGGAGTTGCATGCTAGGCATTGAACGGAGACGTTAATACTAGTTGTGTGATCCACGCTTTAGGCACTTCGAGAGAAGGTTTAAGGTATAATTGTGGTTGTTCTAGCTAGATTTAAGTCCCTACATAGGTGTGTAATGAAACAAGAAAATAAATGGATTAGATAAGGATTCTCCAACTCTAGAATTCGTCTTTCTCCGTTGTTTCTTCTTTACTCTTTCTTCTCTGTGTTTCCATTTATATTATATGTTTAAGTACTTTAATTAGTTCAAGCACTTTAATCAGTTGTCTAGATAGCATTTAGGAGTTAAGTTCTAGTACTTAGTTAGTTAAATATTAAATCTCTGTGGATACAACCTTGTTCACCGCTATCCTATAAGCCTCGCTGTACACTTGCAGTTTAGGTGAAAATAAATACCGAACAAAGAACTCAGAAGAATACAAAGAAATGCTGAAACCGGTATGCATGTCTTCTTTAAATGTTTGTTTGTCAAACACTTGCTTTCTGTCTAACATTGAACCGAAAAACATTAAGGATACACTTAATGATGATTTCTGGATCAATGCTATGCATGAGGAACTAAACCAATTCGTAAGGAACAATGTATGGGAATTAGTTCCACGCCCCAAAGATAAAAATGTGATTGGGACAAAAAGGATTTTCAAAAATAAAACAGATGAGTCTGGCAATGTTGTCAGAAATAAAGCTCGTCTAGTCGCTCAAGGCTACACCCAAGTTGAAGGGGTAGACTTTGACGAAACATTTGCTCTTGTTGCAAGGATTGAATCCATTCGTCTTTTATGTGCAATTGCATGTTATGTGGGGTTTAATTTACATCAAATGGATGTTAAAAGTGCTTTCTTGAATGGTTTTCTCAATGAAGAAGCATATGTCGAACAGCCTAAGGGGTTCGAATGCCATGAGAATCCATTGCACGTGTTTAAGCTCAAAAAGGCTTTGTATGGTCTTAAACAAGCCCCTAGAGCATGGTATGCTAGACTGACCGAATTCTTACTCCATTTTGGTTTTGAAAGAGGTCAAGTCGATAAAACATTATTTATTAAGAAGAATCAAAAACATATTACTGTTGCTCAAATCTATGTTGATGACATTGTTTTTGGTTCAACATGTACTAATCTGCTCAAAGATTTTGTAGACTCAATGTGCAACATATTTGAAATGAGCATGGTTGGAGAGCTCAACTATTTCCTTGGTCTACAAATCAAGCAAGATAAAGATGGAATCTTCATCTCTCAAAGCAAATATGCTAGAGGATTGGTCAAGCGTTTCGGATTAGAGAATGCTAAACCAATGAAGACACCCATGGGATCTTCTGAAAAATTGAGCAGAGATGATGTTGGTAGCAATGTTGATTCTACCATGTATAGAGGAATGATAGGCAGCTTACTGTATTTAACAGCTAGTCGTCCTGACATTATGTTTAGTGTTGGTGTTTGTGCGAGATATCAATCTCAGCCTAAACAATCTCACCTTAAAGCTGTTAAACGTATCATTCGCTATGTTTCAGGCACAATTGGGTTTGGTGTTAAATACTGCAAGAGTTCTAACACTCATCTTGTCGGTTATAGTGATTCCAATTGGGCAGGTGATGTCGATGACAGAAAAAGCACTAGCGGAGGGTGTTTTTATTTTGGCAACAATCTGATTTCATGGTCAAGTAAGAAACAAAATTGCATCTCACTATCCACGGCCGAATCAGAGTATGTTGCTGCCGCTAGTTGTTGCTCTCAAATGTTGTGGTTAAATCAAATGGTGTTAGATTATGGTCTGGATAGTCCTTCTTTGACATTGTTATGTGACAATGTCAGTGCAATTGAAATTTCGAAGAACCCAGTCCAACATTCTCGCACCAAACACATTGACATCAGACATCACTTTATCCGTGATCTTGTGGAACGAGAGATCATTAAATTGGAATACATTCCTACAGAGAATCAAATTGCGGATATTTTTACTAAACCTTTGGATTTTGAGAGATTTTCTTCTCTTAGGAAATCTCTTGGAATGTGTGTTTGTTAGTCAATGCAGACATCCTGGTGTTAAAGTCAATGTTATGATCTTTGACATCAGGTTTTGTAATTCTGAAATTATTAATAAAAACTATGGTACGATGATATGATTTTTTTATGAATCAATTCATGAGAATTTATTCAAGCATGACTCGTCTCCATTGGTTTTATTTCTTTTTCAGAATTTATTATGTTTATTATTTAGTGTTTAAATAATAAATAATTGAATTTTTGTTGATAAGCAGATATACTTATCCGCATATCTTTTGATATGATAAGAGAAAGAGAATGAGAGATATCACTTTCATTATTTTAATATAATAAAGTGGTTTGTCCTTATCTCTTTTTTCAAAACCCCTCCATCTCTCTCTCTCCATATCTGATTCGTTTTTTTTCTCTCTCCAACGTTTCATCTTCTCCTTCTCCTCCAAACGATTTTCTCTTCTATTTTTCATCCATGGTGGACCAAAACCCTAATTATCTACAAGCCATGATGATGATGTTACAGCAAATGATGGAGCTCACAAAAGGATCCCCATTGTCGGCCTCAACTCCGGCTGCTGCAGTACAACCCCCACTCTCTGCAACATCAACTCAGACCCCTGACGTTGCACCACCAACTGCTCAAGCTAAACCAACTCCAGCGAATGTCACTGAGCCTTCAACATCAAAGGCAATGCCAGCTGAAGTTGACGTTCATCCCGATCTTATTATTCCTCCTGGAACCGAGATCCTAAACCCTAAGCCGATTAGGATGAATGTGCTTGGAGATTCCACAAATCCAATCGATCCGGAAGCCACTTCTCACCTGCAATCTTTGTCAAAAATGGCGAAGACTTCTCCACCAACAAGGAAATCGAAGCGACTTCACAGTGATGACACTGACAAACCTGAGGTCATCTCCTCCAAGAAGGTGAAGAAGGAAGGGTCTAAGGCTACCTCCAAGTCGCTGAAAGATGAGTCCGACTCCACTAGTGAACAAGTTCCTACTTCTCCTCCTGTTGATGTTACACGGAATGTCAGTCCTTCTGAGCCCGTGGACGAGGATTCCGGCACAGATGAGGACTCTCCGCTTGATGTCACGCAAGCCTTCAGTAAGACTTTCTATTCTGAAGAGGCTAAGAAATCTCATGTTCTTTATGTTAAGAGAACTCTTAAGGTTGAGAAAATGATTGATGTTCTTAGCTTTAAAAAATATGGGATGGATGTGTTTCTTAAGGAGAGGAGTTTATGGAAATCTGTTACGTCGCTAGTATCATATGATCCTGATGTCATACATGAATTTTATGCTAACATCCTTTCTGATATGGGAGATCCCTCTAAACTGTGTTTTGGAACTGTGTTTGTTAGGGATAAAATTTATAAGTTTTCCCCTAATGTTATTAACACGTTTCTTGAGTTGGGCAATGAGGATACAATCATGTCTTTGGATTTGATTGATGATGTGGTGAATGTTATTACTGGAGGTCTGGTGTCAAAATGGCTTAACAAAGTGCCTGCTTCCAAGTTAACATTCTTTTACTCAGTGTTAGACAAGCTTGCAGTGTGCAATTGGCTGCCCACATCGAATGCCTCTGTCATTACGGTTGATCAGGCCATTCTTCTGTACAAGATAGGAACTCAGCTTCCTTTCAACCTTGGTGCATACATCTTTGATGCAACATTGAAGGCTGTCTCTAAGTCCAGTTCATCGAACTTGCTTCCTTTCCCATGTTTGATCTATGGGATCCTTAAGAGCCAAGGGTTAAAGGAACGCAAGAAGAGTGTGCTGTCTGAGCAGACCACCTTCTCCATAATGAAGCCCAAGGGAAATGATGACAGGATCATTGATCTTCCCTATCCTCATGATGCTGCCAATCCAGTGCCTCCTTCTGCCGAAGGTACCCCTGCTCCTTCCCAATTTGATGTATATCCTGATGTTGCCTCCACGCCTTCCATTCCCATTGTCATGATGCCGCTGGAGTCTCTTCAACATCAAATTGCTCTGCTTGATCATGTGATTGGTCAACTCACCAAGGCTCGAGATTCTTTTCTGACTCTCCTTTCTACACAAAAAGGGGGAGTGGATGATGATGCTGATGGTGATGAAGCAGATGCTGAAGACATGGATGCTGGACCGAGTGTTGCTGGTAAAGCAAAGGGGAGAAAAGGTGCAGCCAAAGGAAAAAGGAAGATGATGTGAAGCTTAATGTTTAAGCTTCTGGAATTTAAAAATTTTTTTGTTAAAAACAATATTTTATGTTTTCTGTTTTTATATGTGCTGGACACATGGTTTTTGATATGCATTTTATGCATATCTTGTTTTTGTTGTTTAATACAATTTATGATTGTGTTCTTATTTTTATATGCTTATTCAGTTTTTGATATTTGTGATATATCATTATGATTAGGCATATTGAATTTGTTTTGATATATTAAATGATCAATATGTCTTGAATATTGTGTGTTGAACAATGAGTTCAACATTGATTTTATAATAGGACAAGTTCCTATTATATGATGATCTAATTAAGGGGGAGTAACCCTTAAAGGGAGATTTTTAAGATCTTCATTTTTCGCTGCGACTCTAATTGTACAAAATACATTGAGTTGTATGTTTTGTGCAGAAAGGCTAAGATTAAGGGGGAGATTGTTGAGTGTTGTATGACATTGAGATTCAATGTTGCACTCGATATCAGACAGACTTCCTGTGACATTGTCTATGACATAGTCGTAACTAATCTTATCCTTTCCTAGTTTATTTATTATTTTAATAAATAAAATAACTTTATATATCTTAAAATATATGTGTATATCCACGAAATTAATATTTCAAATAAATGGATATATACATATTAGATATATTATTTAAAATAGAGTTTGACAAAGTCAAAACTCTATCTCCTATTTTTTAGGTCTAGCGGTTTCTCTATTTAATTCTTTTTCTTTTTCAGAAAATTATATTTGCTGGATATTTAGAAAAAGAGCATGAACTTGGGGAAGCTATCAACCATGCCTTGGAGGCGGTTTCTTCCATCTACGATGAAGTCATGGAGTGAAGCGGTTATCGTCAACCCATGTTCAAGAAAGAGAAATCGTGGACCATGTTGGATTCAAGTGAAGAAGCATATAAGGGATGTGTTCGACACTTGAAGACTTATTCAAGCTCATTCTGTTTTTCGCTGTGTGAAGATTGAAGAAAGCTTGGGTCACAAACTTAGTTTAGGTTTCGTTCTTCATTCCTTCTTCTATCTTAATGTTTATTGTTGTTCAATCCTTTCACGGAATATATTGTACAAGTTAGGATAGATAGCAAGGTTGTGAAACCTTTACTAGTTTGTATACAAATTGACGGGATGTCAATTTGTTTGTTTTAGTAGTTATACAAGTCGACGGGATGTCAACTTGTATGATCTAGTTTGCATATGAATTGACGGGATGTCAATTTGTATGTTGTAGTTTGCATATGAACTGACGGGATGTCAAGTTGTATGTTATTGTATATAAATTGACGGGATGTCAATTTATATGTTTTAGTTCTTTAGTCTAGATTAGAACTTGTAATGTTGCTGTTATGTTAAGAGCCTTCGCGTCTAACATTAACGGCTTGAAAATTTTGTACTCTTAATAGTATAATTTCGCCCTGTGGCAATCATACACATGTTGTGTATGATTTAAAAATTATATCGTGTATTCTTGTGCATTTTATTTTCAGCATATTTGTGTTAAGATAAGTTGTATTAACTGTCTTTAACATTGAGTTTAACATTACAAATCTGTGTCTAATTTCAGTGTTTGTGGCAACAAATTACAACAATATATGTTCAAATTTAATAGTGTATGAATGTTAATTTAAATTATTAAAAATCAAGAAAACCAAAGGAAAAAAGAAATAGAATAGCGTCATCAACTTTGAGAATTAATAAGAAAAAAACAAGCCTTATTAAAATAAGGTTGTTTTGCTAATACACATATAAAAAGAACTTAAATACAAAAAGGTTGACATACACATTCTCAACAATTCTTTTTCATGTCGCACAAGTAAAGTTGAAAACATGAAGTCAGTGGCGGAGCCATGATGGAGCAAGGGGGTACACTTGTACCCCCAATTTTTTTTTAATTTTTTTAGTATGTATACATAATATGTATATATATATAATTATCTATTTTGTTATTGGAGAATATTAACTAAGGTGATAAACATGAAAAAAATAAAGTAGTGGTTGAGTATTTTAGTTGACACATGGTAAATAATGTTATCGCAAAAAATGGTGGTAAATCATATCTTAGTACTATTAATAATAATCAATCAACCATTTATTCGTAACTCTCCATCTTACTCGTCTTTAAATCTCATACGTATATAAAAATATAGGAACAGACATGTGCAATTATTCAAATCTTCAAAATATAACTCATAACAATTTCAAAAATACATTAAGATTTTAAATTGAGAAGTGCACAAACAACACTCTCAATTGGTTGATGTTATTTTTTTCTTTCATTCTTAATTTTTTGTATGTATATTATTAATTAGATCCCTTATTTATGTTTAGTGTTGCTTACATATTTATTTTTTTGTCTAATTAAACTAGGGTTTGTGTTTGAATTAAAAATTTGAGTTTATGTACCTATGGCTTGAATTTTACAAGCATATATGAAAGAGATTTGATTTTGAATTGGAGTTTGGACTTAGAAATTTAAAATTAAGAATAATGATTTGAATTATATATTTTAAACTTTGAAGAATATTTATTTATACATTTTCGTATATTGTACCCCCAATTTTAAAATCTTGGATATGCCACTGCATGAAGTATCGATCATTTTGTCATTCAACAATGTTGCCCCAGAAAAGAAAAAAAAATCTAGATCCGCCACTGCAAATAGTTTATTATAATGCAACGAATTTGTTCAACTAACCAAATACAAGTAGCTATTACAATGCAACAAAGTTGTTCAATTAATTATTGTCTATTACAACATTCATCCTAGTAACAAGATTTTTCCAATTGCGTAATCACTTCGATTGATCAACTCTTCACAAGAATCAAATAATTTCATAGTGTGAAATGCATCTTGATAATCAGGTTATAACTTAAGATTAATTGGGTCAGCGACACCGCTGCCGCTCTCGGTAAATGCCTATAAAATTATTAAAATATATAAGTACCACCATTGTTTCAACAATGAAATCCCAACACACACACACACACACACACATATATATATATATATATATTCAAACACTAGAGAGCTTCGGAAACAAGTTTTTGAATGCGAAGAAGACTAGCCACTAGCCACCAATCACTTATATTATTCAACGCACGCTGCATATATATTATTTTGGGAGCGACTATTTACACAACTAATTTTATTATTTGTACCACAAAAGAAAAAAAAAAAGAAAAATAATAATTTTAAAATTACTTAAATACTCATTAATAAAAAAAAATTAAGTCAAAACACATCCAGGGGTGTTCGAATGTTGAAGTTCGATCAAAATAAGATGTTCGAACTTTAATTTTCTAACCGAATCCATATTTTTTAAAGTATAAGAATCGTTCGAATTGAACTTGTTCGAAATTATTTTTCCGAATTTTTTTTTATTTTTTTAAAGGTGTGTTCGAAAATCGAAGTTCAAACACAATGAGAATGTTTGAACTTCAATTTTTGAACCAACTTCATATTTTTCAAAATATGTATCGTTCGAATTAATATTCTCGAACAAGTTGGATGTATTCGAAATTGTGTTTCCGAACATGTTTTTTTCAAGTAAAATAAAAGTCTTTGAAGTGAAGAGTATTAATATAAATATGTGTGGTGCAAACTGTTGGGGTTTTTTCGAATTAAACCACTGCATGATCATTTGGATGTTCATTAATTCACGTTCATGCAAATCATATTTTTATGTCACATGCATGTTTATCACAGTCTAGCACAAATAACAAGTATAACAAAACGAATCTAATAAAGCGGAAAATATAGATTTGAATTACTTACAAATCGGTAGACAGTCTGTGGACAAGATTACAAGACTAATCTTGATGTTAAATGAATTGAAACATGCGTCCCTTTTCTTCTAAAAAATCGGCCACTACAAATATTCTACTCCGAGATCTTCTGTTGTATTCTCGGACTGTATCTAGATTCAGGGTGGGCTGAAATCTACTAGATATATATGGAATCTGTGGAGATAAAGAGAACACAAGAGGGGCTGATTTCATAGTACTAAATTTCGAACTCTCCCTCTTATTTATAAGGGGTGGTCGAAATCCAGTGTCCCAACTCTACTGGGTTTGGGCATCTATCTCTTTTTCTATCTCCAGTCCATTAAAGTCATATTGGGCTACAACAGAGATCTAGAAGAATATTAAATTGGCCCACTAATTTATTTAATATCCAATATCCAATAAACTTAGGATATAATTAAATAAATTAAGTATTACTTTTATTCCAGTAAAGAAGTAATACTGACCTACCAATTTAATACATATTTGCGAATATGCTTTCTCCTTTAGTTCAGTCATTCCCCGTGTTTAAGATATAATGTTCATTAATTAATTATGTCAGCCTCTGACAGCTACAATTAATTAACATCTAAAACCTTGAGTAGTACCACACAAGCTTTACTCATGTAAAGAATAAATTCCACATGCAGGGTTTCAACATGAACTTGTGTTTACTCAAGAGAACATCATCAACCTGGCGCACCAGGACACGATGCTCATGCATACTGCTCGACACATCATGCATACATTGTTATTACCTAAGATATCGAGTTTATTAATCTACGAAAAGATCTCAGTCATTGATAAATCAAAGTAATAAACAACGCACACATATGCTCGCCAATATCACATGAGTTCAGAACCCGAACTCTGTGGACCTTTATTCTCTCACTAACTGAGTCAGAGACAGAGAATAGTATCATATCGTGATCCTCTTCAATACACTAACAAGTGTACTAGAATAATCAGTTAGTCAAGATAAACTAACTTATCAGATTATTCTACGGTGTACCGACAGTGTGTTCAGGACCATCTAAGCCGCGAGCTCTTTAATACAATACAAGGTTCTAATGATATGATCTTACCGTGTGACTCCCCACACCATATCATTTACAATGTAAGTATATGGAACATTGCATAGAACAATTATATAAAATAATCTAAATGCAAACAATGACTGCAATAACTTTCAATTCATATCATCATATCATCAGAAAAGTATACAAAGGCAAGTCTTCAAGTATACAAAACTAACACAAATACTAAAATTTATTGTGCATTGAGTAAGCGAAATGCAAAATGTAAAATCACTAGTACAAATAGAAATTCCCTATTATTTTATCATTTTTTGACAACATCATATTCATAAAAATACAATCAACAAAAAGATATTGGACCAGATCACATCTGCGAGCACACAATAGAAAGAAATGCTGACTAAAAGTCAGCAAACAATCAAGAATTTGAACAGAAGCACAAGTAGTACGATGATGATAAAAGGCAAAATGCAGCTCCCAAATCCTCCAGCACCATCTTTATATGGATCATCACACCATGCTAAGGCCTCCTTCATGCAGTCATAGTCTCTTGTCCTCGCCCTCAACGAATTCTGTTCGTCTTCAGCCAACTCAATATGTTTTCGAATGTAGGGGAAAACTTTTTCATGTGATTTCTCTCCTATCAAAAGATCAGAGTGTCCGAATCCATCTACTACAACTCTTTCATGCCTGTAACTAGGCTGGTGCAACTTCATGTATTTATTAGCAAGAAAAGAAGTTTCTGGAGTCACTAGGAGCACACGTTCACCAGATATGTAGAGCGTGGGCATCTCCATTCTCTCGGGGTGAATGAGATACCTATTGCTTCCTCTGCTGTCCACTATGAAGCCGGCATTGCAGATTTTTCTGAGGTGAGAGAAAGCTGCCATTGGAAGCCTTGTCTGATTCTCTCTGTTCATCCATTGATGCATTGTGTGGCTTATGTTTTCGTGCCAGAATGTGTTGCCAAATACACCAGAGAAGACCTCACATTCATCACAGGTGCATCTCTCGGGGCGGGGCATTAGGCGTGCTATTGATTTCAGGAGACGGTGTCTGATGCTCTTGGCCGTGGTTGATGCTTGAAGCAGTTGGAGTGTCCTATTCTTGCCCATAATCGCCATTGACATCTGCATGTTGGTTTTGAAACTGAGTAACCTTGAAACTGTGGGGAACTCATATTAGCTAGTGTGGATTGTTGAGAGAAGTTGCTTACTGGAATGAGGGGTAGCCACATTTTGATTGATGAGGACGTCGTGAGCTTGAAGAACATGGAAGAGTTTGTACAAGACAGAGAAGCTAGGTGCCTGGCTGAAACATGGCCTCCCATTATTGAGATGTGAATGGCTAGACCTCCCACACAATGTGCAACCACGTGTACTTTTATGGATTCCTCGTACAACTCGATGATCTTGTTCATTGCTGCGAAAGAGATATGATATCTTGAGCTAGCTAGGAAGAGTGATGGTTGGAAAATGAAATGCACGGATGAATTTACCAGCCGGGATGTCTAGTTTGCCAATATCTTCAATAGAGAAGGCGTTTGAAGCATTCGACGGGTGCAATCTTGTTCGTAGTAGCAGTACATCATGCCCCTCTTCCAGTAAGGTTCTAACAAGATCATTTGGCTCAGTTGGTAGGCAAAAGCTTTCAGTTGAGTAGCCATTAAGTAGCAGGATTGGATATAGTTTTCTTGCTCGGTTAACTTCTTGTAAACAAGGGCTGCATTGCCAGTGCTGGATGTAGATTATACATAGATCTTCTGCATATGTCACAGTGATAATACAAACTGTAAGAAATGTATCTTAATTAGTACTGAATTGGAACTATGGGGAATGTGATCACCTGTCCTAATCTCATGAATCGTGCTCTTTGGATAAGGTCTTCGAGCTAAATCCAAAGGGGTCAAACTGACAAGGCATGTCCGTGGTACTTGGAGGACATAAGTCCTAAGAAGGGATTGCAATAAAAGAGATACAAACTTAGTCCTGCTTCTGCCTTCAAGAGTGCGCGCGCTTCTCAGAAGCTCTAGCACAGAAATATGAAGCTTCCCTTCTAGATTCATGGTTTTTTCTCCAGTTTGATCATTGATTTTTCTTAATCTAACATTCAATGTGGTGGATTCTCTCCATGCATACAGACCTAGGAGAAAGGGATTCATTATCTTTCTCCCTTCAAGAACATATCTGCAGAAAACACCTTTCATCAGTCAGTCAGCTTGTATTCAAGAAAAAGTAAATGGAAAAATGTGAAGCCAAGAACAAAATCAAACCTTGAACCAGATGAAGCTGCAAGAAGGAGATGATAATGCATATACTGTGTATAAGGTGTTCTGATATTTGTTGTGCATAAATCGACTTCTCCATGTATAATATACATCTCGTCTATCTCTATGCTCTTGCATATAATGTGGCCACCAACTTCGCCTTGTAGAAGGGAATGAGACTTTCCAATAGCCACGGCTGATCTGTCATAAACTCGCGCAGTTTTGAACCTCAGCTTGAGATGAGCTGTGCAAGGCATTCCACCAACTTGCCCTCTCATGGTTTCTTTTGCCAAAACCTCTGAGTTGCAGCTTGCCTTTGTCTTAAATTTAGAGTTCAACCCTTGTTCCTTGTCACAGCCTTTCTTCACAAAATCTCTAATATAATAGGCAGCATTCTGGACAAGTTTCCCACTGACATGCTCAGCTACTGCAGCAATAGTAAGACAAGGGTTGATCCCAACGGAGCAAGGTATTATGGAGGCATCGCATAGATAAAGTCCAGAGTGCACCCCTGTTGGAGATGTGCCATCAAAAACTTGACCATCTGGATTGCAGACGCCAGATGAGATGTCTGAAGATGCAATACAGCCTCCCAAGAGATGTACTGAAGTGCTCCTATAACGCGACATGAAGAGGGTACCTCCCAGTTTTTTTGCAAGTTTTTGGAAAGCTTCAAGCTTTCGCGGCAGTAAAGGATCACGCGGAGGCTGGAATGTAATCCTACTTGAATATTTATCAAAACAAAGTTTTCCACTGCTGTCATCATATCCCATTGCATTGAGAACCATGTCTTGGCCACGCTTCCAACCTACGATGTGCTTTAAACTGTCTATCATGTCATGTAAGAACCAGTTGCTAGATTTCCATCTATATGTTGTTATTCCTTTGAATAGGAAGCACAGATATGCAGTTGGAATTACAGCACTCTGCAGCAGTAGATAGATATGTTTTCATTATTTGATATATTATGCTGCAAAACAAGTCTGCTTAGTGCGAGCTATTAGATACTAAAAGTAGGTCGAAATAACAACAGATTATGTGTAGATTCACAGTTCCTCAACCTGAATGGTGAACCCCAATGATGAAGTATATGATGAAGAAATCGATGGTCCTGGTCTTTCTTGAAAAGGTAATTCCGAAAACTGCATCTCGTTTAGTCCAGAAGCATTTAAAGGGGCTGAACTTCCAGCAAGATAGGCTACATTATTGCCATTGCAACTCAATCCAGAACCAAGCTTCTCAGATACAGACAGTCCTCTCAATCGCGATTGGAATAGTATTTTTGCTGTACCAAATACTCCACCTGCAAAGGGACGACGTAAATTATATTTTGCCAAGAAAAAAGTGAAGTTATTATCCTCCGGATGAACAAACATACCTGAAAGTATGACTATATCAGATGTTACATAGTCAAATTCACTGAGAAATACAAGCCATCTTCGTCTACTTCTTGCCTTGAGTACTCCTTCCTCTTTGCAGATATCGTTTCTTACCACATACTGAACCTCACATTCTGTTTTTATGGTACATCCTGTCTGTGACCAATAGTCCAAGGTTAGCTCTTCGAAAAATTTAGAATGAGAACATATCATAATATTAAGTGACATTAATAAAAAACTTAAAAAAGAGAAGAGGGACATATACTTCGATGGCTGAGACCAAGTAAGTTCTGTCAGTAGAGTTTTTAGCATTGTAAGGACAGCCAGCAAGACAATTCCCACATGCTAGACAGTTTCCTGGTTTGGGGGACTTTCTAGATTCCTCCATGTCAAAATTTATGCTCAGTTTCAATGGCTTCTTATCAAACTCTTTGTCGATCACTTCTTGCATGATCTTGGAATTCTGGAACATCATTGGACTATTCTGTACCCTTAGCATGTCTGAAGTGGAGGCCTCATATCTGTCCCAGTCTTTTTCCCAAGCCTCAGGCCATTTCGGATCACGTCGTGCACGGACTGTTGTAGGTATCATAACTCCAGCATTTACTAGTGAACCGCCACCTAAGCCACAGGCCATTGCTGCTAGAGAATCCTCCTGTATATGTACCTATAGTCAAAGCCAGCTTTGATTTCAAATTTAATTTTTATCAAGATTCAAGAATTCAACTGAAAAAGGCATGCAATACATTGTGCATGTATGAAATCAAACCAGGTGACTTAATACATCAAACATATGAAGTTTTTCTCATAAATCAGCTAATTTTGCTAGAATACTAGGAATCATCCTCAGCTGATGAGAAGAAATCTTCGACTTTCTTATAAAGTAAAATGTGTGCAAGTTTATGAGTTTGCCTTGAAGTTGCAGATCATCTTTGCTGATCCAAACAACATGTAAAAATTGCCTTGCAGTACAAAGAATGTCTGAGAAAACCTTCGACGTTACAAGCAAAACAAACCTGAAATAGAGCATCTTTTGGGCCAATGTTGATTCCCAAGTTCTTATTTTCCAACCTGACAGCAGAACAAATCTTGAAACTGTCTGTTGGAAAATCCTTAGCTTCCCACTTATGCCCTTTCTCCAACAAACACACCTTAAAACCTGCCATCGACATCCTACAAGCAGCAACCGAACCTCCATATCCAGAGCCAACAACTACAGCATCATAACCATCACCATCTCCAATATCAAAAAAATCATTTGCTTGGTGTTTCTCCATTATTGCTCCTGCTTGTAGGAGAAGTTTATATGTGTGTGTGTGTGTGTGTATAAGGACTAGTAATGAATATTGTTGGATTGAATGTGGACAAAAGGATCTTTGAGTCAGATTCATATGGCTTTTTACAGGTTTCTCCGGCTGTCTTTAAAATGGACAAAAAAATAGTAGGAACTGGATTCTTCTGTCCAATATTTTGATATTGCTCGAATAGAGCTGAATCATAATGCTTTTATTTTATTATTATTGCATATGAAAGATAACAAATTATCTTTGCTCGCAGTCATAGATATGTGCTCCATGACAATGATTTTCCTTCTTTGACAAATTAACCAGTTACTAAATCAATATTGAAGATCAAGAAAGCAACCATATGTGTTAGACCAATAGCTCTGAAACGGGATAAGATTATTTAGCAGTTCTGATTATGCTCGTGATGCACTAATTGTTCTGATTATGCTCGTGATGCACTAATATTGCGATAAATTTGGAAATTAACAAATGGATAAATCCATTAACAAACTGATAATCATATATATGCTTTTGCTTCTTTACCAGCATATGTGAACTGACAATAAATGCAATTAGATTTCTATTGTCATGGTGGAACTTGCCATTTGTTCTGATCGGCTTTATACTTGAATAAAGATTATATTAAACTGCACAGCATATATGAATTCATTTAATGACTAAAACTTGTGTAAGATCTACAGACAGCATTCATATGTAATAAAAATGAACATAGAGAAGTTTAACAACATGTTACTAAATAATGCTGAAAAAAATGTAAAATGTTACAACCGCGCTTGCAGTAAGTTAGAGTCTTGATAATTCGACACACTTCTTTAAGGCATCCAACAGGCTTCTCATGATTCGTGGTTCTCCGGGAGGTGGTTGATCTTTCTTGGGCCCATTTCGGATGGCTCGGAACATTGGAGCAGAACTATCAGTTCCAGGAAATACCAAACAATCTATGTAAGCGAGGACTTCTGTCTCTCCATCTCCAACAGTAATGAAACCAAGTCTAGCTCCACCAGGGATCTTGTCTACCTGCTTGTAATTACCAATTATTTGAAAGTAACTTTTTTTACATAAATTGCCTCAAAATTTATGGCTACAAGTTTAGACAACCTTAATCAAAGCATATGTTAGTACTTCATTTGTAATAACTGTTTTAACAATCGGTAAATGAAACTACCAACCTTTAGTGGCACTGGAAGAGGTAAATTAGCACCTTGGCATAGACTGTTCCCCCACTGTTAAAAAAAATCGAAGATTCTGAATGAGTTGGAAGGGACAAATTTGGGTATGGTTGGTATGATGGAATGGGATGGGAATGGCACGTCCATTCCCATTCCTATGGCTGGTATGATTTTTTCAATCGATAATGGTCATTCCCGAAGGAATCACATTACCATGAACATATAATTAGTCATTACTCCCCGTTCCCATGGTATTATGTATTCCTGATTATCAAAATAAATTTTATTTTTTATTTTGCAAAACTATACTTTGTTTTTTGTATTGACAAATGAAATCTCATATTCTTATAAAATATTTTATTAAAAAAACAAATTTATGAATTTTTCTTAAAAAATCATTAATAATTTATTAACGATTCATAAAATTTTGTAAAATTTCACAAAAGTACTAATGATATCATAGAATTACATAAAATATACAAAACACACTAATCATTAGCGAAATACTTATTTAAAGTATACTCAATTTTTTTCACAATTGTTAATAAAGTAAAAAAAATCACATAATATTCAACAATATGTTATTAAAATATAATAGTATCTTTGAAAGAAGAGTGATTTGAATGTTTAGAACTAAATAAGCCAATTCGTGTATTTTATTTATTAATTAGATATTGTTATAATAAATAATTCAACAATGTAAGTTTCATTCCTATTTTATTACTTGTGATACCAGCCAAAGGAATGGTAATAGTCATTCCATTCCGTTCCCATCACCATTTCATTACTAAATTCATTCCATTCCCACTTGATTCCATTCCAACATACCAACCATTAATGCTTTGTCTCCAATGATAAACTAAAATCAGTTCTACCAACGATTCATTAACATATTATCTGATATAATTTGATCATGCTTTTGGACTTATAGTAACAAGCAGTACTGCCAGGATGTGCATAAGACAACATTCAACTTAGAAATCAATGAAGAGAACCTTAATTGTCAAACGAGTCGATTTTTTTTACTATAAACTCCCTACTTCTTTCCATGCCTGCACGGCCACATAAGAATTGCAGGCACTAAACAACAGGACTAAAACAATGAATGTGAACACTATGATCTCTCTTAAGCCAAAAAAATGATTGAAAGACAAGAAATCTTGTCTCGGTTCCACATAGTTTTTATATAATTAATATGAAACTGTACACTTTGATCTCTCTTAATTTACACTGTCCATAGGTAAGGATCTATGTCAATAGACCAGAGAAGCATATCCATTACATAGTAAGTACAAAACAGATACTAGCAACCTGTGTTTTTTTTTTTTTTTTGCCATGCACAATAAACACAGTGGAACGAGAAAAAAAAAAAAGAAAAAGAAAAAAAAAAGATTAGCAGTAATCTGGAAAAGCATTTTGGCATGTATATTACCTGAAACAACAATGTCTCAAATCTAGCAACGTCAGTGTCGGAGGGCAGTTTCATGGTCCCTAGAGAAACTCCCTCTTCATCATCTACAGGTGAAATGCTATCTGCTGATGATGCCTTGGACACTACTGTTGGATTGCGTTTGCTTGAAAATTGGGGTAGATTAAGAAACTGATGAACAATGTTGGTAGTGGTAATGAACGTGGGTGGCTTAGGTTTAACAAAGGCAGATGGTGAAGATTTGAGATGGGATGCATGAACTATGTTAACAATGTGTCTAATGGCCATGGAAGCCATGGCTTCTTTCTTTATTTAGTTGCTGTGTTTGTAGTTTTTGGTTTTGTGTGTGTGTGTGTGTGTGTTAGTTCATGTTATGTGGTGGTGAGAGGTTGAGAGTGGCCTAGGATATAAATATGGATAGAAATTTCACATTCAATTTCAACCGTGGGCTCCGCCAATATCTGGCCTCCTTTTGGGGTGTGTGACAGACAATTTACCAAATAAGAACTCCATTTTTTCCTATTATACATATATCATATTTCAAGATTCATGTTTAAGATATCCAAGATCTTACATTTGCCGAGTTTCAGAAAGTAGCAACACGTATAGTAAGTGAGCGAGTGATCAAAAACCTAATGGGTTTCACGCCATCCAGCAATCGAGATTACATAAACCAATTAAAAATCTTATCAAGTTAACAATTAAAATTTGTAACAAAGAAGAAAAGTACGACTAACAATAGGGTCTAAATTACAAGTCGAGACTAAAATTGTTCTGGGTCTGTACAGTACGCCTCAATCAAAATCAGACGACAAATAGGATCGAGCCACCCATGCATCCTCCTCAGATAAGAATATCTCTAGTGGTTCTGCATTTCACTAGGAGGAGCAGGCTTCAAGCTTGGGAAGAAGACTACGCCAAGCGTCCGCAATACAGTTTGCCAGCTGCGCCTGACCCCTGGCAAATTCATGGAAAGCCAGACCCAAATCTACTGTTTTTTGTTCTTGGAATCGAACAATTTCTTCATTCATTAGCTTCACAATTTTCTCGAACCTTCTCCATGCCTCTGCACCCTCAGCTTTTAGCTGCACCAGAAAACCAGTTACGAGCCACATAACAAGAGATACAGAAAGTAACAAGAAAAAATGTCATGACATCAGTGATCAGTGACAACCTCCTCATATTCATGCTCGGCCTCAAACAGTTTTTCTGAACGTGTTAACCTAAGCTTGTTCCTGCAAATAAATATGCCCAGTTACAATAAACTACTAACGAACAAAACTGCTGAATCTTTAATACCAAGAAAATGGAAGAATGAGAAGACCCTTTTCTGCATTACTAAATTCTAAGCCACTAGAAATAGTTCATTATGAGAAATCCCAACGCAGTTTCAGTTAGCATGTATTTCAGTGGTTGTCCCAGAAAGCATGTTAAGGCACCTATGCTTGAGTTGGGGATACTTTTAGGAAAATCTCCCTCATATTATAGCTGACAAAACAGATCAGCATTCTGGAGGATAATCTGTTGACTGTTGTATCTGGTAGGGTTCAACAGATACATAAAAGAATTGGGCAACTTCAAACACTTTCTTGTTTGGTTTTCCAAATAAACAATCTCATTTCCATACAATATTAAGGAACAAATTGAGCTCGGATGAAAAAAAAAAGGATTCTCTTCATATAAGAAGCAAAGGTATCATTTACCACGATGTAATATAATTGCGGGGTCCATGAAAGTAAAGTGAGGAGTTAGATATGAGTTCAGGGACCATACATATCTATTTCCTTAAACTTAATTGCTTCAGCCAATTCGTAATGGTGCCTGAACGCATTTGCCCTCTCGGCAATTGTTGCCTGCCCCAAAATCATCAGAAAGTACAATCAATTTTTTTTCATAAGAAAAAGAAGCTAAACAATGCAAAAATGACATGATGGGAATTCAAGTACACAATACAATTTACAAATGGTATCAACTTGTCAACTTTACCCTCAAATTTCTACTATATTGTTGATTCTCTGTTGTGCTTCAGAATTCGTACTTATGATATATGATATACACCACAGGTTTCAGATGCTTAGAAACAGAGCCAATTGACCACACTAGAATTTAGAATACTGCTATACTTCTGCATATTGAGGACAAGAATTCACCTTAATAGACTGCACGGACCGGACATAATCTTTTATAGGTTCTTCAAAATTCATCAAGAGATTTTGAGCCTAACAACAGGAAATGAGAAGTTAAATAATCATTACTTTTAAGAACCATTAACAATTCAAACCATACCTCTCTCTGCAGTTCAATCGACAAAATCTCTGATTTTGCACCAAGCTGAGAAAATGCCTTTCCAAGAGCATTCCCTTCGCATTCACCTAGTAGCTTTACTGCCTTACCAAAGTCTGATAAAGATTGTCCCAACTCTGTGATAAATGCAAAAGGCTTGACAATCATGTAGCGAAATATGTTTGAGAAGAAAAAAGAAAGAGAAAGAAGGCTAGGGCAGGTGGAACAGGCTTCCAAAAATAAGTTCTGCTAAAACATTAGTTCGTTCTAATGAGGTGCAACTTGGGGGGCATAAGAGAAAATGGTCCATAACTTCCACACAGCACAAACGAAATTTCAAGGATTTAATATTGGATTATACCCCTGTGTCTCTTCACAAGGCGGTAAGCATGCTTCTGAGCTTCAGCTAGGTGATCTTCGAGTTGAAATATGTAATTCTTAAGCTTCTCATATTCAGGATTTGATTCTTCAACCGGTTTCTCCTTTCCAAGAACGACATCACTCACTTTGGATTGTACATCCTGCCAATATGAAAAGGCTTCCATCTTCAGATATGAAATTCTTCACCACTTGCTGGATAGACCAAACATACAATGGCCTATATGATTACTGAGGATATCTACGAAAGCACACAATGAATTTGCAGTTCAAAGCAGCAAATGTCCTCCTTCGGTCCCAACAAAAACATGTTGAAACTATAACTGGTGTTGGCAATAGGAACTAATAAACCTCAAACTAACATTATTTCCCGACTAGTTGTTCCAAGCCTCCAACAGTGATAGTTACTAATCCTGTATAAATGTGATTACCTTGAAAATCTGCATAAAGTCTGCAGGCTTTTTCTTAAAAATGCCAGTGTCCTGGGATCTTGCTCTTTCCATTGTCTGCAGATCACACACAAAAAAATTTAAAAACAAGAGAATATATAAGAATGTGAAGCCAAAAAGAAAAGGCTTCATTTCTCAAAATTGTCATACACAGTTTAAGAAGATGTCATGCCAGCCAAAGCCCAGAAGTTATTCAATGACTTCTACCTATAGTTATTTAAAATTATTAGTCATTTCCTCTTAACTGACATAGACTTCTAAAAGGTGATGGCAACTAGCTGAAACAGATAAATATCGATGAGCAAAGCAACAGCCAACAAGTAGAAGAATCAGCTAGAGCTAGCAACATGTATAATCAATTTCAAACTCCATTTTGCATAACATCAATCAAACTAGCAAGATTACAGATACTCTAAGACTATCCCAATTTGTTTACAATATATTGAGTATTGCAATATTTCCTACTTCATCAAGGCATAGAGGGTCTTCAAATCCGAATACTATGGCTGTATGGCATATATATATATATATATATATATATCAAATTGAATTTGAACCTTGAATTTCTTAGAGCAAACCCCTGTCCTATATTAAATATATGCTTGCACAAGCTCTCCTCACGACTTTCTCCTTATAATGTATGATTCTCCGACTGCAGAAAGCAACCACAAACAATTTGATTTCTTGGTTGAACAATGTTCCAACTTATTAAATACCTGTTCATCAACTGTCAAAAAAATTCTTAAATCCTCACTCCGTTGAAGCTCCTGATGTGAAGCTACCCGGTTGACAAACACATCCAAAGCTTGACGCCTCATCTCAATGAACTCAGCACTAAATCTGAACTTCTCTGTGTGCCAGAAGCCAATATTATGCTCAGTAATAGTTCAAAAATCTTGCAAAAATATAATGTCATCTACCAATAATCAGCTTCATGCTATGTCAGGTAGTTAGAAGGAAAGCATAAGCCAGTGAACAGGAAAATTGAAAGCTCCTGAGCCATGGGAAATGGTAATGATCATCCTCAGTTAGAATTTCCTGGCTGAGAACAATCATCCATTAATCCCACATCTTCAGAGCCAAGATGCAAGGTCGTAAATCTGCCTCCTTGTTCTAAAGAGACAGATAATTAACACATTTCGCTTTGCTTCAAAGCCATCCAAGCAGTAGGATTTCCAGGACATAAACACTAGTACAGACTTGCTTGCAAGATATGACACATGATGGAACCATTACATATGTCTATTTCTTTGAGGTTTAGAGTTGAGTTAACTTAAATTTGCATGTTTGCTAAATGTGTTATTTTTCCTGAAATACATAATTGAAACCATATATGAACTGTGCCATTTTGACATGACATTAAGTTTGATCTGGGAGGGAATTCTATTCATGCCAATGACCCAAAAGAGATGTCCAGGAAACGTAATAGATTTGATCAGATAATATATTGCAAAAAGAAAGACAATTTTCTTCAAGCGACTGATGATGAGGAAAGGAAGGACACATCTTCAGCTTATTACCTACAGTGCTCTTCTCTGGAAGAGGAGGGATGAAGACACCCTTGTACTTTTCAAAAAGGCGGTCTCTTAGCCAAATAAAATCACTGTACCGTCGGATAACAATTTTTTCAGGGCCATCATAGTCAGGGAAGTTTGTCTGCACACAAGTGTGTTATTTCATGAATCTAGGTAAGAATCCTGAATTTCAAATGGTGCAACAACAAGCCAAAGCAAAACATATAGAAGACAAAAGGGCAATATAAAGTCCAACTAAGGTGCAAAGATCCAACAGTTCATGGTTAATGATGAGAAGATAGCACAAAAGTGTCCAAAAGATATATAAAAAAATGTTTATTTAAATGCAAGAGTGAGCTAGGTAAACTTATAGGCATGCCACAAATCACAGATACATTATGTGATTCCAATCGAGCTAGATATTTAATTCTTGACCATTAACCTTTAATGAGATATAAGCTTTTGGAGATCGATCTTGGTCGGCACTCAAAGTAGTCCAAAGATTCAGTTTATTTTCAGATCTTTATTGTATGTTGGGAGTCAGACAAGTTTTACGCATTGCTCCATTAGGCATGTCAAGGAAATATCATAGCAACATTGCAGGCATGCTAAAATAACTCACGGTTACTAATGAATAATTCCTTTGTTTCCAAAAGCACGCTGCACGGACTAGCAAATAATCGCACAGTAAAACCTTCTACTCACAACAAGCTGCTAAGGTCTACAGATTTACCATGGCCGTTTACAAATGGAAATCCAACTATTATGTACACATGCACAAATTAATAAATACTACCTTGGTAATAACTTTGTATGAAATATAAGCCTGAACTCCATTTCCCATTTTAGCTGGATCAAGCACCGATACGGTTAAATACGGCGACTGCGACGACGGAGATCGAGGGCTTTGCACCAACGGCCCTGATCCACTTCCCTGCTGTGGACATTCATCTCAATTTCACAACAATTTCAGATAGAACATAAGATATGAAGTAATTATAGCATAAATTCACATATTTATGATATCGATTGAGAGAGACGACCGTGGTGGCGCGTTTCGCAATTACCGTATTTATCATCTTCGCGTTCCAGATAGAAGCGAGCCTGATGCTAACCTACGCCGCGTGAGTGCAGCTTATTAGTCGGCGGCGACTGGAAACGGGTATGGAAGTCGGTGTATGTCTGGAGAGTGGAGACTGCTATGTTACGCCACCGGGGGCACGTTTAGGGAGAAGACTTCGATATTAGTCCGATGGGCCCACTGATTTTTCTGGTGTGTCTACCCAACGTTCGAGTCGATTTCACAATTCTTCATATTTAATTAACATAGCTATATTATCACGTGTAAATGTATAAAAATAGGCAAAAGAAAATAGCCGATTGGGAATTAAAAATAAGATATAAGAATACGAAGTTATTTGAGTAATTTGAGGTGTAAATGTCTAAAATATCTTTATGATACATTTGTCTCCACACTCCAATTATTGTGTAAGTGTATTTTTTACATTTTTTTAATAACTATACAATAAATGCACACACATGACACATCTAACGTATAAAAATAAAAATAAAAGATTTCACGTAATTTTAAATAAATGGGTTGAAAACTAACATTATAGTTATGCATAACGATTACATCAGAATAATGATTATAGTTATGCATAACGTTATAATATTTTAAAAGTAACGTTATGCATTATTAAATGCGTAACAAAAAAGCTGAAGTTATAAAAGTCATAACGATAATATCGAAAAAAATCATAACGTTACCATAGCATAATATCATTATAGTTATGCATAACGATTAACATTATTATTATAGTTATGCATAACTTTATAATCTTTTAAAAGTAACATTATGCATTATTAACATTATTAGATGAAATAACTATTAACGATTAACATTTTTATCATTATAGTTATGTCATAATGATTAAGTATTAGTTGGTCAACATTAAATGAAATTTAATGCATTATTCTTTCTTTCTTTTTTTGGCCAAGATGAACTAGGTAAAATGCCTAAATACGTATTTGTATGTGTAGGTATTAGTTGACCCAAATTAAATAAAATTTAATGCATTTAATTTTGTGTAAGAGAGGTTGGTGTAATGTACATATATTGAGAGTTTGATCCAGAACACCCAAAACAAAAACACAAAAAATGTCGAATTCCCTCAACAAAAAAAAGGAAAAAAATATATTGAGAGTTTGATCCAGAAGATTATTGAAGAAAGCAACATTGTCTTCATCAAGAAAACACTCTCGGCATTTTTCTCTAAAAGTTCCTAAATTTTGAAAAGTGCATTTCGAATTTATTTTCTGTTGAAAATTAATATGCTTTGTTATTTTCTTATTGTTATGGTTTCTACGTTTTTAATTATTTGAAGTTATGAACTAGTGTTATGGTTTCTTGATTTTAATTATCTAACATTATATGCCCTAACAATTAATAGAAAGCATAATGATGACAATTAAATAGAAATATTCGATTAAATAGAAGCATAACGATAATAAAAGGAGAATAACGATAATTAAAAAAAGAGCATAACTATATTACATAACGATAAGTTAAAATGTTTATGATGATAGCTTAAACGATAAGGCATAACATTACTTTATAATGTCTATAATGATTAAATAGAAGGCATAACAATAATTAAAAATAAGCATAACGATAATTCATAACATTAGTTTATAATGTTTATAACGATTAAATAGAATACATAACGATAAAGCTTACAAATAAGTCATAACGATTAACTGGGAAAGCATAACGATAATTAAAATAAATGCATAACGATAATTTCTAACGATGAATAAAATAAAAGCATAACGACAATTTAAAATAAATACATAAATAAAATTAAAATAAATGAATAATGATAAATAAAAAATCATAACGATAATTAAAATAAATGTATAACGATAATTCATAACGATAAATAAAATAAAAGGATATCGATAATTAAAAATAAATACATAACTATAATTAAAATAAATGCATAATGATAATTAAAAAGCCATAACGATAATTAAAATAAAAGCATAACGATAATTAAAAATAAATGCATAACTATAATTAAAATAAATGCATAACGATAATTAAAATAAAACATAACGATAATTAAAAAAAAGAATAACGATAATACTTAATTGTTTATTGATAATGCAGATGGTTAGACGTCATATTATTGTACGACATATTGGCCGATGGGAAAGAGCTGAATATGTAGATGGTCAATCTTCAGTATCGGACCTGAGATTGTCATGAGTTCGAGTTTGATTTGATCCCATGTAGCCGCGCTACAGCAGTGATTAGGTATGCAATTTTTTTTTTGTTAAGAATCCATTTGCTCATATTGTTCAACTTTCATGGTTTTTAACTATAATTCTTGTGCACCCATAGATACTTCGATGGACACATATATGATTATGTGGATAGATGTTACAAGACAGAGACTTTAGTCAGCATGTACGACTCAGTTATCATGGGCTTACCCCGTTCAGAAGAGTGGATTTTGCCACCTTATGGTTCACCACCAGTACTCGCCACATTGATAAAAAAATAGGCCGGTCGTCCCGGATGTCAAGATCTCGGGAAGGTGTTGAGGCATCATCTAGTTCGCGAAGACAAGTTTGCACTAGATGTCATGGACTGGGTCACAACAGCATGTGTACACAACCCAGATGCCCATTGGTGGTGTGGACTTAAATGCATCTCCCGAAGACGTGCCTACGGAGACTACACATAGAATAATACCTAAGAAATGTAGTGTTTGTGGTGAGGCGACTCATACCCGTCCCAAGTGTCCGACTAGATTAGCTACCGACATTGATTGATGATGTCTACTTTTGTGTTATCCGATCTTAGTTTTAAATCTTGTTTTTATCTCGACTTTACTTTTTTTAGTTTTAAATCATGTGCTTTATGTCGACTTTACTCTTTTTAATGATTGTATTCAGACTTGTCCAACTTCAGCGCATAAGAATGGTTCTCTGGCCTACTACGACCACTCCAATAATCAGCCACCGTCATGACATGTGGCAGTAGATGAAGGAGTGGTGTCAACTCTCGATCACGCTTCTCAAAAATCTCTCTATTCTTCGAGTCATCCATCTGGAATAATAACGAGTCATACAACTCGACAGTCCAAGTTCATAAGTATATACGAACAGTAACCCAATGAGAACCACCAACATTACATATCGTAATCACCTGCAAATACGATAACATTGAGAAGATAGACAAAATACAAATCCTTGTAAATAAAATAATATGTACACTTCAAGGTCACTTACATGCTCAAATCTTAACCACGACCTCTCAAAGATGCCACTGTTACCGTTTATTATATCCACAACGCCACGAGGAAGATCCCAGTACAAATACCTGTCATATCCATACTGATCCCGACATTTAACGTTTATTATATCCACAATGCCATGAGGAAGATCCCAGTACAAATATATGTCATATCCATACTGATCCCGACATTCAATATCCTTGGGATGAAGGAGTGTCCATACTCCTTGCAGCGTCGTCTACAAAAAACGTATTAAAGTATCAATTAAATGATCACACAAGATAATTTAATAGAATAAGAGAAGTTTTAACTTACAAATAAAGCGGTAGAGCAAACTACAACGTCGTTCATCTATTGACTATGTAGTTGTCGACATACATCAAGCAAGAAATGATCAATGATGTCTACATCGATCTCCTCTATGTAATCCTCCACATGATCAAAAAATGACTAGAATAACAATCTGTTATTCACCAAAATAAGCACATTAGCCTCATATCCCATCATTATGAAAGCTCTGTAGCCAGTTGCGTCCGCTCTCGATCCTGCTACTCCAGTAAGTTAATGGGACTGACAAACGAAGGACCTGGCCTAACTCTCCTGGACATCGCTCGAGCATCTCGGGCTCTCCACTGCTCTCATCTTGAGTCTTCCACGGGCGCTTAGTTCGGGATTATTGAGGAAAGCTCACTACATAATCCGACGGACGATCCTCATCCGGAACCCTCTCACACGTTCCCTACTCTGATGGACGATCCTCATTTGGCTCATCAATCAACCGATGCGTCGTCTGTGGAACCTGCTTTATAGTCTGAAAACTTCTACGCGGTTGTGATGGGCCCACGATATCAAACGTCCCAACACATGTCCTCGGGACCACACAATAAACCACATCAGTAACTAACTTCTTCTTGGAGACCTTTTGAGGTATGACATATAGGGCTGTCAAAATTGGCTCGGCCCGATGGGCCAGCCCAACCTACCTGAGCAATAGGCTGGGCTCGAAAAATGAAGGCCCAGAAAAATTCGGGCCTATATGGCCCGACCCAGTGGGCCGTCTAGGCCAAAAAAGCTCGAATTTTCAGGCTAAATAAGTTGGCCTTATTTTTTTTATTCAATTTTTATTTTTTTTTTATTTCTTGTAATTGTAAGTAATTCTACTATGTAGAAATTGAGAAATAGAAACTAAGAAAAAGAAACTAACCCTACTCACGCCTCTCAAGCTCTCACGCAGACGCTCAATCACACTCTATTACACATTGTTTCTTGTAGCAATCTTATTTATTTTATATTTATAATTATCTTGATTTCCTTAGTTTAATTAAGTTATTTATGTTAAGTTAATTAGGTTAGAATAGAGTATTGGGTCGGGCTTTTGTTTATGGAGCCCTAGTCTTTTATTATTTAAGTACTAGGTTTGGAGTCATTTAGGGCATCAAAAGATTATTAGACGGAGGAAGCCGTTTAGCTTTGGGCAGAGAGTTTCTTCCTGATCAGCGCTTGGCACTTGGTTAAGCTTCGGCCTGAGGTTTTGTTATCTTCATTTCATTCTATTTCAGTTTATTTAATTTCTCGAGTAATTTCACCCTTAACTCTATCAAATTGGTCCGACCTGCCAGATCATAAAATGGAGAAGATGATAGAGAATGGTAATGGTCTAACTTTGACAGAGACATGTCTGGACAAGATAGAGAAGGGTCTTGAGTTAGTACGGGATGAGTTTACCTAAACGAGACACTGATTCAAGAAATTTGAGAAATCCATAGATCGCATCATACAATTACTTCTCGAGAAAGGATTGGTGCTTCCTGATGATGTAGGTATAATGTTCTATGTTGTTCCAGCCAATAGGGCTCTTATTAAAGCAGGTCTTGCAGCCTACCAGACTCAAGCCAAAATAGCCCTAACATTCTTGACTCCTCTTGAGTCAGTACCTGCTCTTTCCCCTGCGTCTGCGCTCATCGCGATAGTGGCACCTCTAAGGAATGATGCTTGTTTCACTTATCATGTTTCAGGTAGCACTTCTTTGGATGCTTCTATTATGGAGGAGGTATGTGAAATTATTTCCAGAAAGAATAATAAGAATTGCCACGGTAAGAAATCGGGATGCAACGCCCTCGGCAAGTTACAACGGCAAGCTAACTATACCAAGGCTTTTGCTTTTGTACCTTCCCTTTCATCATCTACAGTTATTATTGCTTGTCCGGCTAGTGTATTGACAACAATCACAGCTCGTCCATTGTTGGCAGCATCTTGCGGTGTTTATGAGTAGCAACAAGATAAATATGGTTTTATTGACCGATATACCTGGAAATAGTTGTCACTTGATCACTTGAGCAGACGGAGAAATAAGACGGAGGATGAGCTCAAGCATGAGTATGATCCCCCTTCAAAAGGGCGAGCAAGAGGCAAAATAAATTGTTATCTTCCTGTAGCCTTGAGGACAAAGCTATTTCAGACAGCGATTCCAGGTAAGAGAATAATTGAGTGGACAATAACTGATGTAACTGAGAATGATGAAGAAGAGACCAATAGAAATACGACTGCGGCAAATGCTTTGAAGAGAGCTGGGGTTAAATGTGCTAGAGCTCCAAAGGTTGCGGCCACTTTGAAGGGGGCTGAGGTTAAACATGGTATAGCTTTTGAGGTTATTACTGCACTAGATTTTACGGTGCAGATTCATGCTTTCGAGAAGGATTCAATGAGTCATAAGGAGCTTGTCTATTACAGACACTTGCGTGCCAGTTTTCTTTTATTATTTGAGTCGTCTGGCCTTCTTAAATTTTCTATTTTGGGACTGCAACATCGTGTTGTCTACTTGAGGTGGAGAGTTGTAATTTTTTCAGCTGGCAAGATAATGCGTCAAATTTGGGACATCTTTTGAAGTCAACTTCCAGCCTTGAGGACAAGGTTGTTTTGAAATATGGGAGAATTGTTACACATTGTTTCCTACAACAATCTTATTTATTTTATATTTATAATTATCTTTATTTTCTTAGTTTAATTAAGCTATGTATGTTAAGTTATTTAGGTTAGAATATAGTAATGGGTCGGGCTTTTGTTTGTGGAGCTCTAGTCTTTTATTATTTAAGTACTAGGTTTGGAGTCATTTAGGGCATCAAAAGATTATTAAACGGAAGAACCCGTTTAGCTTTGGGCAGGAAGTTTATTCTTGATTGGCGTTTGGCGCTTGAGCAGGCTTCGGCCTGAGGTTTTGTTATCTTCGTTTCATTCTATTTTAGTTTATTTAATTTCTCGAGTAATTTCACCCTTAACTCTATCACACTCACACGTGAACCCCTCACCACTCCATCATGCCTTGGCACCTCGCACACGCCTCTCCATCTCATCGCCACTCAATCACACTTAGTCACTCACACACGAAACCCACATTTGCTCTCAGTGGCTTTTCTATTTTTTTATCATTTCTCAGAAAAATTTCGAGGCCTACTAGAGCAGTAGAGTGGTTCTTAATGGTCTCCAAAAAGAGGTATGTTCGTACTTGCTCTAAGGATATATTCTGAGGATATGAAGAATTTTATGTTTCTAATTTTTGGGTTGTTCCTCATATAGTCATGTGATTAGCGTCTCTTAGGTGAATTTCTATTTGATATATATTTGAATATCAGATTTCAATTAATTTGTATTCTTATAATGTGTGGAAATTAAAGGTTGCTAAATTAATTTTGTCAAAAAATGAGACATATATAATATAACAATGAGATGATAATTATATCGACTCCAGTTCTAACTAGCTTCAGTTGGAAATTAAGGTAGAAAAAAAAAAGGCAATTCAAGATTCTAACTGATAAAAAAAATATTATATTAGTTAATGTGATTGTGAGTGTTAAAAATAGATTATATATATATATGAAGTAGGTAGTGAATCTAGTGATATTAATTGGATGGAACGTGTGGTAGTGATATCCTCAGAATATATACTAGAGCATATTGCTCTTAGGACATTACCATGGAATCTGAATATTGATTGTCAACTTGGAGCCGAGCTATGAATCATTGAATTGCAACAAACTTCTGCTGCTATGAATAGCAGCAGCAACAACATAAAATTAACTGTCAATTAACTTTGTGAATAAGAGGGTCGGCTCAACTCTCAATTAACTGTCTCTCTGTGTTCTATTGTCTACTAAAATTTTATTTATCTTATTAATAAAGGTTGATATGAAGGAGCATATGGAGGATATGAATGACGAGTTGAATGATGATTTGCAAATGTTGGGATCTTTCCATGTTTCTGAGAGTAGTAAAGGTACTTATGCTAACATTGATTCAGGTAGTACTACCTTTAGTAAGTTTACTACTAAGGGCAAGGGCAAGAGTGCTAGGAAGGGAACTGGAAATAATGATGATCAAACTCCAGCTTCAAAAAAGGGTAAATTTGATGTGTGGGAGTTTTATACAAGGGTTGGTATTGTAGATGGGGTGGAGAAGGCTCAGTGCATGTATTGTGATAAATTCTATACTAGTAGATCTATATCTGGCACTAATCACTTAAGACATCATCTTGAAAAATGCATGAAAACTCCTAAGTTTGAGAATGTGAGTGTTATGTTAGACAAGCAAGCTACATTATTGAAGAAATGGAAATTTGATGCTAAGGAGTATAGAAATACAGTGGCTAGATGCATTATTAAACATGATCTTCCATTTAACTATGCTGAGTATGATCGGGTTAATAATTTAAATAAACTCTTAAATCCAGAATATAATTCCATCAGTAGAAACACTGCAAAGAATGATTGCATGAATGTGTTTCTAGTTGAAAAGCAAAAATTGAAGAGTTTATTAGCCACTATTACTGGGAGAAAGAATATGTTTGACATCTAATTGTGTGGACTGTTGTGACTACTCAAGGTTATATGACTGTTACTGCAAATTTTGTTGATGAAAATTTGAAATTGAATAATAAATTGCTTTCATTCTGTGAGTTGGATAGTCCACATTCAGGATTTGAATTATCAGCGAAATTGCTTGGAGTGCTCAAGGATTGGGGCATAGAATCCAAGATCATTACACTCACATTGGATAATGCTACTAATTTGATAGCCTAGGTAAGAATTTTGAAAGATAGACTTAATTTGCAAAACAACTTGTTATGTGAAGGTGAATTCTTCCATGTTAGGTGTTGTGCACATATCTTGAACTTGATTGTTCAAGAGGGTTTAAAGGTGGCGGAACATCCATTGAAAAAAATTAGATCAAGTGTTAAGTATGTAAAGGCACCGGATGGGAGGTTAAGGCAATTTCAAAAATGTATTGAAGAGGTTCACTTAGCTGATATTGGTGAGAGTTTTTTGAGATTAGATGTGTCTACTAGATGGAATTCTACGTACTTAATGCTTGAAAGTGCAATTAAGTATCGTAATGCATTCACTAGTTTGAGCTACAATGATACAAATTACAAGTATTGCCCAACTAATGAAGAGTGGGAGAGAGCAGAAAAGATGCATACTTTGTTGGAACCATTTTATGAGATTACTAGTTTGTTTGTTATCTGGGTCATCCTATCCCACCTCAAATTTATATTTCAAGCAGATCGCAATCATAGAAATCTAGTTGGTTGAACTTATGGGTTCAAAAGATGATGTGATCAAAGATATGGCGTCAAGTATGAAACTCAAATTTGACAAGTATTGGGATGCGTATTGTGTTATTCTTGCATTTGGATGCGTTCTTGACCCAAGCTCAAAATTGAAAATGATGAGGTTTTTCTTCCAAGAACTTTATCCACAAGATCATGCAGAGAATGTAGATAAGCTAAAGAGCTCTTTGTATAAGCTCTTTAGTCAATATGAACGAGTTGAGGTTGCATCAGTCTCATTTCCTAGTGGCTGAACAAAGACAAATCCAACACCTAAGTCCAACCATTTTGATATAAGTATGATATTTCATTTATTGTATATATCTAACTATATAGTTTTCATTCTAATTTCACTTTTATTTTTTTATGCTGTGTTTGTTTAATTATAGAGGTTTCAACATCAACCGATTCAAGAGAAGTCAAATGTATCAGAACTTAATACATACTTGGAAGAATATTGCATTGTTGGGAGTACCATAAATATCTTAGAATATTGGAGTATAAACAAGCATTGTTTCCCTCGACTTGCAAAGATGGCTTGTGATATTTTAAGTATTCCAGTCACAACAATTGCTTCTGAATCAACATTTAACATTGGTGGACGTATCTTGAACAAGTATAGGAATTGTTTACTTCCTAAAACTGTACAAGCTCTCATTTGTACTCGTAATTGATTGCATGATTTTAAGGAAGCTGAAACTTCAGGTAATAATGTCATTTTCCCTTGCAATTCGATTTTAGTTTATTTACTTCTCATTTATGGTATTTTGTAATTTTCAAATACAGAGCGAGAGGTGGAAGTGGAAGAGATACAACTATCTAAGAAAGATTCAAATGTGCTTGAACTTGAGTAGTAAGGAGACTAAGATTTTAATTTTGAATTCTGGTTGTATTTGGGATTTGTGAATTACTTATCTTTTATAATTTGTTGTTGTCATTTGTTGTTGCCATGGGGATATGAATGATGAAATGACAAAACATAAAACCATGGAATGGAAGACTGAAGATTTGAAGTATGGTTGTATTTGGGATCTGTACCATGTATATGTTTCTAAGTCTATTGATATTTTGTATTTGGTATTTGAAATATGGTTGACTGGTTGTATTTGGGGGTTCTGTACTATGTATACAACTCTATGTATCTGTTGTCCATGTCTATTAATAATTTAACATTATTAATAGACATGTAATTTAGTAATTTATTTACCTTTTGTTAATTGTATTTTAGATTTAATGGGTTTATTCTGGTAGGATTTTATAATATTAATAGCACGCATGATATGATAATTGAAACTAATTACATACGATATGAATATGATATTAATATATTAATGGCTAGGATTTAGGAAATTGAACTTAAGTAGAGACTTATAATTTAATAGGCAATAGCTAACCAATTGCAAATAACCACAATCCCAAGTTCCCAACTAACTGAAATATCAACAATTCTTAATTCTAATTGAAAAACACTTATTAAGACATAATTAATTAAATACAATTGACTAAAAATTTAAATTACTGATGAGGCGATGAGTGTTTGTGTATATTAATTTATTAATAGTTATTTTATTTAATTGGTTAAAAAGTTAAAAAAATTAATTTTTTTAAAAAAATCGGGCCTATAGTTGGCCCGAAGACCTGACGAGCGGCCCATGTGGGCTGGGCTGGGCCTAGGGAAATGTGGCCCAATAATTTTTGGGTTAGCCTGGCCCGACCCAATGTGTGGTCAGTGGCCCAATGGGCTCAGGCCGGGCCAGCCCGACCCGATACTTTGACAGCTCTAATGACATACTTCACGCCCAATACACTCTCTCCATCCAAACTCTAAAAGTATGGTGTGAGAATCTCCTCAAATGATGGCACCATCAACTGGACTTCCAACTGCATCAAAGTAATAACTATGTTAACATTAACACATAAATATTTAATATTTTAAATTATGTATATCAAAAAACCTACATGTCAATCAAAAAATGTAGAGAAGTCGACGCTCGATGCTGTGAATGACCACTTCAAGCAGCGAGGTGTGGTTATCTGACCACCAACGATGCCCAACTGGCGTCTAAGCCCGGTAAAATCTCACATGCCCATATCTGTAAAAAAAATTATAATATCTTCTAAGTATAATCTCAAGTTACTAAAATATAAATTTAAATAATTTATAATGATAAGTTAAACTAATTATCTGAAGTGTCCAGACAGGGCCATACCAATGATATGCTCCATCCCGCTCTCAGGCCACAGTCCGTCGCACTCTGGGGATGAGACTGATAAAATGCATCAGCATCTGAAATGTATCGCCCCCCATGGAAAAGAATTCTAAGCGGTAACATCTTCCACAAGGGCCAACACCCAACTATCGATTGTCCGTCCCGAATCAAGGCAAAATAAGATCAGATATACGAACAAGATGTTCGCAGTCTTCACGTAATCTGGAGGGTGGTTAGCTAGCCTAATATCCTTAAACTTATCATACATTTGTCCCACAGTCATTTTCTTTCCCTCAAATAATCAGTAATACACGCCTCTGGGCGGAATAGGATGGGCCATATTCGAATCAAAACTCGATGTGCCAAACCATAAGCCTGAAACCAATGTATACTCAAAGAGCTCAAAGTGTAGCATGGCTCCATTGAGATAGAACCAACACTCGCTACCCTCGCGTGTAGGATCCTTTGCGCACACCTCACGACACATCAATGCATGCAACGCCTTGCGTGCTATACTATCCCCTGAAATCCAAGAAATATGCAAAGCATCTAGATCTAAACATCTGGATCGTACCCTTACCACCAAAATGATTCAACAACTCTCTAATTTTCTCAAGTAACTTCATCTTTACGTACATCATCGCATTCGGCTTCAGTCTTTGTAGAGGGTGTCTAAACTACTCAAACTAAAATTTACAATAGAAAATTAGATAATTATTATTATGTTAATTTTAAATTTTAAGCTAAGAAACTGTCAATTCTTATTCTAATTTTATACTAATATTATTACTATTTTTTTAAAATTAGCTAGAATGAATTATATTAAAATAAAACTATTATATTTAATTCGGTTCATTAAAAAAAATTACAATAAATGATGTAATTTATCATTGTATTAAGGTTAATTGATACTTTAATTAATTAAGACATAACGAAAAGGCTTATGTGAGGCATAATGACAAGGCTTAAATTATAATTAAGACATAATGATAAAATAACACATAACGTTTGAGCTTGTACGTAATGATTATATTAAATATAATTTAATTTAATTTAATTTAACTTAAGGCATAACAAAAAGGGTTAAATTATAATTGAGGCATAACGATAAAGTATGACATAATGATTAAGTCATAATTATGGCATAAATAAGACATAACGATAATTAAGGCATAACAATTAAGGCATAACCATAATAAAAATGGGCATAACGATAATAAAAAAAATGTATAACGATAATAAAAAAACACAACTATATCATTACCATAGCACAATATAAATCGTTATGCACAATATCTATCGTTAGAGTATAGAAACACAAACATTAAAGCACAATATATATTGTTATGTCATAAAAACTATCGCTATGCAAGATCCTAACACATTAACATTATTGTTATGCCATAAAAACTATCGTTATGATATGAACAACTATCGTTATGCTGTAAACAACTATCGCTAAGCAAGATCTGGAAATATTATCACTACTGTTATGGTATAACAACTGATCTCCCTTGGTTATGGTATATACACACACTATTGTTATGGTATAATGACTAACCTCTCTCGGTTCAGACGGGTTGCTTTGTGCCCAATTTTGTTCCTCCATTGATGACTTCATTTTATTATTCTTCACGGTTTCCTGCCGATGTGGCTTAATGATTTTTTTTTTTAGTTTTTCGGCGAAGTGGTTTGAAGAGAAGAGAGTGCAAGAAACTGGGGGGTTAACGTTTATTTGAGTTTGAGATATGAATCAGATTTTATTCCATATTATTAATATGTTGAAAGTACAAACCGTCATACACTTTTCAAAAAAATAGTTTTTTATTCTGATTTTGTGGGCCAAAGGGTTTAAATATAGTACAAATTGCCCAAATAACTTCCATGCATTAAACCTTGCCCAACTACCAAAATTTTAAAATTAAATTGCATAAATAAACTTTAAAAAAAGGAGCAAACTCTGAAGGATGTATGGGAAAAAAATAGGAAGTTTCAATTTGCACCAATAATTTTACTCTTTGCACCACTAAAGAAAAAAAATAATTTTGAAATTACTTAAATACTTTTTAATAAAAAAATTGAGTCTGAACACATTCAGGGTGTTCGAATGTCGAAGTTTGAACACAACGAGGATGTTCAAACTTTAATTTTCGAACCAACTCCATATTTTTCGAAGTATATGAGTCATTCGAATTAATATTGTCGAACAAGTTGAACGTGTTCGAAATTATTTATTCGAACATGTTTTTTCAAGGTGTGTTCGAAAATCAAAGTTCGAACACAATGAGGATGTCATTCGAATTAATATTCTTAAACAAATTAGACATATTCGAAATTGTGTTTTCGAACATATTTTTTTAAACTGGAGGGGATTAATGTAAATGTGCGTGGTACAAAGAGTAAAATTAGGAGTGCATTGAGCAAATGAAGTGTAAAGAGTAAATTTAGTAGTGCAAATAGAAACTCCCAAAAAATATTCACCTTATTATTATTATTATTATTATTATTATTATTATTATTATTATTATTATTATTATTATTATTATTATTATTATAAGCCTTATAGGTAGTAATCATTAATGTGTTATTGCTATATTAATGCATTTTTTTACAATAATTATCAATGTATTAATATTAATATATCATCACCATTCACCATTAACTATTATTAATATATTTTTGTGTTGTCCCCCCTAATAATTTATATATTGAACAACAAGTATTATGGTTGATTATTGTATTATCAAGACTTAATCCATAATACGATTTTAGAACTAGTAATGATAAACAACAATATTATTTAAAAACTAAAAAAGAAAGCATTAAAACTGGCTGCATACACTAATAATAAAGTAACCAACACTATTTACAAATTATACGTTAAACTGCAAACATTTGGGGGCAAAAAATTGCATTTGATAAAAATAAGTACTATAATTTTATTGTTTTTCTTATTATTCTATAATAATATAACTAACCACACGGTTGTTTTTTGGTGAACTTACTCCATCTCATCGGGAATTGCAGAAAGATTAATTAATTACTATCATTAACATCTCATGCCTAGACTGCCTAGTGGATTCATATTCCTCCATTCATCCAAGAATACCCTTGGTAGTTCTTACGTACCATTCTACTATTTTATAAGGTAAGGTTGATGGCATAATTAATAATATAAATTTGGGAATGACTATTTGCACTACAAAATTTACTCTTTGCATTTCACTTACTCAATGCACTACATATTTTACTCAATGTACCACACACATTTACATTGATACACTTCACTTCAAAAATTAATATTTTACTTAATAAACATTAAATTTAACAAAAAAAATAAGAATCCATGCCCTTCTTCTCCACTCCGCCCACATCTTCTTCGGTGACGCCTACTGCCATCGTCAACAACCACCATCCATCCCGACTCGACATGACAACCACCACCAGTAGCCCTCCTTCTTTCTTCCCTACCTTGCTTTCTCTCTCATCTCCTTCCCCATTTATGCATATTGGAGAGTAAGTTGTAGGTTATCTTCCTCCATCGTAACTTCCATCGCTGCAACTTGCAAATTGGAGAGCAGGCCATTGACGACCACCTTCACAACAGGTTTGAAAAAATCATCATCCAAATTTTTATCTCTAGTTCAAAAAGTATTGTTCGAATATATCACATTTTATTCGGAAGATGTTTATTGAATGGACTGTTTGAAAATACTTTTTCGAAGAAATGCACCCTAGTTCGAAAAACAAATTTCGAACGTGTACATTAGTGTTCGAACAATTCCGTTCGAAGCTATAAGTTCTATTTTTTATGGTCGTGGTGGTGTTCTTGATTTCATTTTGTGATGGTGGCATTGTTCAATCTTTTAGTGGTTGTCGTCGTGTCGGATGAGGGTCATCAACGATGTTTAGTGTTTATTTGTGATGTTTTCTTATAGAAATTTTATGTCTTTAGTGCATGAGTTTCTGTATTTTTCGTGTTGTTTTGATGTTGTTACCTTCATTTTTAATCTTTTGGTGAGTTATGCCAGATTTGTGTAAACTTTGAGCTTTCGTTCGAAAAATAGTGATTTTAAGGCATAAAAGGTGGAAAATCGGAGCCCAAACTAAGAGCTCAACTGAAGAGATAAGTTGGAAGCTCCAACTGAATCCCCCCAGCTGAAAAACCAAACTGAAGAGTCCAAATGGGGGCTCTAACTTAGGAGCCAACTGAAAAGGCCGACTGATTTCATCAGCTAAAGATCTAAACTGAAGGCTCCCACCGAGGAGCCAATTGAAGCTAAACTGATGGCTCAAACTGAAAGCTCAAATTGATGGCTTAAATTGAAGGCCAAACTGAAAGCTTAAACTAAACCATCTAAACTGAAGGATCAAGCTGAACTGAACACCAGTTGGGTTGAATTTGAGGGACGTGACACCCTCAGATCGACCAGTTTTGGAAAGGTTGGAGAAGCTTGGAGCAGAAGAAGAAAAAGAAGAAGAAGAAGAAGAAGGTATCCACAACTCAAGCCGAGACCTAATCAGCTAGGCTTGAAAAGGGATCTGCCACTCAACCCGAGGCCTAATCAGTTAGGCTTCAGAAGGGATCTGTAGTGCAGCCAGGGCTTAACTAGCTAGGCTTGTAAGAAGATTACAACCTTCCTTTGTTTTTCTTTTCAGTTTCAGTTTCATTTTGGGGGATTTGTCCCAAACATTGTCGTGACAAACAAGATTGTGTAAGTTTGTATTTTTATCTATATTTTGGTATTTAAGATGAAGAACTTGTGTGATTCTTATTGGTTATCTTGCATGATGAGGGGATAATTTCATACATTAAGGATAGATAATCGATTTGGTTTCGATCCTTGCTTGTGATGGTTGATTTCCCGTTGATTGAATTGAACTTGTTTATATTGAGTATCTGGCCAATATTTGATATTGCTAGGTAGTAGATGAGATCAATAGAAGATTCTACTACCCGACTAGGGTTCTTTCAACATTAGGTTGATTAGAAACACGTGTCTAATTGTTAAACTTAATTGTATAATTTAGCCTTAGGGGTTTAATGGATTGAAATGAAAGCTATTGAAGTTAATCCTCTTGGTGGAGTCTATTATATGTTTAAGATTAACGAAATCAACTTGAATCAAGCTTAGGAAGAAACCGATAAGAGAATCTATGCCTTAATGTCCGTTTTACAATCATTTAATTCATCTTTGTTGTTTGCTTGTTATTTTCTAGTTGTTGCCTTGTTTTGATTAAGTAGGTTTTAGTTTAAACCCTTCAAATTATTGGTTTAGAATGTTTAAGATTGTCTTTAAATTCATGTGTATGATATGAGAGGAACAATCGCCCTGTTAAGCTTGCCTTGATAGTACAACTTGGGTTGACTTATCGCCCTACAATCGACCCCGTCCTCTTGCGAGTTGGTTTGTAGTTCCTTTGAGTGAACTCGAAGACGAAACAAACGACGAGCAATAGACATTCGCCGGAGAAGAAGACTGAAGAGGAAGATGCATGCGCAGGTGGCAACAACTCCACCGAAGAAGAAAGACGAGGCTCGTGGAGAAAAAGAGAAAAAGACATACGTTTGCGCTGGTGGCAGCAACCCCGCCGGAGAAGAAAGACGATGCTCCTTCTTTTCATTTTTTTTCTTTTTAATTTTTTTAAATTTATTTATTAATTACATTTATTTTTTATTTAATGAGGATATTGAAGTAATTTTATAATTAATTATTATTAAATTAATTTATTTTATGGTGCAAACCGTAAATTTAGTAGTGCAAATAGAATGTCCCCTATAAATTTTTCTTTGACATAACTAACGAGGCAATATCACCACATATCAATATAGCAAAAGTTGTTTTGTACTCACCGTCAATAAGTGAGCAATTATAATAAAGATGGGGCACACTCCTGTTAGACCGTCTAACGGATCCCCTTGCGTTAGACGAATACTATTTAACCCAACAAAGTGGTCCCCCCTCCTTTTTTCTTTTTTGATTTTTTTTAATGGTCCCCATTTTCCCTTTTTTCTTTGATATTCAACTTTTATTTTTTTTGGCACTTGCGGCTCTCTCTTTGTTTCCTCTTTTTTTTTTAAGCACAAATGTGCTTTTTTTTTCTTTAGCACAAAGTACTTTTCCTTTTCTTTTTTTTTTCTTTTTTTTTTTCCTTCTTCTTCTTCTTCTTTAACGCGTTTGTGCTCTTTCTTTTTTATCCTTTCTTTCTTTAGCACAAACGTTATATTTTCTTTAAAATAAAATTTAGAAGAAAAATTATATTTTCATTAAAATGAAAATTACCGATAATTAAGCATTAATTATCGAATTAACAACAGAGAATTATGATTAATTATGAAGTAAGTACACTATTAATAAAAAGAGAAGCATCACTAATATAATGAGTAGTTACTACTCACTATCATGTTCAATTTTTGAATTGTAACATTTTCTTTCATGTAGCTAATGATTCAATTTTTGAATTGCAATATATTTGAATTGATACTTTTTCTTTCTAATTAGTGATACTTTTCTTCTAATTAGTGATACTTTCTTCTGCGATTAGTGATACTTTTCTTCTAATTAGTGATACTTTTTTCTGCAATTAGTGATACTTTCTTCTGCCATTAGTGATACTTTTCTTCAATTAGTGATACTTTATTTGCAATTAGTGATACTTTTCTTCAATTAGTGATACTTTATTTGCAATTAGTGATACCTTTCTTCTAATTAGTGATACTTTGTTTTGTAATTGGTGATACTTTCTTCTGCAATTAGTGATACTTTTCTTTCTAATTAGTGATACTTTCTTCTGCGATTAATGATACTTTTCTTCTAATTAGTGATATTTTCTTATGTGATTAGTGATACTTTTCTTTCTAATTACATTAATGATACTATAATTATTTTAAGGATACTTCAATATATATATTTTTTGAAATAAATCTATACCCTAAATTGAAATTAGTGAATCATAAAATTGAATTGAATTTAATTTATTTTTTTTAAATAAAATTTCACCACATAAATATATTTTTTTTAAAAATAAATGTATACCCTAAAATGGAATTAGTGAGCACTAAAATTCAATTGAATTAGTTTTTTAAAAAAGGAAGAAAGAAAGTGAAAATAATGATACTTTCTTCTGCAATTAGTGATACTTTTTTCATAGTAATGAGACTTCACGTCATCCCATAAAATAATGATACTCATATGTAAGTTAATATACTTCACCTCATAAATAATGATACTTTGATTAGTTAATGATACTTCTTTTTTTTACTCAATAATTAGTCAACCGACAGGAAAAAAATATATTTTTTAAAAATAAATATATACCCTGAGAAGAATATATTATAATTATTAAAAAAAAAAGAAATAAAAAAAGGAGACCAAGAAAGAAAAAAGAAAGAATAAATAAGAAAAAAAAGAAGAAGAAAGTGAAAAGAGAGAAACGAAGAACAAGAAAAAAGAAGGAAAAAAGAAGAAAAGAGAAAAAGGAGGAGTGGGCAGGCCCAACAGGCAACAAAAAAAAAATCTGGGCGGATTTGGGCGAGTTTTGGGGCGGATTGGGTATTATTTGACCTGTCTAACGTAAGAGACCCGGGTCTCATACAAGTTTTTGTCAATAAAGATAATAATGCATAGTGAGTTGAAATAATACAATAAAATATTATAATTATTGAATATATTATATTAATGTATAAATGATGGGGTGGTCTCCTGTGAGACGGTCTAACGGGTCGTTTTCGTTAGACGGGTCATAACCCGACCCGTTATTCTAGCTTCATATCTAGTGACACTTCAATTCATAGTATGTGACACTTCAGTTTATGATTGGTGATACTTAGCTTCATCTCTCGTGACACTGGGCTTCACACAATAGTTAAAGATATTACTAAAAAGTATTTCATATATGGTGACACTTTCAATTCATAATATGTGACACTTCAGTTCATGATTGGTCATACCTAGCTTCATATTCGGTGACACTTCATTGTTATTTGCTTTAATAATTCAACGTGATAGTTCGTTGTACATGCTTGTTATGTTAGTGATACTTCACGTTACAATTGATAGGACTTCACATAATAGTTAAACATATTACTAAAAAAATATTAAAATTTATTAAGACTTATGCTGCTTCATATCCGGTGACACTTCAGTTCATAGTATGTGACACTTCCGTTTATGATTGGTGATACTTAGCTTCATATCTGGTGACACTTCATTGTGACCCGGATCCGGGTCGGATCTTAATATCCGTCTAACAGTTTATGACCCGTTAGACGGTCTAACACAAGTCTTTGTCATAAATGATTGATGATGTTAATGTAACTATATATTAATAACCAATAAAGATGATATAACAGCACAATAATATTACTTTCTTTTAAAAAAAATATAATATTACTTTTCAAAAACGTAACAATTTTTTTTATTTTTTTTAGCGAGAAAACGGTAGTTTGATATTCGGGCTAAGATTGGAACCGGAAATTTACTATTGTGCCCCTATTCCAATCTATCCTATAAAATTCCGCACGCTCTGGTTATTTATACCCTCGCGACGTATTACCCGCGATCTATCGCTCTGTGCCCTAGCAGATTCCACCCCCTTTTTTACTAACAATTTTAACTCGTGAATTCAACGCCATAACTAATCGAAACTGATTCCTCAATTTCAAACTCACTTCACTTAACTGAAAAGAGAAGAATAATTTGGAGAAAATTGAAAGAAAAAAGGGGGAAATAGGATAGCTTCGCTTGCGGTGGCGCTGCGGCCACACCGCCGCCGGTGAACGGTAGTAATACATGCACATATTTCACCTGCAGATGTTGAAATGGCGAAGGCTAAAAAGGCAAAGAACGAAGAGCAGAGAGATGGTGACAATAGTAATTCGGAGGCAGTTGTCAAGCATCAGAAGCTCTGTCTGTCCATTGACATGGACCACCGTCGAATCTATGGGTATTTTTCTTGATTTCAACTCCTTTTTTTAATTTATTTGTACTGATTTATTTGTTTCTATTAAAAAAAAACGAAAGGAAGGAAAAAGAAATGTCGAAATTCAAAAATAAAATAAAAGTGTGGAATGCAACTTTTCTCATGTGATATGGCATATGCAAATTCAGGTACACGGAATTGCAGATAGCTGTACCGGACAATGGAATAGTGGGTTTGCATGCGGACAATTTGGCAATTGAAAAGGTTACAGTTGATGGAGAGCCAGCAGTGTTTGAAGTCTTCCCTCACTATCAGCATCTCGACCCCAAGGATAGGTGGTCCGTGGTTTCCTCAGCTACTTCAGCTGCTGATGCCTCCGGGTCCGTCTACTTGTCATCTCTCCAGATTGAATTACTTCCAAATTTGCTGATAATGTGTAGCAAAACCACTAAAACGGACAGCAATCAAGCAGAATGCATGCAGGTGGACAATGGGGAACCGTCCTTGGCTGCTGATGCTAACAGGTTTTTAAATCACAATGCATCTGTTGCTTTGATTTTATATGTATAGGTATTCTTTTTTTTTTTGGCAAATCCTAGTTTATTGATGTGTGGATACCATCAAAGTTTTATGTATGCCATGTGGCGTGATTCTAGCATGTTCTTGCAATGCAAGCAAGCATGCAAAACCTACTATTAAGAATAAACGAGTTCCTTTCGGGATGGCCTAGTGGTCTTATAGCTTGGGACCGAAGGTCTCGAGTTCAAATCCCACCAACACCTCTTGTCACACCTGGTTTTCCAAGTGTGGTTTATCTCTTCTATTCTGCGTGATTTGCATGCGTACCCTCGGGTAACGGCTGCCGGTTACCTCATCATAAAAAAAAAAAGAAAAGAAATATGCCAAACAATGCTTTCATGGTAAATGTTCAGTCATATAGTTCTTTGATATGTATTTGTTACTCTTTTATGATATTTTTCAACATATCTGGTTCTATAGAGATGCTAAATAGTTTCAGGTAGATAGATAAATTGACCTGTGATGCCTCAAATAGGTGCAACTAAAAACAATGTTTGTCGCCTAATTTGGGCAATGGATACATTGGACATGCATTTTTTTTTTGGTTTAACATTTTCCAGCCCATATGATAGAGTCTGTTTCTTATGTGAAATTATTTTCCTTCTATGGCACTACTCTGTCAAATGGTTCTGGGGTTGTGCTTCACAACATTTAGTGTTCTTGTTCAAATGGTCTTAGACTCTTTATGAGGTTTAGTTGCTTCTTACTTCTCACACAGGCCAGTGCAGAATGTGAAACATGTGCGTATAGAATATTGGGTTGAAAAAGCAGAGACAGGAGTTCATTTTAACGGGAATGTCTTGCATACGGATAACCAGTTGAGGCGTGCACGGTGCTGGTTTCCTTGTTTGGATGACAGTTTGCAGTGTTGCTGGTATTTGCAAGGCTAAAATACCAGCTTGAAGTATTTTAATAAAATTGCATTCCTATGCTTATTATATTATATTCTGTATTTTGTTCAGCTATGACCTCGAATTTACGGTGGCCAGTAATTTTGTCGCAGTTAGTTCCGGAACCTTACTTCATCAGGTAAAAGTTTAAAACAATGATATTCAAGCAAAAGGTTCTAGGAAGTACATCTCTTCCTTCTTCCCTTCTTCAAGCTAAATAGCTTAGAAATTGTTAATTACTAATTCAGGTTGCTGGAGAATTTTAAAATGAACCTCTCTTTTTATTTATCCTTGCTGTTGAGCATTGAATACTAAATAATGGCAAAGTGGATAAAGCAGGAGACATCTCAACTTCCCCCATAAGGGATCTTTTAAGTTCTCACTGCTATGATTTCTGTTTGCCTATTAATATTGGAGATCTGAATAACCTATCATCGATCTTGTAATGTCTGGTGTTTATAGCTCTTTGCTGTACAATTTTAAGATGTGCTAACATTTTAGATGTTGTTTAATGTTATTCTTTAGCATGCAAAATTAAAATGATTTCTGTGTGAAGACTGAGAGAACAGGTATCTTGAGATTTTTGGGAATTAGGAAATAGAAAATATATCTACTTTTAGTATAAGAAACCACTACATTGAACTTCTATGTTCTTAGATGGTGCTTTAGTCACTGATTTTTACATGGCATTAGTATGAGATAGTGTAATTCATATTGAGATATAGAGATAGCATATTGATGCTTTAGTGATTCTTCCTTCTTCCTTGAGTGAAAAACTTCTTTGGGGAGACACTTATAATTTATGAATGCTTTACACTTTAACAGCGTCAGGATATATTCTTTTGACTGAAATGTCACCGACAAATTCTATCGTATAGGTTTTGACCAAGGATGATCCACCACAGAAGACATATGTTTATAAATTAGATGTTCCTGTTGCTGCTCAGTGGATATCTCTGGCAGTTGCACCATTTGAAATTCTTCCTGACCGACATCGTGGTTCGCTTTCATACTTTTGTCTGCCTTCTAACTTGTCAAAGCTGCGGAATACAGTGGTATTTTTCTTCAATGCTTTCAGGTATTACCTAATGTTGATCTTTTGTTGTCTTGATTGTGACCCCTCAATGATATAATCAGAAGATTTGAAATTTACTCTTCTCGTCGGAGTTTGATTTGCCATTCTCAGGGACAATATAAGTGTATTAGGTGCTTGGAATTTAACTTGATGCTATCTGACCCAATATTAATATCCCGTGTACTTGTCAACAGCCACTATGAGGATTACCTATCTGCATCATTTCCATTTGGATCATACACACAAGTGTTCATTGCTCCTGAGATGACAGTATCCTCATGGAGTTCTGGAGCTTCTATGAGCATCTTCAGTTCTCATCTGCTGTTTGATGAGAAGCTCATCGATCAGGTATGCTTATAAAAAATTGCCCTTGTAAGTTGTGAGTGATTTCTATATCCTTCAACCACCTACTTTGCTTTTGTTATTAGACCTTTCCTAGTTAATGAGAATTTAAGACAATGAGCTAAGTATCTGATGCAAGATAAATAGTCTCATCATGCATTGGCAGAAATAAGATGCCATATTCGAATGTCTTGGTAGACCCTACATGAGGTGCATATGATTACTTTTTGTTGGTCGGTTAAGGATTTGGCTACATACCCTATATTTGATGGCGAATAGAATAAAGGGCAATAAAGATGGGAGGTAATACTCTCTTTTAAGGCCTACGAGTGAATTCAGTGATGGTTGTGATGATGGTGACTGTGCCTGGGTTGGAGAAGATAATAAATAATTTTTTTATTTAAAACAAATAAAAAAGGGAAAAAGTAAGAGATGGGTAGAACTGTAGACAAAAAGAGGAATAGTAAGAGAAGATTAAGAAAAAAAAGGGGGTCAATGAGCAATGATGAGAAAAATTAAGGAAATGTAGAACATAGAAGAACAGAGAACAAAGACAAAGAAAGGGAAAAGGGGAAAAAGGAAAGAACTCAGAGAGCGAAATTTAGTCATTTAGTCATATTGCCATGTTCAGTACTTTTATCCCTTAATCTAAGTTTACACATTTTATTAAATTTTGTACTTGTATATCACCCTTACAATTACATTCAGTACAAAACATCTAGTAATGAATTAATTATGGCACTATTTATCAATTGTCTTATATCTGGCACAAAAAGACAGAACTGTAGAAGTTCCCTTCTAAGTATATCTTACTTGCATTTTCAATTAATTTGGTTTTGAAGGATAATTTAACAATAAAAATATGGACATAATTCTCTTCTTTCCAGCTTAGTGTTGCTTCTCTTCAAGTTTTCTTTTATTATTTCTGTTTCCGTTGATGGATTTTTTGCACAGACTATAGGGACAAGGATTAAACTTGCTTATGCTCTTGCCAGACAGTGGTTTGGAGTTTATATCACTCCTGAAGATCCAAATGATGGTGATGTGCTAATTTAGATGTTTGCCCCAGTAATTATGGAAAATCTTAATCTGATATGGTTGCTGTAATACTTTCTGTCAGAGTGGTTGGTGGATGGTCTTGCTGGGTTTCTTACTGATTCTTTTATCAAGAGGTTTCTGGGAAACAATGAAGCACGCTATAGAAGATACAAGGTTCAATGTTATTTTAATACCTCTTAAATTGGGATTATTTGTCTTGTTTCATATGTTAGGCATAATAAAAGTTCATATTGGCTGATAATGTGTTGCTATATTGTCGAATTAGTCATTCTGAAAGTAATGAAGCACTGAAACCTGCACTGCTTCTTTTTTATCTATTTAGTTGGAATACATTTACGAAGATGTATGTAATTCATACCGTTCTTTGTTTTAAACTACTAATCTTATAAATTGGCCACGAGATAATGCCTCTAGCCAAGCTCTACAGCACCAAAGTTATCCATGCCTTACACCTTGGAAAGGCTAATGGTCTTTAAATGAAAGGGTATCTGGGCTCAAAACTAATACAAGTGATTAGGTGGTGACTATCTAATGGATGAGCAAATACCACTGTTGGAAGTTTTAGCTTTCATTTTGATATTAAATTTCTTTCAAAGATATTCTTCTGTGCATTAGTTTTCCTCTTCCTATCTTCGGAGTTCCAAATATTTGATTCCTAAAAATGGCAAATTACATTCTGACCATTCACTTGAAGCCACATGACTTATTTTTAAAGTTCACTTTTTTAAAACTTGCTTTGTATGCTGTTAGCAAGCTAAGATAATGAATCAATTGAGAAGAGGGTTAGTATGCTGATGACTTATGGCTGTAATTATACTTCTAAGATGTAAAGATGTATGTAAGGTGAATGTGTAATGACATTATGCATTCCTCGGGAAAGCTACTTCAAATATAGTTATAGTTAGAGATTGTTCTTTCAGCACAGGCTGAAAAAAAAGTAAAGACTAGGTTTGCTTCACCTCATGTAAATCATTATCCGAACATAATCCAGCATTTTGTGTCATGGAGGGAGTGATCGTTGGCATCATGAACTTTTGATAGTTTGTATTTTATTTTTAAATAAAGTTCATTCTCACACATACTACAGAAATGCTTACGCTGTATATGTTGAATTGGGCAATTTACCAAGAAAGAAGTTACTGAAATTAAGATCTGGTTGATGTAACGAATTCTCCTGTCTGGCTTTTATTGCAGGCTAACTGTGCTGTTTGCCAAGCAGATGATAGTGGTGCTACTGCCTTAAGCTCCAGTCCTGCTTCTAAGGATTTGTACGGTACCCAATGCATTGGTTTTTATGGAAAGATAAGATCATGGAAATCTGTAAGTTCTAATTTGGTCAATTAAGATAGATTTACATTTGGACATTTCTGTTTTTGGCTCAACTCTCTTTGTTTATTATAGGTAGCTGTCCTTCAAATGTTGGAAAAGCAGATGGGCCCTGAGTCCTTCCGTAAAGTAAGAACCTGGAAGTTGAATTTAGTTATATAAAATTGTGTCCAAGTAAATGTTTATTTTCGTTCTTAAAAGTAATGCATATCTAGAAATGTTTTCATATGTGCACAAACACAGGCACAGAGGCTCATATTTCCTTTCTTTGTGGTAGATATGATATTGTCTGATCAAAATTCTCACCATGTAATTTATTCCCTCTGATATTTGCTACTGCCGTTTGTTATTTGAATCTTATGCAGCCTGTCTATCTTTTCTTCATAGTTTTGTCATGCCATTTAGATTTCTGTCAAAAGATAATACCCTTATTTGTTAGAGTTTTCTTGGTTTCTGATAGAGTGAAAGGTAGAAGAACTTGATAAATTAACTGGAATGAAAGAAAACACGGTAACAACTCTCCTCCGAAGAGGCCCTCAGACAATTGTCTGCCTAAACGTATTACTCAAAACTTAACCCTAATAATACTGCATACCTAATATAAATACTAAACAAAAGCCACAGGCTTGACCCAACATTAATAAAATAAATACTGAATACTAATAACAATAATTAAATACTAATACTTCTTCGGCCTTCTCTGATAACAAATCGGCTCCAGCACATCTCTATCAATAGCTCCCTCCCCCAAAACAGCCTTGTCCACAAGGCTGGAATCAGGAAATTGCCTCCTAAAAGCTTCCACGTCCTCCCACGTGGCCTCCTCCACACCCAAACCAACCCACTGAACCAACACTTGCTCCACCAAAAGGCCCTCACGACTTGTCTGTCGACGACACAAGATCGCATTCGGAATGAACTCGGGAGCATCGGACAACAGCTCCACCGGCAACGTCCCCATAGCCTGCGAATCACCCACCACCGGTTTGAGCAAGGAAATGTGAAATACCGGGTGAATCCGCGTTGTCGCTGGGAGTTGGAGGCGATACGCCACCTCACCCACCCGAGCCAACACCGCAAACGGGCCAAAAAATCGAGGAGCCAACTTAACATTTAGTTTGCGAAACAACGCCTTCTGACGATAAGGCCGAAACTTCAAATATACCAAATCCCCAGCTGAAACTGAAGTGCACGGCGGTGCTTATTAGCCTCTCGAACCATTCGTTGCTGAGCACGCTCCAAATGGAATCTTAAATGCCGCAGTACTTCATCTCGATCCCTGAGATCCTCAGCCAACTGGTGTACCCGAACCTCGCCTAGCAAAAACCCCCGCAACACAGGTGGAGGACGTCCATAAACGACCTCGAATGGGGTGCAGCCCGCACCAGAGTGAAAACCGGTGTTGTAGCGGTACTCCGCCCAACATAGCCACTTTCCCCAATCGCCCAGCCTATCTGAAGCAAAACAACGAAGATACGTCTCAAGGCAGCGATTCAAGACTTCTGTTTGGCCATCGGTCTCTGGATGATAGGCCGAGGTTATCTTCAACTTAGTACCGGCCAACTGAAATAATTCTCGCCAGAATGAACTCAGAAAGAGAGGGTCGCGGTCAGACACAATGGAACTAGGAATTCCATGTAGACGAACCACCACGTCACGAACAAATGAGGCCGCCACCGATCGAGCAGTAAAAGGATGGCGAAGCCCAATGAAATGGCCATACTTGGAGTACCGATCAACCACCACCAAAATGCAATCTAGTCCAAGGGAACGAGGCAAACCGTTAATGAAATCCATACTGATATCTTCCCAAACACGAGTTGGAATAGGCAAAGGTTGTAGCAGTCCTGCGGGCGACTTTGTTTCATATTTGTTTCGTTGGCAAACATCACAAGCAGCGACGAATGCGGCAACCTGTTTCATCATACCTGGCCAATATACATTAGCAGCAAGATGCCGATACGTCCGAAAAGCCCCTGAATGGCCTCCTGACGGGGTAGCATGAAACTCAGCAATCAATTTTTGAGACCATTCAGAGCCCCTAGGCACTACCAAACGACCCCAATAGAACAAATGACCATGCACCAGTGCATAGTGCTGTGAATGCGACTCCCCGGACTCCAAAGTTTGAATGACTTTTGCTAAGATTGGATCTTGGCGAACTGCGGCCTGCACCTTGTCGTATTCCACCCAGACCGGCAAACTTATTGCCTGCAATTCTACATCCTCGTCACGACGGGACAAAGCATCTGCTGCTTTGTTCAGGTTGCCCACCTTATACACAATCTCGACCCGAGAAGTTTAGCCACCCAATTTTGTTGTGCCGGAGTGGTCAAAGGTTGTTGTAATAAATGTTTGAGACTCCTCTGATCTGTGAAAACCGTGAATCTGCGTCCCATTAAATATGGACGCCAATGCTGAACTGCAAGCACTAAGGCCATGAGCTCGCGCTCGTATGCAGACTTTGACAACGAACGATCAGCTAGACCTTTGCTGAAATAGGCGATCGGACGGCCCCGTTGCATGAGCACTGCGCCTAAACCTCGACCAGACGCATCACATTCGATAATGAACGGAATGCTAAAGTCGGGCATGGCCAATACCGGTGCTGTAGTAAGAGCCCGTTGGAGGGCTTCAAAGGCTTGACCAGCTTCCGGAGTCCAATGCCATTTCATTGTTGGAGTCTTTCGTAATAATTGAGTAAGGGGCTGGGCAAGCTTGCCATAACCCTGGATAAACCTGCGATAGTATCCGGTGAGCCCCAAGAACCCTCTCAAACCACGAATAGATGTCGGCGTTGGCCATTGGAGCACCGCGGCAACCTTAGCAGGGTCCATTTGCACCCCTTTATTTGACACAACATGCCCCAAATATTCCATCTCTTGACGGCCAAATACACATTTGGCTTGGTTAACCACCAACGAGTTTTCCCTGAGTAAGCCAAAAACCTGACGGAGATGTGATAAATGAGACTCCCACGTCGGACTGAACACGAGGATATCATCGAAGAAGACCAACACAAAACGACGTAAGTGGGGTCGAAACACATCATTCATCACTGCTTGGAAAGTAGAGGGGGCATTGGTGAGGCCAAACGGCATAACGAGAAACTCATAATGTCCAGAATGTGTTCGAAAAGCTGTTTTGGGAATTGGGTATTTGTCAGGCACTGTGCGTTTATTAAGCTCACGATAATCCACACAAAAACGCCAACTGTCATCTTTTTTTCGAACCAACAACACCGGGCTAGAGTACGGGCTGCAACTCGGGCGAATGATACCTGCCTCCAACATTTCATTGACAAGGCGCTCCATCTCATCCTTTTGTAGGTGGTTGTAGCGATATGGACGGACAGAAACGGGAGAAGAGTCGGCTTGCAAAACAATTTGATGATCCAGGTTACGTGAAGGCGGCAGAGAGCCTAACGGGGACAGAACCGTGGGAAACTCCTGTAGCAACTTTTCTAACTCCGGAGAAGGTGTTTCTGTAGTCGATGATTGTGCCAAATTAGCCAACTGCAACGGGGCAGCACCTGCCTCTCTTGGCCATAAGAGCCACGAGTGTGCAATGTCCGTTAATAAATGTACGTGAGCCTGCGGTGTTGCTCGACGAACAAATGAGGGATCACCCCGCAATGTGATTGTACGCCCGGCAGCCAAAAACTCCATAGTCATCAAGACCGAGTTGGCCTTGACATCCCCTAACGAAGCCAGCCACGAAACCCCCAAAATCATATCCACCCTGCCAACTGGAAAAACATAACAGTCCACCGGGAATGTAGCTGACTGGAGATAGAGCGGAACCTGACGACAAATTCCCGCAGCGGTAACCCGATTTCCATTTCCCAGCACCACTGAACAACGATGAGAAGTGTCAATTTGCAGTCCCAGTTGTTCTACCACCCGTTCCGAGATGAAGCAATGAGTCGCGCCACTGTCGATTATAGTTAAGACCCGATAATGACCTACACGACCAATCAGCTTCATTGTTCGGGGCCCATCAAAGCCTTGTGAGGATAAGTGAGAGAGCTGCAGCGAGTTAAGTTGGGAGTCAGGGTCACCCGCCGCAGGCGACTCCAACGTCGTCGGCTCAGAGGGTAAGTCAGAGTCCTCGCCTTCTTCATCGTCAGCTCCAATCATTACCACGAGCCCCTTTGTCGGGCAGACATGTAATGGTCCATATGGGTGACTGCAACGGAAACACAAACCCTTTTCCCGATGCTCTTGATATTCGGACGGCGATAAGTATTTGACACCACGGGGTCGAGTTCTAGGTGCTGTTGGGTTGGCGGAACTTGAGGAGCCGGAAAACCCCTGCTGTCCTGGAGGACGACCATTGGCATTCGCAGGTGGCCTACCTGAGCGTGCCACAAAAGATGGCGGCGGTGCCGAATTCCCTACCGGAGGAGGGCGGAAGTTTTGACGCTCGGTACGGTGTCCTGGTAGCCATGAGTTCCCGCTCAGCTTGTCGCGCCCATCGCATAGCCTGAAAGACATCCATAGATGGTTCAGCACGAACCCTGGCTCGAATATCACCCCGCAGACCCCCAAGAAATTGACCGAGGTAGTGGTCATTGGAGAGGTCAGTCACTTGAGCGACTCGAGCAATGAAAGCACGAATGTAATCCTCAACCGAACCTGTTTGACGCGTAGTAACCATGGCTTCATATGAATTAACTGTGTCATCCTCGCCAAAACGTAGTAACAATTCATCCATGAATTTCTGCCAAGTTAACGTCGGAAATCGACGTAAAACCCACTGTATCCAGTACATGGCATCTCCTTGCATGGCGACCAAGGCTAATCCCACCTTATCGGTGGGCGCTGTCTGATGGACCAAAAAATATTGCTCGGCTCGAGCTACCCACGCACGAGGCTCTGAGCCATCAAACGTAGGAAGTTCAAAACGCTGTGAAAAGGGTGGCGGGTTCAGGGAAGCGTCTGTGACAGAGGGTTGCGGTGTCACAGAAGCCGAACTGGAGGGGTTCTCGATGCCCTTCTCTTTGACCAGTGACTGGAGCAGGGATTCCAGCGTGGCAAACTTAGCACGTTGTTCATCAAGTGTCAAACAAACATCGGCCAAACCTTTCTCTATCTGATCAACACGAGTCTCCATCCGTGTCTTTGGCATCAACCGAGCAGGTCGGACCAAATTGATAGAGTGAAAGGTAGAAGAACTTGATAAATTAACTGGAATGAAAGAAAATACGGTAACAACTCTCCTCCGAAGAGGCCCTCAGACAATTGTCTGCCTAAACGTATTACTCAAAACTTAACCCTAATAATACTGCAGACCTAATATAAATACTAAACAAAAGCCCACGGGCTTGACCCAACATTAATAAAATAAATACTGAATACTAATAACAATAATTAAATACTAATACTTCTTCGGCCTTCTCTGATAACAAATCGGCTCCAGCACATCTCTATCAGTTTCAACATGCAATTTATGTAGCATAGTACCAAACATCTCCTATGATAAGTTATTACTACTATCTTGTCGAGCCGCATCTTGAAAGGTGTGATTGTTGGATTTTTAGATGCTTGGGGAATTTCGTACTCTTAGATAACTACCTTCTTTCCAGTACTATAAACCCCAAGATATGATCTGCTTCATCATATATGTAGCCTTTTTTTTTTTAATAATGTTTATTAGTTTATGATAGCCTCCTCCATCCACAGATTCTACAAAATATTGTTTTGAGGGCTCGAGATGGTAATCGTTCTTTGAGAACTCTGAGCACCAAAGAGGTAACTCTATTGTATTTTCTTGTTCCTATGTTATTGCTGTATTGATTTTCATGCTCTTAGCGCTCTGTTATCTAATGGTGTAAATTGTTATCTTATCATCTGTCAATACAATTTTTACCCTGGAACATAGCTTCCTGGTATAGTTTCTCCCCCAATCCTTAAAGCGAACTTAAACACCTAATCTTAAAATTATAAAATGTAATTGCATCTTCCTGGGATAGGTGTTACATGTTGCTTTGCTGAAAGAAAATTGCTAGCAAGCCATTAAAATCTTTTGTGATCTGCCTTACAAGATTACCTATGTAATATACTTTTGAGGTGGTAAATATATGTGCTGTATCATAGTATCCTGGATTGTGGTACGATCTTGGCAGGTCGGGCTCCATGATGGGTATGGGTATACAGAGCTGCTCAATGGTTTGAAGGGGTAGTTCTAGTTGGTCTTAAGTTTGACCTTCACCAAAGTTGTTCTTTTACCTTCAAAATTTGCTGCTGTAACCCAGAACTAGTGTGTTAAAGTATGGAGTTTCATATTCAAATAATCAGAGTGTCTTGGACTTGCATTTTAGGTCATTCCTTTTTATTATATTTTTATTTTAAAAAGTTCAGACACTTGAACAAGTGGGAAGTGGGGGTGGGCAAATCTTAATCCCCGAACTTGTTTCTACTTTCTAGTAGAGGATGCAAACTCTCATTTGAGGTCATTCATGTGTTTTCTCTTTTTAAGTTGTTTGTTTCTGGGTTTCCCTCTGAGTAAACAACAATTATATTAGTTTCTCAAAGCTTCTGATATTGCTTAATGGTAATTATCCTCCACAGAAAAAAACTTGACCCTAGTATATTTCATTTTGATGTAAGAATGTAAAGAAACCAAATTGCATTTGGAAGAGCTATATCGTTCCCTTCTTCACATATTGAACATCTCTATTTTTCTGCATGTATGTTTTAGTTTCTGTGCAGCATAAAAAGCACTTGCAGAACACTTGTAATTTGTTTGTCTGATCGTAGTGTTGTCCTGCTAATGCATATACTTCAGCCATAATTCTGCAATAAATATATCTTATATGGTAAAATTTGATTATGATGTTAACCTGAAGACATTGAATCCAGTTGCAAAATTCTGCCATTTTCTGTGCTCTCTTCTCTCATTTCTTAACTTCACATTTATATGATAAATTTCTTGGATTCGTATTATCCAATTGTTGATCACAGTTTATCTGACATTGGTTTCTGGCAGTTCCGTCACTTTGCTAATAAAATCGGAAATCTTGAGCGCCCATTTCTTAAGGAGTTCTTTCCTCGCTGGGTTGGATCGTGTGGTTGTCCAGTGCTGAAGTACGATGCTTGCTGTCTATTTTCTATTTATATTGTCTTTTGGCTGTTCAAGTATTCTTACTGATACCTTCCCTTCATTCTTCCTAGGATGGGATTTTCCTATAACAAAAGAAAAAATATGATTGAATTAGCTGTACTGCGGGGATGTACCTCTAGACCAGAGTCATGGGTAGGCATGGATAATATCAATCCCGATTCTGAAAATCGAGATGGTGTAGTTGGGTGGCCTGGAATGATGAGTATAAGGGTGCATGAGCTCGATGGCATGTATGATCACCCTATTCTGCCCATGGCTGGTGAACCGTGGCAATTGCTGGAGATTCAGTGCCATTCAAAACTTGCTTCAAAGCGCTTCCAGAAAACCAAGAAGGGCGCAAAGGCTGACGGTTCTGATGACAATGGTGATCCTGTGCCCACAACAGATGTGCGACTAAAGTATGTGTATTGGTGTAGCGGGGTTTTATGCAAGCCTTCTTTCTAACCTAATCTTTACTAAGTGTTAACCTCTTGCTAAGATTTTATCAATATGGATGCTGCAGTTCTGAGTCTCCCCTACTGTGGCTCCGCGCTGATCCAGAAATGGAATATCTTGCTGAAGTACATTTTAACCAACCTGTGCAAATGTGGGTGAGTGTGAAACTCGGATCATAACTTCTACTTCATAGTCAAATAGTCAATCAGTCGTAACAAGAAACTTTGGATGAGCCATTGTCATTCTGTTGGTATTTCTCCAATGCCTTAATGCTGTTGTGTGTGCTCTGTAGATAAATCAACTGGAGAGGGATAAGGATGTTGTTGCTCAGGCACAAGCTATAGAAGTATTAGAAGCCTTGCCGCAACTTTCTTTTTCCATTGTTAATGCTCTAAATAATTTTCTCAGTGACTCCAAGGTCCTCCTCATCCTTTTACCTCTTCTGTTTCTATTGTAGTCAGTCCTTAACTATATCTGCTCAACTGTCTTTCTATTTTTTTTCATTCAGGCTTTCTGGAGAGTTCGCATACAGGCTGCATATGCATTGGCTGCTACTACAAGTGAGGTACATTCAATGCTCTTTCCATTCCGTGAAACATTTGATTTATGGAACATTAGATGATTTAGTGTGCCCTTAATGCAATTGTTTCCTGATTTGTTGTTTTGGTCTTGATCTTTTTAGTTTTCCAAGGCAATGAAATATTTCTAGCTTTTGAACATGAGTATGCCTATGGTTTTGAGGTCAATGACTGTGAAGTTGCCTTTGTATGTTTTATGGGTCTTCACATTGTGCCAATGAACTCAGGGCTGTGTTTGTTTCCTTAATGTTTGAACTTTCTGTCTGTTTTACAGTCTGCTTGTAGGAATAAGCTATTTTCTTATATGTGCCATGTCAACTGCCACTGTTCCATTATGTAACGGAGCAGGTCATTCAGGTGGCGGCCGCTGTTCTCAGTGATTATTTTGTCACACTCAATAACATCGATAATTTTGTCAGTTGTCACTGTTAATTCTTCTGGCTTGCTAACATATCTTGCCACTATTTGGTTTTGTTATTTTGAATATTGGTTTGCTTTTTTAATATTTTGCTTTACTGTCTAATCAGGACACTGACTGGACTGGCTTGCTTCATCTGATAAACTTCTATAAAAGTCGCAGATTTGATCCAAATATCGGTCTTCCCAGGTAGATTCTTTATGTTTGATCTGAAATTCTTATACATTACGTAAGCATCAGAGGTCAACTTGTTGATTGTACACTCTTCTTTATTACTAGGCCAAATGACTTTCATGAATTCCAGGAGTACTTTGTACTTGAGGTAATGCACTGAGGTAGGATGTGATGTTTTTCAGATAAAAACAGCACTGCATTTTGTAGTTAATGTTATTAACCTTTAGTGCCCATCACCTTTAGTTTCTATGCTTCTTACAATGACTTCACTCTTAGTTAAAAGGACAATTTATAGAGATCTCGATATTTTTAATGATGTACTCTTATAGTTCATTTCAACAACCCCCCCCCCCCCCCCCGGTTTTAATGTGCACGCATCTTGCTCTTTTTTTATTTATTTTCTTAGTGGAATTTCTCTTGTCTGTGTTTGACTGTATTCCCCGTTCTAGTCACCAACCAAGCTCCTCATGGTAGTGCTAATGCCATTTTTTTGTGGAATCTTGGATACTTGTCAAACCTTTACTGAAATGGGTGTATATGCTTTAGTGTTACATGTCAGAGAAGGGTCAAAGAAATAAAAGTACAAAGATCTGATTTATAGAGAAATTGAATTTCCATAAGAGACAATTATGCTATGAATTCAGTATATAGTTTATCAATATGGATCTGTAGTGAATTGAGTGCAGTACATTTGGAGATTATTTTATTGTGTTGTCTAATGCAATTGAACTCTAAATAAATGCCCAAAGAGGGCTCTGATTTTATTTTGTTCTTTGCTTATCTATTTGGTTTCTTGCAAGCTTACTTTCATCGAGTATTCTCACAATCAAACATCTTGCTTGCTTATATAAAACTTATATAAAATCTTGAACATCCGCCTATCCCAGCTTTACATATCATTGTTGATCTTTCGTGTAATTTTCTTGTATCCTGATCAAGTTGGAATAGTTTAGGCACGGTTAAAAACCTTTAAGGTTTGGCCTATTTGCCCAACCCCCTTGAAATTCTATTGTTTAGAAGAATTTGTAAGGTGTACTAACTCGGAAGGTTTTTTAGTTACCCCTTAACTATACTTATATTCAAATTGTTACTGTAATATGTCTATCAAATGAACAGAATGAACATTAATTCCTAGGAGCAATTGTTAAACTCCTCTTTCCTCTTCTGCTTTTAAAAAATTAATTTAAACCCTTCTTTTTTATTTTTTATTTTTCAATCTTCCATGTATTTTCTGACTGCCTCTAACATGATGTTGACTCCTTCCTGAACCTAATTGCCTTTTCTCAGGATCCTAATTCAGAGTCTTATTTTATTTAGCTGAAGAACTATTGAACTTGTATTTATGTTTACCTGTAAGGATACCTACCGATAATTAATCAATGAAGAAAAACAATACTAAAATATTTTGATTCTGTTACAAATAATTCAGACAACATATTGCCTTCTTATTATCCAATAAAATTTTACTTATTTTTCAGGCAATACCACATGCAATAGCTATGGTTAGATCTTCGGACAAGAAGAGCCCTAGAGAAGCTGTTGAGTTTATTTTGCAACTTCTGAAGGTAACGATTTCTTGATTAATGAATGAGCTGTGCTGGTGATAACTGCTATTAGGTATTCCAATGTTGTGTTGATAATAATGCTAGACATGGACTGTCAATGACATGTGGGAGGCCTGTATGGGACAACTGACTGTATGTAACAATATTTTTGTATTTATAAATTAAAATATGGCTGGAACTGGGAGGATAGAGATTTACATTTCAATTGAAATAGATGGTGACCGCCTTGGGATTAGATGTGGCCTATTCTCTTCATTTTTGAGCGTGCATGTTTGCTTGTGATTGATAGATTTCTACCATTGCTATGGAAGGAAATACATAGTTGAAATTATATGTTTACTGTGCACGGTTCCTGTTGGTTTCTGAGTTAAACTTCAAATCCTTGTTTTTTGTCAGGTTGCTCACCCTAAATGTGGGATTGAGTTAATTGCTGGTTGTTCCAAGTGAATTGCTTTTTCCTGATTTTTGTTCTGGTTGTATTATGCTTGTAGTACAATGATAACAGTGGGAACACATACTCGGACGTTTTCTTGGTAGCCGCATTGATCCAGTCTGTTGGTGAGCTTGAATTCGGACAGCAGGTATCTAATCTAATTCACTTCAGTAATGTCGTGTGCTCTTGTTGACACTGCTCACTCCCCCCCCCCCCCATTTTCTCTCGTAAAAGATCTATCTAGTTTTCTCTTTGTGGATTTTCTTTGCATTCTAAGGAATTGAAGAATATATGGCCATAAATATTGATGATATCAGTAGTATGATTACGTAGCACATTGGAGGGAAATTTCCCCATCTTTGAGGGAAACTATAATTATTTCAAGTTTATTAGAAACTCGGTTTTATTTATCCATCATCTTTTTATTTTAGTTTGGTCAGTTATACTCTTAAGTCTGTCGTTTGTATCTATGTATTGCTCTTAATAACTTAATTAAGAGAGGCGAGCAATTACTTGATTTGTAGCTTGACTTATGCTGCTTGATCTTGTTGCAGAGTGTCATCTTTTTGCCTTCCTTGCTGAAGCGTCTCGATCGTCTTTTGCAATTTGACAGGTACTAACTGTAGATTGTGGTTGCAAAGATGCCTGTATATATAAAAGTCTTTTGTTTCTAACATTTTGAATAGCACAATAATGACTACTACTAGTTGAGTTGTCACCTATTTGTTGTTGGCTGTGAAAAATGACATTTCAAATTTTAAAAACAGGTTGATGCCAAGTCACAATGGGATTTTAACAATCTGTTGTATCCAATCACTTACCCAAATGGCTCTCAAACTATCAGAATTCATTCCTCTTGTAAGGCCTTCCCCGCTTTTCAATGTGCGCTTGACTGAGTCATTGCTAACATTGTATGTGCTGACTTATGCAGGATCATGTCATTGAACTTATTAAACCATATCGGGTATCAAAGACTTGGCAAATCCGAGTTGCTGCAAGCAGAGGCCTAGTTGAACTTGAATTCCAGTGTAAAGGAATAGACGAAGCATTGAAAATGTTCATTGAATACCTTAACGACGAGACATCTCTACGAGGTTTTTGTTCTCTTTGCTTTGCTCTTTACCCTGTGATTCTCTAATTGCTTGAATTTAGTATTACATTCCTAATTTGGTGTAACAGAAAAGGCATCCCTGTTTTTTAATAATCGCATGCCTTAATATTGGCTACTTTTTGGATAACTTCATCTGGTTTAGCATGTTACGCATTCTGAATTTCTACTCATATTCTTCTTTATAGGACAAACCAAATTAGGTGTCTGTGCTTTGCGCATATCGCAGATGACCAGTCAATCCAATTCTGACCATGATGTAAAGAGTGACACACTTGTTGCACTCTTGCGCTTGCTTGAAAGCCCTCTGGCTTTTAACAATATTATTCTTCGTCACTACATTTTCTGCATTTTGCAAGTTCTTGCCAAAAGGTGTGTATACTTGCACTCCCATGATAAGTGTGAAGTAATTCTTTGTTCGCTGCATGTTATAACTTCATTCATTCAGATGCGTAGACTTGGAATATGTTTTTTTTTAATTGCTTTTGGCATGGGGTGTATCAGTTCATCCTTGCTAAGAATTTGAATTCAATTGTATAATGAAATTATAAATTGGGAAATTAGAGAAGTAGGCTGTTTACCTCTTTATTGCTGTTCTGTGACGAGTTCCTGCTACTTCAGCTTTTCTATTTTGCTGTGCCAAAGTTCTTGATTAGCTGGCACAGGTTGGTTGATAGAACTGGTGATGCCTACTATTTTAAGAAATTTAAAACACCTCAGAAAAGGAAACAAGAATGAACAGGAAAAGTAAAGGCTTTGGTTTATTTCTGAACAATGCCTAGAAAATGGAAAAACTGCCATTTGTTAGCATGAAAAATGAAATCTTTCAGTGGGATTCAGTTGGTGGGGTTGGGTTATATATATCATAAAACCTGCTATATGTGGCCAACAAGACACTACGGTATCAGCATGTGAACCAGTTAATTAAAGGGCATTCAATGCCTTGATTTCTTTGTTGTGTGGATTGTGGAAGACTGGTTTGAGATGACCCTTTTTACTGTTTGGGAGTAGCCAGTAGGAATGTCATTTGTTGTTCTAAAAAATGTTGCCTAATAGCTTGTGCTATCAATGGCTAACCAGATCTAGATTGAATGCTGAACCTACTAGTCGTTTTGTGATTCAATTTTCATGAAAAAAAAAACATCTGTGATACTGATGTGTATAAGTTATGCTGCTGATTTTGTACTGTTGGAACAAGAAAGGACTTGCTTGATAAGAGAATATTTGAAGAGTTGTAGCGATTTTTTCTTGGAAATCTCAACAAAACTTGCTCCTAGAAATATTGATATGAAATTAATGCTTTTAAGTGAATTAAAATCATTTAATCCTCTCTATTTAGTCCTAGAAAAACCCCAGCTCGACTTTTAAATTGTTTGTTTTGAGTTCTATGTGGATAAATACAATATATAGTTCTTTGATGACAGATTGGTTGTTGCTATGCCTTGATTACTTATTACTGATGATATCTTATAAATTCAGGACTCCAACACTTTATGGGGTTCCAAGAGATGAGACTCTCAGGATGGGACATACGAAGACATGTAGTGAACTTAAGAACATTTTCGCTGCTCTTATCAAGCAATCCAAGACTCCTGAGCCTTCGTCTGCATCTGATATGCCACACAATCTGTTGGTTCCAGAGGTTTATACAGAAGGAGAAACTTTCCTGGAAAAACATTTACCGACTACAGCAGTTGCAACTCCTGCATTTGATAATTCTGTGATTCCGGCTACTCAACAGATATCAGATGTTCCTTCTGATGCTCCTGAACAAAGGAACTCAGTGTTGGATCTTCTTGAAGATGAATTCACAGGGATGCCTAAATTGCCATTGCCTGTTGAAGGACATCAGCCAATCGAGCAAGTTACTAACTCTTTAGCCAACACTTCCATTGAAACGGAGGCTTTGTTTAAAGCTGACACCTTCATTGAAACCGAGGCTTTGAGAGAACCCGGCACTTTGGTTGATACTGAGGCTTCCAGAAGAGCCGACACAATGGTTACCATTCGTCAAGAAAGTGAACCAGTTGGCCTAGCACATGATAGTATGCCCCCTGCAGATGCTGCCCGTGAACCTGATACTGTCTCTATCAGTCGCGAGCTAAAGAAGCCAAAACTAAAGATAAGGGTCAGACAATCTGCTGCTTCTAGTTGGGCAGAAGAACCTGATAGAGCATCTAGCCGGGCTGAGGATCCTGATAATAGGACTCGAATCTTAAACACTCAAGATGCGCACAATGATGCTGATCGTGGAGCAAGCAGTTCAGTTTCTGTTGATGCGCCGCACAGAAACTTCACCGAAACTATCAGCACGGGCAATCAGAACTTTGATGATGCAAATTCATGCCATGATGTCGGTTCTAGAGTGACAGCCAGTATAGGAAGTGCTAAACCCGCACTTGATGGAGAAGAACTTTTGAAGGAACTGCAGTGCACTGCAGATTCTAGCAAAGTGATTTCTTTCCCACCAGCTTCGGATGATCGCTTACCTACTGCCAGCACGAAGAAAATCGACAGAGAGCCACAAACAAGTGAAAACCATTTAACGACTTCTCTCGATGCCAGGAGGTATGATGGTGGAGGCAGTTCAGCTCCTACTCCTACTACTACTACTGATCCGCCGCAACTTCATGGTAAAGACAAGGAAAAGAAAAAAGACAAGGACAAGAAGCGCAAAAAGAACGGCCACCACCATGATGATCCGGAGCGCAAGGAACATAAGCGACAGAAGAAGGAAAAGAAGGAAAAGAAGCGAAAGGAGAAGGAGATGGCAAAACTTCTAGCTGAAAAACCAAGAATCACCGTGCCTTCAATTGAACTTCCAAGTCAAGAAAAGAGAGGAGTGGAAGGTGTTGTTAACCCCACCGGAGTCGAGCCGGGGAGTAAAAGGCAGCAGCTGCCTGAAACTAGGGAAGAAGCAAAGGAATTACAGAAGAGTGTTTCTGGAAGTAATGTTGGCAGTGTTCAACAACCAGGGGCAGGGGAGGCAACTGTGGCTGCCAACAGAAATGATGGCAGCTCAAATGCAGCCCCAGCTGCGGCGCCGTCTCATAAAATTAAAATCAAGTTTAAACGTAAACAATGATAATGTGTTGTAGATGCTGCCACCATTTTTTTTTGTAATGCATTATTGTTATTTAGGATGTAGTGAATCTGTTGTCTCAAAAATTAATTACTTGTACGATTGATTAATTGCAGAGAGCCATATATACATATCGCTCCAGTATATTCTGCTTTTCTCATCTGCCGTTGCTCTACAAATGCTGAAAATGAAAATCGTACGTGTGCAGTACAGCAAAAATGGTTATATATCAACTACAATAATATATAGGCATTTACGGTATGACTTTATTGAGTTAATTATCTTAAAAATTACGAATTTTAGTCAATTTTTGGAATTACAATATGTCATCTGAATTATAAACAATTAAAACTTTCAATTTTTTTTTTGTTTATGTAATAAAAACATGAATTAATTTTATAACATAATGAATCCGATGTGAGCGGTGAACAAAATGATGATGTTTTGACTCAATTCACATAGCAAAAAATGACGTTTCAGCTAAGTTTAATTTGTTGAACATGCATGTTAGATATATATCGATGTTTTAATTGATTATAAAATATTACAGGTTAATATATCATAATTGTTAAAATTGAATTCTCGTGTTACAATTACATAACTAACCTAATTAAATTCATGATGGTAAGAAAATTATTTAATTCTTTTGTCATTCGCTGACAAAATTGAGGTTCCACATCCAACGGTAAATCAAATGGTGGAGGTAGATTCATATATTGTTTGATTTGTGAGCGTGAATATTCGTATGAACAATCAAAATTCTGAATCAATCTGAACAATCAAATCTCAAGTTTCATTATTCTCACTCAGCAACAACTGTTACAATGCTTGGTATTTATATCGAAGCCAAGCTCTCGAATCTTCACACAAAAATATCTACGCAAAACAAAAATATCTAGGATAATCGACGGCACTTATTTATGATCCTATCTTCACCAAAGATCGACGGCTGCAGCTGTTCGTCGTGATTTACTCAAGGATTGCTGAGTTGGCAAATGAGCTGGCAAATGGAGCAGCTACAAAGGTGGTCCTGCAAAGCTGTGAGAATAAGAGGGCGCATCAAGAGTCTGCATGCACATGCATGCAGCGTATAAAAGAGCACATCACACATTAGCACACATTCTCATTCATAATCGCATCATATATAAAAATAAAACAAAGAATTTAATGAATAATAGGCGTAAATTTGACCGTGTGTCCCCGCTAATTAATTAAATACTTGTATACTGGGGGAAGGAAATCCTAACATGTACATACGTGATAATCTATACGTATATTAAAATAAAATTATAGTGCTAAAACTATGAATAAAAAAAAATATATCATCGGAAAAGGGTAGAAAAAAATAAATTCGATGCTAGACATTTTCAGTTGGTAGTGGACATTAGGGCTGAAGTAATTCTAATTTTCAAGTTCGGTGTTCGATTCAGTTAAGTTGCGAGTGGTGTTTTTTTTTTTTTGTCTTTTCTATTTAATTAATGCTACTAAGTAGGAATGATAATGAATAGGGTATGAATAGAGTACTACGACACCCGTCGTCATACCCACATTTTAAAAAAATTTGTGCACCCGTCCTCATGCGGGTATCAACTTTTATACCCGTCTCCATACCCTTTGGGTATTTAACTACTCATACTGTACCCCTTACCCGCATTTTAACTATTTATCTTATGCAATTCACGATAAATATTTTATAGTATTTAATAAATTTTAAAATATATTTATAAGTTACAATAAAAAAATTATAGTTAAATATATATGTACGTATATTATGTGTATGTTTTAAATATATGAAATATATATTGAATACGAAATATAATTTATATAGATGATGGAGTAAAATAACTATTTATTTTGAAAAGAGATAAAAAAGACTAAATTACGTTTATAAATTCTCACTTTTTTATTGTAGATCATTTTTATATAATATATTTGTGCATATATAATAAATAAATATTTTTTAATGTACATATATTGATGAACATCTTCTTAAGCATAGTGAGCATAAAATTAATAATATCTTTTATGATAAATTTAATGATATTTTTCTATAATCATTCAAACATACTTATATTTGTATTTTTTATCGTATACGTTTTTAAAAATATATGTCATATTTTACGTAAGATATAATCTTTATAAGCATTTATTTGTCAACTTTACAATACACACACACACACACATGAATAAATAACATAAGTTACAAATTAATATTTTAAATAGTCCAAATTTTATTCGTGTCCGATTATCGTTTTATTTCTGACAAAGAACATATATTAAAAATAAAATATATAAACATACATATTTCTTCATCATGGACTATTTATGGAATATTTAATTTAGTAATTATTATTTGTATTAAATAATTTATAATTTTAAGAATATTGATTAAAACTAAATCATAATTTGATTAAAATATAATACAAAGACCCTTCATGAAAATGCAACACTAACAATGTCATGAAATCTTCAAAAAATAATATCATATCACAATACAATTCAATACATTCAATGTAACAACAACAACAACAACAACATCAACAATAATAATAATAATAATAATAATAATAATAATAATTATTATTATTATTATTATTATTATTATTATTATTATATGGGTATGGGCGGGTTGTGTAATAAGGTATCCGTACCCACACTTGTATGAGTTAAAATTTACGGATAATTACCCGTGCCCATGCCCCTACCCCTACCCTTACCTATTCAGTGGGTAATTACCCTACCCATTGTGGGTAATTTTTGCGGGTACTCATATGATCCGTTACCCATTGTCATCCCTATTACTAAGGACTTTTCATTTTAATTTCATAATATTTATTTCTATTTAAGGCTATTAATAGTTGTTGATGCTACTTTTATTTTAAAAAATGGGTTAATTGTCAAATAAATCACCACATTTCCACCATTTTGTAAATTAGACACCATGTTTAAATCTAGTCAATTACAATACCGTGTTTTAATTTGTATGGGATTAAACATCAACAAATATTCCGGTGAGTTAAGTATGACGTATTTGGCCTAAAAATCACGTTGGTAGCCACGTCAACACACACGTGTAACAAACGATTGATCTTCAGCACCGGACTTTTGATTGTCGTGAGTTCGAGCTGGATTTGATCCCATGTTCTCACGCGGCTGCTATCATTTGGTATTACATTTTATTTCTTTTTTGTTTTCACTATTTTACATGTATCTAGTCACCTAATTTTAACCTTTATTTTCTTTTCACGGCTGCACTGGTAGACTCATATACGATTATGTGGGTAGATGTTATAAGGTGGAGAGTCTGATTAGCATGTATGAATCGGTCATCATGGGTTTACCTCGCCCAGAAGATTGGATTATGCTCGATGCCTACAGAGCTCGAGTGGTAATGCCGCCGAAGATTGGTCGTCGTGTTGGTCGTCCACCTATGTCCAGAGCTCGAGCACCGTTTGAGGCATCATCTAGTGCACGCAGGTAGTTTTGCACTAGATGCCATGGACCGGGTCACAACAGACGTGTTTGTACAGTCCATACCTATTGGGAATGTGGACCTCAATTCTCCGCCAGAGGACATTCCTGTACGGAGGAGAGCGCCTAAGAAGTGCAGCATTTGTGGTAGTACGGAGCATATACGTCCGACACGTCCGATTCGATTATCGACCAACTGATCTGTTATTTTTTCTTTCGATTTATCTATATATCGTAAATTTTTATTAAAACTAAGCGTGGCCATTTATGAATTAATCGTAGCCTTTTATTAAATTAATCATATTTATTTTATATTAAGCGTACATATTTCAACTAATTGCACAAAGATCATATTTCCATAGCAAATATAATTGAAAAATAAGATTTAATGAAAAGATATATAGAAACATAGATCCCAACATACATCCACATAGTCTGTTAAATGCTCAAGGGGTAGGCCTACCACTATAAGATAATGAATATATCCTAGCCCCTATAGATGCCCGATAAGCATCGACCTGATCCTGTGATACCTCCAAGGGAGGGCCTCCGCCCAACAACCGATCCACATACATGCACGCGTAGACTCCACAGCTGGTGCCATCCATCTGGAAATATTGCTCGTTGATTGATCTATCTAATGTCATCGCAAAAGCATGTCTCGGTGGCATACGTTGATCATGCCAAAATCCGGCACAATACAATAGATGTGGCAGTAGATGAAGAAGGGGCACCAATTCTCTATCTCGCTTCCTATGTAGCTCGGGGTCATTGGGATCGTCCATATGAAACAAGAAAGGGACATACAACTCCACAACCCAATCAGTAAGCCGTATACGAACAGTCACCCAGTGTTGCCTCTCAATGTTACAAATGGCGATCACCTGCAATGTAACACACAAGCAGTATGAAACAATGTCAAATAATATGAGGGACATGAAAGCATACTACTGAAATTTAAGTTACATAATCAGCTTTGAGCCATGAGATCTGGTATTGACCATCCTCACCCGTGATCCGATCTACAAGCCCTTGTACAGGTCTCCAACATCGATAGTGATCATCCTCGTATTCCTGTCTGCACTCAGGGTCCAGGGGATGAAGTGTATGCCATACATCAATGAGGGCCTCTTGTAAAAAATAATCAATCACTCATGTGTGTACATGACTGACGCGCGGTCGTTTCGCGCTCAAAATAAATTTGTAATGCTCTTGTGCCCACATCGAGCGTAGCTAGCTTGTGAGTACAGGTCGATCCCACAGAGAGCTAATGTGATTCCATCTTCGAGTCACCAATCAAAAAATGGGGTTTTGTGTTATCACTGTACTAAAAGTAAATCTGCAAAAGGAAATTAAAGACAATATCAAATAACAAAAGGTTCTAGTATTTGAACTAGAATTTGGTTTAAGTATAAAACTGCTCGATCATGGGCACACCGATTTTCATACACAAATAAGTCACCCAATTATAGGGACCGGATTCCTCTCTGTATCCCCTCATTCATTCTTTCATTTTAGGCTTAAAAACGATTCCTCGTCAAGTAAACCCCTAACCTATCACCCACCCCCTGGTTTCCCTAAGAGATGTAAATGATAGGAAGCCTTGTGCCTCTAGACGAACCCAGATCTGTTGTATTTATCGATTCCTCGTGTGCCCACAACAACTTATCGATTCCCTTATTACTATATGAATCAACACATAGTCACGATTCATCAATTCAATTAATAGTGGTGTGCCCTCTACGCCTAACGAGTGATCAGCCACATTGGGTATTTCAGACACACACTCACGTGGAACAGGTTCAAGAATCAACAGAAATCTATCATGCATTACTATGCCCATTTCGGCCTCACGAGTCCAGATTTGTACTTAAACCATTTTTATTATTCAAACACCAGAAATAAAGATCTAGCCAAACAGGCTAGACATAATTAAAATTACAGAAATGAAAGACATAATATAAATGAAAATTTACGAATTTATTAGGTAAAAATCTCAACTTCAACGATGAGAAACATAAACATAATCCTAAGTCCCAATGGCTTAAGGTCTATTGGGTTGTTTGTGGCTGCCTAAGCAGCGTACGAAAATGAAATGTAGAAAAGTAAAATTGTAGCAATGTTTCTTACTTCCAAAGCTGTATTTCCAGAAAATAAAACTAGCTTAAATAGTTACATTTCCGATTTAGAGTTTCCCCAACAAACTGGGGTCTTCACCGGCTTCCGGATCCGGCGTGCCCCATCCTGATCTATTTGGATAAGCCTTATCTCGATCAAATCCCTATTTTTTAGGGATTATGCGTATCTCTTAGTTGCCACGCATCTTAGGAGTCCAGCTTATCACCAACTCTTATTCGGATATGCAGCTATTCTTCACGGCTCTAGCTTTCAACAGAATCTCGAGTTTTCCGCGAATGCCCATTCTGGCCTGTTGTCGAGTTTGTACGAGCAATGTGGGCACGACATCATCTGGTCAGCTCCATCCATTTCTGAGATGCCCATTCTGCCTCTCGAATGTAGGGTGGATGCTAAAGAAGTTCATTGTGCCTCTAAATGCAGTTTATAGCGAGGAGACAATCATGAATAATTGGGCATAAAATGCCCCTTTCGCTAGACTCGCCTTCTGAGATGCCATTTGACCGCAACCTGGTTCTTTTCGACTCAAAACAGACTAAAAATGACATTTATGATGAATAAAATGCTCATAAAATCACAAAATAAATGGACTTATCAATGACTAATTTACAATTTTTTTAAAAATATCCATTTCAACTTACATAGAGACCGATAGCCGCGATCGTTGTCCTACACTTGGTATCTCTCTGCATTCTTCGACTGGTCGTTGATAAGAAATAGCTAATGGCCTGTTCGTGTATCTCTTTATCTCAATCCTCGAGCTCATCAAACCACACTTGCCATAGTGGCAAATCATTCATGAGAATCAGGACATTCGCACTGCGATCCATCTGCCTGAATCGGCTATATGCCGTTCTCAAAACCAAATCATCTTGAGAGTTCAACAGCTGCTGAATGTCACTGAGTCGAGATGTATCAGCACTCCGTAGAGGTAGAGTGGACGGTTGAGTCCCAGATGGATCGACTGGCTGGGGAGGTAGGGTGGACTGTCGAGTCACAACTAGACCAGCGGTCTAAGGAGATGGAGTAGACTGTCGAGTCCCAAATGGATCGGCGGTCTGAAGAGGTGGAGTGGGCGACCTATGTCTCTAACCTTGCTCTCTATGCAACATATCTACAGCCCGCTGGATAGCCTCCTTGATACGGGGCATCATATCCTCCCGCACTGCTACCACAACCCTCTGAAGCCAGCGCTCCATAAAGCTCTTTGATGGCTTGACCGCAGCTCGTGGTGCCCGTCCGTGCTCCCGACTGCTCTGAGACCGATCCCTCCTCGAACGCTTAGTCCCCCATGCTCGAGAAGGGCTGACTCTATGATCCGCGATCTCATCATCTTGACTCTGAGGCCTCATCTGTGGAGATCGGAGACCCAAAATCTCATCATCCGACTTATCTCTCAATGCTCAGCTCGATTGTGGTCTCCGACTAGACCTCGTCCATCAGGCTGATGGCCTTACCACACTCACCACATCAGTAGAACAACAAGATGCTACATTACGAAGCATCTTCTTCTTGTTGCCCTTTCGAGGGGAAACAAATCTCACACTCTGACCATCGCCCTCAAGCTGCATGCTTTGGTAATACGACATCGCCGTCTCATCCGGTGATGGCACCAACGAAACCAACCTTAAACGCATGAAATTGATAATATATTTAATTATTAATTAACAATAACAAATTTGATTTTATAAATAGATAATTAAAAAGCATAAAAACATATCGGTCCGGCCAATAAGGTGGATACGTTGACGTTGGGACGCATGAATGTCCACCTCAAACATCGAGACAAGGCATGCGGGCTACTGAACACACCAATCTCACGGGCCAACGTGGGTATCACCTCAGAAGCCCATATCTGTAAAATAAATTGATAAATGAGTTATGTTTTGGCTTGATTTAATCACGCAGAACTAATTAATTTATAAGAAAATGAAAACTAATTACCTGGAGCGCCCATATCGGCCCATAAAAATGATACGTCTTGTCGCCTCTCCCGCCCATAGTCTGTCGATCAGCGGGAAGGAGGCTGATGAAGTGCATCAGCATCTGGTATAAATATGTCTCCCATGGAAAGACATTCTATCTGTCGACATCCTCTATGAGAGCCCACACCCATGGATCTATTATCCGGTTCTGATCTAAACAGAAAATCATTCGGTATACAAACAATATGTTCACAACCTTAACATAATCCAGAGGGTCTCTAGCCATACGCATATGTGTGAACCTATCCTCCAACTCTTTCACGGTCGTGCGCTTCCCTTCAAACAATCGAAAGAAGACCGCTCTCGACGGAACAACATGTGCGCCATTCAGATCGAATGTAGAGCCACCAAACTGTAACCCCGATACGAGGTTGTACGCACTGGGGCTGAATTCCAGTACGGAATACAGATTGACCTAGCTGGAACCATGCCTCTTATCCCTAAAGTGCACGATCTAACACGCGCACCTCGCGACTCATCACAGCATGTATCACCATTTTCTAGACGTCACCACCAGTGTAGTCCAGGAAATAACCAAAACACCCCGCTCTAAACAACTGCACGACATCATCACCACCTATAATATGTAACGTCGCTCTGATCTGGTCAACTGCCTCCGGCCTAGCATAGACTATGATTATCGGTCTCAGCCGCTGTAGTGGCTGTCTAAGCCAATCAATCTAGTGACATTTACACAAATTTACAATCAAACATTAGTTTAAATTCTTAAAATTATATTTAAATTAAACATCTTTAATAATTAAATACACTGTAAAGAAAAATCACTATTACTAATAAATGGGCTACTATGATCATTTAAGGCTGCGATTATTTTTTAAGAGAAAATGATTAATATTTAAACGGATACGATTAATTTTAAATTTTTTTGAAATTATACAATTATTCTTCTAATGGCTACGACTAAATTTTAAGTGGCTATGACTAATTTCTAAGATTATTTTTATGGCTACGATTATTTTTCATAGGGATACGATTAATTTTACAAATTATCCAATAGGCTACGACTATTTTGTTAGTTTTGTATACTGGAAGACTTGTCTTTGTATACTTTTCTGATGATATGATGATATGAAATGAAAGTTATTGCAGTCACTGTTTGCATTTAGATTATGTTCTATAATTGTTTTATGCAATGTTCCACATACTTACATTGTAGATGATATGGTGTGGGGAGTCACACGGTAAAGATCATATCATTAGAACCTTGTAATGTATTAAAGAGCTCACGGCTTAGATGGTCCTGAACACACCATCGGTACACCGTAGAATAATCTGATAAGTTAGTTTATATTGGCTAACTGATTATTCTAGTACACTGGTTAGTGTATTGAGGAGGATAACGATAGGATACTATTCTCTGTCTCTGACCCAGTTACTGAGAGAATAAAGATCCACAGAGTTCGGGTTCTGAACTCATGTGATATTGGCAAGCATATGTGTGTGTTGTTTATTACTTTGATTTATCAATGGGTGAGATCTTTTCGTAGATCGAATTCGATATCTTGGGTAATAACAATGTATACATGATGTCTCGAGCAGTATGCATGAGCACTGTGTCCTGGTGCGCCAGGTTGATGATGTTCTCTTGAGGAAGCACAAGTTCATGTTGAAACCCTGCAGGTGGAATTTATTTCGTACATGAATAAAGCTTGTGTGGTACTACTCAAGGTTTTAGATGTTAATTAATTATAGCTGTCAGAGGCTTTCATAATTAATTAATGAACATTATATCTTAAACACGGGGAATGGCTGAACTAAAGGAGAAAGCATATTCGTAAATATGTATTAAATTGGTAGGTCAGTTTTACTTCTTTAGTGGAATAAAAGTAAAACTTAATTTATTTAATTATATCCTAAGTTTATTGGATATTGGATATTAAATAAATTAGTGGGCCAATTTAATATTCTTCTAGATCCCTGTTGTAGCCCAATTGACTGATAGTGGACTGGATATTGAACTTGAGATAGAGGCCCAGCCCAATAGGGCTGGAACATGAAATTTCGCCCCTCCCTATATATAAGGGGAGGGGGGGCACGAAATTTGATGATGTTATTCATTGGAAATCAGCCCCTCTTAGTCTCTCAAAGTTATCCATAGATTTCACAACTCTATCTAGTAGATTTCAGCCCACTCTGAATCTAGATACAGTCTGGGAATACAACAGAAGATCTTGGAGTGGAATACTGTGGTGCACGATTTTGAGGTCATAGGTGGCGCCAACTACAGTTCATTCAACAGCAAGATTAGATCTTTAATCTTGTCCACAGACCGTCTATCGATTTGTAAGTAGATTCGATTCTATGTCTTCCGCTTTATTAGATTCGAATCTGCTTTGCATGCTTTTTGTATAGACTGTGATAAACATGCATGTTACATAAAATTATGATTTGCATGAACACGGATTAATGAACATCCAAATGATCCTGCAGTGGTTTAATTCGAAAAAACCCCAACATATTTTTCTAAAGGCCTACGATTAAAGTTTAAGAGGCTATAATTAATTTCTATGAGCTATGATTAATTTGTGAAAATAATCTTAAAGCTACGATTAATTTTTCTAAGGGCTACGATTGGTAAATTTTGTTCTACGATTAAATTTAAAAATAATTTTATAGGCTACGACTATTTCTAAGATCTATGATTAATTTGTGAAATTATTCTTAAGGCTACGATTAATTTTTCTTAAGGCTACGATTGGTAAATGTTGAGCTACGATTAAATTTAAAAAAAATAATAGGCTACGACTAGTTCTAAGAGCTATGATTAAGTTGTGAAATTCTTCTTAAGGCTACGATTAATTTTTCTTAAGGCTGCGATTAATTTGTGAAATTATTCTTACGGTTACTAGTGCTCCAAAGATACGATTAAAATTTTAAGTGCCTACGATTAGTGCTTCGTAATCTACGACTAATTCCTAAAAGTCTACGGTTAATTGTTTAAGTGCTATGATTACTTTAAACTGTGCTACGATTACTTTACAAAGCGCTATGATTAAATTATAGTGGGATACAATTAATTAAAAATTAGCTACGACTAAGAGTAGAGAGCTACGATTATAATATAATGAGTTCAAATAGTCTACAACAAGCATATATGTTCATAATTAATGGTCTACGATAAGCATATATGTTCAAATAGTCTACGAGAACCATATATGTTCAAATAGTCTACGATTAGTGATTAATTTACAAAAAAAAAAAACAATTGATACGATTAATATTCAGAATTCAAATATTTTATATCTCAAATTTCAACTTCTATCAAAACCCATATATCACAAACAAACTAACCTCAGAATTGTTAGGAATCGCCGGGTTCATTCCTCGCTCCATTTTCACCGATTTACAGTTTACGGGGTTGCCGGTAATCCTTCTCCTTCTTCAATTCGCGAATTCAATTTTTTAGGAGTGGGAGGGAAGAAAAAAAATGAAAATTCAAGTCGTTATGAGAGAGGGAGCCGTTTTGCAAGTAATGTTATCCGTTTATGAGAGAGGGAGAGCGGTTTATGGAAGACGGTTTATATTGTATTTATTTCAAAAGTTTCAAACCCTAATTATGATATTCCTTTTGGGTAGTTGAATTCAACTCATGCTCGATTTTATTCTTGTGTCATAACTTTTTAGACACAAAATCAGATATGCAATTAATCGTAGCTTCTGAGAAATTAACCATAGCCATTAAAATTTAATCAAAGCTTCTATATAATTATTCCTAGAAATTTTAAATAATTGAACAATAATTTAAACTAATCGTAGCCATTTTCAATTAATCGTAGCTTTTGGTTAAATTAATCGTAGCTTCTTATAAAATTATTCGTAGCCATTTTAATCGGTTGTACAAATACTAAAACTAACCGTAGCCATTTTCAATTAATCGTACTTTTTGGTAAAATTAATCATAGCCAATTTAAAAATAATCAGAGCATTTTATTAAATTAATCATAGCCAATTTAATTAATCGTAGCTTTTATTAGAACTAATCGTAGCTATTCTAATTTAATCGTTAGGCCAGGGTAGTTGTGGGTTTTAAATTTTTAACCATAATATTAAGTACTCTCTGCAAGAAAAAATATGTAAAGTACAAAAATTGACGTGAATTGTAAGCTTTTTTAGATTTTTTGGGACCCATCTAATTGGGTAGTGTGTAAAGTAGTACAGATTGCCGAAAAAACTACCTACTTTTAAATTTTGCTTATCTACCACAATTTTGACTATAATTGTTAGTGCCATCGTCATGTACTGAGTTTTGTGTTGTTGAATTGGCGAGATATGTTCGACAATGTGTGCCTGGGTATGTCCCACGAAGATTTGTTTTCCGCTGTGCAAGAAAAGAAGAACAGTTGGTGAACTGTTCCAGAGTATGTCCCAGACAGAACTAGAGACACTCTATTTATGGCAGTTTCCTTGTTGGAAAGATCTTGCGCCAAACCAGTTCAGAAGGTCAAGATTGTTTCATTTTACTGCCTTGTGGTGTAGATCCGGTGCTGAATTAACCCTCCTACACTTGGGAAGTATCTACACACGTTTGGAAGGCCACAAACCACTTCCATGTTGGCGGCGGATGGAGATCGACGCCTATATGAAGACCGAATTGAGGAGCAATCGGTACCACTTATATTTTGTTTAGATTCTAGTGTTAGAATCAGTTTGTGGTCGTTCTTGTAACTAGTAGTTGTTCATTAAAACGTTCAACGTAATAGACTAGTTTTGAGTGTTTACAAGTGAAACACGTGAGGGGATTTTTATTCCAGTTTTGTACGCAATCTCGGGAGAGATTGTAAGTTGAAGTCGTGGGTAGCTAGAGGGAGTCTAGTGTCACGGTTGTGAGGGGATCTTACAACTTTCGGCTAGCGAAAGAGTTCAAGGAGAAGAACGGGCGACATAAGGCGGGAAGCTTGTATGTGTAAGATCCTTAATACACTCTTCAAAAGAGTACCAGTCGAATCTTCAAGTTTGGGAGCAATCCCCCAGAGTAAGCTGTTTGAACCGAATGGGTTATCATCTCATGCGTTTTTACTGCTTTATTCGTTTATGTTCTTGCATCTGTCCCACACATATCACAGAACAGTTTTTAAGCAGTTAACTAAAAACGTTTAAGCACGTATTACTGTTTTTCAATAATTTTACCTAGAAATATAGTTTTCCCTTTATTTGATGAGGTCCTACTATTTTGAAAGTTTATATACCTACTTTATCTATAAAATGAGGTAGAAGGAATGTATCCAAAAACTCTCATTTTCGATCTCTCTTCTATTCTCTCTCTCTCTCCCCTCCGCTAGCATCTCATCTCTCAAATTCTTCTATCAGCTATTCTACCAAATTTATATAAAAATCATCACAAAATTTGAGGAAAACGTGGGATCACTACACTATCTTTGCATCAAAAAATGATATGATTATTTTCTTACACCACTTTCTATTAATATACACAACATATGATTGTGTCTGTCTTTGCATCAACCAAAATGCTACTACGGTAGTATATTATAACAAGGCAGTGGTGAATATATAAGACAAGATCTTCCAGCATAGAGAGAGCAATTTTCTGTATTACTATATTATTTTCACTAACCACCAATAAATTATATTCTAAATGTATAAAAGTAGGCAAAATGAAATAGGAATTGAGAAATAAGGGCGAAAAATAATATCTTGCAACATTTAAGGCAAATAGATTCAAACACAAGAATATTGTGAATGGCGGTTAAAAAAGAAAACTGCAGCCTGCAGCATTAGTACATACTAGTATACTAGTATAAAAAACTCAACGAAACCAAACTACTGCAAACATGAAACTAATGCTCATAGAGTTTTCGATTTCTTCGCGAAAATTCTCAGTATACACAGCAGCAGCTGCAGAATTAAATAGTTCAGATAGGATAATTGGTTATCAACTAAAGAAGAGTTCCCATTAAGTCATCAACACTACAACAATCAGAATGGCAAAACTGGAAAATCAAGGCTTGTAAAGTACGTCGCTCGTGAAAATTGTATTCGCTTCATATGAAAACAAACTTCAGTCATGCAACGGCTTCAGCAGCTAGATCACTCGAAACTTGGTGCAGTAAAGAGCTAGTCTTTAACAGTCGCCCGAAGTATCTTTACATCATGAATAGGCCTGCACTAACCAAGTACCGCGTCAAAACCATTTTCCAAGCTCAGGAATACCATGCAGGTGATGAAAATTATTGGTTTAAAAAGTGGTGCTGAAAAAACTCATGAAGAATCAAGTCCGATTTACTACTGAATGATGATGACACTACCATGAATATAAATGTTTCATGTTTTAAGCAAAATCTAGCTTATTGAATGGAGATAAGCACATCATTTGGGAAAGAGGACTTCCCTAACAACTACACAGTGTTGAAACCACAGCATCATCGTTACTGTCAAAAGCTAGTTATGAATGATAGTACCATGCAAATTTCTCAATTAGGGTTTTACAACATGTCTTATTCTAACGCCCAGCCTAGACAACCAACTGAATTTGCTTTCATGTATGCTACTGATTAGCTTAATATAATTTAATTCTGCACATGACCAAGAGTAACAACTCAATGGACATACCGATCAGTGTTATCAGTCTGAACACTGCCGAGTTTCTTGACTATTTCCATTCCCCTGCATACTCTTCCAAATATTGTATGTTTTCCTACAACAGAAAAATTGTGGCACACTTGTCAAAACATGAAACAAAGGCATGCTAAAAGTTGTAAAAAAAATTAACTGCAGCTACATCAAGATGATGAGGATCAAACCACTTGAGCAAAAAAAATAGATGAACAACAATAGCATGCCATAAATTATCTCTTGATTTCTGGACTAATATGATTACCATCCAGAGATGGTGCAGGAGCCAAAGTTATAAAAAACTGGCTCCCATTCGTATTTGGACCAGCATTTGCCATGGATAAGATACCAGCTCCTGTATGCTTCAACTCCCTATGTATCTCGTCATCAAAGTGCTTGCTGCAGAAATAAAACAAGATGAAGTCAATTTTAAACCAAAATTTTCCGGTGAGGAGTCATCTCCTCTCATCCAAAGTTGAGAACATAGCAGAATGTGACAGCAGATTAGCTAGCATTCTCGAAGAATATATAACAAATCCAGGTAAAATTGAATACAGATCATAATATAAATCCCAAAAGAAATGGAGAAACCCTATCTATTAACTTCTTCATTGGACAAATAGAAAATTACTTGCTAAATAACAATAAACATGAAAAACAAACTAAATAAAGAAAACCTAACCGATCCAAAAAGCTCTATTCAACCTCAAACGCACATACGTAAAAATCATTGGATGAAAAAAAAAACAGCTAAAATATAATTCATATCCTGTATATCGAGAGAGAGAGAAGCTATAAACCGACAGAAAAACACATCCTAAAGAGAGAACAACCAACTAACAAAGATAGTTAACAGCAGAGAGAGAGAGAGAGAGAGAGAGAGACCCGTAGATGGATTCACCACCCCTACCAGTTCCCGTAGGATCACCTCCTTGCACAACAAAATCCTGCAAAAGAAAAAAAAGCACAAAATATACATTAAAACACGAATATACAGTATAAAATCGACCATCTCAAAACAAATAAAATTTCAGAGAGAGAGAGAGAGAGAGAGAGAGAAAGAATAGGTTTGCGGATAGATGAAGAACCTTAATGATTCTGTGGAATTTGACGTTGTTGTAGTAGCCCTTGCGAGAGAGCTTAATGAAATTCTCGCAGGTTCTAGGCGCGTGGTGATAGTACATCTCGACAGTAAATGGGCCCATCGACGTCTCCAGAGTAACCTCCGGCGGCCCGCCGTCAGCAGTCGCCACCGCCTCTCTCCGCGCCATTGAATTTAGTTCCTCTCGACAAGGCTGAGAGCCTGAGACGGAAAAGAGTGAGTGTGCGTTCAAAAGGGTCGGTTCGGCCTTTTTGTCGAGGATGGTGGGTCGGGTACGGGTTTCGTATGCTTCGGGTTAATGTGCGTGGTTGTACAAAAGCACGCATGTGGAAATAAATTATTTAGGCACCAGATACAAATAAGACTTATTTGAGATGGATAGGATCAAACCGTAAAAAAAAACAACTCAGTATCAACATTAAAAAGTATTATTCAAAATTTTAAAAGAATCATCTGCATCACTAAAAAGTAAAATGTCTGGTAGTTATCTTATGCTAGTTTATTTAGTTCAAATTGTAATTTTTATCATTCCAATTGATGTTAAGAGTCTAGGAATTCAGGACTTTTTTTGGGGTTCATGGTGTTTAAGGTTCAAGGTTTTTTAGGGATTTATTTTGTGTTTTTTAGAAGTTTATTTTATGTTTTTTAGGATTTTTTAGGGGAGGGAGTTTAGAGGTTTATTTTGTGTTTTTTTAGGATTTTTTTTAGGGATTTTTAGAGGTTTATTTTATGTTCTTCAGGGTTTATTAATTACATTTTAGGATATGAATCCATATTCATTTCAAACAAATTAAATCAATTTATTTTAATTTTAGTGTTCACTAATGTTATTTTAGGGTTTAAAATTTTGGTGAACAAAAGAAAAGGAACAAACAAAAAATCAGATAAAAAAATTGAAAAAAAAGGGAAAAAAAGCCAGGGAAAAAAAATAGGCGCGCGTGGACGCCACGGCCTGCCGCAAATAGTCTTGAATAAGACTTATGCATGGAAGTCCTTCTCAATTATTTAAGAGTTTTATTAATTTAAAGTTCGAAAATGGTATGTTATCTTTTAATTTTAGATCTGAAAAAAAAAAATTAATTTACGGCTTTAATAATAGAATCCAAGGATAAAAAATCATATTTTGATTATTTTTAATAAGTTCTAAATTTTGCTCTAAATGTATATAAATTTGGGATGGATCATTTATGTGTAATAATTTCATTTAAAAGTAATTTTTAAATAAAAATGAACGAAATAAAATATTTTTGTATCCTCAAATTAAGTTTAGTGAATAAGAGATGTGTTATAATGAGTACCGCGCTTCGTGTGAGAACTAGGAATGTTGCTTATTTATTATGATTTTATAGTTTATCTTATTATATTTTAGTTTAGCACTGGCATTTAAATATAACAAGATAAGTTATAATTTAAAAAAAACACTAAAATATAATAAAGTAAACTACAAAATCGTAATAAATAAGTACTGTTGCTAGTTTTCACACAAAAACTCCAATACCCGAACATCTTACTATATATTGATGGTGAGTATAATAATTTATATATATTTATACACATAATTGTCATGACACAAATCAACCTATCATCTTGAGAGAGATTAATGCTAATGAAAAAAAAAAATTATATATTGGTGATGAGATGACTAAAGCATATCCTAAGTATGTATAAAAGTTCTACGTCAGTGACACATGGCCGATGGTGGTATACATTATCAATTTGATACATTTTTTTTTAGTACATCAATTTGATACATGGAGATATGTACAACTATATTTATCAATAAATAAATAAATAAATAAGGAAATAAAATGATAACAAATCAAATGTATTAATACTCAATCTCCATGTAATTGTATTTGGAAAATACGAGGCTTACAAATCAAAAAATGAAGTTACTTTAGTTGTGGTATAAACTGAAGATATATAAGGGTTAAAAAGGGAAGGAAAATGAAAAGGCCAACATGAGAAAACGAAGAACAAGTCAGTGGTTTCATTTCAAATATTGAGAGTAAATTAATTCTTGCACCTCTAGTCATAATTAGCTAGAAAATATGACAAAGTATACGTATATTAACAAAGAATAAAATTATTTGCTCTAAGATTTATGGCTATTGTGTTTATTCATCATTTTGTGTTAATCTACTTCTTTTATGAAGAAAAGTCTAAACTAGGTTAATGTTTTATTTAGTGAAGCTCCACTGTTCCATAATATTATTTTGGTGTAGAACACATGTAACTTATAATTTATAATTTTTAATCTATACTCTACAGAAATATGGTTTATCGTATATAATTTAATTCCATTTAATATTTTTGAGAATTTTCATTAATTATAAGTACGATAAAAAACATATATTTATATCTGATAATAAATAGATTGTATATATAATCCAACAATATTAATTGTGTGTTTGTATTTATGTGTGTGTACATAGCATAAAAATTATGTGTGAGCAGCTAGACATTTAAAAATGTTAATAAGTTAAAGACCAACTATATATATAACTTGTACTAGTACCGAGAAGGATTGTTTAGTAATTGGGGGCACATGATTTATCATCTTCATCATCAATTAAGGTTTTATATTGACCGACTATAGTTTTAATTAACTATTTTATTTCTCATAGTATATCAGTGGCAATTTTAACTAGATGAGATTGTTTATTGTTGATAGAAACATAATTCAATTAGAGAATAATACAATATTATTCGTCTTTATATTTTAGCAACCTATATTTGTATATGTTGATTTGTTGCATGTGTTGGATAGATTTCATTGAGAAAATGCGGCTTTAGGATCTCAAATATTGTAAACTTTGGATTACAGGTAAGTAGAAATCCATTTGCAACTGTAATGTATGAACATATTATTATTTGATTATATGTGTAGAACCGAAATTCTGCAATTAATTTCGTTTGGATCCGGACTCCGTCGATCTACAAAGCAAAGACAAAATCGTGAAGCCAAATGACCATCAAGGGGTTGACGATCGAACGGACTCCGACGCTCAAGCCAGAATCGATTTAATGTATAAAACTCGAAATGAATATGATCAAGAAATTAGAAGAACAATAATAAAGTTAGAGAATTTAGAGGTTAGATGTGAGTTCGAAATTGAGATCGCAAGCGTCTATTGCCTCCCTTTCGTCAGTTGTGATCGAGCCTTTTATAAAAGGCTTTTAACTGATTTCCCCTATTTTTGGTGATTAGTTTTATTGAGACCGGGTCCAACCTTATCCGTGGAAGGGTTTTTTACTCGGTCTCTTCTATAACGGTTACTAGAATTTTGACTTGGTCTCTTCTTCTTGCGGACGCCTATCTTAGACCTCCCGATTTTACCTTTCTCATTTACTTTCGATCTCGTGCTCGAGGTTGTATCGTTCGACCTTATACCCATTGGGCTGTGCTGGGCCGTGCTACTTTGGGCCTTACTAAAAATTACCTCTATAGTTAGCTCCTCATTACTTGATTCTTGTATTTCAAGGATCAGAAAATGAATGTCGGTGTTCAATAGTCGTTATCTTGGCTCAGCCCTACGTTTAGATGCTGATTTAGCTTCGGAAGCGTACTCGGATGCGAAATATGGATGGATCTTACTGAGGTCATGAGAGCAGACCTCGTGGAGCTCCAGACCTGAAGGCAGGTCTTGCGGGAGCTTCAGAGGTCGTGAGAGCAGACCTCATGGAGCTCCAGACCGGAAGACAGGTCCTGGGGGAGCTTCAGAGGTCGTGATAGCAGACCTCGTGGAGCTCCAGACCTGAAGGCAGGTCCTGGGGGAGCTTCAGAGGTCGTGAGAGCAGACCTCGTGGAGCTCCAGACCCAAAGGCAGGTCCTGGGGGAGCTTCTGAGGTCGTGAGAGCAGACCTCGTGGAGCTCCAGACCCAAAGGCAGGTCCTGGGGGAGCTTCTGAGGTCGTGAGAGCAGACCTCGTGGAGCTCCAGACCCGAAGGCAGGTCCTGGGGGAGCTTCTGAGGTTCTGAGAGCAAGCCTTGGGGAGCTCCAGACTCGAAGGCGAGTTCGGGGGAGCTCGAGGCTTTGAGAGCAAGCCTCTCGAGGAGCTCCAGACTCGAATGCGAGTTCAGGGGAGCTCGAGGCTTTGAAAGCAGGCCTATCATTTTGAACATTGAACTTCCGAATACGAGCTGAAGAAGTCGAGGCCATGGAGGCTAGTGAAAAGACTTTGAAGAAATCTGCAAGCTTTTATATTTGCAATAACAGAACAAAGTAGACATTAAGTTAAATCTGTAGTCTATAAAACCTAGCGTAAAAAATGACCAATAAATTGACAGAGTGATGGAGAATATATAATTATTGCTGTAGAAATATTGGAACATCGAAACTCAAGATTTCTCATGCGTAAAAGCATAGTCATTAAGTTTGGCATGTATAAAAGGAATTCCTTTTATATTTCACAAGTAGCAGCTTAGCAGAAAAAATAGAAGCATAGCAGATTGTACATTGACAGTAAAAGTAGGATTAATACTCAGCATAGAATAGAATATAGTAACACTAATTTCATTTAATACTCTCAATTTTAGCTCCAATTTCAAGCGAAGCAAATTGGAATAGTCGCATTACAGGCAAAACTATGGTATGAGCATTAATCAGAATAAAAAACTCTCATTTTTCGGCCACTTAGTAGATTTTAACCAAAGTCTATTCAAAGTAGAAGAGAGCATAAGTTTCTGCAAAACTTCCCAACAGATAGGGTTATAATTCGCATGTGTTCATTTTTTTTTAACAGAGTTTAACCAAAATAGCTTTTGCAGATTAAAGAAACAGTGATCAGCAGGACTTAGAACATAACTTCATGGCCTACTTAGTGCATGCGTACTGTAATGAAAACTCAAAGAAGATCAGACAAATATGTTTACTCACTAAGGCCAAATCCTGATCTGTACAACATATTTGTTATAACCAATGCAGCAGCAAATGTACAGATTCATAGGTTTACAAGTTACATATACGCTTATGATTATCGGTTGTCCTATTTAAGTCAGTCTCCAACAATAAATATGAATTTAGATCTTTGTTAGAGTACTATCACACTCAATTTGTGTATAGAAAATCCAACAGAGACCTGCATTTTGTAGTTTACATAATTTAGGGTATTTAGGGTGACAACAGCTTCTCATGCTAGAACAGCAAATGACCACCACATTATATCCAAAGGATTAAGAGCATGTATCCATGTTTGCAGCTAGGTTAACTCTAGCAGAAAGGGAAATAACATCAAAATGTTCTAGCAAATAACAACACTCTAAGCACACAAGTATTCTGATTCTTGAGGCTTTCTTGTAGTTAACAACATTTAGAGGTAGGTTAAGACAACACACTACACATGCTTAACTACAATGTATATCAGATTATAACTTTTTCAATCTAATGCCATTTCAAGCATGATCAACAAACATGCAACATCACACATATCAATCTGCTAAGTAGCCATTAGACGTAGCAGAGCTGTAACTTTTTTATTAAATAATAAGATGATGTAGGCAACAATATTTAAAGAGAAAAATAAATAAACTTGATCCACTGCAGGGTAGCAATAGATTGAGCATGCAATCAGTCACGCATAGACATTCAGTTTATGCTTAAATAATGGGCATTAAGCCTCACAAGATAAGCCATGCACAATGGAGGAGCATGTGAGAAAAACACTCGGCATAGAGTACATCAACATAGGTAAAATCAAATGCGAGTAAGCATCCAGTAGATGTAAAAGAGCTACAACATAGATGGTGCATGCTTAACTCAAATATCAACTTTGAAAATAAACAAAATTAGTTCATTTTAACGTAGTCGGCCATTCATTTTTTACAGATCTTAGGCCTCTATTCTAAGCTTAATAAACATAATCAAGAACAAAGAGATGTGCATTCAAACATATTCCAAACCAGTTAAGGTCATTTATAGCATATAGCCATTAGGAATCCATGCAGATTAAGCACACTCTAGGTGTAGATTAACATCATGTAACAATAGTGTTGCAGATTTTGATGTAATTGGAACCCTTATGTGCAGGTGGTTTCAACTGATAAACAAAGGCAGACAATGTCGTTAAAGAACAACAATTATTTGCATATTAGGCATTCCATGATACATCCCCAACGTAGCATATGGCATGATAATACAAATCTAAACATACATGATTCATTTTAGAGCAAAATGATATTCAACTTTTCAGATCTTAGGCGTACAAGATAGACAAAATCTTCTGCAAACAAGCAGCAAAGGCTACAGCAGAGTTATTGACTTGCTTCATTTTTCAGCAAACAACTTTTAAAACGCAATTAAGCACACATTCAAGCAAGAGTAGCAGAAAAAACATTGCTTAAAAAGAATAGCAGAAGGCTACCTTTTTTCGAAGTTTCATTTTAAGCAAGCCATTTATGAAAAATATGTATTCAATCAACATACCATAGAAGCAGCATGGGTGAGATAAAGGTTAGGACTAATGATGAAATTCAGCAGGGAACATGATGCTTAAAACATAACTACATTTGGCTTCTCTTTTCCAATCATCGTCGGGAAGCCATTCTTCCTAAGTTCATTTTAAGTCGGCCAGTGGAAATTAACACTATCTTAATCATCATACAACAATCATTCAACTACCATTTTCTGATAATCGTCGGGTGAGCCATCCCATTATCTTGGTTTGTTTTAAACACTCATTTGCCTTATAGATTATAGCAGCCAATTAGCATATAGTGAAGGAAAGAATACACCTTAATAAGTGTGCAAGAGCTTCAATCGCGGGAGGTAGTCGACTGTGTGCATTGATTTCAGTTCTAGATGGGAATTATTACAAACTTCATTTTAGTGTTCTATCATCTATGGCTAGAGAGGGCTTAGACGGCGTCCGATACTCAAGAGCATATCACGGCTGTGTAGGTCACCGTGATGGCAGAGCTAGGGCTGAACTCTAGTCGCCGCTTTTGATGCAGCTTCGAAGTTCGTGATTGGCCGTGTCTTGACCTCTCATAGAGGAGAGCAGGTTAACAGCGCTGGAGTAGCTACTAGTCGCTGCCATAAACAGGGATCACATTTTATATGTAAGGGAGACTCCCGTAATCCTAAGCTTGTGACTAGCAGTCACTGGAATAGTTGTTGTGAGTCCGAACATCTGCGCCGCCAATGAGAACATGAGGAACCCTAGATGGGTTCTAGGTCAGAAACGTTGGGTTTTGGGAACGATAAGACTCCCGCCACCTAGAAGATGAGAGACCAGTCGCCGGAGAGATCTCTAATATCGGCGTCACCTCTGAAGGACTGCAAAAATTTAGTTTAGTTTTTGTGAGATTTTCAGGCGATTTTGAGTTCTAGTGAATGAATTTCAATTTTGAGTTCCCAGACGATTCATGGGGGAATCGAAGGGGTTCTGAAACCATTCTCCTTTTGTTGTCCCGGAGAACGTGTGGTTAGTACTCCGTCCTCTCGGCTATTCACAAGATTCATCATTGTCTAGCAGTTTCGATCGGAGCCCCACGGTGGGCGCCAAATTGTAGAACCAAAATTCTGCAATTAATTTCGTTTGGATCCGGGCTCTGTTAATCTACAAAATAAAGACAAAATCATGAAGCCAAATGACCGTCAAGGGGTTGACGATCGAACGGACACCGATGCTCAAGTCAGAATCGATTTAATGTATAAAACTTGAAATGAATATGATCAAGAAATCAGAAGAACAATAATAAATTTAGAGAAGTTGGAGGCTAGATGTGAGTTCGAAATTGAGATCGCAAGCGTTTGTTGCCTCCCTTTTGTCAGTTGTGATGGAGCCTTTTATAAAAGGTTTTTAACCTTTTTTCCCTATTTTTGGTGATTAATTTTAATGAGACCGGGTCCAACCTTATCCGTGGAAGGGTTTTTGACTCGGTCTCTTCCATAACAGTTACTAGAATTTTGAATTGGTCTCTTCTTCTTGTGGACGCTTATCTTAGACCTCCCGATTTTACCTTTCTCATTTACTTTCGATCTCGTGCTCGAGGTTGTATCGTTCGACCTTATACCCATTGGGCCGTGCTACTTTGGGCCTTACTAAAAATTACCTCTACAATATGTGATAATTATTTGTTATTGTGTTGTTAAAATTCATTATCTGATAAATGTATGGTGTAATATACTTGTGGTATTCTATTTCTTTACATTAAATATCTTGCACATGAGTACAAGCATATGTATGCACGATATGTAGATGTTATCGAGGTTGTATGCATGAAATGATTTTCAGAGAGAGAAAATGTTTTGTTTGGGATTGGTCACCACAAGTCCCTGATGTAATGTGTTGTATATTTGTGCCTTGAGTGAGATGACTTCCATGCGGGATCAAAGGGAATAGGCAAGGGGCAAGCCTCTTGGGGTCCAAGGAGGATGGTCCACTTCGACTATACCTTTAAGGTGATGAGTGGCTGATGTGGGATGACTTTTATGTAGGATCAAAGGGAACAGGCAGAGGGTGTGTTCCTTGGTGTCCAGGAATGATGAACCACTTGAGTGCAATAATCACATTTTGGCCAATTGATAATGATTATATTATGAGCTCATGACTCATGTTGGTGTCTGGTGAAGGGAGCCAAGTTCCTAAACGATGAAAAATCTTTCGAGATGACATTCAAGGATTTTATTCACGAGCATTTGACATTTGTGGTGGTGTTGCATATTGCACATGCGTTGTGAGTGTCAGTGGACATGCATTAGCATGATTTCTACTTACTGAGTTTTAGCCCATGTAGTTCATGCATTGTAGGTGAAAGTGAAAATGTGTGGTGCATCGATGCATGAATGCTTATAGCTCTGACAAGTCTTGATAAGTGTATACATGGATGACGACCTGTGAAGAGGGCAATGACTTATTTTATTATATTTTGTTACTTAGGAGCTGATTGGTATGGTGGAATGGAATGATCATTCTCATGTCTATTTCTATTCCTGTGATTGGTATGCCTTAACATCGGGAATCACCATTCCCGAAGGAATCGTTATTCCCAAAAGTAAGGGAATAGTCATTTCACTCACCCCCATGGGTTTAGCTATTCCTAATGAACCAAAAAATTAATATATTTTATATTTACACATAATCATGTCTTATAATATCATTTGATCATATTTAGAAAAATAATTCGAAAATCATATTAAATAATTTATTATTATTATTATCATTATTATTATTTCATAATTATTTTTATATTATATATTTATATTTTAAAAAAATTAATATATATATAGATATATTAAAATAAAATTTTGATAGTTTTTAAAATTGTATTGAAGAAAAATGAAAGTGGTACCAAAATAAATGTAACATATAAATATATTCTAATAAAAAACAAACTAATTATAATTTAATATATTCAGATAAAAAATTGAAATGATAAACTATTTTTCTATGAAGTAAAAAATATTTTTATTAAGGTATACAAATTATTATGTGTATTAATTAAATACTTTGGAATAAAGTTTTTAATAAATTAAATTTTTCTAAAAAAATTAGAAAAAAAATCACTTACTATAAAAGAAATGCAATTTAGAAATATAAGAAAAAAATTACAACATGTGTTAATATATTAGTTACTGCACTTTGTTCAATTATAAAGAAATTTGAAAGTATTAAAAATATTCATTTTATAATATAAAAAATAAAATAGTATTTCATTCCGTTCTTCATTCCGGTGACATACCAATCATAAGAATTGTCATTCGATTCAGACCTTCATTTCATTCCTAAGTTCATTCCATTAATACCTAATTCCATTCTTTTATTCCAATCACCTCCTTAGATGTTATAGGTTTGAATTTAAATCTATCCGGATATTCTTAGAATATTTCTACAAAGAAAGCAATAATTTCTTTATACTCTTTAATAAACTATATTTTTATAATCATTAATCACTTTAAATGCACCACATGTTAACCTAAATTTTTAACGTAAACGTTTTTTAATAGATAATATATATTTCTATTTTTAAAAGAGTAGACAACTCACCCACATTTATACATTATCTTATATTTTTTTTATTGGGTTATGTGTTACAAAAATTACTGTCTATTTGAATCAAATCCTAATAAATATCCATATTCTTTCAAATTTCGCAATGGAGATGATGTCATTAATTTTGCTAATTTGTATATCGATACAAGTGAATTAAAGAGTTTTATAATTAGGTAGAGAGAATTGGTATTTGCAAATGAAATGGGTAGTGGGTACTGTTGATTGATGAGTCAAGAAAAGTCGTGGATTTGTTTTTGCCAACTAACAGTTTAAATGAATAAAGCGTTTCATTCCTTCCATGCCTAAAAAACAAAACCAACGAGCGTTTAGTGGATTAGGGGAAACCATTTTGTATTAGTTGACTGATCATGGGAGTAATCTTTTTCTTTTTCTTTTTTCGTTTTTCGGTGGGAGAGAAGAGCTTGGATATTTTAAATTCAATACATTTTTCTTTTATATAAGTCTTGGAAGCAGACCTATCCATGGCCCTTGTGTGATCAATTTTTTTAAAGATTATTTTAATTATTACCTTGAATTTTACAAAAATTGCTTTATTTTTTCCTTGCCAAATCTTACTTTAAATTCATAATATATTCATTCAAATTTTTTTATTTCTTTTATTCTAATTTTAGAATAGTGCGTAAGTTATAGTTTAGCATTTTGAATGCATAGTTTAATAAAGTTACAACTTATGTATCTCCATTAAAAGAAGTTGACGTGCGAAAAATAGAAAATCATATACCCCCAAACCAAAACCATCTTCTTAATTCCCTCTAATATAGAAGGCACTTTAAACTTCCCATTCTCAAATAAAAATCTATCAACAGCTAAAACAACAAAGAAAATTAGCAAGCTGGCCACATATATATATACATATACATATATATATATATATATTATATACATTTTCTATGAAATAGCCAGTTTCAATTCATAATTTATTTCGTAAATTAAGTGTTTAATCAAATATATATGGAGAAAGGGGAGGCTACAGCCATTGATATCATGGAAAGAAAAGGGAAAGCACCCCTTCTAGGGGCGAGAGCCGCAGGCTTCAAGAGGAGCGCCGCCATTTTCGATCTCATCCTCCGCATAAGCGCCGCCACTGCCGCCCTGGCCGCCACCATCACCATGGGAACCACCGAGCAAACTCTTCCTTTCTTCACACAGTTCTTCCAATTCCAAGCCAGCTACGAAGATCTCCCCACATTCACGTTAGTAGTCATATTCTGCCTCAACATTGTTCATTAATTTTGCATGCTAATCTAACTTATAAATAATAATATTCAGGTTCTTTGTCATAGCTATGTCAATCGCTACTGGCTACCTCGTTCTCTCGGTTCCTTTCTCAATAGCTTGCGTTGCTCGACCCCTTATTGTTGGTCCGAGGCTTCTCTTGATTTTTTGTGACACGGTAGGTGCTACACCTAATAAAATATATTAAATACACGTGCATACGGGCATTGCACATACGTGTACAGTTGTATTGATAATATATACAAGTCTATGATCGACAACCTTTCATGCTAGCTAATACACATGTATTGCAATATTGTTCCTTTATTAATGTAGTTGACGGTGACTTTGGCCACTTCGGCGGCGGCTTCATCGGCGGCGATAGTGTACCTTGCTCACGACGGGAACTCTGCCTCGAATTGGCTACCGATTTGCCAGCAGTATGGTGATTTCTGCCAGAGGATGAGCGGAGCGGTGGTGGCGGGATTCATTGCGGTGGCGCTGCTCGTAGTCATGGTGCTGCTTTCAGCTCTAGCCCTAAGAAAGCATTGATCTCATTTTCTGGAATGTCTTTTTCTATTTTCTGTTGTTTTTTTCTCCTTTATAGTTTCTATTTTCGATTGTTTATGTGTGAATTAGTAATTAATTATTGATTTCTTAATTCATGGAACTCGATCAGGGAAAATAGAAACGAAAAGCAAATGTAAATCGCATTTGTATATTTTAAGTCCATAGTTACAATTTACAAAACGTGTATAACATTGTTATTCAATTTAATTTTCTATTATTTCCAGTTTCTACCAGTGTCATGAGATTTACGAGATTTACTATGGTACTTCATAATCGTGATTATATAATATATTAATCTATTATTAACTCAAAATTTTAAAATTAAAATATTATTAAAGTATGTTCATTCTAATCCATTGCATATATAATTTAAAAAAATATTAAGATGATAGAGCTATCAGAAAATATTTTCCGAACAAAAAAAAAAAAGAGGTCTTTTTTTAAAAAAAAATCCATCACAATTGTGGTCGGAAAAGCGGAGGCGGTGTTAGAGGAGGAACAAAGGTTCTTGAACTCTTGTCAACGAGCACATTAGAATTGAAAGAGAATTTGGCCGAGATTCAGAGTTCAATAGCTCAATTGATTTGCTATAAAATATTGATTATGAAAATTTATAAGTTTGTTTCCTTTAAAAAATGTTAGAATAAATATCTTTAAAAGATGTTGTTTAAAGTAAATTTATTTATTTTGTTTCAAGGTTGTTTGATGATGATAGTGAACTCATGAGTTAGATGATTTTGAAGTTGATAAAAATTTGAACATATCAAACATATATTTCACGATTTTGAACATTAAAGATAGATTTGAGATGTATTTTTTTATCTATATATATGCATTTGAAATTTAGTTAATATGATTATGCTACTTTTATTATACATTGATTTTATATTCAACAAATAGGGGCGTCATTTTTAAAATTCAGGGCACTTCAAATCTCAGGACCGACCCTGTATGATAGTATCCATAAGTAGGAGATAAAAAAATGATTTTTTAGTTCAAAAATTGAAGTAAAGTTTGAAAAGAAGGGGAGAGCAAGTTACTACCCGCCACCGGCCTGATTAATTTCGGTCGGTTCGGTACGGTGGAAATGTCGATTGGGGTTGGTCGGCTTACGTTTTTATTACCTGAAGCATTTTCAATAGGTGGTCAGGTCTTGCGATGGAAATATTTCAATTACCTAAACAGACCGAAAAGTCATTTCATCAAGCTTGCAATTTATTCTCTTTCTCAGTCTTTTTACAACACTGAGCTAATAGTATGTCGTTCAAGCCCCCCACTGGGGCCCGCTAGGATAAAATCCAGAGAAACACCACCTCTCTTTCTTTTTCTTGTCTCCATGTCCCCACATGGGAGACATGCATAGAGACCTAATAAAGAGAATCACATCAACTCGTTTTGACCTGGGATAATAAACTCATGAGCTTAATCTTACTGTAACACAAATTTTATATTTAATTTAGTTAAACACAAAACGTGTACAATTCAGATGATTTTTGGATCAAAATATATTTATACGGATCCAATCTTTATTTTTTTCTCTGATTCTTCTCTTCAAAACTTGATCTTCAAACGGTCTTTGAAATCTTCAGAGTAAATTTGCCTCTTTGATTTTCTCGGACTTATTGTTTGAACTTGACCTTTGAAGTTTTTCGGGAAAGATTTGTATCATCGATCTTCTTTGACTTGATCTTTAGTCTTGATAATGTTAATTCGAAGAGCCGACGCCTTATTTTCGAATCAAACGTCAATTTTGGGATGAATTTGACGAAGAACGTCTTTGACTGCCTTACTTATGAATCAAACACCGTATTCGAGGTGAATTTAGTGAAGAATGCCTTGAATATTTTAGAGAATTTCACTTATAAAATTTCTTCTCAAATTCTTGAACTCTTCAAATGGTTTATGGTGTGATTTTCAACTTGTATAGAGGCCCTATTTATAGTTGTAGGGAAAGATATCTATGGTTGACGTGGCACGATCTCATTGGTTATTGAAAATTAATATATATCTGTTAAAAGTTATTTATTTGTCGCCAAAAAAACTTGATGTTTATCATATAATAATATTTTATTAAATATTTTATCTAATTTTGAATTTTATAAGATTCCAAAACTAAATAAATATATAAAAATTAATAAAAATATTATATATAATATTGTTAATTTTCGCCTCCTACACTTACATTCTTACTTAACCATCAAGAGAAATGAAAGAAAACTTCCAACTTCAAGTTTAACTCATTCCCCACAAAATGAAAATCAATTTGAACCCTTTCCAAAAAAGATTAATACACCAATCACCAATCTCTCATAGCAGCATATGGTGGTTGGTAGTCATACCTAGACTCTCAAAACTCAAGTCCCAAGCTTCTGTCTCTGCCTTTAACCAACGCTAATAGATTTTCACTTGGCAAAAGCAGCCCCAGCAACTCCAGGTGGAACACCTCCATAAATAGTCCTCATTCATATATGCTAGCTTCACAAAGCTCACAAGTTGCAGGAGTGCAGGATGATGAACTAGGAACATAACCATTATCTGGCTTTATTCCAGAAAACTAGAAAATTCTTATTCTTCTTGCCAAAGCTAGTATTTTTCAGAGACAAACAACTTTGGAAAACTTCGGGTAGCTGATCGAACCGATCGACCAACCACTATCCTATTGCCACCACAAACAGGTCGGTGGTCGGCTGGCCACCTATGTCTATCGACTATCGGTGATCTTCTTCAGTTCTTTGTTCGGTGAAAAATGCACATTTTTTCTGTAAAATTCTGACTTCATCTTTTGGTCTAAAAAACTATTGTGGTAATATAGAAAAATAATAATTTTCATTATGTAAATTATATTTTTAGGCACTAATTTAAAAAATATTATTTTTAGCCTCTTTTTTATAAATATACTTAATTACTTTATATTAAAAGAAAAAAATTATATAATGCACAACTTGAGTGCACTATTTGGATGCATGAATTAAATGAGGTCGTCTAGCAACAGACATTGCTACACGATTGGGGGCAAAAGTTACGTTGTTGCAAAAAGTGAGGTTGCACGACTACGCGTAGTTATGCAACAGTACAAATTAATTTACACTGCTACTAGGGTTGTTCATGGGTAGGGTAGGGTACGGGTATGTCTTTCCCATACCCTACCCTATGGAATTTTATCCTACCCATACCCTACCCTACTACCCTATTTTTCAAAGCGGGTAGGGTAAAGGTATTACCCTAAGGGTAAACAGGTTACCCGTGGGTAAACGAGTTACCATTTAATAAGAAAAAAATTATCATTTTTTACCCTACCCTATAAAATATAATTTCATAAAAATTAGAAAACTAATATAAAATATCTTAATATAACTTCACAACATAAAGATTAAAAACATAAAACAATACATATTGTTGAATAAGTTTAGTCCTATTTGGCTAACTCTTAACACATACATAGTCTTCAATACAGCAAAACTAGCTCAGAGTCATCAAACTCCCAAAAATATAGCTTGTATGGAGTACGGTATGGCTATATTTCCATATCTTCAGTCAACTTTTTTCAAAACAAGGTTATGATGTTATCCTACAAAAAAAAATATGAACTATGAATTAGTTAATTGGAAAATAATATTTCTCAAATATTAAATTTAATTTCTCATATTATATACCTCTTCATCTTCATCATCTTCATCACTTGAATAAGATGTCCCACCTTTAGCAACTCTAGATGATGATGATGATGACGACAATGATGATGGTGACTTAGATGGTGCTGATGATCCTAGAAGTAAAACACAATAATTAGTAAAATAAAAATACATTAAATATGAGTTCAAATAGAAATCAAAGTATCAAACCCTCTAATCTTTCCCATAGCCAGTCTTGAGAGCACATCAATGCCTCCAATGTTTCTGGAATGAGCTTGTTTCTATGTTTATTCACAACTCAGCCACTGGTGCTAAAAGCATACTCTGAAACAACCGTAGAAACGGGAATAGCAAAAAAATCTCTTGCAATCAAACGTAGAATGGGATGCTTAATCCTTTGTGTTTTCCACCAAGTTAATATATCAAAATCTGAATCATTAGGCAACAATGGCTATTCCAAATAAGAATCAAACTCAGACCTCTCTTGAGCAACAGCTGATCCAGACAAATAAACTCCAAGAGACTCAATACCCCCAAAAATATTATTGGTTCCACGTACACTAGAAGAACTAGAAGATGATGACTTGCTTCCAACTGTTGATTTTGGACAAGAAGCCTTGTACTCTTTTTCAATCTCATACATAATTGTACGAACTTTCTCCTTTTCATTTTGAGCTTCTTCTCTATAAATATGATCAAAGTAGTAGACAATGGTTTTGAATTTGAACCTAAGATCCAAAATAAGTGCAATTGAAAAGATTGTATGGATGTCTTCCCAATATATTTTGAACTTTGCAATCATACTGTTTGTCATCAACTGTACTGCAACATACTCAGACACAAGCCATCCATCTATTTTAAGTCTAATCTCACAGATATAGATAAAGATCTTATTCGCAGTAGGACATGAAGTAGCAGAAAACATTTCAGTCAAAACATAAAAAAATTCCAACTTCTCACAAATTTCTGCAGCAAGCAACCAATCGTGTTCAGTAGGCAAATTCTTATATGCTGAATTACGTTGCTTCAAATGGGAAAAAACATTATTATATGGAAGGGCAGAGCTGAACATAAAATATGTCGAATTCCATCGAGTTTTAACATCTAGAGCAAGTTTTTTCTTATGGCTAATATGCAATTGACGAACAGTTTCTTCAAATTTTTCTACTCTTTTTGGTGTCGCTGTCCAATAATACACACTTTCTCGAATTCTCTCAATGCTACCTCCAATAACATCTAACCCATCATTAACAATTAGATTTAATATGTGAGCTGCACAACGCATATGCAAAAATCTTCCATCCAATAATAACGTATTAGGACTAAACTTGTTCAGTAAGATGGACAGGACATCGATAACAGCATCGTTAGTACTACAGTTGTCTAAAGTGAGAGTAGACAACTTACGATCAATATTCCAATCGAGCAAGGAGTCAATCATAACATCAGCAATTACTTCAGCCGTGTGTGGACAAGGAACATACACAAATCTGCCAATTAAACAAAAGAAAAGTAAATAAAAGTAAAATATGTTGTTTAACACATTTGAATAATGAAAAAAATAGTAAAACAAAGATAATACCTCACAATTCTACTCTGTAATTTCCAAGAATTATCGATAAAATGTGCAGTTATTGCCATGTAGCCCTTCTTTTGATTACTAGAAGTCCACATGTCAGAGGTGATTGCAATTCGACTTTTGTTACTCTCCAATATACTCATTATGCTCATCTTCTCTTCTTCAAATATTTTCAAAATATCTCTCCGTAGAGTGCTCCTTGAAATTGGCTTGAAAAGTGATTGTAAAGTATGCAAAAATATCCTTAACCACTTATGTTGAACAATTCGAAATGGATACTTATGCATAATGACCATATATGTAAGATAAAGTCTAGCACGATCAGCATCAAAGGAATGATTTTGCAGCTACATATTCCCATCTATTGTCATGTTTGCAACGATTAAAGATTGCTTCAAATCCTTTGTCTTCCTTGTTGGACATCTCAATTGATGCTCGAGTAAATGCTTTGTTCCATTTTTAACATTCGCGCTCAACTTTTTGTTGCAATATTTGCATTGTGCTTTATCATTCACACCATCAACTCTTTAGCCTCTGGAATGTTTCCCAAGCTTTTGATCCTCCGGACCTTTCTTTTCTTTTCTTACTAGCACTATTTTTCTTGAATAGTATCATTTTGTTCTTCATTTGGTACTGAACTTCCAGTTGGATTTTGGCTATCAGTTAATGGTAGGCTTGGTAGCAGTGGACCATTATCATCCATCTCAATGCTTTCATGGTGGCTAGATTGTTTAGTTGGTATTGAAGATGAGTAATCAGGCGTAGACATGCTACGGTAATCTATGAAAGAGGTAGTAAACAATGTTGGTGTTAGAAAAGTTTAATTAATGGACTTATAATCAGGCTCTATTGCAAAATGATTTGGGGTTAATCTTAAAGAGATGTGTACAAGAGAGTTTGATGTTCTTAAGTATTCAAAGTAAACAAGTAAATGGCGTAAACATTTAAAATATAAAAATGAAATATGTAGAAGTGCCCTGCAGAAAGCCAGAAACCACCATGAATAGGTGATTAAGATGTTCTTATAGTAAGGGGATGGAACTGAAGTGCATTATATCTCCTGACTAAAGGCTTGCCACACAACTAAGAAATCGGTTCTCATTTCTAGAATATGCAACAATAGTTTCCAAGACTAAGATAAGAGTGTTCACAACCTCTCCTCAAGTTACCTAGCTCGAATAGAAACCTGGAAATTAAGATTTACCAGAAGCCCATGTTGAGTTTTGATAACTCAAATATATCATTACCTAAATCAGATTTAAATGACCACTTAAAAGTGACGAGACATTCTCATTTCTAAATTGTGAAATAAACTTTTCTAACACCAACATTGTTTACTACCTCTTTCATAGATTACCGTAGAACAAAAAACCTGGAATTATTTTTGAAGTAATTTCTTTTAATTTTATGTTTTATTCATGGAATCTTTTGTGGTTGAGGTGGAAATCAACTAGCTCATACCAACATCCCATAAATTGATCAAAGAATATCATAGACAACAGTAAGAATTAAGGAATTCAGATAGAAACTGCAAATAATTTTAAAAAAATAGATAATCAGAACAGAGACACATACAAATGATTGAAATAATATCTATGAAGCGAGATGCCAAGAGAAACTAGGCAAATTTAATCGCTCAAGAAAAACCTAAAAAAGGAAATTGACTTTAGCATATTCCAAAGATAGAGTGAAGAGTGTGAGAGTCTGAGAGAGAACCTTGGTTAGTTAGATGCAGTCGCGACTAGCAGAGATGGTCACCAGTCGGAGCTGTAGGAGATGGTCAAAGACGGAGTCGTAGAGGTAGAGCTGCAGAGATGAAGATTGAGCATTTGAGCGATAATTCTCCTCTGGATTCTAGCGTGTCATAGTTTTTGGAAATAGGTCATTAGGATTTAGAAATTAGACTGTTAGTATATATTTTTATTTTAATTAAAAAATTAATATTAGTTTAATTGTTGATGGATTTATATTTTTTAATATATTTAATATATAATATATAATATTAATATATATTTAAATATATAGGGTAATAGGGTAATATGCTAATCCCACACCATACCCTTACCCTTACAAATTTTAGCGGGTACGGGTAGTACCCTACCTTTTACCCAAAAATTCAGGTACTATCCTGCCCTTTTACTCGTTTACCCTGCGGGTAAATTTACCCGCGGGTAAAATGAACAACCCTAACTGCTACACAAGTACACAACTAGGGTTACAGGATTGAGTGTAGTAGTACAATTTTATATTGTTGCATAATAGATTAGTATTTTGTCTAATTAATTAATTAATTAATTAATTAATTATATATAGGGGTAGATCTAGTGAAAAAAACCATTCCCTATATGAGAACTGAGAACTTATCCAAACCATACAAATTTTGATCTCAATGGTCCACATTTAACATAGAAAGGCGGTGACAAAGTTGTAAATATGTTGAACTTTTTTAAAAAAGCGGTAGCATATTGATAAATACATTGAACTTCAAAAATGGGGGTTATTTTGCTTCCGTCAAAATTTAGATGATGATGTCAACATATTTGTACAAGTATTGTAGAAATTTTAAAGAATCACAACTTGCTCGTTTTTAATTGGATTTACGTAGATCATATATCAAATTAAAGATATTTTCATATTCTTTCATTTAAAATTCATATTGTATATGTTTATTTGAAAAAAATAGATGAAAAATACAAAAGTCAATTTCCAGACGTATTTTTCATACAGAGTAGCCTGATAATTGGGATTTTTGTGCTTCTTTTGACTGCAACTTAAGGCTATTTCAATACCATTTTATAAACTAATTGTACATTTTTGATGTCCAAACTCATATTTAATCCAAGTACAAATTTCAGGTGTGTTATAGAAGAAAACCAAGAAATTGAGTTGCAGGCGTGAGCTACAGCCCGAGCAAGGGCGTGACCCGAGTGTCCCCGTGCCCGAAGATGTGTGTCCAAACCCGCAGGTGCGATCCACAGCATGAGAGAAGGCGTGATTGGTGGTGCGAGCGAGCCCGCTCGCGCCCGCGCCCCTTCTCACCTTTGAGTTGGCGTGATCTACAGCGCGACGGACGACGCGACCGACCCGCTCACTCCCGCGTCTGTTTCCCACGTTGGCTCAGCTCAATCCACAGTGCGAGCAAGGGCTTGACCGAGCCCGTGTCGTGCCCTGATGCGCTGTTTTGCGGACCCTATCCAATCCCCTTTTTCTTCAATTCTTTTGGACAAATTTTATCATCCAATAGGGAGAATGGGATATAAATATCTAACTTTGAAATTTAGAGGAACAAGCTCCCATTACCTCTTTTCCCAAAAAAAAAATGTAAAAAGAGTAAAAAAGATAGAAGAGAGGAAGAGAGGGCTTGGGCTTGGAAGGATATTGTTCTTGAAGTAGTTGAAGTTGAAGGGTTATTGTGGATATTTTTGTACATCCTGTTGGTTTAATCTAATCTCTATTTATGTTTATTTACAAGTTTTGTGATTTTAATCTCAAGAGTATGAGTAGATAATCTATTTAGGTTTTGAGGTGTTGGATCCTTTAATGATGGGTGTTTGAAATAAATGTATGATGAATGTAACTTTCCTTTTTTTAAATCTTATGGATCAATGAGTTGATTTGTGAATGTATGTGGGTGGCCTCCATTTAGATTCATTTGTGTACTTAATGTGTAATTAGATTTGCTCATTATGTATGCGTATTTGATCCATGAGTATTAGGTTTGTCAATAGTGATTTGGGACCTTGGAAGGCTTGAGTGAAATATTTACTAGAGATAGTGAGTTTTGCACTTGCTTGTATGCTATGTGTTTGAGAAAATGCTTAGATGATCTTTTGCCCAAATCATGATTGAAGAGAGGAGAGATATGTGATTCACATGGTTTTGAGAATACCTTAATTAAGGATCTAGCACCCTAGAACCCCCCCCCCTTTTTATTACCTTTTAAATCTTTCATTTTGAGTGTTTAATATTCTACATTCAAGAGTACAACTTGTGATATTTGGTGAACTTGGAACAAAACATTTTCTATGAAATGATGTTTGTTTAAATAGTGAATATAACTTGGGTTAACATTACTTGCATTGTTAAGATTATAACTCTTATTCCTTGTGGTTTGACTTGTATTATTGCTTGCTACATTCGTGTACACTTACACTTGGCACGATCTATTATTTGAGGTATAAATACAGCATTAAGTTTTTGGCGCCATTGCCGGGGAGTATATTGTTATGTTTTACGATTATGTAATAATGTTCAAATAGTTATCTTGCTAATTTAAACGTTTTTTTTTTTTGTTTTTATTCATGTTTGAAGTGGCTCACATTGTGCTCATTTACATGTAGTATATGCACACCAGGTCGCAAGGAGAGCCACCTAACAATTTAGACTTGAAAATTGAAGCGACAGTGCGCCACAACAACGCACGAAGACGGAGAAGAATGGCGAGCAATCCTCTACCGGTTCAAGATCCTCTAATTGCCCAACTTCAAAGGCAATTAGAGGTGATGCAAGGACAGTTAAGGGCCCAAGAAGAAGCACGACATGCTGCAGAAGAGGCCCCGATCCGTAATATTTTTCAACCCGTTGTGAATCAAGGGGTAGCGAATGGCCCAGCCATTCAAGCAAATAATTTTGAGCTCAAGACATCGTTCATCCTCATGCTCCAACAACATCTATTTAAAGGAACGGCTATGGAGGATCCTAATGAGCACATACATAAATTTCTTAAGTACAGTGGGACCATGAAGGTGAATGGAGTCCCGGAAGATGCTATTCGACTTAGGCTCTTTCCATTCTCCTTGGGTGACAAGGCGGAAACATGGTGGTTAAGTAAAGCCCAAGGATCTTTCCAAACATGGGAAACATTGGTGATAAAATTTCTCCACAAGTTTTTCCTACCCGGAAAAACTCCCAAGTTAAAATGTGACATCACCGTTTTCAAGCAATGAGATGATGAGAGCGTGTACGAGGGTTGGGAACGCTTTAGAGAAATGCTAAGAAAATGTCCTGGACATGGATTTGGAACTGACCATCAAGTGTGCATTTTCTATGCCAGGTGTAAACCCAAGGTGAGGACACTCATGGACGCTGCTGCAGGAGGATCTTTGCTAGCACGAGGCCTGGAAGAGGCCATGCGAATTATTGAGGAAATGGCCTCAAATTCGTTCCGATGGCTGGTGGCAAGAGAGAACGTGCAAATCATGAAGAAAGTTGCATCTACTTCTAGTTCGGATGCACTAGGATTATTAGCGGCTCAAATGTCAACTTTGAACTCAAAGATTGAAGCTTTCACCACTCCAAAACCCGAAGCTTCTCAAGCTTCGTTCGAAGAAGTGAATTATGTCAACCAATGAGGTTACCAAAATCAACAAAGGCCGTACAACCAAAGGTACAACAAGCCGCAGTATGAAAATCAATATGGAGGAAACCAAAATTTCCAAAATATGGCGCAATACCCTAATCTCTCCTATGGAAATCCAAACAGTGGTATTATTCTACCTCCCGGTTTCTCTGTGACAAATAGTGTTATTGACGAAGAAAAGAAACCAAAAATGGATGATTTGTTGATGGCATTCATGAGCAAGATAGAAAAGTAAATGGCGGATTCACAAGTCCATGTGGGGAAGTTAGAAAATAATGTCAGGGCTATTGGCATTCAAGTAAATCAACTGGAGAAGCAGATGAGCTAATTAGCAACGATCATTGGTGGTCAACACCAACAAGAAAAGTTTCCGAGCAACACTATCGTCAACCCAAAAGATCAATGCAAGGCTATCACTTTGAGAAGTGGAACCGTCTATGAAGGCCCGAAAATGCCTAGAGATGATGAAAATATTGGTGAAGGAAGCTCAAAGTAAAAAGAAAAACAAGATGAACAAAATGAAGAAAGTGAAGAGATAGAGCACGCCAAGGAAAAATGGGGCTCGACAAAAGAAAAGGTAGAATCACCACCTAAAGGAAATGAAGATCCAAGAGTGCACGTACCTTATCCCCAACGCCTACAAAAGAAGAAGAGCGAGGAACAATTCTCAAGGTTCATCGATATTTTTAGGAAAGTTCAAGTTAATTTCCATTGGTGGAAGCTTTGCAACAAATGCCCAATTACGCAAAGTTTCTCAAAGATGTGATTTCTAAGAAGAGAAGGTTGGGAGATTTTGAGACGGTAAATCTCACGAAAGAATGTAGTGCACTCATACAAAGAAAGCTCCCCGCTAAGTTGAAAGACCTCGAAAGTTTCACCATCACGGTTACTATTGGGGATAGCCACATGGGAAAGACGCTATGTGATTTGAGAGCAAGCATTAACTTAATACCGATCTCTTTTTTCTTGAAGTTGAATATTGAAGAAATCAAACCGACTACCATTTGTTTACAAATGGCCGATCGATCCATGACCTATCATAAAGGAGTAATTTTTCTGAACTCCATTCGATAGCTTACAAGCATCATTGCTCTCAGGTCTTGATTCAGTTTGAACATTATTATCGCTGCTGTTGGGCACAGACACCGGCACACTGGCTGTAACTTCTTCATAAATTGAGCAGTCATCTTCAGCAGGGACAGCTGGTTGTTCCCGATCATTAATCACAACATTTATTGATTACATGATGACTTTGGTTCTCTTGTTGAACACACGATAAGCTCGGCTATTTCTTGAATATCTAAAAAATATACATTCATCTCCTTTAGCATCAAATTTAGTGAGATAATCTCTATCTCTCAACATGTAGCACGTACTCCTAAAAATGTGAAAGTATTTCACATTTGGTTTCTTCCCTTTCCACAGCTCATAAGGAGTGATTCTTATCTTGGGTCTGAAGTATACCCGATTTATGACATGATATGCAATGTTAACTATCTCCGCCCAGAGGTTGTCAGGCACACTTTTTGCCTTCATCATAACTCTACTCATTTTTTGCACAAACTCTCAACAACACCGTTTTGTTGTGGTGTTTTAAGAGTAGAAAATTCTTGACCGATGTCTTTTTTTTTCACAGAATAGTTTAAAGAACACATTTTCAAACTCACGACCATGGTCACTTCTTATCCTCACAACATTTGTTTCTTTCTCGACTTCAAGCTTGAAACACAACTTCTTGAACGTGTCAAAAGTTTATGCCTTGTCTCTAAGGAACTCCACCCATGTGTATCTGGTGTAATCATCTACACACACAAAAATAAATCTCTTTCGACCAATGTTTTCAGTTTGAACCGGCCCCATCAAATCCATGTGTAACAGTTCCAATGCATTCGAAGTGGTGATCTTCTTTACAGATTTATGAGAAATATGGAGTTGTTTACTAATTTGGCATGGACCGCACACTTTTTCTCGTTTAATGTTCAATCTAGGAATTGAACACCCACCACAGCTTCAGTTTTTCACAAGTCTCTGCAGATTTTGATAGTTGATATGGCCAAGCTTTTAATGCCACAAGTTTGCTTCGCTCAGTTGAGATCGGAAACACGATCCATTCATGTTGAGAAGATAGCAGTTGTCACACGATCTGTCACCGTCCATCAAGAGAACACTTTTCTTATCTTTGACCAGGTACTTGTCTCTTGTAAAATGAATAACGAGACCTTGGTCACACAACTGATTAATGCTAATTAGATTAGTTTTTAGTCCTTCCACAAGCAAGACATTTTCCAAGCAAGGCATGCCAGGAACATTTAACTGACCACGTCCAAGAACACTTTTCTTTAACTCCATTCTCAAACGTAATAGATTGATACGAACAATATTGTTGAAGATTGATCAACATGTTTGCATCTCTGATCATGTGTCTCAAACACCCACTATTAAAATACCAACTGCTCTTTTTATTTATGTTGAGAGCAATGTGAACCATGTAAAATTTATGTGGTTGTTCATTGGTATGTCACTGCCATTGTTCCTCCTGGCATATTGATCTGGTTGAGACAGACCTCTCCTTCTTATTCTTCTAAGATCATTGAGATAATTTATACAATGTGGACGTATATAACCTGTTTTTCACAATAATGACATACATGGAATGTCTTTTTGGTGGACTTCTTCTGCCGTGGTGGCTTTTCTTTGTAAAAGCTCTTTAATTCAGCTTTAGATTCTGGAACTGGTGTCTCTTTTGTTCCTGACGTTTGTCTGTGACATAACCCATCATTAGTCTGACCGTCATTGTGCTCGACGCTCATTCTTTCATTGTGTCCACATCGGCAAAACAAACACAAAACATGGATTAATAAACCCAAGATCACACTTGTGTAACTGGTGACCCGCTCTGGTGCCAATTGAAAAACTATAATTCGTGCAATGGTGTGTTTAATGTTACTGCATGCAAATGTTCTTGAGAGTGACAGGAACATAATCAATAACAAGTAAATAAAAAACAGTAAAAGTACGCACGAGATTGATAACCCAGCTCGGTTAACCAACCTACTCTAGGAGGACTTCGACCAAATTTGAAGATTCGTCCACTATTCCTTCGTAAAGATTATTAAGGATCTTACACATACAGGACCCCCTCCTTATGTCGCCCTTTCTTACAACACGAACTCTTTGATGAACGAAAGTTGTGAGATACCCTCACAACCGTGACACTAAACTCCCTCTAGCTACCCACAACTTCAACTTACAACCTCTCCCGAGATTGCGTACAAAATAGATTAAAAATCCCTCACGTGTTTCGCTCGAAAACACTCAATGCTAGACTATCACGTTGAACAATTTAGGGAACAACTTCTAGCTATTACAATAATCACAAATGAATGACTCTCAACTAATTAATCTCAGAGAATCTAAATTCAGCGCACACCGATTGCTCAGGAAAATTGGTCTTCTTATGCTTCCACTCTTCTTGTTGACTTGATCTTCAATCTTCATCAACATGGAAGGTGAATTAGGGTTTGTGATTCTTTCCATATGGGTCTAGATGCTTTTCTTGAAGATGGGGGTTTAATTTAGCACGACATCTACTCCACAAGGCAGTCAAACGATTAGATCTTGGCTTCTCGAACACAATCGCTCAAGATCAACTCAACATGGAAATTGTCATATTAAAACTGTTCGGGGACGCACCTGGAACATCAGAGGGAACAATTCACCAACTGTTATTTATTTTGCACAACGGAATCAACACGTTACTTCAGGAACATACCCTCGAACACTTCGTCGAACATAAATCGCCAAAATAAACTTAGTGTTATACAATGGCATTAACATAAATTATTAATGATTTATTTTTAATTAAATTTAACAATGGTATATATTGAAAAATTAGTGATGTATTTAGAAAAATCCTAAAAAAAAAAAAGAAAAAAGGAAGGAACAATAGGCGTCTCAAAAGCATTTCTCTATTTATTAATCGTCATTTAAATTTCGAATTGATTTTGAGGGTTGAAGCCTGATAACCCATGGCAGCCATAAGAAAACTGTCAAATAGCATCATGCTTTCCTCCCATCTCACAAAATCAAACTCAAGTATTGTTTCACCGTCTTCAGTAATTCCAGCTCTCTTAATTTTTTCAAGAGGCATAGCATCCAAGCTCTTCGTCGGAGGTAAGTGCCTTAGAAATAGCAAGAAAAAATATGTGCTAATTGGGTTTCTTTTTTATTTTTTCATTAATTTTTTATGCGTCAGAATATCTCAGTGATAAAATTTGCAAGTGATGAATTACACATTCATCGTCTTTGTTTGACTATTTCCATTTGCTAGGGGTTTATGATGGTTTATCGACAGTTTAATTAAGAATTTACATTGTAATACGGTCTGATGAATGATGGTGATAATGATAATTGTTTATAATCAAAGATTTCAGTACAGGAATGTGACTCTGAATTCTTTTTTATTTTTATTTTTTCTGTTTATCCACCTCTTATGGTGGCTGCTAATACAGTGACTGTGAGCAATAATTTGGGCTAGGTGCTCACTGAGGGATCGTCTGCTGCCAATAAAGCAAATTTAGGAAAGGATCCGTTCGTTTGTCTCCGTTTGAAATACCCTTCCTTGATGGTTTTGCCAAGGGTTGAGGGCTGGGGGGTTTGGTATAGAGCTCTCTGGCTTTGTTAGATTCACGGTCAAATCTCGCTTTGTTATATATTTTTTCAAGACTAATTGTGGAACAATGATGCGCCATGTTAAGAGTTAAGTTGTAGGCCACAATGGGGTTTCTTGCTGTCTTAAATCTTCAGTCTATGTTACATGAGATACAGCTTGTTGTTACTTTCTCATTTTCTTTTTCGTTGTAAGTGGAGGCTTGTTGTTTAGGGGTTTTTGATGAAGAATTTAATGCAATTACATGGTCCACGCACTAAGCACATAGTGTAAGCTTCTAGGTTAGGTTATCCTCAGGAGCAAGGGTGTAAAACTAGTTGAGCCAAGCTAGATATCAACATGTGGTCTTGAGCCTGAGCTTGAACATGAGCTTGGGTTCAAGCCTACTTGATTAAGTGAAAGCTGACTGAGATTTTGTATCCTCCCCTGCTGAATTGCGGCTTTTAGTTACCCAATCTTATTAGATCAATCAGCTAACAAGTAACAACTATTTAGCTCGTCCAGAGGATTCAACCACCAGTCCGGCATTTGGAATTATTATTAGTCCATGAGTTATCCTCCCTAAGCCATTCAAAAATAGTTTTGCTATTGTCATCAATAAAATCCATTTACTTGCTAATTATTATTCTGAAACATTCTCACTTTTTGAGATATAGATAGATTTTATCCTATATTTGTTATTGGCAATATAAACTCTAAACTCTACACTACTACAGTAGGGAATGAATTTATTATGTGATACTGATTATTGGAGTTTGAGAGTTATGTTGATGGATGGAGACTGTACTGAGATATACAGGTTTTAGGAAAAATTATACAGGAATCAAATCTATTGTGGGTTTAGAATGCAGTCAAATTAAGTAGAATCTCACAAGCATCAATATTTGCTATCAAATGAAAACAATTAAGTCCAATGTAGGCTTGAGCCTTGTTTTTGGATTTAAACTCAAATATTACTCGATCGTACCAGAAAATCATGTAATCATGCTTGATTTCTTTTGCTGCCCACTCTAAGTGAATCTCTACCACCCTCCTTAAAAGGTGAGATGCTGAGACTTTGTTAACCCACCTAGATCTTTTAGAACATCTATGAGCTTGAGCATTTAGAGAGGAGAATAGTTTTATATCATCACTTTCTAGTTTCTACTGAGCCTTGTTCGTAAAGTTTTCTGGTGAATGGATAGCCATAAGATCTATGATGTCCTCTATTATCTCAAATCCCATGAATCTTTTGTTGATTTTTAGGAATAAGACGTCACAAAAGATAAAATAATCCCACCATCATGACTAGCAACTGTCATCATCTTCTCCCCTGTATTTTAATTGGTGAAATGGCTTTTCTTGTCTTCATTACTATTGTAGTATCATTAGTTGACTGACTTGAGTCATATGATTCCATTCAATGTAGAAAGTTTATGCTTGATATATGGAAATATTATGTCTATATAGGAGCATTCCTCCATTCTTATAATCTGTCACAATCTTCACAATCTTACAGCAATTTCATCAGCTAATGTCCTGTATTGTACTTAATGTTGCAAAAGCATTTTATGTAAATATATTTACATGATCTTATTGCATTAGATTGAAGAAGCATATGTGAATCAAAATTTACATGAACTATCCTTGTGCTGAGAATTGCTGCTGGGTGGGTTTGGCCCACAATCAGACCCTTCCTGTAGACCAGCAAACACTCAGTCTTTTTCATGAAGGGGTTGACATCTATCAAATGACCGATATGGAGTGCCTGTAGACCAGGAACCCACCTCGCACTTTTCCTGAACCCGCCACATTGAACTGGACCGGGGGGAGGGGGGGATAATTGAACTTGTAACCTGCTTGGCTCCCGAACTCAGCCAAATGTAAAATACATTTACCGATGCTCGACATATACCCTGCTTAAGCATAAAAGCCTGCCATGTAAGGGATGTCCGAGTACATTTCATCCTTAATGTGATCTATTTTATTAGAGAAAGTTTACAGATCCAGAGTACTGAATATTCACACTTTATTACTTAAGACTTTATTTTACTTGATTATAAGTTGGTTTTTACCAGATCAAGATATTAGTCTCAAGGTTTTGTTTGTTAAAAATAATTCCACTAATAACTTCCCATGGTTTACATTTATAATTTATAGTGATTAGCTTACCAAACAAATTTTTTTATTGGCAGGACTTTCATTTTACACAGACGAACGGGGATTAACCGAGGCATTTTCTCAATATGGTCAAGTTGTTGAAGGTTTATTTCCTATGATAAGACCATTAGTTTAGCCTCTTCATTATCCTGCCTCTCTTGACTTTGATTACATTCTTTTGCCAGCTAAAATCGTGATGGATAGAGTATCAGATCGATCAAAGGGCTTTGGATTTGTGACTTATGCATCGGAAGATGAAGCTGAGAAAGCTCTTGCAGAAATGAATGGAAAGGTTGTCATGTTTTTTCTTCTTTCTTTTTCCCCGCCTAACTTGTGAAGTTCAATTTTTTTAACGTGATTGATGCTTGCTGCAGCAACTTAACGGACGTGTTGTTTTTGTGGACTATGCAAAGCCAATATCAGGGGGTTCGCGTAGTGGTATGCCAATAGCTAGGGGCCCTCCTGAACCAGCAGCCGAAAGTTGATTTCTTGATTACTCAGTATGGCGAGCTAGAAGGATCAAACATGGTAAGAATTCACTGCAATACAAAATATATGCCAACTAAGCGATTTATACATTTAAGAAAGGTGGTTGTGTTCACACATCAATCAGTTTCTTTTGTCAGTATCACAAAGGTGGAAAAGAAACTATAATTTGGCAGCGTTAGTGATTAAGAGAGCATAGGCGAATATGGAGATAAAATCTGCTGTGCATTACAATCTTATTTCATATTTGTTTAGTTTTCTTAGTTTTTGTTGCTGTTTCCAGTAAGACTTCCCTTTAGCTCTACTTTGGCATACAGTTTATTTAATTATAAAATTATACATGTTCTTAAAAATTGTGAACTGTGGTCGAGTAAGGTCCAGAAATTGCACTTGAAGCTCTTTGAAGTTGAGGTGTCGAAACTGTTATTTGAAATTTGCGGGTTTTTTTTTGAAATAATTTACCTCATTTTGTTTAATGCATAAATTGGTTGGCTGTTGGTTTTTTCCCCCTTGAAGCTCATTAAATTTATAAGCCTAAGGGGTTTGATTGAGAGTTTCAACAAAAGGTGGCTGAGTCATTCGAATTATTGAAATTTGTGGCAAAGTCGTCAACTTTTAAAATATACAAGCATTAATTGGTTAGGTCCAAAACGGCCGAGTATTTAGTTGAAAACACACCACGTGTATCCTTTGTTTCCTTTCTTAAATGTCCACTTTTTCAGTTTTCATATCTAAATCAAGTCACGCTTTAATACTTAATTTCTTTCTCAGCTTTATTAATATTTTTTAAGCAATCAATCATTACAATATATGGGTAAATGTATGTATAGATAGATAGTATGTCATCTATCTATCAATTGACATGTTGATTTGTCGATACTTTTTTTAGAATCCAAAGAGCATGCTTATTATACATGGATAAAAATAATAATAACCATTTACAAACGTGATCACAAAATCTTTTAATTGAATTAGATAAGCATCAAGGGCCTTTATGAAGTGCAAATTAAACCAAAAGCACACATGCATCTATCATAGTTTATCTTTTTGAGAAGAATATGTGTGTATATATATATATATATATTAAAAATGTAAACTACGCAAGAAAATATCTTTTACAACAGAAATATCGTGTGCTAAAAATTGGCTGGTTTGTCTTTTCGTCACCATAATCTTGTTTTCATGCCATATTTGTGAATCAATTTTCTTGAGCGGTTCTTTACTTTTGGATAAGATGAATATACCGATCTAAAAAGACAACAAGTAAAGGATTCGTCATCACCTAGGTATTTAAGCATGTTTATTCAATAAAAACTAAAAACTAACTTGAGGTCTCCCTCGAAGGAAGAAAAAAAATCCCAAAAGAAAAGAAAAAGGCATTGATTTGTATATTGTAAGTATTAGTAGTGACAATATAAAAATATCAGTACTTATATTAAACAGTATGTAGACTCAAACGTCTTACAAAGACCGTCCAAACAAGATTATATCTTCAATTAGTTTTACACTTGTTGATTAGGGTTTATTTTATCTAATTAGGATTTATCATTATTTTTTAGTATTTAATTTTCATTTCTTAGTTAATAACGGATGATTTGAAGTTTAAATACTAAAAAATAATTATTAATTCTAGTTGGATAAAATGAACCATAATTAACAAATGTAAAATTCAACTAATGCGCAAAAACATTGAAATAAAATAAAAAAAATAAAAATCCATCCTGTTGCAAAGAAATGTAACACGACAATATACCAAAAAGGATGAATTTTCATTGGTTTATTCACAAACTATTCATTGAGCTTTCATGATTAACATCGTTGTATGGAGAATCATTCATTGTGGGGTGCTATATGAACTTATAAATGTTAAGAGCCAAAAATTGGAATCAATGCCGGCACCACTATAGCACACTTCAAAACGAAAGTCGAATATGATATTCAAGTTCACTTTTAAGATAACACATAAAAGTTTGAGGCGATCGTTTCAGGAGTTAAAATTCATAAAATAAGTCAAGATTTGTTTGACTTTTAAAATAACACATAGAAATTTGTGTGAGTTATTTTACGAGTGAAAATTCATAAAATAAGTCAATATTTAAATATAAGCAATTTTATTGATTTTGATTGTATTTGGATTTGAATATTGACCCTTAAATTTACGGATTTTAACCTGTAACTCGTAAGACGATCTCACATAAGACTCTCTATAAAATTAATATATATCAATACCATCGGTTAAAATAAAATCAAAATCCATCTAATGTATCAAATATTTAAGACTAACCTCAATACTTTCCTGAGTTAACACACACACACACACAATGACACAAACCCTAACAGGGTAACGGATATTAAAAAAAATCCCATACTCTAATTGTAACTGAAAGTACTTAAATTAGTATTCATTCCATTTTTAGTCACGGTCATAATAAATGAAGTTATAGACAGAATATCAATATTCGAACATTAACGAAACTAGTGTTACTAAATAAAGGAAAACGGACAGCTTAAGTTTTCCCATATACAGTAGATAGAGCAGATTAGGATTGGTACTTCATTTGAATTACAAAAAATAAAAAATAATAAAAAAATCGTATTATTTTAATATACACAAATTAAAGTATACATTTGAATTATCTCCCTCAAAAATAAAAAAAGTATACATTCTGAATTACTGTAGTCTGTAGTTCAAAAAAACTTCACCTAATTCAGAGGCAGAGCTGCCCCCCATAACCATAAGTTGACTCCCTTTTAAATAATAATCACATATTTCTTCTACTAATTTTCGTATTCTTTTCTTCTCCTAATTTATACTTGAATTTTCAAACCTCAGCATTTTTTTAATGCTATTTATCTATCTGCATAAAACAAAACAGCAGAAGGCAACAAAAATTGATACCCCGAAAGCCACGCACAACATATCTAATGCCCCCTCTGTCCTCTGCTTTCTCTCTCTTCTCTCTCTCTTCATTTCCACATACTCCTGGTACCTCCGCTGTCCCTCCTCCACCCTCTTTCTCCCCGTTCCCTTTTTGCCCTCCAACACCCCCTGCAAAAAGACCAAACTGTCCTTCCCGTTCAAGTGCATTCCATCCATGTCCTCCATTTCCAAGCTCACTTCCCTCACCTGCATCTCCCCGCTCTCCGCCCCCCCGCACGTGACCACTATCCCGCACTGCACGTGCGCCCCATCTACGGCCAGTATTGAAGCGTACCGGACCTGCACTTCCCCGGTCAACCAGTGCCGCTGCACCGCCACCGCCTTCTGCGACGAGAGGTTCACCGCCCTCCGCCCCACCGGGTCGATCAGAATCCAGCTCAAGCTCATATCTCTGATCATCTCTCTACACTCCTCCTCTTCTTGAGGGTGTTTGATCTGCGTCGGCACCACATCTTTCGGCTCCAGCAGGTCCACTCTGAACGGCGAGCACCGGAACCACCCGCTCACGGTCTCGGTTTCTTGAATCTTCGTGAAGATCAGTTTGCTCTTGTAGTGCACGTCGACGGCGGAGATCAGCTCCTCCGGTGCCGGGGATTGCGACTGGGCGGAGAGGTTGCGGTCGGTCGGGATTGGGAAGGCGTGTGAGAAGAATGCGCGGGGGCCGCCGCCTGGGAACGTGGAGATGAGGCGTCGCAGTCGTGACGAGGTGGTGGACGGCCACGTCGAGTGGCAGATGTCCGACCAGAGGCTGTCGTCGTCGGAGAGGTGGCGGAGGGTGGTGGAGCAGCAGGCGGCGGAGCCAAGAGCTGGCCCGTTTAGACGGCTGAGGACGTGGGACTTTATAATGTCCGGATGCAAATCGGAGAAGCCAGTTTTTCCGCCTTGCACCGCCGTGGTGGTCGTGGTCGGTGCAGCCATATTCTTTGAGTGATGATGATTGATGAATGCTTTATTTTGTACTGAGCTGCTTATATAGCAGTTGCCACTTGTGAAGGATTCAGGCGTGTGGTGTCGATTTACGTGAATACCCCTTACTTAATGTCGAATCACCGTCATTATTGGTTTCAGAAAGGGTGATTCGGTAAATTCGGAATCTCAACGAGGCAAAATGTGGTCTTACTCCAAAAAGTCATTCAGCGATTGCGTACTGGCATGGGTTGAAAATAATTTAATTAGATAAATGGATATATATATATATATATATATATATATAATTAGATCTCAATGGCCCACAGTTGAAGAATATAAATACCGGCGTTTTAACGCTAACATTGTGACATTCCACTAATCCAATATTAAACTAACAAGTCATTATCAAGAATTAATATTATAACCGTGTTTCTGAAAAATAAAAATAAAAATATTAGAGTAAAAAGTCACAATCTTGAGTTAACGTTGATCATGGTACATGATAATGTCATTTTCGGGTGCATCATCATCATATTAGATAAGCTTTGGATGGACAGAGTTGATCAGCTTACATAAATCTGTGGATTATTCTAGTCTTACGTTCAATTATGATCCAATTTATAAAGTTTGTTTATTAGGACTTTTATTGGGATAATCAAGTTGTGGGAGTTCAAACTCATGGATTATCTATTTACCCTTTCAAATGATGATAAATGATAACATGCAATTGAAAACTATTTACCCTTTCAAATGATGATAACATGCAATTTAAAAAATATATATATAAAAAAAAATATTGAGGTCATGTAAACTCAGGGTAACTTCAACCCTCCTTTACCTTTCAGTCTGCCATTGTGTTTTGCTCCAAAATCAGCTCCTATCCACTGCCATCTCTACTTGTTTTTTAAGACTAACTATCCACACCGGTGATATTCATATTAGATAAAACATTTATAAAAAGAAAAACTCATGTGTTTTGATGGCTTGAGGCGAGCAGCTGCCCTTGAGACATGGCCAAAGTTGTGCACACGTGACATCTTCTGGTTGTGTGCCATATAATTTTATATATATTAATTTAAAATTTAAATACTTTATATAATTATCAAAAATTAATATATATATATATATATATATCAAAATTCATGGTTTTTTTTCCTCTACCAAAATTTTTTCAAATTCAGAAAATCAACAAAGTTCTTAATATTATCAAATTTCCAAATTCAGAGCATCTCCAATCAAGATTCTTGGACCCTTTTCCTCAATTATTTTTCAAATTCAGTGCATCTCCAATCATTTTATTTTTTCTCTACCTCCATTCTAAAGAAAAATGTAGTGTGGGAGCATCTTCGATTTACAAAGTTCTTAATATTATCAAATTCAAAAAATCAACAAAGTTCTTAATATTATCAAGCTCAAGATTCTTGGACCCTTTTCTATTTATATTATATATGGGCTGATGGATCTAATAGACCCATAGATTTCGAAAAATCATAAAGAGATAAAGACGCATGTGTTAGTATGTTATGAGTAATTATATAATCAGATCATTCTCGTATATCAAATACTCAATTCTCGAATATTCATAATCATACACAATAATTTATGCTGTTAATCTCTATATAATTATACATTTCTCATTTGTTATTTTTATTATTCTTCATTATTCGTACCAACACTTTTCTTAGCACAACATCACTAATTTATACTCTCAATTCTCATCACATGAGCCTGACTAGTTAGGGTGAAAATTGAGGCTTGTGGAATTCAATTTTGTGCACTAACTTCCAACTCTTCAAACGTTTTGAATATGATGGAAATGGTCTAACAATATAATTCCAATAAATAAAGTGGAGCATATATTCATATCTGTAGTGGAAGTACGGTCAACGAATCTTATATACCATTACTTAAAATGTTAATATAACATATTGACCAATTCAGCATGAAGTTCAGAGAAGACTGCAAAGAAAAATGTGTGGGTCCCTAAAATAAGGAAGCTTCAATGTGAAAACGCCAAATAATTTCTTTGTGAGCAGAATCGCAAACAGGGGCTACAACCAAAAATCAACTCACACCGTATATATACGCCCATTATTTAAGTTCACAAATTTAATTTTGGACTTTCAATGTTGGTACACTGAGCTACGTATTTATTACATACTTATTTATTTTATTTTCTCTCATTTTAATTCCTTTTTTATTTCGCTAAGAAAAAAATCTTCAAAACTTGATTAAATACTTTCATTTTATGGTAAATTTTAATAAATCCGTCAATAATTGTGGGCACATTATTGTGTGATATTTGATAAAGTGCTATATATATGCGCGCGCACTATCATGTGTCCATCTAAACATAAAAATAATGATTTATAATTAAATCGGAAATACAAAACCTCAAGCTCTTGCCCTTGATGAAAGACCACTTATTCGGAATTCACTAGGGGTATATTGGATTGAGATTCTATAGGATTTTGTCGGATTTTCAAAATACGGGTGAATTCAATCCAAACTTTTTTTCTATTGGATTTCACCTCAAAATCACGTAAAAATACAAAGGATGAAATCCGACCTTTGCACACGAGATCTTCATGGATTCGTAAAATCCAACGCGCGGTGTACTCTAGTGGCCACTGAGGAGTTGAATTCGGACACCCCAGTGCGAGGTGTACCCCATCGGCCGCTGAGAGTATTTAACTGCCCAATTCCCAGCGGTCGCTGGGAATAAGTCGGTCAATTTCCTAGCGACCGCTGAGGTCCAGCGGCGGCGGCGGTATGGTGGCAGCGGCGGCGGTGGGCGCAGTAGAGAGATTGGAGGGGAGAAGGAGAGGTTCGGCTGTATTTTGAGAGAGGAGGCGCAATTATGTTATGAATTAGGACTCGATGGGGCATAAATGCAATGCAGCGGTCGCTGGTTTTAATTTACTCGTCTGCTGGCTTCCAGCAACCGCTGGATTACATATTCAGCGCTCGTTGTGACACAGCGAGAGCTGGGAAGAAGGATTTCAAATCCATTAAAATCGTCCGAAATTCATACCCAAGTCAGGGAGACTCCATGTGGAGTCTATGGATTTTATAAATCCATGGACTTTTTAAAGTCCTTTAAAATCTAATAAAATCTTAATCCAATACACCCCTAAATCTTGTAAGTGAAGTTATTCAAAAAAAAAAAAGGAATATATAATCCAAAAAAACCGTGAATCCTTACCACAATCATTTTCATTTACTGTATTTGAACATAGTAAAGGACACATAATTCACGCAACATTATCATGATTTTTTTGCCCTATATGTATTGTAGACGTTTTTGTATACAGTATATTCTAATTCCTAAATACTTAAGCTTACGTTTTAAGTTACTTAATAGCCATATTAATGGAATTATAAATTTTCTTACGTGATATCATTTGATATATATATATATATATATATTCTTATATATCAAATCTGATATTAGAATTCATCCCGTTGATATATATATATATATATATATATATATATATATATATATATATATATATATTCATTCTTATACATAAATTGTGCTCATAATTATTTCACTTTCTCAATAACTCAAAAACTGAGGTCGCCATGTTGTTATTTTGAGGTCATATATATCTAATATTTAGAGTTTGCTTCGATTTAGTACCGCTCTCGGCCCGCACTGAAACAGTGCTTCATATTGCATGAAATTTCTTAATTTTTATATGCTGAGAGGATAAGAAACCCTTAACAATTAGCCAAAACAAGCACCATTAACTAATTATGCATATATATAATAATGAGTAGAAAAAATGATTCCAATAACCACACCTCCCCCCCCCCCCCCCAAAAAAAAACAGAGAGAGAAGATTAAAAAAAATCTAGCTATACAAGGCCTTATTCGCTTTTGTCCCTTTCGGGTGCAAATAAATTATATTTATGATTTAAAAAAAAAAGAACGATAATTTCGTGAGCGTTTACTGTTAGATTATTTAATGGAAAATGAAAAAAAAAAACAAGAAAATCGTTGATAGATATATCGCATTAAGATATTCTCTTCAAACAGTAATAAAAAAAGAAAAAAAAAAGCACATGAAGATATCCTTAAGATTTGGTGTGGAAGCTGTCTAGCTATTAGCATTAATTAAGTAGAGTTTAGAGTTGCAAATCCAATGTAGCTTATTGTATTCAGCATTTGGTAATCACACCTGGCGATCAATTAATAATGCAATTCCTTCATTAATAAACCCATGTTTCGCTAATAATGAAGAGTCAGATTTTACGTGTCCGGCCAATAATTTGGTAATTAATTTTATGCCTAAAATCTACCAAACAAAATCTATAACGAATCTTGATTTTTGGCCTTCACGAACCCTTAGGTTATGCAGTATATATAAATAGTACGAGCTCATGCATAACAATTTTAGACAATGCTAAATAATTTAGCACAAATTATTCCGGTACGAAAATAGAATTTTAATGTAAATAACAATATCAGTATCATACAATTTTGATTAAAATTCATCATCCATTTTCTACACCAATTTTCAATATTTAACTTTGAATGCATGAATGATCAATAATGTATATTTGCTAGATTATTAACAAACTAATTCCGAAAGTTAGATAACCAACAACTCGAAACAAAAGAAAATAAAGGCACATGTGTTTGGTACTATTGTTGATTGGATATAATTTTACAAGATTAATTGACCTAAAATCTTTAATAGATGTTTCATGTCAAATAGTTTTTTTTTTTTAACTAGACCAATGACTTATATTAAAAAGATCGTTCAATCTAGATTAATTAACTTGATATAACTTGTAGTTAATTATGCATGATTTAATTTAATTTAACATAATAATGATAATGATAACAATATATATACACATACAAATCATATAATATATCCGTATATTATACTTTTTATATAAGTAATGCTAGTTCTTAGTTGTTTAACTATCATTCTCAGTTGTATACTTTAATAATAATAATAATAATAATAATAATAATAATAAGATATACATAAAATTAAATAGTGGATTATATTTTGTGTACATTATAAGAAACGTTATTTTGATTAATCAAATAATCATAAATTAATTAAACTTTTGATTAATTGAAAAATTGGAGTTTAATTCATTGAATTTGATAATAAGTGGTTATTTCCAAGGATAATGTTGATTTTGAAATTAAAGAGGCGACTTTCTTGGAAAAAAGAAGAATTAGAGAAGAGTAGTGTGGTTTAGCCCATATCGTTCGACTTAAATGAAAGTTAAATTAAGTTAGCAATACATATATAAATATACAGTAATATGATAATAACACGTTTTCCTCCCTTGTCATTTCATTTGATGCTCATGTTACAAGTGCTATAAATTCAACGGAAGAGACTTTCCAAGAAAGATAATTAATTAATTTAACTATTTGTGTCTCCAAGTGGTGCATATTTTATAATCATTGCAGTTTAATGGCTTTTTTTTTTTGAGAATAGAGTTTGATATAGGGACATTATGAAAAGTAACTTTACTTTAATTTACTCTTTGGCAATTAATGAACTTAGATGATCCGATTTTTATTTGGAAAATCATATTGAGCTTCAATGAGTGTTCAAAATTTTAAAATAAATTATACTCCCTTTGTCCCAATTATATAGTCCCTATTATTAATTTTGGGTGTCCCAATTATATAATTCTCATTACTATAAATAACATTAATTTTCATAATAATGTACAAATACATCATTATATAAAGATTAAAAACTAACAACCTTAAATTTTGAAAGTCATAAATATTAAATAAGGGTACTATTGAAAGTTTAACTTTAATATCTTGTTTTCATAAATATTTTTAATCTATGTACGAGGAGAAATGAGACTATATAATTGGAACAAAAGGAGTAGCACATACCGCGGATCATTCAAATCAATAAACTTATTTTGGCGAACCCATTTTTTTATCATTATCAATAAGTGAAAATTAAAATGTTTCAAGGTCGTACCCCCTCTCCTCTTCTTCTTCTTCTTCTTCTTCTTCTTCTTCTTTGGGGACTATTGGGGTCGATTAACTGAATTGACATCTCTATTCATTATTTAGTATTTGAAGTCCAAGATCCATTACAAATTTAAATTCAAGAAAATTATTTATTAATATAATTACAACATGAATTGTTGACTCGTATATGTTCACATAAAATATACCCTATCATCCTATTTTTTTCTTTTTTCTTTGAGAAGGTATCATCGAAAAGTATTTTACGTACCTACATTGGACAGGACTACAATATAATGATAAAATAAAAACAATTGTTTCTGTAGGCTTGATTTTTATCATTTTATGTGCCAAAGGCATAATGCGAGCTCCGTTGGTCGAGCAGCTAGCTATAAGTGAGATTTAATTTATTTATAGTTGGGCTATGTATAATTGACAATATTATTGATAAAGATGGAAACCTATGTTTTGAGGAAAAAGATGGTTACCAAATTGATATGATGCACAGACAAACATGAATGTAACGTTCGTGCATGTTCTGATTGGCAAAAAGTTGTACTGAAAATTTTAGGAAACTCATGTAGTTTAGGATTTGTGTAGGTTGGTTGGGATGGGGATCCTCTATTCCAGATTTGGTGTTCCAATCCGTATTCCACGATCAAATTTATGGAGTTTTCTTCCATTTTTTTCATCAATTTTAATGTATTATGTTTTAGTTTAGTTTTATGATTGTTTTTAGGGTTCACCCCACCCAATTAGGGTTTATAATCATTTTTTAGTATTTAATTGTCAAAAAAATGATTATTATGGTTGATTATTTTAAAAATATGATTTATAATTTTTAAAAATTCAATCTTTTGTTGATAGATGTGACTAGGTTGATTATATAATAATTAGTTTTTATTTTTATAATATCTATTATTAAACTTGTTAAATCGATCGTGGAATACGGGTTGAAGCACCAAATCTGGAATAGAGGCCATCCCGGTTGGTTAAGGCTTTCTAACATTAGGCGATCTTAATTTACTCAATTTTATCCAATATTAGCCTCTACTATATAACAATAACAATATGGACTACTATTTATTACCTTAAGAAAAGGTCATTCACTTTGGTGGGTGTGTCGGTGACTAATTAATATATATATATATATATATATATATATATATAGGGGTGGGGTTATATAAAAATAACTCTTTGTGTGAGAAATGAGAACACATCTCACACCACGCATCCATCAAAAATCAAAAATCTAGATTTGATGAAAAAGGCGGTGGCAATTTTGTAATATCTGAAAAGTTTTTCGCGCAGGGGTATTACTGTAATTTGGTAATTCTTATAAAAATCACGGAGGATTTGATAACAGATCGTTATGCTAACGAAGTATTATCATAATGCTAACGAAGCATTATAGTTATGCTAATTAAAGTTTTCAAATATTGTTGGCGAAAAAAATATTCTAAAAATTAATTATAAACCTAATTCGATTTAATAAACCCTAATTAAATGGAAAAAAATCATAATTGGATGAAATAAACCTAATTAGATGAAATAAACATTGATTGGACGTGGTAAACCCTAAATGAGTTGAAAGAAATAATAATAATAATAATAATATATTTGTACTATGTTAGCATTATAGTTTTGGTTCGTCAGCATTGCGAATACACTATGTTAGCATATGGTAATACTCTATCAACATACGTTATAAATTATAATTGGATAGGATAAACCATAATAATCAATTAAGAACTATAAACAAAAAATTAAATTTCAAGAGAATAATGATAATTAGATGGAATAAACCATAATCGAGATTAAATAAACCATAATTGAGATTTAATAAACCCCAATAAATTTATACTATGTTAGCATTATGATAATTCTTTGTTAGCATATCGAATATATTATGTTAGCATATGACAAATGCTTCATTAGCATACGTTCATATGGTATCATAATGCTGACGAAGAATTATTATATGCTAACGAAAGCATTTACAACCTATGCACGCGTAAAAAAATTTCTTTTTTATTTTTCGTTCATATTTTTTCATCCAAACATAGTCTTTCGACATCTTAAATGAAAGAGCATGAAGAGAGCTTTAATTTGATATATTTTTTGTGTGCATTGGATTAAAAACGAGGAAGTTATGGTCGATTAAAGTTTTTAAGAATTTTTTTTTAATTGCTGACATCATCAATTTTAATGGATTTGGACGAAAATAGCCCTCCTTCCTTATTTTTTGTCCTATTATTTACGAAATTACCACCTTAAATCTCAACCATTGGATCATTAAATTGGATGGTGTGAGATGTATTCTCATTTCTCACACCAACCATGTGTTCTCATATGATCCATATCCTATATATATATATAAGAATCTATATCTATATTATATCTAAAAGTAAGATAGTCTAGCATAAATAAAAATTATTCATTTTCCCGCCTAAACTATATTTCTAGAAACAGAAATCTATAATATTTAATCAAAAGATTATTTACACATATTAATTAATATATTAATAAACATCTAAAGATATATTAGCCAATGAATTAGATTGTGCATGCCAGTCAATATTCAGCCAATTATGGACGATTATAAGTACTAAATGAATGCTATCATAAATAAATAAATTATTATTATTAAAAATTATTATTATAATTCATTCTAAAAAGGATAAAGTGAATAAATATCTCAATATAAATCTTATTCTTATCTTATTTTAATCTTAATTAATCTATAATAATAATAATAATTTATACATAAAATTTTGGATTTTCATGACCAAATAACCGTGTATATGTATTGGGGATTATTATTTAATTCGTGCTAATTTATATGCATATTTACATGCATGATAATTAAACTTTTAATTATTAAGGCTATTATAGAGGCATTAAGGTAGGTTAATTGAATTGGTGTGTGTGTGTATATATACATATATATATATGTATATATATTATTTTATGGGTGATCATTTGTATTCTTTTTCGAATTTTGCTGTCTAATGCAAAATTAATTTTTACTCTATATAATTAACTAATTATTTTCAACTACACAAATCGATGCATGTAATTTAATTATGGTAATGGAGTGTATATGTTATGAAATTTATACCATGAATAATTTAGAAGATTTGGAAGATTGCATCAATTAATTAGAATATCTCTACTGATTTAGAGGATTGAAATTTATTATATAGTCATAAATTCCCATAATAATACACTATTCTATTAGAATCTATTAGAGTCCATAATAAAAAAATACACTAAAAAAAATAATATATCCAACTAATAAGAGAAAGTATATACATTTTCCGGATATCTAATTATTTAAATTGAATATAATTTAATTATATATTTATCTAATTATAATATATATAGTCGAATCCAAATATAATTACATTAAACCCATTGCTCAAATTAGAAAATCTACCTATATATTTAACTACTTTAAATACATTAATCATATCAATTAGTAATTGATAATTATTTGTTATATAATTATACACGCTGCTTTTATGTTGATTATATAAATATATGTGATTAGGAAAGTCAATGCATTCTGCTAATATTTCTCTATATATTGATGGTCTCATTTCAAAACTTTTGATTAAATATTTCTTCCAAAGTTTTGAAAAAAAAATGCTATAATTCTTTTTCAACATTTCATGATATATTTTTTTGAATTTGTGTCCATATCATTGCATTGTTCATTTTGTTGTAATTATTGTTGTGGAACATGTAATGAAAACTACAAACTAATCTAATGATTTTTATTTTTATTTTTGTAATTTTATGGCAGGATACAAATTGTAAAAAAATAGTCATGATCGTTTGTCTTGCCTCAACAAGGACCAACATCACACGGAGAAAGCGGTAGTTTCATTTTCGCTTTTATTATCAAAAGGTTGGTGCCGACACAAATATAATTACTTCAATTTTTAAACATGTATACATGCATGTATCGATATCTAAATTATTGTTGCATATGAGATTTTTCACTTGAAGTTTGACTTTCAGAAAAATTCGGATAAAAATCTTATATGTTTATGGTTGCATTAGGAAATAGTTCTCATTTATTTTCTCTTTTGTTGTCATTTGGACTTTTGAGTCCATCTAGCAATGGTAGTGTTAAACTACAAATTAAATACAACAGTAAAATGAATTGCCAAAGTCCACCTAGCAATTAACTTTTGATGCAGAGAGAAGATGAGCTGCGATGGTGGAGAGTTGGAGACCAAGTTCTTGAAGAGCTTCTTGCTCTTAGAATTTTATGTATCCGAGTTTCAGATTTTATCTTTAAATATTTCATATATTGTAGTATATATAATCCGATGCAGTCTTCTTCCATTAATGAATTTTTTTTAATTGAAATATACACAATTTATTTGTCATTGAGATAGGTAAGCAACTTATTGATTATAGTTTTCAGATATGTTGATGATCTTATTACAGTGGAATATATTGATGATCTTGAATATATATTTTGAATCCAAATCTTCACCCAAATGCAATCAAAATTATAGTGTCCCGGCAAAAAATGTAGAGGATTTTAATAAACTTATTTTATTAATTAGAGCCGTTTATGTTATTTTATAAAGTGAAGAATTAACTCATGATTGATCCTAAGTTCCACGATCTTTATTGTAGTTTGATTATTTAAATTTATTATATTTTATCAAAAAAATCTCAGAGATATATATGTTATATATTTTACTTATTTTTTTATATATTTTGTGAAATTTCAATACATAATTGTGAACTTTTTAGCCTTTTATTTTAAAATGAGGAGTTCAGTATTATTAATAATGATTGAAATTTTTATTTTCCCAAATTTTTAATATCACATATTTGTGTAGCACCAACAAGATGGTGTATTTGTGCACTTTGAATTATAAAAATCATCGATGGTTGAATGGTTGTTTGTAATCTTGTGGTTTACTTTTTGAAGGGATGTAATTGTATACTTCGTAAATACAAAAAATATATATTGCTTAAAATCAACAAATAGTGTTTAAAACATGGGAAAAATGTTAATTCTTTTATCAATTTATATAAAATTAGGAATTTAGAAGTATAATTTTATTTTATTTTGTTAAAGTAAAGAATAATATGGATAATCAAAGCAAAAAAGTCACAATATCATCTATTCTCTAAAATTACATATATATCAAATGTTAATTTGTGGTAAGCATTAAAAATACATCGTCTAACCAAAATATATATGAATGAATACTAAAAACCAACAATTAACTTATCTTTAAGATGGATATTTCAAAGATTGTGCCGATTGGAGGAAATACTTTCATATTCACAAAAGATATGAATCTTTTGATCAACGATTTATGAGAACAATCTACTCTTAATTACAAATAAACTGCGATAAAATTATGAAAATTATTTTTAAATGATTTTTTTAGGGTTTTAGGGGTGGAAGATTTTGTGATTGAACCTGCATATGTCTCACATCTAAGACTACTAATTTATAATATTTGTGATGCAAAAATCATTTTAAAGTCATTAGTGATTTTTTTAGATTGTTGGGAGTTTATTTTATGAAATATCATATTTGATTTCACATTCTTTCAATCTTTCTTATATGAGTATTTCTAAATGCACCATCGATTTTTCTAAATACACCACTAAATAAAATAATTCAAACTTAAGTATTTATAAAATTATTTAAATTCCCTTACTAAATCAAATTAACAATAATTGGAAAATAAAATAATTAAAAAAAATCTGGATCCATCTTCAAATTTGCAAATACGCAATTTTAGGTTGGCCATCTTCTGCAAACCCACCGACCGACCATCTTCAAATTTTTGCGATCCCGCTAACCATCTTCTTCCCCAACAATCTGCAACAATTTCTTCTTCTCCAATAATATGTATCAAATCTCAGACTCTAACTTATTGTTGAGGAGGGATGCAATGCTGACGTCATCAGGACATCGTAAAGATGATCGTCGGTGCCCATTCGGAATACCATCATCAACATCTTGCTCAGCTACTCTCCTAGGAGAAGAAATGATGGGCGTTCGGAAAAGTTCTCATTGATTTTTTTATTTTATTTGTTCTATTTTTAATGTTTTTGATAATTAAAATTTAATTTTTAAACTAGAAGAGTAAAAGATATATTTACTATGTTGTGTAAAGAAAAAATGTAAAAAAAAATAAAAATATGTGTGGCGTATAAGAAACACCTTTCTTATATTTGATGCGACTAATATTATTTTGATGATTAGAGAAATAATAATTATTGTGATATTTTAATAAAATATTGTATATGTATCTTATCCGTGCATCGCACGGGTGATATACTAGTTATATCTAAAAGTAAGATAGTCGTTAAAAATAGTAAGATTAATTTTTTTCCGCCTAAATCACATTAGTATAAATGGAATTCTAAATATAAAATTGAAATAATAATTAAAACTAAAATCTTAATATAAATTTGGAATTATCATTAATGCTAATTAATAATCGAGCCATTATAAATCTTCAATTTAGCATAATATAATTGGGCTATAATCTTAACTAGGGGAAAAAAAAATTGCCTACAATTGTATTATCAAGATGGTGGTTGAAATACCTTTACATTCAAATTAATACTCCATTTGTTTCGTTTTGATTGTTGTTTTAATTTTTTTAGTTTTTTATCTAGAATTAAAAATTAATTTTATGGAGTAATATACAAATTCATAAAATCTTATTTACTTATATTTTCCTAAAATGGGATTTTGGATATGGTTAAAATTGAGAGAGAATAAAAATATATAAAACAACAAACATTTTAATACAAAATGAAAAAATTTAAAACAATAATCGTAATGAAACAGAGGGAGTATTAAGATTAGCTTACAATGGCTTCAATATCATTCCCATATATATTTAATTATTAAATCATTCTCAAATATAGTTGCTTATAATCTTACAAAAATAAAATCATACATTATATATATATATATATCTCTAATATTATAAATCTACTTTTAAGGTATGTTTAATATATATTATATTACAGTGCATAGTTGGGCATAATCTTAGCGAAAATAAAATCCGGCTATAATCATAGCAACATATAGTTGACGATTTCATTCAAATTAAGATTAATATTATCATACATTGTTTCAAATAGATTTAAGCACATGAACGTGTTTTTATATTTAGTCAAATATTTCTCTAATTAAATAATCAATTAAACAAAACATTACTAATTATATATTAAATCAAATGGGGGTATGTGGGCTCAATTACATTAACCAAATGATAATTCAACCAATATATATTGTCCGATAATTACACCATTTAAATTTAAAAATATCTAAAATTACCACCTCTTGCTTAGCAATAAATAATTGCATCCATCATACTGTACCTTGGACAATTATTTTGTTGGTATTTTAAGATTTATTTATTTTCTTACAACACCGTACATATTGAGTTACATTTTATTTTCTTATTGTTGTGTTGTTGAATTTTTGTTTTAGTATTTGAGAATCATTTTTTTTGTTGTTGTTACAAAGTAGAATACATCTAAAGAAAAACAGTGTGATAGTAATGAATCAATTATACTTTTGATGTCTTGATATATATTGATGAAAGATCTCAATTAGTTTATTTTGCATGGATCCTCATCAAAGACATGCATGCATCGCACGAAGGAATCAATGAATCAATGATTTAATTTCTGATAAACATGGCTTTTGCATGTATTTGAGTGTTTATGTGGATCATATTTGAAGATTAATGCATGTTTAAGTTGAGGTTTTGTGGTCGTTTCGATTTTTCTCGTGCACGTTCATATTTTGCTATTTTTGTTGAAGTTTGAGCTAGAAAAGAAGATACTTATAAGATCCAATTCAGTTGGAAGATAAGCTAGAAAGATAGAGGATCGAGTTGGGGTCATTCTGCAACTTGAATCGGGTCAATCGGACAAGAAACGAGCGAGAACGAAGCAAAACTGCGGAGCGTATCGGAGGCATGCACGCTGGCACGGACCGTTCCGTTGGACAGCACGGACCGTGCCATGAAGCATCACAAGAGAAAACTCTCGGTAGCCACGGCACGGACCGTGCCCCATGCCGTGCACAGCACGGACCGTGCTGCACACGGCGCGTCCCGTGCCGCCTGTTCCGAAAATTTTATGCTTCTTTCCTTACTTGGACTCTGTATTCCTCACCTATAAAAGGCTCTACTTTGGACGATTTTGACGACTCTTTTTCATTACTTTAGAGTTCCAATTTTATTTTACATGCAAGAAACCTCTGTGGATTTTCAGACATGAAGAATTGAAGTTTTATTTAACGAATTATCATTACGGTTCCTTTAATATTTCGCAATTTCATATTATGCTTATGATTATTATTATTTCTGTTAGTTCCGTTGTTTCAATTATGAGTGAGTAGTTTTATTATTAATTCTAGGGTTTGCAAGCATGTTGAATCTATGTGTTTAATTTAATTCTGTTATTTTTCCCTTCTGATTATTGTGTTCAATTGTTCAAGTGTTGTTATTCTCATGTATGGATTAGTGGCCATAATTGATGCATGCTAGCTAGTTAATTTGAGACCTGGCGGAGATAATTAACTTATGGGATTAATTGAATATTTTGATACACGTTCTTTGAAATCTATAGGGGAGTTAATCTGTTGATCTATCGGGAGTTAGTAAATTATCCTAGAGACGAAAATGATAGGTAATTTATTAATCTATATCTACCTTGAGACCTGACGGAGATAGGTAGGTATATTTCTGATTACTCACCACTAATCAGATTAAAGTGGGAATTATTAGGATTGAATTAATACATAGACGATACATGTGTAATGCATTCCCTAGGATTAATATTCTGTTAATTGATTGAGTTTGTTGAGTTTGTTTAAGTGATTTAATTTTGTCTTTCTGAGTGTCGTTTATTTCCTCTGATTGCATTTAAATTCGTGTCTAGATTTAGTAAACCTAAAAATTGGTAGCCTGGATAATAGAGAACTGTTAGCTTAGTACTCAGTGTGGTCATATTTTAAGTCCATGTGGATACGATACTCGATTCATCGATTATATTGCATTGTCTTGTGTTAGTTGCAGATTAGTGCATAAAAATTAGTGCATCATTTTCTCATTTCATTATCAAAAGGTTGGTGTCAATTTATAATCATAAAAATAGCATACTGCATCCATTAATATTTAACTATACACTGCATTCATATATTGCTTTATAAAATATCATATATTGTTTTATTTTGAAGAAACTATTGAATCATTTTGCAATCCATCAAATGTTTTTTAAAGAAGTCTTCGTACATAAGTGGCCGAATTTCCACGTTACAAGAAAAAAAGAGTGTATTGATGTTAGCAATATTAATGCTAATTGTATTTACACTTTCTATTGAAATTTTGTAATATATTATATATTTGTATATATTTTTTATGTGTGATTGATAGTGTTTTCAATTTATTATGGTCGAGTCATGAAATGTGTGGTGCATGGTGAGATGGCTAATGAAAACTTTTGGAATGAGGAAATATGTGTTTATTAGCATAATATTTTTTTCTTAATCTAACAATCTTCATTGATCTTTATGTATGGTGAGAAATAACTTTGGTTTTAGAACATTCTTATCAATTGAATAATAAATTACAATAATATAAGCATGTTCTCATTTTTCACAACAACATATAATTTTCACCTGAACCAAAATCTATATGTGTGTGTGTAAATGAGTTAATTGCAAGTCATGGTTAAAAATAGTTTTGGAAGCTAGTGCATATTAAAAAATAGTTGAAGCTAATTGTTTTTTTTAGTTTGATATTTTTTTAGTTGTTATTAATAGGATCAAAGTCAAGGAATTGGAGGAAATCCATGCATATACTAGCTATTAAATTTATTTATTTTTTTAAAATGAGGACACATATGCTATTAAGTTAATTGAAAATTTTATTACAATATAAATAGACATGCAAACATGTATAAGAACAATGACATATGCAAGTCGTGACTAATATTAGTAGTGACAATCCACATTGGAATCTATGTATTCATAATGATTAATGGTGCTCGGGTTGAATATTTTAAAACCATAAATACTCTAATTTCCATCATATGATACACAATTAATATTAGTCCACCACTTTTTCTAATTTTGTATGTTATCACATTTTTGTTGGTCTATTTTATAGAAATATCATCATCCATTGATCATGTGCAAGTCGTGACGAATATTAGTAGTGATAATGCACATTGGAATCTATGTATTCATAATGATTAATAGTATTTGAGTTAAATACCGTAAAATCATAAATACTCTAATTTCCATCATATGATAGATAATTAATATTAGTCCACCATTTTTTCTAATTTTGTATGTTATCACATTTTTATTGGTCTATTTTATATAAATATCATCATCCATTGAGTTTGAAAACCAATTTACATTTTATTGTATCAAATACATAATATAACTGGTCATCCCCACTTGCTTCCGCAATTATAGAGCTTTTTTTTTTGTTTAATACACAGATGATTATTTTGAGCATGTTAATATGCCCACGATAATGATGGATATTCTCTTACATATTTTTCATTTTGTATTTGCTATTTCCATATACACACATTTTTATGGAATTTTATTTTATATATTTCATGTTCTTAACTATATGTTATTTATATTGGTTCGATATAATTAATTACTACTTACAATAAATTATTATACTATGTACATCATAATAATAAATTAATTAGGTACTTTAAATCCTATGCTTCCCAATTCCCAAGGTGAATTGCTAGTAAAATATATACAAAAATCTACCATTAATTCAAATAATGAAAACAATAATTTTGGTATAGCTTCGATGACGAGGTTAGTTGGTAGTATAATTTTCAAAATTCGGGGGTGACTCATTTGATTTGTATCCAGCCAAATAATAAATGAAATGTTTCGGGATTCAACTTTCTAAACGAAACTGAATAATAGTATTAAGTAAATAACTAAGGAGTATATTCCACATTTTCTGGAATATATCAAAGTTTACAAACGGACAAAAGTCTGCTGATGATTCCTTTATACGTGTGTTTTATATGGAAGTAAACAATGGTTTGTTTCATTAAATTATAAATATCAAAATATGTTTCGGACAATTTGCACCACTAATTTTACTCATTACACCATATAATAAAAAAAATAAAAATAATTGTGACGTTATTTCAACACCCTTTTATTACTTGCTCATACCACTAAAATTATTCAATGCACCATAAATTCAAAACTCAAAAATAAAATAAAAAAGAAATCAAATTAATCGAATTATTCATCAACTTCTAATAGTTTATTAGAATTATTAGATGTTAGCATGAGTGTATTGGTCGAAAATAATCGAGTTTAGAACGTGCTGTGGAGTTTTTTCTTGTTCAAATGCGATTCGTTCGAACTGAAAATTTCGAACATTTTGGAGTGGTTCGAACTCCATTTTTCGAACATCACTTGGAGAAAAAACGGAGTTCAGGGTATTCAAATTTAAGTTTTCGAATATATTGGAGTGGTTCGAACTTCAAGTTTTGAGCATATAGTTCGTTCAGAAAATATTTCCTAACACCTTTGCACCCTGAAAATTTTCTAAGTGTCATTCAAACTTTAGTTTTCGAACAAATGAGTGTTGTTCAAACTTTAGTTTTCGAACTAACTTTTTTCTAAATATTGGAGTCGTTCGAATTAATATTCTCGAACAAGGTGAACATGTTCGAAATTGTATTTCCGAACATTTTTTTTTCAAGTAATACAAATATTTCTGGAGCGAAGATTATTAGTGTAAATATGTGTGGTGCAAGAGAAAAATTTGTACTACATTGAGTAAGCAAAGTGCAAAGAGTAAAATCAGTAGCGCAAATAGCAATTCCCTATAAATATATTGATATTTTTTGGAAGGGTGTTTCTAAATACACCACAAAAATTTCTTTTCACACCACAAAAAAAAATGTAAAAAAAGTTACTTTTGAGATTACTAAAATACCCTTTTTTTTACTTCAATACACTGCAAAATTTTCTTTCCACACCACAAAAATTAAATGATTTAAAAAATTGAAAAAAAAATGATTTCCTTCTCAAACAACCTTCAACATTGCATTTGAAAAAAATAGGAATTGCACGGATAGAGTTTCTCAAACTTTAAAAAATTTGAGCACATTGGGTTTAAATCAACCATAGAGGTGGAAATAACGAAGAAACAACTAATATAAATGATTTCATACTGTTTACACCGAATATTTTTATTTTTTCATGAGTTCTATCGTGTTTGGATATTCAAATCATCGAAAGATATTTGGAAATAACAGTTTGAACGTCGTAAAGTAGGTTCAAAAACTTATTTTCTAACCCATTCAGAAACAAGTTTATGAACCTACTGCTTTGGGTTTAGAAACATGTTTATGAACTCACTGCTTTATGTTCAGAAACATGTTTTTGAACCTTTTTTCTTCACATTTAAAAATTTATTTCTGAACCTCTTCAGTGTTCAAAGATTTAACAAGTTAAGTACATTCCCAACTGTAGAAAAAAATTCACTAAGGCAAACAGCAACGTTCAAAAACAAACATGTTTATAAACAACCTTATGTAAGTTCAAAAACATGTTTAATTTTTTTAAGTTGAAGGGTATAATAGTCTTTTAGTATAGTGTGTAAAGAAAAAAATGAAAAAAACGCCAACAATTTTTGTGGTGTGTTTAGACTTTAGAATCACCCATTTTGGAACCAAGTTCGAAAACAAATAAAGTCAGCTATTGTTGTGAGTTGTCCCAATGAGGATGATCTAGTGGTGGAGTGAGGTTGCTTGGAGATTAAATATCATAGATTCGAATATCCTCAATACCATCAGATCGGATGTGTGAGTTAAAAAAAGAGCTATTGTTGTGAGTTCTCTATTTTGAGCTAGTTAATTTGTTTATAAAGTTAACTATAGTTTTATTATTGAACATATCGTATCCTATGATGTTTATATTTATTTATGTCAATAAATCGAGTGGAGTCGAATATATCATATTTTTGTTTAAACTTGTTTACAATTATATAAATTTATTATAAATTATAACAATTGTTTGATTATCTATCAAGTAAAGCTCAACTTAGTTTTAATCGAGTTGAAGTTTAAATTTTATCAAGTATGAAATTATATTCAAGTTTATCTGGTATGCTTACCGAACTGAATTCAAAGTAATGAACGTGAAATAGGATTCGAATACTGCTTTATTTCGTTTGCCCTAGATGTTTATTTCTATTATAATCAATAACTCATTTGTCCCAACAACTAAATGAACCATGTTCAAAAGGGCCGGGCCCGATTCCATCTGGCCCAGTTTATCCAGTTTATGATGGGTTGAGCCCAGTCCGAAGCTAAACGGTCAAACCACGTATGGCCCGACCCAGTTTTACATGTGATTATGTGATGAATTGCTTCCCCACGTCTACGGATAGAGAGTTGGCGATCTATTCAGGCCACGTCAGCAACGCTAATTTTTTCCGAACCCCAGAAATAAAATAAAAGTAATATTCTGTATTTTGTTCAATTTTCCAACTATTGTAGTGTTCTTCTGCAGCCGTTAATTTTTCAGTACGATTCAAAATTTCTGCTGCTAAATTTTGTTACTGCTAATAATGTCTTTCCACGCGCGCCACCACAGCCTCGTTTCTTCTAGGTAATTTTTTCCCCTTATTTTCTTATTTTCATTGTTTTTACGTATTTTTGTGCTCTGCGACTTTTTTTTTGGGTTAATCTGTCCTCAATTTGGCGATGAATTTTGATTTTTGGCGGTATTTTCATATGTATAGCTTCTATCTGATAGCATAGGCTACTTTTTTTTTTAATAAATTATTATTAGTTATTTCTAGCTATATTTAATGATGAAATTGTAGTGAGTTTCTTTCGTAGTCTAAGCTTGGAAACTGGAGCGCGGTCAGTATGTACCACTACTCGGAGTTGCTTATTTTGTTTTTTTATTTATCCTTTTTTTTTGGATTTAGTAAGTTTTCTGAGCTTATCGGTTATTTTAGTTGAGCATTGTTAGGAAAAGTTGAAGTGGTGTTTTTGCTGAAGGTTTAACACTGCGGAATGATTGACGTGTGTGTTCTCTATTTGCGAGGAATGCAAATCGAGAAGAGAATCAACACGAATTAGACCATATGCAAATGCATTAAAGTGGAATGTCATGTGAAAATTTATCATGTAATTACTTAGTGCTTCTATTTGGTGCAGAGCACTGCAGATATTTTATTGCAGCTACCAGACAATTATTCTAAGAAATCATTTGTGTCAATTGCCATCAATTCAATTAATACTTAATAGTAGTTAAACTTAAAATGTTGGTTTGTTATTTTTATTATTATTATTTTAACAGGGTGAAAACCAATTGTGTGGCCACTCAATGTTACTTATCAGTTAATAGGTTTAAAAGGCATGTGTTTTTGATGGTATCTATAAGTTGGGAGGCATATTCACTTGCTATAGAATTACCGCTGGTAAAGTGTTTTTGTGTAATCTGTGAATTTGCTTATCCTTTCGCTTTCATTTGCAGCTCTTCAAGTCCATGGATTCCAGTTAAACCAATCAAAGCCTATTTCTTGAGCAGAAAAAATGTTGGTCTTGATCACCTGATATTCAATCATTGTTATACAAGGAAGAAAGGTCGTGTAAGGATATCTGAGTTGGAAAATAGTAAACTTAGTGTTAGCTACAGATTTTCAAATTTACGAAAACAGTCGATTATCCTTTGCAAATTAAGGAGGCTAGATCGTCTCCAGCCTTTGGCTTCTGCTGATGATGGTGTGACAGTCGATGGAGGCTCTCAAGCAAGAACCAACAATGATATGGAGGAAATAAGGTATAAACTGAATCAGTCTTTGCAAGATGAAGACTACAATACTGGCTTGGTACAATTATTGCATGATGCTGCAAGGGTATTTGAGTTGGCAATCAAAGAACAAAGCTCTCTGTCAAAGATATCCTGGCTCTCAACTGCCTGGCTTGGAGTGGACAAAAATGCTTGGGTTAAAGAACTTGCTTATCAGGTTAGCGTTATTATCTAATAGAAACTTACTGGGATAATACCTGTTTTTGATTAGGTCAGTTTTCTTGGAGACATGAAATCTCGAAGGCCTTTTTTCTAGTCTTCTGGAACCTGAAGCAATGTGCATGTCATGTAAAATTCCCTTCTTACTTATTATTATCAAATAAGTGGACCTAGCTGTACATAGCATAAATTCTGCCCTGATGGTTTGAATGAATTTTTTTCGCAAATGCAAAATTTCTAAACATATATTGTGATAGCTAATACACTGTTTTTATTAGATTTACCTACTCTTGAAGGAATTTTCTAAAATTTTCTCCAAAGAAGCATTAGATTTGACAAAGTTGATTGATTTTCTAAGACACATTCCACATATTGCAGAAATTAATTCAATGTCTGAAGTGAACTTGCCACCTTTTGCTTCGGTTTTACCCTCTCTTTTTCTAGCTCTCCTGATGACACATTATGCTAAAATGATAGACCTATGCTTCTTCAACTACTCTGTAAGTGGTGTTATTTTTTTAATTTTCTCATTTTGATGGACAAAGTATAAGAATTTGTTTTCCCCTACTGACAATTTAAGTGTGTAAATGAAACATATAACTAATCGAGTTTACTAGAATTTTTGTCTAGTTTCAAAGATTTTGTTTTAACTTTTCAATAATCAATAAATTTGAGCTTGAATGAAAGAATTAAATCAGAATAGGATAGAGTTTTGAGTAGTTCGATTTTTTTTTTTCTATGCATATTTTGTTTTAGTTTTACTGCCAAAAATCTATAGCTTGAGCTTAGCTTTATAATAATCAAATTAAAAACAAAGAAAATGTATGTTGAGATGAAAAATAGAAATATTAGTAGAGCAACTCTTTATTATGTAATTAGTTTAGGCTGATGGTGCAAAGCTGAACATATTCTTGCAAGCAAAAACTATTCATAGCTAGATGAAACCCTCATTTTCTTAACCTAACATCTTTTTATAGAATAGCAATATTTTTCCCTCGCTTTTTTATTGCTTCTAAGTTTGATTGTTATGTTCATGGTATGGAGCTAAGAGCCTCAGACTATTTTTAACAATCAATCATGGGGTGAGTATTGAACAATTTGATTTTTAAGCTACAAAATAGAACCAATACTGGAGGCACTGTTCATGAGTTGGTGTTATTTAATGTATATGACATATAAGATACTATAGGTAGCAACACAGTGAACTACTTGTTAAGTGCGCATCTCTTTAAAGATCATCATTAAACACAAAATACAGATTTTATTTACTTTGTTATTTCCCCCGTGTATCATTATACATAAAATATGAATTTTACTTGCAACATATTCAATGTGCATTGGTCTTATAGCTTTCCATTTTGGAGAAGTAATCTTCTTCCAAATTATCACTCATTTTGAATACACTACTCTTGGATGGGTGTGCTACTCATCAAGTCACCATAATCCCCGTTCTAACATTTCAATTTGATTTACGTAGTTCTCAGTGTCCAAATTTGTTAATATTTGATAACTGGACAAATATTTGCAATGTCACTATTATTCTTTATTGATTGTGCATTTGTGTGGCAAGGATGTAGTTTGTTTGTCATTTTTCTTCTTATCATCTTCTAGGTTGTCTAACGGTTTGAGGAAAATTTTCAGGCATCTGTGTTCTCTCTTCTGCAAGCAGCTAGTGAGATTTCATCTCGAGGGGAAGGAAGAGACAGAGATATCCATGTATTTGTGCAGAGGAGGTGGGTATCTGTTTTGATTATGTAGCTTCTGAATTGTCTATAACAGTTGTTTGATTTGAATCTAGGAAGAGGGTGAATGTCCTCATGTTTTCATTGTCTTTGTTTTATCCATTGGTTTGTTTTTTCATATTGTTTATCGTAGGTCCTACTTGTTATGCACATGAAATAACAAGAGTCTAGCATTGCCTTATTCATTCTTCAAGCTTCTGTTATATGGTGTATCTTGATATTTCTGGTTCTCCCTGAGGTTGGTGTGTAATTGTGAGTTCCTGGTTTGCAGCTGTTCTGGTGTATTTGGAACTCCTATAACACTTGTATTATTGCATTAGTGCAGCCTGTCAAAGCAATCTGCTCCTTTAGAGAGTGTAATCAGAGATAAGTTGTTGGCCAAACAACCTGGGGCTTATGACTGGTTTTGGTCTGAGCAAATTCCAGCCGCAGTGACCAGCTTTGTGAATTATTTTGAGAAAGAGCAGCGTTTTGCCCCAGCCACTACAGTGTATGCAATAACCTCGTTCCCGTGTGCTATACTGTATGCTGATATTAACAGGCAGATGATATTCATCTGCGAGATGAATCCATCTTTTCACTGGATTTATTTATTTTACAGGTGCAAAAAAGGCATGACCTCAGTTTCAGGCAATTCAAGTGACATATCTCTTCTCATGCTAGCTCTCAGTTGCATTGCAGCCATCATGAAACTTGGGCCCACAAAAGTTTCTTCTGCTCAATTCTTTTCTATTATTCCTGACATAACTGGCAGACTGATGGACATGATGGTTGAATTTGTTCCTGTTCGCCAAGTTTACCATTCAGTAAAGGAAATTGGGCTGCGTAGGGAATTTCTTGTCCATTTTGGTCCTCGAGCTGCTGCATGTAGGATGAATAATGAATTGGGTGCTGAAGAGATTATGTTTTGGGTGGGTCTAGTACAAAGGCAGCTGCAGCGAGCCATTGATCGGGAGAGAATATGGTCAAGACTCACAACCTGTGAAAGTATTGAGGTCAGTCTAGAAAAAAATATGTTTGTACTTGAGGCATTTAGAACTTAATAATCAGAAACTAAAACTGTTGGTATAGTTTTCATATTTAATAGGAGTGCATGTTATGATGATAGGGCTGTAAAAAAAGGTAAGTATCAGGACAAGAATGTATTAATTACGACAATTTTCTTTGTAGTTCAGATGTAAAAATTATGACGCCTTTAAAGAGTTACATACCTTTTTGCTTTCTACTGTGTGCAAAATATCGAAGTTATTGGATTTCATTCCTGCCAGTGTTGTCTAAGTGTTGACTTCTTTCTTCACCTTCTGTTGTACTGGAGGTTTTAGAGAGGGATTTGGCCATATTTGGGTTTTTCATTGCTCTTGGGAGAAGTACACAGTCATTTCTGTTCAGTAATGGCTTTGAAACAATGGATGGCCCACTTCAAGGATTTATAAGGTGCAAATTCTAAATTTTGAGATGCATTCTCCTTTTCCTGTTCAGTTTTGACTTTTTTTGTGCCTTCCTTTCTTTTCGAAGCAGGTACCTAATTGGGGGTAGTGTGCTTTATTATCCTCAGCTTTCAGCAATAAGTTCTTATCAACTGTATGTGGAGGTTAGCCTCAAGAATAAATCAGTGTTTAGAAGAATCTATTTTGTTGAAGAAACTAAAAAGTTTCTTGATGTAACAGGTTGTGTGTGAAGAGCTGGATTGGCTTCCTTTTTATCCAGGCGGCAGCAGTAACTCCAAACGCACATTTGGACACAAGCATATAGATGGCCCCCCCAATGCTGAAGCTATTCCCCTGGTATTAGATGTGTGCTCTTACTGGATAGAGAGCTTTATAAAGTACAGTAAGTGGCTGGAAAATCCGTCTAATGTGAAGGCAGCAAAATTTCTTTCTAAAGGGTATTCAACTCTTAGAAATTCTAAAGTCAATATGCTGAATTTTACCAGCGATTTATATTTAGTTTCAAATCAGTTGCATTAACAACGCCGTTGTTTCCTTCACTTGTTACAGTCACGTAAAATTGAAAGCATGCATGGAAGAGCTAGGAATACAAAGGTAAGTTGAAGGAGGGAACCCCATTTTGTTCTCTGATTCTGTTTGTCTGTATGTGTTTATGCTTGCGCACTAGAAAAAAGTTCTGTTAGTTTTATTCTTTCTTGTGGATGCACTACATATCGTTAAAGCATTGATCAGCATGAACAAAATTACCTCATGCCATATAACACTTTTACAAGTTTGCTCATTGAAAAATGATTAAAGATGAGCGTAAATGATTATTTGGTACAAACATCCAAATGGCTGTAATTATATGGATGCCTTTGATATGATATCTTTCACTGGAATTATAGGAGGATTTTCTTAATGGTTCTTTTTCTTTTTTCTTTTTTTGGGGTTTAACGTAGTCAGATGAAAAACGCCCAATAATTGCTTTCCATTTGTTAAACCCCCTTTGTTTCTTGAAAGTTTCATTGCTCTCTCATATAATACTCTAATGGCCAAGTATTTTGACGGTTATGATTTGGTTTCATAATGCTGTTTCCTTTCTGTCTTCAATCGAAAATTGTGAGTGAAAGCTTTTAGGTTTGAGATCACCCCCAGTTCATTGATATATCTTCTTTTCCTATTCCATATTATCTAATTTACAAATAAAACCTGATGAACCTGGCTGAGCCAAAATATTTGGCATGGAGTGTGATGAACATTCTTTTTAGTAGATGATTATTGGAAGTTTGAGAGTAGCCTTTCTTTGTATTTGAACCAATTGTCAATTTTTCTTCACCCTCTGGATCAGTGCCTACAGTGTTGATTTGATATTGCCTGCAGGGATGCTCAGCCAGCATCTCCCCTATGCAATTCACTATTATTCCTTTTGAAGTCTTTTGCTCTTCGTAGGCAATAAAATCTTCTAGACCAACTATTGCATCAGCTGGGGTCCTATTTTTCTTTTCCTATAAAAGAAGCTTAAAAGTGGAGGAATTTTGTTGACTTTATCTGGGAATGCATGTGAATAAGGCGAGCATGTATTACTCGCTCTAGTGTGATCATGGAATGATAAGACATGAATATTCTACTTGATATTAGTTATGATCATCTTGTTATTTTCCTCAAAAGATGTCATTTGCATGACTCTCAAGATTATAGATTATAAACTCTTGATGTGAACAGTGGAATTGATGCCCAAATTTGATGACAGGGATCATTCACCAGTTGATAAAGAGTCACAATCATTTGATAAGGTATTTAGTATCTGTACTGAATTGGTCTAATTGTTAATAATTTGTGAATTACTTTCTTATAAGCATTAGTAATTGAATTTTCACATTTTACTTTGTTGGTGAAGTGAATCCTCAAAGATGATAATCTTTTAAATAACAGACTCCTCCCCTGTGCTTGTCAGAATACCATTTGGCTAACACATGATGTTAGTGAAAGAGAATCATCAGAGTGTTCTGATGTCCTCATGTATTACTAAAATATCTTGCTGAATGTGAAGTTTTGTAGTCAGGAGTGATTGTGCTGAGTTTTGTTCATAATTTGCAAAGTTGAGTTTTTCTTTGTCCTCTTACCTCCACTTCGTTTCGGTGCTTGTGCAATCTGTAATTAATAAAATGGCTCCTAACTCTGCGAGGTACTTATTACTTCATGGACGTACACTGCTTATTGATCAGAAAATTGACTTGTCCATATGAACTATCTTGTGCAAGAATGATTGTAGCTATAATTTTACTGAATGTATATGTTCTGTTAGGAATTGGAGTGTGTTGAGGAAGCCCTTTTACGGCTCGAAGAATTGCTTCAGGAGTTGCATGTATCAAGCTCTAGTTCTGGCAAGGAGCATTTGAAAGCTGCCTGTTCAGATCTTGAAAGGATACGAAGACTCAAGAAAGAGGCTGAATTTCTTGAGGCTTCTTTCAGAGCTAAGGCCGCTTGTATTCAGCAGGTATGCTGAAACTCTCCTGAGGCTTCCTATCATTCTTTTCACTGATACTGTTTTGCTCTTGTTGAATGATCGAAATGAAAAGCATCAGTGCTTTTCCATCACCTTCTGTTTTAAATTATCATTGCAAGCCATGTTGAGATTTTGTCTCTATTTTATTCTAACAAACTAGTGATACAAATGCAATAAAATGTGAATTATGCTGTGCCCTACTCTACTGGCTATACTCAACAATATCAGGCCCCAAATTGATTTCCCTTGGGTTCTGTCTAATGTAAAGGGAGATGTCGGTGGTTCTAGAACTCCAGTTCGTGAGCAGCCACAATATTCCAGAGGAAAAGTTGGTGAACATTCTGTTAAGAAGATAGATAATCGTAGCAGGTACATAAATTTTAGATGACATTACGCCTCTTATTTTATATTCAATCCTTATTTTTCATTACTTATCTAAATTTGTTGGTGATTATTAAATTTTTTGGTCCCCCCCTCCCCTCGGGGTTTGCAGTTCTCGTGGATTATGGGGTTTCTTAGTAGGCCGCCCTGACAAATCCTCTGGCCTGAGATCTTCAACTGCCAGTGACAGTGTATGCCCTGATTGATGAAAGAGATTGTTTATTGCTTGTTAATTTATTTGTTCATTTGCTGCCTTTTGTTTTGTCTATCAAACTATTTAAGTTTTGAATTTTAATGCTGGGTGCACCAGCTGACAAATTATCTACCGAATGTCTCTGTTAGTATGCAATAGGGGCAGTGCCTGGCATAAATGCCTAAACTCCTTGACATTCCTTGATCATTTGTTGTGGTCAAACACTATTCTACTCCAGTCATTTGGTATCTTTTAAGACTTGGTTTACCTTTTGGTATCTGTTACATATAAATCCACACTTACCTAATTGCATGTTTGCTACATGAGATAAGAGGATGAAAAAACTGATTATGTCTCATACTATACGCTACCAGTCTAGATACATGTTTCTCTGTCACTTTATGATGGTACAGTTATTATATGTTAGTGTGGAAGTGTGAACTCTTTTTCATTTTGTGCGCAGCTGGGACGGGTCATACAGTAAGAAATGACCAGCACATGTAGCCACAGATACTGTTCACAGTTTTCTTTTTTGTGAACTTAATTTACATCCTTCTCTGTTGTGTACTAATTTAAAGTTTGTTGGTAACTTATAAGTTTTATTATTCATTACTTTGTACATTTTCATTATTGGCAGAATGATAGGTTTTCTGAAGAAGAAACTGTGCGTGAAGAAACAGCTGATTCAGAATCAAATGAAATTCAGCGATTTGAGAATTTAAGAAGTGAACTAATGGAACTTGAGAAACGAGTTCAAAAAAGTGCCGACCGCTGTGAAAATGAAGGGGTACATTTTTACTGTCCTTTCTGAGCCTTATTAACCTTTTCTATGTCTAGAAATATAGTCCTCTTTAACAAATTATTACTTTTCTCTATTCTGCGATTCCTTTATCCCCCTCTTTCTTTGATGCTATTGAAACTTACAGAGAAAGTTCGCCTGCCTTTTGAATTAAATTGTCATTTTTTGAAGAATATTTCGTGGATAATAATGGACGTTGTAGACTTGTAGGATAGTGTTTGAGAATATTCTATTCTGCATTTTCTTTCTTGTCTGAATGGCTTGAACTCATGAAAAGAAAATAAAAAATTTTACCGTATTGGGAAGCTATTAAGTTAATTATGCAGAAGTACTTGCTCAATCTCTTAAAGTACACATGCATACTTTAAGACTATCCTTTCTCATTTTCTATGAGATTGATATAATGCTTATGCAGGAAGAACTTCAAGTGAAAGGTGATTTGTCCTCTTACGGTAATGATGATAAAGCCACTGGGTTGGTGCAGATCGAGAAGAAAGATAGCATTATCGAGAAATCTTTGGATAAGCTGAAAGAAACAAGCACGGTATGAATATCTTGCTTCTATATCTGACAGTTAGACTTTGCTATGTATTTTGTTGCTCGTTTCCATGTTAAAGCTATGTGCTGATGGCATTTGTGGACAATAGACCATTTTGCTAACAAAATTACATCCTCCGTTGTTTGAGGTTGACAAAAGAAAAAGATTAGGAATGTAATGTATCCAGTTTTATTTGCATCCCGGTTGTTATACTTATATCCAGTTGATCTGGACCAGTTATGCGGCATAACAGATTATAACCAAATATGAGGTTGGTAACAAAAATGATATGATTCTACAGTCGGAGCATTGGCGCAAAACTTACATTGCTAACGGTCCGATGGTGAGTTAAATTATAGGTTAGAACTTAGAAGTATAATGTAAATGGAGAAAATGCTTGCTGATGTGAAAGGGTAAAAATCCACCCCCCCACCCCCCAATAGTTTAAGGTCTGTAAGTAAAAAAGAAAAGAAAATAGCTACTTGGATCTGAGAAAGAACTGACAAGGGTAAATTGGATTATGCCATTTCTATAGCACTAAAAGAACTGCATTTGGATTTTGCCGCAGTTATTACCTTTGTGATGTAATTAATTTTCCTCTGCAAAATTGTCTTAAGATAAAATTACAAGGATTGCTACTTCTAGTTTATTGAGACAATAGTCCCTGGATGAAGTGTAGTAAGGGTTTTGTGATCTAAAATCTTATCAAGAAGCTAACGTGCCATCTTTATACTTCAAGCTAGCCAGTCATTGTGCTCTTTGCAGTACCTCCTTTGGGTTATCATTAGTCATATTATTCTTTGCGTGACCGTCCACACCTGAAATTGTCTTGCAATGCATGAATCATACAAACTGAATGCGGAATTTCTTGGATTGGATGTGATGTGTGGAGAAAGGCTTTTCAGTAGTCTGACATGTTTCAAAACTCCTTGTTGAGTCCCCTTCTTTTGGGCGAATCTAAGATTAGATAATAGTAGTTGAAGTGTCACAACATAGAGCTGCTTCTAGCTTTGAACCAGTTTGAACCGGTTTGGTTGAACTCGATAAAGCCTTCTGTGAACCCAGTTTTCTTGCCAAGGCTTCTTTTTTCTTCAGGTAATGCTATAGAATCCTGGCATCCCGAGCATTGTGTTTTACTGGATGAGCGAGACATCTCTCATAATAATAGACAAATCATAAATTCAATGTCTTATTCTACAAGAATGGATAAAATTTTCATTGATTTTATAATTATTGTTTAATGGCTGAAAATCTTTTATGTCTACGAGCAGGATGTTTTGCAAGGAACTCAGCTTCTAGCAATTGACACTGGTGCTGCTCTGGGACTGCTTAGGAGGGTGCTAATAGGGGATGAACTAACGGAAAAAGAAAAGCAGGCTCTCCGAAGAACGTTGACGGATTTGGCATCAGTAGTTCCAATCGGTGTTCTCATGCTCCTTCCAGTAAGCAATAGCGACATTTCTTTTAGTGTTTATTTTGGAGTCAGCCATGACATGAATAGTCTAACTCACAATTTGGCTTATCTGTCAGAAGTTACCATGCCAGTAATTTTTGTGGTTAATTGCTCTATTATGTCTTTATTGCTGTGTCTATGCTCAAGATATACTGTATCATTTCTTACCTAGTCTTATGCTCGTTGATTGCCTTGTTATGCATATGATGCGACATTTTTAGGTCATCACGATGTTGTTTTCAAATAAAGGGAATGCACTTCCCCTTATTACATTTGTTAAATTTAGGCAGTTGTTAACACGACATATATGTTGTAGGTTACCGCAGTTGGCCATGCTGCTATGTTGGCTGCAATTCAACGCTATATGCCATCATTGGTATGTATCAACGGACCTTAGTTCTTCAACACAAAAGCTTGTGGTAGACCATCTGACGGATCAAGATATGTCTGACGGTAGCCATATCTAGGGACATATTTATAATTTTGCTGGTTTTTGGGTTCGGGTATGGGTACAATCTGGCAAATCTTGACCAGTCAGACGGTGTGACATGAGATTCTCCTACTCAAAACTTAGCCTGAGACGTGTTCGTTTCTTTCCCTGCAGATACCTTCAACATATGGAGCTGAAAGGTTAGATCTCTTGAGGCAGCTGCAGAAAGTAAAGGAAATGGAAGATGAAGTAAGTGGCAACGAAAATGCTGAGGAATAATCCCAACAGAGGCTCCATAGAGATATTCTCTCCTTCCACGCTGCAAAATCAAATCTTCGGTGTATAGGTGGCAATGGCCTGCTGCTTCTGTTGTTTATGCTCCTTGTCTCCCCTACGGGTCACCCCCATTTCATGGATATCTTGATATTTTATTATTATAATTTGAAATAGATTTACGATAAGTTAATACATATTCATTCGGTAAGCCAAAAATCTATATCTATATCTATATATATATAATAATAGACTTCTAACAACACATTTTTCCCACCCATTACAAAAGGGTATTTTAATAATTTAATAACACACTAATTCAATGATAAACACTTGTGTTAGACCGTCTAACGGATCTTTTACGTTAGACGGGTCAAATAATACCAAATCCGCTCAAAATCCGTTTTCACGCGCGACGCATGTATTTCACGCGCCTGTGCAGTTTTGTTTTGTTTTTTTTTTTTTCCTCTGGCAGCGCTAGTTTTTCTTTTTTTTTTTCTTTTTCGTTTCTTTTCCCTTCTTTCCTTTTTGAGTGATTCTATTTACACCACCAAATTTTCTTTTCACACCACAAAAAAATAATACAAAAGTAATTATTTTTGAGATTACTGGGATGTCCTTTTCTTATTTCAACACTATTTTTCTTTATACACCACAAATATAAAATAATATAATACATAATAATAAAAAAAGCAAAAAAACTTTGTCTTCTCCCGCAGCAGCATAGCCTCCATCTTCTCCGGTAGCAGCAGAGCCTCCCTCGACCCTCCCCACAAAATTTTAGATTTCCGGCAACCCCTCTCCCACAAAATTTCAGATTTCAATCAAATTACATAAAAGAAAATATAGAAATGAATATCTAAACTAATTCAGAAAATTGCCGTTACGGATGAAAAAATCTCATTACCTAAAATTTCTCATCTTCCTCGAAACCTTTATGTCGGAAACTAGGTTCGAAAATTTCAGTTCGAATCCCTTCACATCGATTCGAAAAATGTGTTTTTGAATGGACAGTGCATGATACATTTTTTGAATGGACAGTGCATGATTCGAAAATCCATTTTCGAATAGCAATTCGAAAATTTGTTTCCAAACGTCCATCCATAACTTCGAAAATCATATTTCGATTCATCAATGTGTCATCCGAGAAATGATTTTCGAATTCCTAATTTACAGTATCAAACATCAAGTTGTCGAGGAAAAAATTAAGAAGAGGAAGGGTCGCGGTAGTGGAGGAGGAAAGAAGAGGGTTGGCGACGCTTATTTTTCTGGAGGAAGGGGGTGGCGGCGCTGTTGGAGGAGGGTGGAGTAAGGGGGTGGCAGCGCTGTTGAAGAAGACGATGACGACGACTGTTTACATCTGTAATCTCTCTCTCTTTTTCTTTTTTTTTTAATTATTAATATCTTTGTAATTAACTTTATTTTTAAGTAAGGGGGTAAATAAATTTTAAGGTGAAGGGTAAATAAGTTTTTTAGTGTGATGTGTAAAGAAAAAATGAAAAAAAAGAGATTTTTTGTGGGTATATTATTTATTATGAAAAAGTAATTATGATGTGAAAAGAAAATTTGGTAGTGTAAATAGAATCACCCTTCCTTTTTTTAGGGTATATTATTTATTTAAAAAAAAAGTAATTATTGAGCGCGTTTTGGGGGTGCTTTCAGAGGTTTATTTTGTGTTTTTTTAGGGGGTGTTTTTAGGGTTTTTTATTGTGTTTTTTAGGATTTTTTGGGGGAGTATTTTTAGGTTTTTTTATTGTGTTTTTTAGGATTTTTTGGAGGGTGTTTTTAAGGTTTTATTTTGTGCCCTTTTAGGATTTATTAATTTCATTTTAGAGTATAAATTTATATTTGTTTTAAAACAAATTATATCAATTTGCTGTAATTTTAGGGTTCACTAATTTTATTTTAGGGTATAAATTTTATTGGAAAAAAAAAAAAAACAAAGAAAATCGAAAAAAAAATCGCTAGAAAAAAATTAAATATATATATTTTTTAAAAAAGTAGAAACTAAAAATTGAAAAAAAAAATTAAAAATGAAAGAAAAGAAGGGAAGGGGAGGAAGACCACTAAAAGAAAAATAAAAAAGAAAAGGAAAAAATAGAGAGGGCCACTTTGTTGGATCAAATAGTATCAGTCTAATGCAAGAGATCCGTTAGACCGTCTAACACAAGTGTGCCCCTAATTCAATAAGTTTAATTTATAAATGGTATCATGTAAGTTGCAAGTGATGTTTATAGATTAATTACATCAAATGGAAATTAACATTAGAAATTTAAAATTCAATGATTATTAAAATGGAATTTAAAATTCAAAATTTGAAATAGAGCCCTTTGATGTGGATTGTTAATTATTTTAATCAGTTTCATTTTTTATTGAAACTAGTATTACTCATGTGCGATGCACAAATAATTATTATTTTTTAAAATTTATAATAATATTATTTTTTTGAAGTTTATATGTTGTGCTTAATTTTTAAAATTAATAAAACAATATGCATATTTGTTAATTAATTAGACAAGATGATCAATTTTGTGTTGTTACGACAAACAAAAAGAAAATGAAATTTTAGGAACTAAATAAAAATCCATGTTAGAAAGAACGAATTGAAATATTTCAAATGACACGATTTTATAAAAAAGCAATGTATAATTGTCCAAGATTAAAGAACATTTGATTTATTTGAATATATGATAGATATAAAAAATATAATTATTTAATTATTTTAAATGATGAAATTGAAATAGAAAAATAAATTATTATTATTATTATTATTTTTATTTTTATAGTGCAACATAAATGAAATCTATTTTTTATGCGATAAATGTAGAGTACTATATATACAAATCATCTACCCATGCATAAAAAAAAATATATTGTAAATTTCAAATTTCCAAGTAAAAAAAAAGATTGTAAAAATTTGTTAAAATACAATGGTTATAATCTAAACCGTCATAAAAATGCAAAAAGAAAAGAAGAAAAATTTATAACAATAAATTTCACTATTATTGTCTTTAACTCAAAATTGTTGTACATTAACTAAGAACCGTTGTCTTTTATATAAAAAGTGTTATCTAAAATGTAACTATTAGATCATGTGACAACAGTTTATAGCAGAACTGTTTTCTATTACACGATTTTGCCTTAATATATGTATAGATTTGAATAATCCCCCCTCTCTCTCTGTTTCATTTTTTTATTGAAATTTGAATAATCCTCTCTCACTCTCTCTCTCTCTCTGTATCTATATATATATATATATATATATTATTTTATCATTTGATTTCTATTTTTGTTTACTGTTTTGTTGCAGATAAATACGTACATCATGACTTTATATTCTTGTGGGGTAAATTTCACTTTTGGTCCAATTAGAATGTAAAACACTTTTAGTCCCAAAAGTTTTTTTTTTTGTCCCAAATTATAATTTTTAGACAATTTTGGTCACATAAGATATTTTTCCGATAATTTTACCATGATATATTTTTTCAATAATTTTAGTCTCAAACTAACAATTTTGGTGAATTTGAGATGCGTCTCATGCATGTGAAAATAAACAACATGCGTTTTAAAATCCAAGGCATCCTATCATTATACGTGAAATCAATTTGTGTTGTCTATCAAACCAAAGATCTCAGTTAGTTTAGGACTAAAATTGTTAGAAAAATATCTTATGGGATTAACATTGTCGAAAAATATCATAATATACCAAAATTGTCAAAAAAATATCATTTGGGACCAAAAAAAGTAACTTTCAGGACTAAAAGTGTTTTGACTCTATTCTAATTGGACCAAAAGAGTGAAATTTACTCTATCATTGTGCTTGATAAACAAAGAAACTAAGTAACTATTATATATTGAAAAGAATTAAGAATTTTAATATAATAGTTAAATTTAACATTATTAAATGTAACATAACATCTCTAAATAATAATGTCGTGTTTTGATGATCAAATTCAAAATTTCACACTCAATGTTGTAATTGCAAATTTTCTAAAAGGTTGCGTTAATTGATGCATTGTTGTTGTTGATTCATATTATGAACATGAATTATTTTGTAATTTATGTTAATGATTTTAAATTTATACATTCTCCACCTCACAATAAAGCTAAGATTGTTGAGATTTAATACTATGAATATGTAAATATTATATTTGATTCAACATTTTATTTATATTTGGCTTGAGAATTAATTGTATTTGTAACTAGACAAATAATTTTTATATATGATATTTTAATAAAACAAATTATACGTGTCTTTTTTTTTCGTACATCGTACGAGATAATTGCTAGTTTATCATTATAATCTAATTAGCTACCACTTACCATAAATAAATACGCACACACATAATAATCATAATACACTAAACATCTAACAAGAAATAAGTTGTTAATTTCATAAAAAAATCGTAACTCTTACGCCAAATTTGTAAATCCGATCCGATTTATGAAATTTTCAAATTTAACACCATCCTCTTAGTTTTGTGTAAATTATGTACATTATTTATTTTTTCGACAATCGAATTTTCAAGTGCCTAATTTTTTAAGGGTAAATTACATATTGATATCCGACCTTTCAATCTTTTAATAAAAATATTTTGACATTTGAATATTTACACTTTGATAACCGATCTTTTGTGATGCCCGGGGCCGAAGTATGGAGTATCGTTGATACAAGGTACAGACAAAGAACGGTTTCTATCAGACTTCCAAGCGAAAGGAGCATATGAACGAATCGAATCCATCTGAAAGAGAAGGATTCTGATACTATACACGAATGAGACTGTATAGTCAGGAGTACTTAAAAGATTTGATCAGTGCTACTCATATCACAAGGTGCATTTTCTTTTTTGACGCTCGTTCCATCAGAACTCAAAAGTTAAGCGTGCTTGACCTGGGACAATGCACTCTCGGGAAGCGTGTGAGTGAGGACAAAGCACGCTGAAAAGACTCGTATTGGTTTGCGGGGACAACCATCAATCCGGTAGTCAACAGACCACAAGGTGCATCTTCTTTTCCGGCGCTCGTTCCATCAGAACTCCAAAGTTAAGCGTGTTGCTCGTTCGACTAGAACTCAAAAGCTAAGTGTGCTTGACCTGGGGCAATGGTGGGATGTGACTCGTTTCAAGTTAAGCGTGCTTAACCTAGGGTAATGGTGGATTTTTTTCCGGTGCTCGTTCCATCAAAACTATAAAGTTAAGCGTGCTTGACCTTGGACAATGATGAGATGAGATTCTCAAAGTTAAGTGTACTTGACCTGGGATACTGGTGAGATGGGTGGACCCCTGAGAAGTTTTTTCAGGGAGCGTGCGAGTGAGGACAAAACACACTGGAAAGACTCGTGCTGGTTTGTGGGGACAACCGTCAGCTGGTAGCCGGGTCATTATACCTTGTAAACTCTTATCAAATCCATCACATGGTCACATATCCGGTACCATATAGCTTATGTGTACTATCGGAAATCTGATGTGGATTTTTAAATTCTATTTCAGACCCAAAAATAATAATAAAAAATATTAAAATTTATATTTTTAAAACATGAATCACTATATTTTAAAATTATATTTTTAAGTTGTGATCACAATATTTTTGAAGTCGGGGTTATGATAGAAGTTGCATTTAAGTTTTTTATTTTAGTTGAACAAAAATCATTTTGGTGTATTATGATATTGAATATTTCAACATATTTATTTGTGATTTTAGTTTATGGCTATCAAATTTATGGAATATTTTCATCTCCTTGTCAATATTAGTGTGTTCATATTATATTTTCAAACGGAAGTGATTATTAATATTACAAAAAAAATATGGTGTCGAATCACAAATTAAAAAAAAATAGTATGAAATGTTTTTTGTTTAATTTTCAACCAATCATGATTTTTTTTGTTTAGTTTTCTTATAGATTGTATGTTGGAAATATTGCCTTGATAATGGGGGGGGGGGAATGATTAAAAATATGAAATTTAAGTTCTTAATTTTTTTTTTAATCTAGTATGGCATTTCAAAAATCCATATCAGATTTCTAGCAGTCCACATAAGCTATATGGTACCGGATAATTGACCATGGGATAAATTTGATAACAAGGCCATATATTAAAGTGTAAATATTCAAGGGTCGAGAGTCGGAACATTTTTATTAAAAAGTTAAAAGGTCAGACATCAAAATGTAGTTTACTTATTTTTTAATTGTATGTGTACATAAATATGTGTATACATGGAAAACGAAATTAGTCCTGTTGAAATCGATATATCTTTTTCCCTTCATGGGAAATCTTCATATATTTAATTAAAATATAATTATTATTTTAATAAATAATATTATCCTAATTAGAAGCATAACAATTATCACCTTTCACAAAAACCAAAATTCAATGAAGGATAATTCTCTACACATCGACAATTCTACTCATTATAGCTCCCATTTTAAATTATAATACAATTTTTTTTTGTGAAACCCTCTCTTGTCTTTCTTCAATAACTTTATAGCCCCCTCATAATCTACTATTCTTCATAGAAATATCAAATAAGGGATAAGGCCTAAATAGGCCCCTGAACTTATTTGGGGGAAACAATTAGGCCTCCAACTTTTTTGGTCTCGATTGAGCCCCTAAACTTTTAATTTGGACTCAATCAAGCTCCTCCGTCACACACCTCACAAACGGCCGTTAGTTAGGACACAAAACGACGTCATTTTGTGTTTGTCCAAAAAATCAAACCTGAACCACTTTTAACCCTAACCCATCTGCCCGCCCCAAAATCTCTCATGCCCGCCTCAAATTTCTCTCAAATTTTTCAGATTCTTAAGCGATCCCTTATTCAGGGATCCGTGTTGATAGAATTCCAATTAATCTGTGGAAACTTGGGGTGAATTGTACGAGACTGGGTGGACTGGAGGAAGAGCAGCGCCGCCGCGTCACCGCCGGTGGTGGAGTAGTTGCGGAGGAAGAACAAGGCGGCGACGGTGGTGATTAGGAGGAGGATGGTGACGATTTTGTAGAGATTCTCGGAAGCCCATGAGGAGAAATCAAGATTCTTGGAGCGAATGGAAAAGGGTTTGCGATGATTGTGGGGTTTTGGCGAATCAGAAATGGGCAAAATGCGATCTTGGACTTGCATGTTTAGGGGATTCAATCAATTTAGATTCAAAATATGAAACCCCTACCCCCAATTCAATCATTTGCAGAGGTGAGATTTGGATGGGATTGTGAGAAAGATGGAGAGTTAGGAGCAGAGAAAGAAGGGTTAGAGCAGAGGAGTTTATCAGGGGAATCCAGCTCCAAAAATGATCGGGGGAGAAGAAGAGGGGGTAGGGCTATCGGTTGACTTGCCGGGAATTGACCCCACCAAGGTTGGAGGTCGCCGGAGGCGACTGTGAGGGTGTAGAAATAGCTGGGCTTTTTTCAAGCGAGATCAACAAGCCCAGGTCCCACCCCACCCGGATCCACCGCCCACCACCCCCACCGCTTCTCGTCGCCACTCCCATCCCACCCAGATCCGCCGCCGCCCGGCTGATATTCTAATTTATAAAAGAATAATATTATATTTAATTTTATTAGTTATTTTTAATCATGTTAATTAATTTTGATATTTTAAGTTAAATTACGGGTCGGATCCTTAATTAAAAGGGCGGGCAGGTCAATTAATGGATCAGGGTAAGTATTATTTAATTTTGAATTTTTTTTATTTGAAAAATTGATGAAACAACGTCGTTTTATCAAGAGTTAACAGCCCCGTCAAGAGGGACCTGACGGAAGGGCTTGATTGAGCCCAAATTAAAAGTTCAGGAGCTCAATTGAAATCAAAAAAAAGTTCGAGGGCTTAATTGTCCCCCCCAAATAAGTTCGGGGGCCTATTTGGGCCTTATCTCTACAAATAAATCAACAACATGCTATTCATCATCATACTCACATATATTCTTTGTAATAAAAATTGTTGAACACAAATTGAACTCCAAAAAATCGTTCAGTTTAATTGTGCTTTTCTTCCATCATTAAAAAATAATTTTCAAAATTAGAAAAATTCTCTCTGTTTACTGATAATTGTAAGCAACTGTGTGCATAGAAAAAGAAGAGAGAATAATTCAGTATCTCATTCTTTTCGAAATTGAAGATCTTAAAGAATGTAATAGAATCAATGTTTGCCAAATATCCAATTAATAATAGCATTTGCTATTAGTATCTTGGTATTAATCAATCCACTTCATCAATTTGATTTGCATCTATATCTATATTATATCTAAAAGTAAGATAGTGACTATATGTAGCGCCCCGATCTCGAAAGATCGTGGAAATGGACGCCACGGGGGTTGGAATTAAGAAGCGGGAAAGAAATGGGGTAATTAAATTAATGACGAGGTGTTAATCCAAAAGGATTAATGTTTGGAATAAAATTTAACAACCGAGTATGCCAAAGATAGGTTATGCCTTCCGGAAAATTAGACAGCATAACCTCTGTAACTAGAGCGAATCCCCGTTTATAACGGCTTATAAGAGAAGAATGGAAGCTGTAACAATTCAATAAGCCCTTTCATAGGCCAAACGGAAACAAATAACCAGATACCAACAATTAATAGACCTATTCATAGGTCGATAAAAGAAACAGACACCAATATGCTGAACAAATAAAGCCCTTCCATAGGCCAAAATGAATGATCAAATATACATAACGAAAGACGGGCTTCCTCCCCTTGGAATAATTATGTAGCTAAGCATATGATACATGTTAACTAGGAAGTCAACAAATGTTCAGAATCAGAGAAGCAGAATCATATCAACAAAATACCAAGATCAGAGTTCTTAGCATTCAGTAAAAGAATACCATAAGTTCGAAAGCTCAATTCTTAACAGAATACTAACAAAAAGGGACAACGGAAAAATATGTAAATCATAATAGCCCATATCTCAGCCTCGTCACCTCCACGCTCCAGCCTACTTACCTGAAAATGTTTGAAAAGATTTGGGCTGAGTACTAATGCACTCAGTGGACAAGTTTTACAATTCAAGTTATGCAAATCATTTTATTAAAGTAATCTATCTGTGTTCATGCAGGTAGTGAAACTTAGGAGGTTTAAAAGTTGGAAGCAACCTAAGTTCACCAAAACATTTTATCGTGAAGCGCTTAAGAGTATAACCCGTCACTGCCCGCAACCCAAACTACATCACCAGCGCATAACGTTGAGTATGGCCATAGTATACCCAAAGAGTATAACCAATAAGTGTTTCATTTTAGTCTCACCGACAAGGAGTAGGGCAGGACAAACAATGCATGCATACTGTAGCTACTCACATTGACACAGCGCTGGTATATGAGACTCCGACAACATACAGTAGCACGTAAATATTTAACACAGATAGTCACATATGCAATTTTAACAAAGCAGAGCTTAATAACTCGAAAGATACAATTTGCAAAGATATAGTAGTATAACCCACCTGGTTAGCTAATAGTAGCTGAAGCTTTACACGTGTCTTGCAAATCCTAATTAAATATGGGTCTCGGGTTCGGACCTACAAATGAGAAACTACCTATTAGTATCATGCTAGGCCTTGAAACTATAACATAAGGTAAGCTTCAACTTAGGATAGATAAATGATTTTTTTCTAAGCTAAACTAAATGTAATACGAATATTCTAAACTAATAAAACGACTTCAGACTACAATGCGCAACATTAGGATTTCATTCTCAACTCAACACTTTAGGGAATTAAATTCAGTGAATATTTTCGAGTAAAGCCGTCTAAAAACATTTGGAAAAGGTGGAGGTCGATCACTTGCCATTTTACTCGATTCTGATCAAATTTAATCTACGAGTCTTTCTGGCTTTCAGAAAATTATCAAATTTAATTGATAACATACTTCACATATAACAATGCAAGTGTAAAAATTTCATGATTTTCAGACGACACATGAAAAAGATACGAATTTAAATACACGATTTGAATAATTGGGTAAACTCAAAAATCCGCCTGGACAAAAATGGAATCTATAGCTAAGTAGAGAATCCACCATAGAGAATAAATGCTGAAGTAACCTTTTTGCTAGGACAGATCTAACTAACATTTTGAAGCAATTCTAACTAAAATGCAATTTTTGAAAATGAGACATTAACTTCGAAAAATCATATTAAATTCATTTCAACACGAAACGGAGCACCGTCTGCGGCCACACGTCAATATCGACGGGTACCACAATCGGTCAGAAGGGATCAAAGGCTAATTCCGGCCACACCGGCCGAAAAGCTAGCTGGCGGAAATTCCCGCCATAAATTTTAGCTGAAAATGTATCGGTCTCGATCGAGCTCGATACTCGTTGGATTTTCGCTCAAAAGTACAATTTTTGATAGTGCAGAAAATAAGGAATTTAATGGTGTAATCAGATCAAAGATCGGACGGCTAGAAAATAAATTCGAACTGGGCAGATTTATAATATAATATTCGGATCCGGATTTCAAACGAAGAGAAATCAAAAATCTATTCCGGTTAACTACAAGATCCAAATGATCAAAAACTATTTATAAAAAGAAGATTTCTAATACGACTATCCAGGAAGAGTAGATCTGAGATTTACATAAAATGAAAACGGGGAAAAATACCGGAAACTCACAACATCAAAAATCAGAATCGGTAGAATTAAAGATAATCGAAATATAAGCATATTTAGAACTTGAAATTTCTAAATTCATCGGTCCGAATGACCAGAATCGGAGAAAGTACCTTCTCCGAGGAATTGGCGGCGGTCACGATGATTTTCCATCGTCATCATCATTCGTGTCATCATTTCAATCATGTATTCGTGATCTACGCGTTGATACCTTCAAAATGACTATTTCAGAATTGAAATAGGAAACTAGAGTCGTACATTCTCTGGAAGCTGCTCGGCGTTTCGATTTTGAAAATGAATGAAAAATGAAACCTTAAGCTCCTATTTATAGAGGAAAAATAAATAGGATAATAACAAATAAAAGAAAGAGGATAATGATGGAAAAAGAATAGGATAATTAAGAATAAGATAATCTTTTGAAAAAGAAATTGGATAATGACGGATGTGCTTTTTTCTATTAAATTTATTATTTTCCAACTTAAAGTTGTGCCAAGAGTTCATTTGAACTCGAAATTTGAAATTTCAAAGGTTGGCACGATTCTTGAAATATTTTCTATCAACCCGAAAAAAATATCATAACATATTTTTAAGGCAATTTTTGACCAAATTAGATTTAACAGATTTCCCTGGCTGCGATTTTCCTTTATTTGAGTCATTTAAGGACCCAGCTTATTTTCTAACTTACGAGAAGGTAACATAAGTTGAATAAAATCTTCTAAAATATTTTGGGGTATTACATTCTACCCCCCTTAAATAAATTTTGTCCTGAAATTTTCATATCTTGAGAAGAAGTATCAAAGTACATCCTCAGGGTTCAAAACCTCAATTTTTGTACTTGTAGCCTAGAAATGATATGGGTTTCCTATTCTTTAGGTTGATTCTCAACCTTTATCCCTTTTTCCGCTTTCTTCTTGGTCAAATACTTCTTTGAAGAGTCTATACTCGTTCTTCTTTTCCACGCAAATTTATCTTTCTGTAAGCCTAAACGTTCGCCATCTTTCTCTATCCTTTGTGAGAGCTATCACGATGCACCAACTTCATATAATCTCCCCATGATTCGAATGAGCATGCCCTTGGACGGTTGGATTACAAATTCTATCAGGTTCGAACTGTGTTTTATCTCTTTCCTTAAAATGTTGAGATTTGACGTTCACGTCTTCTTGAAGCATGCTTGAATCTTATTTCCGATGCAAATTAGTCTTATTTTTCTTGTTATACTATTCTCTTTTCTTTAAAGTGGTAATCCGACTGTCTGGCTCCCACTAGTGATCACCTTCGCTTGCCTGCATAATAAGAATTGCATGTCTAGACTTTAACTGTAAGCTCGAAACTTGCTTGTTGACATCCATTGATCATCTTAAATGTTACGAACTGAGAAATTACTTTAGAAATGTACTCTCGACTTTGGAGAACACTAACTGATATTTTTTTCGGTTCCATTCGTCATTATGGAATACTATCATTCGCTCTCCTGACAATATACTTAAATGGATACTTCTATAAGCTCTCTCTTCTATTTGAAGACTCACACTTAAGTTCTATGAGTGAGATTAAAATAAATCAAACACCTCTGAGTGAGAACTTTATCTGATTAACAACAGCTGGAAGAGAGGTAACACTAGGTTATTTATACCAAAAATATTACCTTTTTAGAGGATTTATAACTCGAAGGGTTCTCACATTTTACAAAGATATATGAGAATAACAAAAGAAAATCAACGCTTAAGAGCTGAGAACCGTGCTGAAATATTTTCATAAAGGCGTCAGCATAGCTTAACATATAAATGCCATTGCTGATTCTTGATGATCAAAGAAGTATCATCCAAAAGATTTCAAATTATCCAAGAGGATAAAATCAATGAATCCCAAGTGGTATAAATGGAGAATTTCAAATGATATGAAGCTGTTGAAGGGAAATTGATTCAATTAATAAGAGAATAAATCGATTTCAAAAGAGAATGAATAAATTGATTCTATCAACACGAGAATGAATAGATAGACTCATCAAAACTTCCTATCATAATGAAACTCTCAATCTATCGAACACTAGGTCTATCTTCTTAACGATCTTCTTCGGGTTCTCCTTCCTTCTTTCTTGAGCTTCACTCATCTTGTTTTTTTTTACGAGGTTGCTACGATAAAGCACGAGTCGGCTAGACTTTGCACTGGCTGGAAAAGCGACGTCTCGGGAATCATTTTCTATCCATCGGAAGGATACGAGAGAACGACTTGATCTATGATACCTCCTAGACTCAAAATAGTTTGACTTAACTTCTCCTGGAAGCTGAGTAGAACACCGACTAACATATCTTTAAATTAATTTGGTAGCAATCATGACGACCATCTTTACCCTCATTCTAAAAATTGATCTAAAACAAGCTACAAATCTTGAGAATGAAACACGCCAGGGCCTCGATTAGCCATCCACTGAGGTGAAGAGCTTTCTCTTGGAGGAACGAATTTTTATTCCTTGTAATCGCAACAGGATCGTTAAACATGACTCCTAAGTTGAAAGCTTGCGTAGGGATTTCTTAAACGTGTAATAGATCTACAATCTGATAACTGGCCTATAAATCGATTACTCGTTTCTTTGCTTCTAGTTCAAAATTTAAAATTTTTAAGATGATTAAATATATTAAAATAATTCCAGATCCACATCAAGAATTTTAAATTAAATCTACTTAAATTTTTGAATTAAATGTATTAATTGATCTTAGCAACTAATTGTTAAATATATTTATGTCATGAACTTACAAATATTGTTATGCATGAACAAATTATAAATTGTGAGACCCAACAATGATATTTTCACATTTGTTGATCTCTATGTTGAGATCAAGTGTAATATTTAGATATTTGATATTATTATCATTTTCATATTAAATATATTTTAAATTTATAGATTTGAATTGAATTATATATATTAAATAGTTCAAATGAAAATTTTTAAAAATATTGATTTAAATTTTCTACTCTTTAATTGATTAAAGGTGTTTCTAAATACAACACTTTTTTTTTTCTTTATACACCCCATTTGTATTATACACCATACATCTTTTTCATATTTTCACATTTTACTTTACACACCACAATAAAAGCCATTTTTATCCTTTCACTATGAAAAAAAAATAATTCAAAAGAAATTAAAAAAATAAAAATTATTCTCCCTCACTCTCTCACCTCCATACTACAAACCTGCTGCCCTCTGTCGCCGTCATCTTTCTTCCTGGTCTGTCGCTTTCGCTTTTCTTCCCCACTAATTAATTTTTTTTCAAAATAAAATAGAGAAGGATGTAGTTTCCAACAACGCTGTGTTCCATCGATTTAACCAACACAAGCTTTAATTAACCAAATCTCAATTATGCAAGTGAACATACGGAGCATAGGAGATCGGGTCGAACACGGGGAATTAATTGCATAAACGAGTCTACAAGTACCATCACATCGAACATTTTCACTAGTCAAACCATCCGAAATTTTGTTGGAGAATTAACTAGAAAAACGAGATTTGTAATATTTAAACAAAAATATCAACACAAGAGAGATACAAGAGAATAAAAACCTATTTAAAAATCACAATAAGGAAAAATGGCTCTAGGGCATTGTTCACTAGTGAAAACTTGTTCATTAAATAATGGATTTATGTATAATCTCCCCGAACAACAATTGATACCAAATTTAGTCAAACTCACAGTTTCAAAGTTGTCCAATTTCCTCTTTCTCGTCACTACGTCTTTGAGAAATTTGGCATAGCTTGACATTTGTTGAAGGGCCTCCACAAGTGGGAGGTTAATTTGAATCCTTCGAAATATGTCAAGAAATTTAGAGAATTGCTCTTCATTTTTAGATTTTTGAAGTCTTTAAGGGTAAGGTATGTTTGCATGTGATCCGTCTACCTTCTTTGGTGGAAGGCTTACCTTTCCTTCAATGGATTCATCTTTCTTGACATTCATTTCCTCTCCTACCACTTCTTCTTCTTCCCCTTCGTCAGTGGATGTCTCATCATTTTGTGGTGGCATTTCCGGGCCATTATATGTGGTCCCACTCCGTAAGGCAATGACTTTGCAATCCTTTGGGTTCACCGTTGTATTGGCAGGAAAGTGTCCCGGTTGATGTTGTTCTCCTACGGCGGTAGCTAGTTGCCCCATTTGCTTCTGAAACATTTTCAATTGGGTATTTACCGCCGCTTGGTTGCTCTCAAGCTTCTCAAATCTTGTTTGTGATTCACCCATGTACTTGTCGGTCTTGTTCAATAGAGTCATGAGAAGTTCTTCCATTTTTGGTTTCTTTTCATCATCGATGACCCCATTTGTAACTGAAAATCCAGGAGGTGGTTGGAGGTGATTGTTCGGATTTGAATAAGAGAGATTCGGATGTGGTGGCTTAGGATGGTATTGATTTCCACCTTGCCCTTGTGGTCCTCCAAAGTGTGGCTTAAAACCTTGATTGAAGGGCCTTTGATAACCCCCATAGTTGCCTTGACCAACAAAACTTGCTTCCTCCATGTTAGGCATGATCGAAGGCTCCAATCTTGGTGATGCCATAGCCTCTATTTTTGAGTTCATGGTAGTCATCTGAGTGGCTAAAAGGGCTATGGCATCATTGTTTGTGGTTTCCACTTTTTTCAAGATTTGCACATTTTCCCGTTCTCCCGGCCATTGATAGGCATTGGAGGCCATCTCCTCAATGATTGTGACTGCTTCTTCAGGTCCTCGGTTCAACAACGATCCTCCAGCTGACGCATCAAGAATACTTCTAACACTGGACTTGCAACCGCCATATAAGATACACACTTGGTGGTCCGTGCCAAAACCGTGCCCCGAACATTTTTGGAGCATCTCTCTAAACCGCTCCCAAGCTTCACACAATGACTCTTCATCCCTTTGCTTGAATTGAGTTATCTCTCCCTTCAACTTCAATGTCTTTCCAGGAGGAAAGAATTTCTGAAGGAATTTAGAAAGCAAGTCACTCCATGAGGTGAATGAACCGGGTGGTTGGCTCAACCACCATGTTCGAGCTTTATCCCGCAATGAGAAATAGAATAGCTTCAAACAGATTGCATCCTCGGGCACCCCATTAATCTTGACCGTTCGGGCAATCTCTAAAAATTGGTGGACATGTTCGTGTGGATCTTCAAGTGCCGTTCCACTAAACTGGTTCGGGGACACCATAGCTATTAGTGCCGGTTTCAATTCGAAGTTGTTGGCTTGTATAGCCGGCCCATTGACAACCCCCTCATTAAGCATAGGTTGAAACAAATTTCTAATCGGGGCTTCCTCAACTCGAACTCTAGCTTCCTCTTGAGCCCGAAGTTGTCCTCTCATCTCCTCAAGTTGTCTTTGCATTTGTAGAATCAATGGATCTTGGATGGGAGGTGGATGTGGTGGATTATCCGCCATTCTATGTCTACGTCTTCTTCTAGCGTTGTTATGACGGCTCGTGGCTTCAATCTCGGTATCTAACTCGAGCAACGGGTCACCACGTGTTCTTGTATGCATACACTACCTGTGAATAACTTAAAGTAAGTTTGAAGTCCAAAATTAACTAACACGTTTAATCTAGCAAAATAATTCTTGAAACGATATTGCATATACTCAAATAAACAAATAGTTGCCCGGCAGCAGCGCCAAAAACTTGATGAGATTTTCCTTTCAAAACGATTTAACCAACACAAGCTTTAATTAACCAAATCTCAATTATGCAAGTGAACATATGGAGCATAGGAGACTGGGTCGAACACGGGGAATTAATTACATAAACGAGTCTACAAGTACCATCACATCGAACATTTTCACTAGTCAAACCATCCGAAATTTTGTTGGAGAGTTAACTAGAAAAACGAGATTTGCAATATTTAAACAAAAATATCAACACAAGAGAGATACAAGAGAATAAAAACCTATTTAAAAATCACAATAAGGAAAAATGGCTCTAGGGCATTGTTCACTATTGAAAACTTGTTCATTAAACAATGGATTTATGTATAATCTCCCCGAACAACAATTGATACCAAATTTAGTCGAAGCCCTCTCTCGAGCAACTAAGACCTTTCAATTAAACTCAATTCCCATCTCTAGGGCTAAATTGCAATTTAATCTATTCAAGCACAATCAATCAATAAACATCAATTAAACATTAATCTCTCAATCTAATGCAAAATTGAAACCATAAATCATTTACCCATGCATAATTGATTCTCTCGAACTCGATTATACACTAAGTTCTATCCTATGGTGGCCAATCAAAGAATAGAAGCAAATAAACCATGATTTAAGAGAAAGAAGGGGAAGATTATGCAATAACCCATGTTTAATTTACAAACCCATCACAAAATCACAATACCCTAGATGCCTAGAAATTTAGCTATCCATAATCATAATAGAAAAAAACATCATATAGAAGAAAAATATAATAGAGGAGGAGAAAAAACCCAAAAACTTGAATATAGAACTTCAAAAACTTCTTGAATCTTCCATACACCAAGCTCCAAGCTCTCACAACTCTTTCTTACTCTAAAATTGGCAAAATATCAAAGTCTACACTAGTTTTTCGAACTAAGGATTGCTTTTATACTATGTTGGCAAAAATGGGGCAAAAATCCGGATATTCCCGAAAACAAGACACAGGGGCGCGACACGGGGCCGGTCGCGCCCCGTGGCTCGCACCGCGTGGAGTGAGGCGCGACCCGAGCTGGCCCGGTCCTGGGTCACGCCGCATTGCAGGCGAGTGAAAACATGCTGCGGACGTCGAGCTGCGGGTCGCGCCGCGTTGCAGGCCCTACCCTACCTCCCGGCTTCGACTCGGTCTTCGTGCTCTCTCGCCCGTCCGATCTAGCTTTCGGGTTCCTTCCGATGCGCACTTCGATCCTCGAGTCCCGGGTTGCTCATTTTAAACCTGTTTTCTAAATTAACGGTGTTAGCAACACTTATTCTAAATAACGACTAATATTACCCTAATTGATTACTAAACAAACTTAAAACAAGATAAAAACAAATGAAATAATGCTCGGATTAGGACTAAAATACGAGCATGTCAACTCCCCCAAACTTGAACTCTTGTTTGTCCTCAAACAAGCATTTGGAAAGAATAAGGTAAGATCAAGACTAGAAGGAAACACATAACCATTAATGGCTCAGCTTTTTGATCAATAATCCACATGCAAAGAACAAGATCAAAGCTTCATATCATAAGAGTAACAATCATGAGAAAAATGACCACTCTCTTTAAAAGGTAGTTCTTATCACAACGATCCTCACACATGGAGATAAGGGACAAATTTTTCACTCAATATCAAGTAATAAAAGCATACCACCATAAGCTTGCAAAATAACTCAACATGATTCACCAATGTGCTTTAAACTAGAATCACATAGGTCTTTAGGGTTGTAGCGTTCGGCTTTTTGGACGGGTAGGGAAATTTTTGGTAGGAGTGACTCCAAGTCCTTTCCCACATCCTACTAACATTCAAAACCTAGTAAAACTAAAAGTTTTCTTCTACCCATATCACACAAAATGGGCAAGCTTAAACAAAAGACGGATGATCCTTAGCCTCTTCTTTTTCTTTTGATTCATTCCCCCTAAGACATTGGTTCACACATTCTTCCACAAGGAACTAAAGTCGGCATTAGATTCATTTTTTTTTTCTAATTCAATTCAATCATCACGACTCTAACGATTCCCATTTTTGTTTTCTTCATTTTAAGGGGAAGGTTGTGAACTCCACATTTCTAGGCTTTGAAACTTGTTTCACAAAATTTTTTCTATCCGAATTTTGCTCCCCACGATTTTTTTGAAACAACAATTCCTTTATTCCTTAAATTCCCTCTACCCCGGGCTATTCAACAAATATCAATCACCAAAGGCTCAACGGGGCTAACAAGGATAAATTTCAAAGGAATGAATAAATAAGGCTCAAAATTTCCGACAAATACCGCCTTAGGTCATCTTCAAGTTCTAAGCACATATAGAATACATGAAAGTTATGAAGCAAGTTCTAGAGATGCAAATATCATTGACAAATCACACATGAAAGAACAAAATATGCTAAAATCTCACAAGTAGCTGGAGATTAAGCCAAATTTCCACGATTTTTAACTCGAATGATACTTCGGCTTAAGACTCTTCTCACGCATGCATTTTTCAACATTCTGCACAATCATAAAAAAAATCATCATAGGCTCGGCATGATTTCCATATCTATCTTTCCCTGTTTCCGTCACCAAATTAGTCAAGACAACACAAGCTCAAGCAGGAAAAGATTACCACACACGATTAAAGCCTAATCCAAGCATTTACTATTACAGACCCAAATATATAATAGAAATGATCCTGGAAATCAAATAAATCCATACAAACCAACATAACATACTAAATCCAAATATCAAATCCTAATAACAGTCATCCCAAATATCCAGAAAAATTAAAATAAAGATAGATAGAGGGCAATTACCGGTCACCACTTCATACCTCCTCCCCCAAACTTGTTCCATTCCAAAGGAAGGACAAGTTTGAGTGGAAAGATAGTGGGACCGAAATCGAGGGGCAGACTCTGTCACTCATCAGCAGGAGGGCGGCGTGGAGTGGAGTCCGATGGCGGCTGATACGGTGGATACGGGTACGGGGGGTAGGGATACGGAGGGTAGTGCTGATATGGTGGCATCTGTGATGGTCGCTGATGTGATGCTCCCTGTCCAATCCACTGGCCCATCATGCTCTCCATGCTCGACTGGAAGGTAGTGAAGCTTCCCTGCAGGCCTTGAATCTCAGCACTTATACCAGTAAAATGAGTCCCGATCTCCTCCTCCAAACCTGTGAAGCGAGCATCAAAACTCTCCTGCATCCCTGTCAGACGAGTGTCAATCTCGGACCGCCATTCTCCAAATCGGGAATTCATGTCCACCCGCATAGTGCCTATGTTAGCCATCATATCATGCATTAGATTCTCCAGAGTACCAAAGCGGTAATCCTGAACGTCCTCCCTAGTTCTACGGCTTCCTCTCGGCTGAGCATGTGACATGGACCCACCAGCATCATCCGTCCGCGGTGTCCTCCGTGGTGTACCTCCAGATGTGGTAATCAATGCAAGATGGTCCGGTGTATCCATCATCCAATTTTCCTTTTCATCAAAAGTGGAGACATTGGTCAAGGCTGGATTCGGAAGCGGGAACTGACGCTTGTTGGTCAGGAGGAAATCAAATGGAGCGGATGCGGAGTTGACAAACTTAGCATTCCGGAGATGCTCCATGTTGAGGGCTCGAGATCCGGGGTAAGATTGGTAGTTGGACAAGTCGATGTCCAACATAGCTGCAATTGGGGTGATCAAGCCCCCTACACAAAGAGTACCCATCCTGGAGTTTGTTTGTCTTTGACATTGCACGAGGAAATGTGCAGCAAAGTTCACCGGGATAGCATTAAGCATACACCATAAGATATAGAGCTCTTGTGTCCGAAGTCCACTATTCTCTTGGCGGGCAAGCACAGTAGAAGATAGAAGCTTCTGCATATACCGGAAGACAGGATTGGGCAAATGGGAAGCCTTGGTCTTGCTAGAATCATAATGTAGACTATTTGGGTTTGCCTCCACCACACTGTCATGGAAATCATCAAATCGGAAGGACGGGTGAGGGTGGAAGGTTCCATTGTTTGGAGTTTGGAACATCGTGTTGAGGCGTTCCACAGTGAACCTCCAGTCTTGATTCCCAAGTCGGAATGTGCAAGAAACAGGCCCTCGGGATGGAGTTTGTTTCACCTTTAGGGTGGAGAGAAACTCACGGACAAGCACGGGGTACGTTTTCCAATCATTCTCCCCCAAAACATGCATCCAACCAATTCGTCGTAAGAGCCCAACCACACTCTCATGAATCCCCAATTTCCTTGTTGTGTTGGCATCCAGAAATCGAGTAGCAGCAACTTGAAAACTCCTAGCCAACTTTAACCACCTCTTTCTATGTTCATACTCCTCCAAATGAACATTCACGAAATCGGGGTCATTGGCCCCCATATTAAGAGGGGGCATGAGGGCACGATTGTTGTTAGGCTCGGCATCCTCTTGTTCCTCTTCTTCCTCGTCCTCAAGTTCCTCATCGTCCTCTTGTTCCTCATCTTTGGATAAGTCGAGTACTTCCTCATCTTGGAACTCGTCTTCATCCATGAGCCGTCTTCGGGCTCCCCCCGTTTGTCGTCCCCTACGAGTTTGCACCATTGTTGCAGGGGGAGCGTCGGGCTTAAGTACCTTCCAAAAACAATATGAACGTGATGTTAAATGGTTTTAACAAAAATAAAAGACACACGGGGTGATTGCAAGGGCGTATAAAAAACGAAGGACTTAACATTTGAACCTCAAACCTCATGCAAACAAACCCTTCCAAAAAGCCAACCATACAAAATGTCATGCATTACTTCATCCAATCATCCATTGAAATAATATGGTAAAGCAAGTTGACAAAGTATTTGTAAATGGGGCATAAGAGCAAAGCACACTCATGTTTGATTCAAAGATAATAACCCCCAAATATAAGGCTAACCTTGCTAATCCTTATCATAAAAAATTCCATCCAAACAAAACATATTATTTCAAGCATATTGAAACAAGAAATTTGCCCAAGTAAAGAACAAGCCCCCAAAATGACTACACAAATTCCATAACATACTTATCCTTCCAAATGAAACACATAAAAATTCCTAAAAAGTGTAGAATTGCATAGATCGAAGATAATATGGCAAGAATTCCTCATCTACATGATTTTCCCCCATTTTTTGACTAGGAACCCTAGATTTGGGCAAGAATAAAGAATTTCCACTACATTTCCACAAACATGTAAATTGAAAGCATACCCAAGGTTCTTAAACTAGGAATTCCAAAATAGAAGCAAGAAACTTGAAATAAAACCATACAAAACCAAGTTATCATGAACAACCTCCATTGGAGAGCTTGAAAAACCAAGAACTTGCTACCATGAAGAAAAGGAAGAACATGGGGAGAAGATTCATACCTTGAAGAGGTTGTGCCTTGAAATGGAGTAGAAGAGACACTAGAGACGTGTATGAGTGTGTGAGTGTGGAGAGATGGGAGTGAAGTGTGAGAAATGAAGTGAAAGGGGTGAAGGAAGGGATAAAAACCCGAAACAGACGGGCGCGACCCGGGCCGCATCGAGCGCCGGGTCGGGTCGCGCCTCAGGGATGCAACTCAGGTAGGGTCTGCGGCTCGGGCCGCGTTGCAGGTGAGTGTTTTTCGGCTGCGGACGCAGGACCATCCACTCGCGTTTCTGGCTCCGGGTCGCGCCGCGTTGCAGACGCCCTTGGTAAGTTGGCTCGTTCCGACCTTTATCGATACTTCATTCCCACTTAAGTTGCTCCTATGCTCAAAAACACCAAAACCAAGAAAACAACACTATAAAATAACACACAAAACCACAACTACAATGTACACCGAACACAAGATAATCTAACACTATAAAAAGAATTATGAAAAAGAAAACACACAAAAAGGCAAGAAAATGCAAATAAATAAAAAGCATTGGGGTGCTTCCCAATAAGCGCTAAGTTTAATGTCGCTAGCTCGACATAGTACCAAGGCATCTAGACGTCGTTGAGATAGCACACAAACACCACTTCTTTCTCCTCTGGCTTGTAAAACTTCTTAACCCGATGCCTATTCACCACGAACAAGCTTCCATCCTTGCCTTTGAGTTCAATTGCCCCACCATCAAAAATTCGGGCTATGATAAACGGACCACTCCATTTGGTCTTAAGTTTTCCGGGAAATAGCTTAAATCTCGAATTGAACAAAAGAACTTCATCTCCCGGTGTGAGGTCTTTTTGTCTCAAGAGCTTGTCATGGTAAACTTTAGCTCTCATCTTGTAAATAGCCGAATTTTCAAAAGCCTCCATCCGGAATTCCTCTAATTCATTCAATTTGAAGATTCGCTCTCCAACGGATGACACGGGATCAAGGTTCAACTTCTTGGTGGCCCAAAATGCTTTATGTGAAAGCTCAACGGGCAAATGACAAGATTTTCCGAACACTAGTTGATAGGGAGACATTCCTAGCGGGGTCTTGTAAGCCGTGCGATAAGCCCATAGTGCTTCATCCAAAAGTGAAGCCCAATCTTTTCCATTCGTGCGGACTACCTTTTGAAGTATTTGCTTTACTTCCCGGTTTGCCAACTCGGCTTGACCGTTGGCTTGAGGATGATAAGGTGTCGTTATCTTGTGCTTAACTCCATGTCTAGCAAGCAATGCTTCCATCCATTTTTTGCAAAAGTTTGAGCCACCATCGCTTACAATAGCTCTAGCGGCTCCAAACCTTGTCAAGATATTCTTTTTGAGAAATTTGAGAACAACTTTTACATCATTTGTTTTTGTTGGAGTGGCTTCAATCCATCGTGACACATAGTCTACGGCTAGCAAGATGTACAAATTTCCCTCGGACGCAACAAACGGTCCCATGAAGTCTATTCCCCACACATCGAAAAGCTCAACTTCAATGGTATTCTTCATGGGCATTTCATCCTTCTTAGATATAGATCCCATACGTTGGCATTTATCACAACTCCTAACAAACTCTCTTGCATCCTTGAAAATGCTTGGCCAATAAAATCCACTTTGGTAAATTTTTCTAGCCGTCCGGTTAGCTCCAAAATGTCCCCCACTCAATCCCGCATGGCATGCTTCTAGTATTTGTCCCCATTCCTCTTCGGGCACACACCTTCTCAAAACTAGATCTGCACACCTTCTAAACAAAAACGGTTCATCCCACACAAAGAATCTCAAATCATGGAAAAATTTCTTCTTTCGATATCCTTCCAACTCTTTCGGTGCAATTCCCGCCACCAAATAATTCACTATATCCGCAAACCATGCCACCTTTATCGTACCCACAACGAGGATTCTTTCATCTGGGAAGCAATCATTGATCTCCATTTTGTCATCTTGATTTTCTTTGGTATGCTCCAAACGAGATAGGTGGTCGGCCACCACATTCTCGCACCCCTTTCGATCTTTAATTTCCATATCGAATTCTTATAGGAGAAGAATCCACCGTATAAGTCGGGGCTTGGCATCCTTCTTGGCAAAGAGATGCCTCAATGCGGTGTGATCCGTGTGGACAATTGTTCGGGCTCGAATAAGATAGGGCCGGAACTTGTCAAAAGCAAATACAACCGCCAACAACTATCTTTCGGTGGTTGTGTAATTGATTTGTGCTGGGTCCAAAGTTTTGCTTCCATAGTAGATCACTCGGAACAACTTCTCTCTCCTTTGCCCTAAAGCGGCTCCCATGGCTACCTCGCTCGCATCACACATGAGCTCAAAGAGTTCACTCCAATCCGGGGCAATGAGGACCGGGGCCGTCATTAGGGCCTTCTTCAGCGTCTCAAACGCCTGCACACATTCGCCATCAAAAACAAAATCACTAGATTTTTCAAGCAATTTACACAAAAGTTTAGAGATTTTTGAAAAATCCTTAATAAAACGCCGATAGAACCCGGCATGACCAAGGAAACTCCGGACACCCTTTTCATTGGTGGGGGGGTGGAAGCTTCTCAATGGCAACTATTTTGGCTCGATCCACCTCTAACCCTGCAGAAGACACCTTGTGGCCAAGGACTACTCCGTCTCTTACCATGAAATGACATTTTTCCCAGTTCAAAACAAGGTTAGTATCTTCACAACGCTGCCAAACTCGGGTTAGGTTGTTCAAACAATCATCAAAAGAGTTCCCAAAAACCGAAAAATCATCCATGAAAACCTCCATTATCTTTTCAATCAAATCATGAAAGATTGACATCATGCACCTTTGGAAAGTAGCGGACGCATTACACAATCCAAAAGACATTCTTCTAAAAGCAAAAATTCCATAAGGGCATGTGAAAGCGGATTTATGTTGGTCCTCGGGTGCAATTAAAATTTGGTTATATCCGGAATACCCATCTAAAAAACAATAAAACTCATACCCGGCCAACCTATCAAGCATTTGGTCAATGAAAGGTAATGGAAAGTGATCCTTTCTAGTGGCCGCATTCAATGCACGGTAATCAATACACACCCGCCACCCGTTCACAAGCCTAGTAGCTATCAATTCATTGCTTTCATCCTTCACTACAGTCATTCCTCCCCTTTTGGCTACCACTTGGGTGGGACTCACCCACTCACTATCAGAAATAGCATAAACTATATCCGCATCAAGCCATTTGAGAACTTCCTTCCTAACCACTTCTTGCATTATGGGATTCAATCGACGTTGGGGTTGGACACGAGGTTGGTAATTTTCTTCTAGCAAAATTCTATGCATGCAAATTGTGGGACTAATCCCCTTCAAATCCCCAATGGACCACCCTAACGCGGACTTATGCTTCCTCAAAACTCTAAGTAACTTATCAAGCTTACATGAAGATAACAAAGAAGACACAATTATGGGGAATGTTTCATTTGGACCCAAGTAAGCATACCTCAAGTGGCTCGAGAGTGGTTTCAATTCTTCCTTCTTGTCTTTCTCTTTACCTCCTTCCTTTTTCAAAACTTCCTCTTTGCCATCCCTTAATGGTAAGAAACGATTTCCTCGTCTTGGGATTTCCTGTAGAGAATCAAGAGCAAACACACAATCCACAATATCGATGTTATCATCAAAAGCATCAAGAGAGGAGGAAGAGTTAAGAGATGCAAACATAATGGTTTCCATGGGATCTTGAGAGATGTAGCGCTCTATCATTGTCTCTTCAACACATTCTTCAACAATCGTCATTACTTTACAATCCTCCATTCTCCCAAACTCCTCATCATCTTCATGGAACTTCATAGCATTATAAATTGAAAATGTACTACTTTCATCATTCAAGCGGAGCGTAAGTTCTCCTTTTGACACATCAATTAGTGTCTTTCCCGTTGCTAAGAATGGTCTTTCCAAAATAAGTGGCACATTCTTATTCTCCTCCATATCTAAGACAACAAAATCCATGGGGAAAATGAAGTCATTCACCTTCACAAGGACATCCTCCACAACTTCTCTCGGATAAGTCAAGGACCTATCCGCCATTTGCAAGCATATCGTTGTCGGCTTGATTTTCCCAACATTAAGCTTCAAGAAGAACGACAACGGCATAAGATTACTGCTTGCACCCAAATCACAAAGGGCTTTCTTCTCTTGGAAATCTCCAATGGTGATGGTGATTTTGAAACTCCCGGGATCCTTCATCTTGGCGGGAAGTTTCTTTTGAATCAAGGCACTATAATTTTCCGTCAAACTCACAGTTTCAAAGTTGCCCAATTTCCTCTTTCTCGTCACTACGTCTTTGAGAAATTTGGCATAGCTTGGCATTTGTTGAAGGGTCTCCACAAGTGGGAGGTTGATTTGAATCCTTCGGAATATGTCAAGAAATTTAGAGAATTGCTCTTCATTTTTAGACTTTTGAAGTCTTTGAGGGTAAGGTATGTTTGCATGTGATCCGTCTACCTTCTTTAGTGGAAGGCTTACCTTTCCTTCAATGGATTCATCTTTCTCAACATTCATTTCATCTCCTACCACTTCTTCTTCTTTCCCTTCATCAGTGGATGTCTCATCATTTTGTGGTGGCATTTCTGGGCCCTTATATGTGGTCCCACTCCATAAGGCAATGGCTTTGCAATCCTTTGGGTTCACCGTTGTATTGGCAGGAAAGTGTCCCGGTTGATGTTGTTCTCCTACGGTGGTAGCTAGTTGCCCCATTTGCTTCTCAAGCATTTTCAATTGGGTATTTACCGCCGCTTGGTTGCTCTCAAGCTTCTCAAATCTTGTTTGTGATTCACCCATGTACTTGTCGGTCTTGTTCAATAGAGTCATGAGAAGTTCTTCCATTTTTGGTTTCTTTTCATCATCGATGACCCCATTTGTAACTGAAAATCCAGGAGGTGGTTGGAGGTGATTGTTCGGATTTGAATAAGAGAGATTCGGATGTGGTGGCTTAGGATGGTATTGATTTCCACCTTGCCCTTGTGGTCCTCCAAAGTGTGGCTTAAAACCTTGATTGAAGGGCCTTTGATAACCCCCATAGTTGCCTTGATCAACAAAACTTGCTTCATCCATGTTAGGCATGATCGAAGGCTCCAATCTTGGTGATGCCATAGCCTCTATTTTTGAGTTCATGGTAGTCATCTGAGTGGCTAAAAGGGCTATGGCATCATTGTTTGTGGTTTCCACTTTTTTCAAGATTTGCACATTTTCCCGTTCTCCCGGCCATTGATAGGCATTGGAGGCCATCTCCTCAATGATTGTGACTGCTTCTTCAGGTCCTCGGTTCAACAATGATCCTCCAGCTGACGCATCAAGAATACTTCTAACACTGGACTTGCAACCGCCATAGAAGATACACACTTGGTGGTCCGTGCCAAAACCGTGCCCCGGACATTTTCGGAGCATCTCTCTAAACCGCTCCCAAGCTTCACACAATGACTCTTCATCCCTTTGCTTGAATTGAGTTATCTCTCCCTTCAACTTCAATGTCTTTCCAGGAGGAAAGAATTTCTGAAGGAATTTAGAAAGCAAGTCACTCCATGAGGTGAATGAACCGGGTGGTTGGTTCAACCACCTTGTTCGAGCTTTATCCCGCATTGAGAAATAGAATAGCTTCAAACAGATTGCATCCTCGGGCACCCCATTAATCTTGACCGTTCGGGTAATCTCTAAAAATTGGTGGACATGTTCGTGTGGATCTTCAAGTGCCGTTCCACCAAACTGGTTCTGGGACACCATAGCCATTAGTGCTGGTTTCAATTCGAAGTTGTTGGCTTGTATAGCCGGCCCATTGACAACCCCCTCATTAAGCATAGGTGGAAACAAATTTCTAATCGGGACTTCCTCAACTCGAACTCTAGCTTCCTCTTGAGCCCGAAGTTGTCCTCTCATCTCCTCAAGTTGTCTTTGCATTTGTAGAATCAATGGATCTTGGATGGGAGGTGGAGGTGGTGGATTATCCGCCATTCTATGTCTACGTCTTCTTCTAGCGTTGTTATGACGGCTCGTGGCTTCAATCTCGGTATCTAACTCGAGCAACGGGTCACCACGTGCCCTTGTATGCATACACTACATGTGAATAACTTAAAGTAAGTTTGAAGTCCAAAATTAACTAACACGTTTAATCTAGCAAAATAATTCTTGAAACGATATTGCATATACTCAAATAAACAAATAGTTCCCCGGCAGCGGCGCCAAAAACTTGATGAGATTTTCCTTTCACAACGATTTAACCAACACAAGCTTTAATTAACCAAATCTCAATTATGCAAGTGAACATACGGAGCATAGGAGACCGGGTCGAACACGGGGAATTAATTATATAAACGAGTCTACAAGTACCATCATATCGAACATTTTCACTAGTCAAACCATCCGAAATTTTGTTAGAGAGTTAACTAGAAAAACGAGATTTGCAATATTTAAACAAAAATATCAACACAAGAGAGATACAAGAGAATAAAAACCTATTTAAAAATCACAATAAGGAAAAATGGCTCTAGGGCATTGTTCACTAGTGAAAACTTGTTCATTAAACAATGGATTTATGTATAATCTCCCCGAACAACAATTGATACCAAATTTAGTCGAAGCCCTCTCTCGAGCAACTAAGACCTTTCAATTAAACTCAATTCCCCTATCTCTAGGGCTAAATTACAATTTAATCTATTCAAGCACAATCAATCAATAAACATCAATGAAACATTAATCTCTCAATCTAATGCAAAATTGAAACCATAAATCATTTACCCATGCATAATTGATTCTCTCGAACTCGATTATACACTAAGTTCTATCCTATGATGGCCAATCAAAGAATAGAAGCAAATAAACCATGATTTATGAGAAAGAAGGGGAAGATTATGCAATAACCCATGTTTAATTTACAAACCCATCACTAAATCACAATACCCTAGATGCCTAGAAATTTAGCTATCCATAATCATAATAGAAAAAAACATCACATAGAAGAAAAATATAATAGAGGAGGAGAAAAAACCCAAAAATTTGAATATAGAACTTCAAAAACTTCTTGAATCTTCCATACACCAAGCTCCAAGCTCTCACAACTCTTTCTTACTCTAAAATTGGCAAAATATCAAAGTCTACACTAGTTTTTCGAACTAAGGATGGCTTTTATACTATGTTGGCAAAAATGGGGCAAAAATCCGGATATTCCCGAAAACAAGACACAGGGGCGCGACACGGGGCCGGTCGCGCCCCGTGGCTCGCACCGCGTGGAGTGAGGCGCGACCCGAGCTGGCCCGGTCCTGGGTCACGCCGCGTTGCAGGCGAGTGAAAACATGCTGCGGACGTCGAGCCGTGGGTCGCGCCCCAGGCCCCGGGTCGCGCCGCGTTGCAGGCCCTGCCCTGCCTCCCGGCTTCGACTCGGTCTTCGTGCTCTCTCGCCCGTCCGATCCAGCTTTCGGGTTCCTTCCGATGCGCACTTCGATCCTCGAGTCCCGGGTTGCTCATTTTAAACCTATTTTCTAAATTAACGGTGTTAGCAACACTTATTCTAAATAACGACTAATATTACCCTAATTGATTACTAAACAAACTTAAAACAAGATAAAAACAAACGAAATAATGCTCGGATTAGGACTAAAATACGAGCATGACAATATTCTGACAAATCCTTCAATGTCACTAGATTTTAAAGTAATATCATCAACGCCATGTTCCAAATTTCAACTTTTGAGTCAGATATATGTATTTCTCTAAACATTTATGCGATAAATTTTATGATTAGAGAAGTTAACGAAATCAGTTTTTTAGCCCAAAAAATATATGACATTAATCATATATTTGATTTTATAGACAATTTTTACAAAGAAAATAAATGGGGGGAAGAGGAGAGAAATGAAGATTACCATAAATGAGGGGAAGGAGAGAGCAATTGTGGGGCAATGCGGCGGGTGGGGTCATTAGGGTGAGAAGAAGGGGGTTATTTATTTTTATTTTATTTATTTTTTAAGTAATTTTTAAAATTAAAAATGATATTTATAATTATTTATTTTTGAATCAAATTTAATAGTGGTGTATAAAGAAAATTTAGTGGCATATTTATAAACGCCCATTGATTAAATATATTTTAAAAATCAAGATCCGCATACAAATTTTTAAGTTAAATATATTTAAAATTTGAATGGTTGAAACTCAAAATATATTAATTGATCTTATTATTTTAATGTTAGATAGTTTTAAGATTTTCAATTTATTATATTTAAGTTTTCAACTTTAAAGATGTTTTTAATAGTTAAAACTTATACATTTTAATTTTAAACCAAAAATTATCACACATTGAAGAACAAAGAAATAATATTATATATGTACAAACTATGAATTGTGAGGCTCAACAATGATCTCTGCAAAATTGAGATCAAGTATAATTAATATTTGAAATATTGGAATGTATGTTCTATAAAAGAGTGGGTAATCTTAAATCGAAACTTCAAATTAGTTATGTAACTTTTTCTAATTTTCCTACATTCCACATTAGTTGTAGATTGAAATATTGAGATGTAGGTTGTTGTATAAAAAGACTGGAAAACCTCAAAATTTTTATTTAATCATATTTTGAACAAAAATATTTTAAAATATTGAAAAAAATTATTTGTGCCTAATTGGCCGATTAATCGCTGTCAAGACCATGCGGGCGGTGAGGACTTTGTATTCTCGATTTTACAACAACTTGAGTGTTTCCGGCACGGCTAGAGCCGTTAAGGCTGATTTCTCCAATGATAAGAAATACATAAGCAATTTATAATTCAAATGATATAATTCATATATTTATATTTGAAATTCATAATTGAATATAATTTTATTATTGTACATAAATATTTACACCCTCCGTCCCAATAGCAAGGTCCACAATGCCATTTTTGGCTGTCCCAATAGAAAAGTCCACTTCCAAAAATGGCAAAAATTAGCAAAAAAATAAGGGCTTTATTAAGGCTTAATTAGCTTAATTAAACTATGGGCCCATATGAAAACTCTAACCCTAACCCCCTCTCTCTCGATTTACTGTGCATTTGGTCTTTCATTTCGATATCCTCTCTCGCTCTCTCCGCCTCTCTCTCTCGCTCTCTCCGCCGTCCTTTCTCCGCCTGCAACACCACCGCCGGGCTCCCTCTCACTGACTCCCTGTCACCACTTGTGACAGTCTTTCCTCCCTCTCACTTACCCTCTGTCTCAAACAGCAAGGTCCACCCTAACCCTAACCCTAACCCTTCGCGATTCCACCGCCATGTCTGAAAGCAGTGACGATTCTACCGTAAATTGGAGCTCTGTGATGTTTCGGCCCCGACGCGGCAAGATTCGAAGGAAAGCCCTAACATCTGTGATGTTTCCGACTTGTTGCAGTCCTCTGCCTTGCACTATGTGAATATGCGACTTCACATCTCCCTCTGCCTCGATCTCTGCCGGCCGTCGGTGGAGGAGGCTCCTGATTCCGATGAAATCATACCGGAAACTCCGGATGGAGGAGTTCATTGCTGAGACGGCCGAGGCTTCGGCGGGTGACCTGGTGACGGCGGCGGTGGTTGAAGCGGCTGACGCAGATTGGAGAGCCGAGATTGTCACTGCGATGCTCCGAATACTCCTCCCTTTGTACTTCAAATCGGTGAGATCTGTCCCTTGCCTCTGTTCTGGTGAGATCTAACCCTCTGTTCTGCTCTATTGTTGGTTTATGGCTCTGTTGTTGTGAGCTTGGTTGGTTCTTGTTGATTGTGCCTCTGTGTGTTGGCTTGTTGGTTGGTTGATTATGTCTCTGTGTGTTTAGCTTGTTGATTATGCCTCGGTGGTTGGTTGTTGGTTCTGTTGAAGCTTGATTGATCTTGCTTCTGTTGGATTTTGGAGGTTAATGGGGGTTCTGGCTCTGTTGAAAATTGGAGGTTAATTGTTAAATGGTTGGATTATGGTTGGGGGATTGTTGGATGTGTTGAATATTGGAGGTTAATTGTTGAATATTGGGATTGTTGGGCTGAAATGATTGTAAAATGTGCTCACACTAAGTGTTATTGGCCAATGAGATCAATGAGATGAGATGTCATGCCTTAGATCCTAAATTAGGATTGCATTTATGTGTTTCAGTGCTGTGAATGTGATGAATTGAGTGTAAAATTTGATTCATAAAAAGGTTTTCACTTCATATCTAATGCACCGTTACAAAAACATTGAATATATGAAATGTTCAGTTGCATCTTTACAAAAAAACCAAGTGCCTAAATCTAAACAATGCACTGTATCTTTACAAAAAACTTTTCTTCACAAAAACTTGTCTTCAATCTGCACATAATCACTTCAACCTGTAAAAAATGGTTGTGTGTGATAGTTAATTCCCCTCTAGCCTGTCAAAACCTAGGGAATTCTTCAATTCTTCTATATCAGTCCCCACTCCAGCTTCAATCAAATGATCTATACTCTGTCTCACCAATTCTGGTGGGACTTCCAAGTTCAGAGGCAAGATTGCTTACCTACTAAGAGCATCTTTCCCCATGTGTGGGATCTTATAGCCATTGTGCCCTTTGACTTTCATAATCTCAAGCATACAGCTCTGCAGAGTCAAGAAAATCTTGTTTAATTTTGTAGGGCATGGATTTTCAAAGGATGTAACCACTGCATTCACTAACTCATCAACAGTATTTGTCTCTGTTTCAGTCTGCAGTGACTAAATACTCCTAAACCAGCCTAAATCATTCACATTTAGATCTGGTGAGTTAGGTGGCTGTTGTATCAGAGTGAATACAAAGCCATTTGAACTTGATGCTGTTGGGGTTTTTTCGAATTAAACCACCGCAGGATCATTTGGTTGTTCATTAATCCGTGTTCATGCAAATCATAATTTTATGTAACATGCATGTTTATCACAGTCTATACAAAAAGCATGCAAAGCAGATTCGATTCTAATAAAGCGGAAGACATAGAAAACGAATCTACTTACAAATCGATAGACGGTTTGTGGACAAGATTAAAGATCTAATCTTGATGTTGAATGAGCACAGTAATGGCGCCACCTATGACCTCAAAATCGTGCACCACAAATTCTACTCCAAGATCTTCTGTTGTATTCCCGGACTGTATCTAGATTCAGAGTGGGCTGAAATCTACTAGATAGAATTGTGAAATCTGTGGATAACTTTGAGAGACAAAGAGGGGCTGATTTCCTATGAATAATCTCATAAAATTTCGTGCCCCCCTCCCCTTATATATAGGGAGGGGCGAAATTTCATGTTCCAGCCCTAATGGGCTTGGGCCTCTATCTCAAGTTCAATATCCAGTCCACTATCAGTCAATTGGGCTACAACAGGGATCTAGAAGAATATTAAATTGGCCCACTAATTTATTTAATATCCAATATCCAATAAACTTAGGATATAATTAAATAAATTAAGTTTTACTTTTATTCCACTAAAGAAGTAAAACTGACCTACCAATTTAATACATATTTACGAATATGCTTTCTCCTTTAGTCCAGCCATTCCCCGTGTTTAAGATATAATGTTCATTAATTAATTATGTAAGCCTCTGACAGCTATAATTAATTAACATCTAAAACCTTGAGTAGTACCACACAAGCTTTATTCATGTACGGAATAAATTCCACCTGCAGGGTTTCAACATGAACTTGTGCTTCCTCAAGAGAACATCATCAACCTGGCGCACCAGGACACAGTGCTCATGCATACTGCTCGAGACATTATGTATACATTGTTATTACCCAAGATATCGAATTCGATCTACAAAAAGATCTCACCCATTGATAAATCAAAGTAATAAACAATGCACACATATGCTCACCAATATCACATGAGTTCAGAACCCGAACTCTGTGGATCTTTATTCTCTCAGTAACTGGGTCAGAGATAGAGAATAGTATCCTATCGTGATCCTCCTCAATACACTAACTAGTGTACTAGAATAATCAGTTAGTCAAGATAAACTAACTTATCAGATTATTCTACGGTGTACCGATGGTGTGTTCAGGACCATCTAAGCCGTGAGCTCTTTAATACTTTACAAGGTTCTAATGATATGATCTTTACCGTGTGACTCCCCACACCATATCATCTACAATGTAAGTATATGGAACATTGCATAGAACAATTATAGAACATAATCTAAATGCAAACAGTGACTGCAATAACTTTCATTTCATATCATCATATCATCAGAAAAGTATACAAAGACAAGTCTTCCAGTATACAAAACTAACAATCTCCCACTTATACTTGAAGCATGTCTTTCAAGCATAATAAATAACTAGCTAACTCTCCAATCAAAACTATCAACTCCAAATGCATCCCTAGGTCTGCATCTCACTCCCATTTTCTCCACGTGACCATCAAAGGTCTTAGCCGCCAGGCTCTTCATGAATGGATCAGCCAGGTTATCCTCAGATGCAATCTTGACCACCGCCACGTCTCCTCTCTTAATGATTTCTCGTATAAGATGGTACTTTCTCTCTATGTGTTTACTTGCCTTGTGGGCTCTGGGTTCCTTCGAATTTGCCACTGCACCAGAGTTATCACAGTATATCGTGATAGTCTTAGGCAAATCAGAAACCACGCCCAAGCCCACCAGGAACCCGCGGAGCCAGACAGCCTCTTTTGCAGCCTCAGAGGCAGCTACATACTCAGCTTCCATGGTGGAATCCGCAATGCATTTCTGCTTAATGCTCCTCCATGCGATGACTCCACCTCCTAATGTAAACACATAGCCCGAGGTAGACTTACTCTGATCTTTGTCGGATTGAAAATCTGAGTCCGTGTAACCCAAAGGTACTAGGCTATCAGAGCGGAAAACCAACATGTAGTCTCGAGTCCGTTTAAGGTACTTGAGAATGTTTTTGACCGCAGTCCAGTGACCTTGTCCAGGGTTAGACTAATATCTGCTTACCATGCCAACGACATAGCATATATCAGGCCTAGTGCATAGCATAGCATACATCAAACTTCCCACAGCCGAAGCATATGGTACTTTCTTCATTTCCTCTATCTCAGACTGTGTTTGGGGACACATTTCCTTGGATAGATGAATTCCATGCCTGTAAGGTATAAAACCTTTCTTGGAATCTTGCATGCCAAATCTAGCTAGCACTGTATCGATATAAGTCGCCTGGGACAGACATAACATCCTTTTCTGGCGATCACGAATGATCTTGATGCCAAGGACATGTCCGGCTTCACCCAGATCCTTCATATCGAACTGCTCGGACAACCACACCCTAATGTTTGACAACGCCTTCTTACTGTTTCTAATAAGCAAGATGTCATCAACATAAAGTACGAGGAATGCCACCACGTTTCCGTCACATTTCTTGTACACACAGCTCTCATCCGGACTTTGCACGAATCCATATGACTGGATAACCTCGTCAAATCGGATGTTCCAAGACCTCGATGCCTGCTTAAGTCCATAAATGGATCTCTTAAGCTTACACACCAAGTGCTCTTGGCCTTTAGCAATGAATCCCTCTGGTTGTTTCATGTGAATGTTTTCCTCAAGACTTTCATTTAGGAAAGCCGTCTTGACATCCATCTGCCAGATCTCATAATCCAAATGAGCGGCAACAGACAAGAGAATCCGGATTGACTTAAAGGTTTTCTCATAATCGATCCCTTCTTTCTGAGTATACCCTTTTGCCACCAATCTAGCTTTGAAGGTTTCAACCTTCCCATCAGATCCTCTCTTGCGCTTGTAGACCCACTTACAGCCAATGGGTTTTACCCCATCTAGTGGTTCTACAAGTTCCCAGACTTGATTGTGATCCATAGATCCAATCTCAGACTCCATTGCAGATTTCCAAGAATCTGTATCTTTATCTCGAATTGCCTCGTCATAGGTCCTGGGATCCAATTCATTGAGACCCTCTGGGAAATCTGAAGCCTCTCCCAGACCAATGAATCTGTCAGGTTGGCGTACAACCCTCCCACTGCGATGAGGCAGTTCCTGTACTTCTGTGACACGTTGTGCAGTGTTTGGTGGTTCCTCTTCTTGTACAACCGGTGTAGGATTCGATCCACCCCTTAACTCCTCAAGGATGATGTGACTCATTGGTTTGTGGTTTATGACATAGTCTTTCTCTAAGAATCGAGCATTGGTGCTAACAATGATCTTCTGATCCTTAGGACTATAAAACAAACCACCTTTCGTTCTTCTAGGATATCCAACGAACAGCCTTACATCAGTACGAGGAGCCAGCTTATCAGCTTCCTTGTCCAACACGTGTGCTGGGCTACCCCAAATCCGAATATGGTTCAAACTGGGCTTTCGTCCAGTCCATAGTTCTGTGGGTGTAGCAGGAACTGATTTCGATGGAACCAAGTTAAGAATATAAGCTGCTGTTTCCAGGGCATATCCCCAGAACGAAATAGGTAACTCAGAATAACTCATCATCGATCTAACCATCTCTAACAATGTACGATTCCTTCTTTCCGCCACGCCATTCTGCTGTGGCGTTCCAGGCGCAGTCAACTGGGATGTAATCCCACTCTCTGCCATGTAATCCCTAAATTCACTTGAGAGGTACTCGCCACCACGATCAGAACGTAGTGACTTGATACTTCTGCCTATTCGTTTCTCCGCTTCCGCCTTAAACTCTTTGAATTTCTCAAAGCATTCAGACTTGCGACGTAACAGGTAGATATAACCGTATCTAGAGTAATCATCAATGAGAGTGATGAAATACTCGAACCCTCCTCGAGCTTGAACTGACATAGGGCCGCATAGGTCAGAGTGAATCAAATCTAATAGCCCTTCGGATCTATTTCCTTTTGACTGGAAAGGACGCTTGGTCATTTTACCTTCCAAACAGGATTCACACAAAGGAAACGATTCCAGTACCAAAGAAGACAATGGTCCATCGTTTACAAGCCTTTGTATCCTCTTAAGGTTAATATGACCTAGCCTTAGATGCCAAAGATAGGTTTGATTCAATTCCGAAGGTTCTTTTCTCTTGTTAGGGTTTATGATCGATGTATTCAACAGTTGTCTTTGCGTAGTGTTTTCAGTTGGTTTAAGAAAGTATAAGTGTCCATCCAATATGCCAGAACAGATAAAATGTTTACCACTAAAGATAACTACTTTGTTATCAAAAGAAACAGAATATCCATCCATAATCAATTTAAAAACTGAAATCAAGTTTCGCCTAAAACCAGGCACATAAAGACAATCTTTCAAAACCAAAGTTCTATCACTACTGAAAGGTAAAACAACGTCTCCCACTGCAACAACTGCCACTCTCGTAGCATTGCCCATGTAGACGGTGATCTCATCCTCACTCAGCTGTCTTTTTACCAGGAACCCCTGTAAAGACATGCAAACATGATCAGTAGCTCCAGTATCTACTACCCATGACTGGGTAGAACAAGTTGCTAAACATGTTTCCACAACCAGAGTGTGAGATGTACCTCTCTTCTTCTTCTTGTTAGGACACGCCGCCTTCCAGTGACCTGGTTGGCCGTACTTGAAGCACTTAGTCTTCGACTTGAATTCCTCGGGAGGAATCTTTGCCTTTGGCTTCTTCACCTTAGGCGCCTCATCTGCAGCCTTCTTAGGTGCGTTTCTCTTCTTCATTTTTCCACCAGAAGAAGACGCTCCTTTTTCAGCTATGTGGGCCTCAGGATTGCTCTTTTGGAGCAATTCAGCCGCCTGAAGATCTATGAGTAGTTCAGTCAGCCTGACATCCCTTTTAATCATGTTAAAATTCAGCCTGAACTGCTCAAACTTCGAAGACAAGCTATGAAGAACAATGTCGATTTGAGAATTGCCATCTAGTTCTCCACCCAAGGTCTCGATCTCAGATAAATACCCCATCATCATGAGAACGTGATCCCTAACAGGTGTGGAGTCAGACATTCTCGCATCCATTAGTTTCTTCATTGCCAAATGGCGTGCCGAGTGGTTCTGATGACCGAATAGCTGCCTAAGGTTGTACATGATATCATAAGCGGTTTTCATAGGCTCATGCTGATGTTGCAACACACTTGACATAGATGCCAAGATGTAACAGCGCGCTATCTCATTAGACCTAAGCCACTTATCATATGCAACCTTTTGGGCTTCGTCAGAACCCTCATCTGGCGTCTGAGGACAAACCTCTTCAAGCACAAACTTGTGTCCCTCAGCAACAAGAACCAAGTTAAGGTTACGAATCCAGTCATTGTAGTTTTCACCGACAAGTTTGTTTTCTTTGAGGATTGAGGACAGATTGGAGAGTGCCATAGATGATATGAAATAACTGAAATTAAACATGCAGTACAGTCACAAAACACGTTTAGGATAAACAGTATATAATCGAAAGCCTCATAAAAATTATATACTTTTCCACCGACACTTTAAAAATGTCTTTTACAAGCCACGATAGTGTGGACGTTTATAAAATCCATTCTTAAATAGGTTAAACCTTTAATTTGCCTCTAGTTGAGTTTCCTTACAACAAGCAAATTAATAGCCAGATAATTAACACGGTCATGTAATCGTCTAACTGATAAGCCACGATCGTGTGGACGTTTATCAATAAATTACATCTAAGTGTGCACACCATTATCTTCGCACCAAGATCACTACTCGAATTTAACCGCTCCAGATGGAGGAGTCAGTTAGTTCTAATAGTGTTCTACAACTATCTTTTTAGGAGATTTAATTTCTAGAGAAATCTGTGATATGACACATCCGATATGGAGGAAGACCGATGTCAACGCGCATGCCCATCACTTCTCAATTAAACCAGATATTAATGGAGACCGTATGAGATTTCTACATACTTTGGTATGAATCTCTCCCACTTAGTTATTTATGTTTGAGGTTTCATTTTATCCCATTATCGAACATGCAAACATCACATAAAATGATAAACATCCATTGCATGCTTCAACATAATAAGCAACAGTAATATTCCAACTATCATGGCTTATATCTCATGTTGATTGATGAGATAAAACTGGAAAGTCAGCTCCGGAAATAGGGCTATGGCCGCCGCCCCCTTCACCGCGCCTCGCCGAAAATCCTAGCTCCATTTAGGGTTTCGGGACGTGAACCGGTGAACCTTCCTTTTTGGTGCTGAACCACTTTCCTTCTTTTGAGTTGATCTCCGATCTTTATTCAATACAGACTATCTATTCCGAAAGGAAAAATCTAATATTGCTAGAATAAAAATTACAACTCAAAAACTCGTCTAACAGCTTTATATCTATTACATTAAACCAACGTAAAATAAAACCTAGACCTAATCCATGGATTTTCTCATGGATTAAAATCACGTAGCCAAACCGGCATACGACCAAACATCCATTCAACATAAACATACATCACATAAAATAAAGGAGCCATGATAGTTGGTAAACCTGCAAACAAACACAGTCTACAAAACCAACAATCATGTATTATATGATCCACATAAAATAACATATGATATCTATGCATGAATATTAAATAATATTCGAATTTTACAATTAATTAAATTAATTAATTCGATATTATTCACAAGATAAAAATTGGAAATTAAAAAAAATTATCCACCAATTTTAATCTTGTTATTTTCGAAAATATCATCAAAATAAATCTGGAAATTATTAATAATTATCCACCAAATTTATTTAATATTTTCTAACCACCCTAATTAAATAATAATTGGATATATTGATATAAATCAAAAATCTAATCCAAATATTATCTATAAGAATCTAAATCTTTAAGGATAAAGTTTGGAGATTTGATTCCAATCCAAAATCTTCCAAAACCTATCCAAAATTAAATTCTTATCACAATTGGATTTTGATAATTATTTGTATATATCAAAAATCACCTTATCCAATTTTTAATCTATAGATTTTCGAAATTATCCAAATAATAAATTGGAGATTTGATCCATTTCAAATTCTTCCAAATTTAATATTCTATTTTCAAATCTATCTAGATTAAAATTAGGTAAATTAAGATATACATCAAATAACATCAAATCTTAATCCAATCTTCATAATTTTCGACCACCACTATTAAATAAATCTGGAAATTTAATTTTCATTAAAGTTTCCTCCAAATTTAATTAATAAAATCGAAAATTACATTAAATTAACATATTTGGAAATTTTGACATTAATCAAAAAACTATTCCAAATAAAAAAACATAGGATTCGAAAATTACACAAATAATAAATCTGAAAATTTGATCCACTTCAAATTCTTCCAAATTTAAAATTTTATTTTCAAACCTATCTAGATTAGAATTAAGTAACTTTTGATATACACCAAAATTACATATCCTAATTCTAATCACCTAAACTTTCGAACCTATCCAAAATTAAATCTGAAAATTTTGAACTTGATCAAAATTCCATCCAAATTGAATTATTAGGACCGAAAATTTAGAACAAAATTAGGGAATTTTTTAACACATCAAAATCGAAATTTTGACATCCAAATTTTCGAACACACCATGAAATAAATCTGGAAATTTGAAGAACATCAAATATCATCCCAAATCTATTACATAGTGGTCGAAAATTCTCAACCATCCAAAACAAGAATTTTCGATTTTTATAAATCAAAATTCTTTCACGTTTTGAATACCATAAAATCAAAATACATAGCCAATTAAATCTGAAAATTTAAACACCATAAATTTATCAACAAATTTAATTATGCAATTCTAATTCATGCCCGGATTAATCCTAGAACAGTGCCAAAACCCGCTCTGATACCAGTTGTTGGGGTTTTTTCGAATTAAACCACCGCAGGATCATTTGGTTGTTCATTAATCCGTGTTCATGCAAATCATAATTTTATGTAACATGCATGTTTATCACAGTCTATACAAAAAGCATGCAAAGCAGATTCGATTCTAATAAAGCGGAAGACATAGAAAATGAATCTACTTACAAATCGATAGACGGTCTGTGGACAAGATTAAAGATCTAATCTTGCTGTTGAATGAGCACAGTAATGGCGCCACCTATGACCTCAAAATCGTGCACCACAAATTCTACTCCAAGATCTTCTGTTGTATTCCCGGACTGTATCTAGATTCAGAGTGGGCTGAAATCTACTAGATAGAATTGTGAAATCTGTGGATAACTTTGAGAGACAAAGAGGGGCTGATTTCCTATGAATAATCTCATAAAATTTCGTGCCCCCCTCCCCTTATATATAGGGAGGGGCGAAATTTCATGTTCCAGCCCTAATGGGCTTGGGCCTCTATCTCAAGTTCAATATCCAGTCCACTATCAGTCAATTGGGCTACAACAGGGATCTAGAAGAATATTAAATTGGCCCACTAATTTATTTAATATCCAATATCCAATAAACTTAGGATATAATTAAATAAATTAAGTTTTACTTTTATTCCACTAAAGAAGTAAAACTGACCTACCAATTTAATACATATTTACGAATATGCTTTCTCCTTTAGTCCAGCCATTCCCCGTGTTTAAGATATAATGTTCATTAATTAATTATGTAAGCCTCTGACAGCTATAATTAATTAACATCTAAAACCTTGAGTAGTACCACACAAGCTTTATTCATGTACGGAATAAATTCCACCTGCAGGGTTTCAACATGAACTTGTGCTTCCTCAAGAGAACATCATCAACCTGGCGCACCAGGACACAGTGCTCATGCATACTGCTTGAGACATTATGTATACATTGTTATTACCCAAGATATCGAATTCGATCTATGAAAAGATCTCACCCATTGATAAATCAAAGTAATAAACAACGCACACATATGCTCACCAATATCACATGAGTTCAGAACCCGAACTCTGTGGATCTTTATTCTCTCAGTAACTGGGTCAGAGACAGAGAATAGTATCCTATCTTGATCCTCCTCAATACACTAACTAGTATACTAGAATAATCAGTTAGTCAAGATAAACTAACTTATCAGATTATTCTACGGTGTACCGATGGTGTGTTCAGGACCATGTAAGCCGTGAGCTCTTTAATACTTTACAAGGTTCTAATGATATGATCTTTACCGTGTGACTCCCCACACCATATCATCTACAATGTAAGTATATGGAACATTGCATAGAACAATTATAGAACATAATCTAAATGCAAACAGTGACTGCAATAATTTTCATTTCATATCATCATATCATTAGAAAAGTATACAAAGACAAGTCTTCCAGTATACAAAACTAACAGATGCCTCTCTGAAATTTATATCTGAGTCTTTGATGTGTGGTTTGACATTGTCTTGTTGTATGTAAATCACTTTGCTTGCTTCTGCTGGCCATTTCACCGTTATAGCTAGCAAAACCTGCAACAGAGATCATTTATTACAATGATCATTTGATGAAATAGAAACACTGTTTCATTACCTGATTGATCAGACAGTCTCTGATCACTTCCTATGTTATTGACTCAATTGGTTTAGTCTCTAGTGTGCCTCTGCTTCTGTTTTTGCTTGCCCTTTTTGCTGGGACCTTGTGAGTGAAAGGAAACACTCCAATCTTCCCATCAAATAACACACTACCATCTGCTGCCAAGAGAGGCCTACTCACTGCACACATGAATATTATTTTTGAGATGAACTTCTTGCTCTTGCATGTTCTGTGTGGTTCAGTCTCTTCTGGAGTCAAGTAGAATCTGTGTGTCTCTTTCTTCATGTAAAACCACTTCTCATCTATGTGAACTGTGTTGTACATGCTTTTAAACATTAGAATATTTGCATTCCTATCTAGTTCCAAGGCCTCAAGTGTAAATCTCAACCTCAACAGCTTATGAGAAGCTATTAGGTCAGGCCTAATAGCTGATGTGTGAGCTCTGATCAGCCCTTGTCTAATCCACCTCCCAACTGTGGATTTTTTGCAGTTTATCCCTTTTGCTAATGTTCTTATACTGCTTCTCTTCTTAAGTGGCAGCATGGATACTCTCTCTAAATCAAGAGTAACTCTCTTAGTTCTACTGAATTTTGGTTGTGGTTCAATATGCATTTGCTCATTATTTTCTCTATTTTTTTTTTGCAGCAGCCCATAGTCGACTGATACCCTTCGGTATTTTCCCGTTGCGGCTGCATTCAAGAAGAAATTCTAATGCCATATTTTTTTGAGAATCACTGAAGTTGTGTGCTTCTTCATATTTTTGGACTATGTATTTGATGTTGAATTGTGGTGGGAAATTTAATGCTTGGTTAATGTATTTATAGGATTAGATTTGGTGGGAAATGTTTTGGTGGGAAATTTTTGGTGGCAAACATTTCGGCCAAATATACTTAACCTCATTTTTAATTGTATCCAACATTTGTAAGTGTTCACATTTTTAATTCTATTTAATGGCAGCCTCTCCCATTTTTTTTTTAATTGTGGTTCTGTTTTCGTTTCTTATGCTCGACAAAAATTGCTCGACAAAAAACACTCGTAAAAATATTGTTCGACAAAACGTAAAAAAAATGAGCCAAAAAGAAATGGGAAAAAAAATCAAGAGGAATGGATTAAAATAACAATAAAATATACCACTCCTTAATGAAATGGACCCCACTTTTTCTACCCACTATTTAACACCTTAATTCATTTCTCCTTAATCTCTGTGCCTAAAAAAAACTGGACCTTGCAAACGGGACGTAGGGAGTATTTAATAACACCATCTGTGCATCGCACATGTGGTATACTAGTTAAATCCAAACTCTTTCATCAACATAAATTTATCCAAATATCTAATGACAAAAATAAACACGAAGGCATAAATCCATCAAAATTGAACTTCCCACTTCCATTCATATCCCGACCACATATTACTTTTTTGTTTCTTCAAATTATATGCATTATTCTCCGAAGGGTTCAAGAAATACACATTGCCGAATATCATCAAATTTTAGTTGAAGCTGCACACTTGAAAAGCATTCTTAAAATATATACTTATACGATGGGGAATAGTCTCGAAGTGGGATTTTGTTGATAATTCATGAAGTGGCTTTAGAATTGGGGAAAACAAAAGTGAAATTTCTCGACAGAAAGCTATCATTTATGAGGACAAAATAGGTATTTAAATAAATTTTTAATTATTATTTAAATATTAGGGGCTATAGTGAATTAAGATTATGGCTGTGGATAGGTGAAACCCACAAAACTTGAGAAAAATCCATGCTGTCCCCCAGGCATTACCCGGAGGCCTTATCTCACAGACACGTGTCCCACTTTTTGGAAAAAGGTTTTCTTTTTTTTTTGAATGGTTAAAAATCATAAAATACGGTGTATTTTTTTGGGAATACGGAAAATACCTATTGAGGCAGTTTTAGGATTAGTGCCCCGAAATGTGACGGGGGCCCCACTGCTACAGTTGCCCGACGTCGGTGTATGTCGGCGAAGTTTGTTCTTTCCGATTCTGGTGATGTTTCCGTTGATGTCGGCAAGGTGTCGATGCTGTGAAGCGAAGGGTATTCGTCCAGATCCGCTAGTTTTTAGATTTTTTTCATATCGATTGTGCTAATTAAGTGGGAATTTTCTTAATTTGCAGAAACCCTAATTTTTTGCTGCCTTTCAATGATTGGCTCGCTTTCAGATTTCCCGCGTCATGTTTATCGAGATAAGTAAGATTAATGTAATCTATGTTTATGACGCTGCAATACGTTTATTAACTATTTTTTAAAAAGATTACTTAATTATGTTCTAAGTGTTTTAAGGTATGCTTTTAAGATTATATATTATGATTAAATAATGATTATGACTCGCGGGTACTGCTACTCTTGAATTCAAAAAAACACAAAACTGAAAGCGACCTTTCATTTCTTCGAAGCTCTTTCTCTCTCTCTATTCTCAACTCCGATAGGTCTCATTTCTTTCTCATCGGCGAGAACGATTTCCATTTTATAGAGTCGCGACGGCCTGAGTTTTTCTGAGAAGTTTCAAAAATAAAACGAAATAGAAAGTGACCCTTCATCACTTCCCATTCTCAAAGGTTGCTACGGTTACTATTTGCCAGAGTCGCGGTGGCCCGAAGTCTGTCTTCGACGAAGGGTTGCGTCTGTCTGAATCGGTGAGTTTGATCTTATATATTTAGCGCGCTTTTTTTGTCAAACGCTTTCGGAAAATCGTAATTTCATTGATATATTTGTCTGCGACGTCGCTTTGTAACAGCTAATACTTTGATCAGCATCATATCGCCATGTCTTCCGGTCGTCGCTCAGTTGGTTCTCCGCCAGACGGTGGCAAATCATCGGCAAAGGAGAAGGGGAAGAGAAAGCTTCATGAGTTGGAAGGTGAGTACTGTGAACCCTTTTTAAACTTCCCTGTGTTTTTCATTATTTGATTTAGGTTGAATGACAATTTTGAATGATATGGTGTTAGTCTCCTTTCTCTGAAAGGTGTTAGAGATAGTAGATTCTTTCGAAGGCATGTAGTGTATCATAGTATTCGTTTAATTAACTACATTACAGATTGTAGATGTTCTGAAATTTCTATTTTGTATAATATTTTATGAGTAATTAAATTAGACCTTGTAGTTTGGCCTTTGTGATGTTCACTGTTTTGCATCATATTCTTTGAGTTTTTATATTATACATTATGAATTTTGCAGAAATTTTTGTTAAAACTTGTATTTTTTGGTAGGGGTTTTGTGTAGTTGCATTACATATTGTATATGTTGTGAAGCTTATTTTTGTGGCAAAGGTTTTTAGTAAGTGCATTAGGTATTCTATATGATATCAAACTTGTGTTTTGTGGCAGAGGGTTTGTGCACTTGCATGATGTACTAAAAAATTTGTTGGAAAAATAGGTTATAAGTATTTACATTATATATTCCAGTTTTGCCTGAAATATTAGGTTTTGTGTCTTAAATGTTTTGCTGCAGTTGTAGGTGGGAAATTTTCAGCCCGTGGACAGTTACATGGTATAATGAATGATGTGCGCCAACATTTGAGTGATAAGAATCTTGAAGCTTTCAGACGTACTTGTTTTGGTCACCTGCTTGACATCCCTCGTATTCAGCCTCAAATGCAGTTGATTTTCTTGATGTTGAATTCACTGATGGAGGAATCAGAGCATAGGAATGTTATGTCCTTCCGGATTAATGACATGGTGTTTGAATTAGGGCGACATGAGTTATTTTGCATTTCTGGTTTGAGTTTCAAACAAACTGTTAGATTACATTCTTCTTCAGAAATTCATCGACACATTTTCAGAAGCGAAGAGAATTTGAAAGCAGTTGACATTGATGAAGAATTTAGGAATTACAGTAAGTCACACAGGGGTAATGGTAGTCTTGTGTTGAAACTAGCTCTGCTGCATGTTGTATATGGGCTGCTTTTGAATCGGGACCAGTTGTGGAAGAAAATTGAGGTCGATTACATGTATCTTGTCGATGACCTAGATGCGTTTAACAAATATCCTTGGGGTAGGGTTGCATATGACCACTTGGTGGTATGGACACATTGGGCACGGAGTAATGTACATCGACTAACTCCTCAGTCTGATAGGCCTTCAACAGATGTTTGTGGTTTCTTTTTTACTCTCTAGATATTTGCTTTCGAGATAATACCGATGCTTGCGAAGCATTGTGCTACAAGGATTGATTCAGTGACATTTCCACGGATGCATCGGTGAACCACTACTTCATACTTCAAATATACACAGCTGCTGGGTTTTTTCCAGAGTTCTAATTACCGTGGCATGGTATTTCACTTACTTTGAATGAGTACATTTGCAATTTTTTTAATTCTTTGTTTCTATCTCATTCCCTTGTCACAAGTACCATTTAGAGTAATGATGATTAGATTACTAACCTTCCGAATGTGTGTTCATGTTTCAATTTATTACCACAAATTCATTTTGAATTCTCTCATGATGAAAGAGGTAGACTGCGAGCAGCTGGTTTGAGTGATAAAGATGCAATCCAGAGGGGGTCGAGAGTTCATGCAAGGGAGAGGCATAAATATAATCCGAAGCTAGTTGATGATGATGATGAAAACCAGGAGGGTGTTATGAAACCAAACTTGGATGATGGTTTGGAGAATGTATCTAAAGCAAATGCTGCTCATGATTTGGAGGAGGTCAGATTGAGTGATGAAGATGCAATCCAGAGGGTGTCAAAAGTTTATGCAAGGGAGAGGCAGAAATATAATCTAAAGCTAGTTGATGAGGATGATGAAAACCAGGAGGGTGTTATGAAACCAAACTTGGATGATGGTTTGGAGGATGTATCTAAAGCAAATGCTGCTCATGATTTGGAGGAGGTCAGATTGAGAAAGGGGTCTCAGAGCTCTGCATTTAGAAGGTTGCGTAGAGAGCATGCTTCCAAGATTGGGGAGATGTTGAGAGCTGCCACAGTGTCTTCATCAGGCAGTCGTGGACCAAAACATACAAAGTCTGAGCAGTCACTTGCTGAGCTTGCGAAGACTGTATTGGTACTATGACATACTTTTATGCAACTAGTAGGTCTGTATATTGTTAGTTAACTGAAGCATATGTGCTGTGATGTTAAATGTCAGGAGATCCATGTGAGGATGTAGAATGACTCCAAATGCATCGAGAAGATGTCGGAGATGATGCAGGTAAGTGCTATTTAGTGCCAATTCCTTCGCTTTTTATTATCTTGCTAAGCCCTAGTGTAATGACTTCCTTTTTTCTCTTTCCTTATCAGGGAATGAATGTCATGTTAAAGAGTATGGTTGACAGAATTGATGATCTGGAGAAGTCAGTAGATGGTCTGAAAGCAAGGCTTGAAAGCGTTGCTTCTGTGGATGATGAAGCTGCAGAGCGTATTCACGAAGAAGAGCCTCCCGAAGTCACCATAAAGACTGGCCGGCATAATGAAGAATTGGTCGAGGGTGGGATGTAACACCCCGTATTTTTGGATTATAGTTAAAAGTTTTCTAAATTTATTTAGAAGACTATATAAATTTATTGGAGCTAAAATAAAGTAAAATAGATGAAAGACGCGACTTTAGGTATTATTTAAGATTGAAAAAATATATATATATAGTTGGAATATTTTTGACGCGTGGTCAATAATGATTTTCGTAGAAATAGAACGATCCGAGAATTTCAATGATACTTTTAAAATTTTAATTAGAGGTCAAATGAACTCTTGGCACAACTTTAAGTTGGAAAATAATAAATTTAATAGAAAAAGGCACATCCGTCATTATCCAATTTCTTTTTCAAAAGATTATCTTATTCTTAATTATCCTATTCTTTTTCCATCATTATCCTCTTTCTTTTATTCGTTATTATCCTATTTATTTTTCCTCTATAAATAGGAGCTTAAGGTTTCATTTTTCATTCATTTTCAAAATCGAAACGCCGAGCAGCTTCCAGAGAATTTACGACTCTAGTTTCCTATTTCAATTCTGAAATAGTCATTTGAAGGTGTCAACACGTAGATCACGAATACATGATTGAAATGATGACACGAAGGATGATCACGATGGAAAATCATTGTGACCGCCGCCAATTCCTCGGAGAAGGTACTTTCTCCGATTCTGGTCATTCGGACCGATGAATTTAGAAATTTCAAGTTCTAAATATGCTTATATTTCAATTATCTTTAATTCTACCGATTCCGATTTTTGATGTTGTGAGTTTTCGGTATTTTTTCCCGTTTTCATTTTATGTAAATTTCAGATCTACTATTCCTGGATAGTCGTATTAGAAATCTTCTTTTTATAAATAGCCTTTGATCATTTGGATCTTATAGTTAACCGAAATAGATTTTTGATTTCTCGTCGTTTGAAATCCGGATCCGAATATTATATTATAAATCTGCCAGTTTTGAATTTATGATCTAGCTGTCCGATCTTTGATCTGATTACACCATTAAATTCCTTATTTTCTGCACTATCAAAAATTGTACTTTTGAGCGAAAATCCAACGAGTATCGAGCTCGATCGAGACCGATACATTTTCACCTAAAATCTGTGAGTTTTTGTCCCGTTTCACCCATTTTGGGTCGTCAAATCGAAAAAGTTTCTTCTCAAAAGTTGCTCGAAATAATATTTCCTATGCTCCCGTCGAATTTCCTAATATTCGGATGAGTTTTGAATAATATCGATTATTTAATTTAAGCAGTTATTTTATTTCCGAGAGCATGTGTTATTGAAAAATTCTAAAACTCTCAAACTATAGTCTTGGCATATATAGGATGGTCCTTGAATATTTTCGTAATTTTTGAACGGTTTAAAAAGTGCCGTGGCACAAATCTGATAAAAATCGATTAAAATGGCAAGTTTTGAAAAGAGACCTCTGTCAAATCGGTTGGTCCCAATAAATCAAGAATAATATTTTGGAATTTATTTCCTTCTTTGTCGGAATTATTCGAGGTCTCTAGAGTCGCGCAATCTATTTCTGAAAAGAATATAATTAAATAATAGCTCGAATTACAGTAGATTAATTCCTGAAAATATAGCGATTATTCTGAGTCGAATATCGACCCTTGTAGGACCTGCAGAGCCTGATAGGATTAATGAAACCATTTTTGAAGTTATTGTGCCGCCATGTGCTCGTCATCCAGGTGGGTTATATTTTTCTCAAATTATGTTCAGCTAATAAGCTCAACTGTTTATCAACTGTATAGCATGAATATCTGTATCAAAATGATTTGTCTCACTGTTCGCGTTCGCCAGTATCCTACGAAAACATTGAGTGCTTAACTAGACTCGAGTTCGGATCCTTAAAGCTTTGGGACCGTATACACTATCCTTTATTAGACAGCTGGGCTGGAGGACGTGTATATAAGTTAAGACACTGTAGGAAGGAACAGTTGAGATAGAGCGTGTAAATAAGGTTAAAAGAAGCTTTGTATACATGGAATGCTTTTGATATTTGAAACCTTTCCATTGTTATACTTGTGTGGATACGATATTCATATTTATAAAATGATTGTGAACTGTTTATCAAAATCTGTCCACTGGGTACACTAGTACTCAGCCCAAATCTTTTCTAAAATATTTTCAGGTTGAGAGGCAGGCTGGAAGATGACGGAGCTGGGGCGAGGGCTTACTTGTTGTTATATGCTTGCCCTTTTTGTGTTGTTCAGAAATCTTAGATACTTAATATCAATTAAGTGCTTGCAAATAATTTTACTTGAATTGTGCTCCGCGCTTGTTCCGTTCACTCTGATACAGCTTGTCTTCAATTGTTTGAAGCATGTTATGATTTCAGCATTTTGCTATAATGTTCCTTTATAATTGTTGGCGGGATAAGTTCCCTTTGATGATTGGTATTTTATTTAGGTTCTTTCTAAACGCCTTAGTGCGTGGTTCTATTACAGTTACAGAGGTTATGCTGCCCAAATGTTTGGGGCACTAACCTTATTCCTTCTGAACACTCTCGTGGGTGGTTCTATTTCAGTTACAAAGGTTATGTTGCCCAAATGTAGCTATTTCATTTAATTATCTTTATGCAACAACCCCTTCCCCCTTCCCCCAGTAGCGTACCGGTCCCTTGTCACCCTTCTCCCGGGATCGGGGCGTTACAGATTGGTATCAGAGCAGGTTTGCAACTCTGTAGACCTGCAGCATTATTCTTTGAATTCAAAATTATATCTATTCTTTTCCACTATTTGTTCAGCAGCCCTCAGCACGTCATCTACGCCTCTCTCAACAAAAAGGTACACATGTATTTTAAAATTGACGCACGTGAAAGTGCAGTTTGTCACGTTAAATATTTTTCCAGGTTTCACGGTCAGATATCATGATTCATTTATTAAAGCTACTTTTAGGTTTCATGATAAAAAAATCGTGATTCATTCTATTCAGGTTTCATGGCCAGAGATCATGATTCAAAAGCTATTTTCAGGTTTCATGATGAGATATCATGATTCTATTACTAGGTTTCATGATAAGAGATCATGATTCTATTACCAGGTTTCATGATAAGAGGTCATGATTCTTAATATTATCAGGTTTCATGATGAGAGGTCATGATTCATATATTTTATGGTTTCACGATTTGATATCATGATTCATTTGTTGAAAAATGTTTTCAGGTTTCATTATCCGTTATCATGGATAATTTTGAAAATATTTTACAGGTTTCATGATTATATTTCATGATTCATCATTTGGTTAAGAATTATTTCCAGGTTTCACGACAAGAGATTGTGATTCATTTACAAGAGAGTTATCTCCAAGTTTCACTATAAAGTATTGTGATTCGAACTTATATTAAGGTTTCACGATGAGGGTTCATGATTCGTCTAAAGTTATTCAAAGATGTCGAGACATCTAGATTTTGGTTTTGACCAAAACATGGAAATAATCGAAAGAGGTTAGAATTACCTTAAGTGATGAGAATGAGAGATATCAAGAAATGATTTATGCAAAGAAGTTATATTATTTTGAAATGCATGATGATTGACAAATAAATTACTTAGTCCTCGAAATTTAGAAGAACGTAGAAGCTTCCCCATAGTTGTTTCCTTATTTAGATTCAAGGTATTTAGATATTTATCAGTTAACTTGAACCTAGCAGTATATACTTCTTCAATTACCCGCGTGCTTCACGTGAGATATGGGATGAGGCCGATCAAGCGTTGAATGTGAAAAGAAATAACTTCATGTCAGATCTAATTAGAGCACTTTAGGAATTCATCCAACATCCAAATGCAGAGCGCGATGAATCAACAAAATGCAGCGCCCAATGCACCTGCTCTGCCAACCATTAGTCAGGAGGTTGAGCAATTTCGTCGCTACACTCCACCTAGATTCAATGATAGCAGTGAACCTCTCATTTCTAAAGAATGACATGACCGGAGAAGAGCATCAAGGATTAACTTGGGACAAGTTTAAAGAGATCATTATAGATAAGTACTTCTCTCGTGCTTTTTGCATCCAAAAACAAACCGAATTCATGAAGCAGAGATAAGGAAATTTGTCCGTGAGAGAGTACGAGTGAAAGTTTAATCAACTTTCACAATATGTAGCATGCGTAATCGACACTGAAGACCAGAAGACCGAATGGTTTATGAAAGGCTTTTGACCAGAGATGCGTGGAATTCTCGAAGCTCAACGGATCACTGATTACGGTCAAATAGTTAAGAAAGCTCACGAAGTAGTTACTGGACTAGAAATAGATGGAAAATTTAGCCTCGATGTTAGAATCCCTACTAGAAAGACCTTGAGGATCGATAGAATTGCTAGGGATATTAAATTAGACTTTGAAGAGAAGCAACTTGTGGGTGACGTATACGATGATCAAGATAATATGCTTCGATTCAAGTGGATCGATATCTATTTTCTATCTCTCTTCTCGACTCAAAGGATGATGTTAAAGAAAATTTGAAGAAAGCTACAAAGAAGAACGTATGAAGAGTTATGCGCATCAAGTTAAAGTAGACCAAGACAAAGTATACGTCTTAGTAAGATTTACGACTCGAGATAAACAGTCTTTTGCTAGGATTAATGAAGTAACGTATATGATGGCCTTCCCACGCAACCTCAATTATGTGTTCCACGTCTTGATGTTGAAGAAGTACGTGTTTGATCTTAAACCATGTGACCAGAAAAGAAGATATGATGCTAAATAATGATTTAGAGCACGATGAAAGGCTTCAGGCCATTCTTGATCGGAAGACCCAGAGTCTGAAGAATAAAGTGATTAGCTTAACGAAGGTACCACGAAACTGTCATGGATAAGAAGAAGCAACGTTCAGAATTGCTCAAGAATTGTCCCGACACTCCATTTCAAGATTAGTAAATTTCGGGACGAATTTTTTTTTAAGGAGGGTAGGATGTAACACCCCGTATTTTTGGATTATAGTTAAAAGTTTTCTAAATTTATTTAGAAGACTATATAAATTTATTGGAGCTAAAATAAAGTAAAATAGATGAAAGACGCGACTTTAGGTATTATTTAAGATTGAAAAAAAATATATATATAGTTGGAATATTTTTGACGCGTGGTCAATAATGATTTTCGTAGAAATAGAACGATCCGAGAATTTCAATGATACTTTTAAAATTTTAATTAGAGGTCAAATGAACTCTTGGCACAACTTTAAGTTGGAAAATAATAAATTTAATAGAAAAAGGCACATCCGTCATTATCCAATTTCTTTTTCAAAAGATTATCTTATTCTTAATTATCCTATTCTTTTTCCATCATTATCCTCTTTCTTTTATTCGTTATTATCCTATTTATTTTTCCTCTATAAATAGGAGCTTAAGGTTTCATTTTTCATTCATTTTCAAAATCGAAACGCCGAGCAGCTTCCAGAGAATTTACGACTCTAGTTTCCTATTTCAATTCTGAAATAGTCATTTGAAGGTGTCAACACGTAGATCACGAATACATGATTGAAATGATGACACGAAGGATGATCACGATGGAAAATCATTGTGACCGCCGCCAATTCCTCGGAGAAGGTACTTTCTCCGATTCTGGTCATTCGGACCGATGAATTTAGAAATTTCAAGTTCTAAATATGCTTATATTTCAATTATCTTTAATTCTACCGATTCCGATTTTTGATGTTGTGAGTTTTCGGTATTTTTTCCCGTTTTCATTTTATGTAAATTTCAGATCTACTATTCCTGGATAGTCGTATTAGAAATCTTCTTTTTATAAATAGCCTTTGATCATTTGGATCTTATAGTTAACCGGAATAGATTTTTGATTTCTCGTCGTTTGAAATCCGGATCCGAATATTATATTATAAATCTGCCAGTTTTGAATTTATGATCTAGCTGTCCGATCTTTGATCTGATTACACCATTAAATTCCTTATTTTCTGCACTATCAAAAATTGTACTTTTGAGCGAAAATCCAACGAGTATCGAGCTCGATCGAGACCGATACATTTTCACCTAAAATCTGTGAGTTTTTGTCCCGTTTCACCCATTTTGGGTCGTCAAATCGAAAAAGTTTCTTCTCAAAAGTTGCTCGAAATAATATTTCCTATGCTCCCGTCGAATTTCCTAATATTCGGATGAGTTTTGAATAATATCGATTATTTAATTTAAGCAGTTATTTTATTTCCGAGAGCATGTGTTATTGAAAAATTCTAAAACTCTCAAACTATAGTCTTGGCATATATAGGATGGTCCTTGAATATTTTCGTAATTTTTGAACGGTTTAAAAAGTGCCGTGGCACAAATCTGATAAAAATCGATTAAAATGGCAAGTTTTGAAAAGAGACCTCTGTCAAATCGGTTGGTCCCAATAAATCAAGAATAATATTTTGGAATTTATTTCCTTCTTTGTCGGAATTATTCGAGGTCTCTAGAGTCGCGCAATCTATTTCTGAAAAGAATATAATTAAATAATAGCTCGAATTACAGTAGATTAATTCCTGAAAATATAGCGATTATTCTGAGTCGAATATCGACCCTTGTAGGACCTGCAGAGCCTGATAGGATTAATGAAACCATTTTTGAAGTTATTGTGCCGCCATGTGCTCGTCATCCAGGTGGGTTATATTTTTCTCAAATTATGTTCAGCTAATAAGCTCAACTGTTTATCAACTGTATAGCATGAATATCTGTATCAAAATGATTTGTCTCACTGTTCGCGTTCGCCAGTATCCTACGAAAACATTGAGTGCTTAACTAGACTCGAGTTCGGATCCTTAAAGCTTTGGGACCGTATACACTATCCTTTATTAGACAGCTGGGCTGGAGGACGTGTATATAAGTTAAGACACTGTAGGAAGGAACAGTTGAGATAGAGCGTGTAAATAAGGTTAAAAGAAGCTTTGTATACATGGAATGCTTTTGATATTTGAAACCTTTCCATTGTTATACTTGTGTGGATACGATATTCATATTTATAAAATGATTGTGAACTGTTTATCAAAATCTGTCCACTGGGTACACTAGTACTCAGCCCAAATCTTTTCTAAAATATTTTCAGGTTGAGAGGCAGGCTGGAAGATGACGGAGCTGGGGCGAGGGCTTACTTGTTGTTATATGCTTGCCCTTTTTGTGTTGTTCAGAAATCTTAGATACTTAATATCAATTAAGTGCTTGCAAATAATTTTACTTGAATTGTGCTCCGCGCTTGTTCCGTTCACTCTGATACAGCTTGTCTTCAATTGTTTGAAGCATGTTATGATTTCAGCATTTTGCTATAATGTTCCTTTATAATTGTTGGCGGGATAAGTTCCCTTTGATGATTGGTATTTTATTTAGGTTCTTTCTAAACGCCTTAGTGCGTGGTTCTATTACAGTTACAGAGGTTATGCTGCCCAAATGTTTGGGGCACTAACCTTATTCCTTCTGAACACTCTCGTGGGTGGTTCTATTTCAGTTACAAAGGTTATGTTGCCCAAATGTAGCTATTTCATTTAATTATCTTTATGCAACAACCCCTTTCCCCTTCCCCCAGTAGCGTACCGGTCCCTTGTCACCCTTCTCCCGGGATCGGGGCGTTACAGTGGGTCTGTTGAAAACGAAGGTGGGGATAGTGGAGCTGTCGATTGTGTGCACAAAACACCGAAGAATGGCCTTAAGCATGTTGAAGTTGAGTCTGTTGTTGAGTGGCAAGGTGTGGAGACTGGAGATGTGGCTGGTCTAGACAAAGTGCCCATTAATGACAACATTGATGCTGTTGGAAATGCTGAGGGGCAGGCCAACCATTCTCAACAGAAGAATAGGGTGTTGGATTTCCTTGAAGAGCTCTTTGCCGAAGAGGTGAAGCACCCACATATTGGCCTTGAGCATGGACAAACTGATGCATTGGTAGGTGGAATGGAGATGAATGAGGCTCAGTCACCAGAGTATGAGATCTCTGACATTTCAGCCTATTCGGATGAACCCTCCTCAGAAAAGATGGAACAAGAAAAGCCCTCTGCGAAAAAGAGGTTGTTTGAGGAGGTCAGTAGAAGTGTTGAACCATGTTATGGAACTATACGCGGAGATCCACTCCCGAAGAAGAGGAAGACGAGGGGGAAGAGTATGGCCTCTACAAAACCCGTGAAGTTGTCCTCACTTAGATGGGAGACCTTTGATCCACACAGAGAGTATGACTGGGTAGTTGAGAGGGATTTTCATCATTGGTATAACAAAGCCAAGGGAGAGAATTCGTAAGTTAATCTGCTCCTCATTCCATTACTATGAATGTAATTATTCAGTCTTACATTTTTCTTTTCAAACCATACATTTGCTCCTATTTTAGGGTTGTGGCAATTAGATTACCAACCGAATGCAAGACTGAGGCACCTTTCTCTTGGTTTGTGAATCTCTACATGGCTAAAGGTTGGCTAACTAATGAGGTAAGTGTCACTCCCACCTGCCATTTCATATTGTAGTTTATATATTTGTCAATGGCATTACTCACTATCTCTGATTTTTTTGGTTGAATACAACACTGCGATGTGTTGATGAATCTACTGATCATATATTCACAAAAATTCCCAGAGCAGTTTAAGCATGATTGGACACTTGTGGAGTCCATTGGATCAGTAAGTTTATTATGACACCACGTAATACTTCTCTTAACTCAATATTTGCTTTGCTGAGGACACTGATAATTATTTTATATACTGCAGCAAACGTTGGCGCTTGATAGCATGGCCAGCGTGCCGGAAAGGATCATGCCCTACATTGAGGGTGAGTATCCACACCAAGGCGCCAAGCCCTGGCATACAGTGGACATGGTGTATGGGATTGGCCATGTTGGCCTGGATCATTGGGTGCTCTATTGCCTAGATTTTGCTGCTCAAAGGGTCATTGTATTTGATTCTATGTCTGCTACGAAGTAGCTTTGGGATGACATCAAAACGGCTTTTGCGAATGTTTGCATAAATGTGCCTCTGATGATAGAGCTGTTTGATATGTACAGGAACAAAAATCCAAAGCCGACGATCAAGAAGGTGTGGGATTTGGTGAGATACGAGCATCCTCCACAGCAATGTAACCTATCAGACTGTGGATTGCTTTGTATGAAGGCTTTGGAGTGCCTTGTGACAGGTAAACCCTTCTCTGCGATAGACCCGATGAGATGTTCTGCATACAGGAGGGCTTACTGTGTTGAACTGTTTACGAGTAGTCAGACTATTGCTGGGGGTAGTGCTTAGACGTTAGACTTGAACTTGTTAAGAGGACAGTATATATGGTTTATATATGTAAATTCTGCAGACGTAAACATGTTTCTTAGCTTTTGTAAGATGCTATATAAGGTTAGATGAAGGATTCTGCATGCTATCACCTGTAGGGTATTTTTGTGATATAGAACATGTATTTAAATAGATTGTGTGGGCTAAGTAGTTAGATGGTGATTAGCATGTAGAATCCGCATGCCATATTGTTTTTGCTTAATTATCTTATGCTAGAACTCAGTTATATGATCGTGCATGTTGTTAGATTGAAGCGTGCTTTGGTATATTACAATTGCTGACATTTTGATAACAATTCAAAATTAATAGAACGATGTTGGAAGACTGATTATTAGGATGGAGCATATGATCACATAGATACAACAGAAAGGAACAACCAAGCCTTACAATAACTTAGGCACTCTCACAACGTAGAAGAAACAACAAGCACATAGAAAAGACGTCCAATTATTTAGGTTTAGTCACTCATAATGTGAACAAGGCCGATTAGTGGAGTGAACTCTACTAATCGGGATAGAAACATCCAGCGTCTTCAGCCTGGTTAATGTGGCGTACAACTTCACCATGAATCGTCATCTGAATTGGCCAACCATTCTGAAGATGAACCCCTACACTTACAATGTAGAGGAGGCTCTTCATAGTCAGGCGCCGTGTCAAAGAAAACCAAATTGAAAAGATCCTGCCAATGTGGGTCGCCATCTACCTGATAAGCAAGGCTAAGAGGACGCATCTGAAACGACAAACGTGTTTGTTAGGTATATCGTAATCACGATAACATTAGATGGCAATGTAGCCTAAAATATAGCCGAAGAGTACATTGTTACCATTGTCAGGTTATCCCACGCGGATGGATAGACATGAGAGAAATTATTGTTGATCGCATCGAACCTCACATCATACGGTTGGACCATAAGCCATGACTGAGTTTCGTAACGCTCTCTTAGTGCAGTGACATGCGATTTGTAGAACTCCGGCGTATATCTGACGGTGAACAATTAATTAACGACCTCTGCCGCGGCTCTAACTGCTTGATCGTTAGAAGGGCGGTCCGCAATCCACTCACCGAAATCCTTTTACTTCAACAGCTCTCCGATGAATTTCTCTTCAATTGAAGGTGTCCAATAGGCGTCGTAAAAGTAATCAGTTTGAGAAAGAGAAGACATACTTTTTGTATTTTTTTTAATTAAAGGGTGCTTCTAATCTCTTATGAGCGCATATACATCTAGCTATATGTATATATACACATTAAAGGGCTCAAACAGTTCCAGATTGGTATAATGTATGATGATGAGCCAAATATAATAGCTCCAAATTCTCCACGATTCCCAAATACATTGTGTGATTTGACGTAGCATGCAGATGGTGTTGTGTCCAATCGTCTATGCTTTATATAAAGCTGCTAAAATGCAGCGAATATATTCCTTCATCGGGCATGGACAAACGCATGAAACAATTGCAAGCATAGTGGAATTCAACCCTTACCTTTTTCCAACAAAGCACGCATCTACATTCATTCACAGAAATGACAAACATGGAGTACTGCAACACTATCGTTCATGATCAAAGAAAATCTAGTCATACTAAAGCCATGCTAGATTACATTTCATGCATCATCATCTGATACATCTAATGGAGGGCCACCGAGATCTGGAAAGTCATCGGCCTCCTCATTACTGGCCGGAGGCTCAAACATGGCTTTTAGCAGATGCCATCCTTCCTCGCCTTCATCTTTATACACGAGGACATCGGGCCGTACCTAAGAGTGGACAGTAAATTCAACTCAAATTACCCATGGACAACAAATCATCTTCATATTTCAAAAAAGGGAGAATTGATGAAACTAACTTACGCAATTTCTGTCCATGCTTCCTCAGTGATGTTCACCGTTTTCTTGTACATGCAAAAGCTCTCAATACCAGCAAAATGGATAAGCCAAGACATCATTTCATACCTCCTACGCCAGGTACCAACCCTTGCTTCAAACAACTTAAGTGAGATGTCGATTTGCTTCTTACTTGCTAGTTCTCGCTGGACTATTGGCAAACACCGGAGGTTGCCTTCGTCATGTCCAGACCTCCATTGTTTAATGAATGCTAAGAAATGGAGGTGCAAGAGGCAAAATATGTCAACCTCTCGTGACCAGGGAGGTTGATAGAACTGCATATCTTGAGGGTAAGTATGGGATGAAATGCGCCAATGTGTTTTGATAACGATTGAAGGCTCTCGGTGCCTATATTTATACAAACTAGCAGAGATAACGTGCGTTGCACATTATTTATGTGTTCTTACTTTAAAAAAATTATAACATGTAAAATTATTTTTTAAATGGTAAAATTAAAAGTTTATAAGTTTATTATAATTTGAAAATATTAATAAAATACATAATGAGTTAGAACAAATTCATCATATGTGAAATATCATATTGAATATTGTATACATATATTTTAAATACGAGATCATCATATGCTTGATAGAATTGAATTTGGACAAAAAGGGGAAAAAAAGCTTAAAATTTATCTGAAGTGTAATTTATTTGTAAAATTATAACAATTGAAATAAGAAACTCCGTACGTCTCAATTATATAATTCATTTCCGAATCGTACGTAGATTAAAAATATTTATGAAAACAAGAGATTAAAGCTAAACTTCCAATGATATGCTTATGCAATATTTATGACTTTCAAAATTTAAGTGGTTACTATTTTAATTTCAAGAATTAATAAGAATGTATTTGTACATTAATATGAAAATTAATGCTACTTTTAGTAATGATACTATATAATTAGAACACCCCAAAATAGTAATATGGGTTATATAATCGGGACGGAGGGAGTAATCATGAGCGTAAGAAATGTTAAGATTTCAATTAACAAATAAATCTTTATAAGTTCATTTTACCTTTCATTTCATTTTAGTTATAATATTTAATCAAATGTTGAAAAGTGTCTGATTTTTTTATATTTGATTAATTTATAAGTATATAAATAAAGAATAACTAAAATATTTAATTGAAAATGACACTTTTGATTTATTTTGTACTTATCTTCCAAAAATACAATAAATAATCATCTACCTTTTAATTGGATGAACATGTATGTGTCTTTATAAAATTAGTATTAGATAATTATAAAATAAATAAACTCTACACAATTTTACACATGGGTTTCTACCGTTTGTAGTGTAGTCCCTAGACAAGTCTATTATTAATATTTAATAACATCAAAAGCATTAATTTTTTTTAAGCATTCATCTTTGAAATATGACGAAGCTTCAACTATATCATATAGAGTAAATAGTAACTTAAAATTTAAAATAGAAGCTAGAAGACAGAGTAAAATATAATATCTATAGTTGAATATTGCATTATATACTATATATATATAATACATATCTCGGTAAAGAACCTAAAGCTTCTATGTTATGTAAACACACATTAAACATAAAATTCATTTTAAAATGCTATAGATCATTTCAGTTTGTGTGTGAGTTAGCTTTATTAAATTTTCAACTTAATATATTATCTTACAAGAAATATGTCAATAATGATTTTCCCATTAATCAATAATAGTGAAATGAAAAGGACACTCTAATAAATAATTTTAAAGTGAGTCAGTAAGTTTCTTTTATTTTTAATTGATTTTTGGGTAATTTATAAAAAAAAAAGTTTACAAGTGATTATCAATGAGTGTACAAAATATAATAAGAATGAATAATATATTAGAGCATTCTTAATTTATTTTGTAGTTATCTTTAATTTCTTTAATATCATAAACTTTGCACATAGTTCAAAATATAATACAAAATTTAAAAAATGACAATTAAAATACCAAGTTTTAACTTGGGGTGTTAGCCTTACATCCTTTTTGCATATGATATTATTAAATTATTTCATGACTCTAACACAATATTCTAAACTAAACTATCCCCTAATATATAGTTAAAATAGTAAAAAATAGCAGTTTCTCATGTAAATTATTGTATACATACATGTGATACATATGTTCAAAATTTTATACATAAACTTAATTTATATAGACACTTTATATATGTGTTCTTTCTAATGGTAATTATAGAAAATAATAAATATCATTTATATCATTATACCATTCAATTTGAAATGCTCCATGAATTGAAAACAATATGAACTCTTTTATTATATGCTTATGACTTAAATTGAATTGATATCAACAAATCCATTAGTATTTTTTTTTTACAAGAACAAATTCATTAATATTTAGAGATATTAATATTATCATCATTAATTCATTAATCAGTATATATGTTGGTTGTCACTATAGTGTAAAAGGTACCATAAAAACATATATTCTTGAGATATATATATATATATATATAGACACACACATATGTATGTATGTATGTATCTCTTAAAATTAACTAATAAATATATTATCTAATATATTATACTTATTTAATTATCTAATCAAATCATCTACTGTAAATGCATTAAGTCTAATACGTACTAAAGGAGAATGGCACAAAGCTTTATTGACAAAAATTGAAAAATTACAAATTTGATTAGTCAAATAAATGTAGAAAGATAACTAAAGATGCGTCTTCTCTTACACATGTGTTTCCACCACTTGGGTCATCCCGGTTGGAACAAACTTATTATTAATATTTAATAAAGTGCATATTAATTTTTTTTAAACAAATTCTTTAAATATTTTGTCCAAATGAAGGATATTTATAATGTCCCTGAAAGAAATAAGATATTTCTAAATAATTATTTATAAATAGTTAGATATATTATATTACTTTTTCATCCTTAAATTAAGTGTAGATCATGGATATAATAGACAAATCATATTTTATAAGAAACATCCACACTTTTTATATAGGTATAGATGAAATAGACAACTTCATAATGGACCCTAGTGTAAAAGGCAAGATGGGAATGTCTTTAGGCTGAGTGATTGAAACCCCCTGTGCATTTCGAGTGAATATATAGAAACATTTTAGATACAGCTCACATGTGTGGCTTTTTAGGAATGGATACACTGCATATAATCTTAAAGTGCATGTGAGCTAATAAATATGTAATAATATTTAATAGTCTTTCATGGATTAAGTTAATCGCAGTGAAAAAAAAACGACAGTAGTATTGACAATCGCACTAGCATAAAGAAAGCCACACGGCATGACACATACATATTACAAATCACTAAGATCTTACAGTCAAACGATATCACATAAACATAACTCACAATGACACTCCAAACAGAACAAACCCACTTATTTAACCCTCTATAGGTCATCTAGGAGACAGGAGGGTTTTTAATTGGGGTGAATACACACAAATCTCCCAGTAGTCTCCATCTTCACTGTCAGGGACCACATCATCAGCATGACTATTCGCACTATGCTCGTCGGAGGATGGAGACGGTGTCGTGTCAGTGATTTCCTTTACATCATCAATGTCTTCATTAACCTCGAACAACATTTTTAGAATCCACCATTGTTCCTCTCCCTCATCCTTGTAGACCAGGACCTCAGGCCATATCTACGAGTGCCAAAGTATGTATGGATCCATTACAAACTAATTAACATGGAAAACAAAATACACTTAGAGATGTGTCAAACGTACTTACCTCCTCAATGTGAGCCCATTCAGAGTCATCCACGTTGACAGTGTTAAGTTGGGAATCGTACTGCCTGGGATGAATTCGCTCAAGCAACCATGCAAACATTTCAAACCTGTTTTTCCACTCCACCATCTTCACCTCGAACTCAGTGTTGGTGAAGGGCTTGTTGAGCCTATTTTGGACATGTTCACGGACACGATGAAGAACTCAAAGGTTGTCTTCATCTTATTCCGGTATCTAGGTCCCGAACCAATGCTCGTCTTGAAGCTCATGCAGGACAACATGCTCAACATAACGACTCCACGACTCTTGGTAGAAGACATCATCTTGTTTCCTTGCCACTGGAGGCATGTTTACCACAGATGATGGAGCTGTCGTATTTGAGATACTGAAATTTATATGTACTATATATAGGGTGAATAATTAACAAATACAATGAAAATGGTAACCCTTGGTGGTATAACTATAAATAGTTCAAAGATGAAATGTCATAATCATGACCAGAAATAGTACAACAGCAAGGCTGCCCTAGGTTTAAACAAGCAAGGCTGCCCTAGTGTAAGAAAAGAAGGCTGCCCTAGGTTTAAACAAACAAGGTTGCCCTAGGGTTTTCATTTATACATAAAAAGAATCCAATGCCTTGCTACACCCACACTGACGGGCCCGCATTCTCCCCCACCTGTGACTGTAGTTGAAACAGATAAAATGTTAGCGTCTTCGACTACAACGAGTTCATAAGTCCTTACTAGTTATAATGCAGGCACATACCTGGAATATAGATGATACATCAACAGGCTTGTCCAAGTTTTCATTTTGGGAAAACTGACTGTTTGTTGCATTATTTTCCTACAAAAAACATGAGTTAGGTAGTGAACATGACTATTGCCATAACATACAGAAAATGAAATTGTGTAGAAACGTTTTCAAAATTTAACAAATACATTCTCCTTCTCATGAGTGTTAAGTGCAGAGATTGAAGGACTCATCAATCTAGAGTCTGGCGATTGGTCTCTAGTTGATTCGGTTTGCTGAGAACACTCTACATCTGCTCACCAAAAAAAACTGTATTTGTAAGCAAGGTACACGCATTTCTTAGTATTTATAAGGACACAACACATGCATGTGAGCATCAGACCTAGCCACTTTGGCCGCTGGGCACATCTTCTCTGCGCTTTAACTTTCCTCCTACTCCAGTGTGACTGTAAGTTTGGGGAGGGACTTCGGGCGCGTTTGCGTGTTCGTGGTGGCCGAATATCGCTCCATTGTTGTCCTGTTGAACCTTTGTCACCACTCTTCTCTGCTGATGTTACTTCATTCTTCAGTGCAAGAATACGATTACAGATGAGTTTTCTAGCAGAAGGTTGTTCTTTCACATCGTTAGCTAGCTCCAGCATCATCCGCATGATGTAGCTTACAAAACTCATTTCACCGACAACATCACCCACCTTTGAGTTGCAGAACTGCCCCCCATCATTCAAATGCCGCTCATTTGTCTTTCTGGTCCACCTGGGTAGAATATAACACTCGGGGAATTTCATCACATTCATCGCCAAATACACTCGAAAAATATGTCGGCACAATATTCCTTCAGTCTCCCACATACGACAAGAACACATGGCTTGATGAGAAACCCTATTAAAGTGCACACATCAAATCCTTCTCATCAGAGATTGAGAGGCAACCCTAAACTCCATCTCATCGTCATCTCCATATACCGGATTGCCAATAACAGCCACAGTCACTGCAAGGGCCAGTTGAGACTCAAATATTTTATACACATTCCGTGTATAAACCTTGGAGGCTTAGGACAACAAAAGACTGTTATCTACAAACTGCCCGGGACTCCCAACATTTGAAGCATCATCTGCACGTTCTCTAGTTCGCCAATCAAGTTGTATTTGCTCAAATTTCTGGACAATCTCAGTGAGTGAACATCTTGCATTGCATAAATCTTTCAAGAATTTATTTGTGACCTCACTCCTAGATGTGGCAAGGAGCCCAGTGCTAAAAGTGTTATTTGTGAAGACAGACGCCCATCTTTTCCTCAATTTGTACATACCAGAAAAGCACCTATTTTCCTCCAGCGCAAACTTTCGAATCATGGACTGCCAACATTGCTCAAACTCAACTTCAGACTCCACACCATTCATGCAATAATACCAGTTCTTCCTAAACTCAGTATTCGAATTCAAAGCCCCAAAATGAGATGGGGTATTCTGGGCAATATGCCACTGACACAATCTATGACTTGCAGTTCGAAAGGTTAAATCAATTCCATTCATGAGAGGCTGACTTTGATCGGTAAAAATCACTCGAGGCTCCCTCCCATGCATTGATTCCAAAAAGGTTGAGAACATCCACTCAAACGAAGTAGTAGTCTCATTCGATAAAAATGCCAACCCAAACATAACATTTCTCGTGTGATGGTTAATCCCTACAAATAGTGCACATATCAAATTATATATATTTGTTTTGTATGTTGTATCCACCGATAAAACATCGCCAAAATACTCATAGTCAACAAGTGCACGGAAATCTCAGAAGAAAAAATTCATCAATCGACCTTCATCATCGACCTGTACATTCCAATAAAAGAAAGGCTCCTCATTTGATTTCTTTACAAAGAATTGGACAAGTTGGTTTGCATCAACACTGTTAACGCTAGTCGAAAGCTTCACATGGTTCAAATGGTTATAAGCATCCTTCCTCGTAAACCCAATATTTTGTGGGCCACCAACTTACTTCTCTAGAAACCTACATACCCGACTAACTCCTATGCCGGCTGAGTTAAGAGCCTCAATAAGTGATTGTTGTGCATTAGTTAAATGACGTGCACTTCGCAACAGATATCGTTGATCGACTGCAAGCATTTCATGGTTGTGACCCTGAATAAATTTTTGGACTTTCCAAGGCCCATCCCTCTCCCTAATGATACGTATACCAGCTTTACAACCAGTGCGAGTTACCTGCTTTTTATAAGCAGCTAATCTCACCCTTGAACGTTTATCATCATGCCGACCTTCGCAAGAACAATCAAACTCTTTCATACGAAGCAAATTACTTCCCGAGAAATAAGTTTGATCTCCCTTCCTAACACTAAACCCACGACGCCTACCATACTCACAGTAAAGTAAGTAAACTTGCTCTGGACTCTCGACAATACTCCCAACTTCAAACCTTTTCTCTAATTCGCAAGCTATCGAATCATCATCACAGCTCAAATCATCATCAGATTCATGGAACTCGTCTCTATCATCTTTCTCATTAGGATTATCCTCATCGGATACATCATTCACAATTGGAAAATTCAGATCAATATTCATTTTATAGTCTATAAACCTACAACAATAATATCATCAGTTATAGCATGACACAAACTGCAAGAAAATTCCTTTTTCCAACAAAAAATTGATATCAAATCTTCACTCACAGTGATGCAACATGAAAATTAAGAGAATCACACACCAATTCCAATTATCCAGAAATTAAAGCAACAAAACCTAATGACTTCAACAACAGATTCGCGTAACACGCTTCCTCAATTGTAGGAAAATTAACTACAATACAAAGAATACAACATTTATCGATAATTTTATTAGGGTTAAAGAAAATAACTGGGAAAATACCAAACCAATACTTAATAAAATTCGAAAATTCAATAAAGAAGTAACGTACCTCTTTCAAGATAGCGGATTAATTAGCACGATTTCAGAGTAGTGAATCTGCAACGCCAGTCCCAGCTTCAGTAAAAAAAAAATTAGCGCTTAGCTAACGAAAGATGAGAGTTCGAAGATTAAATAAATACAGAGTGCAAATCCGCTTGCCAATGTGATTCTCAGAAAATGTGATTCTCAACAAAAAATTTCGATTCACGGTGAGCGGAAACCCCTTGCGAGCATCATCAACTTTCTGTTCCTTCTATTTCAAATTTAATAATAAAAAACTTATATACTTTAGTTTTTACCAAAAATTGTTAGTGGCGCCAATTTTCAAATTAAAAAAAAAACAATTTTAACAATAAATATTAAGAAAATTCCCACTTAATTAGCACAATCGATATGAAAAAAATCTAAAAACTAGCGGATTTGGACGAATACCCTTCGCTTCACAGCATCGACACCTTGTCGGCGTGGATAATCAACGGAAACGTCGCCGGAATCGGAAAGAACAAACTTTGCAGACATACACCGACGTCGGGCAACTGTAGCAGTGGGGCCCTCGTCACATTTCGGGGCACTAATCCTAAAAGTGCCTCAATAGGTATTTTCCGTATTCCCAAAAAAATACACTGTATTTTATGATTTTTAACCATTAAAAAAAAAAAAAAAACCTTTTCCAAAAAGTGGGACACGTGTCGGTGAGGTAAGGCCTCGGGTAATGCCGGGGGCAGCATAGATTTTTCCCAAAACTTGGGCGCCATTGATTCATACTACTTGATAACAAAGCAAGCCCAATACCAAATCTCGAGGCGAAGAGAAAACTCAGCCCACTAATAATTCTTCTTCTCTTCCTGAGTCAATGTAATCTTTTTACCAAACTAAGAAAATTAATTAAACCCGAATTTATCTCTCTCTCTCTACTAACATCAACCACTGGACTGGACCATTGTCCGGCGATCGATTACTTCTTCGTCTCTTTATCGTAATGGCGTATATATACTAGCTGCTGGATCCAGTTTCTCGGCGCTAATTGCCGATCTCTTGATTCAGAAATTCGGTTAGTCAGGTGCGCCCAATTTCTATTGATAGTTTCAATTTCACCATTTTCTTCAAAATGCTGCGCTGACTCTTTTGCGCTTCTTGATTTAGGAATTACGCTCGATTAATCGCTTCTTCTTTTTTGTTAACAGGTTGTCGGTGGCATTGAGTGCGGGGTTAAACCCTGAAGTTTTCTTCTTCTGTAAGTTCATTCCCGAATTATGCTTCTTATGCATGATTTCCTATGTGTTTGTCTTAGCAATTGCAAAAATGTCAATCTGCAGTGAACAACCTATAGCATGATTGAATTTTTGAACATTTTTCCTTTGCTTGTATGGATGTTTATTTCTCGCTGTCAATTTGTAGGCAACAATGGCCACCACTCCCACCCAGAACCGCATTGCTACTGGCGGTGTTCCTTGGAATCAGGATGCAGAGTCTTTGTTCCGGATGAAGCCTATTTCGGAAATCCGAAATGTAGAGGCGACCACCAGGAAGCAGATCCAGGAGAAGAGTGAGGAACTCCGCCAATTGGTTGGTAACCGCTACCGCGATCTTATTGATTCAGCTGATTCCATTGTTGCCATGAAGTCTACCGGTGAGTCCATTGCTGCGAATATCTCGGCCATCCACGACTCCATTCTGTACTCTCTGTCTTCCTCTGATGTTCCGAGGTCCCCCCACGCCTCTTTTAAGCCTGTTGGAACCCATGATTATGGAATCGCCTGCCGTGTCAAGTACCTGGTGGACACCCCGGAGAACATTTGGGGCTGCCTCGACGAATCAATGTTCCTGGAATCCTCTGCACGTTACATCCGAGCAAAGCATGTGCATTTCAACTTGCTCAACTCCAAGGAAAAGAAGAATGTCCTTTCCAATTTCCCTTTGTTGCAGCACCAGTGGCAGATAGTAGAAGGCTTCAAGGTTCAGATTTCTCAGAGGAGTCGTGAGAGATTGTTGGATCAAACCGCGGATCTTGGGATCCGGGCCTATGCTGATGCACTGGCGGCTATTGCAATCATCGATGAACTCGAACCGAAACAGGTTGTGACTCTGTTCATAGATTCGAGAAAATCAATCATGTCACAGAAGCTAAGTGCATGTTGTCGTGATGCTAATGCTGATAGTTCTGAAGTTATTTCTGTCTTCTGTTATATTCTAAGGATAATTCAGATCACCATAAGTCAAGTTGGGGAATTGTTCTTGCAAGTATTAAATGATATGCCTTTGTTCTATAAAACCATTCTGGACACCCCGCCTGCTTCTCAGTTGTTTGGGGGGATACCTAACCCCGATGAGGAAGTTAAACTGTGGAATTTGTTCAAGGACAAGCTGGAGTCTGACATGATATTGCTTGACCGAGATTTTATCTCCAGCACTTGTTCTGATTGGCTGAGAAATTGTGGAGGGGAGATCACGAGCAAGATTAATGGACGGTACTTGATTGATGTAATTGGTAGTGGTTATGACCTCTCATTGGCTGAGAAGTTGATAAGAGAAACAATGGATAATAAGCAGGTTTTGGAAGGCAGTTTAGAGTGGTTGAAGAGCGTTTTTGGTTCTGAGATCGAGTTACCATGGAAAAGGACACGTGAGCTTGTCTTAGGTGAAGATTCAGACATATGGGATGACATATTTGAACATGCTTTTGTTTATAGGATGAAAGATATAATAGACTTGCGATTTAATGAATTAAGTGGAGTTGTTGATGTTGTGGAGTCTGTCCGAGCAATAGCAAAGCCTACCGTTGATCATGCTGATCCTCAGGATTACTTGAATAAATTCCAAAATGGTGGTGGGGTTTGGTTCATGATGCCAAATGGTAAAAAGCTAGTCTCTATTCCAGGCTCCAAATCACACCAGCCCCAAGAAAATGATTTCCTCAGCTGTCTCAGCACTTATTTTGGTCCTGAAGTCAGCCGGATCAAAGATGCTGTGGATAATTGCTGTCAAAATGTCCTACAGGACCTCTTAAGTTTCCTGGAGTCCCCAAATGCACACTGTAGATTAAAGGATTTGGTACCTTATGTACAAAACAAGTGTTATGAAAGTCTTTCAACCATACTATTGCAACTCAAGAATGAGCTTGATTGCCTATATGGTGACCTAGAAAATAAAAATAATGATGATGCTTCTAAACTTTCTCCTGCTATAATTGTTGAGAGATCATTATTTATTGGGAGACTTCTCTTTGCTTTTCAGAAGCATGCTAGACATATCCCTGTGATACTTGGTTCACCTAGGTCATGGGTAGGGGAAGTAATGACTTCTGTCTCTAGTCCATCCCCAATTGGATTGAAAAATACTAGGATGGCTACTGACTCAGAAGTGATTGATAGTCCTGGAAGAAGAATGCTCGATTCCAGCAGGAAACAGACTTCTCTAGTGGCTACTGCTTTATTTGGAACAGATGATAGGTTGAGCTCACAACTTCAAGAATTACGACAGACAACCCAAGATCTTTGCATCAGATCTTACAATCTGTGGATATCATGGGTTTCTAATGAACTTTCAACTTTATTTTCTTTAAACCTTGAAGGGGATGAAGCCTTGTCATCAACTGCTCCAGTCAAAGTAAGTGACTTTTATTGAAAACCTTTTCTGCTTGGTCATCCCATCCTTCCATATTTTTCATGGAATATTTGGTTATCTGCTTCTTATTTTGCAGTACTGACTGTGAAGTAGGATTCCCTTGTGTGCCCTTGAGCAATTATGTCTCTTATAGTTATAGTCTCAGGGCTTATCTGAATCTGCATACACAAATTATCTTTATATTTTGAAACCTGTAAACCCAAGTAACGTTTTGCTCTGAAAGGCCCAAGATAAGAAAGTAATTTTATGTTCTAAATTATTTCCGATTACTGGGCAGGGTTGGGAGGAGACTGTAGTTAAGCAGCAAGAACAGTCGAGTGAAAGCCAGTCTGAGATGAAGATATCTCTCCCTTCGATGCCTTCTTTGTATGTGACATCGTTCTTATTTTATGCATGTGAAGAGATTCATCGGGTTGGTGGCCATGTTCTTGACAAGCCAATTCTGCAGAACTTTGCGAGAAGGCTTTTTGATAAGGTATGCAATGACTCTTTTGTTAGGCTATATTTCTGGTAGTGGGTTTGTAGTTTGTACTATCTAAACAGTAGACATGATATGTCTCATCTTTGTGAAAACTGATGAACTACTATAGGTGCTCTCCATATAGTTGTAGTGAGCTGATTGTTAAAACATGTTCTTTTCATCATCTGATACAAGAACTCGTGACATATTTCTGATCTTTTTGGATAAAGCTCATCTCATGCCATGACAGAACTGGATTATGTTCATCTGCTTACTGTATGATGATTAGTTAGTATTGTGATTCTTATAACTGGGTTGACATTATTATAACCTCCATTATGCTTGCATAGGTTGTTAGGATTTATGAGGATTTCCTGTCAGCTGAGGAAGGTCATGGGTCTCAAGTTTCGGAGAAAGGTGTTCTACAAGTTCTATTTGATTTGAAATTTGCTGCTGATATTCTGTCTGGAGGTCATCTTAAAGTGAACGAAGAGTTTTCTGAAACTGCAAACGTGAAATCTCCTTTTAGAAGGAAGCAGAAAGCACCACAACCCAATTCATTTGTAGGAGAACATACAAAACAGTTGGTGAATGTCCTTTCTCAGAGGCTGGATCCCATAGACTGGCTTACGTAAGTTGTTGGAACAATGATATTTTTTTAAGGGATTTTTGTACTTTAAAACCAATGTTTACTTGGGTGCCGATTAAAGTATTTGGCGGAGAACTTCTTAAATTTGTTATGGGTGGTTATTTGAATTGTTTTCTTTTCCCTTGTGGTCATTCTGATGCTCATGTTGAAATACTAAATGAAAAGTAGGTAAAGTGTTCTTATAAAATCTATGCCATTGGACAATAGAAGAATCTATTTTTCTCTGTAGATATAACAAGATCTCACACCATAGTTTTATTTGTAGGAGGATGATTCTTTTGGTAAATCAAACATTTTCATATTCCTATATATATCTCTATGTTTGGTTTGACTCCTTAAAGAAGCTTGGGTTTTGGGTATTCATAAATAAAAAACTATATATAAAGCTAACTATTGCTGATTTTAAGCAGGCTGTTTTTTAGGAATACTAAGAATAGCTAAAGTTAAGCAGGTTGTTTTGGATGAAATATTTATGCGAATAAGAATTAACCTTTGGTTTTCAAATGTGGGAGACGATATTTACTGAAGATGCCAAATAATGTCTGAAAAGTGATATGTAGATTGGGAGAAATGTTTTCAACTTCTTAAAACATACAGATCCAGAAATTGAGAGTTCTACATTTTGGTTTCAAATGTGGTAAGTATATTGTATAATTTTGCAGTTTCTTGAAGTAGTTGAAATTGTTTTGTACACGAGAAGCTGATACTTGCTATTATAGTACTTCTTTGGGCCAGGATTACATTGTTTTGTTTTTCCCACACTTCAATATTTCATTTTGTAAATCATACCTGTTAATGCTATCTGTCAGTTTTACTGATTTATTTTCATGCATCTAAGGTACGAGCCATATCTTTGGGAGAATGAGAGACAGGCATACCTTAGGCATGCTGTACTCTTTGGATTCTTTGTGCAACTTAATAGGATGCATATGGACACTGTGCAAAAGCTCCCTACCAATTCAGAATCAAATATTATGCGCTGCTCTACAGTACCTCGTTTCAAATATCTTCCCATCAGGTGGCCAACATTATTCTTCGTGAGAATAATTTACTCGTTCATAACCTTTGTTTTTATGGGGCCAACTTTAACTTTGAATCATTGAATTGTATTTTTGTTTGCATAATTTGTTGCATTCCAATTTCCGTTTGAATAGTTCTCTTGTACCAATTGTTTTACTGAATGTTCTTGTGCTTTGTACTTTAAACTAGTGCTCCAGCATTGTCTGCAAGGAATGCAGTGAGGACATCGGCATCAACATCTATGGATGATGTTTACTCAAGAAATTCCTGGAAGAGTTTCACAAATGATGATATATCCCGAAAAAGTGATGTAGAGGAAGACTCGAGTTTAGGGGTGGCTGCACCTTTTTTAAAGTCCTTCATGCAGGTGCAGTTTCTAATCCTTAGTGTCTATCTACTCCTGGATAGTTTCATGCTTTTGGTGCCTGCTTCATTATAGGTTGGAGTGCCATGCCAAGATTTCCCATGAGAAGTTGAAATTGTCTTTGTGCTTTGGCATCATGGTTTTCAGTACTATGTTTACTGAGTAGTAATAATGTGGTCATCTGGACTTTATAATGAAAAGTTATATTTTGTCAAGAGTCTCTTTTCTAGATGCGCCTCCATTGATCTAGAGTCTAAACTAGGCGCTGAGTTATATGTGAATTCACTGATTTACAAACATATTAGATTTAAAGACTTCTTTCTATAGCTAGCAATAAAGGATGCTGGTTTCATCGCAACTTCTCTAAAAGTCACTATCTAATATATTTCCTAATATGTAAGCTTATGCTGGCACTTTCTGTCATTCTTGTACTATTTGCTGTACATGTATCACACTCCAATTTCACTAAATTCATATCACTGTTGAAACTAATTACGTGAATGAGATTTCTAGTTATTTTCCAATTCCAATAGCTCTATCTATAAAGTTCATGTGTTTTGACACAATGATAACCTGTTTTCTGCTTGAGGGTCAAGGAACTCTTGTTTTGCTGAACATATTGCCTTTTCATGACTAGCCTAAGATTTCGATTCCACTTTCAGCAATTCAAGTTAAGAGTCAAACTTTTTCATTCTTGAGCTGTTGAATTTTTTCAGGTTGGTAGCAGGTTTGGTGAGAGCATAAGGCTGGGGTCAATACTTACAGATGGGCAAGTTGGAAGGTTTGGTGACATGTTACCTGCTCAAGCTGCTGGGCTACTTTCATCCTTTACTGCTGGCAGATCAGATTCTTAACTACTGCCTCCATGCTATGGAGCGCCCCTAGAACTGCCCATGAAACATGGTTATTTTCCTATTGAAACTAATCAAATTCTTGATTGCTGTCTCTGTAACTGTGGATCCCCGAGAGTTGCTTGTTTAGGTAAGTGATCAACTATAAATCCTTTTCAATGTCGGTTTTTTCTGTTAATTTCTATATCGATTTTATGCATGTTATGTGAACAATTTGTTCTGGGTTTGATTTCTGATCTTCTTACTCAACTCATAAATGAGGGGATTTTCACCTTCAGTGGTCGTTCGTTCAGTTTTATTCAACATGTAATGATCTTTTAATCATTGAGTCGAGCTTCTTAAAACATATTCAGTTCTTTGAATTTTGGTCAGCATGGAGTCTCGTGATACATTGAGATTATTTGCTATCTGACAGAGTAGTATTTCTGCAATGTAGCTTTTCGAGCTTCGGGTATTACTGCATGAGTTGCTGTTGGAGCTCATACAACGGGGAAGTCGAATCCTTTAGCAACACCAGGATTTCTGCTACGAGATGGAATCGTAACATATCTATCATATACTGTTTTTGCTGAGGTGAATATCAGTTGATTTTGTAGGAGAGAGTTAATTGTGTCATCTCTTCGTACCTTTAATATATTGTATATGTAATATGTTGGTGTTAATATCAGCGAGAGAGAGAGACGCAAATTTTGAAATCGAGTACAATAGGTCATGTAACGAATGTTTATTCTTTTACTTTTATTTCCTGTGAAGATTTGAAAATGGCTGATTCTATTTACGTCACCAATTTTTACCATAATTATTTACATACCATAATAATTCTTTTTTTTTCATTTTTTCTTTACACACCACACTAAAAAACTATTATAGCCCCAACTTAAAGAAAATGAAAGATTAGAATTTATCTTTAGTTTTTAAAACAAAATAACAAAAAAAGAAAAAGGAAATCGAAATTCTTCAATCTCACTGCTTTCACGAGAGAAATGCAACGAAACTTCGAACTTCAAAATCTCCATAAGATGGTGCAAAATTTGATCAAATCGAAGTAGCTTTCAACTTCAATCTCTGAACTCCGAAAATCCATCAACTACCGAGCCCCATGTCTCTTAATTGTAAGTTTTTCCTACTTAATTTAAGGGTTTACAGTTTGTTTATGGTTTTCCTCGTGCAAAATTAGGGTTTGTTCATGTTTCAAAGTCTAAATATTGTATGGAAATTGTATGTGAAAGATGATATGAATGTCATTGGAATTGTATTAAAATCGTGGGTCTCGATTTTACGTTGGTATGTTTCGATGGTTTGAAGGTCGTTGACCTGTAATTTTCGGATTACAGGTTGTTAGTTCGGAAACAAGTTTACGTTTGTATAATTAAGCATTTAAAAAAAAATATTTCTGAACGTTACTGAGCATATTTGGAAACAATATTTTGAACAACGGTATGAATATTCAAAAACAATAATTTGAACCTTTTGAAGAGGCTTCGAAAATTTATTTTAGAATGAGATGCCTTAGGTTTAAATTATTGTTTTTGAACTGCTTTAGGTTCATTCATAAACATTGTTTTGAAGCTGCTCTTTTTTTTTTTGCTCACAGTGGGATTATAATGATACTTGTTAAATCTTTCTTATTCAGTTTATCAAAGGAAACCCACGGCCTTTGCAAGGCGAGAAAAGACAAAATGCCCTCGAACGTTATGAAAGAGTTAGAGTTGTGAAAGAAGAATTGGAAAATCATTAGTTTGCCTCGTGACTTAAATGTGATATTATGGATATTGTGTTAATGGTAGTCGTGACTTTTATGGGATATTATGGATATTATTTTATGTTAATGTTTCTCGTGATTTTTATGGGATATTATGGATATTTTGTTATGTTTTATCTTATACTAGTGTTATCACAACTTTTATATTTGCAAGGTTAAATGATTCTGGTTGGTTCAAAAAGATGTTTCTAAATCTAAAAAGGTTGATTCAAAAATATGTTTCTGAACCTAAAAAGATGATTCATAAATTGGTCATATACCTGTTTACCTGCTCCTTAGTACAAGTTAACAAACATTGACTAGTCTATTACAATACAATTAAATATGAATAGTTTATTACAACACAACAAAGTTCTTCAATTAACCAAATACAAATATTTTATTAAAATCCAACAAAGTTGTTCAATTAACAAAGTCTTCCCACCCAATAGGTGGAAACGGGTAACCAGGAGTGAAGCAGACCTGAAATTTAATAAACAAAATAATAATGAGTAAAATGTATATGTTGATGCATTATTTTCATTTAAGAATAGAAAAACATACTCGAACAAAGTGATTTAGACTTTTGGATTCGCCATATTTCACCAATGCCATCCAAATGGTTCTCGGAGTAGTTGATGGTGCAGAGAACAATAGCAGGAATGTCGTGAGATAGCGCCGACTCGTTTCGCAACTCAAGACCAAATGAGGTATTCTTCTTTCAGTAGCAATTTATTTTTGAACAACACAAGAGAGGTTCATACATAAGTTTTTGGTTGCAAATAGGTGGATTCGGAAACAAGTTTCTGAACAAAATGAGAGCTATTCGGAAACTAGTTTCTGAACACATAATGATCTGTTCAGAAACTTATTTTTGAACTTAGTCATATAAGGTCGGAAACAAATTTCTGAACCGCTAATGAATGTGCAAACTCGATGGAACTCTAAAAAAAATAAAAATTTTCGAATTTCCGAACCGCTAAAGAATGTGCAAACTTATTTTTGAACTTATTTTCTGAACACATAATGATCTGTAATTTCCGAATTCTGTTCGACAATTTGAATGTGCAAACTCGATGGAACTCTAAAAAAAATAAAAATTTTCGGCTAAAACAATAGGAAATTACTTATATAACTCGTTTCTTCATCGTTTCCACCTTTCATGGTTGATTTAAACGTAATATCCTTGAATTCAAAGTTTGAGAAAGTAGGGTGCGGTGTAGCAAGTCATACGAATTGAACTCTTCTCAATTTTCTGTTCTAAAGTTTTAGTTTTAGTTTTATTTTTATTTATTATATTATTTTATTTTGTGGAGTTGAAAGAAAAAAGTTGTAGTATGTTGAAGTAAGAAAAGGGCAATTTAGTAATATTAAAATTAATTATTTTTACATTTATTTCTTTTAGTGGTGAAAAAAAAATAGTGGTATAAATAGAATCGGTCTTTAGAAAATATGGGTTAATATTTGATGTAAATAAATTGGTTGTAACTTGTGGTTAATCATAGAAGTTGGTGAATTGATGTGGCCATAGCAGGGTCCGCAGCAGTGCAAGAGCTTCTTCAATTCCGAGGAGGCATCCAAGGATTTAGAGGTTCCAAGCTTTGCTACTAAACATCGGATCAGATCATCTGTTGCAATTCTTATTTCATTTGATGTTGCATAACTAGAATTTTTTTTTAATTTTTTTTAAAAAAATATTAATATACCCTAATTGGGGATGGGTGAACCCTAAAGGGAAAATTTTAATTAAATAAAATCATAATAAATTAAAAATTAAAATATATATATATATTTTTTTAAATGAAGGCTTGGAACAGGAAATGTAATGAGAAATGCAACAGGTGATCTGGTGTGACTAAACATTGCCCCACCGAGGTCGGATCAGATCCTCTATTGCAATTCTTATTCCATTTGGTGTTGCATAACTAGAATTTTTTTTAAAAAGATATTAATATACCCTAATTGGGATGGATGAACCCTAGAGGGAAAATTTTAATTAAATAAAATCATAATAAATTAAAAATTAAAAAAATAATTTTTTTTTAAATGAAGGCTTGAAACAGGAAATGTAATAGGAATTGCAACAGGTGATCTGGTGTGCACCGAGGCAGCATAACCAGTCCAGTCCGCTACTTCTTCAATTCTTTTTTTTAATTATCTTTTTAGTTTCTAATAATTAAATTATTATTTTTAATAAAAGATGTGTAAAAAAATGAAAAAAATACAATAATAATTAAATTATTATTTTCAATGAAAGGGTAAAACAGACGTGTAAAAAAATGAGGAAAAATAAAAATTTATAAAAATTGAATCAAACATAAAAATATTTTAATCCAAGGCAATATTGGCAGACATGGCTATCTAACACTCATTTTCGATAGGTTTCTTGGTTATTACTACGGAGCCTGAATAAGTGTTTGGTATTTTGATCGAGGAGGTGGATGTATCCAAATCCAATCCACCCTTTGTGTTTTCATCTCAATTCAATCACATTATTAATTTATTATTCGGGTTATAAAACTTTATTTTCCTTCAAAACTGACGAGAAAGAAAGGTAATTTCTCAATAATACTATCCTTCAGCTGATGTACTTATGTTTTACCCTTTTTTTTCTGATGTTGTAAATGCCTTTTACGCAATAATTTCCTTAAATTGCCTGCATCGGCGTTGGCTCTCTCTATTTTTATTCCAAGTGGTTAACGTTAACCACGTGATTGATGAAATGCCTGAATGAAATGTAAGATGTTGAATTTGCATTATGCATCTTCATCCTCAGCAGGAGTTGAAGTTGTCGTGAAACCACAGTTTGAGCGTAGCAAAGAGTGTTGTAAGTAACAATTTGTACTTTTACGTTCACTTCAAGCTTGACTTTTGTTATTTTATGTAGGGAGCAGGTGTTGATTTGGGAGCTAGAATGAAGCTGAGAGTGGTATGCAGGAAGATTTACAACTACGTTCGGTACGATCTCAAGGAGATAGCATTTCCATCGTCATTGCCTGATCCACCCCACATCAAAAAGCACCTAAAGCTTACATGGAAGGAGCGATACCTTGTGAGTTCTCTAAATCAAGATTTCTGTTGCACTATTGTTTCAAATATGTTGTGTAATGTTGTTGGTTTTTATTTTAATTATGTCATGCAATGAGATGAACCATAGTAGTTGATAACTTGATACCCCGTACCACTATATGTGCATACGGGGACGGATTCAGGAATTTTGGTTGGGGGCCAACTTACAATAATATCTTAAATTAGAAAATACAATTATAAGTCTATTCAATTTCGATGAAGTCTTGATATTTTGTCTTAATTACATGTTAACATATTATGAAATCACTAAAATATTTATATAATTTTTTAAAATTTGAGGGGGTCATGGCCTATGCATAGGCCTGTCCCTGTGTGTGTATGAGATGCTAATCAGTGATGTGTATAATCCTTTTATAGGTGCTGAAGGAAGCATCTAGACTGTATTGTGCGAGTTGGGTCAGGGATATTGGTCCAGAACTCAGGCCAAATGATTACAAGAAAGCAGAGAGTGAAGATGAATCCAATGGGGAAAAAGGCACGACGAAAGAGAAGGAGCCATCAACTTTGGAGGATCTTGGTAAGGAATAATGCTTTTGGTTTTCAAAAAAGTATGTAGCTCTTACATGCATGATGAGATGCTTCCTCGTATAGAGGTGTTGAAGAAAGATATATTTTCACATGAAAAGAGACTTAAAAAAATAAACCCCGCATATTATATTTTGATTTTGTATTTGGATTATCACTTCAGGTATTCGGTTCGTATGATATCTAGACTATAAATGATTAAAGGAATGCAAAACCATGCAGGGTCCCTGGTGTATTTTCATTTCCTTATCTCTTTAGCAGACAATTATACATTAACTTCCATTATCATGATTCCCTTTATTTAGCTTATGGTATTTTAATATTTTCAGATGTTCTGCTTCAGTTTATTATATTTTCATAAAATTAAGTGGTGTTTGTCTGGTTATTTATAAAGAGACAACCATATGGTGTACTAGTTGAAGGTTATGTTGAGCATATTATTTTGCCTGCCAGTTTTAGGTGGTCCAGAAACATTCATGTGCAATCAACTTGCAAACCGAGCATGCCATTTGATCCTCCTATTCTATTCAAGGGGAGGAGTTCAGTGTTTGACAAAATATATAGAAAATATAGTCAGGGGTGGTAACTCTTGCATTCATATAATTAATTTTATCAAATTTAATTAACATTCTCTTATGGGTATTTTCTTATATAATTCCAATTTTACACATTTAAAACACAAGATCATTTCTTCTAGAATAGCATTTTATGCTTTTCATTTTTATTTTTATGATGAATACTCATTTTTCTTAATGCGATTCCAAATGCAATATATAGCTGTGGCTGCAAGGGGAGGAATGGAGACATTAAAGCTTGCTCTGCAGCGAGTTTACATGACCAGAGCTTCTGCTTATAGAGATGCGCTTAAAAGTTTTATCGAAGGTTATCAAGAGGGTATACAGCAAGTTATGGAGAAGAAGAAAGATTCCAAATCTCAATCAGAAGCTGACCCTCCCAAAACATAAATGTGACTTGTATGAGAAAGAGCAATTTGGTGAGTTTTTTTCCATATTATGTTAATTTGTTTTAAATTGGTTGACTTATCTGCTGAATTAGCTGGACTGGTATCTGTAATACCATATTTTTTAGTAAATCTGAGTGCTACATCGAAGTAAGAAATTGTCAAATGCATTGGGGTTTTTGTAACGCCCCAAACTACTTTGTTTGGCCACGTCACTTAACATATAATTTATTTACATATTTTGTGTGCTTATATTCAATATGAGCGGAGGCTAAGGTCAAAAGCATGATAATGGCATAATAAGGTAAGGCATCATAATTATCAATATGAATTTTCGCAATTAAAGCATGCAATCTATCATGTCTATTTTGCCACACAAGATGTTATCAAACGGAAACATTGCATAAACCCATCCACATCAACCATGAAATCATCTAACCTATCGGGCTCATAGGTCTTACTCAACCCGCCCGTCTACCATCCTAAATTTTAACATACGTATAAAGGTTCAACAACATACTTCATACATAATAGGCTCCAAGGTCGAACGACCAGCCTTTAAATTGTTTGGCATAATATCAAGTTATACACATCATAACCTACAAAAGATCGGGCTATTCCCATCCCCAATAATCATTGATCATAAGCAAAAAGAGTGATCAATGTAATAATGATAATAATGTAAGTATTTTCAAAAGAAGAGCATGCAAAAGATAAACACAAGCTTGTGGGGTTCTCTTGTGTTCACAACGCTCCTACTCGGGCTCTGACTCCTCAACCTAAAATTTATTAAATGAATGGGGTGAGTATTTAATAACATACTCAGTGGGGAACACTGTAAACAGTTATAGCTAATTGCACAAGTGAAAATATAACATATGGACTTTTCTTTACTTTGCGGAGACTAGTCTCAACCCCGTAGGGTCTAAACATCATGATGCCCCCGTTAATGAACATCTTTGGCCCTGTAGGGATGCCCGCAGATATACTACCCCCCAGGGAGGACATTAACAAGTCTATGTTCGATCCCAAAGGATCTCTGCCCCAAAGGGTCTCTTTGTTGACCCCGAAGGATTTCTTTCATTCACCGGTCCGAAGACCCTTCATACATATACAATCAAAGCACAACAGTAACTATAACCTTACACGTGTTCACAGTTTAGAGTTACCCCACCTTATGAGACGCTTTCACAATTTCTCAACCTTTGAAATACTCCTTTGCCACCCACAAGTTGTCCACCTCGAGCCCCAACACGTCACCTAGCACCTTTCAATTCTCTTTTCATTTTAGACGTCGAGTTATTTAATTAAATCATAATTTAGACCAAACTCATGCTATACTTTGCTTTAAAGTCTTCAAACATTTCCACATACACGACCATGGATATATAAGCTCATATTATGATTTTGGACTCAAAATACACATTAAAGCTCTTTGAAGCATTTGATCGAACACGTTACGGACACACATTTAAACCACATGCTCATGTCTCATTTTAAATCCTTTAGACCCAACATTTCAAATACAAACACCTTCATCCTAGGGCTCTAACATGCATGAAAATCAACCCCATACAACCCTCATAACATCTCCATACAATTATCAACAAAACAAAGGGAAATTAGGGCAAAAATCCAAACCCTAGCAACAATGAACCATAGGAATTCGATATGACTTCACATATAGCTTCAAGGAGGTAAATAAACCATATATTCAAGATATTAAAGCAAGAAGATCAACAAAATTGAAGAACCCTAGTTTTGGGTAACAAACCCTAGGTTTGATTCAACAAGAAATGAGTGTTTAAATCACCAAAATGAAGAGGTATGAAGTTACCTTGGTTGATGGAGGATGATGGAAGGATTTACTCCAAAAGATGAAGAGTTTCTTGAGAGAGAGATGGAGGAAATCGCCCAAATGGAAGTGGAGATAAATGAAGATGAAATGAATAAGTGTGGTATTTATAGGTAGGAAAATCGGCCCAGCCCGCGTGACCGCGCGCCTCCCGCTACCGTGGGAGGGGGCTCTCGGCCCAGGCTTCCCGCGGGCGCGCGCCTCGCCCACGCCCCACGGTCGCGCAACACCCCGCGGGCGCGCGGCCTCCCCGCGGGCGCTCACCGCCCCACGGGCGCGCACCTTACTCGAAACAACCCCTGACATGCTCGTATTTTAGTCCTAATCCGAGCATTATTTCGTATGTTTTTATCTTGTTTTAGTTTGTTTAGTAATCAATTAGGGTAGTATTAGTCGTTAATTAGAATAAGTGTTGCTAACACAGTTAATTTAGAAAACAGGTTTAAAATGAGCAACCCGGGACTCGAGGATCGAAGTGCGCATCGAAAGGGACCCGAAAGCTGGATCGAACGGACGAGAAAGCACGAAGACCGAGTCGGAACCGGGAGGCAGGGCAGGGCCTGCAACGCGGCACGACGTCCGCGGTATGATTTCACTCACCTGTAACGCGGCACGACCCAAACCCAGGCCAGCTCGGGTCGCGCCTCACCCCATGCGGCGCGAGCCAGGGGGGGCGACCGGCCCCGTGTCGCGCCCCTGTGTCTTGTTTTCGGGAATATCCGGATTTTTGTCCCATTTTTGCTATCATAGTATAAAAGCCATCCTTAGTTCGAAAAATTGAAGGGACTTTTGATATTTTGCCAATTTTAGAGTAAGAAAGAGTGGAGAGCTTGGTGTATGGAAGATTCAAGAAGTTCTTGAAGTTTTTGAAGATCTTTATTCAAGTTTTTGGGTTTTTTCTCCTCCTCTATTATGTTTATCTTTTATGTGATGTTTTTCTCTATTGTGATTATGGATAGCTAAATTTTTAGGCATCTAGGGTTTTGTGATTTGGTGATGGATTTGTAAATTAAACATGGGTTATTGCTTAATCTTCACCTTCTTCCCATGAATCATGGTTTATTTGCTTCTATTCTTTGATTGGCCATCTTAGGATAGAACTTGTCAATTGATGTTTGTCAATTGATTGTGCTTGATTAGGTTAAATTACAATTTAGCCCTAGAGATAGGGGAATTGAGTTTAATTGAAAGGTCTTAGTTGCTCGAGAGAGGGCTTCGACTAAATTCGATATCAATTGTTGTTTGGGGAGATTATGCATGAATCCATTGTTTAATGAACAAATTTTCACTAATGAGCAATGCCCTAGAGCCATTATTCCTCATTGAGATTTTTATTAAGCTTTTACTCTCTTTTATTCCTTTTGTGTTGCTATTCTCTATTTAATATTGCAAATCTTGTTTTTCTAGTTAATCCTCCAACAAAATTTCGAATGGTTTGACTAGTGAAAATGTTCAATGTGATGGTACTTGTAGACTCGTTTATGCATTTAGTTCCCCGTGTTCGACCCGGTCTCCTATGCTCCGTATGTTCACTTGCATAATTTAGAAGAAAATTACCAACCTCGTGTCCAACCCCAACACCGATTGAATCTCATAATGCAAGAAGTAGTTAGGAAGGAAGTTCTTAAATGGCTTGATGCGGGTATAGTTTATACTATTTCCGATAGTGAGTGGGTGAGTCCCACCCAGGTGATAGTCAAAAAGGGAGGAATGACCATAGTGAAGGATGAATGCAATGAATTGATAGCTACTAGGCTTGTGAACGGGTGGCGGGTGTGTATTGATTACCGTGCATTAAATGCGGCCACTAGAAAGGATCATTTTCCATTACCTTTCATTGACCAAATGCTTGATAGGTTGGCCGGGTATGAGTTTTATTATTTTTTAGATGGGTATTCCGGATATAACCAAATTTTAATTGCACCCGAGGACCAACATAAATCCGCTTTCACATGCCCTTATGGAATTTTTGCTTTTAGAAGAATGTCTTTTGGATTGTGTAATGCACCCGCTACTTTCCAAAGGTGCATGATGTCAATCTTTCATGACTTGATTGAAAAGATAATGAAGGTTTTCATGGATGATTTTTCGGTTTTTGGGAACTCTTTTGATGATTGCTTGAACAACCTAACCCGAGTTTTGCAGCGTTGTGAAGATACTAACCTTGTTTTGAACTGGGAAAAATGTCATTTCATGGTAAGAGACGGAGTAGTCCTTGGCCACAAGGTGTCTTCTGCAGGGTTAGAGGTGGATCGAGCCAAAATTGTTGCCATTGAGAAGCTCCCACCCCCCACCAATGAAAAGGGTGTCCGGAGTTTCCTTGGTCATGCCGGGTTCTACCGGCGTTTTATTAAGGATTTTTCAAAAATCTCTAAACCTTTGTGTAAATTGCTTGAAAAATCTAGTGATTTTGTTTTTGATGGCGAATGTGTGCAGGCGTTTGAGACGCTGAAGAAGGCCCTAATGACGGCCCCGGTCCTCATTGCCCCGGATTGGAGTGAACCCTTTGAGCTCATGTGTGATGCGAGCGAGGTAGCCGTGGGAGCCGCTTTAGGGCAAAGGAGAGAGAAGTTGTTCCGGGTGATCTACTATGGTAGCAAAACTTTGGACCCGGCACAAATCAATTACACAACCACCGAAAGAGAGTTGTTGGCGGTTGTATTTGCTACTGACAAGTTCCGGCCCTATCTTATTGGGGCCCGAACAATTGTCCACACGGATCACGCCGCATTGAGGCATCTCTTTGCCAAGAAGGATGCCAAGCCCCGACTTATACGGTGGATTCTTCTTCTACAAGAATTCGATGTGGAAATTAAAGATCGAAAGGGGTGCGAGAATGTGGTGGCCGACCACCTATCTCGTTTGGAGCATACCAAAGAAAATCAAGATGACAAAATGGAGATCGATGATTGCTTCCCAGATGAAAGAATCCTCGTTGTGGGTACGATGAAGGTGGCATGGTTTGCGGATATAGTGAATTATTTGGTGGCGGAAATTGTACCGAAAGAGTTGGAAGGATATCGAAAGAAGAAATTTTTCCATGATTTGAGATTCTTTGTGTGGGATGAACCGTTTTTGTTTAGAATGTGTGCGGATCTAGTTTTGAGGAGGTGTGTGCCCGAAGAGGAATGGGGACAAATACTAGAAGCATGCCATGCGGGATTGAGTGGGGGACATTTTGGAGCTAACCGGACGGCTAGGAAAATTTACCAAAGTAGATTTTATTGGCCAAGCATTTTCAAGGATGCAAGAGAGTTTGTTAGGAGTTGTGATAAATGCCAACGTATGGGATCTATATCTAAGAAGGATGGAATGCCCATGAAGAATACCATTGAAGTTGAACTTTTTGATGTGTGGGGAATAGACTTCATGGGACCGTTTGTTGCATCCGAGGGAAACTTGTACATCTTGCTAGCCGTAGACTATGTGTCATGATGGATTGAAGCCACTCCAACGAAGACGAATGATGCAAAGGTTGTCCTCAAATTTCTCAAAAAGAATGTCTTGACAAGGTTTGGAGCCCGTAGAGCTATTGTGAGCGATGGTGGCTCACACTTTTGCAACAAATGGATGGAAGCATTGCTTGCTAGACATGGAGTTAAGCACAAGATAACGACACCTTATCGTCCTCAAGCCAACGGTCAAGCCGAGTTGGCAAACTGGGAAGTAAAGCAAATACTTCAAAAGGTAGTCCGCACGAATGGAAAAGATTGGTCTTCACTTTTGGATGAAGCACTATGGGCTTATCGCACGGCTTACAAGACCCCGCTAGGAATGTCTCCCTATCAACTAGTGTTCGGAAAATCTTGTCATTTGCCCGTTGAGCTTTCACATAAAGCATTTTGGGCCACCAAGAAGTTGAACCTTGATCCCGTGTCCTCCGTTGGAGAGAGAATCTTCAAATTGAATGAATTAGAGGAATTTCGGATGGAGGCTTTTGAAAATTCGGCTATTTACAAGATGAGAGCTAAAGTTTACCATGACAAGCTTTTGAGACAAAAAGACCTCACACCGGGAGATGAAGTTCTTTTGTTCAATTCAAGATTCAAGTTATTTCCCGGAAAACTTAAGACCAAATGGAGTGGTCCGTTTATCATAGCCCGAATTTTTGATGGTGGGGCAATTGAACTCAAAGGCAAGGATGGAAGCTTGTTCGTGGTGAATGGGCATCGGGTTAAAAAGTTTTATAAGCCAGAGGAGAAAGAAGTGGTGTTTGTGTGCTACCTCAACGACGCCTAGATGCCTTGGTACTACGTCGAGCTAGCGACATTAAACTTAGCGCTTATTGGGAGGCACCCCAATGTTTTTTTTTATTTATTTTTATTTATTTGCATTTTCTTGTTCTTTTTGTGTGTGTTTTCTTTTTCATATTTCTTTTTATAGTTTTTAGATTATCTTGTGTTCGGTGTACATTGTAGTTGTGGTTTTGTATGTTCTTTTGTAGTGTTGTTTTCTTGGTTTTGGTGTTTTTGAGCATAGGAGCAACTTGAGTGGGAATGAAGTGTTGATAAAGGTCAGAACGAGTCAACCCACTAAGGGCGTCTGCAACGCGGCGCGATCGGAGCCAGGAACGCGAGTGGCTGGTCCTGCGTCCGCAGCCGAAAAAGGCTCGTCTGCAACGCGACCCGAGCCGCAGACCCCGTCTGAGTCGCGCTTGGGAGGCGCGACCCGACCCGGCGCTCGGTGCGGCCCGGGTCGCGCCCGTTTGTTTCAGGTTTTAAACCCTTCCCTCTTTCTTTCACTTCATTTCTCACACTTCACTCCCACCTCTCCACACTCACACACTCATACACGTCTCTAGTGCTTCTTCTACTCCATTCCAAGGCACAACCTCCTCAAGGTATGAATCTTCTCCACATGTTCTTCCTTTTCTTCATTGTTGCAAGTTCATGGTTTTTCAAGCTCTCCAATGGGGGTTGTTCATGGTAACTCGGTTTTGTATGGTTAGATTTCAAGTTTCTTACTTCTATTTCGGAATTCCTAGCTTAAGAACCTTGGGTATGCTTTCAATTGGCATGTTTATGGAAATGTAGTGGAAGTTCTTCATTTTTGCCCAAATCTAGGGTTCCAAGGTCAAAAATTGGGGGAAAATCATGTGGATGAGAAATTCTTGCCATTTTATCTTCGATCTATGAAATTCCATACTTCTTAGGAATTGTTATGTGTTTCAATTGGAAGAATAAGTATGTTGTGGAATTTGTGTAGTCATTTTGGGAGACTTGTTCTTTACTTAGGCAAATTTCTTGTTCCAATATGCCTGAAATAATATGTTTTGCTTGGATGGAATTTTTATGATAAGAATTAGCAAGGTTAGACTTATATTTGGGGGTTGTTCTATGCTTTATGACTATCTTTGAATCAAACATGAGTTTGCTTTGCTCTTATGCCCCATTTGCAAATATTTTGTCAACTTGCTTTACCATTTTGTTTCAATGGATGATTGGATGAGGTAGTGCATGAGGACATTTTGTATGATTGGCATTTTGAAAGGGTTTGTTTGCATGAGGCTTGAGGTTCAAATGTTAAGTTTTTAATTTTTGATACGCCCTTGCAACCACCCCGTGTGTCTCATGTTTTTGTTAAAACCATTTAACATCACGTTCCTATTGTTTTGGAAGGTACTTAAGCCCGACGCTCCCCCTGCAAGAATGGTGCAAACACGTAGGGGACGACAAACGGGGGGAGCCCGAAGACGGCTCATGGATGAAGACGAGTTCCAAGATGAGGAGGTGCTTGACTTGTCTGAAGATGAGGAACAAGAGGACGGTGAAGAATTGGAGGACGAAGAAGAAGAGGAGCAAGAGGATGCCGAGCCTAACAACAATCGTGCCCTCATGCCCCCTCTTAATATGGGGGCCAATGACCCCGCTATGGTGAATGTCTACTTGGAGGAGTATGAACATAGGAAGAGGTGGTTAAAGTTAGCTAGAGGTTTTCAAGTGGCCGCTACTCGATTTCTGGATGCTAACACAACAAGGAAATTGGGGATTCATGAGAGTGTGGCCGAGCTCTTATGACGAATTGGTTGGATGGATGTCTTGGGGGAGAATGATTGGAAAACGTACCCCGTGCTTGTCCGTGAGTTTCTGTCCACCTTGAAGGTGAAGCAGACTCCATCCCGAGGACCTGTCTCTTGCACTTTCCGACTTGCAAATAAAGACTGGAGGTTCACTGTGGAGCGCCTCAACACAATGTTTCAAACCCCAACTAATGGGACCTTCCACCCTCACCCATCCTTCCGCTTCGATGATTTCCATGACTGTGTGGTGGAAGCGAACCCAAATAGTCTACATTATGACTCTAGCAAGACCAAGGCCTCCCATTTGCCCAATCCTGTCTTCCGGTATATGCAGAAGCTTCTATCTTTTACTGTGCTTGCCCGCCAAGAGAATAGTGGACTTCGGACACAAGAGCTCTATATCCTTTGGTGTATGCTCAATGCTATCCCGGTGAACTTTGCCGTACATTTTCTCGTGCAATGTCAGAGACAAACAAACTCCAGGACGGGTACTCTTTGTGTGGGGGGCTTGATCACCCCAATTGCAGCCATGTTGGACATCGACTTGTCCAACTATCAATCTTGCCCCGGATCTCGAGCCCTCAATATGGAGCACCTCCGGAATGCTAAGTTTGTCAACTCCGCATCCGCCCCATTTAATTTCCTCCTGACCAACAAGCGTCAGTTCCCGCTTCCGAATCCAGCCTTGACCAATGTCTCCACTTTTGATAAAAAGGAGAATTGGATGATGGATACACCGGCTCATCTTGCATTGATTACCACATCTGGAAGCACACCACGGAGGACACCGCGGACGGATGATGCTGGCGGGTCCACGTCACATGCTCAGCCGAGAGGAAGCCGCAGAACTAGGGAGGATGTTCAAGATGACCGCTTTGGCACTCTGGAGAACCTAATGCACGACATGACGGCTAACATGGGCACTATGCGGGTAGACATGAATTCCCGATTTGGAGAATGGCGGTCCGAGGTTGATACTCGTTTGACAGGGATGCAGGAGATTTTTGATGCTCGCTTCACAGGTTTGGAGGAGGAGATTGAGACTCATTTTACTGGTATAAGTGCTGAGATTCAAGGTCTGTAGGGAAGCTTCACTACCTTCCAGTCGAGCATGGAGAGCATGATGGGCCAGTGGATTGGACAGGGAGCATCACATCAGCGACCACCACAGATGCCCCCATATCAGCACTACCCTCCGTACCCCTACCCTCCGTACCCGTATCCACCGTTTCAGCCGCCATCAGATTCCACCCCACGCTGCCCTCCTGCTGATGAGTGATAGAGTCTGCCCCTTGATTTCGGTCCCACTATCTTTCCACTCAAACTTGTTCTTCCTTTGAATTGGAACAAGTTTGGGGGAGGGGGTATGAAGTAGTGACCGGTAATCGCCCTCTATCTTTCTTTATTTCATTTATCTGAACATTTGGGATGACTGTTATTAGGATTTAATATTTGGATTTAGTATGTTATGTTGGTTTGTCCGGATTTATTTGATTCCTAGGATCATTTCTATTTTATATATTTGGGTCTGTAATAGTAAATGCTTGGATTAGGCTTTAATCGTGTGTGGTAATCTTTTTCCTGCTTGAGCTTGTGTTTGTCTTGCTTAATATGGTGACAGAAACAGGGAAAGATAGATATGGAAATCATGCCGAGCCTATGATGATTCTTTTCATATATGTGATTGTGCAAGAATGTTGAAAAATGCATGCATAAGAAGAGTGTTAAGCCGAAATATCATTTGAGTTAAAAATCGTGGAAATTTGGCCTAATCTCCAGCCACTTGTGAGATTTGGGCCTATTTTGTTCTTTCATGTGTGATTCGTCAATGATATTTGCATCTCTAGAACTTGCTTCATAACTTTCATGTATTCTATTTGTGCTTAAGAACTTGAAGATGACCTAAGGCGATTTTTGTCAAAAAATTTGAGCCTTATCTATTCATTCCTTTGAAATTTATCTTTGTTAGCCCCGTTGAACCTTTGGTGATTGATATTTGTTGAAAAGCCCGAGGTAGAGGGAATTTAAGGAATGAAGGGGTTGTTGTTTCAAAAATCGTGGGGAGCAAAATTCGGATAAAAAAAAAATTTGTGAAACAAGTTTCAAAGCCTAGAAATGTGGAATTCAAAACCTTCCCCTTGAAATGAAAAACAAAATGGAAATCTCTAGAGTCGTGATGTTGAATTGAATTGAAAAAAAATAATAATATGAATTTATTCCCGACTTTAGCTCTTTGTAGAAGAATGCGTGAATCAATATCTCAAGGGGAATGAATTAAAAGGAAAAGAAGATGCTAAGGATTATCCGTCGTTTGCTTAAGCTTGCTCATTTTGTGTGACATGGGTAGAAGAAAACTTTTAGTTTTGCTAGGTTTGGAATGCTAGTATGATGTGGGAAAGGACTTGGAGTCACTCCTACCTAAAAATTTCCCTACCCGTCCAAAGAGCCGAATGCTACAACCCTAAAGACCTAGGTGATTCCTGTTTAAAGCACATTGGTGAATCATGTTGAGTTATTTTGCAAGCTTATGGTGATATGCTTTTATTACTTGATGTTGAGTGAAAATTTGTCTCTTATCTCCATGTGTGAGGATCGTTATGATAAAAATTGCTCTTCAAGTTCGAGTGGTCATTTTTCTCATGATTGTTAATCTTATGATATGAAGCTTTGATCTTGTTCTTTGCATGTGGATTGTTGATTAAAAAGCTGAGGCATTAGTGGCTATATGTTTCCTTCTTGTCTTGATCTTTTCTTGTTCTTTCCAAATGCTTGTTTGAGGACAAACAAGAGTTCAAGTTTGGGGGAGTTGACATGCTCGTATTTTAGTCCTAATCCGAGCATTATTTCGTATGTTTTTATCTTGTTTTAGTTTGTTTAGTAATCAATTATGGTAGTATTAGTCGTTAATTAGAATAAGTGTTGCTAACACAGTTAATTTAGAAAACAGGTTTAAAATGAGCAACCCGGGACTCAAGGATCGAAGTGCGCATCGAAAGGGACCCGAAAGCTGGATCGAACAGACGAGAAAGCACGAAGACCGAGTCAGAACCGGGAGGCAGGGCAGGGCCTGCAATGCGGCGCAACCCGCGGCACGACGTCCGCGGCATGATTTCACTCACCTGCAACGCGGCGCGACCCAGACCCAGGCCACCTCGGGTCGCGCCTCACCCCACGCGGCGCGAGCCAGGGGGCGCGACCGGCCCCGTGTCGCGCCCCTGTGTCTTGTTTTTGGGAATATCCGGATTTTTGTCCCATTTTTGCTATCATAGTATAAAAGTCATCCTTAGTTCAAAAAATTGAAGGGACTTTTGATATTTTGCCAATTTTAGAGTAAGAAAGAGTGGAGAGCTTGGTGTATGGAAGATTCAAGAAGTTCTTGAAGTTTTTGAAGATCTTTATTCAAGTTTTTGGGTTTTTTCTCCTCCTCTATTATGTTTATCTTTTATGTGATGTTTTTCTCTATTGTGATTATGGATAGCTAAATTTTTAGGCATCTAGGGTTTTGTGATTTGGTGATGGATTTGTAAATTAAACATGGGTTATTGCTTAATCTTCCCCTTCTTCCCATGAATCATGGTTTATTTGCTTCTATTCTTTGATTGGCCATCTTAGGATAGAACTTGGTGTATAATCGAGTTCGAGAGAATCAATTGTGCATGGGTAAATGATTTGTGGCTTCAATTTAGCATTAGATCGAGAGATTAATGTTTAATTGATGTTTGTCAATTGATTGTGCTTGATTAGGTTAAATTACAATTTAGCCCTAGAGATAGGGGAATTGAGTTTAATTGAAAGGTCTTAGTTGCTCGAGAGAGGGCTTCGACTAAATTCGATATCAATTGTTGTTTGGGGAGATTATGCATGAATCCATTGTTTAATGAACAAATTTTCACTAATGAGCAATGCCCTAGAGCCATTATTCCTCATTGAGATTTTTATTAAGCTTTTACTCTCTTTTATTCCTTTTGTGTTGCTATTCTCTATTTAATATTGCAAATCTTGTTTTTCTAGTTAATCCTCCAACAAAATTTCGAATGGTTTGACTAGTGAAAATGTTCAATGTGATGGTACTTGTAGACTCGTTTATGCATTTAGTTCCCCGTGTTCAACCCGGTCTCCTATGCTCCGTATATTCACTTGCATAATTGAGATTTGGTTAATTAAAGCTTGTGTTGATTAAATCATTGTGAAAGAAAAATCTCATCAACCCCCAACCTAGAATCGACTCCCGGACATTTCCAACTCCATTTTAAAACGACTTAGATTTTCGAAACACTTTTAATACACATCGAAAAGGCAGGGGGCGTTGCCCCCTAGCCCCCATCGGGGTGCTTCACCCCCTGAACCCCCGACTCGCTGACCGGGCAGCGAGACCCCCGATCAACGCAGCGTTAGGGTGTTCAAGGTTTTGGCAAACAAAATTTCAATGCAATAACACGCATTCATTATCATATAACTCGACACTTTAGTATTAAAATTCAAACTGTGTTATACACTTAGTATAACATCACTGTGCTATGACGTATCGGCTTGAGTGGAACAACCTGCAATTAAATAACGGCATAACATACAAACATACTCACATGATTAATTTTCAACAATATTAATTTGAAATCATTTACTAAAATTATAATTTATAATTTAGCAAAAAGGGTCGGGGTATCACAGTTTTTCCAAAGGCCTTTTGATGAACCTTGAAAAATAAATAAAAATGTGAACTGGAGGGCATGTATGAAATCTGATTCCTAAAGACCCTTTTGCCTAGGAATGCAAATGAACATGACAAAAGAGTCTTAATGATCTATTGACTATTTATTTTGAAGAGATTCTAGGATCTTCCTGTGTCCCTCATTTCCTTGAACTTAAGCGGAGAAGCGACGTTTTCTACAACGAACCGTATGGGCTTCATTTCCAGTCTAGAAAAGGCTTTTTAGCCTCTTATTCCTGTCATTTAGTTCCGACTTTGGGAAGATAAGGTTCTGATTCTTGTCTTTATGTGACATTTTTTACTCCCATGGTATTAAACCTAGGCTTATGTAGTGAGAAGGAAAAGCTAGTGTAGTCACCATGCGTGCAAGTGTAATTTGGTGGTGGATTATTCCATTGTAGAAAGTAAACTCTCAACTTAATCTTCATATGAGCATCAATAGAAGTTAGGAGCTCTAATCGTATGGCATAAGAGAAAGAGTGGAGATAATCAGGAGATGAGGGTGGAGATGGAGACACGATCACACTTAAATTTTACTTTAATTCTTGTATGTTCCAGTGGTTGTGGCTCAGCTCCTTTATTTGTATTTCCCCCCATTTTAGATGGTCCACTGGTCCATCCATTCTCTAATTGGTGGAGGCTACTAAAATAAGTCTTTCCCCCATTTACATTGTCTACCGGTCCATCCAGTCTCTAATTGGTGGAGGCTTTATTTTAAGTTGCATCTGTGAGTTCGTTGTTCCCATGCATTAAGCTGATTAATCGAATTCTTCGTATAATGGTAACATCTCGAGCCACCATAGGGGGGGGGCCATACTACTTTACATCATTATACTGTGTTATTGCCATCTTTCCTGAGATCCGAATGTGTTCTATCTTTGTTTGAACCGGCACTGAGGCCGTTGATGTCAAGACTCAGCCGAAGACTGATACAGGAAAATCGGTCAAGGTTATGAGATGAATAGAGCAGTTATTATCTCTTAAACACACAGACACACACAAAGACACAGTGTGTGCATTATGTAAGGGTTTGATAGTGTGAAGTTAGGACCCTACCCACCCTCCGCCCACTTGCAGAAGCACCAAACATGAGTTAGTAGCAGTGATGGTGAAGATGTGTGGCATATATATCTTCTTGTCTTAATCTTTATGGGTCCATTTTTGACTCACTGTTCACCAGCTACTGCACATTTCCCCTCTTCTGCATCTCTCTTGCAATATAAATTACCATTCTCTGAATTCTTTGTGACTACTTTCACATGAAATGACTCGACATTGCGTTGCGCCACTCTCTACTCATTCCATCTCACTGTCACAGACTTAACAGTTACCATCTGTTGATTTTAAATAAACTTATGGTTGAATATGAATATGTTACGTACTATAAATCAATCGAACCAAATCGAATCGAAATACTCAAGGAAGATGGATGTTTCATCTTCTGCAATGTGGGTGCAACGTCTCAAGACTTACCTTTGGAATTCCAGTTCCCTAAGAATATAAGGTTTGTGTATGTGCAATATATCTATTTTATTGCATCGAGATTAAGACTATTTGATTTTCACCACTAGCATGTAGTTTAGTTGGTATTCGTCTCCAGTGTAAGGGTGAGAAAGTCGGATACAAATTTCAAACCCCAAACTAAAAAAAAGACTATCTGGTTTTCGAGATGCTGATTCCAAAAACTGTTGAATATTAATTTTGGGCCAGTATATATATATATATATATATATATATATATATATATATATAAAGCAAAAAAGTATTTTTTTTTATTGGATTTGCTTTATGATAAGCTGAGAGGGATCAGATCACTCGAATACGCAAATAGGAAAGGCTTTTGATATTATTTTGAAAGACATTCTACCTTTCTAATGAAAAAAAAAAAAAACTTGTGTAAATAATTACATGATTACATATGCTGAACAAAAAGAGAAAACATTAATTTCCAAAAAAAGAAAAGATGAGTTATGGGTTTAATGTTAATCGGGAATTGTCAATTGTCCTCTCTCATCGCATGGATGAAAGCAAAAAGTCCCCATCTTGAAGCTCCACTTTCCTAACTCCTACCCACACATTCATTTCCTATGCACTGCAATAATGGTCATGATGAGCCCCTCTGAAAAATCTCCAGGCAGAATCACTACAGTACCCAAATTCCTCACCATCATCTTGTACAATGTTCAGATTCTTGATTGCAACCATCCATATTCCACCTTCCCCCCTCTCCCCTTCTCTCTCTCTATATGTTATATGTGGGACCCCCTCCAATCCCTCAACTCTCTAGTCACTTTCCACCTTTACTTTCTCACACTGACTTTTCTATTTGCTCTTTTCCCCCTGGACTTATGAGGGGTTTTCAGATTAATGCTCCACCTTTTCCCCCCTTTTTTCTAGTGAGAGAAACTTACCTAGAAAAACTGGGATCTCCCCCATTTTTTTTCTCTCTCTCCTTTTTTATTTTTTGTGAATTTTCAACTTTAGTTGCAAGAAATAACCGTGCAGGCAGGCAGGCGATTGCCGAACAAGGTCAAATATTGGATGTCACATCGTCCAGATCTTATCCTTGCCGATATACATCTGCTCCTGAGAAACTGATATCCTGTTCCATCCATAAAGGTATCATTATTAGCACATAGCTACCTAGCTGTGACATGATAGTCTTTCATGATAACCATGCAAACCCTCACATAATCGCCATACCCCTGGTGGACCACACACACACACATATATAAAGTGCTGTGGAGGGCAAAGTGTGTCCAGTTTGGTTCAAGGCAAATCTCAGACAATCATATATAATAACCACGTTAAACTCGTTCCGGTCACAGATTAGTGCATGTCATAATCATAAATCATGTGTAGTTATCATGTAATCAACCCTCTAATTAACACAATTGACTATATGCATATTTAACAATAACAATTATTTAAAATCACCAACCCTCTCGAGTCAAAACTAAATTTCAAGATTGATGTTGCCCTCTGGAATATCCTACCTGTAAACGCGTCATCCCCAGCCTAACTAATAAATTTAATCAACGGGAGAGGAAAAACAAAAAAAAAATAAATTATTGGCTTTATCTTGTGCTCCAAAAATAAAATAATAAATAATTAATGTTGCTACACGAAACCTAACTTGTGAAGCTTTTATGAGGTTTATTTTAATTGGTGGAAATATAGTCAGCTAAACTGCACAAGTTGACATAATTATCGTCCATAAAAGTGGCAGATTTGTTGACCCCCCTGGGAATCCAAGTATATATCTAATGGTTTTTCTCAAAGAATGAGCCTAATTTCCACCATTTCTTATCGTGGACCACAGACCAAACACTCTGTGACATTTCCACAGAATTGATATGATAATACAAACAATCTTGAATCCGTGGCAGATTTGGCAATCACTTATAAATGCATTCCCATTTAGTTTCCCCAATTTACACGATTCCTAATAGCTGGAGATTTCTTTTTTCCTTTTTCTTTTAATTTATATACACACAGTTACACACCTTCGATCATCTTAATTAGTTTTGGGTTGCCATGTGGACCTGGACCTGGACCTGGACCGGATTTGCAGTTTTACACATGCATAATTAATTTGCGACATCATTATATACAAAGAGTTACTACAATTGCGGATCGGAAACCGGTATTGAATCGTAGCTACTTACAAAATTGAATCACCAAAAATAACTAAATGGGCCTCTATTGATGCTTCAATCGGTGTACAAGAAAAAGATATTTCTATCAAGCTGGGTTGTAGGGTGGTGGGGGAGGGGACACCTATTATATCATAATTCACAAGCATGTATATATCTTGGTCCACACTAATCTTTTTTTGTTTTTTTCATTTTCTTGCATTTGTGTAATGGGATAAAATTTAATGCATATTCCCGACTATCAACGAAAGATCCAGGTTTCTTGAAAAAAGGAAAGAACCCAAACAAAGATAGAATAATTGCCATAATCTACATAGCAAGAACTTAATAATCTATCTCAATTAGTAATTAATCGACTCCCCAAATTAATGAATATACGTACGTATAGTAGGCGTAGCCAATTAAGTGAGGGTAAATAAAAATGACATTAACTAATCTGGGAGTTAGGCAGATGGCATGGGAATTAATATTAATATAATTGAGATATATAGTAGATATATGCCAACAGTCATGTTAGGAAATTACTGTAGCGCATGTATCTGTTTCAATACAGGAAACAGCAAAATCAAACTGGGAAATTGGACCGGTCACATCTCATCCCCTATTCATTCCTATATAATTAAACTAATGTAAATTGCTAATAAAATATTTGGCTTACCATGTGATTATTTGAGTAATATTGATATTGATGGTATGGTTGCTGGTGGGCTTGACCCTGGCTCGACATCGTCGACACCGGTGATTCCTCAGCTTGACACTCTAAGTTCACTCCGAACAACCTCAGCGTCTTCGAATTCCCACTTCCTGCAGATGATGTCTGCTTCTGAAAATTACTTGTTCCTGTAGTATATATAATTAATATATACGTAAATTCTATTACCCATATACACCACGTGTATGTGTATGTGTATGTGTATATGTATATGTGTATATATGTGTAGCTGTATTTGTTCGTGCTCGCAATCGCATTTTCAACCACTAACTTGTGTACTGTATTGTTGAAGACTTGAAGTGTATTTACACAAATATTGATGGTAGCTCAAAAATGGCAGCAATTGTTTGTGGTTGATTAATTAATTTAGAGATTTTTTTAATCCAGAAAAATAAAATTGTGAAACATGCTTCTTCAGTTCTGGTTTGGGAAGTGTGCGGCACGCACAACACAAACACACAGAGTTCAATAGCAGACAATAGACGTAGAAATGTATGACTGCCATACATTGTCTCATTCAGTTACATGTATACATGTGCACATGTATGTATTTTGGATAATTATATCAATTTTATTTTACTTCTGATAATTGTAAAAATGGTGAAATATAAAATGAGATATGCCAGGTTCATTTGTGCAATGCGGTGGGCAGAAAATAATATATTAATACCTGCATGAATACCCTCAGATTGGAAATGCGGAGAGGAATTAGACGGCGGCTGTTGTTGGATTGGATAAGGATGACCAGAGTAAATCATCCGGTTCCACCCACCGCCTCCGCCACCGCTAGCAACCGGAGGAGCCAGCTGAGTACCGCAGCTGTCTTGGCCGCCAATGGAATTTCTCCGCCTCCATCCAATGAAGAGGCGGCCAGCGTCGGCGCGGTGGCGCGCGAAGACTACAATATCGCCGGCGTCGAGGCGTTTCTCCTTGACGAAGCGGCTCCAGCCTTTGGTCAGAACGTAGCTTTGGCTACTGTTCCAATAAGAATACCGAAACCGCCACGATTTCCCCAACTCATCTTCAAACCCTAGCAGCAGTCCATTCTCGCCGGATTCGGCGCCGCTGCCGTTCAACGGAAAATGCTTCTCGGCGTGCTGCTTCGGTATGACGAGGCGGTTGAGCTTGCCGACGTCGCTCGGCGTGAGCGGCTTCTCGAACAATCGCTCCTTAGGGATTTCCTGCTCCTGCTCCAATTCCGTCGGCGTGGAAGTGGCGTTTTCGTCGGCAAGTTCCTCTTCGTCTTCATTGTTGAGGTCGAAGGCGACGGCGTTGCTCTGGTTGCAGAACATTGGCGCGGCGGCGGCGCGGTAGAGGTTAGCTGGAGAAAGGCAGAATGTAGCGTTGGAATTGTTAGATGTGGTGGAGAGAAATGATTTCTGGTAAGGAGATGGGGTTTTTGCAGGTGGTGAATGATCCATTGTGTAGTGTGACCACCAGTGGGCTTCTGGAAGCTCTGTAGAGAAGTGGTTTATTGACATTTTTGCGTGTAATTATTATGCGTGTAGAGAGAGAAGAAGAGAGAGAGAGAGAGAGAGAGAGAGTATATAATGGGATTGGAAGATAGAGTGGGGCGCTTGTTTCTCTCTCACACACGCACACACACTCGCAAGCGTGGTTAATATTAGACTATGCTATATGTTGTTTTGTTTGGATGTGGGAAGTATTCGATAATAATGGTATATACTACGTACCACTATTAGTCTACTCGTGCTTGAAATCAAGAGAGAGAAATTGAGGAGAGAGAGAGAGGGTATTAATGTATTATTATGAATAAATAAATACATACAAGATGCATGTACGTATATGTAAGTAGGGGAGGGGGAGGGGGTAGTAGTAGTTTAAGGTTGTTGTGGTTGCGTGAGTGACTGGAAAAATCAATCATTATAATCAGTGCAATCCACTGTGTAACTTTTCAAGGCAACACGGAAATTAGGTCATGAGGGCCTGCACGGCTATTATATAATGTAGGCAAACAACTGAATTTGGCAGAACTTTAACTCTGTTTATATTATAAATAATATCGTATCTTTTTAAATATCCCCATAAATTATTACTTCTATTTTTCAATCTATTAAATTTATAGTAGGCTAGCTGCTGCTACTATTCAATGTCTTGGGAAATTTTGAGACACTTGCCATGTTACTGTGTTGGCTAACAGATCCAGTGGTGGGGTCCACCCTCACTCCTAACCCCTCCCCCTCCCCCTCCCCCTCCTCACCAAATTAATTACTCTCTCTCTCTCTCTCTCTCTCTCTCTCTCTCTCTCTCTCTCTCTCTTTTATTTACAAAATTAATTAGCTGTTCATGACGGAAAAAAAAGGATAATATAATTAAACTACTGACATTACAATCAATCATGACTCAAAATTACACGAACAGCTAAATATATAGGAAGAAATCAGCCACACCTGAGAAATTATTGTTCATCATTAAAAAGTGATGATTAGATTATTTTACATGCATGCGTGGTATTTATTAGCTTAATGAACCTCTTAGGCTAATTAAATAGAAGTAAGTACGCCAGTTTTAATTAAAATTCAATAAGTCTTCAAAAGTGACCTGATCGATATATTTTATATTCCTCTACTTTATCGATAATTCGAAATATTAAAAACTGAGTTGTAATAATTTTTAGCTATTTTGAGAACATTCGGTTTTACTATATTGAACTACCTTATTAGTTGTGGAATTTATCGCCGAGTCCTTTTTTGCCGGAACCGCACTACAGACCATAATATACACATGAGATTGCCTATTGTATTTTATTTTTATTTTATTTTTTTATGATTTAGTTTAATTTTTATTATTACATCCAATTACGGGGCTTATTATGGTTGTATTTAATTTGCAGTTTTTCATTTAATAATTCTTTATTATGGTTGATTATTTTAAAATTAAATTCTATAATTTTTTTTAATTACTTTTTTTTTATAAATAGACTATGATTATTTATGGTATAATTAAATTTTATTCTATAATAAATATTATTAAAATCATAAATTTTATAATTGAAACACAAAGTGAAACACGAAAAAGTGCAACAGGAAATTTGAACTGCATATTATATCAATTCAAAATTCATATTGCACTTCTTCATATTTCACTTCGTGTATACTATCAAATTTATGATTTTAATAATAGTTACTATAAAATAAAAATTAATTATAATAAAAATAATTATAGTCAACATTTGTCAACAAAAAATGAATTAAAAATATTATACAATTTAATTTTGAAACAATCAACCATAATAATGAATTATTAATTAAAATTTAAAAAATAGTTATAAACTCTAATTGGGTGGGATGAACCCTGAAAAATCATAAAATTAAACTAAATCACACAAAAAATGGAGGAAAAAAACAAGAAACACTCACTAATTCACAAAGAGTGCAAGAAGAAATTTCATGTGATAATATATACATACACACACACACACACACTAATGTGCATATATATATATAATTAGTTTTGATTCTATATATAAGAATGGCAAATGAAGTATTTTGAAATTTGATAATCTCATATATAATTAATTAGTATGTTATTGTGATCGGATGTAATTTAATGGATGTATCGCTTAAAAAAGGCTCATGCAATGTAAACATCTCTTGATTGTTTTTTTGTGTGTGTTTTTGTGTGTGCGTGTGTGTATGTATGTATGTATGTGTGTTCAAATAAATATCGACACCCACTCCCATGACCTACTAAGTCGATACCTGCTATAACTCAAAAAGGGGATATGCTCCGCCAATTTGAAGCATCATGCTGCGACACTTCGTGGTGGGGGACCTCTGTCTCTACTTCTACTTCAATTCACATTTAAATACGCCCAGTCTCAATTAATTATTCCTCAATACTATTTTTTTAATCGAGAGATATATATATATATATACATATATATCTTATTTTCTTTTAAATTTTACTTATAGTAGAATTACTTACCTACTTAATTACAATAAAGGATTTGGCCCGGCTACACTCTTCAAATCCGTACATTTATTCGGGGTATATATGATTTTTAATTTTCATGTCATCCAAACTAAACAACAGCTTCACAAAAAAAAATTTAAAAAAATGCGGTGGATATTTTAGTTCTTGGGTTTGACAATCTGTAATAATTATATTGTACTAAATAGAGAAATCAATTTAAGTTCTTAATTACAACTGCTCAAAGAAGGCCTAAGTTTGTAAAGTTTGATCATTAATAGATCTATAAGCCCTTACATACATATAATCGTGGAATATATAATTAAATAACTAGTTACTAAATTATCTCTGAAAATATAATAGTATTAATTTATTATCTAATGTGGTGTGCATCTCCCGTGTATTTTATGGATCGTTTGGGAAAATGTATATCTTGAATGTTGTCGATGTGAATTTTTGCTCATTAAAAAAATTGTTGAATGGGGGAACTTGAATTCACATATATCTCCTGAATAATAGTATGTATATATTATTTTAATTTTAAGCGGTGTATAGCATATAGTTAACCATATTAATTAATTGTGTTTGGCGAAACATGAATTAATTGTTGATTACTGTCAACCATAAACAATAAATTATGTCACTGATGACAACATACATCATGTGTGTGTGTATATATGTATGTGTGCGAGACGGACACCTTTCCTAATTTATGAAAATTAGATAGACAATAAATAAGTAATATCGAGAAAAAATATTCGAGATGTCATTGGAAATCCAATAATATTTAAGCATATTAATTGATTTACATGATGAGATAAGATATGTGGAATATATAGACAATAAATCCAGGGAGGAGAGGAGACCGCCTTTTTAATTTGTGGTTTCGTGTTTGAATTATGTCCTCACAATCACAAATTTTTTATTTTAATTTTAATTTCATGAGACCCATATTTCCCTGTCGCGGTTTGATTAATTACACGCACTCTCATCTTTGTCTGTCACTATCTCTTCTTCCCCTATTTATTTATTTATTGTCTTATCATTTCCCTTGGATCCATCCAGCTATATATATATATTATGCCTTTTCTTTCTTTCTTTCAATTAATATATATTTGTTTCTAATTTTAACCTAATATTATTTATATATATATATATAATGACAATATTAAAAATGATATATTATAATGGAAATTAAAAGATGAATTAGAGTGATGTATGTATGTATATATGTAATATGTATATGTGCGTTTGTTAGGAGATTGAGACAAAATCCCAACTCAAATTCCAGGTGGATTCGGGCACCTAGCTAGCAAAGGTTGGGACTTAGCTTTTGCTTACCCTTTTTTATTTTATATGTATATATATTTTTATTTATATGTATATCGATAGAAACAAATGCAAGCAAACAAAATGTAATACATAAGAGGTTGTTGGGAACCGAGAACAAAACACACACAATCTCTGGGTGTATCTCATCTCTCTCTCTCTCTGACTCTCTCTTTCTCACACACACATGCGCGTGTATGTGTGTGTATAAATATGATAAGTATATAAAATACTTGGTCACATGTGCCATGCTATTCATCAAAAATAATCGGTGGTTACGTTTAATTTTGCAAAAAGTCAGAAAACATACTTAGTCATCAAGGGTCCAAATCACGAGCTCATATTCGCAAATATTGCCCAGGTTCTCAATTATACAATATTATATATAATTAATTTTTTTTTTTTAGTATCGAGAGATATCTTTGGTTTGGGTGAATTTTGTTTCTACCAAAAGTTTATTCATTATTGAAAAAAAAAAAAACAAATCTTACGACAAAAGTTTGGTGTGAAGATATTAATTTAGAAGCGACTTTTTGTGTCATTAACCAACCCACGTAATTGTAAACATAATCATCTAATAAACACTACTCCAATATTTAATTTTAAACTTATTCCATACGATAAATTAATATACAATTTTATAGAAAATATATTTGAAATCAAGTTATAAATATAACGTGCGGTTTAAATTTTAATTGCCACCATGTGTCACTTAATTTAAGTAATTAGAAATGGCTAATTCATGAATGTAACTTCTAATTAGTTAATTCTCTGTAATTAATAACATAATGTAATCAGAAGAAAGAATATATATACATATCATCAGATACCAGGTCACACAGAATATATACATACATATATATAAGTATAGTTAGCCGCACATTTCATATCCATTTAATTTAAATGATAAAATAAGATAGTACACGTGAAACTACGAGGACCAAGTTTTTGGTACCAATTATTTGATCGATGTTTAGCAATAATTAATTAGGTGGTATCTTCTATATCTTCCATAATTTATTAATTATTTGGAAATCGTGATTCAGACAGTAGCAGTGCGATGTAACAAACATTGTTACCAAAATAATATATATGTAGTCGGGACCAAGAACAATGCATCGTAATCCAAAGGCCGATATGCATCTCCCTTTTAATGTATAAAATCATGCTACTTAGATTAATATAATCACAATTGATTGCAGGGCATTTCAGAATCATGTTATATATAAAATATTCTATTTTATAAGATGACATTAGTTTTGGAATTCATGATACCTCTGTAACAGAAATGACAATTAGTGTTTAACGAATAATAATGTAATAGATAATTTTGCGTTCGTGTTTCAATTTCAAACGATCTTTTTGGAGTTCATTAATTATAAAAAAAGAGACACTTTGTGTGAGATATATCGTCTAACGGATATCTTCCGTTAGACGGATCTATTTGACTCATGGAGTGGTTTCTCTCTGCTTTTTTTTAGTGGTCCCTTCCCCTCTCCCTCCCCCTTTTCCTTTTATTTTTAGTTTTTTTTCTTTTCAATTTTTAATTTCTTCAATTTTTTTATAAATATATATTTATTTTTTTGAATTAATTTAATTTTTTAAAATAAATATATACCCCCAAATGAAATTAGTGAACCCTAAAATTGAATTGAATTAATTTAATTTTTTTATCCAACGTCTCGTCCAGTGCATTTGCCCGGCACTAACGTATGGGTACATGCTCTGGGCTCGATACAAAATGAAGATTTAAAAAAACTGAAAAAATAAAAAAATATAAAAAAGAAAGAAAATGGTGACAGTCAAACGCTCAATAGGTAATAATACTTCACTTCTTTGTTAGTGAAACATCACTTCATATGTAATGACACTTATATATTATTAGTTGTTGATCGATTTTTTATTTCAAAGAAAACTAAGAGCTAATCATGATTTTTTGTTTTAAAAAAATATTTTATAGAGCAAGACTTGGTAGAGATACTAATGAAAGTATATTTGTCATAATCTATGAAATAAATAGCAAAAAAAAAAAAATTGCACACTTGATGATACTTCAATTCTTATTAAGTGATATTCAACACATAATTAGTGATACTACTAAAAAATTAGACGTAACAAATTGAGCCGTGACTCATGTATTTGTTTTCTACTCATTTTTGTTTATTGTATACTCTTCATATTGTGTATTCAAGAAGCACTGTAGTAGTCCCCTTGGGGATGACCTAGTGGTGGAGTGGTAATATCTTGAGGTCAAAGGTCTCAAGTTCGAATCCCACTAATACCACTAGGTGTGAGCTTGTCACACCTAGCTTGTCAAGTGTGGTTTTACCTCTTCTGTGTGGTTTTGTTCAACAGATACTTTACTTCATACATAGTGATACATGATGTCTGGAGAATCAACAAATATATTCCAAAAAAAGAAGATAAATGAATAACTAAATTAAAACCCCACATTATGATTTATGTGAAAAATAATTCATTTATTTTCTTCTTAGCGTGTGAAAATACTTCATAATTGATAATACTTCAATTCATATTAAGTGATATTTCGATATATAATTTAGTGATACTTTACTTCACACATAGTGATACGTGCATGGACCTGACTGTGTTTGTCCGTTTGAGCGGGTCTGGATGAATTTTTTGGGCGGGTTTGAGTCCTACTTAACCTATCTAACGCAAGAGATCCGTTAGACGGTCTCATACAAAGTTTTATCTAAAAAAAATCAAGACTTTTAGTCACTCTTATAATGTAATCACATCTTTCTTAATTCTACAATGTATATATGTAATGGTCGCTTATAATTTAATCACATCGTTTTTATTTATATGAAATATATATCATTAATAATAATGCATGAACTCTTATAATTTAAGCAAATAGATTTTTTTCCCCTGTACGTAGCATCAATATCAATGAACTTTCAATTTTTTGTACTTAATTTGACGCACTATCTAGTAAACTAAACTAAAACCAAACCTAAATTGGAAGTAGTAATCTGATCATTGCTTGGGGCTGACATGCTACATATGATATTATATTACAAACAATAACACAAGTTAAAAAAAAAATCGTAAAATAAATACATACATCGAACTATTCATAATAATATCTATAAATCATGACGGTGGATATATATGTATATGTTTTTATGTACACATACTCAAATGCAAGATATATATAGTTATACATGATCTAATAGTAAGTAATACGACAAACAAAATTAAAAGATCGATATTATGAATATATCCTAAAATAATTGTGGGTTTCCATCATCACAATTTGAGCTACAAAAATCCACTCTTTCAACGAATTTCAATATGCAATAATAATGGTTGAATTTCAAAGAACCTAAAATGTGTGAAAATCGAGGTCAATAATATAATGACGTGAGACATGTGCTGCCAATATATGCCTAACATCAATAGAAAGCTCGCGCCGACAATGCAACAAATCTAATAAACTATACTACATTTTCACATTAATGGGAAAATTTGATTTGCCTACTTTTTCCTACCATCTATAATAATTTAAAAGATATATAAATGTATATACTAACGCTGCAAATGAAAATATTATGTTTATTTTCTTTCGTCTTTTATTTTTTATGGTCGTGTTAAATTGTTTGCTTGATGTGGGGTTTCTTAGTTACGTTATAAACCTAGATGGAGCAATCACCGATGTAAATAGAGATGACAATGGCTACAAATAAATCGGATATATATTCTAGTGAAATTCTAATCGTATCAACGCATTAGAATTTCCAAGCAGTTATATATGTTCTAATGGGTTTGGGTCGAATTAAATGACTTAATTTTTTAAAGAATATATGGTTCTTTTATAATGGTTTATTAGCCCGAGTTTAAGAAGATTATTTCCTTCAATATGTTGTGAGAAACTTGCTTGTTAGTTAATTTTGTCGGTTAAGGTTTTCCAGGATTAAGATAAAGTATTACAAGACAAATCGTTATTATTATTATTATTATTATTATTATTATTATTATTATTATTATTATTAGACAAATACTTGCATACACAAGGTAGGCTTATTTCAGACGGGCGGGTCAAATTCGCGGGTTAACCCGCAAAAAAAAAAAAAAAAAAAAAAATTAGTAAAGTCAGTATCAACAGTAACATTAAAAAGTATCACTCAAAATTCAAAAAGTATCGCTTGTATCATTAAATAGTAAGGGATATGCCACTTATTTTAGGGATTTTTTGGGGTATTTTTAGGGGTTTATTTTGTGTGTTTTAGGGTTTTTTTGGGGTGCTTTTAGGGGTTTATTTTGTGTTTTTTAGGGAGTGTTTTTAGGGTTTTATTTTGTGCTTATTTAGGATTTATTAATTTCATTTTAGGGTATAAATTTATATTTATTTCAAACAAATTATATCAATTCGCTTTAATTTTAGGGTTCACTAATTTTATTTTAGGGTATAAATTTTGTTGGGAAAAAAAAAAAAACAAAGAAAATCAGAAAAAATTAAAAAATTCACCAGAAAAAAATAGACGGGCGCGTGGGCGCCACGCGCCGTCTGATATAGGCACACATATGGGCCTTGTGCATCCAAGAGTTCCTGCTCATTGGAAAAAACTTGCATGCACTATATATATAAGCTTATATCAGACGCTCAACGCGTTTGACCGGGTCAACCCGTAAAAAAAGAAAAATGATAAAATAGGTGATACATTTTAATGATATAGATGATACTTTTTGAATTTTGAGTGATACTTTTTAATATTATGGTTGATACTGATTTTGACGGGGTTTTTTTTTTGCCGACACTTTTTAAAGATACAAGTGATACTTTTGAGCTTTTGAGTGATACTTTTTAATGTTACGATTAATACTGATTTTAAAGGATTTTTTTTTTGAGTTGACAGGGTCAACGAGCGTTTTCCGACGTTGACCGGTCAACGCGTTGACGCGGTCAATGCGTCTGATAATGCACTTAGTGTACACAAGTGCTTCTCATATTATTATTATTATTATTATTATTATTATTATTATTATTATTATTATTATTATTATTATTATTATTATTATTATTATTTACTTCACGTTAGAAGGATTTGAACTCTAATATATCTCAAAGGTTCATATAATTTTTTATTGCCTTTTATTTGATTTGTCTGGCCTAAAATATAATTTTGACTGACGATTATAATCGTTTGATATTTATGTAAGCTGGTAATGTTTTCCAGCATAAACGATATTTAAAATAATGTAGAAAATGGGATTTTTTTTGTTACTTTAAAAAAAAAGGATGATGGATCAGTTTCAACCCAAAACGCAAACATGCATGGGTCGTGTTTGTATCTATGCTAATTTTTCATTTTTGTTTTTATTTATTTATTGTAGTTGGGAAGATAATCGAGAATGAACACGATATTTCTCTAGTTCAATCACTTGGATATTTGGATCATTGATGCCAAAAACTTAAATTATATATATATATATATAGTATCTTTCATTTGAATTTTCTTTTGCTTTTTATCATAGTCAGCCGTACAAAATCCCTAATTTTTTAATTAAAATAAATAAATAAACAGTATAGTCGAGATGGAGGTAGAAGAAGCCACGTCTCAAATGATATTATTTAATTATTATTATTATTATTATAAAATAATAATGGTGCTGAAAATGGTCCGTAGAAATTGGATTCAGAATCCATTACTGGATCAGAAGATGTGGGCTATCTTCTCAACTAGGGCCCACTGGATCCATACTCAGACCTGCACCAACAAATGGGCCCACTTCCTATTTCCATTTATTACATTAAATCCCACACCTTCGGATATTTTTACATGCTGCAGTCATTAATTAGGATTTATTGTCATTTTTAATCTTTTTTTTTTTATACGGATATTTTCAATCCTTTTTTAATTGGGAAAGAGAAAGTGGTGAATTTCGAATTCGAGATGTCTCTCACACACATGAGTCTTCATTATTTAAGACTTTATCACAATTAGTTTTTTTTTTATGTTTCATGTATGTAATTATTTGACCAATATTGTACGTGTGACATGTCACACTTTAATTGAATTGTGGTCGGGGTGGTTTGATTTTTAGCCCAAAAATTTTGCACAAGCTCCAATCTCAAAAACTGAATACACGATTTTAGAGTTAATTGATTTTAATATCGCTTACTATACATGAATTATGATGGTTAATATGAACTTAAAATATTATCTCTACAACACAAATTTAAATTTTTTTGCTACTTCAACATCAATTCTATAGTTTGAGTGCAATTACAAGTATACAAATTATGCAAAATACTTAATCAATTGAACAATTCTTAAGTAGAGATTGAAGAGACGAGTTTGTGGAAGTACACGGTCACGTCACACTTATGTACACATGGGAGTCACGTTAATTTTAATTGACTGACATTCAAATTAATGTTATAATTAAAAATATATATAAATAAATTTGTGGTGTAGAGATCACATTTTAAAGTTCCTATTGTAAATTAGAATGTCTATATAGTTCGTGATATTTAAATAAATTAACTCCGTAGTTAAATGGTTTAAGTTTGAAATTATAAAAATCATAAAAAAATCCGAAACTTGAAATTGATAACAAATCTTAATTATAAATTGAAGTCATCCGAACATCCCCAATAAATTGATTGTTACAAATATAAATGTGTGTGGAATCACACCTATTGATACTTAATATATATGTATATAGTGGAAGATTATAGATATTATATTCGAATTAAATTGTGGTTTTAACAAACAACTGTATTCTATGTTTTTTCTTTCCTTTTTTTTTTTAGAATAAACTAACAATATTAATTCACCAACGTCCTTAATCAAGAAGGAAAATCATTATTCCAAGTACATATCGACTCACACTCTGCTCCAAATTGAGCCCGAGCATGATACACACAATTTGCTTCACTCTCTATACATGTCATGAAAACCCAAAACAACTTTTAATTAATCAACCGTGCCAAAGAAGGCAATTCTGTTTCCAAATAATCCTCACCATTATACTCTTTAGTAAGAAACCGTACTACTAATAAAGAGTCCAAGTGCACAACAATTTGGCGAAATCCTTCATGCAAGCACAATCCAACACTATAAAGAATGACATTGAATTCAAATATAGTATTCCATGTTTAGCTCAAATAACTTCACCTAGCGAGTGGTATGGGGTGGTTTTTTGTAATAAAAGAAAATACTTTGTTATTATTAAATATAAGAACTTATAAACTCCTTAAAATAAGCTTAGTCAAATACCTTCTCATTATACTCATAAATGTTTTGACATTTCCACAAAGAAGCAAAACAATGTCAGACTGTGGTGTCAAAATAAAAATTTATGTTAGATCATCACATCAAGATCCAGTTGGACAATATCAAATGCAAATACAAGCTCATATTTTTCTGCGACCAAAATTATTATTATTATTATTATTATTATTATTATTATTATTATTATTATTATTATTATTATTATTATTATTATTATTATTATTATTATCATCATCTGGAGTGGGTAAAAGTGAGGGGGTGACCGGACCCCAAATAAAAAATAGAGTCTCACGAATAGGGTTAAAGAGAATTTTCCATTAATATTATTTTTTAGAGAGACAAAAAGAGAAGTAGTTTGACAAGATGTGAAGTGCAGGTATTAGGGTACCCATATTTTCCTTTGCCGCAATTTATTTATTTGAACCAAATAAAGAAAAGATCGATGATGAGTTGGGGTTGTAGTTAGTTAGATAAGTATGAAATTTTAACGTGTACTGCAAAATCACGTCTATGAAGTCGGAATCCAGTCTTCAATTCATATTCATTTTTCTCGTGTGATTTGAGTAGATTGGCCGACCTGTCATATTCTTGGCCTAACTTTACAAGAAATTAATTACTTCAAATATATCACAACTTTAATTCTCATGTATTCTTTCACTACAATACTTTTCTGTTCCCACACTACTTACACATTATTGTACAACGTATATAATTAGTTAATTACTCTCTCTCTCTCCCTCTCTCCCTCACACACACACACACACATTCATTGCTCAACACCATCCTTATTCAATTAAATCACCAACTTATTGTTTTTTTTTATATCGTTTTTCCTTATTGAATCTTCATTGTACTTAGTTAGTTGGATTAACTTTATGATCATTGGTGTGAATTACAAAAAGTTCACAAACTTTTAAAATTTTAAAGTTGCGCAATAGTTTTTAATTAATAACTCAAATAACAATGTACTAGTTTTTTTTTAGATAAAAAAAAATTGTGGTGGTAAGGAATGTTTTGAATGTGGCCGCAGTGCCAAATAATTGGAACACACAAGACACACACACACACACACAAAAACGAAGAAAAGTCAGATTATTCTGTATATGATTTTTGTCAGTATTATGTAAAGCCATTTATAATATTTTTCTAATATTGCATTTTGTACCCTCCAACTTAATTGAAACTAATTCCTTATATAGAACTTTTGCCTTCCGATTATTTCTTGAATTTGCCCTGTTATAATATTTTAAGATACATACAAATACGTTTTAAATATATAATTTTAATAATTATATAAATAGTTTATTCAAGAAGATAATAATTACTATGCAACTGATCAGTGGCACGTTCACATACAAAAAAGTGTTAATATGAGAAAATAGTAATTTTTACTTAGCAAACAATGTAAATAGTCACTTTTAAAAAAAATGTATATAGCTTTTTAGGGTGGGAATACATATCAATACCCTTAGTAATAATATAAATAATTTTTAACATTAATTATTTTCTAAAATAAAAACACCCTAATATATTAACAAAAAAAAATCACAAACGGTGATTTCAAAATCTATCAATCGCACCCTAAAAATAATATATCTTTTGCTGCCGTTCTACCTTATCGTCTTTTGTGATTCAACCGCCATCTCTGCCAAGGTTCAAACGCACTCATCGCTGAAGAATCATGGACGATGATTTCGAGTAATCTCATCCTCATAATGAATACACGAGAGCATGAGTGCAACGACACGAGTAGTCCAAATAGTGTTCTCGTACATTAGTTCAATGTGGCAGTTCAAAAATAGTTTGTACATGAAAACACGATTAAGGTCATTCGTGTACACGTGCAACAATTGATCATTAAACTGATACACAACTGCATGAGTATGCATATTCGTGTACTCGTGCACTAGTTAAAAAATGCATAGGTACACGAGTGTATGAGTTTGCTAATTCGTGCCCTCGTGCAACAATTAAAAATGAGAGATTGCGCGAGTTCACAAAAAAATTGTTGCACGACTCAGCTCGCGTACCGAAAGAAATTGATTTATGCACCATAGAACATTCAATTTTTTTACACCCATTCCAAAGAAAGATTCCAAAAACTTAAATGTCTAGATCGATAAAAAGAGTACAGATCTATAAATAACATATACCTTATTGCCGCGAAAAACAACATGCATGATGTTAACAAAACTTCAAAAAAATATCAAATTCGCAACGAATCTCTAATTTTCGATATTGTAACATATAATTTATTGTTGGAACGGGGATTAGAGTGAGTAAGAATCGTGATAATTTTCAAAAATCATAGCTTGATGATATTCGCTAATGGTAGTTTTATTTGAATTGTTAAAACAAAAATTGAAAAATGAGAGAGGCAAAGGGGTTTGCAGAGGGGTGTATTTTAGTACTTTTTTTTTATGATAATGACTATAAACATTACTTACAATATTTACTAAGTGATAGTGGTTACTTAAAAATTTTCCTCCAAAAAAAATTGGATGAAAAAACCAGTCAAAATAATTTGAACAAAAATGCTGTCCGTTTAATTGTAGAGTTGAGATTACAAGAGAAAAGATCATACAAAAGTAAATAATATACTTATATAAACAATTGCACAAGCTTTCAACATAACAACATCAGAGTTGGACCACAATTAGATATGAGAATCAGAATAAATTGATGTGTTTATGTGTTGAAATACGTAGAATTTAATTCTAATATTTGGGAGAATGATCAGCAAGAAGATGATAATATTGAGAGAGCCATTGTGATATGATGCGGACTTCTCTTTTTCTCACATCTTTAAGCCACTTTGGATCTCCACTTGTTGAGAATCTAAGGTCCACGTGGTGCGCACCTATCAACCATTATATATACGTATATCATTTGTCAGTATATATACAACCTATACAAAATAGTACAAAAATGTGAAGCCCTTTTCATGCAATTAATTAAGTCACCTTGTTTAGCGACAATAGCAACTACAGTCTTGGATATATCTTTTAGCACCCTGCATGCCATCAACAGTTGGATCAAATAATTAAGGATGTTATGTCACATGAGAGAGAGAGAGAGAGAGAGAGAGAGAATTGTACCCTCCACCGCTCCATGGATCCCTAAGGCCATTAAAGAATATGATGTTGCTTCCAAAGCGCTTGAGCACTCTATGAATATGCTGCAGAAAAGGAATAGAATGGAAGAGAAATTATTATTACTATTGGGCCGAAATGTTGGTTTAAAAAAGGGCAGAGAAAAAAATCTTACACGGGCTCCGAACTCGGTAGGAACCCAAGTGGGCCTGGGCTCTATATTAAACCTGAATTTGCAAAATGATAAGCGATCGTTGTAGCTGTAGTTCGACGCTGGGAATATGCTTTCCTCCGTGTTCCCGTCTGTAAGTAGAATCATCTCCGTACATGCCTGAATTTCCACTATTTTTTATTTATTTCATAATAAAATCGCTTCATTTTAGACTCGGATTTTACCATCATTAATGGATCCAATCAATTAAACTAATTATAGAATAGGAAATTCTAAATACAATTCCGATTTTGCATTTTTGTAGCCTCAAAAATTAAAATAAATGAAAATTTATTTTATTAGACATTTCTACCCTTATAGCCCGCGCTAGTTAAAAAAACATGGTAAAAAAAAAAAATTCAATATATACCCCATTCTCCTGCACGTATAATGAAGTTTCCCTTCTTCAATGACATACGTGAAATGCGATTCCAAGAATTTGATAAGGAAAAGATAAAATTCTTGTCCAAATATTCGAAAATTTTCTCTGAATTCAGCCGATGATATTGGACAATTATTGGCTAAAAATATTTTTTAGGTTAATGTATATTTTTTTAGCAAATTCTCAAAAACAAAATTAACGGAAGTGGTCATGATCATGAAATATTTAGCTTTGTATATATATTTTTTTGAGAGTTGACCAGTAAGAGGAACAAAGATGAAAAAACTACAAAAACGCCAAGTAGACTTCTCATGGTTTTTATTCAGATTGAGAATAAAATTTGTAAAGAAATTAAAGAAAAATATAAAACAAATGGGGATATATAGAATCGATCAGACCACCAACAAAAGAGGTTTAGAAATTTCTTTTCGGACCATTTACCTTCTCCAACAATGTGATGCTATTGAGTATGAGATTTGCCCAAAAAATTGATTGTCGAAAAAAATACAAAGAATTGAGGGTGCCCAACTTTTATTAGTCAGCAGTGGGGCATGGCCCTGTAAAAGATTATGGGGACTATATATTTTGTTTGACTTTCAAAGAATATGAGATCTAAAATTTAGAATAAATGGGGGCTACCAGGTAAAAAATAACATTTGAGTAATTATTTTTTTATTTTATTTTATTTGGAGACTACAACGAGTAAAATAAAGATTGTATTTAGGATTATGAGATAGAATTGGTAATTATTCACAACTTGTTAACTTCGGATAAATTCATTAAACTAAATCAAAATTTTGAGGCCCAGTTCTTAAATCTAAATCTCATATTTCCCTGTCCCGATTATATAGTCCTTATTTTTATTTTGAAGTGTCCAGATTATATAATCTCATTACTATAGGTAGTATTATTTTTAATAAGAATGTACAATTATACCGTTGTTAGGTTTTGAAAATTTGAAAATTTAAACATTTAAGTTTTTGAAAGTTATAAATTTTAAATGTTATTTTTTCAAAAAAAGAGAAACATTAATTAAAATTGACTAACTTAATTTGCATGTAAATTGAATTTGATCAATTTTCCATCTTCCATGCATGTATGGTTTTTGGTGCATAGTTTTTTTGAGAAAAATAATGAAATTTTGCCGTAAAGTTTATAAAAATTTAAAATTGAATTTCATAGAAATTTTGTAGGATGTGAGTGCCGTGTGATTTTTGGAGAAAAAACTTTTGAGTTTCAATAGTATAAAATCTTTTAGACTTTTAGATATTGCTAGTTTTGATTTATATTATTAATTGTATATTTTGTTTGTTTAAAAAAAATACGTTAAAGTTGAGCTAAAATATAAATTTTATTAATTTTCATTAAATAAGGGTAAAGTTGAAAGTTTAACTTTTGTTTCTTGTTTTCATAAATATTTGTAATTTACGTGCTAGTAGAAAAGATATTATATACCCGGGACGGGGGAGTAATTTAAATTCTTGAATGTTTGGTATATTTATTAAATTGATCCCTATGGTTTAGATATAATAAACATGGAAATATTTTCAATAATAGATGCAATAACAATATACAATTCCATTTAATTGAAAATTAATGTATTTTGAAAATTTTGGTTAAAGAAAACCAGGTTGTGTCTAGGATAAGAGGAGATTACCTGCCACGTCCAGCCACCGAGGCCGTGAGGATCTGAATTATCATCGAGATCGAAACACGTGGCATCACCAGTATAGTTGTAGTAAATGTTGACCGCACCGTATAATTTCTCCATGGTATCATTTCCAGTTTTGGGATCGTCAATTGCTTTGCACATCTGTATTCCATTATTCTTGTAAAATTTGTTTCTTGAAATCCAAACTTTCAACGCTTTCCATCTCAACATCACAATTATTAATTGTTTGCATCTTTAATCTAAGTTTCCACCACGTGAACTGGAATATTCAAATCAACTACTCACCAATCACCATACACCTAAAACCCAGAAATTTTCACCACCAACACCATTAGGTGTGAGCCTGTCACACCTGGCTTGCTAAGTGTGGTTTACCTCCCCTGTGTAGGTTTGCAGGCTATTACACAGGGGCGGGATTTACCCAGTGCGCACCACGGTAGCAGCTGCGGGTTACCCTCGACATCCAAAAAAAAACCCAGAAATTTCTACTAATATTTATACCCGAGGGAGGTGTGATATTTAACACAAATATCATTACTTGAATAAATTATAAAATGTTGCCCCCTTTGTCTCACAAAGAGTATCATTGTGATACTTTAGTTTCGTTTCACAAAGAGTGTCATTTCCATTAATTAAAATAGAAAAAATTCACATTATAATATGGTGCGTTTATTCAAAATGACACTATTTGTGAAAGAGAGGGAATACCGATTATTCAGGAGCTCTTTATTTTCTGAATTTTATAATTTAATTAGATAGTACTCAAGAAAATCCTTTTAGATAAAATCTTAACATCAATTGTCAATATTAAAAAATCCTCGTTAATTCGTTACTATATTATATAGACCTAATTATGATTACAATTATGCATCTTCCTAATTAATGTCGACAAATTCTTATATTATCTTATAAAATTTCAATTCAAGGAAAATATACATAGAATCATGTACGTTCTCTTCGAATTATTTGGAGACTATTCAGATAGTCATGTATATTTCTCTTGGTTATGAAAAATTAAATCGACGATTAGATAAAATTAATTAACAGTATGTAATGTTTCTCTCCTTAAGAAAAATAAATTAACTAATTATGGCAATAATTTATCATAATTATGATTACCTGTTTGACAGGATAGGCAGGCAAGGGATTGAGGAAATTGGTGGGAGTTGGATAATCTGTCATGGCTGTGTATGTAAATGCTGTACCAATCCAACTTTCTAGATACCCTGCACTTATGTAATTCCTACACACACGGTAAAAAATCACATTATTACACATCGAACTTTGTTATAAGAAGTAATTATTGATCAATAATAATACTACTAGTATATTATAGTATCAATAAATATTCTTAATTTTGCAATAAGAGTTCATTATTGATCAATAATAATACTATAATATTAATAAATATTCTTACTTGCATATTCTGAAAGCCTTTCTGAGAATCTCTAATCCACCACGTTTTGCTCCAATGTCTTCAATTTCTTGCCACGATCTTTTAATCACTTTGTAACAATTCTCACTCTCACTCTGTTAGTAAGTTTAATTAACATAAGAAAATAGAAAATTTCAAATGATTAAATAAATATCTTAATGTCCCCCCTTATTCCAAAGGTTTAATTAGTCATTTTCAGATAATCCTTAACACCATATATACATATGGTCCCAAAGAAAGGCTCCTCCCCCCCTTTTTTTATTGTCGCGCATTTTTGACCAATGGCTAGTAACCTTATCATGAGGCTCGCATATTTGATAAAATATCAATTGCTCTATTTTGATAGAACAAGCTGACATTTGACTAGTGAAAATCACAATTAATTAGTATGATGTCAATTTACATTTATTGGACCAATATCCATGCCCATTTTAAGACACGCACAACTCAACAGCCTTTGAGATGCACATGGTGGTGGTGGGGGGAGCTATATAGATTCCATATTTCACAAGTAGAAAATGGTACAATTATTTACTAAACTAATTGCCTTTTGTTCAGGGATTATATAAAAACGAGATAGGTCCGTTTATCTTTTTCACTTTTTTCCGATTCTATATCATCTTATTGGGACAATATAAAGTCTTATTAAATAGAAAAAATATGTATATAATAAAATGGTGACCTGCAATTAACTAACTTACCCTAAAATCTTGGGTGATGATATTATTGAAACTAAATGGGGAAGTGATGTTGTCAAAATTGAGGATTGGTGCAGAAGATGCCAAAGCCCCTACAGCTACATGCGGATACTTCAATCTAAACCATGCTGCCAGCACTGCAATAAACCAACATGTACAACTTCAACTTTAATAAAAGAGGATGTAATAATTATATAAAATAACGACAATATAATCTTGTGTCTGCCGTAAGACAAGTCGAAATTAAAATTGAAAATACCATACTTCCACCATAAGAGCCTCCAAACACCACAACAGGTGAATCAGTTGCAGTCAAATTCTGTTTCAGATCAAGAATCAGAGTTGCATAATCTGCTAATGCCTGCGTTGAGCTTAAATAACCAAGCGTCGATGAATTCGAATACGCTATCTCTTTCTTCCCCCCATAAGGCATCGACTTCCCATAGAACCTATGCTGCAGTATGTGCAAGAAAATAATTAAGCTTAATTACGTGTAGCACAAGAGAGAGAGAGAGAGAGAGAGAGAGAGAGAGAGAGAGAGAGAACCTCAATGAAAACCAAGAGAGCTCGGAAATGGGGTGCGGTCTCGAACATGAAGCCGGTGTTTTGAGCGAACCATTCGATGTCGCCTTCGTTTCCGGTGTAGACGAAGATTGGGGAGTTGTTTTTGGCGCCACCCCAGTGTTTGTCGTTGATCAAATACCTTTGCTGGAATGTTTGATAACTCTGTGGATTGTAGTTGAAATGATCAAGGATTTGAGTGAAGAACTTTTCTTTGTAAAGTTTGCTGGCTTTGGCTGCGAGAGAGCGCTGCTGCTCTGGCTTGATTAATGATGAAGGAAAACCAGGTGTGATCTTGCCTATATCGATGGAGGAGGAGGAAGAAGAAGAAGAAGAAGACGACGACGAGAATTCAGCAGAAATTGCAAATGACAACAGCAGCAGCAGCCAAGTTCCCATTCTCTCTCTCTCTCCCTCCCTCCCTGTAGAAGGCAGGCTTGGCTAGCTACGCCTCTGTTTTTATGTGTGTGTGTGTGTGTGTGTGTGTGAGAGAGAGAGAGAGAGAGAGAGAGAGAGAGAGAGAGAGAGAGAGAGAGAGAGAGAGAGAGAGAGAGAGAGAGAGAGAGAGAGAGAGTTAATTAGTCATAACAGAGGTTGGGAAATTTGGATTTTAGACAAAGTTGGATATCTTATTTGGAAGATAAACAATTTTTTCAAGAGAAGTTGAATTGTGGACAACTTGTACTGTAGTCTGTAGCCCACTTACTTTATTCATGTATTATTATTAATAATAATTTTCATTTAATTGAATTCTATATTATAAATGTAAATTATCAGTGGTATATATAATTAATATATACATTCCGTCAAAAACTAAATAGGAGTTGGAACAATTTATGTGATCGAAGAATCCAATGAGCCTAGCTCAGTATGCATCCAAATAATTTTCTCAAAGAAAAAGACCGATATAATAATTAATACTTGTAATATTAATAATGAGCATCTATGCACATTTTTGTACCCGTGCTTTTCCAAGCAGCCAAATTATTTGTAAAGTTCAAAATTCAACTGTGTATATCTTTATTGTTATTTTTCATTCATCCCAATGTTCAATAAACAAGTTTATTTGAAGGATTCAATTAATAGTGAGACAAAAAACCACCACTCACAATCTTTTTATTTACTACTACTATTTAATATTTATTACCAATCTCAAACAATCATCTCAGCCCCACACATTATTCGAATAGATCCTGCATAAACTTTAGATCGATCCAATCCCGATATGAAAAATATCGATTTTTTTTTTGTATATATTATATCGCTGGATGGGACTGACTTGTAATCGATATTTAATTTTCTTCACTTTCCTCTTTTAGTAATTTGTTGATTTTTAAATGATTTAACTAGTGTATCAATAGAGAATTTTATATTTTAAATAATTTTAAAATATTTATTTAACGAGTGCTAAAAATATAATAAAATCAAAACTAAGAATTTTCTCTGGAAATTAAACAAAATATAATCAGATCTAAAACTAAGGGAATTTTGGATCAGTTAATAGAAAGGGTCCTTGGGCCCCATTATGAATAATTCGATGGTTTAGAAAGGCCAAAATTAGTTAATGGATAAAGCTATTCCCCAGAATAGTTAGAGATTTAAATAGAGGTTTATTCCAAGTTCTTACATACATAAAACATTGGTTTTGTTTCCAAGTTGCGTCGCTATATGTATGTTTTGTTCGCAGGAGTAGCAATATGCTGCGATATCAATTTAAAAACATTTATTACAAGACAAACATATATTCCCAAAGACAGCAACAAATTATAAAAACTATACCAATCATGCACAGTTCCTTTTACCGCAAATCCTGACAGTATGTTTCAATTTCATATTTAAGCTCCTATCATATAATAATGTGGGGTGAAATAAAATACGAGATTGGAATATATACTTTACGAAACATTTATTCGCTATGCCTTGCAAGTGCTTGTAGTAATTATATTCTGTAGTGTCAATATCATCTGCTTATAACGGGCATAAATTCGAAACATGACGTATCTTTTTCTGCAATATTTGTTTCACTCAGATGTAGCAATGCGATGCAGCATCTTCCGAAATGTGATAAAACTCCAACATCCAAATTCCAAAATAAGGTTATCATGCATGCCATAATTGAGACAATAAACGACCAAATTATTTTCCCTATATTGTCTTATCACTTATTATTACGTACGTACGTAGCTATGAAGGATTGCTTCACCATTCATTCTTACATTAATTTCAATATTTTGATGACTTAAACTTCAACCTAAAAATGTTCGAGGTCGATAATTCAACTCAGAAATTAGTCGGAGACAGACATAAATTATTCTGAATTCAAAATTCAAATGTATAACATGTTTTTTGCCATTTAACAACATATTGTAGTTGGCGTCACGGATGTACACACGGTTTAGAAAGCAACTTACAAGAAGTGGAAGTTGGAAGACTCCTTCGCTGGTTATCCCATCAACCTTGATTCTCAACTCGTCTCGTTTCCTCTGCAATGTGAAACATGGAGACGAGCGCATGCATTTGAGGGAGGCATGATCAACACGAGTTTGGCAGCATAATTGTGAAGTTTCATGTGCTTTCCTTCAAACAAACATTTCACTTGAACCTGAACAACTTTCTACATAGTTAACTGCTCTGCTCAAACTTCCATGGAATAGTGGTAATACTCTAGGAGCAAATCAACAAGATGTTAACTTCATATTTCTCTGCTAAAAAGGCTACTCATATCAGATTACATATGATTCCATGAGTTCGTTCATCATTATGAACGGGTTACTACTCGTTAAAAGCAGTGGTAGATACCTCTAAGAACCTCACCATTTAGACCTCCTGCTGCCTTCTGATGTTCTTGGCTTCGAGAGACTCGATCTTTCATGAAGTGCAGCACATGGATCTCTGGGAGGCCATGATGATTGCTCCTTCTTCGGGGATGGACTATGGGTTTCTCTCCCTAACCGAGAACTTGACAATAAGTGATTCTTGAGACCTTTGGTGGATTTCAGCCTCTGCTGTATTTCATTCAAATAACTGCTCCTCAGAGCTTCTTTCTCGACTTCATGAAATCCCTCCTCACCTAAGCCATCGATTATGTGTTGGTTACCGGCACCTTGAGCTGCCCATTCAACTCCATCAGACGCGCTCCTTTGAAGAGAAGTGCTTCTACGAGAAACCAGCCCGGAGATGGAGTTTCTTGCTTTGGTTTCATTATTGACTGGTAATCTCCTGGACTCCCGATCCACTACAGGGGTATTTGTCCATTTGTGTCCTTTATCATTATTACTCTTGTTATTCAAGTCTAATTCAATTGAATGAAGATCACTTTCTGCCGAGTCTTCTTTGCTGTCTATACCATCCTCAACTTCTTCATCATCTTCTCCTTCGTGCTGATGGGACATGATATTATGCTTGCTTGAATATATAGCTCTCTCTTCATCTTTGTCTCGTTTCGTCCCAAGGAAAACTTCCAGTTGCTTCCTCAGCTTGCCAATGGCAAAATTTTTCTCCTCAAATTGATGTTTGGCCTCAGACAGCTTCATATGGGCACGCTCCTCATGCAGCTTGTCGGCTAAATCTAACATCTCCCGTTCCTTTTCCACATCTTCATTGATTCTAACAGACTCCCTCTTTAACTTCTCCACTTCAGCCCTATCCTCATCAATATTTCTTGCTAATTCATCGCATACCTGTTCAGTTATCTCTCTTGCTCGTTTTTCGGTCTCTAGTTCTTTAACCGCTTTCATGAATGATGACTTTATTTCTGCTAGCTCTTTCCCAAGTTTTGTATTCAAGCTCTCAAGCCGACGTCTCAACTTGCGCTCGACCTCTAGCTCACGGGCAATGGACCCGATTGCAGCTTCTACAGCTAGCTGTTCTGTGTTTTTCCAAGATGCCTTTTCTTCAGCAAAACACTTCATGAGATAGTTGATCTCGTTTTTCTCTGACCGTTGTTCATGGATTAGCTGGTTAACTTGTAAACGAGCTCTCTCGAGCTCAGCATGCAGCGCTGAGATAAGAGACATGCTAGACGACGGTTGATCCGCTTGAGCCCAGATGCGGTTGATGATCTTCAGCAGCTCTTTTGAAGTAGTCAGAGCACTACTTACATCCTTCAAACGGTTCTTACCGCCAACGACAGATTCACTTGAAATCTGTGGTCGGGATCGAGTCTCAATCTGCAATTAATACGCATAGATATTTATACTTTCCTGAACACAAATTCAACCGTATAACACAAGAATCAAATTTGAGACAAAATGGTAAATTTCTTCTGACCTCCATAAAACTGGCGTTGCTGATAGAATCAATAGCTCCAGTGTTTCGGTCAGCAGACATAAGCTTCTGAGAAATGGATGGTGTCCGCCTATGACGACTACCTGTCCCTGATCGATCCATTTTCTACAATACCCGAAAATGGGGATTAAGTTTCATCATGTGCTAAATAACACATAAAGGATGTGGAGGAAAATGAAATAGTAACCAGGCAATAACATTCTTGACAATCAATCAAGTTGAGATTCAATGTTGTTTACTAGTTATTAGATTGAGAAAAAAGAATAAAACATGCGCACGTCAAACTAGTTCAAGGTCAGTATTTGAGTGTCAAATGATAAAAGGCCATAATCCAAACAAATCACACAACGAGTAATACAATTAGCAGACATCTGAAATCTAATTATAATCCAGACTGAATGAATAATTGATCCAGACACAATTACTAAAGCTTCCAACTGAGCTATTCATATCAATTCAACTATCATCTGCAATTATATGTGATCAATAAACATAAACAGATCAGCATACGGAACAGTGCAAAAACACACATTTTGCTACTAAATCAACCTTACAAGAAAAAAAAGCAATTACAAAGTATCATCCCACCTCCGAAACAGTCGGGCTGTGAGGCGGATCGGACAAGTGTGGTGGCAAAGAGCCCGAGCCCGAATGCAGCCCCCATCCAGACTGCATCAATTTCTCACCCTTGAGAACCATCCTGCTCCCACTCTTCTTCTGCTGCCGTCTCATCACCTCCAAATTACTCTCACTCAATTTCGGCGACGGCATCTCGTTCATCTCCCACAGGGTGGCAGCCAGCCTCCGGGCCGAGACGGGCCGGGCCGACTTCCCACTCTGTGAATACTTGGGAGTTTCAATGGCGCTCCTCAAAGGGGTGGTCCTCCATGTAGGCACTGGGGTGCTGGATCGAGACCTCCCCAGCCCGACCCGAAGCCCGGCCCGATTCTTCCCCACCAAAATGGCCCGTTTGCTAAACCTATAATTGTAAATTCTCGATGATGAAGATGGTGAAGATGAGTATCCCCTCCTTTTCCGAATCTTGGTGGGCACATTCAGGCCCTCCATCATAACTTCTCTCTGCCCTTTCCTGGTCATCATCACACTAATTTTAACTTAATATCTTCTTCTTTTTTTTCAATGATCTGTGTATGCAATTGAAAAAGATCAATTTTTAGAGAATATATATCACCCCAGATACAGAATCAAGCACATAATTGAGGAATTAAAGCAGAACTGATTTTTTGGAAGAGAATTGAATCAGGGTTTTCCAAGATCTTACAAAATTTTCCAGAAAATATTGTGGGCGGCGGCGGCATCACAAGCTTTCCTTTCCCATCTGCGTATAAACACGAAGGGTCGAGATTGAGAAAGATTTAAATATGGAATGGTTTTTTTTTTTAATAAAAAAAATTGTCAGTGGGTTTTTTTAGTTTTTACTAGAGAATCTCATTACAGCTACAAACGTGGTTTCCATCAATAAAAGTTTAAAAATGGAAATAGAAATCCGCTCAAACAACAATATTGGGGAAAAGATTTGAATGAGGGAGAGGATGTGTGGGGAAAATGATGGGATTCCCGATCTCCTTTTGATTTGAAAGGATTTGCGAAAAAGAGTGGAGCTTGACTTTGATAATTGATTGTGGGATTCAAAGCTGAATTTCGATGGTACTACAGATGGAGCGCGGGGTACAAGGAGACAAAGCAGGGGGGGAGCATGTGAAGCTTAAACGTGGTGGGTAATTAGTGGGATGGGGTGTAACAGAATGTCTTTTCCACGTGTAAATCCGATCTGTCTGTTGGAATTAAATTAGTTTTAGTTTTATTATTAATTAATCGGTATGTATGTATAAATATGATTGATGACGTGACGGCTGTGCAAAATTCTTTGGTCTAGTCAGACAGTCAGAACACCCTGACTCACTGCTCTTTGTTTTATTCTTTTCTTATTTTATTATACGGACAAAAATATTGGATAAGATCGTTCATTGCAATTATCAGTTTGGATCTTATATTCTTAATTCGACTCACTATTTTTATTTTAAATTTATACCTAACGTCTCTAGTACTTGTTGGAAAATAGGATTTAATAAATTGAGTTTTGATTCATTTTATCTGATTTTTTATGATCGAGATATTTAATTTTGGAGGAATTAAATATCATACGATTGTTCTATATTGTGAGTAGATAATCGTAGTATTTTTATTTGCTCAAATCCGATTTTCGGTGAGTGAGAAATAAATGGTTGAAGTTGGTGACACGATTGGACATTTATGATGTGTGGGATAATGTGTTTAAGACACATTAAATAATCTCACATTGATTTCTTAATCAAGTTAAGAAGTGTATTTAAGTGTATTAACACTTAAGTGGAGTAATTAAGTGCACAAGGATGTGGGCCATGAGCCCACACGCGCGCACACGCGCGCGTCCGCCCGTGCCCGAGCCTGTGCCCGGTGCCCGTGCTCGGCTCGTCTCGTCCTCGGACTTGAATCTTGGCAATTGGACTTTGGGTGGACTTTGGGCGTACGTGGGCTTCCAAGGCTTAGCCGTACCAGTTTTACGGTATAGAAACGGTTGGGTCGTGGAGCACCTGGAGCCGTTTCATCTTTGAAAGACAACCTCCAAACCGTGAGCACTAGCCGGGGCGTATTTGTCTTGCGGAGAGAGGACCCCTCGACTCGACTTGCCGGAATCTGCCATATCGGTTTGCTCTACTTCTACCTCTTCTTTCTTGCACTTCAGTTGTAACATTTCAGTAAAGTGTAATACACGTACAACAATCGCAAGACAAATAAGACTAAACCACATTGGGAAGACTAAACCACGTTGGGAGTTGCTGGACACATCAAAGAGAATGCTTCTGTTGTAATTGTTCTACTTCTACCTAAGAGAATGCTTCTGTGGTCGAGGAAAATGAGTCGGATGTCAACAAACGAACAGCGTATGATCAATGGATCAATGGCGATTTCCTTTGTAAAAATTACATTCTGAATGGTTTAGTAGATAGTCTTTATTCTGTATACGGAAATGTAACTAGTGCTAGGCAATTATGGGAAGCACTAAAAAAGAAGTACAAAACTGAGGATGCCGGAACTAAGAAGTTCGTGGTGGCAAAGTTCCTCGATTATAAAATGGTGGACACCTAGTCAATGATGGATCAAGTGCAAGAGCTTCAACTCATTGTGCATGACGTTCATGCTGAAGGGATGGTCCTTCCCGACTCTTTCACTGTTGCTGCGGTGATTGAGAAGTTGCCACCGTGTTGGAAGGACTTCAAGAGCTATCTCAAACACAAACGAAAGGAGATGACTCTTGAAGACCTTGTGGTTAAGCTTCAAATTGAAGTCGATAACCGAAAGACGGATCCAAGACCACGAGTCCCGATCGAGGCCAAGGCTAATTTGATGGAACGTGGTGGACCATCAAATAGCAACAAAAGGAAGCGCCCGGGTCAAGTTGACAAAGGGAAGAAGCCAATGATGAAGTTCAACGGCAATTGCTTCAATTGTGATAAGCCGGGGCATATGTCCAAACATTGCACGGCTCCAAAGAAAAAGCGTACTAACTATGGTGTGCATTTGGCGGAACATAACAACAAAGGTAAAGGCAAGGCCCGTCAAGATGATTGGGATGACGATGATTTGGCTGCCGTTGTGTTCGAAGCCAATCACGTGGACAACCCGAGAGAATGGTTCGTCGACACCGGGGCTACTTGTCACGTTTTCTCGGACAAGAGCTCGTTTGCTACCTACAAAGCTGTTGAAGGTAGAAAGTTGCACATGGGGAACCAAGCCTCGTCTGAAGTGGTTAGTGTGGGTAACGTGGTTTTGAAGCTGACTTCAGGCCAAGAGCTGACTTTGAAGGATGTGTTGCCTGTTTCGGACATCCGCAAGAATCTAGTTTCAGGCTCGTTGTTAGTCAATCATGGTTTTAGACTAGTGTTTGAGTCTGAAAAGTTTATTTTGAGCAAGTAGGGAAGGTTCCTTGGTTGAGGCTATCTCACCAATGGACTTTTCAAAATGAATGTAATGGTTATGCACCGTGTTGCAAAAGAAAGTGCTAATAAAGTTGATTCTTCTGCTTACTTGCTTGTTGAGTGCTCGGATTTATGGTATTGTAGATTAGGACACGTTAATCTAAATGCTATAAAACGTTTAGTAAATTTAGATTTGCTAAAAGTGAACCAATTTAATACACAAAACAAATGTGAAGTTTGTGTCGAAGCTAAATTGGCTAAGTTACCGTTTCAATCGGTTGAACGGAGCACTAAACTTCTAGAGCTAATTCACACAGACGTGTGTGACTTAAAGTTTGTGCAAACTAGAGGCGGTAAATAGTATTTTATTACTTTTATTGACGATTGCATAAAATATTGTTATCTTTATCTTTTAAGAAGTAAAGATGAGGCGATTGAAGCTTTTAAGAACTTCAAAAATGAAGCTGAAAATCAACTAAACTGTCGAATTAAAGCAATTCGAAGTGATAGAGGTGGAGAGTATGTTGCCCTATTTGAAGAGTTATGCGCAGAGGCGGGTATAATTTATCAAACTACAGCTCCCTATTCACCACAGTCTAATGGTGTTGCTGAACGCAAAAATCGAACTCTTAAGGAGATGATGAATGCTTTGTTGATTAGTTCGGGATTACCACAGAACTTGTGGGGGGAAGCTGTGTTGACAGCCAACTATATCCTGAACAAAATTCCACTTAAGGGTAAGGATGTGACGCCTTACGAGTTGTGGAAAGGACGCACGTCGTCTTATAAATACCTCAAAGTGTGGGGGTGTTTGGCTAAGGTTGAAGTGCCACTTCTTAAACAAGTTAGAATCGACCCTAAAACGGTTGATTGTATCTTTGTTGGGTATGCACTTAACAGTAGTGCATATCATTTTCTTATTCATAAATCGAAGATTCCCGAGTTAATTGAAGGAACAATGATGGAGTCGAGGAATGCTATATTCTTCAAGAATGTCTATCATTGTAAAGATAAGGATATGGCAGAAGGTAGTTCTGAGAAACGAACTTTTAAAGCTGCTACTAGTTCTAATCCTGTGAATGAAGAACCGAGACGTAGCAAGCGAGCTAGGACGGCTAAGACTTTTGGTCTAGATTTGATCACCTATATGCTAGATGATGAGCCAAAGTCTTTGAAAGAAGCTCTATCTAGTCTAGATGCTGCGTTCTGGAAAGAAGCCATCAACAGTGAAATCAATTCCATCATGCAAAATCACACTTGGGAGTTGACAGATCTCCCAAGTGGGTGTAAGCCGTTAGGATGCAAGTGGATCCTAAAATGAAAATATAAGGCAGATGGTTCTGTTGATAAGTATAAAGCTCGTTTGGTTGCCAAAGGCTTTAAACAAAAAGAGGGGCATGATTTCTTCGATATCTACTCACCAGTAACAAGGATTACATCTATTCGGGTGCTTTTAGCGATTGCTACTTTGCACAATCTTGAAATTCATCAGATGGATGTAAAGATCGCATTTCTGAATGGTGAGCTGGAGGATGAAATATACATGGAGCAACCTGAAGGGTTTGTTATACCAGGGCAAGAACGAAAGGTGTGTAAACTTGTTAGATTGTTGTACGGTCTAAAACAAGCACCTATTCAGTGGCACCTGAAGTTTGATAACGTGATGTTGTCAAATGGTTTCAAAATCAATAAGTGTGATAAATGTGTGTATATAAAGAGCAGTTCTAATGGCTATGTCATAGTCTGTCTTTATGTAGATGACATGTTAATCATGGGCAGTAGCCACCAAGTGATTATTGAAACGAAACAAATGTTGAAATGAAATTTCGACATGAAAAATATGGGCTTAGCCGATGTGATTCTAGGAATCAAGATAGTACAGACAAGTGGTGGAATTGTCTTAACACAATCTCATTACGTAGAGAAAGTGCTTAAGAAATTCAATGCTTTTGATAGTCCGCTGGCTAAAACCCCGTTGGAACTGAATGCACACTTGAGCAAAAACCGGGGAGAACCGGTAGCTAAAGAAGAGTATGCAATGGTCATTGGGAGTTTGATGTACATCACTAACTGCACTAGACCTGATCTTGCATGTTCTGTGAACAAGTTGAGTCGGTACACGAGCAATCCAAGCAAAGGGCATTGGAAAGCTCTAGTACGAGTTCTAAGATACTTGAAGTATACTTTGAACTTTGGGCTGCATTATACAAGGTTTCCTCATGTACTTGAAGGGTACAGTGATGCGAATTGGATATCAGACACAAAATATTCATTCTCGACTAGTGGATTTGTTTTCACTATCGGTAGTGGAGCAGTGTCGTGGAAATCCACGAAACAGACTTGTATAGCCCGCTCTACTATGGAATCTGAGTTTATCGCTTTGGATAAAGCGTGTGAAGAAGCAGAATGGCTTCACAATTTTCTAGAGGACATTCCATGTTGGAAAAAATCAGTGTCGTCAGTGATGATTCACTGTGATAGTCAAGCGGCTATCGGGAGGGCACACAATGCTATGTACAATGGTAAGTCTCGACACATATGTCGGAGACATAATACTGTGAGGCATATGATCTCAAGTGGGATTGTCTCAGTTGACTATGTGAAGTCAATAGATAATCTAGTGGATCCGCTAACCAAAGGGTTAAACCGAGATCAAATGACTAAGTTGCTAGAAGGAATGAGTTTAAAATCCACGCTCTAAGAATGTTTGTAGTGGTAACCCAACCATGATGACTGGAGATCCCAAGAACTTGGTTCAATGGGAAAACTAAGCTACAAACGTTCAGTTTGGTAGCACTTGGAAACTTATAAGTGAACCTTTCCCTGTGAGGAAATCAAGTGCATACCTGTCAATGTGGTGAGGATAAGTCCTATGACTTTTAATGATTCCTAAACCTAATGAGGTTGAGTATGGCAGGATACTCGGAAGAGGAGATCACCTATATAAGTGAGAAGTGGGGGCCGCTTCTAAGAGATACTTATGAATTTAAAGAGGTTGTCCATGGCCTGAAAAGGACACAAACGTGAGAACAGATAATGTTTGAGACATAGCTGTTTTCGATACTATTGTCTTGGTATACACTAAGGATGTATGGTTCAAGGCATCATGTCCACTAAACAGCCGGTATACTCGATAGTATTGGAATATGGAAGGTTCAAAGTCACAAGCCATCTGTCATGTTGCAGTTGTGTTTCTCGAGAACTGGGCTGCTTGTCTGCATACATGCATGCACTATTTTCACTCATGTGGGGGATTGTTGGAAAATAGGATTTAATAAATTGAGTTTTGACTCATTTTATCCGATTTTTTATGACCGGGATATTTAATTTTGGAGGAATTAAATACCATACGATTGTTCTATGTTGTGAGTAGATAATCGTAGTATTTTTATTTGCTCAAATCCGATTTTCAGTGAATGAGAAATAAATGGTTGAAGTTGGTCATACGATTGGGCATTTATGGTGTGTGGGATAATGTGTTTAAGACACATTAAATAATCCCACATTGATTTCTTAATCAAGTTAAGAAGTGTATTTAAGTGTATTAACACTTAAGTGATGTAATTAAGTGCACAAGGATGTGGGCCATGAGCCCACACGCGCGCGCCCGTCTGTGCCCGTGCCCGGTGCCCGATGCCCGTGCTCTGCTCGTCTCATCTCGGCTCGGCTTGTCTCGTCCTCGGACTTGGATCTTGGCAATTGGACTTTGGGTGGACTTTGGGCGTACGTGGGCTTCCGGGGCTTAGCCTTACCAGTTTTACGGTACAGAAACGGTCGGGTCGTGGAGCGGGTCGGCGGATCGGCTATCCGGGTCGTGGGTGCACTTGGTGCATGGTGCTTGTCCATCTTTGAAGGGTGTAACTCTCATGAGGTAAGAGCCTTCAAGTGAGTAACTGCCACCTGGAGCTGGTGGAGCCTTCAAGTAACTGCCATCTGGAGCTGGTGGAGTTAGTGGGATGAACTGTAACCGAAAGTAACTTCTGTCGGGAGTCAAAGTCTGCAGCTGCCTTGGACACATGTTGGGATCCGAGCCGACATGGGATACCTGTTGGGATCTGCAGAAGGTAACTCCTAGAGGGCTTAATGGCAGAGCTGTAACTCCAGGGGGTTACAACACCTGGTTTGAATGCCCTCAAACCCTAGCTGTCCCCTGCAGTGGAGATGTGCTTATAAATAGGACATCCTGCATGGTTCAAGATGCTACATTCTGCACAATCATCTTGCTTGCATACAAAATTCCCTTCGAGTCTACAGCCTCTCAGTTTTCGACATTGTTTAGTTCGCCGGAGCCTTGCCGGACTTGTGGTGCTACTGTCGGAAGGACGAAGCCGTTTCATCTTTGAAAGACAACCGCCAAACCGTGAGCACTAGCCGGGGCGTATTTGTCTTGCAGAGAGAGGACCCCTCGACTCGGCTTGCCGGAATCTGCCATATCGGTTCCAGTTTCTATTTGCTTTGTTTACTTTCAGTTTATATTGTAATTGCTCTACTTCTACCTCTTCTTTCTTGCACTTCAGTTGTAACATTTCAGTAAAGTGTAATACACATATAACAATACTCACCCCCGTTTCAAGATATGTTGTTTTAGAATTTTCCACATAATTAAAATATATTTTAACAAAAATATTCTTCTCTTTCCAACTCATATTAAATTAATTAAGATATATTTCCCTAGTAAATATAGATTTCTCTCTTTCCCTAATAAATACAGAGTTAAAATTAAGAAAAAAGAGTGTGAAAATATGTTAAACTACGTACATTTTAGGATAAATTATTATTTATATATCAAACTATTCCCATTTTCTCAAATCTATCCTAAACTAACACTTTTATCAATTAAATAACTATTAAAAAACCAATAAATTTATCCCTTGATGAAATTTTTGGCCAAATATTATCTTATGTTTTGGTTAAATAATTGGGTCTTCTTCTTGTTTTGTAGCCAAATTGATAATACCTATCACATAATATATTTATTCTAATTTTTAGGACCTTTTTTAACCCGATTTTGACCAACTTTTTATTTTCATATATTTGGTATTTATGAAGTTAATTATCTTTGGGATCATATACGAAATAAAAAAATGTGTATGCTATCATGTTCTCCAAAAGTAATATATGAATGTACGCATGTATGTGCGTGCAGATATTATGATTTGTTTTTGTGAAAGAAGTAAAATGCATGTAGAATCAAAAATAAATTTAACGAATACAAGGTAAAGCATGACATTGTAATAAATTTGAACATAAATTCTGAATTTTTTTTATATAAAAATAAATTTTGTTTGAGCAAAAAGGTAAATAAAATAAAAATGAATTTCCTCAGTAGAATTTGTATCTATCACCAGGCCCATCTGACATTGGTCCCCTTCAAACCATTATTATAACTGATATATAATAAAGTAGACATTCGTATTTATCGAGCCCTACTACCATTGCCATATCTAATATCTTGAATTCTTGATGATGAGACAGAACTGTCTTTACCTCTTCAATCAAGAAACATGAAATTTCCCAATTTATCCTTTTGAAGTTGAGAGAATTTTGAATTCACACATTCTTGTATTAAAATTCCGTAAACAAAGGTGCACACCACTGCAAAAATGGGCCCTCCGTGTATTTAGATTTTCCTTCTTTAGAAAAAGAAAAGGGGGAAAAAAATCATCATCGGATCTCTTTAACGGTCAATAAATTTCAGAAATACAAATATTTAATGGGATTGAAGTTTCAGAGTAGACACACTACAAATTGAGAGGCACTAGCAACATTAGCTTTAGAAAAAGCACATCTTTTTCTCAAACATGCTTTCTTGAACATTTCATTCATATATTATCATGTCTCACAAGGAGTGCATAATGGTAATGATCATCCTCCAACAAAGTAAAAGCTACCTATCAATCATTATTCATTACACATAACTCTGTTCAATCACTCACCTAATCATTCCGTAAAAAATGCCGTTAAAGATTGAGGGAAACGAGTCAAGACCTCAAGTGTAGAACACTGTCAACGTAGATTACTCCGAAACATTTCTTGTTCCTGGGAATCATGGCGTGACTCTTCGCCTTCTGGCTAGGAGAAGTCAAAGATGGCATAACACAGTCGACCAATTATCTTATAGTTGAACGAGCACAGCACGTTTACTGAAATTTACATAATCAAGAAGAAGAGAGGGAGCTATACTTCAATTTCTAGTCTCAATCTTTCACTACAGTAAACATGAGAATATCTCATCTTTAATCGATCATATTCCTAAGGAACCATATATGCATATAAGTGCATCATAAATTAAATTACACACCGGCATGATCTTGTTTCGGCTATGGAGAAGCCATGACCGAGAGTATACAATTCTCAAGAAATTCCTAATAACTTTTAACTCTGTAATCCTGAAAATGAATATACGAATGAGTTGGTAAACAATTCATACTTCCAAAGAAAAGATTGCTGCATTTAGACAGATGAGTGGTCATGCTCCAATTTAATATTATGTTCATGTATGGAGCCATAGGCTCGTAGCACATGCAAAGACATGGACAACCATTTGTACCTAAAGACTAACTAGTAATTAGTAGTAGCGAAAGAAAGATTAAACTGAAGACATAAATATCTTTTGCAAACAATATACAGCTTACTTCATTTAGTGGTAATCAGACTGGGTTTGGGTGCATATGAATCTCTTGCAGCAGAAGTAATCGGGCACGATTGATAGCAGCAAAACACAGGAACAAATGCTCCTCAAGATCCACAAGCTGTTGGACAAAGTTAGGGCGGTTTCTTCGGAACTGCTTTAGTATCTCTTGAATGCCATACTTGTCTCGGCCTCTCTCTAGTCCAAGATGAATAAGAAGCCTGTCATTTTCCACTGCAGCATGCAGACGGACCACCAGGCGATCAATGGTGTCTAGATCATTCTGAAGGACATAAGCACCCTTTGCAGCAGCATCAAGCTGAGCTAGACGGATTTTTTCTTTCTTAGTCATACTTGAAGGGAGAATGGCAGGGCATATGGGGATCGCAACAAGGGCAACAAGAGCATGAGTAGCTATGGTCACAGCTGATACAACCACACCCACAGCAGCAGCTATCAAACACAATGCACATCCTGTTGAGCAGTGACGTACTAGATGAAGCTTTGATTGTGATTTTCTGAGATCATGGTCTAGCTTCTCTCTGAGCTGGGTCAAGCACTGACGCGTATTATTGAAGCTGTTTGAGTTCAGGGACAGGAAGGGATTCTCAACGCAGTCAAATTGCACAAATAAATTAAATGCCAAGTCGCACTGGGAAGGGGTGAGGGAATAGTAGTCAGAATGGGTATCTACTGGAAGGTCATCAAGAAAGTTATGTATAGGAGTGTAGAGGAGACGAGCATTATGGATCCTCTGGTAGAGGTAGAGGTATAGACGGGAACTATTCTCACTATGATCAAAGTAGGTTGCAACAAGATAAGTAAGAGAGTTGGGCTTAGTAAGTGAAAGTGCCTCTTGAACACACTCACGGCTTGGTCGAAGAACCTGTTCCAACAGCTGAGATTCCTCAAAGACATCCACATGCCCTGTGACTACATTTTGGTCGAGAGAACTACTGTCTTGGTCAAATTTTCTCCGAATCTCACTATAAGAACTTGTTTGAATTGCAAGATAGTATTCTCGAGTAAGATTGACAGTGGGAGAGAGTTGGACACTTGATGTCGGTGTATTATCTGCAGAATACCTTGTATTAGTTTTAAATAATCATGGGCCGATTTTGACAAATAAATAAATGCCAATATATGAAAGAACAAACTGGTGAGAAACAAAAGTTACTTCAAGGTTGCCGAGAATGAGATGAGAGTGTTCCTGAGATTAACTTCACGGACTTTCATTTTTCATGGGAAGGAGTAGATCCGGATTTTCTTTCCTTAGAAGCTTACCTTGTGAAGCAGGGGGTGAAATATAGTTGTTTATTGATAGAGGAGTGGAAGGCTTCAGACACGATAGTGACGGTGCTTGTCCTCTCATGTGGGATATCCAGCAAGACTCAAAATCATATCTAAACAAACACAGGTGTTCAGTAGTCCACCAGGAAGCATGTGACCTGCACATTCTTATAAAAAGTAAATATTCCGGTATTCTTCTACTCTATCTTGAGCTATATGAAGTGCATGATGGCTATATCATACAAATAAAAAAGAAAAGAGAAATTAACTGAGACAAGTAAAGAGCATTTTCTAGCCTCAAGATACGTCTGAGAATAGAGACCACTGCTTTCAGAATAATCAATTACAATGAAATACCATGCAGAAAGGCATCTTCGAAAAATCTATTACAGAGACATTCTCTTTCATAGCAAATAGAATATACAACTAGCTAGTATCTGTGACATTCAGCATGAGGCCATGAGCACATGAAAGTAACTAACAATCATCTGTTGAATCAACAAACATATAACGATCATTGCATAGCTAAGAAAATGCATCAAACACCTACATATGCATTACTTTAGTTACTAAGAAAATGCATCAAACACCTACACATGCATTACTTTGGTTGGCTTATAGCAGCGAGCATACTAATCATGTACACAAGTCAAAACAACACCTTGAATCAATCACATGAACCACATCATGCATTCCAATAACAAATCCTACAAATAATGAATAAGAAATCAAACATACAAATCCTACAAATAATGAACAAGAAATCACACATACCATGTAAGTGGAATCTCATACATGCAGAGAAAATTATAGTACTCGTTGAAAGGAACTCTTCAAGGGTCCAAGGCTTAAGAATGTGAAACAAAAGTCTTAGGCAACCAAAAGTACTGAGTACTGACACGGTATGAAAGGTCTGCCAAGCTTCTTAGTTCATGTATAGTTTTGAATTATTCTACAGGCCCACTATTGGTGCAAGAGAACTCCAAGTCCTAGAAATGACATCAAAATAGCAGGGAAAAGGATAAAAGCTCATTTCATTGTAGGAGTAGAGAAAAACAACCTAACAAAAAGTCAACAATTACCCGAAAATGGTTGCTTGTTATTTGTTAAGGAGGAGCTAAAGATAGGTAACCTTGAAAAAATTTAGCCAAATAGGCTGAGATAGAATCTTTAGCTGACAGTTCTCTTATGGACAATGTCCAAATGTAGGTAATTACCCCTATCAGAACTGAATGGAGGTTGAAATAATGCAACACTACATTGCGGAGTACTACACGAATCCACCTTGTTGCTAAACAATATTGGATTCCTTCTCCAACTTCCTCAGCCTGCCAGATTACAATAACTTACTTTCCCGCACAATGAATAGCAATCAACGTCAACATCGAGACCCTCAAATTGTTTTTTCAGTAATACAATCAAATTTCCACATACATAACTACAAATAACACGAAATATCCAAAAATATTAAATCTTCAGAACTACCCTAAAGAAAGATAGCACAGCGGAAAGCGCAGTAAATGGAATAAAGAAAACCAAGCAAAAATTACAATTAAAAAAAAACATGCAAAACCCAAATAAAACACGGACAGGGAATAATCGTACATTTCTATTTAAAATCTTATTACAAATTTGTAACTGAACAATGCACCTTTGGACAAAATTGAAACTTTGGAGGTTGCGTGGCGAGAGAACATAAGAAAATCGAAGTGTGTGAAGGTTTTAGACTTTAGTCGGTGAATATGTACATACGCGTAAAAACTCAAGAATGGTCAATTTGATTAATATTAGAGGGGTTTTGTAAGGGAAGTCTTACCGGGCTAGGATAGGCCCGGATAAAGATACATGGGCTGGACGGCGGTGTTCGCAGCACCGGTGAGGAAGCTGCAGTGTGAGGGTGAGGCCAAGACTTCAGGGAATTTACGCTTAGATTCTGTCGTGTTGGAACTCAATTCCACATTCAAATACATATATAAATGTAATTTTATACTATTGAATACATATATTATATATGGGCCGCACTCGCGTCAGGTCGGCCCGACCTAGAATTGTAAACAAAACAAAATAAAACTATGCTGACGTGATTAATTTTTCCCAAAACTTCATTTTTAATGGGATTTATGCAAAAAATATACAAAACTAAAGGTTTTTTGTTTTTTTTTCCTTCCATTTAAGATGTCGTATGATCATATTTGGATAAATAAATATGAAAGAAAAATATAAAATATTCATTTTTCATTATATACAAACTCAAAATTAAATTATATTCTAAAAAAAAAAAAAACCCAAATTGAGATATAGTAAGCTTAACTAGGAATAATAAACCCAAATTAAGATTTAATAAATATTAATTTAGATGAAATAAATTTTAATTGAGATGAAATTCATATAAGTCAAGTATTAGACTTGTACTTTTTAGGGTTAGAAGTGATAATTTTCCTTAATTTTTTTGTGGATAATTTTACTTGATTTTAGATGGTCTCTTTGAAGTATTTGCCATTATAAATTGATTTTTTTTTTTTTTATAAATGCAATATATTGGTAATTTCTCATTCCTTATTTGTCGCACAGAACAGATATGAAGATGCTGAAGATTGATCAACGATTCTTGATTTTCCAATGTGAGGGAGAGAAATATGCGAAAAATTTAAAGAAATTAGTGAGGTGGAGAGGAGATTTCGTGGAAAAGTTGGAGTAAGCATGAGAACTTTCATGTTTATTCCTTTACTCATTATAAATTAAAATTCTGAATTTATTAGAACTTATATGTTTACTCACACACCCGATCCGTGGTATTGAGGAGATTCGAACATGTGACATTTGATCTCCAAGCAACCTCACTTCATCACGAGGTCATCCCCACCCACAACTATTCTTTTATTCATTATTAATTAGAATTTTGAATTTATTAATATATACCCCATCAGATAGGGTGGATGTTCCCCAATCCCCATATGATATAGTTCTAATTGGTGATCGTATAGTGTATTTAATAAATTTTACTATTTTTTTAAATTATAGGAGATTTTTTTTAAAAAATAAAATTGAATAATGATCATTGAATTTGTTACAAGGTAGAACAGAACACAGAGCAAGACGTTGATCAATTTTATCATGTAAAGACTTTTATTAATTTCTTCTATCGACAATATAACAAACGAACAGCAATATTAAACTTGTGGTAAACTATATACTACTAAAATCTATAATTTGTAATTTTCAATATGTGTTGGTACAAACTCAAGGTTGAAGACAATCCGCAGCAGGAATTGATAGATGAGAAGTTCCATGAGCGTTGATACAGTGTGCTAATCTCGAAGAAGAATTTTGCACACCAACGCCTTTTATGTCGACCTCATCGAATACTATATCCGTGCATGGAACTAACTGTCTGGCTGTAGCTCAAGTTGATTATACCATTGTTGTGGGTAGGGCCGATTCTGACATTTTAGAAACCTATGACAAGAAAAAAAAATGGACCTTAATATATTTTTTTTCACAGGCAATTATTCCACTATTGTCTTAATCATTCTAAAACTTAAAAAATGCAATCAACACATAAACATACAAGAAATCGACAAGTATCAAAATAATATAGCAATCAACAGTTATAAACATACTACAAGAAAAATACAAATATCAAATCATTATTGAAATAATATAAATCTTCTAGTATTTTGAAAAGCAAAATCATTAATAAGGTCATCAAAGTCAAGTTTTTCTAATATCTCATTTTCAATGCTTAAAATTGATAACCCATTTAATCTTTCTTGAGACATAGTTGGACACAAATATGATTTTATCAATTTGAGTTTTGAAAAACTTCTTTCTGCTGATGCTACGGTAACCGGTATGGTCAACAATATTCTATATGCAATACGAACATTAGGAAAACATTCTGAAATTTTAACAAACTCAAGAATTTGAATAATTGACTTTATATCTGTTGGTAAACACATTTGTAGCACTTGCAATTCAGAAAATAAATCATTAGCATCAATATCAAATTTATCATTATGTTTCAAGGCATCTTGGAACTTAACAAAACATTCATTCAATGTATTCTCATCCAATGAAGATAATTTATTATGATTAAATAAAAAGCCAAAAATATCTTGAAAAACTTCCAATTGTTCAAATTTATTCTTTAAAGATAAAATAACAATATCAACAACAACAATAAAATAATTAATTTAAAAGACTCCTCAGCAGATAATAAATTATCTCCACAACTATTTTCATCAAATTGTTTCTTCCTATGAATTATACGTTTTTTAGGAAAAACATGATCAATTTCCATTTTAGACGCAAGCTCTTTGGCAAATGTCATGGCCGATTGAAAGCCTTCTTTTTTATATTTTTCAAAATAAGAAATCAAACATTTCAAAACAATTATTGTTGTATCAATTTGCATATCTTCATATTGTAATTTTTTACCAATCAAATTTATTTTATTCAAAATATTATGCCATATAGTCATGCTCAACAAAAATTCAAAATTCTCAAGTTCATGAATCACTAAAGACTCCGCCCCACTCCTAGTTTTGGCATCTTCACTAAATCTTATTAATTCCATTAGAGCATCTCTTATCTCATTAGGTTGAGTTATTATAGCTGCAATGCCATTAACATGACTTTCCTACCTTGTTGTTGATAATGACTTTCAAGTTAGTTGATGAACATGATCTTGAAAAATTTTCCACCTTTTTGTAGAACTAACAAATAAAGTATACAAGCGTTGTACAATTCCAAAAAATGAGATAGTTTTAACAGAAGAATTTACCATATCACATATTGTTAAATTAAGATAATGCACTTGGAATGATTTAAAAAAATATCTTTTGTACACTCTGATATTTTCCTTTCATATTGGAACCATTAATCATAAGCTTGTCCCCTCACATTATCAATATCAAGTTCAAGTAATTGTAAAGCATATTGCATTTCATTAAAAAGAGCTAATCCAGATATATCCACCACTTCTAAGAAATCAATGATATATTCATCTACCTTTATTTGACAACCAAACATATCCACGCATCAAATTATTAAAGTCATTTGTTTATTATGACTTGCATCTGAAGCACAATCAAGTATCACCGAACAATACTTTGTCCTTTTTATTTTTTCAATTATAGAAATTCTAATTTTAGAGGCAAGTATTGATATCAACTCATTTTGAATATTGTGATCAAAGTAATGATAGTGAATTTCTTTGTTCTGGACACGTCTAAGATGCTCTTGCATTACCAAATCAAATTCTGCAATTGTTTCAATTAATCTAAAAAAGTTACCATTAATCTTTTGATAAATCTTTTCAATCTCCTCACGAAAAGCCAAATTACACGATGCAAGACATTTTACAATAGAAATAATTCTTATTAAAACTAGTTTACAATGGTCTTTCTCTTTTTTAATTTGCACTTGTAACTCTTTATCAATTGTTACATTTCTTTTCAATCTAATTTGCAAATCAATCTAAGTTCTCATATTGTTAATATGCTCAATATTATTCTCATGATTTTTCAGTCTGTCACTTAAATGTTTCCAATCATTCAAACATTCATTAGCTAAGAGATTATGATTTTGAATCGATTTAAACAATTTACAACAAAAGCAATATACTTTGTTTGTATCTTTTGAGTACACTAACTATTTTCTATCTTGATTTTCTCCATTTTGTAGTTTTCTTGTATAATGAGAATATGAAAAATGTCTAGAAAACTCATCGAGAGCAAATTTGAGATTATTCTCTCTTAAAGGACCTTTCTCTACCAAGAGATCTCTAGTTTTATTATCAAGATTCTCTCAAGTTCTTGGATCAAATATATTCGAAGTATGACTATTTTTTTCAAATTCATGTTCACCTTCAATTACATCAACTTGTTCATTCAAAAAAACTTTTTCACTCTCAATTACATCAAATTCTTCATTCAAAACAACTTCTTCACTCTCAATTACATCAACTTCTTTGACCGAAGAACTAGTTTTAAATTTTTTTTTATCAAGAGCTCATGTTTGAGTTTTAATTAGCTCATCAATTCCTTTTTTTTAATCCCTATGTCACAATAGCAAGGTCCCTCTTGCCTTTTTAGGATGTCCCAATAGCAAAGTCCCATACCAAAAAAGAAAATAATTAGTGTCCTAATTAAAGAGGAACTCACTTACTTTATATTACTTTTGATTATAATACTCCTTAATGAAGTGGAACCCACTTACTTTATATTGCTTTTGATTATAATACTTCTCCTCCTTAATACTTATGCCCAATAGCAAGAGGACCTTGCTATTGAGACGGAGGGAGCATTTCTTTTCTGACTTCCAAACATATGTTTTTTTAGATATCATGTTTACACTACAAATTACTTAGCAACAATGCACAATCACAACCAATTACCAATCAAAAAATAACCCAACACAATGAAATCGAGAACTAACCTTCCTACTCTAGAACTCACCAGAGCTGTAAGAATAGAAAAAATATCTCAAGTCCACAAGAGACACAAATGTTGTTACGTAAAGGGTTTATGTAACAGGAATACTCCATATAATAAATAACATCAATTCATATACAAAAATTGTGTAAAATACACAGCTATCAATGTAGCAAAACTATGGTGAGTAAGGTCGTATCCACATAGATTGGCTAAGTAATCCGACTAAGTATCTAATTGCGTCGTTTCACTTTATCTAGATAATGAAATTAAAAGTTTGATTTTTGATAAACTAAATACTGTAAAATAAATAAACAAGTCAAGCACAAGAAAACTGGATAAGTAGATAAAAAGACAGATCCTAAGGTGTTGCTGTTAAATGAATTTTCGAATTTTTAGATAATTTATTAAACCAATTTAGTTCTAAATATTGTAGGAGAATCACTCAATTAATCACAGCTTCTCTCTCGAGTAAGTTATGAAAATAGATTATATTCTAATTCTTATCTCTCGATCTCGAATTATTATCTAACTCCAATTAGCACCTCAGATTTATTCTCGTCACTACACCTACTAATCTCTCGATCTAACATACTCGTGTTATGCAATCCTATTCCGTTAATCTACTAACCTCTCTCGAGTGAATAATAAATTAACTACTATAACATCCTAAATTCTATAATTTAAAATGTCACTCTTTCTATTCTTTAGAGCGGAGTAAGCAAATAAAATAAATTGAGCATTTTTTTCTAAGACAATCATACAAGAAATTCGAAGTAGGAAAATGAAACATATACAAATTTCAAAAAATTTGTTTGAAACACCTATATTTTTCAAATAGCCTACAATAAAATTCTAATTCATTCCAAAAGAAGGTTTATAAATTCTAAAATATGAAATTTATACTCGACACACTGATAAAACCATAACGCTCAACTATTAGTTTAAGTTAGTCCAAAATACTAAACAAACACATAATACCAAATTTAAAATCATTTATTTTAAGCAACATGCCTAAAAGTTCAAATTAAGTAACTAAAACGTATAGAGGAAATACATCCCCATTTCCTTCACGCAGTTCCAAGCTCATTGACCTGAAAACATTTAAAAATATGGGGTGAACACTCTTAAAACGTACTCAGTGGTGGGGATTGTGGGCATTTCTTTTTATTTATCCAACTGAAATAAATCGCAGGAAATAATGGATTTAAGGTACTCTTCTTCTGATTTTAGAATACATCTTGAACTGTGCACATGACATATTCTGGTGCGTACAAAACGCTTCTATGCGTATGAAACGCTATTTTGTGCGTATGAAACGCTATCCACATTCCATCCGTGATAATTCAAGTTGGATTAAAAACATTTCTATCTCTAAAAGCATATATCATATACTTTTATTTCAAAAATAATAATTTCACCCATCTGATAATCGAGAGCACCTAAAATTAAGTAGAGAATCACACAGTAGACGAGAGTCTTAATTACGCCGCACCTAGTTTTAAAATTATTTCAAATAAATCATTTAAGCCAACTATAAATTAAGTAAATCTGAAAATAAGAAATTTATAGGTTTATTTAATCAACTTATAAAATCAGGGGCTAAAAACTCTATTATGAAAAGTTTATGGTTACAATTTGAGTTTAAAATAATGAGATTGGGCTAAATCTATGGCTCATAACTTTCTGGGGTAATATTTCTAATATTTGAAAACTAGTAGATCCCTAGGTAGAAATAACTTATTTATAATTAAATCATCTCCCCACTCTTCTCAAAATAGACGAACTGTACACAAATCATTTTCCCCCAAATTGAAAAACCAAAATCTCTCTCTCTCTCTCTCTCTCTCTCTCTCTCTCTCTCTCTCTCTCTCTCTCTCTCTCTCTCTCTCTCTCTCTCTCTCTCTCTCTCTCCCTCCTACGAGTCTCCGACGAGCTCACCGTCTTCCTTCAATGGCGAGGCCACTCGATCTAGATGAGCTCAACTGACTCAAACAAGACTCGAATTCATAACAGAGATCACACAAGAAAAACCCCAAATTCGGAAACAAAATCAAATCCCTAATTCCTACTCTATTCTTCTACCCAGATCCGGCGAGCCACTTCGCCACTAGCGGCGACACGAAGACCATGAAAAGGACCTACAGCTGCACTTGCTATGACTAAGACCGACGACTCCAGCCCTGAACCCGTTGCCACGACCACGAATCTGACATCCCCCAACTCTCTCTGATTCGGATGAGAGCCCAGCCCTAACTGTCATCCACACTCTTCTTCTCGACTTCGGCAAGCTCATCTCTACCCGCCGACTACTGACACAAAATGACTCAAACTGCCAAGAACCTCCGCAGCCAAGGCAAACTTCACCGCGACAGTTCAATCCGGACAAGGGACCTTTGCTCCACTCAACATCATGACTCAGTCCCGCAGACTCACAACCTGTACACACCAAGACCCAGCCTCGACTTCTTTTTCCCATTTTTCTTCTATTTTTCTTAATTTCTAATCTATTTATTTCTCTAAAATTCTTTAGTTTCCAAAATTTGAAACTCTTTATGTTGTCCATCAATATGAAATTCATGTGTGGGTGTACATGAGAATACATTTGACCAAATTATATGATTAGTGAGTGATATATGCTATGTTGGAGAGTTTGGAAAAATCAAATTGATGATGGTTCTTATTTTGGTATTGTGTTGGTGAATTATGATGTTGAAGTTGGAGGTATACAGAGATGTGAATTCGTGGTTTTTGGTTAATTAAAATTGGGAAAATATATTGAGGTTAATAGTGTGTAATTTATACAGCAAACACAAAAGATTGAAGTGAAAATAAACTTACCAAGAGGATTGAATTTGCTGCAGCACTTATGATTTGAAAAGTTAAGCAATCGATTCTTTGCAAAAGAAATGATGGATTTGCTTTGAAACATAAATTCCAGTCGAAAGGGCTTAGTGAAGTCATTGGGTAAGATATCTCATTTTTATGTTAAAAATTAGAATGCAGAGCTGTACTCTCATGGGACTTGATTAACAAATAAAATGACATATGTATTTCTGATTTTTGCTGAATGAGCATTATGTATATGTACGTGTCAATTAATGGAGAAAGGAGAAACACTAATTTTCATCCTAACCATTTATTTTAATAAATCATTTAATAACCCTTTCTAAAATAATAATTAACAAAATAAACCTTATTTAAATAAACAAGATCCGAAACCATTATAAAGTTCAATAATAAATTTTTAAAATCCAAATATTAATTCCAAATATTTCTAATACTAGAGGTGCAACTTTGGATTCCATCAAGTCCAAATAATTCTATCGAACATTACCAATAAATTAAAACTCAAATTTAAAGTAATTAAATAATTAAATAATTTAAATCACGTAGAAGCGGGTTGTTACAACTATACAAGGGTGAAAGTTGATCAATTCAATCACACAAGACAGCATAAATCAAGGATGCATAAACAAGAAATAGAACAAAACATAAATTACTTCAAATCATTAAATCATTAAAACATTCAACAACACTAGGATCTCTGGAAATTTAGCTACTCATATTGTATTCAAAATTTAAAGACAATAAATACAAATAAATAGTCAACATAGTAATCCCGCATGAATAAAGAATAAAATAAAACTTAGTCTATGACGTGCTTCTTCAATCTCTCTGTAGTCTTTTCTCCGTGTTCTCCACAATGTTCTCTGCTTTCTCTACAGGGTAAGAGTTGTGAATTTCCGTGCAAAGGAAACCTTTAAATAGTTAGAGATGGTCCAAGCCCGAGATGGAAAGGAACAGGGCCAAAAAGAAAATCCGCAGAAAAGACCGTAAAATAACACGGACCGTGCTAGCTTAGCACAGACTGTGCAGTCCTTTTGCAACCTTCATACATGCTTGTTTTGGCATTTTCTCATCCTGTTTAAATCTGTACTCGAGCCATCAAGTCTTGGAACTTTATTTTTCACTAACTTCTAATAGTTTTGATCCAATTTCCTACAAAATAGAACCAAACACCCATCTCGTCCAAACAAGTGAAATCGGGGATAAACATGAATTAATACTCACAGTAGATCAACAAAACAAATCCAAAATGAACTTTAAATTAGTGCAAAAAACCTAGTTTATCAATACTATAACAAAAATGTTTACTATATTGTTCAATGTTAATCGATTTAAATTACTTGCCATGTTTTGATTCTCACTCTGTTTTGAGTCCTAATAAAAGTGCAATTATTTACTAGTATTCCTTCAACTTCTTCGCAACTTTCATCTATTCCTAAACTCCAAATACTGCAAGAAACAAAAATAGAAATAAATATAAATGACTAAATTTTTAGAAATGATTTTGTTGAAAAAATCATTCCAAGATTCATACCGTATTCCATGTCCAGGGCCACATGTGATCCTAGAAATATATAAACTTGAGGTGCCTCCATTAATTGCGATACAGTCGTCCCCTATTAGGACAACGAGAAGATGATGATTTTGTAACTAGATATGAACTATTACTATAAATGGGAATATGTTGAAAGAAGTGGTATATATGCATACCAATTTCCATGACACAATCTTCAATGTGTAGATTTGATGAACGACCGATGTCTATGCCATCTGTGTTAGGACTTGTTGCAGCCGCAATTCTATGAAGATTTAAAATCTGTGAATTATCGCATGCATCTATTGAAATGTGGTTTCTTTGTATGTCCTTGTGTTTTAATCCACTAATTTGGAGTTTGTTGCAAAAAGAGAGTCTCATTGCCTACAATTTCTTATAAAAAGTTGTTAATGATATAATGATATTGGGAAAGATATCGAATTTGAATGTTGAACTTACAGTGGGTGTATTGCCTTTATTACCCTGAAATAGGTAATGAATAGACGTTCATTAGAATTCGAAACATCTTCTTTTTACATAGGATCTACAGTGTTCGGGTACTTCCACTATTTGTAATTGATGAATCTGAATTCCGATGGTAAGAACTTACATGACCCCACCAAGAATCTCCCTTCCCATCAATCACTCCTTGCTCATTTCCTGCCACAGAAAGTCTTTCAACTTGATGAAGATAGATTCACTCATCAACATTTTTCTACCAAGCTTCTCTTGGATATGTAATAATGGTTCCCAAAATCTACCTGCATAAATTTGCACAAGGTGTTACTTGAATCTTGAAATAAGAGAAACATTTTGTAATTTTCTCTTTTTTAGGGATTGAGGAAAACCGCAACCATTACCCGAGGGTGCACGATTGGTACGGCACATCCATTTCTTTTCTCATTTTTCTATATGTGATCAAAATGATGTTGCCTCCAAGAATTAATAAAAGAGAAAAAAAGAAAAGAAAAACACCTTAAAAGTTATAGACCTTAATTTGCACGGGCCTTCACATTTGATAGAAGATACCAAAAATACACTTTCACTAGGAACAATTACATTAGGATTTCCAGAGCTTTCGCTGAGGCTGTTGTCCAAGCTGACTCAAATGCCTGTTAACATGAAATAGTAATTAATGAATTGTTTTTCTATTTCTTTAGTGTATATTATAAAGTGGGGACACTCTCTTGTGCATAAGATGTATGGGCCTGGGCCCATCAGATTGGTCAGGCCCAATAAATCCCAATGGCCCTCCAAAAAAAAACTGCCCCATTTTAGGCGCTTGGACTCCACGCGCCATAATTTTTTTTTAGATTTTTTTATTATTTTTTCATTTTTTTTATTATTTTATTTTTTTTTGATTTTTTTGTTTTTTTTTTATTTTTCCCCCAAAATTGTATACCCTAAAATACAATTAGTGAACCCTAAAAATTGAAATGAATTAATTTAATTTTTTAAAAATAAATATAAATATATATCCTAAAATTGATTTATTGGACCATAAAATTAAAGTAAATGATTTTTTTTTTAATTCAGTGACTCGTCTGGCACTAACGCGTGGGCTCGTACATTGCGCTCGATAATTAATTTAATTTTTTGAAATAAATATAAATGGTAATTGAAAAAAAACACATAATTTTGAAATAACTATATACCCTAAATGGAATTAGTGAACCCTTAAATAAAAGTAAACAAATTTAATATTTTTTGAAATAAATATAACTCCTAATTGAAATTAATAAACCTAAAAAAACACGAACCCTAAGAAAACACAACAAAAATCAACAAAAAAATACTAAAAAAAATCCTAAAAAACCTTAAAAAACTATGAACTGTAAAAAAACCTAACCGAACCCTAAAACTTAAACATTAATTGGAATGAAAGAAATCACAATTTGAACTACATAAACTCATATAAGATAAGTAACAAACCAGTTACTTTTTAATGATATAAGTGATACTTTTTAAACTTTAAATGATATTTTTTAGTGTAAAAATTGATACTGATTTTTACCATTTTATTTTTTTTGCGGGTCAGGTTAACCCGCATTGATCCCAACCCGTTTGATGGATGTATGAGTCTTATTGAGGCTGGAGTGATGTATAGGGGTTTTGGTGTATAATTTATTGTTTTTATTTTAAGGGACTGACAATGTCATCTATATAATACGATGTTTTCGCATGTTCTTTAATGAATTGTATAAAATAAAAGAAAAAGAAAAGGAATCCAAACCTTAAAGTCCCGTATATCACATGATGATAACTCTAGGGACCGAGGCCTCAATAACACCTATATGGAAAACCTAAATCGGGAAAAACCATATGGGGGAAGAGAACCCCTCTAAGAAAACTGAAAAAACCAGGACCCTAAAAATCCTGTCAAACAGCAACATCAAAACAAGGAAACCAAGTAAAAATAATGTACATGATGACGAGAAGAAAAAACTAAATCAAACAACCGCTAAGGGTTCCAAAACGCCAATATTTGTTTAAAACCACGCATGCATGTGGAGGGTTTTCCACTATGATCATGAGAACCTCCAGTTCCATCCCAAAAATGCTTCACATGAGTGCTGAATTCAATCCACAGATCATAGCGCTTGATGTAAGCCCGAAGCTTTAAAACTAGCAACTAGATCCATATTTTTAAGAGCAGCCGTATTGGCTTCATCTAGCATAAAAGGAGTTAAATTCTCTTGTGCTTGAGCAATCTAATTCCCCTCAACTCCTGAATTTTTTAAATGGCCGGAGCGACGTAATTTGTAAGCTGATGGTATTACTTGTTTAGCATAAGTACGCTTAGGAGAAATGACAGGCTCTGAATAAGCTACAACCCCTCCAGCAGTCTGACTCTCAACCCTAAGCTTCTCAGATTCAGCACACACAGATTGAGAATCTATTTCAGATGATCCATCAAAGTCACTCATGGCATTCTGCTGCATTTCATCACTCAATTGAGAAGATTGCAGACCCTTCTTGCCAACATCTGAAAACTGCAATGAATCATTGACTATTGCAGCATGCTCATCAACTGAACCAGCCTCATCCACCTGCTGCGCAGATGCACCATCCCCAAACCCCGCACTCCCATCATTTGCAGTCTGCACATCATGATTAGATTCCTCAGAATCTGAGGCCCATCTCCTCAAAGATCTTCTCTTCTCCACAAGGGAAGCCGACTAATGAGAGTGGGCTCGACCTCCCATCTCTCCAGCAGAGTTCAACTTCCCATCCCCTACATGTTGAATAGTAAAGAACATCATTTTAGAGAGAAAAGATAGGAATTTGGAATCAGTCTTTATTTCTTGCATGTAAAAGGATATAATTACATTCTCTCTTATAGAGAGATCTTTGATCTGTTACAAGGAAAGAAATAAATTAAAATCAATCTATTTTTGGACGAGTCAATTTGATTATTTATTTCCTTGTTTCCTTCTAACACTCCTCCTCAAGTTTAGTAACGGGATCACCGATACTCAACTTGCCCAGAACTTCAGTGAAATTTATGGTGTTAACTGCTTTAGTCAAGATATCAGCTAGCTGATCCTCGGATCGAACAAATGGGAGCTCCACGATACCTCCCTCAATTTTCTCTTTGATGAAATGTCGATCTACTTCAACATGCTTAGTCCTATCATGTTGAACAGGATTCTTAGATATGCTAATTGCTGCTTTATTATCACAAAACAGTTGACATCTTTATTTTGGAGGAAATCCTATTTCAGTTAACAACTTCCGTAGCTATAGTACTTCAGTCAATCCACTTTTGATCCCACGAAATTCAGCCTCAGCACTAGATAGAGCAACAACCTTCTGTTTTTTTCTCCTCCACGTGACTAGATTTCCTCCCACAAATGTAAAGTATCCTCGGGTGGATTTTCTGTCCATTAAGCTACCAGCCCAATCTGCATCAGTATAGCCATGGATTTCCAGATGTCCATGCTTCTTGAGTAGAACTCCATATCCCACTGTGCCTTTCAAGTATCGAACAATTCTTAGTGCAGCCTCCATATGTTCCTTTTGTGGTTAGTGCATGAACTGACTCACAACGCCCACTGCATATGCTATATCAGGTCGAGTATGAGATAAGTAAATCAATCTCCCTACTAGACGCTGATATTTTTCCCGTTCTACTGATTCAACTCCATCCACAATCCTCAACCCATGATTCAAGATGATTGGAGTACTAGCTGGTTTGCAGTCAAGTAATCCAGTCTCAGCCAAAAGATCCAATGAATATTTCCTTTGTCGCAGAAATATACCATTTCTCGATCTCAACACCTCAACTCCAAGAAAGTACTTCAAATGCCCGAGATCTTTCATCTTAAACTATTTGAACAGATTGACCTTCAGATTGTCAATTTCTTTATTGTCATCCCCAGTAATGATCATGTCATCCACATAGATGATAAGGCAGGTAACCTGATTCTCTTCTTTTGAAGAACAAAGTGTGATCCGAGTTACTCTGTTTATACCCGTATCGAACCATAGCCTCTGTAAACCTTCCAAACCAAGCCCGTGGTGATTGTTTTAGGCCATACAAAGTCTTCTTTAGCCGAAATCCCTCACTTCTTCCAAATTCTCCTGGAAAACCAGGAGGTGCTTCCATATAGACTTCCTTTTTTAGTTCTCTGTGTAGAAATGCATTTGTCACATGAAACTGATGAAGTGACCAATCACGATTAGCTGCAATCGACAATAGAACTCTCACAGTGTTCATTTTTGCAACTGGAGAAAAAGTTTCTGAGTAATCCACTCCATAGATTTGAGTGTATCCTTTTGCGACCAGTCGTGCTTTGTATCGCTCAATTGTGCCATCAGGTCGCTGTTTGATGGTAAAAACCTATCTGTACCCGACTGGTTTCTTATTTTCTAGAAGTCTACACTTATCCCATGTATGGTTTCTGGCTAAAGCATCTATCTCTTTTTTCATTGTCTCTCTCCACTGACCGTGTTTCATAGCTTCCTCAATAGACCGGGGTGTCTCTTCTTCTCTTAGGAGTGCCACCTCAAAAGTTCGTGCTGTTTTAGTGAGGTTCCCTTCAGCATAATTCCCGACAGGATATTTTACTTTTCGACCAGTATGCTCTGGAGAATATCTTTTTGGTGGAATTCCCCTTGTACTTCGTGGTGGCAAAACATATTTGCTTGTTTCTGCTTGTGTTCCTGTATTTTCAGCACAACGAAGATCTTCCTCCTCCACATTGTGGTCAGCTATCCTGTCATTATTAGTCTCAAGAATAGGATAAGTCTCAACAGTTTCAGGGATAGGTACCTCAGATATCAGGAGTGGAGGGGATGTCTCGACATTGGCCTCAAGCTCTGTGGACTGCATAGTTTCAGGAGTCAGCTCAGCGGTGCTGTTAACCTCATCTGTTGGACCCATTGCCGGGACAGAACTTGACATTGACAGGGATAACCAGCTTAAGGAGTCACTTTTCCTAGTCTTCCCCTGACGACTAAGGTGGTGATAAAAATATTCAGTTTCAAGAAAATCACAGTTCATAGTGGTAAACATGTGACGAGTGTTAGGGTCATAGCAACGATACCCTTTTTGATGTAAACCATAACCGACAAAAACACATTTTACTGCACATGGGGAAAACTTATGACGGTTTTGCTTAGGGATATGAACATACACAGAACAACCAAAAACTCATGGTTGAAGTGTGAGAGCAACAGGAATTTTGGCATGAGTAGAAAGAAACTGCAACGGTGTTTGGAGTTGCAGAGCTTTGGTAGGAAGGCGATTGAGCAGATAGACAGATGTAGCCAGAACTTCAGGCCAAAGAACAGTAGGAGCACGAGATTCAATTAACATAGCACGAGCCATTTTGAGAAGAATTTTATTTTTCCGTTCAGCAACACCATTCTGTTCAGGGGTGTGTGGACAGGTGGTTTGATTAATCATTCCTGTGGTAGCACAGAAATGCTTCATATGGGTATTGACATACTCCCCCCCATTATCAAACCTTAAGACCTTAACTATTTTCTGGTACTGAGTTTGCACTAAGGCATGGAAGTGAGTAAACTTGTCAAAAACTTCGGATTTATGTTTCAAAAAAATAGATCCAAGTCATTCTAGAACAGTCATCAACAAAGAGAAGAAAATATTGAAAACCCTGACCCCCAATAACAGGGGCAAGACCCCAAACATCAGAATGAACTAATGAGAAGATATCAACAACCCGAGTATTGTTCAACTTATAAGAATTTCTATGGCTTTTGGCCAAAAAACAGGTCTCACAATACAAATCCTTAGAAATTACTAACTTAGGAAAAAGTAATTTTAAATAGCCCGTAGAGGGATGTCCTAACCGACGATGCCAAAGCCAAGCAGTCCGGTTTTCAGATCCATGAGTCAGCATCACAGCACCTTTTTGAGCTATCTCATCCACATAATACAGTCCATTTCACTCAATGCCACGCCTAATAATCGCCTCCGTCCTGATATCCTGTAAAATGCAAAAAGTAGGTTGCATTAGAAGGGTACAAAAGCTCCTTCGTGACATGGCTAATAGAAAGCAGCTTATGTGATAAAGATGGAACAAAGAGGCAATTAGACAGTCGCAATGTGGGGGATAAATCAATGGTGCCAGCTCCCTCAACTGGAGCTAATTCACCACTAGCTGTTTGAACATGAGTTCTCCGAGAGGGAGCAGACTGTACAATATCTATTTTGTCAAATGTCATGGTGTCGGTTGCACCATAGTCAAAAATCCACTGATTATTTTTGGATATTTCCCCACTGGACGTAGCACAAGCAATAGATGTATCTTCAAGGACCTGAAATTGATTCTGCAAATTTATAGGGGTCAAACTGCAAAATACCCCTTTCTTATTTGGCTTCGGTCTTTGAGGGGTCAACAAGCAATTTTGAGTATCTTTATTTGGAGGCAGATCGTTATTCTCCTCTTCATTACCTTGCGTTAGCCAAAACCCTAGCCTCCATTGCTGCCGCCTCTGAGCTTGCCTCTGCCCGACCACCGATGCTGCCTGCTCCGACATCGGTAGCTCGGTCGTCGCCGCTGCCACAACACCACCTCTATTTTTACTCGGCTGTTTTATTTTTTTCATATCATCCCACCATTCGGGGTAGCCGACCAACTGGAAACACGTCTCCCTCATGTGTTTCTTTATTCCACAGTATGAGCAGACAAGCTTGCTCTTGTCCTCCTCTGATTTCTGCGGCCACTGTCCTTTTCGGCTCCGATCTTTATCCCTTACTGCGAGCCCAACCCCTATGCCCAATGATGAGCCACCATCAGCGATGATTACCAGCCGAAGAATTCGGTCCCTGGCAGTCTCGCGCCTTACCGTTGCGTAGGTAAGGTCTACTGAGGGCAGAGGGTCCCGTTTCAGCAATTCCTTCTTCACCGGCTCGTGGATCTCATTTAACGCAGTAAGAAATTGGAACAATCTTTGATTCTGCACTATTTCGTTAAATGTTGCAATGTCTTTTGAGCATGTCATGGGGTTAGGTTCTCTGCGGTCGATTGTCATCCAAATCTCTTGGAATTTTTCCCATGTTTCCTCTACTGTATGTTCTCCTTGCTTCAATGTGTTGGCTTTTCTGTGTAAATCAAAAATTTGAAGGGAATCTGTGCCGCTTCCGTAAGTAATGGCTAGTCCGTCCCAAACGGCCTTAGCCGTGGGATATTTTGATACACTGTTGATTAAGTTTGCTTTCACATTCTGTACTAACCATGTGAAAACACACTGATCTTTTTGTTCCCATGTTTTGTATGTCGAATCTGTGGTGGCTGGAGGGTCCACGGTGATGTACGATGACTTTCCACTGCCACCGATTGCTTTTTTCATAAGGATTGCCCATAATGGATAATTATCTCCATTAAGCTGGAAGCCAATTGAGAGGGATTCATTATTGGTGGTTTGCTGTAGACCGAGGCTATTCTTGAGCATATTGGCTAGTTGGATTGTTAGTTCATTTGGGGTTTCACTAGTTTCTGTCATGATCGGTAGAAAACCAGAAGGTCGTGGAATGGTATACAGACGATGATGAGCTTTCTCTGAGTCTATAGATTCTATCCTGCTTTGATACCATGTTGAATAGTAAAGAACGTCATTTTATAGAGAAAAGATAGGAATTTGGAATCAGTCTTTATTTCTTGCATGTAAAAGGATATAATTACATTCTCTCTTATAGAGAGATCTTTGATCTGTTACAAGGAAAGAAATAAATTAAAATCAATCTATTTTTGGACGAGTCAATTTGATTATTTATTTCCTTGTTTCCTTCTAACACTACATGTGACTCCAATGCAGCAACATTAACTTGAGGGCTGCGGTTCTCCTCAACCTCAACAACCCCAGGTGCAGCCGCCGCAACAACTCTTCCCTCCTGACTAACAGCTGCATGTGAGTCATCAACCGGGGTAGTCAACTCCATAAGAACATCAAAAGCATTCGCAACAGGAGTAGGCGTTTTATTGTCCACTGCTGATCCCGGTTGAACAGAGCCTTCCATAGAGGAACCAAACGACTTAACAACCCAATCTTTCGTGGATATGTCACCCTTCTTAGAAGTTTTCCCAGCCTTTACTCCTCCTGTTTCCCCTTTCTTCGGTTTTTCCCCCTTCTCACTAACTCCCTCTTCACCATCATTAACCTTAGCATTAATCTTACGACATTTACTAGTAGAGTGCCCAACTACCTTGCATTCATTACAAAACAGCGGCAATGACTCATAATGCAAATCCACGAAAAAGGAAGAGTCACCACGATCGATCATAACAGAAGATTGCGGCATATGAAGCATGTCTATTTCAATTAAAACATGAGCAAAATGACCAACAACTCCATGCAGAGTATTGCCATCAATTTTCAACGGAGAACTAACTGATCTAGCAATTCCAACCAAAATCTCAGCGTGCCAATATTCAATAGGAAAATTGTAAAGTCAAACCCAAACCTGAGCTAATGTCAAATTAATCGTGTATGGTGTGAAGTCGGGCACCCAATCTCTGAGTCTCAAAATCCCACGCCGAAGATTCCACGTTTGATTTTGCCTCGTCGTCGCTTGATCAGTCGCACAGGAAAATTGGATCATGAAAAATCCTTTGCCCAACGATATTAGATTCCAATCCTTTGTAGAACTCCAAATTTTCTGCAGACGAGCCTTGAGATCAATAGCAGACCATGACCGTTCCCCTTTAAACATAATTAAGCGACCAGTTAAAGAAAACTAAAATTTCCCTAATTGTGCTTGATAAATGTCTTTCGGTATAGATATAGAGTTAAAATCTCCACGCTTAACAAGATGTATACGTGACATGGAAGTAGTGAATACGTCTGGGGGACGCTCAAGAATAGCCGAAGAGGTTGCGGCAGCGTAGGAACTCCCATGCTTCAAGAAAGTCGAGGAGGCAGCGAGATTAGGGTTCGCGCTATTAGGGATTGTGCGATTAGGGTTTTCTGTAGACGGGGAAGACGTGAGTATGGCCGGGTGTTTATCTTGAATTGAAGAACTGACTGCAGCGGCATAGGAGACGCCATGCTTCTCATGTGTCGAAGGAAGCGAAACCCTAGTTTGCGAATTAGGGTTCAAAGGATTTCGGGTATGAGGGTCAGAATTTTCTAAGATTCGAGAGGATATCTTAGGGTTAGCATAATCCAATGTTCATGAGGATCATTGGACGGAGGAACCGTGACCAGAGATGGCCGATTGGCTAGAGAAGATGGCCGCATAGTTAACGTAGACGGCGATCTTTGGAGGAGAGAAGAGAGCATTTTTTTTTTCAAAATGTTACTCAAAAAAAGAAGGAATTGAATTGTTTTAGCATGTTCTGAAACTAAAGAAAAAGACAAAATAGAGAAATGGAGATTAAAAAAGAAGAGTTGCAACAATTAACTTTTCAAATTAGATGTTAATTACATGTTACTTGTTGGAAGAAATAACAACATTAATACCCTTTTTTTAGTGGTTTTGAAAAGCATTTCATCTGTGTATGGATAAGAACATATATAAAATGATTTGCGAACAATTATGAAATAAAACAAAAAACAAGATTACCATTTCACAAACTGAAAAATAACCCAATCTACGATGATAAAATTAAAACCCAAATAAAAAGAAGGTAAAGTGATAAAGATACACCACAAAATTTCGTTGCATAAGCGGAAATTTAGGTAATTGTCCCAGATAAATTTGCCTAACCAAATCAGAATCAAACATAAATTTCGTTCGGATGGATCGTCTATTCTCGATCATCACACACACACACACACACACACACATGATGGGGAAATCTTTATATAAAAACAGTGAAATGAAGCCAAATCATCAACATCTTTTTTTCAATTATAAGTTGCAGAAATTGCAAAAACGTACTTATTTATATAGTAATATTGATGGAGGTAGCTGAAAATTACGCAAGCTAAGTAGGTAGTGAGTGAGCAGGCATAGCATGTTGATCCAAATAAGTAATGGCGACTGCAGCGTGCAGGGATGCTCCGACTGGAAGAGCATCCTCATCGATAATGAAGTGAGGCGAATGCAAGCCTTTGATCGACGACTTGATTGTTTGGTTTCCCACTCCGATCATGAAGAAAGCTGCAGGTATCTGTTCTGCGTAGAAGCTGAAGTCTTCGGCTCCCATTATCATGGAGTGGAGTTGCACGCCCCTCTCCCCGAGCAACTTCTCTCCGACCCTTTTAGCATGCTCGTACATCGTTGGATCATTGATGGTTGCTGGATATGGTATGAGTTTCTCCTCCATGAAATCCACCACAGCACTGCATTCATGCACTGCTGCTTGACCTTCAATCACCTGCACATACATCATACATATATCTTCATCAAAAACCAATAGATCCACAAACTGAAATCAATTAATCTATAACACACACCTCTTTAATCCTTTGCTTAAGGTAGGAATGGCTTTGGGAATCCAAGAACCGGAAAGTCCCACCAAATTCCACAGTCTCTGGGATAACATTCGATGCTGCACCACCTCGTACATATCCAATTGAGACCACCTAACAAAAAGAGAGCCAGTCCTTAATAAAATATACATGATATGAGAAAAAAGAGCTAGAGCTAGAGCTACCATATATATAGTAGAGAGTAGTACACTTACTCTTGAGTGGAGAGGATCAGTCTGACGCGAAATAATGTGCTGGAGTGCAAGAATCGCCATAGAAAGGGCAAGAACGGGATCTCTGGTTGTATGGGGGCTTGCTGCATGACCGCCTTTCCCTCGAATGATGACAGAAAAGCGGCCTGCTCCAGCAAGCATCGCCCCGGGTTTGGACCCCACTGTAGCAGTTGGCATATATGGATCCACATGTAACCCGAAGATGCCCTCAACTCCATCTAGAGCACCTTGCTTTATCATATGGTACGCACCAGCATGACCTTCTTCCCCAGGTTGAAAAACTAGTTTAACAGTGCCCTTACATATATATATATATATATCCAAATTCAGATCCCTCACCAGCCTAAAATATTCCATTTACTTGCATAACCAGATCAATTGTTACCTTTAATTTATTGCGGTTATTCTGTAACAATTTAGCTGCTCCCAGCAACATTGTGACATGAGCATCATGGCCGCAAGCGTGCATTTTCCCATCAATTTTGCTCTTATGCTCCCATTCCACTAATTCCTATCTCATCAACATAAGTTTCATCAATGATCAAATTGGATTTAAAATCAATCCAAACAACAAAACATTGAAATTCATCAACATAAGCTTCATCCAAAAAGAGTGTCTATCAACTAAATCAAACAGGGCTATCAACAAAAATGAAAAATCAGCAGAGAGAGAGAGAGACCTGAATTGGGAGGGCGTCCATGTCAGCTCTAAGAGCGAACCATGGGCGAGACCCCGAGCCAATAGTGGCGACCACTCCTGTTTCGGCAACGGGCCACTCATACTCAATACCTAGCGAATCAAGCTCGCTTCTAATGAGTTGACTCGTTCGCTTCTCTTCGAATGCTAACTCGGGGTATTCGTGGATTCTCCTCCGAACCGTTTTCAACCAGTCCAAGAACTCGGTGCCACTCGCCGATTCCAAGAGCTCCCGAGTCAGCGACTCAGTTTCCAGAGCATAACAGATTGAAACAACAAGGGTTAAGAGAGAGAAGCAAAACAACGGCAGATACCGCTTCATTTCGGAATCAAACAACTGCGCATTTCTTTCCTTCTCAACGCCCCATGAACTTTTCTTCTTTTTTAATATAATGTTTCTTTCCCCTCTTTTTTCTATTTTTAACAACGGGAGAAACGTACGCCATTAGTTAAGACTTAAGATACGGTTTAAATAGATTTTGTTTTACGTGTAAAACTACAACTATATAAAACGATTGATAAAGACTGATTTGGACTACTTTTATTGGATTATATATTGTGCAGTGTTCTTTTTCTTGTCTTTTTTTAATGGCGTAACATCATTGTTGTAAGTTGTAACAAGAAGAGTAAATCAATATTACCTGAACATAATCAAATAACGTAATATAGCTAGTCGATTTCACATGTACATATATATTGATGTTAATAAAAATAATATAATTATATAATTAGATTTTAAGAGCATAACAATATTATCTACTAAATATAATGAGTACATTTGGAGATAAGAAAATTATTATCGTCTAACCTTGAATTTCTTGTTAAATTCGGCCCTAAGTTATTTTTTAATATATTTGAGGGGGTGAATGTTGAATTTTGTTGGTCGAAGTTTGTGAGTGTTGGGAGTTGTTTTGATTAATTAATGGTGTTGGGTTAATGTTGTACGATGAATATTTAGTGCTTGAGGAGGGTCGCCGGAAGTCTACCCGCGGTAGGAAGACGCCTGTCACGAGATGGGCTGTTTTCATTTTTTTTAAAATTGTTGGGGCTAATTTAAGATATGCAGAAACTTGTGGGTCGGTTTTTGGAAATTAGACCAAGTATTGGGCTACAAAGGTATTTTCGTAAATTTTCAATTTGATCCTGAAGAATATCAAATTTATATTTTTGTTCAGTGTTACAACAAGCCTATATCTTCGAATTACGACTCAATCGAGACCCGAAAACACTTCAATTTTAACATGGAAGTTGGATTATTCTTGAACAAGTGCACTGTTGATTCATGATGCATACATTTCATGATTTTCGTCCCTTTTACTCCGCTCCAGGTCCGATTGGTCCAAAAAATTAGGAAAACATTTATTAATGTATTAATAGCATTTAGATTTTAGTAAATGTCTGAGACGAAGTCTCTAAGTTAGAATCATGTTAGTTAATTTTGTAGGTCAAGGAGTAGCAGATGCATCAGAAGAGGTTTCTCAAATATTTACATTATAATTTTTAGGGATTTCAAAATGGGGAACAAATTGAATAATGAGACAAATTTATACTATATATAAAAACAGAATAAATCTAATTTTGTCTCCAATTTTATGGCAATTTTGTATATTTTATTAGTTTTGAGGGTAATAATGTCAATCTACATTGTTCTTATCTATCCGATGTAGTTTTTCTGTCGGTTGATCCTCAAACGCACATTCTAATGTTCTATCGATAATTAAGATGACAATTCAGAAACTCCTTCAAACGGGCTTTGCTTCAGAACTGTCCCTCTCAGATCTCTCTCTTTCAAAACTCTATCACCACCCATAGATTCAAGGGATGCTGCAAATAGTTGTACATCTGTGACAACCAGCCTTTACGAAATTGTTGGCGCGACTGTGTAGCGACGAGTTAATCTCTAATTTCTAAATGAAGGCGAATGTAGTGTGACGAATGGGAAGATCCTGCCGCCGTGGAAATCTCCAAATTTCCCCACTGCCATTGCAAAAAGAGGTACGCATGTTTTTACCATATTTTTTCAGATGGTTTAGTTCTATGAGAAAAAACCCTAATTTCAAATCTTAATTCGTTAATATTTCCTCACATCTTCAGAATGAAGAAAAATTTATAATAATGGCTTTCCTGTCTGATAACATCATATTTTACATGTATTTTGAGATACATTTGAGTGGTATTTGATGGGCATTGCATGCATGAAGTGATAAGTTTTGCATAGTTTTCTATGTTTTGTGCAATGTCACGTGTTTGTTCATTGTGAAGGGAATTAATGTCATTTTTTGTGTGGACTTCAAATGAGCTTGGAAAGACCCTATAAAGATAGTAAATCAAGTTAGGAATGCGTTGCAAAAAGAATCGGGTCAATCGGATGAGAAACGAGTGAGAACGAAGCAAAACAGTGAGAGGCTGCCGATGCTGAAAAATACCCGCGACCGGACTCGCGACCCGGGGGGTCGCGAATCTGGTCGCGAATCACTGTTTTCCCATTTTTCTGCACGGTCGCGACAGAGGCAGAGATCTCCTTTGTTTTATTCGCGACCTGGTCGCGAATTTTGAGGTTGGTCGCGATTTTTTTGCCACGTTAGCGCCACGTCATGCCACGTGGACTAGCGACCCGAGTCGCGGGTGACTGGGTCGCGAGCGAGGTCGCGAATGCAGCGGGCTGTCCGATTTTGACCTATTTTTGGGTTATATAAGGGTTTCCTTGGACGAAAATACACACAATTCCACCTACCCCAAAGTGGCCAACAGAGGTTTGCTGCAGAGAAAAACGGACGCGAAGAACAAGACCAAGTGATTCAAGAGCTTTCAAGATTAGAGACAAATTAATTCTTCCGGGTTTTATTTTCTCTGTTCTTAGGATTGTTCATGTTTTCTTTGTGGATTATTTTGGATATTTATTTTTCCATGGATAGCTAAAACCCTAGTATTCTAGGGTTGTTTATGATTCAAACTATGAAGTTCATTTAATTTATTGATTTCTTATGCCTATGATTTTGTTGTGTTTTGCTTATTCTCATTTTTATCTGTATTATTTACCTGATCAATAAATAGTACAATTTGATGTGTTAATTCATAAATCGAGAGAGGAGTTTTAACACGTGATCTGGAATAAGTAACTTGTTAATCAATAACATTCGAGAGAGTTGAGATTAATTGAGAGAGCAATAGACCCTAGGAGCCTTTAGGAGTTGCATGCTAGGTATTGAACGGAGACGTTAGTACTAGTTTTGTAATCTACAACCTAGGCACTTCGAGAGAAGGTTTAGGATGAATTAGTGGTTGTTCTAGCACAATTTAAGTCCCAATATAGGCATAAGAATGAAAGGATTAAATGAATGGATTAGTTGATGATTAAGCAAACCTAGAATACGTCTTTTATTCACTGTTTGATTTATCTGTGTTAATTTCTGCCTTGGTAATTTAGTTTATTTATTATTGTCAGTTTTTATTTAGTTCAATCCAATCATGTTTTGTAGTCTAGATAACTGCAAGAGGTTAAATTGAATAACTAGCAGTTTAATTATTAAATCCCTGTGGATACGACCTTGTTCACCGCTATCCTATAAGCTTCGCTGTACACTTGCAGTTTAGGTGAAAATAAATACCGAACACTGTCGCATTCCTATTTCGCTGATTCTGTCGTGACGAAGGTGCAACTTATTTTCTCTTGCAGTGAAAACTCGAAGGGGATTAGTCCATTCAATGTTGTCATTGGCTAATGAAAGAAATATATGCAGGAGAAACCTGTTGTGGTGCTTAAATCTGGAACTGATTCCGACCAGGATCGAGGAAATGTGCCAAAGCAGAAGGAAATACATTATTTATATAGACCAATGTAATTTTCTATTTGCTTTTTTTTTCCTTTGGAATTTTGATTTCAGTTTATAATGGACATAAAAAAACAATGTATTTTAGTTGCTTATATTGTTTTTGGTGCGTGTTTTTGCAGAGTAAGAGGCTCCTTGCCAACTTCGAGAAGATTTATGGCCACCAATCTCTTCTATGGATGGTTTGTATCTAAAATTATATGCACATATCATTTCTTTTATTGAATTAATTTGAAATGTCCCTTCTTTCCAGCGGACAAACATGATATGTTAGAAATATTAGACTTTATTATCCACTCTTTCCAACTAATAAGAATACTGGATTTTGAGGGTGTAGAAGTGTTCAGTGTGTCTAGAGAATTCAATGTGCTCAGAGAAATAGGTTAACTACTTCACCTGAAGTACCTTAGCATATGGCATGCTAAGAAAAAGAAAAATGACTAAAATAAATAATAGTTTTGGAAAGAGCAACACATAAAGAGTATTGTGTTTTTGCTCCAGAATAATAGTTTTGAATGGTTTTGCATCAATTATGCTAATGAGCGGCTCCAACAACATTTCCATCGACTTCTCATCAAACTTGAGCTAAGTTAAGTATCATATATATATTTTCCAATTATTTAGGTTGGAAAATAGGCATGAATCGGTACATATATTTGTTTATCTCTATATTAACTTATACAAATAGATCTTGTGGAGATTATTTTATTTGTAAATATGTAAGTCTTATAGTTCGTGGCTTAACAATCTGAATAAGCAATTAACTAAATGTAGATTGTTTTGTTTGCAAATTGTGCAATGCATATCTTGGCATAACATTTTGATATTGTAACGATATAATGTAATTTCTTATGTGAGTGGAATATTTCTAATTACACGAGTATGAATTAGATGGAATCGACTCGAAAAAAGTTGATTTTGAAGACAACATTAAGTGTCTGGATCTTTTTAAGAATGTACTACACTTCCCTAATATAAATCAATAACCTATCTTTTAGAATCTACTTTAGAAGACTTTGATATGCTTTTCCGAGACTATAAAATTTATACTATATTATGTATGATGCTCGCTTTGCTTGCTGATTATGAATTACACCTTAATAATATGAACTACAATTGAGTTTGCTATGAATGTTTATGAATTGCATGCACTTACCTTGTATCGGAGATAATATATTGCTAGATTGACACAGATCTGGAGCATATCAATTAATTTATTGTTGTACAAATATGACAACTTTCCTTTATTTTCTTTTTCATTCCCATGGAGGATGACTGGATGGTGCATTTAGAAATATAGAATCTATTTATGCCAAAAGATTGCTCTAGGCAAATATCCTTATACATATAATGCTAATATGATTCTTGCTGTAACATCTTAGTGTCTTTTTTATCATTTTTTTCTGCTCTTCTAAATATTTATTTATATCTCAAACTTATAAAAGGTGATAATGATAACCCTTGAAATCGCTTTCTTGTATTTTGATTTTTTTTTTTATTGTGGAAAAGGGCTCTTAATTAGTTGATGAGGAATTTACTTCCATTACTTGAGTGGGTGCACCGGTTATTTTTGGCTCTTAGTTGAATAGTGATTTAAGAGTGTTATATTTTTTCTTACATTGTTTCTTTGCGTAATCTCATTTCCATTTATACAATCTATGTGTTTATTGTTGCGATACATATTACAAACTACATATTCCCTATTCCAAATTACAACACCGATCAAACCAAATTAAACAAATTACACGAAACAGTACTCAGCATGTCTATTTTCTTCTTGTGTGCAAAAGTTGGAAAAAGTACAGACCATTGAGCTACATACATCATTTCAGGCTCTGGACTATTGTTTCAAGGTGAGATCCTTCTGTCATTGTAGAGCTTTTCTATTTTTGTGTTAAGAGTTATATGAATTTCCATGTCCTAAATCAGTTAATGTGATTTTCTCATTGAGCGCAATCATGTATTTTCACTGATTTAGTGGTTGTGTGATTGATTGATGAGATAATGACAATTTATAATTTTGCCTTTTATCTACGCATTTTAATTATGTAAGGATTTTTAGCTTGGGAATATCTACCATTATTTACTTGAGTATGTAATTTTTTAGTATATTTTTGTTTATCCACGCTTTAATCATTGTAACCAAATTGGAAGAGAGTTAGCCATCATCCTTGTCTTTTATTTTTATATTTACAAATTCAATATTTTTATGTTTCTATCTTTTATAATAAACTGCTAGGTTGCTATACATGCAGATTACAGAGTGAAGAAGAGACTGACGCGAAGCTCTCAAGTTATATGAGGATGCAGATCATGCACTACGAGAGGTCCTTCGATCATAGCTACGGAGTCAAATTTGATCTGTATTGCTATGACACATGCTCAGTCTTAGTTTAAGAAACATGCACTGTCTACATTAAAAGAAAATATAGTTGTCTGAGCATCATATATTGGAATGTCTTAAACCACAGAATATTTTTCCATGAACATGATCTCAGATAGTTTTTTATCCAACTTATGCTCATGTGGGTGAATATATTCCCAAAACAGGTTTGTTAAAAGACTTTTCATATGCCCAAGAGAGGTTTGTTAGAAGACTCATATGTATTTCAGCAATTAATGAAGTTCAAAGTTGCTGAAGAACTAATGTTGCACTGCATTAGGTGTCAGAATCAAGTTTGAATCAGAAGGGACTCTCACTCAAAGTTAGAATTTTTCCTTCATATGTGTTTCAGCTTTTCTACTACAGTTTCCTATATACAAAACATGTTCAGAAATATTATTTTGGATATTTTGTAATTGATTTCTTTATTTTACACCCCTTCTCAGGTACGAGTCAGTGTTTTCCTTAATCTTCCACTGCACCATAATTTTTTTTTGCTTTATTAATAGCATATATTATCACGAATTTTTCTTTTTTCCTTAACTTTACAAATATTTATTTTGAAAGAACCTTTTATATTTTTTCACTTTATTTTGATTGATCGGGGTTTGGTTTTATTCATCTCTTGGATTTATTAACATTTATTAGAAGATATGTTACAAACTAGGACATGAGCTATTGATACTGGATTATTTATTTTATTACATAAAAATTTAGAATATTTATAATGTTCTCAGTGCAATGAGAAAGTGATCAAATTATAAATGTCGCATGCAAGAAAATACAAGGTTAGATGTAATATAATATTGTACTTATTATTATTATTATTATTATTATTTAATACTATAATGTATAAAAATGTTCTCCTTGCAAGTTGCAACGCAACAGGTTAATGCAAAACAACTTATGCTTATCTGAATTATTATTATTAGATAGAATTGAATTAGTCCGCATCTAATTTTGTGTTTAAAAAAATTGTAATACAATGCAAGATATATTGTATACAAAATAATTATAATAACAAATTTCAAACATAAGATGAGATACTGGGTATGACATCAATTGGATTAAATAACGTTATACCGTCAACTGTCACCGCGCAACGCGTGGGTGAAATACTAGTGAATATAATGGTAAAGAAGAAGAAGAAGAAGAAGAAGAAGAAGAAGAAGAAGAAGAAGAAGAAGAAGAAGAAGAAGAAGAAGAAGAAGAAGAAGAAGAAGAATTATCATGGAAATTTTTGAATGCTAAGCATATCTTGATCATGCTGTCTGAAAAATCTGATTATGTGAAATTGTTGCTTAGTGCTTCTGATAAGGCTACTTGGTTCATAAATGGCTTTCCTATGCGCGTCTTTAAATGGACCCCCACTTTCTCTGTTTCGCATGAATCCCCTATTGTTGCTGTTTGGTATCGTCTCCCTGGTTTATCTGTGCATTTATTTGAGAAGAATGCTTTATTCTCTGTGGCCTCTTTGATTGGTACTCCTGTGGAGATTGATAGACACATCACCACCCAAGCACATTTATCTTATGCTCGCATTTGCATTGAGATTGACCTTACTGCTGTTATCCCTTCTGAGGTAGTGTTGATTATTGGTGGGGTTGTTATGCATCAAAAAGTGGTATTTGAGAATTTACCTATTTATTGTGAGGGATGTAGACATGTTGGGCATATTGTTGATGATTGTTTTACTGTGAATGGTGTTGCCTGTCCTGATAGACCTGTCTCGGCCTCTCGCCACCCTACAAAGCCTCATTCCCAAAAAAAGAAAAAAGTTGAGGACCCTCCCCCTGCTAAAGATCCCCTCCGCCTCATCATGTATCTTCCCAGCCTGATAAAGGGAAGGCCGTGGCATCTTCCATTCCGTCCTCTTCCCATTCCCTCTCTTCTAAGAAGAGGAAGTGGGTACGGGTGCAACATAAAAAGCTGCATCCTTCATCTCTTCTAAGGAGGGGTCCTCCAATCGATATTCTCCTCTTTAGCAGGATCCCACTAATCTTGGAGCATCTTCATATTATACTCAGCTTGTACCCCGTCTTACCTCGACTGTCCATAAAGTGGTTGAGGATAGGATTGGTGCCTTAGATGAGGATGACATGGATTACTCCTCGGATCCTGATAGCTCATCCCACGAGCGTGCTCCTCCTCATTCTTTCAATTCTTCACTCCCTCATTATAAGGATGGTGAGATCCCTCTTGATAAGCATGATCGTCTGCACCCCTCCTCTTTTGATCCCGACCCCTAGTCAAGATCGGGAGTGAATGGTGCTCCCCCTTCTCCTTCTTATTGATATGACTGTGAACTTTCTTGTCTGGAATGCCCAAGGAATTGATAAATCTCCTGCCCAGATGCGGTTTCAAGACATGATTCGCATTCACCGGCTTTCTATTGTTGCTATTCTCGAACCCATGGCCAGACTTGATTTTCGATTCTTCGATCGATGATTAAGTGGCTTCCGAGGTTTGATCAATTGCAACAACAAGATCTGGGCCTTCTTTAGGCCCTCATTTCACTATGATGTCCTCTTGGACACTCCTCAGCTCCTGCATGTCCATCTGACGGATCCCGCTCTCTTTGCTCGTCCCCTTTACTTTACCTTTATCTATGCGGCTTGTGACCGGGCTGAGAGGTATCCCATGTGGGATTCTCTACATCAGATTGCACCTTTCATGGAGGATTCCCCTTGGTTAGTGGGTGGAGATTTTAATATCTTCCTCCACTACTATGAGCTTTATGGGAGCTCCATGGATCGACATAGAGAGATGACGGATTTTGCTGATGCCATTGCTGATTGTCAGCTCTCTGATGCCGGATACTCGGGGTCGGATTATACTTGGGAGGGTCGTTATTTATTAGAGTGCCTTGATCGAGTTCTTCTGAATGAGTCTTGGTCCTCTGATTTTGCTGTTACCCGAGTCACTCACCTCCCTCGTATCCGCTCGGATCATGCTCCGCTTCTTGTCACTTGTCAGTTTTTCCTTCAGATTCCTAAGTCCTCATTCCATTTTCAGTCGATGTGGGTACGTAACCACACCTTTCATGATCAGATTTTGATGATCTGGGCTGCCCCTACTGGTTTCCAGGGACTTTTTAATCTCTAGTTCAAGCTTAACCGGGTTAAGCAACACTTGAAGTGGTAGAATAAGAATGTCTTTGGAAACATCTTTGACAAGATCAGGGCAGCAGAGAAGGCGGCCGCTGTCTGCCAGGCCGCCTATGATTTCCATCCCACCCCTGAGTATCGTGCCCAGCTTCATTGATCCAAAGCTGAGTACATCCTCCGAGCCAAAATGGAGGAGGATTTCTGGCGCCAAAAGACAGCCATCTGTTTGCTGAAGGCGAGCGCAACACCCATTTTTTCCAAGGATAGGTGAAGCAGAAGCGCTGCAAGACCAGGATCCATTTGATACATGCTGGTGATGTAGCGCCCCGGTCCTGAAAGACCATGGAAATGAGCGCCACGGGGGTGGGGATTAAGAAGAGGAGAAAGAAAGGGGATTTCGAGGATAATTCTCAATGAACGATTCCAAATTAGTTCAATAATAGAATATGATCATCATAACAAAATCAGAGTTATATATATATGTATATCCAAAACATGAGTTTTTGCTCTTGCGGAAGCTATGATGTATCAAAAGAAATAATACGATGATCAGAGGTTAAGACGAGCCAAGACAACGGAATAGGTACAAGAGTACACATATAAGCCCCTCCACAGCTCATCATCTTCACGCTCCAGCTCAATGTCCTGAAAAACATTTGAGAAAATATTTTGGCTCAGTACTACTATACTGAGTGGGTTTTCAGAGAAAAACCGAGTTATCAAAAGCATTTGATAAAATAATTATCTGTGTGTATGCAGATGAATCTTAGAAGGTTTTGTAAGGGGAAATGCATCTAAGTTCATCAAAACATTTTACATGAATGTGTTCACCAGTAAGCCCTGAAGTGAACCTGATCCACCAGTAAACCCTGAAATGGACCCGCTCACCAGTAAACCCTGAAGTGAGCTAAATACGACACCCGCAACCACCACTACATCATCATGCGCAATTACTGAGTAAACCCTCAAAGTAATTAAAAGTTCTTTTAGCTGAGAACAGCAAGGGATTGGGTGCGACTCAAACTAAGCAAGACTGTAGCTACTCACATTGACACAGCGCTGGTATATGAGACTCCGACAACCACAGCAAGCAGAACGAATCATTTTACATAGATAATCATATATGCACATTTGTTTCAAAACGAGCTTAATAACTCAAACATAGTATTTTGAGAAATATAGTATACGCCCACCTTTTGACTATAATAGTCGAAGCTTTTCAGTTTCTACGGAATCGAGCAACACCACAATGATTACGTCTTACGGCAAATGATCTACAAACATCAAAATTCATCTTAGAACCTCCACGAGGTCAAGACTCTCTCAATTACATAGTTTCGCATGCTCGTTGGTTAAATTGACCCAAGCTAAACCTTCATAGCTTAGCAATTGCCTACCCCGACAACCAATAATGACTCAAAACTCAACAATACTAATTCACATAAATGAGACTCAGAAACATCATAGACCTATGGGAGTTTATTAAAACAAAAAGACCCTTTTAAAATATATTTATCTCATTCGAGCATAAATCGAACACTTGGCGTGCGATTATAACGACAAAATTTAAATCCATCGTTTAAACTGATCTTAGCTCAAAGTTCCTCTCAACCCTAGCTATTAACTGATAAGGACACTCCTTAGTATCGTTCAAGGAGTTAAAAGATCCTTTTAAAACTGATTTCGAAGAAGGGCGATTTGAAAACTGGAAATTTGTTGAACAATCTGCACAACAGCTGAATTTGATTAATTATAAAAATTTATGCAGGAGAAATTAGGGAATGAGCCCTATACCATTGGAAAGCCACGGAAGTCTAGTTTCCGGAACACTTTTCGGTGACTCAATACGATAACTAACGAAAAAGTTATAACCGATTTACTGGAAGGTAGAAAATCTGTCACGAATTTCCGAAAGAAAAACACGTGACCTGACTTTGACAATTTTTCATAATTGACTCAGAATGAATTAGAGACTGAGACATATACCATTGTAAATCCATGGAAGTCTAGTTTCCGGAAAAATTTACGGTGACTCAATCCGACGTATAACGAGGGAGTTATGCTCGTTTTACCGAAGGATGGCGAATCTGCCGAACGCGAAGTGCGCGGGCGCGCGGCCTGTGCGTCGCTGCCTATGTGCGTGCTCGCGCTCGACCCCACGCTCATGTGGAACTGAGCCGAGAACGCAATAACGACGATAGACGCCATAAAACTCGATATTCAAGCTTTCAACTCAACCAAAACTCAATCAACATACTTTGAATCATGCATTAATCAACTCATAATCATCTAACATTATTTGAACACCAAGAGTTCATACAACAACTTCTTAAGTTTAAAAATCTGGATTGCATGCTTATATATATATATATATATATATATTTGTCTACCATTATCGAAATACCTCGGATCAACAATGGAAGAAGAGTTGGAAGAAGCTTGGAAAAGATGGAACGATGGAAACGAAGCTTCCAACGACGACGCCGGAAACACAACGGTGAAGAACGAATAGAACAAGTTTTCATTCAGCTCTCTCTCTCTCTCTCTTCTTGAAAAATTTGTGAGTGGAAATGAAGATGGAATGAAGAAGAAGAAGAAGAATAATAAGAAGAAGAATAAGTGAATGGAAAATGATGAAGTGAAACACTCTCTCTCTCTATACTATGCATACATATTCATTTACTTATTTTGGGAGCAAAAGTGACGTGAGATGCATGGGAGAGGTGAGGGGGGTTGACCAAGAAAAATATCCGGTTTAAATACCGGTTGTTCTGTTATCGTGATATTTTCTATCTCCGAAAAAATCCCAAATTGGATCGGAACGGATGAAATAATTCATTGATTTTAAAACCATAGATTAAACTTTCTCAAATATTTTAAATACGCCAAGTGACACAAATAGATAAATCGATTAATTCTCATATTAAAATATATTTCGATTCTCATCGATACGACACATCGTAAGTTCGGTTAAACCACCGAATTACAAAAATTTTAAAATGACGCGACTCCCATAGTCTATAATTTCAATTAATTATACACAAAAAGGTTCAGGGCACTACATACTCTCCTCCTTAAAAGGAATTTCGTCCCGAAATTCAAGCATCCTGAAACATCTCGGGATACTTCTGTTTCATCGAGCTCTCAAGCTCCCATGTTGCCTCATTTCGGTCATGGTGATTCTATTGCACAAGAACCAATGAAATCTCCTTATTTCTCAAGACTTGGACCTTTCGGTCGATAATCATGCGCGACTTCTCTTCATACGACATGTCAGGTTGCAATACAAAATTATCATCTCGAATCACGTGTTTAGTATCGAGCATGTATTTTCTTAGCATCGATACATGATAAACATCATGTGCTTGGGATAAATTCGGCGGCAACGCAAGCCGATAAGCAACCTCACCAATTCTTTGCAGAATTTCGAATGGACCAATAAACCTTGGTCGCAACTTTCCACGTTTCCCAAATCTCACAACACCACGTGTTGGAGATATCTTCAAAAACACCTTATCACCAACTTGAAATTGCAAGTCGCTCCTTCTTTTGTCAGCATAAGCCTTCTGACGATCTTGTGCTTCTTTCATCCTTGCCCGGATTTGATCGATCTTTTCAATGGTCATTTGCACAATTTCTGGCCCCAAAATTCTGCGTTCTCCAACCTCATCCCAATATAAGGGTGATCGACATTTGTGTCCATATAAAGCCTCGTATGGCGCCATTTTGATGGTAGATTGATAACTATTGTTATACGCGAACTCCACCAACGGTAACATGTCCTCCCAACTGGTGTTTCCTTCAAGCACAACTCCTCGAAGCATATCTTCTAGAATTTGGATTGTTCTTTCCAATTGGCCATCAGTCTGAGGATGAAATGCTGTGCTGAAATTTAGTCTCGTGCCTATCGCCTCTTGAAGGCTTTTCCAAAATCTCGATGTGAATTGGGTATCACGATCCGACATGATAGAAACTAGAATCCCGTGCAATCTAACAATGTCTCTCACATAGATTTGAGCCAACCTGCTCAAATCTGTTGTGGACTTTATTGGGATAAAATGCGCTGACTTTGTCAGTCGATCCACGACAACCCAGACTACCGTGTTCCCTTTTACCGATCTCGGTAACCTAACCACGAAATCCATCGTGATATGCTCCCATTTCTATTCAGGAATCTCTAAAGGTTGTAACAAACCCGAAGGTCATTGATGAATGGCTTTCACTTGTTGGCACGTCAAGCATCTTTCCATAAATGTTGCTATTTCACGTTTCATGTTGCTCCACCAAAAACTCTGCTTCAAATCTTTATACATTTTTGTACTTCCGGGATGGGCAACATACGGAGTACTATGAGCTTCCCTCATAATCTCCAACTTCAATTCGTCAACATCTGGAACACACAGTCGATCACGAAACATCAACATTCCGTCATCGGCTTTCTTGAACTCCCTTGGTTCGCCACTCCTGATCTTCTATCAGATTTTTTCCAACGTATCATCTTTTGGTTGTGCTTCAATGATTCTTGCTCGCAGTTCAGGTTTAACTACCACTATAGCTATCGTACTTGTCGTAGAGTCGGGTGCAACCACCACCTCTAATTCTAGCTTCTCCATTTCACGTGCGAGTTCTTTCACATCTGAGATGTGACTTTCAGATACCCCTGGCCCGCATCTGCTCAAGGCATCTGCAACCACATTTGCCTTGCCCGGGTGGTAGTGAACCGTGTAGTCGTAGTCCTTCACCAACTCTAACCAACGTCTTTGTCTCATGTTCAACTCCTTCTGCTCGAAGATATACTTCAAGCTTTTGTGGTCGGTGTAGATTTCACATTTTATCCCATAGAGGTAATGCCTCCAGATTTTGAGAGCATGCACGACTGCGACAAGCTCCAAATCATGGGTTGGGTAGTTTAACTCATTCGGTCTCAACTGACGAGAAGCATAGGCTACCACCTTTCCATTCTGCATCAACACGCATCCCAAGCCTAACTTAGATGCGTCTGTATAGATTACAAAGCCTTCTACTCCTTCTGGCAGCGTTAAGACTGGTGCAGTGGTCAATCTCTTTTTGAGTTCTTGAAAACTCTGCTCACATGCATCAGTCCACTCAAACTTGACCTTTTTCCTCAGAAGTTGAGTCATCGGCCTCGCTATCTTTGAGAAGTCCTTGATAAACTTTCGATAGTATCCTGCCAATCCGAGGAAACTTCTTATCTCATGAACATTTGTTGGTGATTTCCATCTTTCTACCGCTTCGATCTTTGCAGGGTCTACTTTGATTCCTCCTGCTGACACGATGTGTTCGAGGAACATCACTTCCTGGAGCCAAAATTCACACTTGTTGAACTTTGTGTAAATTTTCTCCCTTTTTAGTGTTTCTAACACTATTCTCAAGTACTCCTCGTGCTCCTTCTCGCTTTTCGAGTAAATTAAAATATCATCGATGAAGACCAGCACGAATTTGTCCAAATGCTCGTGAAAAACTCGATTCATCAAATCCATGAAGACTGCAGGAGCATTGGTTAGACCAAATGGCAACACTAGAAACTCGTAGTGGCCATACCTTGTTCGAAACGCGGTCTTAGGTATTTCTTCTTCTCTCACCTTGACTTGGTGATATCCAAATCGTAGATCGATCTTGGAAAATACCCTTGCACCAGATAACTGATCAAAGAGATCATCAATCCTTGGAAGCGGATATTTGTTCTTCACGGTTAACTTGTTTAACTCGCGGTAGTCGATGCACATCCTCATCGAACCGTCCTTCTTTTTGACGAATAGGATCAGTGCTCCCCAAGGCAAAACACTAGGTCTTATGAAACCCAGTTCCAATAGTTCCTCTAGTTGCACCTTCAATTCCTCTAACTCCTTCGGAGCTAAATAATATGGCGCTTTGGAGATCGGCGCTGCTCCTGGTTGTAGCTCGATGGTGAACTCCACCTGTCTGTCTGGTGGCAATCCCGATAACTCTTTTGGAAATACGTCATAGTACTCTCGTACCACCGGCACTTGATCAACTGTCAGCTCCTCCTCCTTCTTGCTCGATAAGTGCGCTAAGAATGCTCGACACTCGCCCTTTGAATCATCTTCATTGCTTTCAGCATTGATATGATCGGGATCGCGCTTCCTATTCTTGTTCCATAAAACTTTGTCTTGGCCCCACCCGGCTTTTGGAATATAATCTCCCTTTCTTGGCATCAAATCGTGGCATATTCTTTGGTCAACCAGTCCATACCGAAAATAATATCGAAGTCTCGCATCTCAAGTACATAAAGACTGACTGTGAAACTCTTTTCACCTATAAGCACATCTAGGTTCTGGCACATGCAATCAGACAAAAGCGTTCGCCCTGAAGGAATGCTTACGGCTAAAGGTTCTTTTGCTAACTCAGGTTCAAGATTCATACGCCTACAGACACTTCTAAAGATGAATGAATGCGAAGCTCTAGTATCAAACAAGGTAAGCACAGGTACATCACACATACTGATCATACCTGCCAAGTTTTCAGGATTCCCGATAGCCTCCTGCTGATTCAGCGCATATGCTCGGGCCTGTTGAGGTGCCCTCTGATTCTGGTTTTGGTTTTGCTGAGGCCTCTGGTTGCCCCGGTTGTTGTCATTGCCTCGACCACCTCCTTCATGTGGTCCCTGTTGTCTCTGGTCTGGCGCTTCTGACTTCTGCTGACACCGATTAGCAAAGTGACCCGGTTGGCCACAACGATAGCATGTAAGGCACTTTCCAAAATGGTGTTTGTGGTAGGTGGCACACTGCGGTGCATAACCTTGGTAGCCCTGAGGCCCCGCTGCCGCATTCCCTTGGCCAGCCGGCCTTTGTCCATAGCCTCCTCCGCCCTGATAATTGGGCTGGAAACTCCTTTTCTGGTGCCCATGCTGAGGACTTTCCCATTTTCACTTTTTCTTGGGGTCAGCCGTAGGCGGATGAGACGCCGACCCCTTCGAGGCTCCCTGCATTGCCTCAATGCTCAGTGCCCATCTCAAAAATTGGCCATAATTAGCTCCGTCCTTCCCGACTAGAGCAGTCCCGATCTCAGGCCTCAGTCCCATACGGAACTTTTCAATTCGTTTCTCTTCAGTATCTACTGTCTGAGGTGCATACCTTGACAGTCTGTTGAATTTCAGGTCGTAGTCAGCCACAGAGCCGCTACCTTGTTTCAGATTCCAGAACTCGTTCGCCTTCTGGTGCTGATAGTGAGTTGGAATATATTTCTGATACAGAATGGACTTGAAATCTTCCCAAGTGAATATCTCCCAATCATCATCAGGAATCGTTCGTCTCACTGACTCCTACCAAAAATCAGCATCGTCTACTAGTTGGTATAGCGCACAGACTATCTTTTCCTTGTCATCACATTGGAGAAATCCGAAGATTTTCTCCAAAGCACGGACCCATCCCTCAGCCGCGAGTGGGTCACCTTCCCCATTGAACACGGGGGGATTATGGTGTCGAAATTCAATTTCGATTCGCTGTCCTTGGACTGGCGGCTCCACCGGCACTGCTAGATTAACGTTTCTGGGTCTTCTTCCCCTCGGAGGCATCATGCACTAACCAAGTTCCAATAAGAATCATGATCATAAAGATCATTACGCATTGTAATTCAATTAATCGATAAAGAATCTCTCGGGTACAACCTCTCCGTTGATCCCAAACATGCATGATCTAAACCGATACATGCTCAATGAATCAAGAAGTCTCATAAAATGGCCTATGTTCAGCAACTATAGGCTAGATTCGTCTATGTTCTCTAAGTCATACCATACTGCTCTATCCGAGCATACCAATGATCAGATTCCAACAATCAAAATACACAATAACATGAATCGAATCATTAGGGCCTCCCCGTCCATAAAATCAATTAGAAATCTTCAAAAGGTCACGTTGTACAGAATCTAAGAATCATGGCATCCCTGCCAACAGTTAAATGTATATGGGCCACACACCAACATGAATACGTCTGAATGGCACTCATACCCACATAATCATAAAAATGGCTCACCCATCAAATTTAAACATATTTGACTCACACGTCAAAATTAAACACAAATGTGGCTATCCTGCCACATAGAATCACGTATATGACCTACTCGCCAATATACAATACAAGTTTCGGCTGATCAGCCAATTTTAAAGCATCATTCGGCTTTCTTGCCGGTATTTCACACATGTATATGACTAAACTGCCAGTATACAATCACATATATGGCTAAACTGCCAGCATCAAACATATATACAGCTAAACCGCCAATAAATAATCACATTTATGGCTAAACCGCCATTATCAAACATATATACGGCTAAACCGCCAGTATATAATCACATAACTCACAATTGTATCCAAATAACAATGAATCGTTTCATAATATCTAAATAAACAACGCATCTCATAATTGTCAATTATTTGATATTCCAAATGCATAAAAACATGCGTACCTTTACTGTTGCGTGAGAGATGAGCTGAGGGCTTATGAAATAATAACCAAAGACTCAACAAGGGAACAAACAAGATGACCCAGCAGGTTGCAGAGTTGCAGACCTGCTCTCATACCAATCTGTAGCGCCCCGGTCCCGAAAGACCATGGAAATGAGCGCCACGGGGGTGGGGATTAAGAAGAGGGGAAAGAAAGGAGATTTCGAGGATAATTCTCAATAAACGATTCCAAATTAGTTCAATAATAGAGTATGATCATCGTAGCAAAATCAGAGTTATATATATATATATGTATATCCAAAACATGAGTTTTTGCTCTTGCGGAAGCTATGATGTATCAAAAGAAATAATACGATGATCAGAGGTTAAGACGAGCCAAGACAACGGAATAGCTACAAGAGTACACATATAAGCCCCTCCACAACTCATCATCTTCACGCTCCAGCTCAATGTCCTGAAAGACATTTGAGAAAATATTTGGGCTGAGTACTATAGTACTCAGTGGGTTTTCAGAGAAAAACCGAGTTATCAAAAGCATTTCATAAAATAATTATATGTGTGTATGCAGATGAATCTTAGAAGGTTTTGTAAAGGGAAATGCATCTAAGTTCATCAAAACGTTTTACATGAATGTGTTCACCAGTAAGCCCGGAAGTGAACCTGATCCACCAGTAAACCCTGAAATGGACCCGCTCACCAATAAACCCTGAAGTAAGCTAAATACGACACCCACAACCACCACTACATCATCATGTGCAATTACCGAGTAAACCCTCAAAGTAATTAAAAGTTCTTTTAGCTGAGAACAGCAAGGGATTGGGTGCAACTCAATCCAAGCAAGACTGTAGCTACTCACATTGACACAGCGCTGGTATATGAGACTCCGACAACCACAGCAAGCAGAACGAATCATTTTACACAGATAATCATATATGCACATTTGTTTCAAAACGATCTTAATAACTCAAACATAGCATTTTGAGAAAGATAGTATACTCCCACCTTTTGACTATAATAGTCGAAGCTTTTCAGTTTCTACGGAATCGAGCAACACCACAATGATTACGTCTTACAGCAAATGATCTACAAATATCAAAATTCATCTTAGAACCTCCACGAGGTCAAGACTCTCGCAATTACATAGTTTCGCATGCTCATTGGTTAAATTAACCCAAGCTAAACCTTCATAGCTTAGCAATTGCCTACCCCGACAACCAATAATGACTCAAAACTCAACAATACTAATTCACATAAATAAGACTCAGCAACATCATAGACCTATGGGAGTTTATTAAAACAAAAAGACCCTTTTAAAACATATTTATCTCATTCGAGCATAAATAGAACACTTGGCGTGCGATTATAACAACACAATTTAAATCCATCGTTAAAACTGATCTTAGCTCAAGGTTCCTCTCAACCCTAGCTATTAACTGATAAGGACACTCCTTAGTATTGTTCAAGGAGTTAAAAGATCCTTTTAAAACTGATTTCGAAGAAGGGCGATTTGAAAACTGAAAATTTGTTGAGCAATCTGCACAACAGCTGAATTTGATTAATTTTCAAAATTTATGCAGGAGGAATTAGGGAATGATCCCTATACCATTGAAAAGCCACGGAAGTCTAGTTTCTGGAACACTTTTCGGTGACTCATTACGATAACTAACGAAAAAGTTATAACCGATTTACTGGAAGGTAGCAAATCTGTCACGAATTTCCGAAAGAAAAACACGTGACCTGACTTTGACAATTTTTCATAATTGACTCAGAATGAATTAGAGACTGAAACATATACCATTGGAAATCCACGGAAGTCTAGTTTCCGGCAAAATTTACGGTGACTCAATCCGACGTATAATGAGGGAGTTATGCTCGTTTTACCGAAGGGTCGCGAATCTGCCGAATGCGAAGTGCGCGGGCGCGCGGCCTATGCGCGCGCTCGCGCTCAACCCTGCGCTCGTGCGGAACTGAGCCGAGAACGCAATAACAACGATAGACGCCATGAAACTCGATATTCAAGCTTTCAACTCAACCAAAACTCAATCAACATACTTTGAATCATGCATTAATCAACTTATAATCATCTAACATCATTTGAATACCAAGAGTTCATACAACAACTTCTTAAGTTTAAAAATCTGGATTGCATGCTTATATATATATATATTTCTCTACCATTATCGAAATACCTCGGATAAACAATGGAAGAAGAGTTGGAAGAAGCTTGGAGAAGATGGAACGATGGAAACGAAGCTTCCAACGACGACGCCGGAAACACAACGGTGAAGAACGGATAGAACAAGTTTGCCTTCAGCTCTCTCTCTCTCTCTCTTCTTCAAAAATTTGTGAGTGGAAATGAAGATGGAATGAAGAAGAAGAAGAAAAAGAAGAAGAAGAAGAAGAAGAAGAAGAAGAAGAAGAAGAATAAGTGAATGGAAAATGATGAAGTGAAGCACTCTCTCTCTATACTATGCATACATATCCATTTACTTATTTTGGGAGCAAAAGTGACGTGAGATGCATGGGAGAGGTGAGGGGAAGGCATGGCCTCCCATGCCTTCGGTTGACCAAGAAAAATATCCGGTTTAAATACCGGTTGTTCGGTTATCGTGATATTTTCCGTCTCCAGAAAAATCCCAAATTGGATCGGAACGGATGAAATAATTCATTGATTTTAAAACCATAGATTAAACTTTCTCAAATATTTTAAATACGATAAGTGACACAAATAGATAAATCGATTAATTCTCATATTAAAATATATTTCGATTCTCATCGATACGACACATCGCAAGTTCGGTTAAACCACCGAATTACGAAAATTTTAAAATGACACGATTCCCATAGTCTATAATTGCAATTAATTATACACAAAAAGGTTCACGGCACTACAGGTGATCAGTTGCTAGACTCAGAGGATGAGATTCGAGAGTTTTCTGTGTCCTTTTTTCATTCCCTTCTCTCCTCTGATTCTGGTGATCTCGACCCTCATATTCTGGATGATATCGAGACCCTTCCTGAGTTTGTTGACAGGGAACAGCTATGTGCTGCTCCCTCTGTCGATGAGATTCGAGCTGCTATCTTTGGGATATGCAAGGATAGTGTATTCGGCCCTGACGGCTTCTCTTCTCTATTTTTTCAGTCTTGTTGGGACATTGTTGCTCCGGATGTAGTGGCGGCTATTCTCAATTTCTTTGATGGGTCCCCTTTTCCTCGTAGTTTTACCGTCACTACCATCATCATTCTCCCCAAGCAGCCCCACTCCCAGTCTTGGGCCGATTTCCGCTCCATCAGTCTCTGCAATGTGACTAACAAGATCATATCCAAGATTCTTACCGCACACCTTGCTCCTTTACTCTCTCTGCTTCTCATGCCGAATCAGAGTGGGTTTGTTCAGGGTAGGCTTATCAGTGATAATATCTTGTTAGCACAGGAGCTGATTCATGATCTTTCCAAGACTCGCCCCACTCCGAATGTTTCTCTCAAGCTCGACATGGCTAAGGCCTATGATAGGGTGCAGTGGCCTTTTCTCTTTGCCATCCTTCGTAGGATGGGCTTTCCGGACAGGTGGATCGGCTTTATCCAGAGATGCGTGCGGAACTGCTGGTTTTCTGTGCTCATCAATGGATCTCCTGCTGGGTTCTTCCACTCTTCCCATGGCCTTCGCCAGGGAGACCCCTTCTTGTCATCCCTCTTTGTTCTTGCTGCTGACTACCTGTCTAGAAGTGTAGATAAGCTTATCAAGTCCCACTCTGATATGATTTATCATATCTCCAGGCAGGGCTTTCCCGTCTCTCACTTGGTCTATGCAAATGATATTATTATCTTTACTCAGGCTATAAGTCGGATGCTTTGTCCCGTCTTATGAGTTTCCTCACCCATTATTCCGCTGTGTCGGGTTAGCAAATCAATGCTAGAAAGAGCAGCTTCATCATTCATTCGAAGCATTCTCGGGCCTGGCAGTCCTCGATTGAGGAGGTTACGAGTTTCTCCCCTGCCTCCCTCTCCATCTCCTATCTTGTTATTCCCTTCTACAATGGGCGCACCAAGAAGTAACCCTTTTTCGATCTTCGTCAAAAGATCAGTGTGATGATCTATGGCTGGTCGCACCATTACTTCTCTTTTGGCGGCCGTCTTGTTCTTATTAAGAGCACGCTGGCTGCCATTTCTCTCCATTACCTTCAGGTCATGAGACCCCCCAAGTGCATTCTCCAGCAGTTAGAGCATTTCATAGCTTTTTTCTTCTGGTGGTCGAATGACGAGGCCCGAAAAGCCCATTGGATCAGTTAGAAGCAGATCTGCCTTCCGACTGCTGAGAACGGCTTGGGTATTCGTAGTCTGTCGGATATTTATGATGCTTTCAGCTTCAAGCTCTGATGGAGATTCCGTTCTCAGAACTCCCTCTGGGCTGGATTCACTATGAAGAAGTATTATGGTGGTTTCTTCTCAGGCCGTGTGCCTGTCTCCCCTCATGACAGCCGCATTTGGTACCATATTCAGATTGAAGGCGTTCGTGCCCAGCAGCATATCTCTTGGTCTGTCGGGATGGGTAATGTTAGTTTCTGGAATGATGTGTGGTTTGGGGTTACTCCCCTTTATTTGATGTGTCCAACTGTGCCTCGACTTGATCATGCACCTCTGAGCTTTTATTTGCTATATGATTCTTGGAATTTAGATAAGTTGCATGCATTGTGTGAGTTTTATGATTTATCTACTGAGTTTGAGGATTCCTTGAGGTCCGCACCGATCCTGTGGGGTGAGAGGGATGTCCTGAGATGGAATTTGACCCCTCATGGTGAGTTTTCTTTGACTTCTGCTTGGGAATATATCAGGCATCGGGCACTGAGGCGGGCCCTCTTGGTTAATTTCTGGAGTGATTGTCTGACCCCTTCCATGTCCATTTTCCTTGGCGTCTGTATTTTGATCGTATCCCGGTCGACGCCAATCTTTTGGCTAGAGAGATCCCTCTAGTTTCTCATTGTCCATGTTGTTCGGTTCCTAGTACTGAGTCTGTTCTTCACTTTTTCCTCCAGGGAGAGTCTGTACATGCAGTTTGGATGCACTTTTCTTCATGGTTTCACATCACACCATCGCACTTCACAGATATTTCACATGCACTTAGTTACTGGAGGCACATTATCCGACGTGCCACACATCGACATATTTATTTTCTGATCCTCTGCCTGATTTTATGGTTTACCTGGACTGAGAAGAACGACCGCAAACATAGAGGTTGTCCCTTTCGGTCTTCTCATATTATTTTTCAGGTTACTCGGCATCTACACCAGCTTGTGCTCAGTGGAAAGCTCCTGCCTCCTCAGTGGGCCAGTTGCTATCCACAGGTTCATTTCATGCCGGTTGTCAAGACTATTAGACGTCCCCTCAGGTCCCGAGAAGTCACTTGGCAGTCCCCTTTAGAGCTGTCGGTGAAGCTGAACTCCGATGGTTCATTTGATTGTACATAGCAGACTGCAGCGGGTGGCGGGCTACTTAGAGATCATCGTGGTGAGTTGATCACCTTCTATTGTCTCCCGTTGTAGGCCAGTTCCAGTTTCGAGGCGGAGGTCCGGTCTCTTCTCCAGGGGCTCCTCCTCCTTCCTCAGACAGCTTCCTATGTTTGGATCGAGCTTGATGAGCAGCTATGGTCACAATCATCACATCTAATGCTCGGGGTTCAGAACAGCTTAGGGAAGTCTTCTCCAGACTATGACTTATCCTTCAAGACCGCCATGTTCGAGTCACACATATCCACAGGGAGGGCAATCGCCCTGCTAATTTCCTTGCCAGACTCGGTCATGAGGTCGACAACTTGCATATTTTTGATGCTTAGACGGCCCCCAAGCCCCTTTCTTCCTTGGTTAGGATGGACCAGTTGGGTTATCCTAACTTTAGGTTCCGGTGTTGACTCCTTTATTTGTTTATTATACTTATTTTCTTATGTTCAGGTTCTGTATTTTTTTTTTTGTTTTCCTCCTTAGGATCTCCTTCGGAGTCTCTAGCTTTAGTTTCATACTTAGCTTATTTTGTCCATGTCATAGGTTTATCCTTTACAGGTTGTTTTACTTATGTATTTTGGTGGGGGAGTCACTTTTGGGCTCCCTCCACCCAGACGATGATGTAGATCCAGTTTGTTGATATATACTGGTCGGGGACCTGCCTCAATCCCCCACCCATTAGGGTGTTCTTCTAAAAAAAGAAGAAGAAGAAAAAAAAGAAGAAGAAGAAGAAGAACGAGACTGAATTTGAAAACGAAGAGACATAAATGGTGATTTTCTGAAGAAGAGAGTGAGCAGCTGACAAGACATCTGGTCATCCTTTTCTTTTTATTTTTTTATTTTTTTTCGAATAAATAGGTAAAAATAGAAAAAGTGTTGTGTATAAAGAAAAAAATACTAAAATAAATTATGAAAATAAATAAATAAATATCATATATTGTATTAATGTAGGAAAACTAAGGTGAAATTTTATTTCTTTGTTTGTCACATAACTTCTGTAGTCTCATACCATGCAACTTCAAGCATTTGCTAGCATATTGAGAATCTTGATTCTATCTATTGATATATATAAATCAATAATGTCTATGTATACATATCAATTTTTTATCAATCAATTTTATACGAGAAGGACTTATGTGCACTAGGTGTAGGAATGGAAGTATTTTTGACCGTCGTCGGCCCGCATGTCGCTAGAAATTTCGACTGTTGTGGGTTTTCATAATAATTTTTTTATTTTTTTTCCTTAAATAAATTAGTTATTTTTAGATTAGTGTTAGTTATTAACTTATTATGCATGCTTGATGATCTATTTGATAAGACAAAAATTGTACGACGACATTATTAGTTTAAAAATGAGTCTTTTATCATATATAGGCCTTAATAGTTTGCTAAAAGGCCTTAGGCCTGACTCGTATAGTTAAAAAGGTCAGGTTCAGGTCTAAATAAAGACATTTAATAGGTAGCAGACCAGGCTTAGGCCTATGTGTGAACGTGGTAGGCCCAGGCCGTTTAGCGCAAGGCCTAGCCTAGCCTGACCCATTTCCATGCCTAACTAGGTGCACCATTAGACGCTTTGACCGGGTCAACGTATTGATCGGTTAATGTCGAAAAATGCATTTTGAAGACCAGCTTAACCCTAAAAAAACTTTCAAAATTAGTATGAACCGCGTAACACTAAAAAGTATCACTCAAAAGCCGAAAAGTATCACTTGTATCCTTAAAAAAGTATCATTCAGAAGAAAAAAAAATCGTTAAAAATCAGTATCAACTGTAACACTAAAAAATATCACTCAAAATTTGAAAAGTATCATCTGTATCTTTAAAAAGTATCACCTGTTTCACCTTTTTTCTTTTTTGTGGGTTGAACGGATAAATGTCGTTGACCCACATTTAACTCGGTCAACACGTTGATTTTGTGATATAAACTTATATACATTTAGTGCTTTGCCATTTTACTTGGCTGGAATTAACATTATTTATGATAAAATGGTAGCACTACAATGCACCTAGACAAACGTGGTGGATAGTCATTTTTTTAGGGCAAATTACAATTTAATTCCCAACGTTTGAAGGTTTTAACAAAAATAACCCAACATTTTAATAATTACAATTTAATTCCCAACATTTAGATAGTCTAACAGAAATAACCCAACATTTAATATTAACAATTGAATTCCCAACGTTTGAATATTTTAACAGAAATGACTCGATAATTTATGCGAAAAAAACCATTTTGGTTATTTTTCGACAAAAATGTTAGTCCGTTATATGGGTCTCTAACTCACTTGAGAGTAAATGTGATTGAAATCAACTGAAATAGTTTTTTTAGCCTAAAATATTGGGTCATTTCTGTTAAAATTTTCAAATGTTGGGAATTAAATTGTTAATATTAAACATTGGGTTATTTCTGTTAGAATATCCAAAAGTTGGGAATTAAATTGTTATTATTAAAACGCTATGTTATTTTTGTTAAAACCTTCAAATATTGGGAATTAAATTGTAATTTGTCCTTTTTTTTATGGTTGGTCTCTGGTACACCACACGTATGAGTTTGGGTCATCAGACCGGCCTAGACACAATAAGAAAAAACATGTAGAAAATCATGGGTATGTCAGGCGTGTATAACCCACTCACGGTGCATGGGGTGTGTGCGCGCGCGCGCGCGCACACACATATATATATATATATATATATATATATATATATATATATATATATATTCAATTTTTTTTTTTGTGATTTTATTTTCTTTTCCCAAAATTATATACCCTAAAATTAAATTAATGAACTCTTAACTTAAAATGAATTGATTTTTTTTTTGAAATCTGATGACTCGATCGCGCAATTCATTTTTTTTTTTGAAACAATATAGACACTAATTGAAAGTTAAAAACCTAATTTTAAAATAAATATATTTACCCTAAAATGGAATTAGTGAACTCTAAAATAAAAGTGATTTTTTTTAAATCCGACGATTTGCGCAATGCACTTGCCCAAAGCTATCGCGTGGGCTCGTGCTTTGCGCTCGACAATCAATTTTTCAAATTAAATTTAAATCATAATTGAGAAAAAAAACTCAAACCCTAAAAATCACAAAAATAAACCCTTAAAAATCTAAAAAAAAATCTAAAATACTAAAAAAATCATAAAAAAAACCACGAACTGTAAAAAAAAACCTTAAACTCCTAACCTCTAAAATTTAATTGGAAATGAAAAAAAAATCATAATTTGAACTAAATAAACTCGTATAAGATAACTAGCAGACTCTATACTTTTTAAGGATACATATGATATATACTTTTGGAATTTTAAATGATATTTTTTAGTGTTACGTTTGATATTAGTTTTGACAGATTTTGTTATGGGTCAACACCGATAAACGCGAATCAACACATTAACTTTCTCATGTACACCTTTTGCACAGAAGAACTATTGTTTTTTTATTCTAGGCCGTCGGCAAACGATACAAAATATTCGGGCTAAAAATAGTTGTTTATATTTGAATATCATGTAGTGAACAAATACCCTAAAGTAGACCAAATTAAATCATATTGTATAATTAAGTTGTCTTCTCAAAACAGAATAAATAAAAATATAAAACAATACTAATTAGTTGTGAAGTACTGAAGTTGGTCGAAACGACAATGGCTCTGAATTTTAATATTACACCAATGTGGGAGCCGTTTCATGATACAGTATATTTAATATTTAATTTGAACATTCGTATAACCTAAGTCTGTTTAGAATTAATATTATTTTTTTATTTTGTTTTTCATATTGCATTTTTAAATTAATTAGCCTACTTTTGTATCAGTATCACTACTACAAAAAATAATTAAGACAACGGTTCTAGTTACATCAAAGACCGTTGTAAATTTGGGTGTTGTAAATTTTATACGCACATAGACAACGGTTTCAAAACCGTTATAATTTTACAACGGTTCTAAAACCGTTGTCTATCTGATGTTTCACGGTTGTCTATCACCCAGAATGACAACGGTTTTTTTGAAACCGTTGTCAAATTACAACGGTTTTTAACAAAACCGTTGTGATGCCACAACGGTTTTTGACAAAACCGTTGTAATTTGACAACGATTTTTTTGAAACCGTTGTAATTTTAGAACGGTTATTTACAAAACCATTGTAATTGCACAACGGTTATTTACAAAACCCTTGTAATTTCACAACAGTTTTTAAAAAAATCGTTGTAAATAGTGTCGTGGATTTTTTTTATTATTATTTTAAAATGACATAATTTTATTTTGTCGCAATATAAAAAACATGTAAATCACCAATAAATAATAAACTACATTGATAAAACCCAAACATGATAATTAATTGATCATCCAAAATATAATATATCGTGATACAAATTCATCCAAATGAACATAGTCTCTAAATACGAAGCAAAAAATCACATCTAAAGTTCAATGATATAAAGCACGCATTCTTCTGCGATATGATGATCATCAACATCGAGTACCTGCATCGATTTAATATCAAATACCGATATTTTTCAAATCAATCAACATCAATACAAGTCGAATCCACCATATATAAAATATTCAAACATTCAAACATCAATATTGCAATTAAAAACCCATCAATTCTAAATCTAAACAAAAATACCTTGCAAAATGATCTTATATATAATCAAGCACGCAATTCACCCATAGATCACGTACTTCATCAATCTCCTTTACGGAATATGGTTCTTTTTTAAACTGGTAACATAATAAGATATTAACAAACGGGTAAAACTCGTTGAACATGAACATTTTCTATGGTTCAATTATGAATTACTATAAGAAATATAATTAAGTAACATAGAATCAGGGAATGGCTGTACCTCTCCAGTAAACTCGACAATTGTATACTTGTTGTCAATTCTAGAAGTTCCTTAAAAAACTTGGTTAAATGAACAAGAAACAAAACAGTTTGTGATGAGTGCCTCTTAGGAGGAAAAATAAATATCCAATTTTTCAATATTAAAAGTAATACTTTTTAGTATTAAAAGTGATATTTTTATTCTTCTAATATAATTTCTATATATAACTGGTGTACGCACGATCATCTCTAATTTATAAGCTCGTCCCAATAATTATGTATATACATGCAGTCTCTAAATTACAATTCAAACTAGCTAGTTTTTAAACAGATACATTTATGCAACCCCAGAATTTTAATTGACACTCAAATATCTCCAATCTGTTGTGATAGTTATATATCATACATATAATATATATGGCATCAAAAAAATTATATATCGTAATAATGAGTGTTTAGTTGATTATAGCCATATATAATTATTTCATATTCGTGAAAAATGCGTTAAATGAGAGCGACACCTTTCGTTCTTTTACTTCACTTAATGATATCATTTCAGTCCACAAAAAAGGACCCCTCATTCTTAATATCTTTTTTCAGCACATTTACCATATTTTTACCTGCACAAATAATATATATCATTTCTCTATTATATTTGAATATTTTATATATCACTGAATGCTCATTTTTTTTTTTTAGTTTAGCACATAGGAGCATTATAGCAATAGAACCTGTAATACTAGAAAACCATATCTTATCGGTACGCTTAGGTGCTTTTCCTGTTGCTAAAGTTGTTCTGTTATTTCAGAAAGAAAAAGGTTGTCCTACTATTCAGTCAATTAGCAGCGGGTGAAACATACATCTGAACCTACTTTGGTGGCTAGTAGGATTTAAAAATGTTCTTTTATGGTATTCCCAGGGGACTTGGTTTTGCTAATTCTAGGATTAAGTTCAACTTGAAAGCAAGAAGTCACTTAAGAGCAGATTATAGGGAAAACAGAAGCAAAGAAAGAGAGGCTCTTTAATGAGACATCAAGTCTAAGATTAAGTTCAACTAATTCCTTGTATCACAGCTATATGAGGCCTCATACAGCTTCTACAAAAGTAGGGTTCAAAGTTGCAGCCATAACACATTTTCCATATGACAAATGTAGCATTAAGAGCGAGGATGTGCTATAGGAGCAGCATCATGTACTAACTCCAAACCACCAAGATTCAAGCAGGTCTAGAATTATCTCATAGAATAGACATAATTAAAACAGCAAACTTACATGCTTCAACACATTATATCAGGATTAATCCTTAGTGGAGCATAAATCAGAGATAACACTAAAAAAAATTAGGATTAGTTGAACAGGAAGACTGCAGTAGCAGATGCCCTTTTTTTCTCAAAGCAGTTCCCTACTAAAGGGGACTTATTGCATCAGTTGAAACAAACAGATAACAAATAAAATTTCCTTATTCACTGATGTCAAATAGAAATAACAAGAGTACTCCACAATTAACTGTTGAAACATTGCCTTATAGCAAACATGTCAGCAAGAAATTGTGCAAGGAACAATAATAAGGAAGAAAGTTGTACAAACCAATGCAGTCAGGGGAAAGTAGTCAAACAGATCGGTGAATATCTTCCAAACATTAGTATTTCCATACCTATGACCAAAGAGAGATTTTCAATGTATTAGTATTTATGAAGGATGAAGAAACTTGTACTTATCAGTCATCCAAACATGTAACCCAAGGATCACAGACAAGGTAAAGGATCCCTGTGAACTGACAGATAAATTACTAGCACACATCCTTGTGAGCTTAAGTAGACGAAGAAAAATTACAGAAAACTGAACCACGAATGAATCTACTTCACCAAATTTTAACATGAAAGTAACAGTAAGGGCCTCTGCAACTACTTAGCACTACTTGCTCCAACATGCAATCTTTCTCACTAAGATAAGTTAATAGACACTAGCCTCCTATCTAACATATCAAAACTACAATTCCTCAATAAACAAAATGCCACAAAAAATAGATCACGGAAAAGATGAGAAAGATAATCAAATAAAAAAGGCAGACCTTTACATCAGTTGTCTACATGTAGATGAACAGAAAGTATCCAATCACAACCTCGATGTTGATTTCTATTCCGATGTACACACTTACTGATGTAAGCATCCAACAACTATACTTTGCCTACAGCCATGATGCCAGGGCTATAACAGCTGTATCTCAACAATTTTACCAATTTGTTTTTGTATAAAAATGGAGATACATCACTAATTTATAAGCTTTGTTAAGCAGTAAATATTAGAAACTGAACAACTATATATTGAATTAATGTATTAAGATATGCTCCCATTAGTAAACAGAATATGCAGAGATCAATGATGTACAATTTTCTTGGTTCAATCATCCTAAGGGAATAATTAAACTAATAAGAAACATCAGAACTGAAGCCTTGACACATTAAATATCTCTGTAAAGTTATTGCCATTATACTATCTTGATTAACTACAAGTACACAAAATACCTAATGCTAGCAGTAAAAGCAATTTATCTCATAACCAAACTTATCTAGAACCCTCAATTTTCAAGAACTAGTTCTTTAATAGAATTGAAAATATAGAGCCCTAAACTAAAGTGTAGATGTAAAAACAAACTAATTTTACATCAAAGCAAAGTAGTACAAAATACTAAAACAACTAATTGCTTCATCTTTTTTTTTCCGAACAGATTAATTTTTAAGAATTCATACTACAGTTCACACAATAGTGTACTACCATTCTCCACCATTAACTGAAACAAAAACCATCTTATCAAAATCTCACAGAAACATAGAACAAGTAATCTTAGTAGAGCATTAAGAAAGCCACACTTTCTCTCAAACATAAACACAAAAATAAAATTAGAGCACAACACACACGCAACTCCCAAATAACAGATGGTGGATACTTTCCTCTTTTGAAGAACATAAAGCACATCCATCTAACAACCACTACATATAATTAGGCAACATACAACTATTGCAAATATCTGATAGCTCACCTACAGCATCCTCATTGATCAATTATTTAATATGAACACAATAATATGTCGGTGCAGACGAGATATATAGCTATCAACCATCGGTGTATTAACGTCAGCGTAGACGAGATGTGTGAGTGGAGAGCTAGGGTTTGTGGTGGCGATGATGTGTGCGGCGTAAAGGTGTTAGAAGCGGAAAAAATTAAGGAATTTGGAGAAACTATCGAAAAACATTTATTGAATTTGTTCATCCTTTTCGAAGAATTGAAGAAAAAGGAAAAAGAATATGGATTTTGGCCTTCCGAATCGAAGAAGGGAAGAGAGAGGGCTTTCAATTGGGGATTTCAAAATGAAGATCGAAATTGAAGAACCACGAAGAAGATGGCTGGAAGAAGAGACGGGAGGGCTAGGGCATTCTCAAAGTTGAAATTTGTATCTTTGATTTTTTTTCTAATTAAAAATTAGTTTTTTATATATTACAACGGTTTTTCTAACCCCTTGTAGCGAAAAATACGCTCATAGACAACGGTTTTACATAAACCCTTATCTTTTTGGGGATAAAGTCAACGGTTTTGCATAAACCGTTGTAATTTTGCATAAAGTCAACGCTCATAGACAACGGTTTTGCGAAAAATACGCTCATAATCCACCGGTTTTCCCAAAACCGTTGTAATTTTGAACTTTACAACGGTTTTTTCCAAAAATCGTTGTCAATCCTGTGTTGTCTTAATCCATTTTTGTAGTAATGTATGCATATTAAAATAGGCCATAAGTTCGGATTGGATTTCAGTTTTTTCTTGGGATATATCATATATGGTCGCAATCTCACATCGCCATCAATTTCTCGACGACTCTTTAATAACATTAGAAATTAAAGTGACGGTATATAATATATATAGTAGTTTTCTCATTACATTAGGTAATAATATATGATTTATATTCATATACAGTATGTAAGTTGCTACGCGTACGTAAATAATAATTGAATATTTAATTGATAACAACTCTCTAGTTGCACCGTCTACTGGGTCAAAACCGTTAGATGGATCCTATATCCAGTTCGGATTAAATTAGATATAAAATATAATGAAAAAAAGTAAAAATAGCACAACAGCGCTGGAGCGCACCGACACACATTCTCTCTCTCGCCCCTCTCTCTGTTTCAATTTGGAGTCTATCGATCCTCGCCTTTCTCTGCGTCACAATGGTGAAACCATAGTTGTCGTGATTTTCTCACCACCTCATCTGTTGTCCCCCCCTATCACTAGCTCAATTTATCCACTTTGTGACACCCCAACTCGAATTTTAATTGTGACATGTAGTTTGTTGGTGGAGATTGTCTTGTAAATGTATTGATGATGAAAGTATTGTGAAAATTAAATCATATTGGTCTTTAATTGATTGCAGAAGTTAATTATATTTTTTTGTAATTGATGTTTTGTATGTTTTGTGCTGAGTTTTGTTGATGAAGAAATCGACCAGAATCACCAAGCTTTTATTGATGATTGGGAAAAAATTAAACATTTGATGTTCTCATAGATTGTGCTTGTAATTGTGCCCTCCAAATGTTTGTTTATATGTCTAAATGGACTCTAAACCATAAAATAAAAGATATCTGTCTTATAGGAGGTGGGATTGGTCTGAAATTGATTGGGGAAGAAGCATTTGATCTTCTTGTAGATTGTGTTTATATTTTCTTCCTACATTGCATGAATTTGTCCAGAAAAAAAAAATCAAACTTCCCCATATTTGACATTGAAGTAGTTTTCGATTAGAGAAATCAATAAAAATGTTGCCTATAATTTTTCTCCACAGGGAATTGCATGAAAAATAAATATTGAAATGATCCAAACGAGCCAAAACCTGAAGTAATGTAACGTAAATCAATAGTATATATCGATGGTTAAAGAAAGAAAAAGAAACACACATATCTAATATATAAGTCATTTCACTACTCTCTCTCATTAATAATGTCAAAATAAATCAAACATAACTCCACTAGCTCACCTAATATCTATTGATACTTTAGCTCTGATTTAGTAATACTCGACTTCATAACTAATGATATTTCACTTCAAAATTAATGATAATTTCCCTAATAACTAATGATACTCCATATCAAAGTTAGTGATACTTGAATTTATAATTAATGATACTTCATCTCATAATTAATAAAACCTAACTTGATTGCTAATAATATTTTACTAAAAATTTAACGATACTACACATAATAACTAATGATATATTTCACCTCAGATTTGGTGATACTTGACTTCCTGAAGTAATATGCTGATTCCACTGTGCAAAGTTATGAACAGTTGGTGAACCGTTCCCTCTGATGTTCCAGGCGCATCCCTGAACAGTTTTATTTATGGCAGTTTCCATGTTGAGTTGATCTTGTGCGGACGAGTTTGGGAAGTCAAGATTTGATCGTTTGACCACCTTGTGGAGTAGATGTTGTGCTAATCATCAAGGAAATCATCTACACCCATATGGAAAGAATCACAAACCCTAAATCACCTTCCATGTTGATAAAGATTGGAGATCAAGTCAACAAGAAGTGTGGAAGCATAAGAAGGCCGATTTCTTTAGTAATCGGTAGCGCGCTGAATTTGATTCTCTGAGTTTATTGTTTGAGAGTCATTATATTTGTGATTATTGTAATAGCTATAAGTTGTTCCCTAAACTGTTCAACGTGATAGTCTAGCATTGAGTGTTTTTGAGTGAAACACGTGAGGGGTTTTTAGTCCTTTTTGTACGCAATTTCAGGAGAGATTGTAAGTTGAAGTCGTGGGTAGCTCGAAGGAGTCTAGTATCATGGTTGTGAGGGGATCTCACAGCTTTTCTTCATCAAATAGTTCGTGAAAAAGAACGTGCGGCATAAGGAGGGAGTCCTATATGTATAAGTTCCTCAATAGTCTTCATGAAGGAGTAGTGAACGAATCTTCAAGTTTGGGCGAAGTCTCCCTAGAGTATGTTGATTAACCGAACTGGGTTACCAATCTCGTGCGTTCTTTTACTGCATTTTATTTATTGTTCTTGCCTCTGTTCCTGCCATATTCAAGAACACTTGCATGCAATATCATTAAACACACCGTTGCACGGATTGTAGTTTTTCAATTGGCACCAGAGCGGGCTACCAGTTACACAGGTGTGATCTTGGGTTTATTAATCCGTATTTCGTGTTTGTTTTTTCGAGATAGACACGATGAAAGAAGGAGTGTCGATATTGCGACCTCCGCTCTTTGATGGCAATAATTATACCTACTGGAAGGCCGGAATGACTGCGCTCATTCACTCCATTGATGAATGTGCCTGGAAGATGGTGACTGAAGGCTGGAATCCTTTCATGATGAAAGATGAGAATGGAGATGTTGTAAAAAAGCCAGAGGAAGAATGGGATAATGATGACTACCAGATCATGGGATTGAATGTCAAGGCCATGAATGCTATCTTTTCGGTTGTTGACATGAATACCTTCAAACTTATCTCCACATGTGATAAAGCTGAGGATGCGTGGGACATTCTACATACCACTTATGAAGGGACAAGTAGTGTTCGTGCCTCACGAATACAGTTACTCACCACCAGATTCGAAAATCTGATGATGGATGAAGTAGAGAAGCTAGGAGATTTCAATGCCAAGATTTGTGACATTGTCAATGAAAGCTTTGCTCTAAGAGATGCTATTTCCGAAGAAAAACTTGTTCAAAAAGTTCTTCATTCCCTGCCTAAGAGATTCACCTACAAAGTCATGGCCATTGAAAAAAAGCTAAAGATGTGAGCAAAATGAAGTTGCAAGAACTGATGGGGTCCTTACTAACTTTTGAAATGGGCCTGGTAGAAGAAGAAACTGTACAAGAAAAGCATTGCTTTTCAGGCTGGTTCCAGTACTAAAGTTCCCAGCGATGTTCCTGACAAAGCCAATTTAGCAGAGTCGATTGCTCTGTTATCTAAAAACTTCAACAGGTTTGTAAAACATTTTGAGAAGTCTCTTCAAAATAATCCTATCAAGAACAGTTTCTCTAAACCCCGAAAAACCAAGGGTGAAGATGCTAATGAAGAAAAGCATAAATAGGTCAAGTGTAGAAAATGTGAAGGTTTTGGTCATTACCAGTCTGAGTGTGCTAACACTCTAAAAATGAAGAACAAATCCTATAGTTCTACCTTAAGTGATAGCGAGGATCCTGATGAGAGTGAAAGTGATAAAGAATGTGTAAGCAATCATATTGCTCTGATAACACATTCAGTCAAGAAGTTTGTTTCTACATCTGTTCCCGACAACGAGTTTGAGAAAAAATTAGAATGCAGTGATGATGAAGAATTTACAAAAGAGTCAGCTATGAAGGTATATAAAAAGCTGCATTCCAGTTGGATCATGGTGGATAAAGTCAATGAAGACTTGCATAAAGAAAATCCGACCTTACTAATGAAAGAGATGATCTCGCTATCAGACTTAAGGAGCTCCAAGATGAACTGTCGCAGTCCAGGAATAGTGCTCAAGCACAGAGTGGTGAACTTCAACATTTAAAGAAGCTAGTCAAAATGATGAACTCTGGATCATCTGAACTGGATGAAATTCTCTCCAAAGGAAAGAACCCTCAGAATCATACTGGGCTTGGTTACAATGGCGATCAGACTAATGATAGGTTCTATCACGGACAAACGTCAAGAACAAAAGATACGACAGTTCTACAACCTAAAGCTGAATCTAAGAGCTTTTATAAAGAGAAGTCACCACATCCAAAGAAGTCTACTAGAAAGACATTCCCTGTTTGCCATTACTGTGAGAAGCCTGGACACATTCGTTCACACTGCAGAATTATCTCATTAATGATCTTAGAAGAATGAGAAGGAGAGGTCTGTCTCACCCAGATCAGTATGTTAGAAGGAACAATGGCAGAGACACATCTAGGAACAACCACAGAAATTACGTGGTTCACACTGCTCTTAACATTAATACAAAGAGTAGTTGATATTTCGACAGTGGATGTTCAAGACACAAGACTGGAGATGCAAGCATGTTGATCAATCTTCAACAAGACTCTTTGTATTAATCTATTATGTTTAGAGATGGAGTTAAAGGAAGTATTCTTGGACGTGGTCAGTTGAATGTTTCTGGCATGCCTAGCTTGGAAAATGTCTTGCTTGTGGAAGGACTGAAAGCTAATCTAATTAGCATTAGTTAGTTGTCTGACCAAGGTCTCGTTGTTCACTTTACAAGAGGCAAGTGGCTGGTCAAATATAAGAAAAATGTTCTCCTAATGGACGGTGACAGATCGCGTGATAACTGCTATATTCTCAACATGAATGGATCGTGTTTCCGATCTCAGCTAAGTGAAGCAAACTTATGGCATGAAAAGCTTGGCCATATCAGCTATCAGAATCTGCAACAACTTGTGAAAACTGAAGCTGTGGTGGGTGTTCCTAAGTTGAACATTGAACGAGGAAAAATGCGCGGTCCATGCCAAGTTGGTAAACAAATCCATATTTCTCATAAATTTGTAAAGAAGATTACCACTTAGAATGCATTGGAACTGTTACACATGGATTTGATGGGGCCAGTTCAAACTGAAAGCATTTGATGGAAAAGATTCATTTTTGTGTGTGTGGATGACTACACCAGATTCACATGGGTGGAGTTCTTTAGAGACAACGCAGAAACTTTTGACACGTTCAAAAAGTTGTGTCTCAAGCTCGAAGTTGAGAAAGGAACAAATGTTGTGAGGATAAGAAGTGACCATGGTCGTGAATTTGAAAATGTGTTCTTCAAACTGTTCTGCAAAGAAAAGGGCATCGGTCAAGAATTTTCTGCCCCTAAAACACTACAACAAAACGGTGTTGTTGAAAGAAAGAATCGAACTCTGCAAGAAATGAGTAGAGTGATGATGAAGACAAAATGTGTGCCTGATAATCTCTGGGCAGAGGAAATTAACACTGCATGTCATGTCATAAATCGGGTGTACTTCAGACCCAAGACAAGAATCACTCCTTATGAGCCGTGGAAAGGAAAGAAACAAAAAACGTGAAATATTTTCACATTTTTGGGGGTACGTGCTATATGTTGAGAGATATAGATTATTTCACTAAATTTGATGCTGAAGGAGATGAATGTATATTTCTTGGATATTCAAGAAATAGTCGAGCACTTTTCAAAAAGGAGCGGTCACTTTTTCAAATGGTAGCCGTCACTTTTCAAAAAGTAGTTGTCACTTTTTCAAAAAGTAAGCTTTCTTTTTCTAAAGGGTAATTTTGATGTGACATATATATTTTATTTTACATTTACTTTTTTATTATTATTTTAATGAAAAGAAACACTTGGTATGATCTCAACATGTGAGGGTATTACTCTTGATGGCATGGTAGAATTTTTCGAGATTAAATGAGAGAAGAGAGAGAGAGTGTAATATTTAATACTGGGCCCAAGTGCCCAACAACCTTTTTTTTTCTTCTTTAAAGCAAAACACGACCTTCCTCTTCACATTTCCGCAGGTGGAGCCTTGTGCGCAACAGTTATCTTCTCCGGCCTCCTAATATATACATAAAAAAATTTCGATGATCCCCCTTGGATCTGCCACTGTTTTACTCTATCATTTATATAAATTACATTTTGTATTCAATATATTTTTCATACATTTAAATCATACACATAATAGATATATATATATATGTATATATATATATATATATATTTAACTACGATTTTTTTATTTGAACTTATAAAATATTTTAAAATTTATTAAATACTATAAAACATTTCTCGTGGATCACATAAGAGAAATAGCTAGTTAAAATGCGGATAACATGTAAGGGTATGGGTAGTTAAGTAACCAAAGAGTATGAAGATGAACATAAAAATTGATACCCAACGAGTATACAGATGGGTACGATTTTTTTTTTTGAAACGCGAGTATAAAAACGGATACAATAGTATCATACCTATTGCCATCCTATTGATAATGGAAACTGAAAATAAATTCAGGTGGTGTTTTTTTTAGGAAAACTAGTAGTGTAGATTCGGTGGTTTATCATGATATAATTAATGTATTAGCTTATTACTTTATAATACAGCAGAGAGAATCTTTTAACGTGTCCGAGGGCCGGCCATATGCTTTTCTCGATCGATGAACGCAAATTAACTTTGGATAATTAAATTGAGAAATCATAATAAATAATAGATTAATAGTTCATCTTGGGTAAAATAAAAACGGCCTTTGCGCTTCATATTTCTTCAAACCTCAGTGATCGATCATGGCACCCTTTTCAACTCTTTCTGCAGTCACCAAAATTAACTAATTCACTATATTGAGTTAAGTTTTGTGTGTCTATATGTGTGTGTGTGTTTCTTTAAGTAGGAACACAAATATCATATAAGTTGAATTAATTTCTCTCGATCATGATTTGACATATATAAGGCTAGAAGGAAAAGTAGCTCTGGTAACCGGAGGCGCCGCCGGAATAGGAGAGAGCACAGCCAAACTGTTCTCTAAACACGGTGCCAAAGTGGCAATAGTTGACGTCCAAGATGAATTAGGCGATTCAATTATCAAACAAATCGGCACCTCAAATTCAACATACATCCACTGCGACGTTACTAATGAAGACGACATTAGAAACGCCGTCGACAAAATAGTTTCCACCTACGGCAAGCTCGACATCATGTTCAACAACGCCGGGATCGCTGATCCGCTCAAACTACGAATCGTTGACAATGAGAAACAAGATTTCGAGCGAGTTTTGGCCGTCAATATCACCGGCGTTTTCCTAGGCATGAAGCATGCAGCCAGGGTCATGATCCCGGCGCGCGGCGGCGTCATCATCTCCACGGCGAGTGTGGTGTCAGGGATTGGCGGCGCGTCCACGCATGCTTACACGTGCTCGAAGCATGGCGTAGTAGGACTTACTAAGAATTTGGCGATAGAATTGGGACAGTTTGGTATAAGAGTGAATTGTTTGTCACCCTATGGGCTTGCTACCAACTTGTCTAGGACACATTTAAGGGCTGATGATGAAGAAATTGAGCAAATGACAAACGCCATGGCATATCTCAAAGGTACTACTCTTAAAGTTGGGGATATTGCTAATGCGGCCCTTTTTCTTGCAAGTGATGATGCTAAATATGTCAGCGGCCAAAATCTCTTCATTGATGGTGGCTTTGGTGTTTTTAATTCTGCAATGCAAGTTTTCAAGGATCCAGAATCTTGATTCTAGCTTCTTTTGAATATTCTGTATTTGACATCTATTTTACTAGATGTCACAGAATTAGTTCTTTTTAAAATGAATACAGTTTTCTAGTTGATTGTGACGTGCTGGAAAGCCGGTGAATCCAAATATTTTCTTATGTTTTAAATTCTATCACAAAAACAAATTTCATAGTGCATATATTTCATGATTTTCGTCCGTTTTACTCCACTTCAGACTTCAGGTTTAAATTTATGATAATTAATGCAATAGGGGAATCCCTTTTTCAGCTAATATGTACTAGTATGCCCCTCATACGGCGATGCACGACCAAACTTTATAGTATATACACACACTCTAAGTATTTTTTAAAAAGTACTTGATCAATAACCATAATTTTAAATTTAAAGAGTTTCATATGAAAATCCAATTTAATATATATATATATATATATATTTATTAGATTGGGTTTATTTGTTATGGTAAAAATATTTTAATCATGATTATTTACTTCTAAAACATAAATAAATAGCAGCATGTTATATTCTAGCTAAAATATAATTCATTAACACTCTTTTATCATGAAGTTATAGTAAAAATTATTTGAACAATTTCCATTATGTGTATTAGAAGTTAAATAATTTTTATATATCTATCACATATAATTTATCCACTTTAAATTTTTAATGGAAAGATAAAATATATATAAATAAATTTTACTCGTATATATTGATCATATATATAAGAATATTTTTGTTAATTTTCAATTTATAGAATATAGTGAACATATAAAAGTGGAAGTCGTGATAGAAACTTAGCACCATTATAAATTACTAACAAAAAATGTGGTGTGTGATTATAAATTTAAAATTAAACAAAAAACTAAATATAGAAGAAGAAAAAAACAAATAACACATGATCATGCTAATAATGTGAAGCCCAACATTTAAATAAATGGGAGGTCAAAACCATTTGTACACAACACAACGACTATATATATGTTCGAATTGTTTTATGCATTGGGCACAAAATTTAAAGACCAATGCATACATGAATACATTTTTTTCTTCAATAATTATAATGAAGATGTGTAATCAAGTCTCATTTCACAATAAAGAATATTCAAAACGTGCTTCTAGGTTTTCTTTCTTTTCTGCCTCTTCTCATCGATGCAATATTTTTTGTATAGATAAATGAATCTTTATTATATTTAAGCTCATTCCATCATACAATTTGTGCATATATAATCATTAGAGTGCATGGTATGGACATGTGGATTGATGTCGTATAATAGCAACATAAAAATAGAGAAAAAATAATCTTATAGCTTCAATTTGTGCCCCGTCATTATCGACTATTTAATTTGAATTAGAGCCGAATTTAGAATTGAAAGTTGTGAAACCGAATTCTTGCAAGATTACAACCAATTATTATCTCTAATATTCGTAAGAATAAATTAACAAATATAATTATTAAAATAATAAAAAATTGCAAATTATAAGAACGATTTATGTGTGGTTTATGTTTTTATACAAATAAAGATAAAAGAATTGGAGATGAAGATAGAAAACTACATAAGCAGGAGAGGAACATAAAGACTACATCAACGGGAGAGAGATCCATAAATATGTTGAGGAAATTAATGAGATATAGAGGCCTACATATTACAATGAAAGCGAAATTAAGATATATTATAAAAAATATAACTCAATATATAGGGAGAGAAAGTATATTTATCACATTTTCTTAGTTCTTAATTTTTATTGTAAAACATAATAAAACATCAATTATTCTGAAACTTAAGGAGTGTGTGTGTGTGTGTGTGTGTGTGTGTGTGTGCGCGCGCGCGCGCGCGCGCGCACACATAGTCTTAAGATATATGTTTTAAAATATCTATGTTGGTTTAATCACAATACAATAAAAAATAAATATACCTTGAAATTATACTTGAGTTCCAATAACATAAGTAGGAAGAATATATTTTGGATGAAATTGAATTAGTTCAAGCTTAAAATTACATAGAAAATAAATCTTACATAGAATATTTTTGTAATGTTGTTTGTCCTAAAAAATATTATGTAAAATAATGCATATCATTTTTAAAAGTAAATACCACTGCATATATAAAAATATTATTGTATAAAATGTGAAATACTAAGCTTCTTTATGTGCTAATCATTAATTACAATAATTAGGTTAATGCAAAACTAAAATATAAATTATGTTAAGAAAATGGAAATTTATTAGTATATAATATTAGGTTGCATTATCATATTTAATAAATAGGAGTTATAAAACTGACTAAAATTGGAAAGTACATGTAGGCAGGAAAATAAAAAAAAAATTACTATTTTAAGGAGCGTTCTGCTTTTATATATACTAGTATATCTCCCGCGCGATGCTCGGTATTATTTTATTTTATCTTGATTGAAAAATTAAAAGTAAAACTCAATCATAATAGTTAGATATATATTTGCAATACATACATAAGTGTGTGAAACAAATGTACAAAAAATTTAAATATATTAAAAAACTAAACTTTATTTCCATACATAATAATAATAATAATAACTATAATATTATTATTATTTTCATTATTATTACTATTATTAAAACAAACAAATAATTTAATATCACCTTAGTGTAAATAATAAACATGCTATAAAAAATGGCGCAAAAAATAAAATAAAATAAATTGAGCTCACGTGGTTTGTAATTGTAGAGTCAAAATTTACACCAAAAAATTTAATCTAATTGTTGAATATACAAAAATATTCACAAAATTTAATAGACATAACCGTGCAATGCACAATTTTTTTTATGTGACTGTGATTTTAATTGGCCTATATATTTTTATATTTTTTTTAATTAGAAGTGAATGTTTATATTATTTTAACAAAAAATAGAAACGGTAAAATTTACGTAATTAGGTGAAAATGAAAATTTACACAAGAAAATATTATGATTGCAAATAAAGTTTATTTGGCCACAAAGTTGTCCATTCAATTACAATATAAATTATCAAAATTTACAAAACACAATCATTAAATAAATTCAAATAGAATTAAAACATTCACGTCTAAAAAAACTCTTTACAACTAACAATCCGAGAATAATGAAAACCTCTCCTTCCATTTTCTTCAAATAACACAAACAAATTGCCTTAAATGCAAAAAAAAAAATGATAAAATGAGGGGAAAATGTTAGAAAAAAAAAACCCAAATAAAACAACTAAAATGTGAACACAAACAATTCTCAAATGAAAATAAATATTATGGTGATAAAATGAAAGAAAATGGGAAAAAGGTTAGAAAAAAAATTTAAAACACACTAACAAAACATCTAAAAAGTGCTGGCCAACTGCCTTAGTAGTGGTTCGAACACAAGACTGTCCCACCAGTTAAAGAGTTCCGCTGCTAACTGCACTAAGCAATTCAATATGACAATTTCTGGCATCACTTTCTTTATATACTTAGTGTTGCTGATATTTTTTATTTACACTTTTACCCCTGCGATTTTGCTTTAATATATGTATAGATAAAGATAAAGATATCTAGAAACGTAAAAAAATGGATCGACAATAACAACATTTTAATGCATTTCTACAAACAACATAAATGTCAACAATTTGATCATTTATATTAGTAATCCCAAAACATTACAAAATAAATTAAATGTTTGACTATTTTTTTTTTACTCACACACCTGACCTGGTGGTATTGAGAAAATTCGAATCCATAATCTTTGGTCTCCAAGCAACCTTACTCCACCCAGGACCGATCCTAATGATTTAATGGCCTGAGTCGAGATGAAAAAATGAGGCCTTATTTTTCATCTTATAAATATTTGGATTTAAGATTACAAATAATTTTTTTCCGTCTTATAAATATCTTTGGATTTAGGATTACAATTAAAAAAAATTAAAAAGGTGATTCTATTTGCTGGTTGTAGGCAGCCACCCTTTAATATAAATTTAGATATAGGATTTAGAAGAAAGAAACTGGTAAAAAAATTTAGATTTAGAATTTTAAAAAAAAAACTGGTAAAAATTTAAATTTGAGGATTTGAAAAGGAAAAAAAAAGGCTAGTGAAAGATAAAAAAATCCTTTTAAAAAATAGATTTAGATTTAAATATAGGATTTGAAAAAATACTGGTAAAAAAAAAATAGATTTAGGATTTGAAAAGAAAAAAAAAAGGTAAAGTAAATCCTAATACTGGTATAAAAATTTAGATTTAGGATTTGAAAAGAAAAAAAATATGATAAAGAAAAAAAAACTGATAAAAATTGTGATTTAAGATATTAAAAAAATACAGAATTTGGTGAAACTTGCGAAGGGAGAGAAAGAAGAAAGATATTACTAGAAAGAAAAAACGAAGACACTGGTTTATTTAGCATATAAAAGGGAAAAAAAATCCACAACATAGTTGAGGTATCGAACTCCTACCTTTTCAAAGTAATAGAAGAACTCTAACCACTACGCCAATATCACATTTAATTTAATATTACAGCTATATATATAATATTATGAAAAAATTTGGGGCCCCTATTTTTTTTGTAATTTTTGGGTCCTAAGGCGACCGACTCACTTGCCTCAAATAAGGATCGGCCCTTAGGTCATCCTCACCGGGACAAATGTGTGACTAATTGAACATATAGAAATTAAAGTGATAAATTTAAAAAATAATAATTTTAGGAGTTGATGGGGATATGATTTTTACGATGAATTGACATAATTAATGGATATTTTTCAACACAACAATTAGTTATTTCTACCATTTGTTTTTGTAAAATTTAGGCCTGACACAAGCCATATTAAGAGTAAATTTAATACAAATTTTGTGGTTCTGTCTCTATATACCATTATGAATTGTAAATTTTTATCCTATGTTCTTTCGATTTACAATTTTTTCTCATATGTTCTTGCGATTAGATTATTGCTTTGTTTTATTTATATATGTTTGTGGTGCTTCCATGTGTGCTATTTCGGTTTGTTTTGAATTTATGAAGTTATTTTTTTAGTGCTCGTGTATATATGCTTTTTTTCTATCTTTTTTATTTTATTGAGGCATCATGTATTACTACTACATCTGAAGTATTTTTTTTTACTCACACACCCGACCTATGATATTGAGGAGATTTGAAACCGTGATCTTTGGTCTCTAAGAAACCTCACTCGACCACTAGACCATCCCCACCGGGAAAACTACATCTGAAGTTTAATGGCTCATTTCTTCAATTTGATTGATTATGTATATACCACTGTTGCAGAATTCGGCCTAGGCGGCCGCTTAGACGCTCTACGGTACCCACCCGAGGTGAAAACACGGTAATCATCCCTCTTATGCGGAGGCGCCGCCTAGGCGAAATTGTTCGGCGATTGCACGGCCGAGTTTCATCTAGGTGTCCGAATTTTATTTTTTTAAAAAATTATTTTTTAATTAATGAAGTTGCAGATGAATAGGATGGTTACTGTGTAATGGGATATTTGAATGTTGAATTCTTTCGAATTTGGTTTCATTTGAAATTTAAATGTTATTTTGTCACGAACTTTGAATAATTTGAATTTTCAATGTTTTTTTTATTTTGGATTTTGGATGATTTAAACTTTAATTGATATTATTTGGAATGTTAAGATTTATGAATTTATACATGATTTTTTTTTATATTTATTAAGAAATATATAAAATAATAAAATTAAAAAACTCCTAGAATCCGCCAAACCAATTTATTTTATTTCCCAACCCTCAATTGTAATTTATAACAATCAATTGTAATTTAATTATAAATTTGCAATTTTACTTTTATATGTGAAAATGGTAGAGTGGGAGGGAGAGTTTGAAATTTGAAATTTTGAAAGATGAAAAACCACCCAAACTACAAGTTTAGGGGACAAATCAGCGGTTATGAAGCACAAACAGCCAGTTTCAATGTCTCAATCCGTCATCTTTTGTTTTACACTGATGATTAAGATCACGCGTATCACAATCTCAACCATTGAAAAAAATGGTTAAACCGCGTAAACCGCCAATTACACGGTTAACCGTCAATCGAACCGTAAACAGACCATGAGATTGGTGGTTACTGTTAAGGTTACATACCGTAACCGTGGTCAACGGTTTATGACCGTAACTGGCGGTTACAAACCGTTGGTCCGGTTCCAAATGGGCACCTCTAACCTCAGTAATGACTGCTGGTTACCGTCGACATACAAAAAATTGTATTTGGCACAACTATGAGGCCAATAATCACACACACACACATACACATAGTTTGTTCCTTTTTATATAAACACATTTGTTGTGTAAAATTATTTCTATTTATGTTTAATAAATATTAGCATTGTTTCAGTATCAATGTTTAAAGTCTCGCAAGAGCAACCAATGATTGTCTCTGACAGCTGTGTATTTAATACAATTTTTGAATATGAATTAATGATGTTTAAGTTGATAAATTGTGTGATTTTCATAGTTTTTATGCTCATTATGTTATCATTTGGGTGTTTTTTTATGTATTTGTGAGTTTTGTAGTAATAGTGGCTAATTTGATAATTATTTGACCCAAAATGATCAAATATATGTACTTAGAGAGTTAAAGGAAGGACCAATTAGGCTTTTGGATCGGATTTAAAGAGAAAAACCCTTGAGAATTAATGGAGATAATTCAAAATGATCCAAATTACTATTTGAAGAGCCTAGGAAGATGAAGAATCGAGTTAGGAGCATTGTGCAAGTTGAATCTACTAAATCAAACGAGAAATGAGTGAGAACGGGCCCGTTTTAGTGAAGTTCGAGATCACAAGGTTGCCCCGGGTCAACCCGACCCTTCAGTCGACCCAAAAGGCCTATTTTGCATATGGTCAGGTCGACCTGGGGGTTGACTGAAATCACTTGACCCTCCAGTCATTCCAAACGAATTCTACACGAGATTTTTGAGGCTTTAACTCCAGGGTTCCCTCCAACACTATAAATACCCCCTCTACTCATTAGAAAAGACGTCCAACTCAGCACTAATTGACGTACCAAGGTGAAATAAAATGTGAATAGGTGAATACACTTATGGAAGCACAACACCAAGACTTTGGAGAAGCGGAGATCCGGCGATAGCAAGATTGAAGACTCAAGGTTCTTGATTGAGTTGAACATTGTTTTATTTACCATGTTCATGTTTATTCTTTCTATTTAATTATGCTTCAAAACTTTAATGTTATGATTTTTTTTATCTTTTATGATTTCACAATTTACCTATAATATAATAGTGTATCATTATGCATTCAAGTTAATTTTTTTTATTAATTTTTGTTGGTATATATATATATATATATATATATAGCAATAAGTTTAAGTTAGGGTTTTACATTCCCTTAATGAACATTGAGAAAGAAATTGCAGAGACTTTTGATGCCGACTCAATCATAGATGATTTTGAAATTATGAAGCAACATCGAGTATAACTTACGATGCCAAAATTGTAAAAAAAAAATAACTTTATTTAATTTAAATAAGTAGTTACGTGAAGATGTATATATATATATATATATATATATATATATATATAAATATATATATCGCCCATCCCCCAAGTTAATTAACATTCTTACGTCCGTCCCTACCTACAATATCTCCTCCATGCTGAATATGGGGATGGTTGGAATATACCGGCTACATATAATGTCTAAAAAGAATAATAAATTTTAATGCTTGTGTAAATAAAAAAAGTATGTATTTTTTTTTCTTTATTCGAAAAAAAAGTATGTATTATATTAAATTTAAGATAACATTTCTAAATTTAGGAGAAAAATTTGTCTGTGCATCACATATAGGCACGGATGAGATCCCCTATTCCAAATTTGATGTTCCATCCCGTGTTCCATGATCAAATTTATAAATTTTTCTTCCATTATTTTCGTCAGTTTTAATTTATTATGTTTTAGTTTAATTTTATGATTATTTTTAGGATTCACCCCACCCAATTAGGGTTTATAATTATTTTTTAGTATTTAATTTTCAAAATAATGATTATTATGGTTGATTATTTTAAAAATACGATTTATAATTTTTAAAATTCCAATCTTTTGTCTATAAATGTGACTAGATTGATTATGTTATAATTAATTTTTTTACTTTTGTAATATCTATTATCAAACTTATAAATTTGATCGTGGAATACGAATTGAAACACCAAATTTGAAATAGAGGATCATATCTCAAGCAGGGAATACTAGTATATATAGATGGAAGAGGGTATATTTCTTACATTAATTTTACATCTTAATTTTATGAAAAATTCTAAAACATCATGAAAAACAGCGGACTAGAGTTTAATAACAACTTAAATGTGAACATATAAAAATAATAGCTATAATACAAATAGCGTGAAAATAATAAATGAGCCACTTTGTAGCTCAATTCCGAAGGATGCGCAGTCTCACATGCCATCAGTTTCTAGGTGACTACGTACTCCTTAATTGCATTAAAATAACGTAGGGTATATTAATATATCTCGTTAACTGCATCAAGCCATCAACTAATAAATTATAATATATTTATATATCTACAAGTTGCTATGCGTACATAGCCAATAATTGAACATTTAATTGATCATATGTAAACTGAAATAATTAGTTGGTAGCTTTTTTTTTTCTTTTTTTCTTTTTTGAGAAAACTAGTGTAGATTCTGTGGTTTATCATTGTTATAATGTATTTATACATAGTAGAGAGAATCGAACCTCTTAACGTGTCCGAGGGCCACATGCTTTTCACGATGAACACAAATTAACTTGGATAATGAAATTGAGAAATCATAATAAAGAATTGATTAATATTTCATCTTGGGCAAAATATAAAAACGGCCTTTACGCTTCAGATTTCTTCAAACCGCAGTGATCGATCATATGGCACTCTTTTCAACCCTTTCCGCAGTCACCAAAAGGTGACTAACTTTTTAGTTAAGTTTTGTGTGTTTGTGTGTTTGTGTGTGTCTTTCTTTAATTAGGAACACTATTAAATATCATATAATTAAGTTTAATTAATTATTTCCCTCGATCATGACTTGACATATATAGGCTAGAAGGAAAAGTGGCTCTGGTAACCGGCGGCGCCGCCGGAATAGGAGAGAGCACAGCCAAACTGTTCTCCAAACACGGCGCCAAAGTTGCAATAGTTGACGTCCAAGATGAATTAGGCCATTCAGTTATCAAACAAATCGGCCCCTCAAATTCAACATACATCCACTGCGACGTTACTAATGAAGACGACGTTAGAAACGCCGTCGACAAAACAGTTTCCACCTACGGCAAGCTCGACATCATGTTCAACAACGCCGGGATCGCTGATCCGCACAATCTACGAATCGTCGACAGTGAGAAACAAGATTTCGAGCGAGTTTTGGCCGTCAATGTCACCGGCGTTTTCCTAGGTATGAAGCAGGCCGCCAGGGTCATGATCCCTGCACGCGGCGGCGTGATCATCTCCACGGCGAGTGTGGCGTCGGGGATGGGCGGCATCAGCACGCATGCTTACACGTGCTCGAAGCATGGCGTGGTAGGGCTGACTAGGAATTTGGCGGTAGAATTGGGACAATTTGGTATAAGGGTGAATTGTTTGTCACCTTATGGGGTTGCTAGCGACTTGTCTAGGAAATATTTGGGGGTTGAAGATGAAGCATTTGAGCAAGAGATGAACACTAAGGCAAATCTCAAAGGTACAACTCTTAAAGCTGGAGATATTGCTAATGCAGCCCTTTTTCTTGCAAGTGATGAAGCTAGCTATGTCAGCGGCCAAAATCTCTTCATAGATGGGGGCTTTGCTATATTTAATTCTGCAATGCAAGTTTTCAAAGATCCAGAATCTTGATTCTAGCTTCTTTAATTTTTTGGATATGTATTTTGTATTTGACCTCTATTTTACTAGATGTCACACGCGAAATCAGTTATTATCAATAAAGTTTCTTAACAATAAAGTTTTCTATTAGATTGAGAGAGAGAGAGAGAGAGAGAGAGAGAGAGAGAGAGGAGAGGGAGAGTAATTTAAGGCCTTAAGGGCGCAGTCGGGAAGGTAGCCACGTACTCGATGAAATCCTCTCATACATTCTGTATAATAATTAAAAATATTAATTTTTATTCCCTTTTTTTTTCTTCAATTTAAATTGATTGTGCTTTAGTTTAACTTTACACTTATTGATTATGGTTCGCTTTAATCAATTATGGTATAGAATTATTTTTTTCAATATTTAATTTCATTTTTAATTAATACTTGATTTTTTTTTCTAAAATAATAATTATGTACCATAAGAGAAAAAAGTGAACCCTAATTAAGAAGTGTAAAATCAAACTAAAACACAATCTATTGAAATTGATGAAAAAAAGAAATAAAAATTAATATTTTTAAATGTGTAGTATAAAGTGTTGCACAGAATGTAAAAAATGATTTTATCTTGCCACGTAGGACAGTCAAAAACTTATTTTGGTGAAAATCCAGTTTTGTGTAAATTTTGGAAATTCAGTTGTTTCGTCGTCAACTTCACATAAAAAAATTTGTATTGCTTAGTTCGAATTATGGTGTGTGACGTATACTCATTTGAAGCCACACGAGTCTAGTTACAATAATAAAAAATTGAAGGCTAAAATCAGATAAAATAATTAAAACACAAAGGTACGAATTATCAAATGAAACGGCATGTCAAATTTGACGCTCCGAACCATGTTCGTGTGCGTGCAAACATAAACACAATGAAGGGGAGTGGGCAATTACGCGCAGGCGAATCCAATCTATTCCATGTGATGTGATTCACTTTGCACGAAAGAGTCTATTAGTTTTTTAAAAAAATTGAGTGTTTAATATAGAATGAAACACAAAATCTACATCGAGCATCTCATCCCAGCTCACCAAAAGCTTATGTATTATTCATGTAAATAAAAGAAATTGACGTGAAAATGTTCTATTTGAGCGCAAAAAATATCTTATTTAATTAAGTAATTAAAAATTTAGAATAAAATATGATATACTAAGCTAAACGTCAAAACCAAAAGTGGGCGATGGAGTCCATGCTGGCGTGCTGTCACCTTTTAACAACGAATAACCTTATATATATATATATATATATATATATATATATCAAGTTGCTTGATCTAACCAGTAATTGAATATTTTATTGGTAATGCGCATACTGAAGTGACTAAAATTACAAAATGTATGTGGTTTATCATCGCATTAAATTATAATATAGTAGATCGATGGAGTCCAATTGAGATGATATATATTTTCTCACGTGAGTGAGGCCACAATGCCCACATGCTTTCTGGATAAAAGCAAACTCGGGAAATAATATAAAACTGGAAATACTAATATGTATTGATTAATTAAATAATCTTCAGCAGGTTCGGAAGTATATATTCAATAGAAACGGCGTTTAATTTGCTTCACATCAATTTCTTCCAACCTCAGTGATCATGGCAAACCTCTCAACTCTTTCTGCACTCGGTAGAAGGTAATTAAATCTCTTTCATAGTTTTCAGAAAGATGTATACATGTATATATAGACGACGTTATACGATATATATGGATATTTGTTGATGAATTAATAATAATAAAAAATCATACATATATATCTCGATAGATTAAATACATGTGCATATATAGTTTTAATTACTAATTAAATGTATGTTGAATTAATTTCTTCCCTCATGACTTGGACATATATACATAGGCTAGAAGGGAAAGTAGCTCTGATAACTGGAGGCTCCACCGGAATAGGAGAAACCACAGCAAAACTCTTCTCCAAACACGGCGCTAAAGTTGCAATCGCCGATGTCCAAGACGAACTAGGCCAATCAGTTATCAAACAAATCGGCCCTTCAAACTCAACATACATCCACTGCGACGTTACTAACGAAGACGACGTTAGAAACGCCGTCGACAAAACAGTCTCCGCCTATGGCAAGCTCGACATCATGTTCAACAACGCCGGGATCGCTAATCAGCCCAAACCCCGAATCATCGACAACGAGAAGCAAGACTTCGAGCGTGTTATGGCCGTCAATGTCACCGGCGTTTTCCTAGGCATGAAGCACGCCGCTAGGGTCATGATCCCGGCACGCAGCGGCACCATCATCTCGTCCGCAAGTCTAGCGTCGGGGATGGGCGGTGCCGCCACGCACGCTTACACATGCTCGAAGCATGCTGTGGTAGGGCTGACTAGGAATTTGGCAATTGAATTGGGACAGTATGGTATAAGGGTAAATTGTCTGTCGCCTTATGCGCTTGCAACGGACTTGTCTAAGAAATATTTGGGGCTTGATGATGAAGGAGTTGAGCAAGTAATGCGTTCTATTGCAAATCTCAAAGGTACAACTCTTAAAGCGGGCGATGTTGCTAATGCAGCTCTTTTTCTTGCAAGTGATGAAGCTAGCTATGTCAGCGGCCAAAATCTCTTCATAGATGGGGGCTTTGGCATTTTTAATTCTGCAATGCAAGTCTTCAAGGAATCCCCCCAATCTTGATTTCTCGCTAGCTAGCTAGCTTGTTTTGAATTTTTATTTTTCTTTAATTATGTAAAGGAGACCGGTTTTTCTCAATAATAAAGTTTTATGTTTGATTGTGTAAGAGAATTTACTAATTAGCTAATACACTTATAAACTGGCTCATCTTGTCACTTATTCATAGTCCCTCTTTGTGCGAATGAAATCTTATATATGCTACACTTTGTGCAACATTTAGGAATATACAATTAAATTTATTATTTTTTTCTTCGATTTCTCAATTCAATTTTAATTTTAAGTGCTTTAGTTTAATTTTACACTTATTAATTAGAGTTCATCCTACCCAATTAGAGCATATAATTATTTTTTACGAAATAATCAATTATTAATTAGAAAATAAAATTTATTATTGAAAAATAATTATATACCCTAATTGATTATGATGAACATGTTGTGAGTTTTGCATTTATCAACTTGTTTAATGGTGGAATTGGGGAAGAAGTTGCTGTGAAGGAAGAGACTAAGCTCAAGATCCATTTTTTAGAGTGCTATCGACCGGAAAAGATGATGAAGTGTTTGGGGGAAAATTAATTGTTAATGGGCCAAAGTGAGAAGACTTTTGTGCCTTTATTTGATTATTAAGTTTGCTACCTTTTTCAAAAGTGGACCAATATATTATTAGTGATGCCCATTTGTACTTTAAGGTTCATTTTAATTCATATAATGTAAGGTATAAATATATATCTTGTAATTTCATGAAATACTTAAGAATTAAATTACTCCAAGGCCCCATTTGGTTGACATAGAATATGACTTGGGAAAGTAATCTGATTCCTTATTTTAACATCACTGTGTTTGGTTCATCTTTTATGTAATATGGAAAGGAATCACATTCCTCAAGACAAGGAAAATTGTGCAACTTTCCCAGATTGTGAATACCTACTACAAGTATGTATTTTTTTTCCTTATTTTTGGGAATCTGGTGATAAATGATTTCATTCTTCGATTTCTTCATTTATTATTATTTATTTTTTTATAAATTATTATTATGTTTGGATTCATATTTTTTAACTAAAAAATTAAAAAATGTTTTTTTAAATTGAAAAGGATAAGATTTATTATTATCTTTTTTATTATTAATGCTAAGTTTGGATTAAAAAAATTTCAATAAAAAAAGATTAAAATAAATAAAATAGAAAAAATAGAAAATTTTATAAATGAAAAAAAGAAATTAAAAATGTGATACTTTTTTTTATTGAAGAAATTACGACCAAAATTCGACTATTTTATCAATCATTTTTTTGGTATTTCTATTAAAATTCCAATAATATCATTTTTGAGACAACATTGCAGACTAAACGACGACCATACCATTGTCATGATATAGATAATTTTGACTTTCAATTCAATAAAAAAAATTATATATATAATTTTGATTTTCAATTCAATAAAAAAAATATTTGGATCACCAATACAATATTTACCTTAATTGATTATTTTTTTAGTCATATCAATTTATTTAAATTGAAATAATATGTTGCATTCAATATCTATAGTACTAATACAAATTGAAGAATTATACATATATGGTTCGTAATTTAAAATTATAAATATTGGTAGTATGAAATAAGATACAATATATATTTTAGGTATTTAATTATCTACTCTTGTTTAAATTTAATCCAATAATAAAAAGAGAATCATTACAATAAAGATTCTGTTAGTAATCATTTTCCTTGGAATCACATTCCCAGAAATCATATTTTTAAAAAACTTTACTTTCTTGCCAACCGAACGAGCCCTAAAGTTCTTCCTAATTCTCATTCTTTCCTCCTTCACGTTCTTCAATATCTTCTCCCATTTCTTTTTAATAAGATTCAAATTTTATTGCTGAAAACCTTCCAAATATTACACATTTGATCATAAAATTACAAAATATGTCAAGAATGTCCAGGATCACAACAGTTGGTATCCAGAGCCATTTCTTTTTCTCGAATCAAGCACAATCCAAGCCATAAAAATCATTTAGAGGCAGATGCAGATCCGATGAGAGTTTGAGTGAAGCTGGACTCCTAGGAGGCATGGGGATTAAGAGAGAAACTCAATCCCTAAAAAATAGGGATTTGATCAACGAACTGGATAAGATTTATCCAGTCAGTTGCGATGGACACGCCAATCCCGGGAACCAGTAGAAGGCCCCCGTCTGTGGGGGAAATTCGAATTGGAAATGTATCTATTTAAACTTGTTCTATTTTCTAGAAATGTACGCTTGGGGAATCAGAAATACTGCTACAATATTTTATTTTCTGCATTTATATTTAGTACACTGCTTAGCCAGCAAAAACAATCTAATAGGCCTTAAGCCATTAGGACTTAGGTTATGTTTATGATTCTCAATGTTGGAGTTGAGATTTTTGCCTATTAATTCAGTAAGTTTTTCAGTTATATTATGTCATTTTTTATTTATACTATTTTAGTTTTATCTAGCATGAGTGGCTAGATCCTTTAATTCTGGTATTTGAACAATGAAAATGGTTTAAGTTGTAAACTGAACTTGTGAGGCCGAAATGGGCATATTAATGCATGATAGGTTTCTGTCGATTCTTGAGCCTGTTCCACGTGAGTGTGTGTCTAAAATGCCCAATGTGGCTGATCACTCGTTAGACATAGATAGCACACCACTATTAATTGAATTGACGAATTGTGACTGTGTGTTGGTTCATATAGTAATAAAGGAATTGACTGGTTATTGTGGGCACACGAGGAATCGGTAAACATAATAAACTTGGGTTCATCTTGGGCACACCGATGTCTGCTCATTTACATCTCTTTGGGGAACCGGGAGGTAGGTGATAGGTTAGGGGTTTACTTGACGAGGAGTCACTTTTAAACCTACAATGAAATGATGAATAAAGAGACGTAGAGAGGAATCCGGTCTCCATAACTGAGTGACTTAACATGCATGAAAATCAGTGTGTCCATGATCGAGTCGTTTATAATTAAACTAAATTCTAGTTCAAATACCGGAACCTTTATATTTTGATATTTTCTTTAGTGTTATTTTTGCATATTTATTTTCAGTTAAAGTGACAACACAACCGACCCCTTTTGTGATTGGTTACTCGTAGGTGAGATCACAACAGCTCTCTGTGGGATCGACTCGTACTCATGAGCTAGCTACGCTCACTGTGGGCACATGAGCATTACAAATTTATTTTGAGCGTGAAATGACCACGCGTCAGGCGTCCTCTCTCGTGTATCAAAATGAGAGCTTTTATATCTAGGTTAAAAATCCTGAATTGGAGATAAAGAATCACATTCCCACGGACCCGCACGCATGGATCGATTGAGCTGGCTGGGTTGTCCCAGAAGCCTATTTTTACACAGGGTCAACCCAGGTGAAGTTGGGTTGGGTCAACCCAGGCCTTTACAAATTGCACTGAACCGGGTCGACCGAGCATTTCTGGATCAACCCAAGTGTATTTCACACTAGGCTTCAGATTTTTCGGGTTTTGATCATTTAATCCAGTCCATTAGACTTTATTTTAGAATTTAAACCCGAAAAAATATGAAGCCTAATGTGAAATACACTATTTTTCAGGTTTTGAAGCCTAGCTCTCATTTTGCCCAAAAGCCTAATTAAATACTTTTTCAACTTCCTTGCCCGTATTTACTTGTTTTGCTTTAAATATGCAATGAAATCACGATTGCAAAACTAGCAAATACATAAAAAACTTCAAATGATAGCAATATAAGCACAAAAGCTATATAAAATACACAACTTCATATAATAAATGATAGCCATGTATTTTACACAACTTTCGGACATGTTATGATAGCTTTTATCTTAAGAAGTTGTGTAATTTACTAGCCTTTGTGTCTAAATTCCTATCATTTTGTGTTTTTAATGTGTTTGTGAGTTTTGCAGTTAAAGTGACGGAATTGTTGAGTATTTGGTGCAAAATGATCAAATTGGAGTTGAAAATAGTTGAGGAATGATTTAATTAGGCATTGGACTTAATTAATTACTTAGTTAAAGCTCAATGGAATGGATTAAGTCATTAAAGCCCGTCAAAATCCAAAGCCCAAGTTGAAAATGCATTGGATCGACCCGGAAAGGCTCGGTTTACCCTGTCATGAAGAAATTACAAAGGGCCGGGTCGACTCACACTTTTTCACCTGGGTTGACCCTGTGTAAAAATAGCTCTCTGGGTTGACTCAGCTATCTTAGTCGACCCGTGATGTACATTCCGGGAATGGATGAGTTTTTAGTTATAATTAGGGTTCCAAACCTAATTAGAGGCATCATCTCCACACACCACGTGAGATAAACATAATTTTCAGAGGCACCACAAGTCACAAACACGGGAGAACACTCTAATTCACCATTGATATTCTTCTATACACCCCGTGAAGACGGAAGAGATGATCAACACCATCTTTACTCTGCGGAAATTATCAAAGTTGTTGAAGAGGCAGAGTTCGATGGTGTGGAGCGAGAATCTATCGTAGAAGACATTTGAATGCTACACGGGATCACCGGTGTCATTTATTATTATTATTTTATGATGACTCAAACTCTGTTTTATTTTTTTTCAATTATGTCTAGCTAAATTGTTCTAGGGATTCTATGGTTTGCAATTACTATGGATTGAATGATGTGATTTATTGAATTATCTTTTTTGTTCATTATTGGGCATTTGATTACCTAGTTTGGATTTTTCATATGTATGTTGATTACCACAACATGTGTATGCTAGCTAGTTAACTGGAAAATTCTAGTCGTGACTGGTTAACTAGTGGGATAAAATAGGTGAATCAATTTATGTGATACTAGGAAGGACCAACCAAGTGAACTAGTGTTGCATAGGGATTTAAGTCCAAGGAACGTATTGTGAGTAATAACGTGTGCAAAGAACTGACCGCATTGAAGTACATGCTTATTATTTCTAAGTTATGATATGTGTTCTATGAACAATCTAATAACATATCAGTGATTTCCCACCTTTAATAGAATAATGAAGGTTAAGAAAGTAATAAATCAATCCGATATTTTTTGTATGCGGATGATCCATAGAATCCCCTGTTTCCATTAATTGTTAAGTATTTATTTATTTTTGTGTGATTTTATAATTCTTGTTTATTTTACTCTTCATATTTTCTACTCCCAGTGAATTCTTAAGTCTAGATATTGGTATTTTATCTGTGTTTTAGTCTGGTAATTTCTTCGAGCTTCAGTCCTTGTGGGATACGATAATCTTGCTCACCTAAGTATTACAATAGCACCGTGCACTTGCGGTACGAGTTATTTGTTAATAAATAGTGTGTCAATAAATATCATCAATTCATATCCAAAAGTTGTGTAAAATACACAGTTGTCATCGACTTATCTGATTTAAATGATGCAGAGTTGTTTCGCCTTCTTCCAATCTCTGCTCTGGACTCTCACATTGTGACTAGGGAGAGGGAGCTAATGAAGCTAGATGGCGAAAAATCGGATCTTCTTTTTGGGGAAGACTCAAAAGTTGTGAGGAAGAAAATTTCCACTCTAGATCCTTGTGGACAAAAAACTGCAACTAAGGGCGATAATTTGGAGAATAAGGAGCGGTTTGTGATAGGAGAAGAAGAAAAGGATGCAATGGAATGTACTAGAATTCCTTTTAGTAGCAGAGGAAACAATGTGGGAGATGAGAGATTTGTACAGAATAAGTTTTCCACAATTGATTCTCGAGGATGAGAATCTGAAAAAGGGGAGAGTATTGTTGTGAACTTGACATTTATCAACTTGTTCAATGGTTTGCTGTGAAGGAGGCTAAACTCAAGATCCATTTTTTTGAAGGGTATCGACTCGGAAAGATGGGGAAGTGTTTGGGGAAAAATTAATTGTTAATGGGCCAAAGTTAGCAGACTTTGTGCCTTTATTTGATTAAGTTTGTTAGCTTTTTCAAAAGTGGCCCGATACCTTATTAGTGAGGTCCATTTGTACTTTAGGGTTTATTTTAATCCATAGGATGTAAGGTATAAATACCTTATAATTAATTTCATGAAATACCTAAAAATAAAATTACTCTAAAGTTCTCCCTATGTCTGTTTCTTTCCTCCCTCACGTTCTTCAATATCTTCTCCCATTTCTTTTTAGCAAGATTCAATTTTTATTGCTCAAAACCTTTCAAATATTACATATCTTCATCATAAAATTACATAATATGTCAAGAATATCCAGGATCACAACAGAATCTTAAATAATAAGTCTAAACTTAAAATGAAGCATAATAAATTGAAATTGAATTAAAAAATCAAAGAAAAATTAATAAATTTAATTGTGTAACATCAAGTATTGCACAAATTATAGCAGATGATTACATCCGATCTTCGTGGATACTCTTGAGTTTTCCATCAGGTTAGTGGATATTTCTATGCTAGTTTTCCTGATAATAAATATTTTATTTTAGCTTATTTGAGTTGGGAGATGGATTGAATTGATGATTGAATCCCGAAATGTCATCCTCATAAAAGTAAAAAATTAATACTACCATGCCACAAGGTTTATGATATAATATAAAGGAGATACTATTTGCATTACAAAATTTACTCTTTGTAAGAACAATTAATTATAAAATTACTTAAATATCATTATTACATAAAATAAAAATAATTAATAAAAAACTTGAAAAAGAAAAGAAAAAAGAAAAGAAAACATCCCATCGCGGTTCTCTGCATCTTCTCCTCTAGCGTGACTGCGTTTTCTTCTCCAGCGAATATCTTTGCCAGGACGACAACTGCACCTAGTGATGACTCGTGACTCGCAACTTCTCGTGAAGACTCATCGGAAAAGATGACAGGTAAAAAAAAGAAGTCAGCAATAAAGACCTGTCACCTTCTTCTTCGGCTATTCTTGCGATCTCTTGCCCATCATCGATGCGCCTCTAGACACCATCAAGATGACTTCCGACTCAAACCTGTGGCTTCTTCTTGTTCGCTCGCCTTCTTGTTCGAACTGGAGAACTTTGACTGCTTTTTGAAATTCAATTTTCAAACTTCATTAATTGATTCAAAATTTTATTTTTGAATTTGATTAATTGATTCAAAAATTTATTTTCGAAGCTCCATTTTTCGAAAATTGATCAAAGTGGTTGTCGTCTTCATCGTGAATTGTCTTTATCGTGAATTGAGAGTGGATGGGAAGGTTGCAGGTCATGTAGTAATTATTTATTTTGTATTGTGGAGAGTATAGTTGGTGAAATGAAGAGTGAAGTGGGTATGAGAATTGGGATTGTGGCGGTTAAGATTTTCACTGAGAAGTTGCGAGTTCGTTGGATTGGGTGCAGTTGTCGTCCATGGTGGGAACATTAGCCGGAGAATAAGACAGCCACGTCGGAGAAGAAGACGCAGAGAACAATGATGAACTTCTGTTTTCTTTTCTTTTTTCTTTTATTTTTTAATTTATTTATTAATATTTTTGTATGTAATAAAGATATTTAAGTAATTTTATAATTAATTATTCTTTAATTAATTTATTTTGCAATGCAAAGTATAAATTTTATAATGCAAATAGCATCCTATAATATAATGGTCCCAAGATTAGGTATGCCGGCCAATAAATGAAAATGAATTCGGTTAAATTTAGGATTCTTTCATACCACAAAAATAAATTAACAAAAATATAATGTTTTCTTACATACCACAAAAATAAATTAACCAATATGATGTTTTTATCATCGTATTAGAATTTAATAGAGTAGAGCTCAATTAATTAAGAGAATCTTCTAACGTGTCTGAGGGTATTAAGAGCATCACCACCGCCTAAAAATATTGTGACTTGACATTGAAAATATTCCTACAGTTAAGATATTTCCTGTTGTAGGCGAGAAAGCTTAGTGAAGGAATTTTGATCAAGGAAATCCTGCAACTTCCTGGATATTTTGGTTGAGCGCGGGCCTCATGCTCCCCACTATGTCTTCTTTATTATTATTATTATTTTTAATTTGGTTTTGGCTTCTTTTTGATAGTAATTGAGATTGGGAAATTAGAAATGAGTGTATTTTTATTATTTCATCTTTAGAATAAGAAGTTTGGTGTATTTATTATTTTGTTTGGATTTTCTCCCTCAAAAAAAATTATAGCCATATCAGATTTATTTTTTGATTGAGAGGTGGTTGTATTTATTATTTATTTTAATTTTTTATTAATTATTGTTCACTAGTTTTGTGTTTAAATATATATTTTTTTATTAGCATTTTATGAAATTATTATTTTATGAAATTACATTATATATATATATATTAATTAAAATATGGAATGATTTGATAGTGAGACCCATAAATAGTTACTTTCGTAATAGTATTGTTGAGAAGGAATATATTTAGAGAAAATAAATATTTAACTTTTGAAGTGATGGTGATGTGACAATAAAATAACACTAATAGATCGAGCCAAACAAAGTTGAATAGTAAAACGTGTGATGTTTACTGTATTCACATAAAAGAATTCCGATCCAATTATGCTTCACGCGTTTTTCTTGTCTTCCATAGTCCCATGGAGACCACAGATTCTCGATCCACCTGGCACGCATGCTTTTCTCAAGCCATGGGCATCATCAATTCCTTATATTAAATCATCTACAACCTAGCTAGCTCTCACTCATGAAAGGGCATTTGCTTCAAACCTTCTCACTCATCACATGGCATACTTTTCAACTCTTTCTTCTCTCACTAGAAGGTAATTTAATCTCCTTTCTGCTCTTTCAATTTCTTATATATTGACAATTACTTCAAACTTTAATTTATAGTGTGTGTATGTCTTTTTTAATTCTTAGAAAGATATATATGAAGTTGTAGATAATTAAGGATAAGGATTTGAATATTTATAGATGAATTGAAGATCCGCAGATTTAAATTTTGTATATTTTCTCCATCGAAAAAAAAAAACATATACAGACTAGAAGGAAAAGTAGCTCTGATAACCGGAGGCGCCGCCGGAATAGGAGAGAGCACGGCGAAACTGTTCTCCAAACACGGCGCCAAAGTTGCAATAGTTGACGTCCACGATGAATTAGGCCATTCAGTTATCAAACAAATCGGTCCCTCAAATTCAACATACATCCACTGCGACGTTACTAATGAAGATGACGTTAGAAATGCCGTCGACAAAACAGTTTCCACCTACGGCAAGCTCGACATCATGTTCAACAACGCCGGGATCGCCGATCAGCCAAAACTACGAATCGTTGACAACGAGAAACACGATTTCGAGCGAGTTTTGGCCGTTAATGTCACCGGCGTTTTCCTAGGTATGAAGCACGCCGCCAGGGTCATGATCCCTGCACGCGGGGGCGCCATCATCTCGACGGCGAGTATTGCGTCGGGGATGGGCGGCGCCGCAACACATGCTTATACGTGCTCGAAGCATGCGGTGGTAGGGCTTACCAGGAATTCGGCAATTGAATTGGGACAGTATGGTATAAGGGTGAATTGTATGTCACCTTATGCGCTTGCTAGCGACTTGTCTAGGAAATATTTGGGGATTGAAGATGAAGAACTCGAGCGAATGATGAACGATAAGGCAAATCTCAAAGGTACAACTCTTAAAGCTGATGATATTGCTAATGCGGCTCTTTTTCTTGCCAGTGACGATGCTAAATATGTCAGCGGCCAAAATCTCTTCATAGATGGGGGCTTTACTATTTTTAATTCTGCAATGCAAGTCTTCAAGAATCCACAAGATTCTGCCTAGCTATAATTTTAATTTGTTTTCTATCTGCCATCGACTTTTAATTTCTACATAATAATCGATGCATACATATATATACAGATCTGTTTTTATTTTATTAATAAAACTAGTTTTCTCGTGCGGATTTAGTTTTAAGAAATAAGATGTGTGTGTGTATATATATATATTTAATTTTGTGTGGATTTTTCAATTAGGAAAACAATATGCACATTTAAATATATATTAAGACGACATTTGTGTATAGTCAAGATAAAAAAATAACAATAAAATTTAAGAAATGAAAGAAAATCAACATTTTAAAAAAAAAAAAAAAAACTTAAAGGACTATTTTAAGGAACATTTTTTCAACTTAACATCATTTAATAAATCATTATATGATTTTTTCTTTTTTATATTTTCAGCGTATAATTTTTTATGCATTTATAATTTAAAACTATGCATGTGTACATAAAAAAAAAAAAGATTTATGAGCTTGATTAAATAAAAACAAAACTCGCATGACAAATTTGAAAGAAAAGCACAAACACACACATATATTACACCAATCTTTTTTACTTTAATTTGGATGGGGGATTTGGAATTGAATCTCAATCACCCACTAATATACATACATGTAAGTAATCTTACTAAACTTGTAATTTTTAGTAATCGTCCAAATTTAAGCGCTTTTAAACGATGCGTAAATTTTGATAATATATCATAAAATTAAATATGTTAGCATACCACCACAAATATGTGGTATTTATAGTGATTTTAATAATCTTGTGACCATAAATAAATGTGTTATTCATCGTGATTTTAGTAGCCTTGTGAGAGTTAATCCCAAATTTCAAAAAAGTAAAATGAAATTATTGGCATAATATTAACCGAGTTTAAATGAGTCCTCACACTTAACATGGTGCAAGCGTGAGTTTAAAAACTCTCAACCGATGTCAAGTTTAATTGTAGTGTAAAAATATTTGGGAGTCAATGATTAAAACTTCAACTATGCCGAGAAAATAAAATTTGACAAATATATATAAGATGATTAATTGAGAAAAACTTTGACTCAAAGGGTAAAAGAACTTGTAAATACAATAGAAAATCATGAATGTATATATATAATCATATCATTTGCTATAACTTTAATGATGTGGCAATCTAAAACACCGCTCGTCATAATTGGAAATCATCAAGAAGATAAAGAACAATAAAAAAGATTGACATCTAATTGAGAAATATAAGCATATCTTAAAAAGGAAATGAAAAATACAACATAGTTAGTTATATGGCAAAAAAAATCATAATTAAAATAAAAAATATCTTCTATAATATAGTGAAATTAAAAATCCAATACCCCGTTTGTCTATCACATTATGCCAACTTCCTTCTTTCGACTTCTGTTGGTGGATGAGATGATGGCGGGCTTACCACATTAATTGTGTTTCATTTGGCATGATCAATATATTTGTAATGACTTTTGGTGAATTTTGGCCGGCTTGAAAATTTGGTTGTGGATAATCTTGATCATTTAGATACTTGAAAGAGCATAATATCTTTTGCATTTGAGCTTTGACAAATTATTTTTATAATACCCAAAGTAAGAAATAATGTAAACTGAATTAGGGTCAAACAAAATACAAAAGCACACCAATTCACATATAGAAAAAATGCAATCTAATAAATCATAACATTATATATTTTCATTATTGCAAAAGAACTCAAATTATCTAAGAATCATGTTAGATATGTGGCTATTTATAGAGTTAGTAATGAAGACAAATTAGACGGTAATTATTTTTAGTTTTTGGAATGTACAAATTGGGTGGGGATAATTGACCGTTACTATAAAATATTATAATCGTAAGCACTAAATTATTTAATAATTAATACATTAATTGATATATGAGCAAACAAACTTAATTTCATTAATTATAGTTATGATTATAATATAATAATTATTTTAATATAGTTAGTATAGAATAATTGCTATGTATAAAACTAGTATTAAATAAATGAATAATGTATAATGAATAATTTGTACAAATTAAATAATCAAATCTATATTATATCTAAAAGTAAGATAGTCACTATAAATAGTAATAATAAGTTTTCCCGCCTAAATGCATTTTCTATAAATAAAAAGTATAATATTTATTAATTAATTAATATTTATATTATATAGTCATTCAATACTAGAATTTCAATATTATAATTTTTTTTATTTTGCAAAAATACTATTTTTTATCAAAAATTATTTTGTTCATTCAATGAAAAAAATTATGTGGCCTTTAAATTGTTGATTTATATGTGAATTTTCTAAACACCTATTTTTTCTATATGATGGACCATAAATTTATATTAATTATCATTCTTTTAAGTGTTATAAGTGAATGTTCTAATATATTAATTTAAAATATTTTAAAATTTTAAGTTGATTAAATATATTAAAATAATTCCAGATCCACATCAAAATTTCAATTAAATATATTTAAATTTTCAAATTAAATGTATTAATCAAGATACACAATGAGAATTTTAAATTAAATCTACTTAAATTTTTGAATTAAATGTATTAATAGAACTTGGCAATCAATTGTTAAATATGTTTATTTAATGAGTTATATATATATATATATATATAAATTAATAGTTAAAGCTTATAGTTTTAGTTTTTCAAACAAAAATCACCACACATCAAAAAACTTACAAATATTGTTATGCATGAATAAATTATAAATTGCGAGTCCCAACAATGATATTTCCATATTTGTTGATCTCTAAGTTGAGATCAAGTCTAATATTTAGATATTATCATTTTAATATTGAATATTAAATATATTTTAAATTTATATATTTGAATTGAATTATATATATTAAATAGTTCAAATGAAATATTTTTAAAATATTGATTTAAATTTTCAACTCCTTAATTGATTAAGAGTGTTTCTAAATAAACTGCCATTTTTTTCTTTATATACAACATTTATTTCATACACCACACATTTTTTTTCATATTTTCACATTTTTTCTTTACACACCACAATAAAAGTCATTTCTATCCTTTCACTATGAAAATAAATTAAAAAAATCAAAAGAAATTAAAAAAATAAAAATTCTCCACTCTCACTCTCCCCCCTCCATACTACATATTTGCCGCCCTCCGTTGCCGTCACATTTCTTCCTGACCTGCCGCCTTCGCTTTTCTTCTCCATTAATTTTTTTTTTTTCAAAATAAAATAGAAAATGACGTATTTACCATCAACACTGTGTTCCAACTCTGACAAAACCCTTTTTCAGATTTATAAAATATTCTGACAAATCCTTCAATGTCACCAAATTTTAAAGTAATATCATCAACATCATGTTCCAAATTTTAACCTCTCAATCAGATATATGTATTTCTCCAAACATTAATGCGACAAATCCTATGATTGGAGAAATTAACGAAATTAATTTTTTAGCCCCAAAAATATATGACATCAATACACACATTTGATTTCATATGCAATTCTTGCAAAGAAAATAAATAGATGAAGAAGAGAGAAATGGATATTAGCACAAATTGAGGAAAATGAGAGAGCAATTGTGGGGGCAATGTGGTTGGTGCGGTCATTGGGGTGGGAAGGAGGGGATTTTTTTATTTTTATTTTATTTCTTTTTTAAGTAATTTTTAAAATTAAAAATGATATTTATGTAAATTAATATTATTTATTTTTTAATTAAATTTAATAGTAGTGCATAAAGAAAATTTAGTGGCATATTTAGAAATTCTCATTGATTAAATATATTTTAAAAAATCAAGATCTGCATACAAAATTTTAAATTAAATATATTTAAATTTTGAATGGTCGAAACACGATATGTATTAATTGATCTTATCATTTTAATGTTAGATAATTTTAAGATTTTCAAGTTATCATATTTAAGTTTTCAACTTTAAAGATGTTTTAAATAGTTAAAACTTATATATTTTAATTTTCAACAAAAATTTATCCCACATTGAAGAACAAAGAAATAATATTGTATATGAACAAACTATGAATTGCGAGGCTCAATAATGATCTCTGCAAATTGAGATCAAGTATAATATTTGATATTTGATTTTATCAAATTAATACGATACATTTTAAATTTTTAGAAATTAAATATTTTCGAATTAAAATTGAATTAAATATATTAAACAAATATAATAAAATATTTTAAGTATATTAATTTAAAGTATTTTAAATTTTTTAAGTTAATTAAATATATTAAAAAATTCAACATCCACATTCAAAATCTTTTAATGAGTTAAAATCTTTAAAGATAATGTATTTGATTTTTTCAATTAAAAATATATTTCTCTCTATCATTCCTCATCCGTGTGTGTGTGCCTGTGTGTAGATTTGTGAAGTTCTAAAGTTACATATAGTAACATATAAAATCCACTTAGATTGTCTTCGCCTAAGCATTTTTATTTTTTTATAATATATTATTGCATATTGCAATTTACATATTAAATTTCACTTACCCTACATCTCACATCAGTTGTAAATTGAAATATTGGGATGTAGGTTCTATAAAAGAGTGGATAATCTTAAATCGAATCCTCAAATTAGTTCCGCAACTATTTCTAATTTTCCTACATCCCACATTGATTGTAGATTGAAACATTGAGATGTAGGTTGTTTGTATAAAAAGGTGGAAACCCTCAAAAATTTTATTTAATCATATTTTGAACAAAAATATTTAAAAAAATTGAAAAAAATTATTCGTGCCTAATTGGTTGATTAATTGATGTCGAGACTAATTGGCAGCCAGGACTCTGTCTTCTCTATTTTACAACCAACTTGGGTGTTTCTAGCACGGCTAGAGTCGTTGAGGCTGATTTGTCCAATGATGAAAAATATACAAGTAATTTATAATTCAAACGATATAATTCACAGATATATATATATATATATTTATATGTGAAATTCATGATTGAATATAATTTTATTATTTTACATAAATATTTTTTTTAATAACATCCCATGTGCATCGCACAGGTGGTATACTAGTTATAGTTAAATAACTAATAGAAACAATCATAAAATTTATAAATAATACACTGCTATATTCAAGTTTGTTTACTATTTTATAGACAGATAACATGCATCCATGAATAAATTTACACTTTCATTCATAGTGTTGCCAATAAAATAAAGGCTTAATTGCCAAAAAATTCACCACTTTTCAATGAATTTACAATTTAATAATGATTTTTGAAATGTTGCAATAATAATCTAACATTTTGATTTGTAATAAATTCAACATTTTTAACTTTTTTGTGACGATCGGAATTATAATGTGGGAATAATTTTTCCATGTGAACATATTAATTCGGTCTAGGAGGTCACATAAGATGAATTGGATCGAAAGGTGATTTTTATGCCTCTTTTTGGTTGATAGGATTCTCATCATTTTTAGTCTCTGACAAAAGAAACACGGCTATCTCATTTCATTTCAAATAAAAAAATAAAATCAATAATTAAGAACTTGATATATTATATATAACATTCAAATATCTTACTAGTATACCACGTGATTAACCGATGATTACAATAACTATATAAATCCATATACTGCCACAAATTCTAAAATTTTATTATATTATTCACAATAAAATTGGTATTGCATATATGCATGCATTTGATAATATGGTATGAGATTTCCTAATTAAGGTATTTTACACTTAAATTATGAACTAAATTTTTCCGAAACCATATGGGTTTGGTGTTGGCTTGCTTCCATGAGGACTTGGGTATTGATTTTTCCTTCGAAGTGGAGCTGTGGATGCTATTTTGGTGTTGCAGCTTGCATCAAGTAAAGACTTTTCTTATATTTGGTTCGAGGTGGATTCTACATTTGTGGTTGATATTCTTTCTAGAAAAATTACCCTCATTCATTGGCGAATAAAAGCGTGTCTCTTGCGTGTTTTCACTTTTCTCCAAGACATTGAGTTCAGAGTTTTGCACATATACGAAGAGGATAACCAATTTGCTAATAGATTGGTTAGGCCGCTTTTCTCTGAAGGATGATGGCTGCATGCAGTTCCAAGGATTGATCCTTTACCGGAGTCTGATTTTTTTGGCTGATGATATTTTCGTGTTAGTGACAATGATTGATTCTGGTTTTTGGCTTTTCTTTCTTTGGTAGGTAGTAGTTTAGTTCCCAATCAAGTCATTTGTTGACTGGATTTTGCGCTTTAGTTCAATTTTGTAATTATTATCAGGGATTCATTATTCCTAAGGGGAGTAATAAATTGATCTTATATATACATCTATACATATTGACGTGATTTGAGGTGTTTGATTGCATTCATTATATATTGATTTTGAGGATAATGTGGTTCTAATTCATTAATTATTAATATATGATTTTTTAAATTATTAGGGTATACAGATTGAGGATGTATTTGTGCACTATTAATTATAAATTAATATTTAATTAATTACACATTAATAGTTTTGATAAGTTTTCATATATATATATAGGGTAAGGTTCACATGAGAACCAATCCCCATGTGAGAACTAGGAACTAATCTCAACCACACAATATTTTATTCTTATTTAAACTTTAAACATCCATAACTTGCTCATTTTTCATTAGATTAACGCAAATTATATATCAAATTAAAACTCTTTTCGTGCTCTTTCATTTAAGATCCATTGTTCATATGTTTATTCGAGAATATATTTTTCGTCCATAATAGCGTGATGTTAAACTCATAATAGCATGATAAAATATTCACGATAACATAGAAGTATACACATAATAGCATGAAAAAATATTCATAACATGAAAAAATATTCACAAAACACATAAATTTTACTCATAATAGCAGTAGTAGTGTCGTTAATAGTAAGACATTATATGTTCATACTAGCATGTATATATGTTCATACTAGCATGCATATATATATTCATATTAGCATGTATATATGTTCATAATAGCATGATAGTACTCTCATTTTAGTATACGAAATTTATAAGAATAGACAACGGTTTTAAAGTGTTGTCTATATGATTTTCGAAAATTATGCTCAAATATTACAAGTTTGCCACTCCGCCTTTGACCAAAAGTTGACCAAATCTTAGCCATCTAAATCAAAACAATGAATGGAAGAGATGAGTTCCTAGTTTCCACATGGGGTCATAGTTCTCATTTGATCCATCCTCTCTCTCTCTATATATATATATATATATATATATATATGATATACTCATTTATGCTCATTGCCATAATTAACGTGTTTGAATACATGGAGATAGACGTACCTGTTTGATTATTAGTTAAATTAAATTCTTATATTACATGAGAGAAATAAAATAAATAATAAAAAATGTAATTATCAAGTAGATTATTTATTTTTATTTGATTATTATTCTAGAGATCTCGCCGTATAATATTGATTACTATTTTTTTTCTTACAACATCCATTAATATATTTTATTGATTAACAAACAAAAAAGATATTAATTAATTTAACCAAATTTATGGATTAAAACTCACAAATTTTCATAATTGAATAGCATATAAGTCCTTAATTTTTAAGTTAATTTTCTTAACCCATCAAAAAATTGGCAAAAAAATTCGAGCACAAAAAAGTACAAATGCAAGGCTACGAAAGATAATTAAGCACCAATTTTTTCCTCTAAAAAAATGATAAGCATCAATTTTTAGTTTTACTTTGGATTTTTTATATGCCAATAATTTTTGAAGCTATCTAATTAACATTCAATTATTTGTATTGCATATTTAATGCCCTTTTGTTAGGATAATTATTTGCTTGTGTGGTGAATAATTTTTTTTTATGTGTTGTGAAAGGCATAACGTATGTACCAAAAAGAAAACAATGCTACACCAACAAAAGTAATATCAATAGCTAAACCAAAAAAAAAATCGAGTATGAACCATCAAGGCCAGGACTTTTCAATTCGTAAAATAAAAAATAAGATAACTTCATTGCATATTATGAAAAAAGAAGAAGAAATATAGGGTGGTTCGATATTGAATTCACCCTCAGCCAATCCACTATTAAATCATAAATTTTTTTAATAGATCCAACAATAATTCTAAATAAAACAGTCAAACACGAAACAAAAATGTACGTACTGCATTACATACTGTATTAAAAAAAAATAGAAAAAGGGTGCAAAAACATCCTAATGTTTAATTATCTCTAGAAGCAAGAAAAATAAAATTCTACATTACATGAAAGAAAGAAAATAAACATCCTAATGTTATCAAAATCAAAATGAGAGGCAAGTGGCCAATCTTATACATGGGAAAAAAATTCAATAAATCTCATTTTTTATTTTTATTTTCTAAATAAATTAACAAAGATACACGTAAATTTTAAGAAAAACAAATTAGAATACATCTCTTTCAATCTCAAAACATGATCATATCCTCTCTATCTCTCTCAACCTTTTCATCTCTATCTTGGTGCATGACACCGATTCCATGACGCTAGAGGGAAGCAAAGCTCTAGAGAAAAACGTGGTGACATTTCACTTATGTCGTGGCTGAGGTTTGTAGTCTTGGGACTTGGAAGCATGTCAATCGGAGGTGCAGCCGCGTCCGTGAGGGGAGAGAGATGAGGAAGGATGGAGAATTAAAATTAAATGATTTGAGAATTGTTTCCCTCCAATCCCGGTCCGGTTGCTTTAGAGACTATATATACATATTTATTGAGGAAGATACCAGTTGTAATATAATCATAATTGAAATTAAAATCATTACATTAGATTTGCATGATTGATTATTTGAGATTGATTATAATAAGGGATGAGATATATTATTTATATTTCTGTAAATTATTCTATTATTAATTATTGTAATCTCTTTATATTAGGATTATATTTATCTCATTAGTTTAGTGTATCTCTAAGATCTCATGTACTCTGTATATATATTCATTGACTAATAGTAAATGGTATGCAATTACCTATCAATTCATATCCTTATATGGTATCACGCCCCCGGTTCTGCATCATTCTTCCGCTCATTTTTTTTTCTTCTTCTTCAATGACTCCCATCATCAACAATTCCGAGGTCTCAGATTCAGACTCTCTTAATCCTATAGCACATTTCATTAATATTTCCCATCATAATCTTCTCAAGCTAACCTCTACCAACTACCTTGCCTGGAAATTACAGATTGAGGCTATTCTCGTTGGTTATGACCTCTTCAAATATATTGATGGCACACATCCTTGTCCCCCATCCCAGGTCACCGTCGACACTACTACATCTTTTAATCCCGAATATCAATTGTGGATTCGCCAAGATCGCCTGCTATTTGGTGCTCTTGTTGGCTCAATTACAGCCCCACTTATTCCTCTTGTTCAACAATCAGTCACATCTCGTGATGCATGGCTCACCTTGGCCAACACCTATGCTCGCCCTACTCGTGGTCATATCAAGCAAGTCAAGGATCAACTCAAGTGTGCCTCCAAGGGCTCTCGCTCAATTTCTGAATTCATGCAGTTTATCAAGTGTCGTTCGGATGAACTTGCCAGCCTTGGCAAACCCCTTGATCATGAGGATCTTATTGAATTTGTGGTGCAGGGACTTGATGATGATTAGCGACATATCATGGACATTGTCGAAGCACGTGTGACTCCTATCTCCTTTGATGAACTTCACGAGAAACTCATTAATCGTGAATTGTTTCTTGCACAACAACAATCAATGGCACTCTCACACCCGGCGACAGCGAATGCTTCGACAGCTCGACAGCCTCGATCTGCGCCAAAGCAACATGCTGGTTCTGGTTATCGTCATTCGTCTTCAGGTGCTCCTCCTCACCATATGACCTCTGTCTCTCGTATGCACAAACCATATCTTGGTCGCTGCCAAGGGTGTCGCGAGATTGGTCATTCGGCCAATAATTGTCCTCTCTTTCGCTTAGTTCCTGTTCACGGACGATCTTAGACGTCGTCGTCTGCACCTCCTTGTGCTTCTTGGTCACCGAAGGCACATGTCGCCACCTCCAATGATACTCCTCCTCCGTCTTGGTTGCTTGATAGTGGAGACTTACATCACGTCACTGCAGATCTTCAGAACCTATCGCTTCATTCTCCTTATGATGGACCTGATGACATTGTTATCAGAGATGGTACTGGTTTACACATATCTCATACTGGTTCTTCTTCACTTCTCTCTCCTACTCGTTCTTTTCGTTTAACTAATGTTCTTTGTGTTCCTACCATGACACGAAATCTTATCTCCATTTCTCAGTTTTGCTCTACCAATAATGCATCAATTGAATTTTTACCTTCTTCTTTTCGTGTTAATGATCTGCAGACAGGGGAGGTGCTCTTGGAAGGGCAACCTAAGGATGGTGTATATGAGTGGCCCGATCTCTCATCCTATTCACGACCCAAAACTGTCTCGGTTGGTGTTAAAACCTCATCTCAAGCTTGGCATCATCGTCTTGGTCATCCGAATGCCTCTATCCAACATCATATTCTCTCCAGTTTTCATCTATCTGGTAGTTCTACTAGTGATATATATTCTCATTGTAATGATTGTCTTAGTAATAAAAGCCAAAAATTATTGTTTTCCATATCATCCATTAACTATAAATCGCCACTTGAAGTTATTTTTTCTGATGTGTGGACCTCTCCCCTCCACTCGATGGATGGATACAAATATTATGTTATATTTGTTGATCACTTCACCCATTATATATGGCTATATCCTCTTAAACGTAAATCTGATGTCACAATCACCTTCTCCAAATTTAAAGCTCTTGTTGAAAATTTCTTCCATACCAACATCATCACTCTCTATACAAATAATGGAGGTGAATATATTGGTCTAATTCCATTTCTCTCCTCTCATGGTATTCAACATCTCACCACCCCTCCACACACACCTAAGCATAATGGTTTTGCAGAAAGACGTCATCGTCACATTGTTGAAACTGGCCTTGCTCTCCTCTCTCATGCTGCACTCCCTCAACAATATTGGTCCTATGTCTTCCTTACTGTAGTCTATCTTATTAATCATATGCCTACACCAGCACTTCACATGGCATCTCCATACTTCAAACTTTTTGCAAAGTCACTGAATTACTCTAAACTCCGTGTTTTTGGTTGTTTATGCTATCCTTGGCTTCGACCTTATTTTCCACATAAACTCAGCCCTAAATATGCTCCATGTATTTTTCTCGGATATTCTCTTACCTAAAATGCATATTTGTGTTTTGATTCTTCCATCGGTCAACTTTATATTTCTCGCCATGTTCGATTTGTCGAAACGGTATTTCCCATGTCTAGTGTTTCATCTTCTATTAGTGATCCTTCATTGTCATCTGTTGATACATGGGTCATGCCAACACTGATTACACCACCACAGGCATGCTCTCCTCTCCCATCTGTGGCTCTAATAGCTCCTGAGGTAATTACTTCTGCTGCATCTTCTCTCTCTACACAGCAAGATAGTCCCACCAGTACATCTGAGCCTCCCTCTCTTTCCTATAATACCATCTCATCTACCTCTGACCCTCCTTCTTTACCTCTCACCAATTTGGATACCATTCCCACCCGCACCTCCACTATTATCACACGCTCTCGTAACAGCATTTTCAAATCTCGCACCATGTTTAATCTCTCTACTCAACTTCAACATCTTCTTGAACCAACTTGTGTATCTCAGGCTCTCAAAGATAATCATTGGCGTCAGGCTATGTCAACTGAGTTTGATGCTCTTATTCATAATAGGACTTGGGAACTAGTGCCCCCCCATCCTCAATACAATGTGGTTGGCACTAATTGGGTTTTCTGCATAAAACGCCTTGCTAACGGTTCTATTGACATGTATAAGGCTCTCTTGGTGGCCAAGGGATTTCATCAACGTCCTGGCATCGATTACCGTGAGACTTTTAGTCCTGTCATCAAACCAATCACTGTTCGTCTTGTTCTCTCTTTGGCAGTTGGTCAAGGGTGGCTACTTCATCAATTAGATGTAAACAATGCTTTCCTCCAAGGCTCCCTCACTGATGCCGTGTACATGGCTCAACCCCGAGGGTTTGTTGACCCCGATCGGCCTCATCATGTGTGTAAACTTAAGAAGGCCATATATGGTCTCAAACAGGCCCCGCGTGCGTGGTATAATGAGCTTCGTCAGTTCTTGTTAGACTCGCGATTCACTAACTCTGTGGCAGACACTTCACTATTCTTCCTTATTGAGAATGGTCTAACAATTATAATACTTGTCTATGTTGATGATATAATTGTTACAGGTAACCAGTCTACAGCTGTTCATGATTTCATCTCTATCATTGCTCATCGATTCTCTGTTAAATACCTAGGTGACCTTCATTATTTTCTTGGTGTTGAGGTGGTTCCTGTAACACCCTAAATTCTATAATTTAAAATGTTACTCTTTCTATTCTTTAAAGCGGAAAGTTAATAGTAGATCGAATAATAGTTTTTTTTTTATAATTAATCTTGCTAGAAATTCTAAGAAGAAAATAGAACTATATATTTTCAGAAATATACGTACTTAGATCAAAATGCCTGCATTTCATAATCACCAAGTTCATTTCAAAAGGAACTCACCAGTTCTAAAATATAAAATTCACACTCCTAATATTAATAAAACCATATTAGCATACTACTAGTTTAGGTTAGTTCAAAAACACTAACAACACACATAATATCATGTTGAAAATAGTAAACTCTAAACAAAAAACCAAGAATTTCAGGTCAAGTAATCAAAATGTCTTGGGCATGCCCACCCTATTCCATTCATGCGGCTCCAAACTCACTGACCAGAAAATATTTAAAAATGTGGGGTGAGTACTCTTAAAACGTACTCAGTGGTGGGGATCATGGGCATTTCTTTCTATTTATCCTACTGAATTTAAATCGCAGGAATAATGGATTTAGGGTACTTCTTCTTCTTCTTGGATATATCACACTGTGCACAGGACATACCTCTTCTGTTGTGTAAGCCACGCTCTTGGTACGTGCGTTACACTATTCTAATGCGTACGAAACGCTATTCTTATCCATATTCCATCCACGACAAATTCAAGTAGGATTAAAACATTTTTCTTTAAAAGAAAAACACACATATCATATACTTTCATAAATAATAATAATGACGACCCATTTCATAATACAACTTTAAAGCATAGCTTTACCCACCTGAGAGTAAAGAACACGTAAGATTGAACAGAGAATCACAAACTGGACGAGGGTCCTAATTGCGCCGCACCTAGTATCAAAAATAATCTTAATTAAATAATTTGGGACATTTCTAATTTAATTAAATCTGAAAAATCAGAAGTTTCGAATACGAAGAATTTAATTTATGTAGGTCTCGACTAAAATTTTAAATTAAGATAAAGATTATGGGATTAATTTCTAATTAAATAGATTAAGGATTAAACACGAATATGTACATTAATATAGGTGAAGTGTTAAATTTTCTGAAAATGAAGCCTTAAGAAAAAAAAGGAATTGGCTAATCTGAAAAAGAAACAACCCTCTTCAACTTCATCATAAGACTCATGACTAAAAATTCGATTTAGAATCCACAAAAGCAAAACATGAATTCCAACTTCCATCCCCTGCTACACTACCCACTGCAGTAGTCCCATTAATTGAATCGTATTTTCCAAACGAAAATTCCAAATCAAGAAATTCGAAGTTCTACAGAATCCTAAGACATATATCTAAATATGTTTCTCAAATACACATTCCCAAATTTCATCATTAAAAGGGCTAAATAATTGGATTAGTTAGGTGAATAGAAACAGTTCCGAAAACTGCCAAGTTTCGGTAAAATAATCATAACTTCATCTACAAAATTCATATTAACCCAATTCAAGTTTCAAATGAAAGCTAAGACGATAACCTACAACTATGATATGCTATAGACATTCAGAAACAACTCCAAGAAGTCAGATTTTCGATCAAAGTAGGGGTTACGAGCTGTCCAAAAATAGATTTGGGTTGTATGTTTTCCCTTTGATTTATACAATTAAATTCTTATGTTCTTCCATAGTCAAGGACTTACACATGATATATATATCTATCAAATCCCCAAGCTACAAAATGATATAACTCATAATTAACCCATGCTCAAACCCTCAAGAAATTAAAGAAAATAAAACTTAGTATGCTACAACAACCTAATTAAGAACACTAATTTCTCCATCAATTGTCACTTCTATGAAACTCTCATTACTCCTACCACCAAAACAACCAACTTCCTTAATCATTCGACAATCACCACCCAATATCCAAAGAACAAGAAAGGAAAAGAGAGAAAGAAGAATTACCTTTCTTAGGAGAAAACCGACGGGAGGGAGATTGAGAGCTTGTGTTTATGTGTGAGAGGGCTTGAGGAGAATAGAGAGAGATCAATAGAGAGGGATGGATCGTGAGAGAGAGAGTGATAGAAAGAAATGAATAAATGTCCCCTTTTTATTTCTATTTTGTTTCGAGAGAGAGCTAGAGAGATTGGGAAGCTTCTAGCATTTAGATGAGGATATATATGATATTTATTTATTAATTAATTATTATTATTATTATTTTAAATGTTTTCACCCATGAACAAGACTTATTTCAACGATATGATATTTGGATATCAAGACTCCAATTTCGAGACTCTTAAGGAAAAGCCTAATAAAATAAATATACTAGCCAAAAATTCAAGTGTAAAATAAATTCTTTCTATTTTGAAATAAATTCAAAAACATTTAAACAAGTTCAAATAATAATTATAAGACTCAAGTTTAAGTTCTAAATTTTCTTTTCTATACTAGGGGCGCGATGTCGGACTCCCTCAAGTCCGTCTAATTCTATTGAGCATTATCATATAAATTAAAACTCAAACTTAAAAGCAATTAAATAATTTAATAATTTAAATCGCGTAAAAGTGGGTTGCTACAATCCTACCCACTTAAAAAAAAATTCGTCCTCGAAATTTATCTTACCAGATTGTCCTAAGGATGGATATTTGGCTAGGATTTCCTCTTCGCGTTCCCAAGTTGCTTCTTCTTTTCCGTGTCTACTCCACTGCACTCTAATTAGTAAAACTTGTCTATTTCTCAGCTCGTGAGTCTTTCTATCGAGAATAGCGACGGGCTCTTCCTCATAGGTCAAGTCTTTGTTGAGCTGTATATCCTCATAGTTGATGGTGTGACTTGGCTCATGTAAATACTGTTGGAAAATAGGATTTAATAAAGTGAGTGTGACTCATTTTATCCGATTTTTCGTGACCGGAATATTTAATTTTGGAGGAATTAAATACCGTACGATTGCTCTATGTCGTGAGTAGATAATCGTAGTATTTTTATTTGCTCAAATCCGATTTTCGGTGAGTGAGAAATAAATGGTTAAAGTTGGTCACACGATTGGGCATTTATGGTGTGTGGGATAATGTGTTTAAGACACATTAAATAATCCCACATTGATTTCTTAATCAAATTAAGAAGTGTATTTAAGTGTATTAACACTTAAGTGAAGTAATCAAGTGCACAAGGATGTGGGCCATGAGCCCACGCGCGCGCGCCCGCCCGTGCCCGTGCCCGAGCCCGTGCCCGTGCCCGGTGCCCGGTGAACAGTCGGGTCATGGAGCGGGTCGGCAGATCGACTATCCGGGTCGTGGGTGCACATGGTGCATGTCCAGCTTGAAGGGTGTAACTCCCATGAGTTAAGAGCCTTCAAGTGAGTAACTGCCACTGGAGCTGGTGGAGCCTTCAGGTAACTGCCATCTGGAGTTAGTGGGCTGGACAGTAACCGAAAGTAACTCCTGTCGGGAGTCAAAGTCTGCAGCTGCCCTGGACACGTGTTGGGATCCGAGCCGACAAGGGACACCTGTCGGGATCTGCAGAAGGTAACTCCTGGAGGGCTTAAAGGCAGAGCTATAACTCCAGGGGGGTTACAACACCTGGTTTGAATGCCCTCAAACCCTACCTGTCCCCTGGTTTGAAAGACAACCGCCGAACCGTGAGCACTAGCCGGGGCGTATTTGTCTTGCGGAGAGAGGTCCCCTCGACTCGGCTTGCCGGAACCGGATTCTGCACATCGGTTATTTACTTTATTTGAATTCAGTTAATTATTGTAATTGTTCTATTCTACTCTTCTTCATTCTTGTACTTCAGTTGTAATCCAATTCCAGTGGAGTGTAACATCAGAACAACAATCGCAAGACAAATAATCTAAGACTAAAATAATCAACTACCTTTGCTGGAATGGCGTCTTCATCCAACACCGTTGCTCCAAGGACCATTCCCCATGGCCAAGTCGAGAAGCCTGAAAAGTTCTCCGGGTTGGACTTCAAGAGGTAGCAGCAGAAGATGCTCTTCTACCTAACCACGCTCGGAGTTGCTGGATACCTCAAGGAGGAGGCTCCTGTGGTCGAAGAAAATGAGCAGGACGTCAACAAACGAACGGCGTATGATCAATGGATCAATGGCGATTTTCTTTGTAAAAATTATGTTCTTAATGGCTTAGTAGATAGTTTATATTCTGTATACGGAAATGTAACTAGTGCTAAGGAACTGTGGGATGCTCTAGAAAAGAAGTACAAAACTGAGGATGCCGGAACTAAGAAGTTCGTGGTGGCAAAGTTCCTCGATTATAAAATGGTGGACACCCGGTCAGTAATGGATCAAGTGCAAGAGCTTCAGCTCATTGTGCACGACGTTCATGCTGAAGGGATGGTCCTTCCCGACTCCTTCACCGTTGCTGCGGTGATTGAGAAGTTGCCACCGTGTTGGAAGGATTTCAAGAGCTATCTCAAACACAAACGAAAGGAGATGACTCTTGAAGATCTTGTGGTTAAGCTTCGAATTGAAGCCGATAACCGAAAGGCGGATCCGAGACCACGAGTCCCGATCGAGGCCAAGGCTAATTTGATGGAACGTGGTGGACCATCAAACAGCAACAAAAGGAAGCGCCCGGGTCAAGTTGATAAAGGGAAGAAGCCAATAGCAAAGGTCAACGGCAATTGCTTCAATTGTGACAAGCCGGGGCACATGTCCAAACATTGCACTGCTCCTAAGAAGAAACGTACCAACTATGGTGCGCACTTGGCTGAACATAACAACAAAGGCAAGGGCAAGGCCCGTCAAGATGATTGGGATGATGATGATTTGGCTGCCGTTGTGTTCGAGGCCAATCACGTGGACAACCCGAGAGAGTGGTTCGTCGACACCAGGGCTACTTGTCACGTTTGCTCGGACAAGAGCTCGTTTACTACCTACAAAGCTGTTGAAGGTAGAAAGTTGCACATGGGGAACCAAGCCTCGTCTGAAGTGGTTGGTGTGGGCAACGTGGTTTTGAAGCTGACTTCAGGCCAAGAGCTGACTTTGAAGGATGTGCTGCATGTTCCGGACATCCGCAAGAATCTGGTTTCAGGCTCGCTGTTAGTCAATCATGGTTTTAGACTAGTGTTTAAGTCTGAAAAGTTTATTTTAAGCAAGTACGGAAGGTTCCTTGGTCGGGGCTATCTCGCCAATGGACTTCTCAAAATGAATGTAATGGCGATGCGCCGTGTGGCAAAAGAAAATGCTAATAAAATTACTTCTTCTGTTTACTTGCTTGTTGAGTGCTCGGATTTATGGCATTGTAGATTAGGACACGTTAATCTAAATGCTATAAAACGTTTAGTAAATTTAGATTTGCTAAAAGTGAACCAATTTAATACACAAAACAAATGTGAAGTTTGTGTTGAAGCTAAATTGGCTAAGTTACCATTTCAATCGGTTGAACGGAGCACTAAACCTCTAGAGTTAATTCACACAGACGTGTGTGATTTAAAGTTTGTGCAAACTAGAGGCGGTAAAAAGTACTTTATTACTTTTATTGACGATTGCACAAAATATTGTTATCTTTATCTTTTAAGAAGTAAAGATGAGGCGATTGAAGCTTTTAAGAACTTCAAAAATGAAGCCGAAAATCAACTAAGCAGTCGAATTAAAGCAATTCGAAGTGATAGAGGTGGAGAGTATGTTGCCCCGTTTGAAGAGTTATGCGCAGAGGCGGGTATAATTCATCAAACTACGGCACCGTATTCACCACAGTCTAATGGTGTTGCTGAACGCAAAAACCGAACTCTTAAGGAGATGATGAATGCTTTGTTGATAAGTTCGGGATTACCACAAAACTTGTGGGGGGAAGCTGTGTTGACAGCTAACTATATCCTGAACAAAATTCCACTTAAAGGTAAGGATGTGACGCCTTACGAGTTGTGGAAAGGACGTACGCCGTCTTATAAATACCTCAAAGTGTGGGGGTGTTTGGCTAAAGTTGAAGTGCCACTTCCTAAACAAGTTAGAATCGGCCCTAAAACGGTTGATTGTATCTTTGTTGGGTATGCACTTAACAGTAGTGCATATCGTTTTCTTATTCATAAATCGGAGATTCCCGAGTTGACTGAAGGAACGATGATGGAATCGAGGAATGCTATATTCTTCGAGAATGTCTATCCTTGTAAGAATAAGGATAGGACAGAAGGTAGTTCTGAGAAACGAACTTCTGAAGCTGCAACTAGTTCTGATCCTGGGGATGAAGAACCGAGACGTAGCAACCGAGCTAGGACGGCTAAGACGTTTGGTCCAGATTTCATCACCTATATGCTAGATGATGAGCCAAAGTCTTTGAAAGAAGCTCTATCCAGTCCAGATGCTGCGTTCTGGAAAGAAGCTATCAACAGTGAAATCGATTCCATCATGCAAAATCACACTTGGGAGTTGACAGATCTCCCAAGTGGGTGTAAGCCGTTAGGATGCAAATGGATCCTAAAACGAAAATATAAGGCAGATGGTTCTGTTGAGAAGTATAAAGCTCGTTTGGTTGCCAAAGGTTTTAAACAAAAAGAGGGGTATGATTTCTTCGATACCTACTCACCAGTAACAAGGATTACATCTATTTGGGTGCTTTTAGCGATTGCTGCTTTGCACAATCTTGAAATTCATCAGATGGATGTAAAGACTGCGTTTCTGAATGGTGAGTTGGAGGATGAAATATACATGAAACAACCTGAAGGGTTTGTTGCACCAGGGCAAGAACGAAAGGTGTGTAAACTTGTTAGATCGTTGTACGGTCTGAAACAAGCACCTATTCAGTGGCACCTGAAGTTTGATAACGTGATGTTATCAAATGGTTTCAAAATCAATGAGTGTGATAAATGTGTGTATATAAAGAGCAGTTCTAATGGCTATGTCATAGTCTGTCTTTATGTAGACGACATGTTAATCATAGGCAGTGGACACCAAGTGATTGTTGAAACGAAACAAATGTTGAAATGAAATTTTGACATGAAAGATATGGGCTTAGCCGATGTGATTCTAGGGATCAAGATAGTACGGACAAGTGGTGGAATTGTCTTAACACAATCTCATTACATAGAGAAAGTGCTTAAGAAATTCAACGCTTTTGATAATCCGCCGGCTAAGACCCCGTTGGAACTCAATGTACACTTGAGCAAAAACCGAGGAGAACCGGTAGCTCAAGAAGAGTATGCAAGGGTCATTAGGAGTTTGATGTACATCACTAACTGCACTAGACCTGATCTTGCATGTTCTGTGAACAAGTTGAGTCGGTACACAAGCAATCCAAGCAAAGAACATTGGAAAGCTCTAGTACGAGTTCTAAGATACTTGAAGTATACTTTGAACTTCGGGCTGTAGTATACAAGGTTTCCTCCTGTACTTGAAGGGTACAGTGATGCGAATTGGATATCAGACACAAAAGACTCATTTTCGACTAGTGGATTTATTTTCACCATCGGAGGTGGAGCAGTGTCATGGAAATCCATGAAACAGACTTGTATAGCCCGTTCTACCATGGAATCTGAGTTTATCGCTTTGGATAAAGCGTGTGAAGAAGCAGAATGGCTTCGCAACTTTCTAGAAGACATTCTATGCTGGAAAAAACCAGTGTCGTCAGTGATGATTCACTGTGATAGTCAAGCGGCTATCGGAAGGGCACACAATGCTATGTACAATGGTAAGTCTCGACACATACGTCGGAGGCATAATACTGTGAGGCATATGATCTCAAGTGGGATTATCTCAGTTGACTATGTGAAGTCAATAGATAATCTAGCGGATCCGCTAACCAAAGGGTTAAACCGAGATCAAATGGCTAAGTTGCTAGAGGGAATGGGTTTGAAATCCACACTCTAAAGAGTGCTTGTAGTGGTAACCCAACCATGATGACTGGAGATCCCAAGAACTTGGTTCAATGGGAAAACTAAGCTACAAACATTCGGTTTGGTAGCACTTGGAAAGTGTACATTTCCCTGTGAGCAAACCAAGTGCACACCTGTCAATGTCGTGAGGATAAGTCCTATGACTTTTTAATGATTCCTAAACCTAATAAGGTTGAGTATGGCAGGATACTCGGAAGAGGAGATCACCTATATAAGTGAGAAGTGAGGCCGCTTCTAAAGAGATACTTATGAACTCAAAGAGGTTGTCCATGGCCTGAAAAGGACACAAACGTGAGAACAGATAACGTTTGATATACAGCTGTTTTCAATACTATTGTCTCGATATACACTAAGGATGTATAGTTCAAGGCATCATGTCCACTAAACAGCCGGTATACTCGATAGTGTTGGAAGATGGAAGGTTCAAAGTCACAAGCTACCTATCCTGGTGCAGTTGTGTTTCTAAGAGAACTGGGCTGCTTGTCTGCATACATGCATGTACTATTTCCACTCATGTGGGGGATTGTTGGAAAATAGGATTTAATAAAGTGAGTGTGACTCATTTTATCCGATTTTTCGTGATCGGGATATTTAATTTTGGAGGAATTAAATACCGTACGATTGCTCTATGTCGTGAGTAGATAATCGTAGTATTTTTATTTGCTCAAATCCGATTTTCGGTGAGTGAGAAATAAATGGTTAAAGTTGGTCACACGATTGGGCATCTATGGTGTGTGGGATAATGTGTTTAAGACACATTAAATAATCCCACATTGATTTCTTAATCAAATTAAGAAGTGTATTTAAGTGTATTAACACTTAAGTGAAGTAATCAAGTGCACAAGGATGTGGGCCATGAGCCCACACACGCGCGCCCGCCCGTGCCCGTGCCTGAGCCCGTGCCCGAGCCCGTGCCCTTACCCTTGCCCGGCTCGTCTCGTCTCGTCTCGTCCTCGGACTTGGACTTGGATCTTGGCAATTGGACTTTGGGTGGACTTTGGGCGTACGTGGGCTTCCGGGGCTTAGCCGTATCAGTTTTACGGTACAGAAACAGTCGGGTCGTGGAGCGGGTCGGCGGATCAACTATCCGGGTCGTGGGTGCACATGGTGCATGTCCAGCTTGAAGGGTGTAACTCCCATGAGTTAAGAGCCTTCAAGTGAGTAACTGCCACTGGAGCTGGTGGAGCCTTCAGGTAACTGCCATCTGGAGTTAGTGGGCTGGACAGTAACCGAAAGTAACTCCTGTCGGGAGTCAAAGTCTGCAGCTGCCCTGGACACGTGTTGGGATCCGAGCCGACAAGGGACACCTGTCGGGATCTGCAGAAGGTAACTCCTGGAGGGCTTAAAGGCAGAGCTATAACTCCAGGGGGGTTACAACACCTGGTTTGAATGCCCTCAAACCCTAGCTGTCCCCTGCAGTGGAGATGTGCCTATAAATAGGACATCCTGCATGGATCCAAAAGCTACATTCTGCACAATCATATTGCTTGCATACAAAGTTCTCTTCGAGTCTACAGCCTCTCAGTTCTCTACATTATCTAGTTCACCGGAGCCTTACCGGACTTGTGGTGCTACTGCCGGAAGGACGAAGCCGTTTCATCTTTGAAAGACAACCGCCGAACCGTGAGCACTAGCCGGGGCGTATTTGTCTTGCGGAGAGAGGTCCCCTCGACTCGGCTTGCCGGAACCGGATTCTGCACATCGGTTATTTACTTTATTTGAATTCAGTTAATTATTGTAATTGTTCTATTCTACTCTTCTTCATTCTTGTACTTTAGTTGTAATCCAATTCCAGTGAAGTGTAACATCAGAACAACAAATACTTCCTTAGCATAGAAATATGAAAGACATCATGTACTATCGACAGTTCGGGTGGTAGAGCTAGGCGATAAGCCACATCACCAATTCGTTCTAGAATTTCAAAAGGCCCGATAAAACGGGGTCTCAACTTTCCTTTCTTTTCAAATCGTAACATTCTCTTCATAGGAGTGACCTTCAAAAACACTTTGTCTCCTATCTAAAAATGCAAATCTTTTCTCCTTTTGTTGGCGTACGATTTTTGTCGATCTTGAGCAACTTTAAGGTTATTTCGAATCTTCTCCACTGCTTCCACCGTTCTTTCGACTATTTCAGGACCTAAAATTTTTCTCTCTCCAACTTCATCCCAATACGCCGGTGATCTACATTTTCGTCTGTATAGCGCTTCATATGGAGCCATGCCAATGCTAGAGTGGAAGCTATTGTTATAAGCAAATTCCACTAATGGTAGATGCGCCTCCCAGCTACCTCCTAAATCCATGACGCAAGTTCGTAACATATCTTCCAATGTTTGTATAGTTCTTTCTGATTGGCCATCTGTCTGAGGATGATATGCAGTTGAAAACTTTAGCTTCGTGCCCAATGTTGTATGTAAGCTTGTCCAAAATCTTGATGTAAAACAGGGATCTCGATCTGATATTATAGACACTGGGACTCCGTGTAATCGGACTACTTCTCGAATGTATAGTTGAGCGAGTTGATCCATGGTGAACGTCATTCGTATAGGTAAAAAGTGAGTTGATTTTGTCAGTCGATCAACTATAACCCAAATCGCATCATGACTCTTCACGGTCTTAGGAAGTCTGACCACAAAGTCCATTGTAATATGCTACCATTTCCATTCTGGTATTTCCAGAGGATTCAACAATCCTGACGGTCTTTGGTGCTCTGCTTTTACTTGCTGACAAGCCAAATATCCTGCAACGTAGTCAGCAATCGATTTCTTCATGCCATACCACCAAAAATTTCTTTTTAAATCTTGATACATCTTAGTACTTCCAGGATGTGCTGTGTAAGGCGTTTGATGTGCCTCATCCAAAATTTCTCTCATTATCTCGTTGTTCGGCACACAAATTCTGCCCTTAAAGAGTAGAGTACCATCGGATGATATCGTGAATCCTTTAGAATTGTCTCACACTTCTCTTGCTCGCATCTTTTCTAGGAAACCATCTTTCCTTTGTGCGACTCTAATTCTATCTCGCAGTGTCGGTTGAACTACTAATGCTGCAATTATAGCATTAGCTTCTTCTGGTGTGGACACAACTTCAAGACTTAACTTCTCAAAATCATTAATCAACCCTTCTTGTTGCGTGATTCCCTTAGTAGGATTTACTTTCTTTCGACTAAGTGCATCAGCCACAATGTTAGCTTTTCCAGAGTGATACATGATCGTACAGTCATAGTCTTTAACTAATTCCAGCCACCTTCTTTGCCTCATATTCAATTCCTTCTGAGTGAAGAAATATTTAAGACTTTTATGATCTGTATAAATCTCACACTTACCTCCATAGAGATAATGTCTCCAAATCTTCAATGCATGCACAACAGCGGCCAACTCTAGATCATGAGTGGGATAATTCAACTCATGGGGCTTCAATTGTCTAGAAGCATAAGCAACTACCTTTCCATGTTGCATCAAGACACATCCTAGTCCTTGTTTTGATGCATCACTGTAAATGACAAATCCCTTTGATCTATCAGGGATGGTCAATACTGGGGCTGTTACCAATCTCCGTTTCAACTCCTGGAAACTCTTCTCACATTTTTCTGTCCATTCAAAAGGTACCCCTTTTCGTGTCAATTGCGTGAGTGATCCAGCTATCTTGGAGAATCCTTCAATAAACCTCCGGTAGTATCCAGCCATTCCCAGAAAACTCCTCACTTCTCCCACGTTTGTTGATGGACTCCAATTGTTGACAGCTTCTACTTTTGTTGGATCAACCTCAATACCTTCAGCAGTCACTACATGGCCAAGGAATGCTATCCGATCTAACCAAAACTCACACTTTTTGAACTTAGCATACAATTTTTCTTTTCTCAGAGTTTCCAGCACAACTCTCAAATGTGCTGCGTGTTGTTCTTTATCTTTTGAGTAAACCAGGATGTCATCAATGAACACAATGACGAATTGATCTAAATATGAATGAAATACCCGATTCATTAAGTCCATGAACACACCTGGTGCATTAGACAATCCAAAAGGCATCACCACAAACTCATAATGACCATATCTTGTCCTGAAGGCCGTCTTAAGAATATCGTCTTCCTTTACCTTCAATTGGTGGTATCCTGATCTCAGATCTATCTTTGAGAACACACTAGCCTCTCGAAGTTGATCAAATAGATCATCAATTCTCGGCAAAGGGTACTTATTCTTTATTGTGAGACGGTTTAGATCTCGATAATCTATGCACATTCTCATACTACCATCTTTCTTCTTCACAAATAGAACCGGTGTTCCCCATGGCGAAACACTTGGCCGAATATACCCTTTGTCAAGTGGCTCTTGAAGTTGGACCTTCAACTCTTGTAACTTCGATGGTGCTATTCGATATGGTGCCTTAGACATTGGTGCTGCTCCTGGCATTAAGTCAATTGTGAACTCCACTTGTCGATTTGGCGGTAATCCGGGTATCTCTTCAGGAAATACATCCACAAAATCTCTAACTATTGGCACATCATCCAGTGTCGGTTCAGTTAGCGTAGTCCCAATAATACTTACTAAGAATCCTTGGCAGCCACATTTCTTCAACATCTTCATAGCTTTCATTGCTGATATGATTCTTGGTCTTCCACCTAGCTTAGCTCCATGGAAGATAAATTTTTCCTCGTCTGGCTTTTGAAATACTACTTCTCGTTCACAACAACGTATAGTCGCAAAACTTCTACTTAACCAGTCCATTCCCAAGATTAAATCAAATTCTTGCATCTTGAGAGCATGTAAATCAGCTACAAGCTCTTTCCCCCCAAAATCCAATTTAACATCTTTAGCAAGCCTATCAGTTTTCAATATCTCTCCGGCAGGGATTCTAACATTAAAGGCTAAGTTTTCTACTTCTAAACTTAGTCCTAACTTAGCACAAAGCTCAGTTGAAATAAAAGAGTGTGAAGCACCAGAATCAAACATAGCTAAAGCTGGCATTCCAAAAATTGATATCATACCTGACATCGTACCACTATTCTCTTCAGCTTCTTGTTGTGTGAAGGCAAAAAGTCGCGCGTTACCACCTTTCTTCGGCTCTTCACGTCGCTTCTTGGGGCAGTTAGTTGCCATGTGTCCTGGCTCTTGACAGTTATAACAAACTCCTTTGCGCCATAAACAAGGTCCAAAATGTGTTTTCTTACATTCTGGGCATGGAGGGATGCCCATAGGTGATCTATTTGTGGGACGTGCTTCAGGTTTGTCTCTCTTGATTGGAAAATTCCCATTTCCTCTATTGCGATTATCCCATTTTCGTTTACCACGGGGATCTGCATTTCTTAGAAGAGCTTTATCTACTTCTAATCCAGTAGCTACTTCATGAGCTTGTTTAACAGCTTGCCCGTAGTCTACGATCCTCTGTGCCGCTAGTATTCCACGTATCTCTGGTCGAAGGCCTCTCATGAACCAGTCTGCTTTTTGATCCTCAGCATCTAGTAGACGTGCTGCGTAACGTGAAAGTTGATTAAACCTTTGCTCGTACTCTGTCACAGACATATTTCCTTACTTCAACTCCAGAAATTCAGTTTGCTTCTGCATACGAAAAGCTCGAGAAAAGTACTTGTCCATAACGATTTCTTTAAACCTATCCCAAGTCAAGCCTTGATGTTCCTCTTCGGTCATGCCAGTTTTGTACGACTTCCACCAGTGGCCAGCATCCTCAGTGAATTGAAAGACTGCACATGAGACCTTGTGTGCATCACCGCACTCTATGTGTTCGAAGATCCGTTCGAGCTCCATTATCCATTCTTCGAGAACAAGTGGTCCACTCCTACCATTGAATCTAGGTGGAGTGTAGCGACGAAATTGCTCGATCACCTGATTAGTGGTCGGCGGAACAGGTGCATTAGGTACTGCATTTTGGTTCACTGTAGCATGCGTTTGTTGCTATACGAATCCTTGTAGTGCTCTAATCAATTCTGGCACAAAGTTGCCACCGTCTGCATTTGGTGGTTGATTGGCCTCGGGATTCCGTGGTGGATTACGATTGAGAGGTGGTCGTCCACGTCTCATACTTCTGTAATACGCATAGGCAAACGAAAAAAAAACACATAGTACTAAGTTCAAGACAAATGATAAGTATTTTCATATTTTGGATCTAAATAGGGAAATCATCTATGGAAAAAATTTCTATGTTCACTCTAAATCTCGAGGACTAAAATAATTTCTTTCTCATTAATCAAATGCATTTAAACACAATAAAACTTTTCTGCATAAATCACTTCTCAACATTTCTCATCAATCACATAATGCCCAAAATTTTCTTAATGCTCACCACATTAAACAACTTTGCAAAATAAATAAATCAAGCAAAGTACCTTGGAGCAGGAGCACGTGGCAGAAATGAGTGGCGTACCATAAAATCAAATAATATAATTTTTTTCAAACACATTGAGTCTACAGGAAAGTAGACCCGCTCTGATACCACTAAATGTAACACCCTAAATTCTATAATTTAAAATGTTACTCTTTCTATTCTTTAAAGCGGAAAGTTAATAGCAGATCGAATAATAGTTTTTTTTTTATAATTAATCTTGCTAGAAATTCTAAGAAGAAAATAGAACTATATATTTTCAGAAATATACGTACTTAGATCAAAATGCCTGCATTTCATAATCACCAAGTTCATTTCAAAAATAACTCACCAGTTCTAAAATATAAAATTCACACTCCTAATATTAATAAAACCATATTAGCATACTACTAGTTTAGGTTAGTTCAAAAACACTAACAACACACATAATATCATGTTGAAAATAGTAAACTCTAAACAAAAAACCAAGAATTTCAGGTCAAGTAATCAAAATGTCTTGGGTATGCCCACCCTATTCCATTCACGCGGCTCCAAGCTCACTGACCAGAAAATATTTAAAAATGTGGGGTGAGTACTCTTAAAACGTACTCAGTGGTGGGGATCATGGGCATTTCTTTCTATTTATCCTACTGAATTTAAATCGCAGGAATAATGGATTTAGGGTACTTCTTCTTCTTCTCGGATATATCACACTGTGCACAGGACATACCTCTTCTGTTGTGTAAGCCACGCTCTCGGTACGTGCGTTACACTATTCTAATGCGTACGAAACGCTATTCTTATCCATATTCCATCCACGACAAATTCAAGTAGGATTAAAACATTTTTCTTTAAAAGAAAAACACACATATCATATACTTTCATAAATAATAATAATGACGACCCATTTCATAATACAACTTTAAAGCATAGCTTTACCCACCTGAGAGTAAAGAACACGTAAGATTGAACAGAGAATCACAAACTGGACGAGGGTCCTAATTGCGCCGCACCTAGTATCAAAAATAATCTTAATTAAATAATTTGGGACATTTCTAATTTAATTAAATCTGAAAAATCAGAAGTTTCGAATACGAAGAATTTAATTTATGTAGGTCTCGACTAAAATTTTAAATTAAGATAAAGATTATGGGATTAATTTCTAATTAAATAGATTAAGGATTAAACACGAATATGTACATTAATATAGGTGAAGTGTTAAATTTTCTGAAAATGAAGCCTTAAGAAAAAAAAAGGAATTGGCTAATCTGAAAAAGAAACAACCCTCTTCAACTTCATCATAAGACTCATGACTAAAAATTCAATTTAGAATCCACAAAAGCAAAACATGAATTCCAACTTCCATCCCCTGCTACACTACCCACTGCAGCAGTCCCATTAATTGAATCGTATTTTCAAAACGAAAATTCCAAATCAAGAAATTCGAAGTTCTACAGAATCCTAAGACATATATCTAAATATGTTTCTCAAATACACATTCCCAAATTTCATCATTAAAAGGGCTAAATAATTGGATTAGTTAGGTGAATAGAAACAGTTCCGAAAACTGCCAAGTTTCGGTAAAATAATCATAACTTCATCTACAAAATTCATATTAACCCAATTCAAGTTTCAAATGAAAGCTAAGACGATAACCTACAACTATGATATGCTGTAGACGTTCAGAAACAACTCCAAGAAGTCAGATTTTCGATCAAAGTAGGGGTTACGAGCTGTCCAAAAATAGATTTGGGTTGTATGTTTTCCCTTTGATTTATACAATTAAATTCTTATGTTCTTCCATAGTCAAGGACTTACACATGATATATATATCTATCAAATCCCCAAGCTACAAAATGATATAACTCATAATTAACCCATGCTCAAACCCTCAAGAAATTAAAGAAAATAAAACTTAGTATGCTACAACAACCTAATTAAGAACACTAATTCCTCCATCAATTGTCACTTCTATGAAACTCTCATTACTCCTACCACCAAAACAACCAACTTCCTTAATCATTCGACAATCACCACCCAATATCCAAAGAACAAGAAAGGAAAAGAGAGAAAGAAGAATTACATTTCTTAGGAGAAAACCGACGGGAGGGAGATTGAGAGCTTGTGTTTATGTGTGAGAGGGCTTGAGGAGAATAGAGAGAGATCAGTAGAGATGGATGGATCGTGAGAGAGAGAGTGAAAGAAAGAAATGAATAAATGTCCCCTTTTTATTTTTATTTTGTTTCGAGAGAGAGCTAGAGAGATTGGGAAGCTTCTAGCATTTAGATGAGGATATATATGATATTTATTTATTTATTAATTATTATTATTATTATTATTTTAAATGTTTTCACCCATGAACAAGACTTATTTCAAAGATATGATATTTGGATATCAAGACTCCAATTTCGAGACTCTTAAGGAAAAGCCTAATAAAATAAATATACTAGCCCAAAATTCAAGTGTAAAATAAATTCTTTCTATTTTGAAATAAATTCAAAAACATTTAAACAAGTTCAAATAATAATTATAGGATTCAAGTTTAAGTTCTAAATTTTCTTTTCTATACTAGGGGCGCGATGTCGGACTCCCTCAAGTCCGTCTAATTCTATTGAGCATTATCATATAAATTAAAACTCAAACTTAAAGCAATTAAATAATTTAATAATTTAAATCGTGTAAAAGTGGGTTGCTACAGTTCCCCACTCGCAAGGTCTCATTCTATCACAAAGACGTTATATCGCTAATCGTCTCGCTCGAACAAAGATGACTGATGCTAAGCCTGTTGCCACTCCTCTAGCTGTGTCCCCTACTCTCTCCTTAGAGCTTGGTGAGGTTCTTTCAAATCCCACTGAGTACCGGACTATTGTGGGTGGTTTGCAATATCTATCTTTCACACGCCCAAACGTGGCCTATGTTGTCAACAAGCTTTCTCAGTTCATGCATCGTCCTACCTCGGTTCATTGGGAAGCTGTCAAAGGTGTTTTACGCTATCTTTGTGGAACTATTCATCATGGTATTCTCCTACATCGCAGCACCTCATTATCTCTTCATGCCTACTCCGATGTCGATTGGGTTGGCAACAAGGATAACTACACATCCACCGGTGCTTATATTGTTTATCTTGGTCGCAATCCTCTCTCATGGTGTTCTAAAAAGCGGCCCACTGTCGCTTGCTCCTCCACCGAGGCTGAATATCGAGCGGTTGCTGCTACTGCTGCTGAAGTGTGCTAGATCCACTTACTTCTTGGTGAACTTCGTATCTCTCTACCTAGACAACCTGTGATCTACTGTGATAATGTGGGAGCTATGAATCTGTGTTCTAATCCTATTTTCCATACTCGTATGAAACATGTTGCCTTAGATTTCCATTTCATTCGTCAACTTGTTCGTGATGGCTTTCTTCGTGTAGCTCATGTATCCTCCAAGGACCAGCTAGCTAATGCTCTCACCAAGCCCCTCTCTCGAACTCGCTTTCTCGATTTACTTGTCACGATTGGTCTCTCCATGAGGAGTTCCAACTTGCGGGAGCATAATAAGGGATGAGATATATTATTTATATTTCTGTAAATTATTCTATTATTAATTATTGTAATCTCTTTATATTAGAATTATATTTATCTCATTAGTTTAGTGTATCTCTAAGATCTCATGTACTCTGTGTATATATATATTCATTGGCTAATAGTAAATGGTATGCAATTACCTATCAATTCATATTCTTATAGATTAAATTGCGTGATTGGTTAACGTAATTATGGAATGGTTTTAACTTGACTAATTAATGTGATTGAATCTATATTGATACTCATGTAATCATAGATTATAGATTAATTATTAATTATATGCATATATATTAATATTAGTTGATAGTGTATATTGAATGATAATGGTGTATAGTCAACGGCATGATTTGAGGAATTGCATTTCTATTGAATTCATACCTTAATATACATACGAAAATAAAAATACTGCATGTAAACTTATTTTCAAATTGCATTATATTGAATGTAAGGATGATGCCTTTTCAATTAATTAATTAATTAATATAAATATTTTAATTAATATTGAATCACGTAAGATTGTTTATACCCTATAATCTTGACCAATTAATTAAGATCATATTATGCTTCAAAATATCAATTGTTGCATAAAATAATTTGTTAATTAACTAATCGGATAGAAATTATTTTTTGATATGATAAAATGTTGACTACCAATATGATTATGATACTATAATGATCATATTATATTATATATTTTTTATTTGTATATGAGATTAGATATATGTATATAAACTATTATATTATATTAAGTATATAATATATAATCCTATCCTACTTTATCTAATATATGCATAATAATATATTAATATATAATAATATAATCTACATTAATTATATATAATTATTAATTAGTTTTGGCGGGAAATTAAAATTACAATTCTACCCTAGACTATCCTACTTTTAGATATAGTAGGATATATGCTCACTTGATAGGAATATATAGATATACATATATCTATATGTACATAACGTGTGTGTGTGTATTAATATTATTTTTTGTTGATTACAAAATTTGCCATGTATATATTTATAAAGATTTCCAAATTATGTTAAAATTACATGAAGTATATTATTAGTATAATAATATTAATAGAATTGTATTAATCAAATAATAACAAAAGATAAATGATAAATAATGATTAAAATAAAACGTGGATAATATTTTAAATTTAATAGAGTAAGTGACAGTTCAACGATTAATTATTTCAAGGGCAATTTATGCATAATTAAGTAAATTGTGGTATAATTAAATAAAATAATTAAATTTAGAGGTAATTAATATAAAATAAATTAAAATTACAAATAATAAAAGTTACGAATTATGGAAAGATGTTTTCGGCGGGAAAAAATAAAAGTTACTATTTTGAGGACTGTTGTGCTATTATACATACAAAGAAAAGATTATGTATGTGTTTGGGTCAGTGAGAGTGAGAGTGAGAGCTAGAGTTGGGTAAATTAATTAATTGGATGAAAGTCATGAAATAATATTTATTGATTTGACAAAAAATTATAAGAGACTGTTTAACGGGCCTTTTGCGTTAGACGTGTCAAATATGGCTCAAATCCGATTGAAAAATTCATTCAAACTTATCCAAACCAGCAAAAATAGTTAGGTCCACGTGTCCACGTACGCATGTATCACTATGTATAAAGTAAAATATCACTATGTATGAAGTAAAATATCATTAATTATATATTGAAATATTCCTTAATATGAATTGAAGTATCATCAACTATGAAGTATATTTTCACATGCTAAGAAGAAAATAAATGAATTATTTTCTACATGAATCATAATGTGGGTTTTTAATTTTAGTTGATTCATTTCTCTTCTTTTTTTGGAATATGTTTGTTGATTCTTCAGATATCATGTATCACTATGTATAAAGTAAAGTATCGCTAATTATGTGTTGAAGTATCACTTAATATGAATTGAAGTATCATTTAATATGAATTGAAGTATCATCAAGTATGCAATGTTTTTTTTTTTCTTTTTGGTATTTATTTTTAGATTATGACAAATATACTTTCATTGATATATTTATCAAGTCTTGCTCTTTAAAAGATTTTTTTTTCAACAAAAAATAAAGAGCTCTTTATTTTCTTTAAAATAAAAAATTCATCAACAACTAATAATATATGGGCAAGTCTCCTATACATAAGATGTACATCAGACGGTCAACGCGTTGACCGGATCAACGCGTGTTGACTCGGTCAATGATTTGACCAAAAAATCCATCAAAATTAGTATCATTCATAATACTGAAAAGTATCATTTCAAAGGCCAAAAATATCATTTGTATCAATAAAAAGTATTGGCTAGAAAAAAAAATAAAGAAAAAAACTGTTAAGATCAGTATCAATCGAAACACTAAAAAGTATCATTAAAAATTAAAAAAAGTATCAATTATATACCTAAAAAGTATCACCCGTTTTCACAATTTTTTTGGTCAACGCTTTGACCAAGTCAACGCGTGTTGACCCGATCAACGCGTTGACCGTCTGATGTACATCTTATGTACAAGAGTATTTGCGATAATATATCAGTGTCATTAATATTAAGTGAAGTTTCACTATTAATGAAGCGATGTGGGGAAGTGGAGAACCTCCATTAATTTTCATTAATAGTGGTTTCTCTAAAGTCTAAAATCCCAATGTTGACTTTGGCATGAAATTGTTGGTTTTTTCGTATGGAAGTATGGAACCAATGTTTTTAAAATCGGACCGGACATCGAACCGGTCAATTTAGTGGGTCACTGGGTCATTGATTTAACCGGTTCAACCGTTTTAAAAAAACCGGATAACCCGGTATATGATATTTATATGTATATATATACAATAAAACATAATAAAATTATAAATATCTACTATCATGATAAATATATTATATAAATAAGTTTAAAACATACATCAAGTTTATATCAATGCAAAAAAATAAAGTATTTAATTTATCGATAGTTATTCCATAAGTTAAGTAGTCAAAAGTATAATATTTTTATAAAAATAAATATTGAACATCAAATTCTAAATTTTGAGAATATATATAATTAAATGTCAAATAATTAAATATTAATTACAAAGAATACTACACAATAATAATTAAAAATATTGCTAATCATTATTTCACAAGCACTATTTTAGATTTTAGTTCTTCTCTCTAATTATTTTAATTACATGTTAAACATTGATTTCAATTAAAATGTAAATTTGTATTTTCAATTAGTGCATATATATATATATATTATTAATAATATTCAACTAATAACATTAAAGTGTGTTGGCCTAGTTGGTTGAGTACATTGTATAAAGGCATTTAATTTTTGAAGATCCTAGGTTCGAATCCTGAAAGTCACATTTGAGAGAATTAAATTAAATTTAGCCATAACTTAAAAAAAAAAAAAAAAAAAAAGTGGACTGATTTTTACCGAGTTTGACCGGTTTTTTACCGTGATTGACCGGTTCACACCGGGTCAAAGTATGAACCGCTATATATATATATAACCGGACCGGATACATGGCCGGTTCACGATTAAACCGGTCGAACCGGCCGGTCCGGTCCGATTTTCAAAACATTGTATGGAACACGCAAACTTTCATTAATGGAGGTTTCTCTAAAGTCTAAAATACCCAATGTTGACTTTGGCATGAAATATTGTCGGTTCTTTTGTATGGAATTGAAATTGTGACACATGAGATGATATAAACTAAAGTTTTGTGTATTAATCGTGTGTTAAATATTAAAATTATTAATTTTTTCTACTTTCTTTAATTTTAATTTATTTTGATTTAGTGTAATTTTACATTATTATTTAGAGTTTATTATATTTAATTAGGGTTTATAATTTTTTTTAGTATTTAATTTTTATTTTTTAGTTAACATAATTTATTTTCATGATTGATTATTCCAAACTTAGGATATGTATTTTTTAAAAAATTCAATTTTTAGCGATAAATATTAATTAGAATTAGTTATAATATAATAAATTTTATTTTTATGGAAAATATTATTAAAATTATGCAATTTTAATGTTGCCGCACGGGTAGCATACAAAATTTTGGAGTAGAGGATTACATCCGGATTGATGATGGTGAGCACCACACCACAAAAGAAAATCGCCATTTTTAAAAAATTCTCTTTCCTTATTTGGTTGTTTCACACTAACTCATTTTTTTCAATTCATCTATTTCTCCATGTTTCTGTTCTTCAATCTCAGATTATGTGTCGTCTTTTCCTTCTCTCAAATCCAATTCCTTCCATTGATTTTTTTTAAGTTTTCCCACATCGTTGCATTGCCGTTCCAATTAATTGCATTGACCCGACTCTTCAGTCGACCCAAAAGGCCTATTTTGCACATGGTTAGGTCAACTGAAATCACTCGACCCTCCAATCAATCCAAACGAATTCTACACGAGATTTTCGAGGCTTTAATTTTGCAGAAAGCATGGATTCCATTCTGATTTTAAAGCTTTGGCTATGAAAAATATCAAATATTTCTGTAATAAAAAATATCTCAAATCGGTTCTCAAAATACAGTACATGTCTTATTTATACATCTCCTACTAGCGTGGCTACTAAGCAATAGAATCTACGGTTACAATTCATCAGTTTAGATCCAACGAATGTTGTTCCTCAAGAGTGTGGTCCGGCAGTAAGAACTTCCAACAATGCCACGTGGAAATACACATGTGAGCTCCTTCTTAATCTGCACTCGATGAGAACATGAACCAGTGAGAATATATCCGCATGCATGGTTGCATGCATGATCAATATACTGTCATGGCTTTGAGCTGTTGATCTAAATGTGAGAACCGCAACACCCCCCACAAACTCACACCCGATGCACGTCTCCAAGAGAGAGTTTGGAGAGCAATGATTGAAACTGCGGGCGAGCTAGAGACTTAGTGAATAAGTCCGCTAATTGCATTTGAGAAGATACATAGATAGGTAAGATGAAACCCTTGCGATAATGGTGCCTAGCAAAGTGACAGTCGAGGTCGAGGTGTTTGGTTCTTTCGTTAAAGACTTGGTTCTTGGTTATTTGGATAGTTGCGCTATTATCACAAGACACCTTGATAGGCAAAGCAACTGGAATATGAAAATCATGTAAGACATAGGAAAGCCATAGCAATTCTCTAACCACATAACTGAGGCTTCTATACTCGGCTTCGGTTGTGGATAAAGAAATAGTTGATTGTTTCTTACATTTCCAGGCTACTAGACAATTTCCTAAAGAGACACAATAACCAGACAATGACTTGCGTGTGTCTACACAAGTTCCCCAATCTGCATCGCAATAGGAAGAAATGTTAAAACTTGGAGAGGGAGTAAAATGCAGACCTAATGAGGGGCAACCTTTTAAGTATCTAAGTACATGAACCGTTGCATCCCAATGATGTTGATGAGGGTTGTTAACATACTGGCTTAGTTGCTGAATAGCAAAAGACAAGTCTGGTCTGGTTAAATTGAGATATAATAGCTTCCCAACAAGCTTTCTGTAGGAATCTGGTGATGAGATAGGAACCCCCCGTGCTGGGAAAGAGCCAATCCTGGAGGGAGAGGAGTGTGTGCAAGCTTGCAGCTAAGAAAACCAGTGTAAGCTAGCAGGTCTAACACATACTTGCGCTGGCAAAGGTAAAAACCAGAAGAAGACTTGGCAACTTCCATCCCAAGAAAAAATTTGGCTTCCCCTAGATCTTTAATAGTGAAGCTCAGATTTAAGGGAAACAATAAGATCCAAAGAAGGACTTAAGATGAGAATATCATCCACATACACCAACAAGGCAATGAAGGATGAGTGAGTACCTCTAGTAAACAGACAGTGATCATTTTCTGATTGGAGAAAGCCTGTAGCAAGGAGAAGCTTGCAAAACTCTTGGTTCCACTCCCTGGAGGCTTGCTTAAGACCATAGAGGCTCTTCTTCAAGTGACAAACTTTCCCAGCATGATTTCCAGATAGACCAGGGAGAATCTGCATGTAAATCTCATCAGATAAAGTCCCATGGAGAAATACATTGTTGACATCTACCTGATGAAGATGCCAAGAAAATTGAGATGCAAATGCAAAGAAAAGCCTCACTGTAACCAGCTTGGCAACATGGGAGAACACCTCTGTATAGTCAATACCATAAGTCTGGTTATACCCATTAGCCACAAGTCTAGCTTTGAACCTCTCTACCTGGCCATCTGACTTAAGCTTTACTTTGTAGACCCACTTGCAGCCTATGGCATGCTTGCCAAGAGGCAGAGAAACTAAATCCCAAGTATTGTTTTCTTTCAGAGCATCCAATTCTCTTGTCATAGCCTCAACCCATTCAGTGTACTGAGCAGCTTCTTTGTATGAATGAGGCTCCTGGAGATTAGTAACATGTGATAAGAAGGCAGTATAAGAAGAAGTTAGGTTAGGGTTCTTGAAGAAAGGAAAGGTAGGAGGGGAATAGGAACCCTTAAGTGTGGTAGCACATACATAATCATTCAGATAAAATGGAGGTTTGCAAGGTCTAGAGCTTCTCCTAAGCTGTGGTGCAGACATGATAGGAGAGGAATGATCAACTGCTATAGGTGGAGGATCATGAATGTCTGCAGATTCCGGATCATTCCCAGATGAATCATTTACAGACTCCTTGTCAACTGCAGAGGAACTAGGGGGAGAATCAAGACAATCTTGTAAAATGACAGGATGAGGCTCAGAGGGTGCATGAATAGAAATGGGACTAGATTGAAAAGTTTCAAAAGGAAGATTTGGTAATAAATCTTGCTGTAAAGGAAATTGACAAGGAAATATTTTATTATCTCTGCCAATGACAACCTTGTGAGCATGAATATCATATAGTAAAACTCCATTTTGGTGAGAACAATACCCCAGAAACACACACTCTGAGCTTCTTTTAGCAAACTTGGACTTAAGAGGTAATACATTTGCCTTATAAACAAGACAACCAAAAGGAATCAAATTCTGCAGATCAGGTATATGCCCAAAGATAACCTGATATGGAGACTCCCATTGTAGAACTGTAGTAGGAAGCCTATTTATTAGCTAGATGGAATGCAAGATAGCATAGCTCCAAAACTTTGAGGGTAATTGACTCTGAAACATCAGAGCTCGAGCAACTTGAAGCAAGTGTTTATGCTTTCTCTCCACCACCCCATTTTGTTGTGGAGAATAGGGGCATGACTTCTGATGAAGTATTCCATATGAAGAGAGAAGTTCTGTCATCTGTGTATTAGTAAATTCGGTTCCATTGTCAGTACGAATGTATTGAATATCTGCCTTGAATCTATTCTGGACCATAATGATAAAACTCCTAATGATAAACCACACATGTGATTTATTTTTGAGCATATAGGTCCATGTAGCTCTCGAGTGATCTTCAACTACAGTTAGAAAGTAAGGAGTATTGGATATGGTCTCCTCCTTACAAGGACCCCATACATCCATATGTATGAGGGCAAACAAACAAGTACTCCTTCTGTGTAATATAGGAAAAGGATCCCTTTGCTACTTTGCTTCAAAGCAAATCTTGCAACTTTCCAATTCCTCTAACTCCTCACTCCAGAATGTTTTGTTAGATAGTTGTAAGTGTTTCATTGTGCTAATAGATGGATGTCCAAGCCTATTGTGCAAATCTTTAATGCTATTAGTTTGTTGCACACTACCAACTAATTGTGATAGCTTCTGCTCAGGAGGAAAAACATATAGAGAACCCTTCAAGCCACAGATGCCAAGAACTTTATCTGTGTGCTTACTCTGTATAAGACAATGGGAGGCTAAAAGCTCCACCTTGCCTTCAATGTCTTTAGTTAATTGACCCACAGATAGCAGGTTATGAGTTAAAACAGGGGCAAACAAAACATTCTTCAAAGTAATATGCTTGTTTAACTGTGCAGTCCCAACCAGAAATATCCACACTGCACTACCATCTGGTAAAAATATTTGTATAGGAGATTGAAGCCTCATCAAATCAGAAAGTAAATGAATCTGAGAGCACATATGACTGCTCGCTCCTGAGTCAATGATCCATTTGTTCCTGTAATTCCCATATTAATTCCAAAAGCATAATGCCCTGTATATGTGATAGAATCATGGTCAGCATCCATCTCAGCTAAATTAGCAACATTCATATGACTTTCTGGCAGTCTCTTAAAGTATGCTGCCATATGTTTAGTTATTTCTGATTGCACCAACTTACTTATCTCTATCATACTATCTACTTCCATATCACTTTTCTGCATTCGTGTTTGATCATCTTGCTCTATCTGCCCTTCTGAAACTGGATCAAGTACAAGATGAGCTCTAGATTGTCCCTTTTCCGACTTAAATCTCTTGTACCAGTCTGGTACGCTTATAAGCTCAAAACAGTCTTGTTTTAAGTGTTCTATGCCACCACAGTGTTCGCACTTTAGCTTTGCCTTCTCCTCTCTTGTCAACCTTCTCCTATAACCATCACCCATATATCCAATTTTGTTTCCAGAATACAAAGAAAAATGGTCTCCAGCTTCTACAAAATGAGTTGAGACACTCATTTGCTCTTCAACTCGCAATACCATGGAATAGGTTTGGCTTACGGTTGGCAACGGATCCAAAATCAATATTTGCTGTTGTATTCCTTCAAAGCAATCGCTCAGACCCATTAAAAAACTCATCATGTGTTCCTCTTCAAGGTCTCGACTACTATCTTCTTGTGCCTCACATACACAAAGTCTAGAGGTTTTGAGCAAGGATAATACATCCCAAATGTTACTCAAATTATTGAAATATATCAACACCGATTGAGTTCCTTGAGCATACATTGAAATCTCTCTTCACAACTTATAAATTCATGGTCCATTTTTCTTATCAAATCTCCTATACAACTCCTCCCACAAATCATAAGAAGTTTCTATATTCTGAAAACCATGAGATACCTCTTTCAATATTGAATTACTAATCTAATTATAAACGAGATAGTCAACATGAAGCCATTGTTTATAATCGACAGATCCTATAAGAGGTTTTCTCAAGGTTCCATCAACAATACTAAGCTTGTTCCTAGATACTAAACCCCCTTTTTACCGACCTAATCCAGTTATGAAAGTTGGAACCATCAAATAAATCTGCAATAAGGTTCATTCCAGGATGTTCACTAGGGTTTATATATAACTCATCATTAGCAAGAGCTCGATTTGTGCTAACCTTGTTGCGTGAATATCCGATCTGCATCACATCTTGGCTGCCGTTGTGCGTCCGATTGCTGTTCGGCGGTATTGCATTTGTATCACAATGTGAGGCTTCATGATTCTTCATGCCACTCGATTTAGGTTGAACTTGATGGTTTTCATGGTGAGAAAACCCTAATTCTTCATCTCTCACGTTCCTCCATGAAAATGCTTGGTTCTTCTTTGTCATTTTGAACAAATCCTCCGATTAAAGTAGATAATATCAGTTGAAATCAAACATGTGAATTATCAATTAGCATTTGACCGGCTCTGGATACCATGTAGAAAGCATGGATTCCATTCTGATTTTAAAGCTTTGGCTATGAAAAATATCAAATATTTCTGTAATAAAAAATATCTCAAATCAGTTCTCAAAATACAGTACATGTCTTATTTATACATCTCCTACTAGCGTGGCTACTAAGCAATAGAATCTACGGTTACAATTCTTCAGTTTAGATCCAACGAATGTTGTTCCTCAAGAGTGTGGTCATGCAGTAAGAGCTTCCAGCAATGCAATGTGGAAATGCACATGTGAGCTCCTGCTTAATCTGCGCTCGATGAGAACATGAACTAGTGAGAATATATCCGTATGCATGGCTGCATGGATGATCAATAAATTGTCGTGGCTTTGAGCTGTTGATCTAAATGTGAGAACTGCAACAAATTTTAGGGTTCTCTCCAACACTATGAATACCCCTTTTACTCATTAGAAAAGACGTCCAACTCAGGACTAAGTGATGTACCGAGGTAAAATAAAATGTGAATAGGTGAATACACTAATAGAGGCACAACACCAAGGCTTTGGAGAAGCGGAGATCCGACAATAGCAAGATTGAAGACTCAAGGTTCTTGATTGTGTTGAATATAGTTTTATTTACCATGTTCATGTTTTATTCTTTCTATTTAATTATGCTTCAAGACTTTAATGTTATGATTTTATTTATCTTTTATGATTTCACAATTTACCTATAATATAATAATGTATCATTATGCATTCAAGTTAATTTTTTTATTACTTTTTTTTGGTATATATATATAGATATATATATATATATTGCAATAAGTTTAAGTCAGGGTTTTAGATTCCCCTAATGTACATTAAGAAATAAATTGTAGAGACTTTTGATGCCGATTCAATCATAGAAGAATTTGAAATTATGAAGCAACATCGAGTATAACTTACGATGCCAAAATTTTAAATAAAAATAACTTTATTTTTTAGATAAGTAGTTACGTGAAGATATATATATATAATTATATATATATATGTATGTATAGAGTTTCATTCATTTGTGAACACATGTCCCGTATGTAATTTATGAACAAATCCTATCCATTTATATTTTAAGATCAATGGACACTATTAATCAATGATGAAAGATATAGAAATGTTATTTTTCCAATTTCAGATGCACTGAAGGTCAAAATTGTACAATTAATTTTTATTATATTTGGTAGTAGCGGTTTTAAAGTGATTCATTATTACAAATTAAATAACATCTATGATCACAAACAACCATTTTTACTAAATATTTTCTTTTTCAGATTTTATCACCATTTTCATCATGAGTTTATGATCAATGGTCTATTATTTATCTATCAATATATTTGCTCCCACTTATCTATCAATATATCGACTTCATACAAATGACAAGTAATGGTCCATATAGGGTTGTTACTATAAAAAATAAACAACAGCACTACATCAAAGGGAAAAAGACCATAAAAATTTAAAAATGTCATTTAATATAACTATTTTATTTTTAGTAAACTATGAAGATTAATGATTATACATGTTCTTAAGCCGTAAAAATAGTAGCAACACTATACCAGTTGAAGAAACAGTAACACAAAGAGTATTGGTAGCATCGCAAAAAAATATTCTGATTTTATTTAAATATTATGAATATATTTAAATATTCTTCATTATATATCGCATGATGTTATTTTATTTGATTAACATGCGTGTTTTATTTTATATTTTATTTTTTGGGAGTGAATCATGCTGACCATAAATCTCCATGTAACTCATAGCAAAATAGTTCATTGGCATGTTATTTATCTTTTTCCTAGTGTTTGTTTCTGACTTCTTAGTGTTGATTTTTAATTTTTGGGAGTGAATCATGTTGACGCATATATTTCATGTTACTCATAGAAAAATAGTTTTTTTGGCATGCTATTTATCTTTTTCCTAGTGTTTTTTTTTCTCATTTCTTAGTGCTAACTTTTAAAAATTAAAAAAAAGCACTACAAACACACAAAACGATCAGAAATCAAAACTATACATAACTACCAAAAAAATATAAAATAATGTAAAAGTTGAAAGTAAAGCACTATAGAAACGCTAAATATCATTCAACAAAACTATGAAAATAAAAGTATAAAGCTACTCTAATTGTAATCATTAATTTACAAAGTTAACAACAAAATATTGGTAACACTATAAAACTAGAAAAAATACCAATGCGACCCAACTTAATTGCAATCGTCAAAACTATAAATAATTAGCAAAATGAAAAACAACAATATAAAAGATAAAAAAAAGCAATACAAAAGTGATAAATAACATCTGTCAAAAAATATCTTGCATTTTAAGTGTGTGGATGATTATCGATCCATAATCAAAGGTAATCACAAAAAAAAAAAAAAAAAAAAACTCTTAAATTTTTTAAAAAGAAAACAGGAATTCAAACATAATAAATAGCATTAGTCGAAACGTTTAATTAGATACGATAAATAATAAAGAAATGAAATATTTTGATTGTTTTAATAGGTTATCACTTGTTTGCTCTCCAATGCCTCTTCTTGCTCTTCATTGCTTCATTCACGGAGTTCAATTGAGAATCCCACAGAAGGAACACCTCAGCACCAGAAAACTTAAAAAGAAATTCACAAAGATCGACAATTATGCAAGCATATATTTTTTAATTGTGTAATCTCGAAAAACAGCGCTAGAAAAAGTGATTTTCATAATCAACCTCTAAGTATCGAAATTTCCAATTAGAAAATCCGTTTTGATATGAAAGATGATGTAATTTTTCTTCCCAAATTCCTTAAAAACCACTACAACCAAAAATACAAAAAAGTTAATTGTACAATTTTAGCCCCAGTGCACTTGAAATCTGTAAAAAAGCAGCTTCACAATTAATTAATAATATCCCTTGATCTTAAAAGTTTAATGGCCAAGATTTGTCCACAAATTACACATACCCTCTATGTTCACATACTAAAGCCCCCCTGTATGTATATATTGCCCTTTGCCCAAGTTAATTAACATTCTTATGTCCGCCCCTGCCTGCAATATCCTCCATGCTGAATGGGGATGGTTGGAATATACCGACTACATATAATGTCTAAAAAGAATAATAAATTTTAATGCTTGTGTAAATAAAAAAATGTATTTTTTTGTTTATTCAAAAAAAAGTATGTATTATAGTATTAAATGTAAGATAACATTTTTAAATTTATGAGATAAGAAATTTTCCGTACATCACACGTAGGGAATGCTAGTATATATAGATGGGAGAAGGTATATTTCTTAAATTAATTTTACATCTTAATTTTATGAAAAATTCTAAAACATCAATTAAAAAAACAGCGGACTAGAGTTTAATAACAACTTAAATGTGAATATATAAATACAAATAGAGTGAAAATAATAAATGAGCCACTTTGTAGCTCAATTCCGAAGGATGCGCAGTCTCACATGCCATCAATTTCTCGGTGACTACGTACTCCTTAATTGCATTAAAATGACGTAGGGTATATTAATATATCTCATTAATTGCATCAACTAATAAATTATAATATATTCATATATCTACAAATTGCTATGCGCACATAGCCCGAAAATTCGATGCTAAACTACTACTCAATGGTTTGGGGCTTTGAGATGTTGCTACGTGTAAAGTATTTTGGATAAAAAATTAAGAGTCAACCTTGGCCCAGGCGAGCACTTTGAACCGGAGTCATGATTAGCTTGTGGATGGAGTGCTGGTCCATTACATTTTCCATCCATCATACCACTGAAAAATTCCACGTCATCCATATCAGATTTTCACATGTAGTAGGCCAATTTTTTCAAAGATGTCCATCGGCTCTTCAATGCATCGTACATCATTTTATTTCAACTTCTATTATTTACTTGGGATTTAGTTAACAATGTGTATATATAATTGTTCTTAATTATCCTGCAAATCTGCAATTATGGCTAAATATTTCTTAAATATTCTATAATTGATTTCAATGTATATATATGAGGTCTGTAGCCAAAATTTCCCTTAAATAATGACATCAAAATTTATGATTAAAATAATATATAAAAAATAGTTCTACTTGAACATATTATAAATTCTAATCGTCAATTATGAAACTCCCACACAATATTTTTTTAAAGTTGAGACCGAATATAGTGTTTGTTCTAATTAGTTTAACATTAAAATACATATTTGTAGTTAAATATCTATCAGTTTCTAATAAAAAATATTTAAAATCTAAATTTTTAAAAATATAAATATATTAAAATTTCAAATATTTAAATTCAAAATTTTAAATGTATATAAGTTTGTAATTTTAAATATATGAAAACTAAACAATTAAAGCTTATACTCCCTCCATCTCAAAAATATAGTCATCCTCCTCTTTTTACACATATTAAGAAAAATCGTTAATTGCCTTTAAAATCATGAACTTTATGCATTGTTGCAAATTAAACATGAATTTTAAATGTAAGCAATTAAGACATCAATTTTTAATTTGAATGTTATTCAGCATCCCAAATTTAATTTTTTTGAAAAATGTATTGCAAACCACTATTTTTTTAATATTGATTTTTTTAAATGTATTTTAAAAAATAATAAATTCATCCTTTTGTATGCGGATATTTTTTTTCTTATTCTCCCATATTTTTGTTGTCTACCGCTGTTATAAAAAACATTTGTAGATTTTTTTTATTTCTTTTATGTCCACTCTACACTTTTTTTTATTTTTTTTGTATGTCTAATGCTACTCTTTTTTTAATTTTAATTTTATATCTACTATATTTGCTCTATTTTTTATGCATGTTATACGTCTTTTATTTTTTATTTTTTATTTTTTTTGTTCTTCTAATTATTTTTTTGTGTACTCCAATTCTGTATTAATTATAGGTCTCAACATTTTTTTAGGTGCAATTGCAAATTAAATCTAAATGAGTTAACAAAACATTAATATACTACAAAAAAATTATCATTGTCATCTAGAGACTATTATTGTAATGATAACATGAATTAGTATAATTTTTAAAAAAATCACAATGTTGATGAACGTTTTTACTTTTTGTAAATTAATATGAAATTTTAATTTTAATATTATTATTTATTTATAAAAAATTGGGGATGTTAAATAATATTCAAATTAAAAGTTTGTGTTTTAATTGCCTATTTTTAAAGTTCATGTTAAATTTATAACTATACCCAAAGTTCATGATTTTTAAAACAATTAACTTTTAAGAAAAATTATTTAAGGCGCATTTGGTCAACAGGAAAGTAAATTTTTTGGAAATATGATTTGTGGGAATGTGAGTTTGTAGAAAAAATGATTACTAATAGAATTTTTATCAGAATTCTTGTTTCATTATTGGATTAAATTTAAAGGAGTAGAGAACTAAATACCTAAAATATATATCTTATTTCATAGTACCAATAATTTATAATTTTAAATTACGAACAATATAATGTATAATTCTACAATCTCAATTTGCAAAAGTACAACACACACACACACAAATATATATATATATATATATATATTGAATGCAAAATATTATTTCAATTTAAATAAAATGATATGACTAAAAAAATCAAAATTATTATTTCATAATTTTGGGGTAGTATTTTTATGATCAATTAAGCTAATATGTTATTGTTTATACAAGTATTTTTATTGAATTGGAAATCAAAACTATCTATATTAATAATGGTATGGTCGTCATTTAGTCCGCAAAGTTGCCAAAAATGAAATTATTGAAATTTTGATAGAAATGACAAAAGATGATTGATAGAATAATTGAATTTTGATCAGAATTTTGTCAACAAAAAAATATCCCATTTTTTTTAATTTCTCTTACCATTATAAAATTTTCTATTATTTTATCTATTTTACTCACTTTTTTTGTTGAAATAATTTAATTCAAACTTTTTATTAATAAAAAAAATATAATAAGAAATCTAAAATTTTTCAATTTTCAAAAAATCCATTTTTATTTTTGGGTTTAAAAATATGGATCCAAACTTAATAATAATTTGTAAAAAAATAAATAATAATTGATGAAAAAAAATAAAACAATGAAACCATCTAACACAGATCTCCAGAAATAAGGAATAAAAATACCTACTTAGACTAGGTATTTTCATTCGAGGAAAGTTGTACAATTTTAATTGTTTTGAGAAATCTAGTTTCTTTGCATAATACATAAAAAATGAATCAAACATAGTAATGTTAAAATAAGGAATTATACTTTCCCAAGTCAGATTCTGTGCCAACCAAACGAAACCTTAATGTGCTTGAAAAAGTAAAAATGAATACATTTTTCTTACTATACATTTATGTATTGATTCAGAGGATAATGAATATTAATTTCAAAGAATATTAAATAGGTGTATATTAAGAAAAATAAAAATATAATGCGCATATATAAAAAAATAGACTATAATTTGGGGATGAACGAAAAAAGAAATAAAAGATTATAATTATAGCACATAAGGAGTATATTTTTATTTATTTTACTAAATTTGTCCCACATCGAATAACAAACAAATATTATTTTGAATGAACAAACTATAAATTCTGAGGCTCAACAATAGTATTCCTACAACTTTCAATCTTTTTCAACTAAGATCAAGTACAATGTTTGATCTCACATTGAAAAACAAAGAACATTGCTCTATTTGAACATATTATAAATTCTAGTAGTCCATAATGAAACTTCATGCCTTTCTTGATATTTTAAGTTGAGACCGAATATAGTGCTCGATCTTAACAATTTAATATTAAAATAAATATTTAAAATTTTGAGTTTAAATATCTATCAGCTTCTTATTAAATATATATATATATATATATATATCTGAAATTTAAAATTTAATTTTATATTTTTAAATTCAATAATATAAACATATAAAAAATTCAAATAAAAATATTTAATTTTGAAATTTTGAATAAGTTTGTAATTTGAAATATACGAAACTTGTACCTTAAACAATTGAATCTTATTTATTTCAAGTTTTTCAATAAATTTATCTCATATTGAAGATCTAACAAATATTATTTTGAATGAATAAAAACTATAAAATTGTGAGACATAACAATAGTATTTCTGAATTTTTAAATAGTGGAAATTGTATCCTAGTTTGCTAGAGTTTTTAAATAGTGGAGTTGTATCCTAGTGCTAGAGTTTTAAAATAGTAGAGGTTGTATTTTAGTTTGCTAAGGTTTAAAAATAGTGGGGTTGTGAGGGCAAAAACTCTAAAAAAAAAAAATATTTATATTTTAATTAATTTTGGGGTTGTAAGGAGAAAAATGAGGGTTGCGAATAGAATTACCCTTAATTTTCTTTTAATTTAGTTCATCGTTCTACCAATGTTATGGCATATCATTTTGCAAGAGCTTCTCGTGATTTTTCGAGCTCTCATTGTTGGGACGAGCCCCTTTTATTTATGGAGATAACCTTCTTGATAATTCATTTTAATCTAGCTATAAGTTTCATTCTTGGGTTTCAAAAAAATAATAACTACAATTTAGTTTATATAGTGCAGTAAATATATATATATATATATATATATATATATATATATATATATAGGGGATGGTTAGCATGCATATAGGTGGCTAGTGTGTAAATTATGGACTAATCTAATCCATTAATTTGTGAGATGAACGGTTCTTATTAATTATGGGAGTCAACAATCCTAATGCTTTTTTTTTTTAATTTATGGGTGCAGTAAAGGGCAATCAGGTAAACTTGTGGATAGGTTGTTTAGAAAGATAGTAATTCAATGCCTCAAGGGAATTTATTAACGCAAGTAAATTATTACCTAATCACAATTACTGGCCGATATTTTCAGGGTAGGATACATATTTGCTAAGGTTTTTGATGTATGATTTAATTTGTTTAGTGATGTTGGAGTGTATCTATTTAAATTGTCATGTTATTTTTAATTTTTAGAATGTTTATTTTGCTATTTCATAATAAAAATTAAATAAAATAACTATCAAACCTTTTTAGTTCTCTATTTGAAGAAAAATTAGAAAAATATGACTTAAATTGGTGTAATGAGTATAAATAATAGAATTTCGAATACAACAATCATCAAGTCATGAATAGTGATTTATGATGTGTCATATATATTGATGAATAATATTACACAATCAATTAATTAAGTTAACACATAAATTGATCACGTAGAAACTACATATTAATTTTTCATATATGTTTAATAACATCTTTTGATATAACTTTATATGTTAGATAATCTCAAATAATTTTATAATTGAACATTTCTATTTATATTAATTGTTGAACAAATTCTAAATTCTTCTATTTTATTATTCTTTAAACCTATTAATAATATAAATATGTAACGGTTTCAATTTTTCCAAACGTCATAATGATAAATATACACATCACACACACCCTAAAGTCATAGAATGATTTTTCTGCATATTAAATGAATTACATAAGATAAAAAAAAAAATCACAATTGTCAAATGATGTTGATTAGAATTTATATCTTGTTTGAAAATTAATTTTGGAAAATATAAATTGAAGTATGTATATCACGTTTTCCACATTATAAGAAAAAAGTAAAAAAAAAAATCTAAAATTGGTCTTTTTTTAATTCGTGTGAAAAAACAAATCAAGCCAAAAGTTCATGTTATTTAAGACAAGTTGGTGTCTACGTAGATGTACATATGGAAGTCTCTTCGGCTGCCATGTCAGATTTAATTAGCCGGAATTTGAAAATCATGTGAAAAACTAAACAAGGGCTAAGTTCATGTTATTAAAACTACGTTTTTTTAAAATATGTAAAAAATCAAAAACACCCCAAAGTTTGTGTAATTTAAGGCAATTTACCCATTTATTTATTCAGTGATGTTGGTGTGAATAATTTTTTTGGAAAAAAATATAAACAAGTTATCTATATAAATCGTCATGTTATGTTTTTAGTGTGTAGAATGCTTATTTTGAGATTTAATAATGCTTTAATGTATGATATATGATGATACTTTTTTGTTGAATGAGGTGCTTATAATTTAAAAGTATAATGTTTATTATTAACCATGAATGGTGTTATAAGTGAAATTGTTTTTTTTTTTTTTATGTTGGTAAAATGTAATAATTTCTTCGTAATAAAAATATAATCTAAAATAAAAAAATGTTGTGTTTAATTATCTATTGATACAAGATAATCCTTATCATTAATAATGAATGTAAGATTATAAATAATAAGTATTTTTTGTTTATAACCATTATCAAATTAAAAGTGCCTATATTAAATGAATTGAAGTGGTATTTGTTGTAGACATTATTATTGTTTACAAATCAATTTGTATAACCACCTAGTGAATGGGGGAAAAACGGTATTTAGGAATGGTAGACATTAGAAGATATCAATGTTTAATGATAATTATGGGTAGCCCACGACTAATATACCGGGACATATATAGCTTGTCAGCCAATAACAAATTATAATATGGGTAACCCGTACGTTGATAATTGTGAATCTGCATAAAAGCATAACAAAGATAAACAATAATATGTAACACATGGTATTCCTCACCTTAACCTTGATTTGAACTTTTGACTTTTGAAAATACGAGACAAGTTAAATCCACGCACCACTTTCAATAATAAATTAAAGAAATAATAACCATTTCTTTCTTTATTGAAAAAAATAAATATATAATTATTTCTCTCACCCACCCTCTTTTAGAACAACCAACCCCAACAATTTAGAATAAAAATTAGAATGGTCACTTACACTCTCTCCCACATAACATATAATATTAGACATGAAAAATGCTTGAAAACAATTGATGTTTCGTGTGTTTAAAATCATGAGAAAGATGCTCCTTTTATAGTAAAAATATAGAGTTATGAAAGGTCTTCAATTAAAGAGTAAAATAAATTTATTTGGGAAGATAAAAGGTTTTAGTTAATGCCATAAATTTTGTATAATTTATGATTTCATTTTTCTTTAACTACACATGAGGAAGAAGACAACCAAATGTTGCATTTGAGCTAGGGATGTCAATAGGGCCAACCCGTTCGGTTTCGGGCCAACCCGTTTCGATTTCGGGCCAATTCGGTTCGGGTCGAATCGGTTAAAAAAAATTTCGGGCCAAAAATTCTTGGCCCTAACCATTCGGTTTTCGGGCTAACCCGTCGGGCCAACATGCTAATGAATTTTTTTCACATGTATAAATTATATTTTGATAATTCTAAAAAATAGTTACCATCTCTTACTCTTGAAATAAATAAATACACGAAAAATAACATAAAATGAAAAAAAATACGGCGAATATAAAATTTCATTAACATAATAGTGCATCAAATAAAGAAATCAACGGTATGTGAAATGATAAATTACAATAATTTTCAATCATAATTTGTTCTTTCAAAAATAATAATTTCAAACTAAATCATAAATCTAATTATAGTTCAATCTTCGAACTAATTAGAAATACAATCTTCTTCTATTTCAACAATAATATTTGAAGATTTTTCAACTTCATGTTCACATTTCATTTTTAAAGTCTTCACTATTTATTTCATTTATTTTTGTATTCTTTCTCATACAATAAACAAACGATAACATTAGAACGTATATAAAATTAAATTATTGAAAACATGATAAATAATATAATTTTAATATTTTAAAACATCAATACTATATAATAATAGATGGATAACGAGTGAAAGAAAATTTTCTTAACAAAAATAAAATAATAAAAAAAATTAAAGTGAAAGGTTTTGACATTCAAAAAGCAACAAACGAATAAACAACATGTTTTATACATCATACTAAGCACTTATAAGTTATAACATTGATAAATGCAATAATGTATGTCATAAATGAAAATATAACATTTAATGAAAAATTGCATCATTGAATAAAACTCATTTACTATTAGTTGTAACTTTAAAAATTCATAACTTTTAGCATACTTGGAATCTATAAATGATAAATATATGGATGGAAAGATAATTGAGTTAGCTTTCCAATGCTTCCGACCGTTCGTGAATCAGAGTTTTCTAGAAAAAGTTATGATGAAAACAACGAAGGCTGCCAGGCTAGCCCGACGGGCCAGCCCATTTGGCCCGCCAGCCTGACCAGTTTGGTCCGTTCGGTTAATTTTTTTTTTCCGGGCCGGAATTTTTCGGTCCTAACCCTATATTTTTCTCGGTCTATTTGGGCCAACCCATCGGTTTCGGGCTAAATTGACATCCCTAATTTGAGCTTAAAATAATTAATTAGTTATTAGGATTTAAAAATAGATTTTGCTTCAAAGTAGAGTAAAATAGTTGGAATCAATAATAAAATTTGTTTAGTTTAAAATAAAATAATTAATCACTTAATATACTTGGAACTATGAAAGACCTCAAATTAAATCCTCAAATTTATTTTCCAAGAAGTTGAAAAGTACTCAAATAAATGATATAGTTCTATAGAAAATATATCTTCTCATTTCAATATTCACGTGGAGAAGAAAGAACCTTTCAATTGATCTCTTTTACGTTTAAAATAAAATTAAATACTTTGGCTCATTAAGAGATAATTAAATAATTAATGGACTTATTTAAAATATTTAAAAATCCAATTAACATTACAAAATAAAATAGATAAATAATAATTGTACAATTTTAAATAATTATTCAATGCAATAGTACTATATACGTAATAACTTCGAAAATGGATCACCTTAAATAAAAGGTTTCAATTTTAAAAGATACAAAAGCTCCACTAAACTCAATAATAATAATAATAATAATAATAATAATAATAATAGGTAATGAAAAAATAATAATGTATGCGTGACTTATAGGGACGTAAAAAAAATATTTTAAATTAACATGCACTAATAAATAATATTTTCAAACCACATTTTATATAAAAGGTAACGATCAATTTTAAAAAGATTTGGGTCGTTACATTGTTCATATCTTGTATTTATGTTGTTAATATGAAAATTTTAATTTTTACACGATACCCTGAACATCAAGTTTGTTTCATGGGAAAATAAAAGTATGAACTATGTATAGTTAGAAAGTTAGTCGAGTCTATTTTTTAATAGAAAAAATAATTTCAAAAAATATTAAGAGTTGATAAAGTTATAGTTATTTAATCGAAGACTATCAATTCATTGTGAAAATTGTAAAAAAAAAAAAAACGGGTTCAATTCAAATTAACATTACTTATAAGTTATATTAGCAAAGCATTATTCACATGTTAGCAATATGTTACTAACATATTAACAAATTATTTCTTCACATATTAGTATTATATATATTACTAACACATTAACAATATGGTGTATGAATAATGTTACACAATATTATTTTAAATGTGGTACACTATTATATGAGTGATGTTTAACACATTTCAATTCAGCAAAATATAATCTCATCAAGTTATCAATATGAGTCTATATATCTCATTTAGCAACATAATTGTTGGAAAATATGAAAAGGTGTGAGGGAATTGCATCTAGATTTCTAAAACCCTAAATACCAAAAGTTTGCCCTAATGACAACCTTTCATATATATTTTGAAGATTACACTTGTGTTTTAATGATGGATCAAGTGTAAAACCTCTCTTTGAAGCCTATAAAAAGGGCTCTCATTCCTCATTTGAAGACACACCAAAACATTCTCATTTTCCTCTCTCCTCTCTCTCTCTCTCTCTCTCTCTCTGAGCAAGTTCTAGTTCTAGTTCGTGTGTTTGAAGGTTGTATTTCAAGTTTTGAGTTCTAGCTCTCTTTGATCAAATTCGAGCATAGTGTTCAGTTTGCCGGAGGAAGTTCCGGTCTATCCGTTGTATCTTAGGAATCAAACGCTCATACGGGGTGAATTTGATTTAAGGAAACCGTGATCTTCATAGGCCTCGGGTTTCATATAAACTTTTCGATATTTCAAGTTGTTATTTTGTTCTTCAACTCTTGTTGTCACATTTTTTGTTCAACTAGATTTAACGATAATATCTTGATGCATGTCAAAAACATATATATATATATATATATCTTATGTTAGCTTATCGATACAACACCTAAAAAAATAACGATTTTAAAACATTATCTATTTAGTTCTGTGAATTGGGCCCAAAATCCAGAAAACATAATAGAATTTCTGAATTGCGAAAATAACCTCGCATTCATTAAGTTCTCAAATATTACAAGTTTGACATTTTGTTTTGACTAAAACATTCACTAAATTATGGTCATTAGATCTAATTAAGTTTAAAAATTGAATTGATTCTGAAATTCCCATATAGAAATTGAATGTCTATTTGATCCCTTCCTTAAGTACATATTTATAAATCGCAAAAACTCCTATACATCTTATGCATGGATCGGCACATCAGACGGCCCGACCCGACCTGCTCCGACCCGACCCATACCCATGACCTGACAGATAAATACCTTGGCTGACCCATTTCACATACCTTTCCCTCTTTTGCAATTTCTGAACCCTAGCCTCCTCATCTCCCTTTCTGAACCCTAGCCGCCTCCTCTCTCTCACATTCTCTCTCTCAATTTTTTTGAATTCCGATCAAATCGGCATCTTCGCCAGTGCTATGGGTTTTTGTTGAAGTCAGAAGAGATCGCATCGAAAGGTTGTTGTGCTTTAAGAAACTACAGTCTTACAAGGGCCACTCATTTTTGCACCCCGTCGATTGTATATTCAACTAATTCTCTGGCTTCTGCCCAAATCAATTGTTATTCTCTTTGAAAAAAAGTGATCAACAAACTGCCCTTCTATACTCAGCTTCAAATTGTAGCAATTTTGATAAATATAAAAATTAGCTAACATATGCAGATTTATTTGCTAATAAAGGCTAGATTGTTTGCTAACTGTATTCAACCAAATACCAATTGCTATCAGTTTCATTCAGATTTACTATTAGAACAAATAATTTTACTAATAATGTTCCATCCACGAAGAACTTGTCCAATTTCACCTCTTTTTTGAACATTGTGCATCATGCATCATAGAAAACCTCCAAAAAAAATCCAACATTCATATATTTAATCATCACTACTTTCAACCACTTTTCATCAAAAAACCCAGTAGAAACAATCATCGGCGCACCACAAAAAAAAGCAACTTCCATTAAAAAAACAAATAAAAAGCGAGTAGATCCCAAAGCAAACATTGCCGTAACTTTTCCTTTAAAAAGCGGTAAAAACAAACAAAAAACCCATGATATTCATGTATTTTTGAACGGCTACAAAAAAAGAAACAGCAGAAATCCAGAACCAAAATCAAAAATACAAACTTCATCTGCAAAAAAAAAAGTGAAAAAAAAACACTTCAAGCAAAAACACACAAAAAATACGGTTGTTAGCAACCAAAGTGACAGGAAAATAAAGAAACCGCGAACTAAAATCTGGGTTATGCCTCGTTGAACGGCCGCCGGACATCCCCTTTGTTGTTACTGTCGCCGCCCATCGCCGACTTTGTGTATTGGTTGAGGAAAAATTGCGTCTGCTCAATACAGAATCCTAAATCTAAAACCTAGTTTTTTTTTTTTTTCTGCAAATGAAATCCATCCAAATCTATTGCTCGATTTGGCCGGTTAGCATAATTAATGGGGGGCGTGATTTTTGGGATTATTACCCCAACCCGTTTTTACCCTTTCACGTATAATATTGTATAATAATATTAAATATATTGCTATTTAGTCCCTAGAAATGAAATTGAATCTGGACCATTTATTTAGATTAGATCTATGGTGTGTGTGTATATATATATATATATATATATATATAGAGAGAGAGAGAGAGAGGGGGGGGGGGAAGATCAAATATAAACATTGCTCTAGTGTATAATTTAGGGATTGATCTTATTCATTAGATCTTGATAAATGTATGGCCATGATTATTATTTTTTAATTTATATTTTACTTTAATTTTGTTGAAAATGTCATTTTTGTCAGGCATTAAATTAATCCATATCTTAATTAATATTTATTCCCTTGATCCATGCCTCTTTCGATTTGTACAACTATATTCCATTAATAATTTGTTCCCACTGTCAACATTGCTTTTACTTGAAATAAAATTTTGTTTCTTCAATTAATCGTGTTTCTCCAATCTTTTGAATTTAATTGCTTTTATTTTTTTTATTCAAGATGGTTAATATTTTGCACGATTTCTGGTTTAGATGTAATAAATATTTTGAATTGAAATTATCTAGTACTATTGAATCTAAGCTGGAGTACACCGACATATGATTCATAAATTAATTATAATTAATTGGACAAATTTTTGTAGTGCATTTATGTTTTATCATCCGTTTTGATTTTGTCATAACTTATAATGAACATGTGAGTGATTTGGACCCTAAACATTATTTTTGTTCTCTTTTCAATTGATTAGAAGATCTCATGCCTAGTGTCATAACTAATTAATTAACACCACAAACTTTTACAGTATTTAATTTAATTGTATTTTTCCTTTAATTTCCCTTCTATGTTCAGTCGTTAATCTACCGAATTCCGTCATTAAAAATCTTTTTAGCGACGGACTAATGACATTATAAATAGCGCGACAAAGTTTAGATAATAGCTACTAGAAGACCACATGATATCCTAAAATTATTAGTTTTCCTTCCATTTTTCTTCAATTTTGATTTCTTCAGTTTAGTTTATTTTTACATTATTATTTAAAATTTATTCAACCCAATTAAGGTTTATAATTTTTTTTATTATTTAATTTTCATTCTTGGTTAATGTAATTGAATATTATCGTTTGTTATTCCAAATTTAGGATATACACTATAAGAAAAACGCGATTTAACGACGGATTTTATTTCATCGCTAAATTAATGACAAATTAATGATGGATTGTGATTGAGACTTTTAATAATAATTTTTTTTGTCGCTAGGTTAGTGGCAGAAAAATCTGTTGTTAAACATTGAAATTAATATTTTTAATTTTATTTTTTTACATTAACGACGGACTAACGATAAATTTATCGTCGCTAGTTAGAGATGGAAAAATTTATCATTAAAATTTAATTTTTTATTTTTTTTAAATTTTTAGTGACGGAATTTTCCGTCGCAAATGTCGGAATAATATGCTACACGTGGGGCACATGCGCCCCCCGACTACACGGTCCTAATTTTTTTTATTTTTAGCAACGAAATTTTTTCATCGCTAATCCGTCATTTTTTTCCTAACGATTGAATTTGACGATTATTTAGCGACGAAAAAATTCATCGTTAAATCTATCGTTAATTTTTTTCATCCTTAATTATGTTGTTAAAATGGCTAATGATGAAATTTTTAACGACGGACTTGATCTGTTTTCCGTCGTTAAAACATGATTTTTTTTGTAATGGTATAATGTTAACAAAAATCTTAGCAATAAAAATTAATTATCGTAAAAAGTCGGAATCGGAAAAAGAAACAAAGCAAAAATAATGCAGCAAAAATTGAAGAGTGTGTTAAGGTTGAGATAGTCGTTTGAGGTCTGAAATTTGTATTCGAGCTCGTCCCCTTCCTCGATTGATATTTAGGCCTTCATATAGGGAGACATTCTACCTATTGATCCTCTGTTTTTTTTTTTAATTGTTACCAGTTGATCTTCTTTAGGGTTTGACCAGATTCTCTACTTACAACTGCTAAGGTTTTGACCCACAGGTGACTACTGATCTGAGACCTCCCCGATCTAACCTATTCCCTTTCTCCTATGACTTCGTTCCCGAGGTCGTATCGTTCAACCTCACTACCATTGGGCTGCGCTAGTTTAGGCCTACGGAAAATGACCTCTACAATTACGATTTGTTAAAATATAATTTTTTTATAAACATTATTAAAACTATGTAATTCTTAATGCTGGAATAACATTGAAATACATACACATTTCGATTCGATTAGAGGATCTCATCGGCTAAAAGAATATAATAAAATTTATGTATGTAATAAATATTTTATTACATAATATTTTTTGTTTAATTCATTCTTGTAGAGGCTGAAATTTAACCAAGCCCAATTACAAAGCAAGCCGACCCGTCCGGCCCAAACATTGAAACACCAACCCGTTCTTCCGAGAAAATACGAAAATAAAAGAATCCCCCTTTTTTTAGCAATGCCGAAGAATGAGATCAAAGCGAGCCTACCCCCTTAAATTATGGAACTAATAAAAGAAGTTTTCATCCCTGTAAAAAGAATGGGATTCAAGATCGGAACAATTCATGTAGTATTACCTCGCATTTCTAAGGAATGGAGTAAAATTCATTTTTTATAGAATATATACATTTTATTTTAGTTGTTTGATTTATTGAGTCGCCGGAGCTTCGAACCTAATTCTCACAATATAATCTCGACCATACGTACTCAAATAATGACAAAATATAAATATTATTAATTCATATTGTATGAGATTACTGTGGGAATTGAAGTCCTAGCTAGCTAGGTAGTAGTAACCTTGGAAAGGGTGGGATTGACAACACTATAGCCTCCATCCACAACGAGATTCATCCCACTCACATAGCAAGCCTCATCACTAGCCAAGTAAAGAGCTGCATTCGCAATATCCTCTGCCTTAAGAATTTTCCCCTTCAAATTTCCAACTTCAGACATTATGGCTTCGAACATCATTTTCCTCATTTCATCATCGGCATAACTCCCCGTCAGCACCCCAAACGGCGACACGCAGTTAACCCTAATCCCATGCGATCCCAGCTCGGCAGCCAAGCTCTTAGTCAGCCCCACAATCCCGTATTTCGACGCCACGTAAGCATGCTCGGCAATCCCAGCAATCTCCGTGCAAGCGCTTGCGGTGAAGATTATGCACCCCTTCTTGGTCGGGACCATAACCCTCGCAGCCTCCTTGGCTGCGAGGAAGGCCCCGACCAAGTTGACGCCAAGAGTGCGCTCGAGTGCACCCTTGGTAGCGTTGAGGATGCTCCCTGAGGAGCCGTCTGTCATGATTCCCGCATTGCTGTACATGATGTCGAGGCAACCGAATTTGGCGACCGTCGTATCGACTAAGGCGCGGACTTCATCCTCGTCCGTGACGTCGCAGTGGATGTAAGAGATGTCGCCGCCGATGTTGTCGGCTAGGGTTTGGCCGACGTTATCCTGGATGTCGGCGATCACAACCTTGGCGCCGTGCTCGTGGAATAGGGCCACCGTGCTTGCTCCGATGCCGCTTGCACCGCCTGTCACGATCACCACCTTCCCTTCCAACCTGCATCGACGACATACAATGTATTACATACGTATGATTTTGTATCAGAATTGATTAAATTGTCAGGATATGATATATATATCTACAAAATAAATTAAGGAAATTGGTAAGGATAGTGGTTTGTGAACATGATTTCTCTAAGGCATCACCTTCTGTTGCTACTCATCTTGGGATATTAAGAGCAAATGTTTTGTTTTTTAATTTGTATTTCTCCTTTTATTTTAGTGATAGTGTATATTAATAATAAGTGTAATGTTATAGGGGAGGATTCATGTGATTCCCCTGTAACTATAAGATGGTAGGATTAGGCGCCGTGAAATTTTGATTCATGAAAGACTTGCACATTAATATTTAATATTTATAATAATTATGGAGCTAGCTCAAGCACAAAAGCATGTCACGAATTAGAGAAAGGACGCTAGTACTAGCTCCTACCTAATTGCCTCATGAAAATCATCTTATAATTACTAGTTTCTCTTTCCTTCCTCTCTTCAGTATTATGATCATGTATTCATGTATATATATACTTTCAATTTGGAACTCAAAAGGTTTTATTTTCTATATATATATATATATAAAGAGAGAGAGAGAGAGAGAGAGAGAGAGAGAGAGAGAGAGAGAGAGAGAGAGAGAATTGTTATAATGAAACTACTATCCATGTGAGAACTAGGAAATAAATCTTAACCTTTCAATTTGTGTTGATTGATGGTTGAGATTAAAATTGTGAAAGATATCATAATTATAGATTTAATATATAAATCATAAATATAAAAATATTAGTATAATGGGTGTTTCTAAATACACCACAAAATTTTCATAATACACCACTATTAAATTTAATTAAAAAATAAATAATTACTAATTTACTTAAATATCACTTTTAGTTAAAACTTTATTTAAAAATCAATTAAAAATAAATGCAAAAGAAATAAAAAAAATGAAAAGAAAAACAAAACCCTCATATCCGTCCCCTTCTTCTCCCACCCCATTTTTCTCTCTCCTAGCCCTGCATTTGTGCATACCTCCATTTCTCCCTCTATAAATTATCCGACAGCGCAAGATATATGAATGCAAGGTGTACTGGCGACCCCTAGATCTGAAGCTCAAAAGCTTACTTTCTCAGCGTTCTAAATCCATAAATCCGTCAACATTTTGTAGATCAACCACCACCGCTGATGCCCAGTTCATTTTTTGGCCAACCTCACCCGCAATTCTGGAATTCAAACAAACAAGAGTTCAAAATTTATTTTTCTAACTTCAACTAACTATTAGAAAATGAATTTTTGACTATTTCTTAAAGTTCGAACATCTTTTATCGAAAATCTTGTTGAACTATTTCATCATGTTCAAAAATTATTTTCTCGAAAATCCAAGACAACGTCGAATAATATTTTTTGAACATTCGTATATTTGTTTGAAATATTCAATTTACCCCATACATTTTTCAGATTTCAAATTCAGGTAATAAGACTGCTAATTTTAGGGATTTCAAATTTGGGGAACAAATTGAATAATAAGACAAATGAATAGAAGAGGAGGAGGAGGAGGAGGTTGTGAAACGGGGAGAGAGAGAGAGAGATATGGAGTTTTTCTGAAAAAGATAGTGAGGCAGATGACAATTGATGAGGTCTTCTTTTCTTTTTAATTTTTTTTAATTGATTTAATTAATTATTAGATGAAAAGGTTAAAATGGAAAAAGTGTTGTGCATAAAGAAAAAAATTGTAAATATAATATATAATGGTGGTGTATTTAGTAAATGTGTTGTATATTAAAAAAATAGTGATATAAATAGCAACACCTTAGTATAATTAGTGATATAGAATCATCCAAATAAATCTCATATCTCATTACCTTAGTATAATTAGTGATATAGAATCATCCAAATAAATCTCATATCTCATTTTCTCTCTCTTTCCACATATCCCCCCTCTCTCTCTCTCTCTCTCTCTCTCTCTCTCTCTCTCATGTCTCTCCTCTCTCTCTCTCTCTCTCTCTCTCTCTCTCTGTCAATGGTCCATCATGACCAAACCATAGCAAATTACCATCTAAACAACGAAACTAAAATAACATCAAATTCAAATATTCTAAGTAATAAAATCTAACAATATAAGCAACAAACTCCCCATTACTAGTTAGAACATTCGAAATTAATGGTGTAAATTAATCAAGATGTACCATTTCAATGATTCTAACATTATAATTTCTTAAATTTTATTTGGAATTAATTCATTACTTCTATTGTAACGTTTTATTGTTTCTCAAATACAATTTCATTGCATGATGTCGAATATTTTGATTTAATAATAATAATAATAATAATAATATATGATGACAATTGATGCTTTAGTGTTTTTGTTGCTTATTTATGATAAAATTATCGCTTAACAATTAAATCATAGAAAAAATTATAATGATTGGATATCAAATCATTGCTTATGTATAATTAATACATTGCTTGCAAAACACTAAATCATTGCTAAACTCATGTTGTGATATCAACCTATGAATTAAGATTTTTTTTAAATCAGAAATAATTCATTGCTTCTATTGTTATATTGTATTGCTTCTCAAATATTATTTCATGGCATAATGCGTAACATTTTGATTTTTTTAAAAAAATAATATATGATGGAAATTGATGCTTTGCTAAGTGCTATTTGTTACTTATTTATGAGAAAATCAATACTTATCAATATATTTTTAAAAGGATCATAATGCTTGGACATCAAATCATTGCTTATTGATAGAGATGTCAATCGGGCTAACCCGTTTCGATTTCGGTCCTATTCGATTCGGGCCTATTCGGTTAAAATTTTCTTCGGGCTCAAAATCTTCGGCCCTAACCCTAACCCTTCGGTTTTCGGGCTAGCCCATCGGGCCAACATGTTTATGATTTTTTTTCCACGTGTATAAATTATATCTTGATAATTCTCCTAAATAATCATTACCTCTTATTCTTGAAATAAATTAATACGTGAAAAATAAGATAAAATGAAAAGAACATGACAAATAAAAAATTTAATTAAGATCAAGTTGTATCAAATGAAAGAAAATAAAAATAAATGACATGAAAATGACAATAATATTCAATCATAATTTGTTCTTCCAAAAATAATCATTTTAAACTACACCACAGATCTATTTATAGCTTAATCTTCCATCTAATTTGAAGTATAATCTTCTTCTACTTTAAAAATATTTGAAGTCCTTTCAACTTCATGCTTGATTTCATATTCAAAATATTTATCATTTATTAAAAGAAATAATAATATTATAATATTATAAATTAAATAAATTAAAACATGATAAATTATAATACTAGTTAGTCTAAAGAAATATAGGTAGGGATGTCAATCGGGCCAACCCGTTCAGTTTCGGGCTAACCCGTTTCGGTTTTGGGCCTATTCGGTTCGGGTCGAATTGGTTAAAAAAAATTTCGGGCCAGAAATTCGTGGCCCTAACCCACCTTTTTTTTCAATTTTTTCGGGCCGGCCCATCGATTTCGGACTAAATTGACATCCCTACTTATTGAGAATCAGAGCATTGCTTGTAAAACATCAAATCATTGCTAAAATCATATCGATCACCCTGCAAATTAGGAATTTTGTAAGTTCAAATCATTCATTGTTGGTTTTGCATAAATTAATAGATAATTCGTACAAATGATCTTCATGTATTTAATGTATATTGACAAACATGTTTTAGAAATCATGAAAACCAAGAAAATCTATTGTTGTTAATAAAATAGTGGGAGGATGAAATAAAAAAAATTGAAGAACGACCGATAAAAATGTTGGAGGATGAAACTGATAAAAAAATATACAGAATAAACATAAAATCACGTAGATAGTGGGAGAGAGGAATAAATAAATAAAAATAAATCTAAAAAAGACAATATCTATTATTGTGGGATTGGATTATAAAAATAATATCATATCCATCTAATTTAAAAACATTATAATTAAAAAGAAAGATTAAATCACAATCTAACTCTGCGCCCTTAAACTGTCCATCACCCACCATTCTTCCATTAAAAATAAGTGGTAAGATTAAATCCAATTCAATGTGTCATTTTTGTAATATTTAACTTATTCTATGGAGGCAAGGTTATTTATGTAATTTAGTAATTCTAATTAGGGTTTGGGATTTATTCTTTCCTTCTCCATTCCCCGGTAATTAGATTTTCTCTCTCTCTCTCTCTCTCTCTCTCTCTCTCTCTCTACCACCATCGCCATCGCCGCCACTGCCATCATCACCTTTCCACCCACACGTGGATATCCAACACCAGTAGAAATAATTACTCTGTATCATCTATCTCTCTCTCTCTACAGCAGCCATTACCACTCCTTCCACCCACATAAGGAAATTCAACAACTAGGTGATGAAGATCTAAATTGAATAAGAGGGAAAATGTTGACGATTGAAGCTTGTCCGAAAATCAAACAACAGTAGTGACGATGAAGATATGAATAAGAGGAAAAATATCGGTGATTGAAGCTCGTCTGGACTATGCTTTTTGTATTTTAGATCCTCTCACACAATCACAATCATTTTGATTTTTTCCTGATTCATCTCTGCGTGTGCCATCATTTTTTAATATTTTATTTTTTTGTAGATTTGATGTATTCAACATGTATTTTTTATGAGATTTATAGGTCTTCTGAAAATTTTTTGAGCTTTTTTTGTCATGTCTACGTGATCTTTATTCAGCAGTGATGTTTTTGTTTATGTTTATGTTCTTAGATTTAAAGTTAATTAATTGTTGGTTGAAAAATTAGTATGTGCTTTTGGTATTTTTGTTCATGCTGTATGATGTTAGCATAATACGGTTTATCTGTTAGCATAATTATATTTTTTTGTTAGCATTATGTTATTGTTGTATATGCTAATATTTTTGCTGACGAATATTACCAAGTATGCTAAATAAGATGCCCTTAAATGCTGGTGTTGTGATATTATGATGACAGGTACCAACTCAAGTTCTAATGATTTGGAGACTAAAATAGATATACCAATATGTGGGTCTTCTATAAAGCCATTGAAAGATATATGAGGCATATGAACATTCTTTCTTCAGATGAAAGAATTTAGGCTTTAAATGGACTAAATTGACTTGTATTTTAAGTTTTTTGTTATAGTTTTTTTTTTGTTCTGGTACTTTTGTACTTTTAACGTAGCATGAACTAATATTAGTTTTTCATTACCATATTGTTTGAAATTATGTTAGAAATATATTAATTTTATGTTGTATTCTTTTGACACGATTATTCAATGCTAATATTGTTTTATTATAATGTTAATGAAATAATAACATATTGCTAACGAAGAACAATTTATTGATAGAGAACAATATATATTAATGTATTATGCCGTTTTAACATTGGTAATCCAATGCTAATAGCTTATTAATATAATACTAACGAAATAATAACATATAAAAAATGAAAGACAATATATTAATAACAAATAATACATTAATGCATTAAGATATTTTTGTATAAGAATGCAAATAATTGCTAACGTTAGCGTTGTCATATGCTAATGAGAATATTATACTAATGCTAACATAATTATGTGTCTTTTATACTACATGTGATGATAATATAAATGAATATTAATAATAGCGAATACTAACATATTTGGTAACATAAATGAATGTTAATGTTATTGTTAGCATTGTCATATGCTACTGTTAGCATATGATAATGTTAACAGTAGAATTTGGTAACGTATATGACAATATCATTATAGCGTTAGCATTGTCAAATGATATTGTTAGCATTATTGTATGCTAACAGAAGCATTATATATTGTTATAAAGGTTTATCACTTCAATTTTAGGTTTCAATAATTTAATTTTATTGCATTTTGTCATTTACTTCTATGATCATTATTGTATGCTAATAGAAGCATTTTGTAATGCTGATTGAATGCATCATATATAATGCTAACGAAATAATAATGTAGTGAATTGAAGCCAAATAATAAAATTAACAACCTTCAATAAATCGACCATAACTTTGTCAATCATTATTATTATTTTTTATTATTTTTTTTGTTGAAAAATAGGTTTCACTAGTTTTTCAACCATATTAAACTCGTCATTTAATTATTTCATAACAAAATTAGTTTTGCATTTAAAGTTACGTGTTGTGCATGTAGTAATACTACTTTGTTAACATATGATTATGTGTTCGTCAGCATAAGATTGTGTCTCTGTTAGCACGCATCCTGAAAGTCCGTTTTTTCTTCTTCTTTTTTAGTTTTGACATTGACATGAAAACTACCAAAATACCATCGCATTTTTTGAAATTCCTCTTATTTACAAGAATGCAACTGGCCATTTGACCAAATCTAGACCATTGGATTTTGAAAAATGTGTGGTGGGAGATTGGTAAAGTTTACACACTAGGAGTGGTTTAAACTATATATATATATATATATATATATATATATATATATATATGCATGCAACAACTCATAATTAGGCCCGTTTGTGAATTGCACAGATCCATCTTAATTTTAGAAATCCTAAGAAACTAATAGAAGCAGTGTGGCCGTGTGGGAAAAAGAGACGGGCCCACGTTGGCCCAAGGGGGCACTGAGACCCCCTGAAATTTTAAAAAAATTTAGTGTTTATATATGGGTTTGTTGAAGGTCTATATATAAGTAATTGATAAATTTCACTTAGTTGCAAGGTTAGTCAATTAGAAAGCTTGCAATGTTTTCTCTTGGCAAGGTCATGGGTTCATGGTTGCAGAATTCAGGCTAGGCGGCCCCTAACCGTGCCAAAAACAACCTAATCAGCTGAGAAATTAGGGTGGCCGATTCCTCACCGCCTAGGCGGCCTGTTCGGCGATTAATCGGCAATTAGGCGACCGATTAATTTTTTTAATTTTTTTTTTTGAATTTTTTTGGTTCAAAATATGACCAAATAAAAAATTTGAGGTTTTTCCAATCTTTTATACATCAACTTACATCCTCTTTTTCAATCTACAACCAATGTGGGATGTGGAAAAAAAAGAACAAAGTTAAAAAAATAAATTTGAGGTTATCATTTATGATTAGCCTCTTTCTTTTATACAACAACCTCATCCTAATTTTCAATGTAAAAACCAATGTGGGATGTAGAAAAGGTTGAAAAAAATTGAAACTCCAATTTGAGCTTTTATACAACAACCTACATCTTAATTTTCATTATATAATCGATGTGGGAAGTAGGGTAATTGAAAAAATTAATATATAAATATCAACATGTAATAATAAATTATAAAAAATAGAAAACCGCCTAGGCCCCGCCTAGACAACCTAGGCGCTAGGCCCCATCCGGCCACCCGACTAGCACCTAGCGAGTTCTACAACCTTGGGTTCAACTCATTCTTTTGGCATTTTTATTTTTTCTCTTGACATTTTTGTTTTTTAAAAACCTTTACTATTATCCCTGGCAATTTTGTTTTTCAAAACCTTTACTATTTCCATTTTGGAAAGTTTTGGTCCTAACCAAACAATTCTATGTACATAATTATAATGTTATCAATTTATTTTATGTTTATAATATATACATATATATGTGTGTGTAGTTTAATTTTTATATAGTATTATAAAATGATGAGTAACACTTTAATACTTGCATTTTGAACACTTCGCAAAATAGTTCATTTTTTAAAGTTAACGAAATAGTACATATTTTATAAAAAAATTGCAAATTCAACATTTGTTCAATTTTACTGTCCGAAAATTGTACGTAATTGATTGTATTTTAAGATTTATTGGTTGTAGAATTTTTTTTATGCGGTTGGAAATATATAAATATTAAAATATAATCAATTATATATGATTTTCAAGTCGGGAAATTGATTAATGTTATATTTGCAAAATTTTGAAAAATGGGTGATTTTTGAAAAAAAAAATTCAAAATGTAGGTATAAATGTATAATTTATCCTATTATAAAATGGGCCTCCATGAGCAAAATTTTTGGGTCTGTCACTGGTGGGAAACAATTTTTGGTTTGGTTGGTTTGGTAATTTTTTATTTAATTTTCGTTTGCTTTTCAATATTAAAACCAAAATATAGTTTGGCTCGGTTTCAGTTTGGGTAAAAATATTCTGGTCAAAACCGAACCAGCCAAATATATACTATATTTATAATTTATGATTTAAAATTCTAATATTAATTATACCTAAATTAATAAATTTAAAAGGTATTCTATACATAAATAATAGGGTTAATTGCTAAATAAATCACCACGTTTACACCCTTTTGTAAATTAGACACCATGTTTAAATCTAGTAAATTATAACACCACGTTTTAATTTGTGTGGGATTAAACATCCTCAATTTTTCCGACGAGTTAAGTATGACATATTTGGTCTAAAAACCACGTTAACAGCAATGTCAACACACACGTGTAACAAATGACGCCTTTTTGTTACTTTTTCTTCTTTTTTTTGTTAAAAAAATCAATTTTTATATAATATTTATTTCTAAATATAAAATATATTAAGAAAACTAACAAAACCAACGTCGTTCGTTACACGTGTGTGTTGATGTGACTGTCAACGTTATTTTTAGATCAAATACATCATATTTAACTCAGCAAAAAATTGGGGATGTTTAATCTCACACAAATTAAAACGTCATGTTGTAATTGACTAGGTTTAAACATGGTGTCTAATTTGCAAAATGGTGGAAACATGGTGATTTATTTGGCAATTAACCCTAAATAATATTAGTAATTCTAATATTTAGTTTCAATTTTCTAGTTTTAGATTTTTTAAAACATTTACTTATTCAATACATCGTTTGTTATCTATTAAGTGCATGTTATTTTCTTTAAATATAATTATTTCGGTAAAACTAAAATAATCATTGAAAATTCAGTTAAACCGAAAACCAAACCAAAGTAACCAAAGAATTATCGGTTACATATAATATTTTGGTTAGTTCTGTTTGAATTTTTTTGAAATTTTTTATATTTGGTTTTGTTAGTTTGGCTCGGTTTTTGCACCGAACCAACTATTTGCACACCTCCAACTGCGTGCCTTCATTTTTATTTTGCTAAACCAATACAAATTTATGATTTTAATTAATAACTAGTATAGTTCCCGTACGATGCATGGATTTATAAACTAATATTTTAAATTTTGAATTTGGCCACGTTGCAATTGAATAAAAAAATTGGGTGATTCTACATGCACCATCAATTTTTCAATATACACCACTTTTACTTTATACACCACACATAATTTTTATTTTTTTACATTTTTTCCTTACACACCACAATAATTATTAATTCTACCCCTCCACTTTAAAATTTAGATTTTTAAAATAAATTAAAAAAAAATCAATTTGAAAAGTAATTAAAAAGAAAATCCCCATCTTCCATCAACAATCAACAGCCTTCCACCACCTCCCCTTCTTCTCCCCCAACCTTCCCCACCCTCCGGTTGTCAATCTAGCGACGCATCCACTATAATTTCCGCACGATTACACATGATTTCAGCGCAAATAGAGTAGAGCAAATGTACAAATCAATACATGTATAGTTCTTCGTAAAAGAAAACATCTCTCCCCGGAAAACTGGTTTGAAAAAATTCAGTTTCTGTCACTTCACATGGGTTCGAAAATTAATTTTTGAATGGATAAGACATGGTTTGAAAAAGAATTCATTCACTTTGGTTCGAAAGAAAGGCCAAGACATTCTTGGAAAACAACTCTGTTTCTTAAAACAAAAGGAAAAAATTTAAAGCAAAAAAAGTGGCTTCTTGAAAATGGAGATGGTGTGGAGAGAAAGGCCAAGGGCGACGGTGGGTTGGGAAAAAAACTATCCAAAAAAGGGGTTGTTGACATACGACAACTGGTCGAGGAGGTTGGGAGGAGGACGGTGATGTTGGGTCATTGGGGAAGAAGACTCTTGCTGTTTTTTTTTTTCATTTTTCAATTATTTTTATTTAATAAGGATATTTGTGTTATTTTAAAAATAATTATTTTTGAATTATTTTAATTAGTGGTGTATATAGAATAAATGGTGGTGTGTTTAAAAACACCCTAAGAAAATATTGTGGGTCTTTAATGTCAAAATATCTCATCATATGGTTTGGTAGAAATCTACTTCACATATCATAATAATTACATTTAACATTTGAAGTATATATATATACATATATAGGGAAGGGTTCAAATGAGAACCCTTCCCCCAGGTGAGAACCGGGAACCGATCCTAGCCCTTGTTTCATTCAATCTGGACGGCCTAGATTAAATCACATTTAAGTGGATGGGCGGTGGCATTACTGTAATTTTCGGCAACTTTTTTGGAGGGGGGGTAATATAGTAATTCAATAATTGTTTCCTTTTGTTCTGTTTTTGTTTCCATCTTCATCCTTCCGCCCATCTCGCTAGTGATAAATTTTCCTTAAATCTCATCTTCGATCGCGTTCGGTCTTCATCGTAACTAATTTTCGTTTGCATCGCGTTTTTTGATTTCTCAACATTCTTTTATTTCTGTAGTTATCTATTTCATCGTTCCTAATTTTTCATAAAGTCTGTACATCTATGATTCCATGGCGACTCCAGGTATGGTTTTTATTTTGCATTATTTGATTTAGTTTTGAAATTTTAATGTCGATTAATTTCACAATTCGTTGTATCTGCATTGATTTTACAATTCGTTCTATTGGAGTTCGTTGTATCTACATTGATTCAGTATTTATGTTTTTATGTTTAATGGATTTGATCTATTTCGTTCAGTTCTGTGTTTTATCAGTTGTTTTCTAATTGTTACGAATCCTAGGGTTTAGTACGATAATATACAGAATATGCATTATTTTGATCTGTTTATTTGAGTACGTCATATAAGATGTTTTAGCATGTCAATCTATTCATTTTAGCATCTCGTGACATATGTTTTCGCATGATAATATGCTGGTTTTAAGTTATTTCTACTGCACTCTGTGAAACATGTCATACAGACCATGCTTTGTGTGTGTGTTTTTGTGAGTCGGCTACACAATGTTACATACACCATGCAAACGTTAGAATATTATGGTGCTAAAATGTGTGTTTTATGATGCTATAATTGTACATATCTCATGCTAAAAATCAATTTATGTGTTGATTGTATGTCTGAACATATCTTAATGTGATTATATTATTATTTTACCTTGTTTAGTTTATAATTTTTTTATTTTAATGTGTCAGTTTCTTCTGTTTCAAGTGACCGTAGTAATATGACTGTAGAGATATCTCCTGGCATGACAGAATACTATATACCACATTGTGAATTGAAGCCAACTCTTGAACAAAGTTTTAAAACTCTGGATGAGGGTGTGAAATTTTATAGAATCTATGCAGAATCATCTGGTTTTGACATTCGTCTTGGATCAGAGAAGAAATCTAATGATGGTACAATTATGTGGAAATATGTTTACTGTAGTCGAGAGGGTGAGAAGAATGCTTTAGTTGAGGTTGGTGATTCAAGCGATGTAGTTAAAACAAAGAAGCGTAGAGTCTCTAAGAGATCTAATTGTAGGGCTCGTATTGTGTTCAGATTTTCTTCTGAGAAAGGATACATTGTCAAATTGTTTGAAGAATGTCATTCTCACCCATTAGTTTCATATGATTTCAAAAGATTTCTCAAGGTGAACAGGAATTTAGATGATGTGCACAAGAATTTTGTTTTGAATTGTGCTAGAGCAAACATAGGTCCAATGAGATGTTATAGGCTTTTTAAGGAAGGTGTTGGGAGCTATTCTGATGTAGGTTGCACTGGAGCTGATTTCAAGAATTATGCCCGTGACTTGAGAGCATACATTCATGGGGCTGATGCTCAAATGGTATTGGATAAGTTTCATTTAAAGCAACAGTCTCATGCTGGGTTCTTTTTTGAGTATTGTGTTGGCAAAGAGAAAAGACTGATACGCATTTTTTGGGCCGATGCTCTGTCAAGGAGAAATTATGCTGCTTTCGGTGATGTTGTTTCGTTCGATTCAACATATAGTTTGAACAAGTATGTGATGTTTTGTAATTTTAACATTATATGTATAAATTGATGTATAACATAGTTTTAGCATCTTGGGTATAAAGTTTTAGCATGATACATATAACATTTTAGCATTCTGTTGCATATACATTACCATTAATTCCATGATGTATTTTATTTCTTCCAGTAGTACTTAGTGTTTTCTCTTTTGTTTTAATGGTAGGTATAACATGATATTTGCTCATTTTACTGGGAAGGACAACCATGGTAAATGTGTATGTTTTGGTGCTAGTTTGCTGTCAGATGAAGATAATGAGTCGTATTCTTGGGTATTTGAGAAGTTTCTGAAATGTATGGGGAATTCTCCTAGTATGATAATCACTGATCAAGACCCTGCATTGAAGATTGCAGTAGAACAATCTTTTCCTGATTCTAGGCATAGGCTCTGTATGTGGCATATCATGATGAACGTTCCTGAAAAGGCTCCTCGTACGCTGAGGAAAGATGAATCGTTCATGAAGAGATTAAGTGACGCTGTTTGGTCAGATTACAATGAACCTTCAGATTTTGATATGAAATGGAATAATATCATGGTGGACTATTGTTTGACTAATGATAATTAGTTCAATTCTATTTTCAGCATTCGAGAATATTGGATTCCTGCCTATTTTAGGGAACTACCAATGAGTAGTCTCTGTAGAACAACTTCAATTTCAGAGAGTTCTAACAGCCTATTCAACCGCTACATCAATTTCAGATCAAATCTAGTTGAATTTTTTATGCATTTTGATAGTGCTATTGATACACAGAGACATGCATATGATCTGCAAGAGAGTCTTGATGAATCAACCATTCCAATAACAAAGACTCCATTGGAAATTGAAAAACATGCAGCTAGTATTTACACTTCTGAAATGTTTAAGAAGGTGCAAGACGAAATTGTGGCTTCGTGTTTTAAATGTAGTGTTGCAGGAATTAATCACTGTGATTTTGGGTTGCTGTATGATGTTGATGATGGCAGTAAGATTACTCACACGGTGACGTATAACAAAGAAGATGATACTGTTGTATGTAGCTGTAAGAAATTCATTAGGGATGCCATATTGTGTTCTCATGTTTTTCTTTTGTTAAAGCATCTGAAAATAGTTTCAATACCATCTAAATATATTGCGGCCCGCTGGACAAGAACTGCATTAGTTAAGCATATTCATGGTGCTGGTATTGAGTTATTTGGTAAATCTCTTGTGTCAGATGATACTAGGAGTTTTCTAAATAAGTTGTTTTCAGAATTTTATTCTTGTTTGGGCTATGTTGAGCGTGATCTGGAGAAGATGAATTCATTTTTAGCTGGCCTGCAGAAGTTGAAAGCATTGTTTCAGTGTGGTGATATGGAGGGTTCTACTTCAACACCCTGCAAGACGATGATGTTTGAACAATTCTATGGTTCATGTGTGCCATCTGAAATTCATGTTCATCCACCTATTCCGGTCAAAACAAAAGGTAGCGGCAGTCGTTTGATATCTAAGAAGGAGGCAAGGAAGAGAAATGAGAACAAACCACTCAGAATGTGCGGCAATTGCCACAAGTTGTCAGATCATGATGCTAGGAATTGTCCAGCTTGATGTTATTACAGTGATTGGGCATAGTTTATAATCATATTTTACAATGCTTGTGAATTATTTTCAGCACATTCATTTTTAAGAATACATATGATTTTTAATCAAAGTGTTTATGACATTTTCTTTGCGGTAATTATATTACTATTGATTTTTATTAACCATAATTACCGTTTAGAATATAATGCTAAAATATTAGAAGCATGAGATTATATACGTTGTTAGATTCCCATTGCATTTTTTGTTAATCAGCACATGCTAAAATTAGAAATGAATGAGATTAAAATAAGCATAGTAGGAGGCTAAATTTGATGTGACAGTTTCCACTAGGGTTCACCGTTCCCAATTAGGGTTTATTACGTTCCAATTAGGGCTCATTGCTCCCATTTAGGGTCTATGAGATACCAATTAGGGTTCACCGTTCCAATCAGCGTTCATTGTTACCAAATAGGGTTTATTGCATTTCATTCATGAGGCTAAAATGAGCGAAGTGGGAGGCTAAAATTGTTGTGACATTTTTCACTAGGGTTCACCGTTCCCAATTAGAGTTTATTACGTTCCAATTAGGGCTCATTACTCCCATTTAGGGTCTATGAGATACCAATTAGGGTTCACCGTTCCAATCAGGGTTTATTGTTCTGAAATAGGGTTTATTGCATTTCATTCATAAGGCTAAAATGAGCGAAGCGGGAGGCTAAAATTGTTGTGATATTTCCCACTAGGGTTCACATTTCGCAATTAGGGTATATTACGTTCCAATTAGGGCTCATCTGATCCCAATTCGTAATTGAGAGATTCCCATCAGGGTTCAGTGTTCCCAAATAGGGTATATTTTGTTTATCAACGCATGCTAAAATGATAACTTCATGAGGCTAAAATGAGCGAAGTGGGAGGCTAAATTTGAGGAGAAATGGTATGATGCTAAAATCAAAAGAACAATACCATGTTGGTACAAACATGAATATATACTAACAGTAACATTTCCAAATATGCATTATAAAACGTCTGAATCTAATATTCATCAGCTTAAGCTAACAATATTTATAAATTAACATTCCTAAGATATGTTTCTACAAACTGTTAGTACTTGCAGAAAATATTCATGATATATCTGTCTTCAAAATGGTACTACTTGCAGAAATTTAATTAATTGTACAAATCATGAAATTTGATTAAGAGTACAAATCATTTGGACAGGGCAAATTGTTCAACATTAATTGGACCATCTTGACATGAGAGCCTGTAGTGTAGGTTTGCATTGGCTTTGTTCCTTACACTTTCTAGATTACTGTCTGCACTCAGAATTGCAGCACAGTATTTTGCTCTCATATATTTCAGCTGTTTCAGATTGTCTGGCTTGATTCCGCTTTTCCAATACTTCAAGCCATCTCCTTCGTACGTTTCCAAATGTCTCATCACATAGACCCCACAGTCAATCTTGTTGGTGTCATTCCTCCAGGGCATCTTTAATATTTCAGCAGATTTAAAATTGTTTGACAATTGTGCCGCTTTTTTCTTTTGGTTATTATTCTTCAGGAAATCTACCAGAAAGTTGACCTGTATGTTTTGCTTGTTAGTGGTGTTTTATTGAATGTTAAACATTTGTATTGTTGAGTTGTTCATACCGTGAGGTCTGGGATATCACCATACTTGACTCTTTCTTCACCATCCAGGACTGACGAATTGTCAAGTATCTCCACCTTGTACTTCCGAAGATTGATGGAAACAATGTAGAAGTGATTTCAATTGTATATTGGGAAGAGGTACTGCACATGAACAATAAGATTATGTGAAATTTGTTCTTCTATAATTAAAATTCTCATATATATATATTTATTTTACCATTTCAATGTCTGCGATTTTCAGTGTTTGCATCCTCTGAATTTCTCCAAGCAGTGTTTCAGAGAATTTTGATCTTCTTTTTCCTTCATCCCATGCTGCTGCAGGCTCTGAAATGGTTTTCCACTGTACAAATACCAATTTTAGCACCGTGGAATACACATATTGGCATATACATATACACAGTTTATGATGTGACTGAAGAAATTTAAATCACTTACTGTTGTGCCAGTTGTGCTGAAGAATCTCTTCGGAGAGTATGGACCTCGCAGTTTTTCTTTATGGTTCAGGATGGTGCTCCACACGTCAATAACGACATAGCTTATGTAGGTGTCGGGAGCTAATGTCTTCATTTCATTCCTTGTAATGAAGACTGTACCATCCGAATATACAAAATCATCTCTGAAAAAATGAGTTTTTGTGAGTTGTTTTCAAAGTAAATTTGTTTAATAGTTGATACAATAATATTGCAGGATGATATATGAAAATTACTCATTCGCTTTATCATTCTTCATCAACCAGAAGTATAATTCCCTCTCAGTCATGCTCAACTTTTCATTTGTTGTGATAACTCTCTCTTGCAAAGGAGATACCATCTTCTGAGTGTTTTTCAATGATAATTTATTTCTCGTCACCACCCCTGTATATCCCTACACAATTTTACAATATCATAGTTGTTATTCCATGATTGGTTATCATGATTAAATTTTACTAAGTATAATTATATGTAAATGATTTAATTTTTGTTTACCTTAGTTTCAGAATCATTCTCAACAATCTTCTTTCCTTTTTTGGCAGCGCGAGCCCGCTGAAAGTTTGATATCATATGCTATTAATGTTTTACTTGGAAAGGTATGCATGCTAAAATGGATTTATCCAACATGCTTAAATCATATATAGATCATGCTAAAATGAAACTGGAACCTGTTCCTCTTCAGCAGGAGCCTCTTCTCCATTTTCCTGAGCACTTTGCTCAACAGCGTGAAAGTTTACATTATTATGTTATCAATGTTTTGCTTAATAGTGTATGCATGCTTAAATGAAACTTACGTTGTGCTCTGTCTCAGCTTTATCTTCTTTCTCATTGACATCATGCAAGTTTAGATTGTTATATGCTTCCTCTTCACTGAGAGCTTTTCTAGCATTCTCAGTACTTATGTCAACACCTTGTAAGTTTGGAGTATTTTGTCAATCTTTTACTTTTGATATTAAGATCACAATAATCTGAGCAAGAGCTTCATGCCAAAATCAGTTACAGGTCATAGTAAAATGTTACTTACATCGTGTTCCCCTTCACCTTCCTCTGAATCATCTTCCTCACTCATGGTTTCTTCTTCTCTCTCATCCTGTAAGTTTGGAGTATATTGTCAATCTTTTTTTCTTTTGATATTAAGATCACAATAATCTAAGCAAGATATTCATGACAAAATCAATTACAGGCCATATTAAAATGTTACTTACATCGTATTCCCCTTCACGTCCCTCTGAATCAACGTCCTCGCTCATAGTTTCTTCTTCTGTCTCATCCTCCTCACCTTCATAGGGTCCATACACTGACCCTAACCCAAATCCACTTGCACTCATTTCAAACTCTTCTCTATCAATTAACAGAATTGTATTCCATTCTTGTATCACAGGTACAGTCCTGGGTATATACCTGGTGAACAAGACTACCCTATCGACATACAGAAGTTGTTCCGTTGTTCAATTATTGTAATAATTAGTACTGGTAATCAGGGAAAAAGAGTCCAAAATGTATGCAAATATTTGCTAAAATGAAATATGGGTATGGAGTCTTACAGTCAAGAACAAGATGGGGCCTATGAAGTCTTTCGTCTTGTTTCTATGCCAGGATGTTGCATGCTCGACCAAGCATCTAACAGTGAAGTCACACCAGTTGAACTGTGACACATTGTCAATATCATCGAAGAGATGCATGATCTTCGGAGGTAAATAACTGTTGCCTTCATTTTCTATAAGACAACTTGTAAGCAAGACCATAAATTGTATCTTGAACCATCTCCCTCCTTCAGTGTCTTCAAGCATGTTTGTAATAATATCAGATGCTTCGATCTTGTATTTTTCTTTCTCCACCCTTTGTCTCCAGCTATATATCAGCTCACATCAGTGATTCATTTTCTTCCTCTCCATAAGTGTTCGACCTTTTGGAAAGCCAAACACGAGTGCAACATCATCCTCAGTAATTGGAACACTACCTCCATTTTCTGGAAGTTCTATCTGGCAGCGTTGTGGATTGAAATTATCTAGAACCCAATAGCTCAACTTTTGTGGTATTTCCCTTATATTGAGGTACAAGATATTTCTGAATCCTATACTAATGACAGCTTCCCTCTGCTTATACATTACTGTATGCACTGAGAATCGCAGCACAGTATTTAGCTCTCATAAACTTGAGTTGTTTGAGATTGTTTAGCTTGATTCCAGATTTCCAATTCTTTAGCCTATCTCCTTTGTAAGTTTCCAAGTGCCTTATCGCAAAGACCCCGCAGTCAATTTTGTTGGTGTCATTCCTCCACGGCATCTTCAATCTTTCAGCAGATTTGAAATTCTTCAACAATTGTGCCGATTTTTTCTTCTGGTCATTATTTTTTAGGAATTCTACCAGAAACTTGACCTGTATATTTTTTATTGTTAGTGGTGTTCTGTTGAATGTTAAACATTTGTATTGTTTAGTTGCTCATACCGTGAGGTTGGGGATGTCACCATACTTGACACTTTCTTCACCATCCAGCACTGAGGAGTTGTCAAGTATCTCCACCTTGTATTTACGAAGGTCAATGTACACAACATAGAAATAGTTTGCATTGTATATGGGGAAGAGGTACTGCACATGAATAATAAGATTATGTGAGTTTTGTTATTCTATAATTGAAATTCTCATGTATATATTTGTTTTACCATATCAATATCTGCGATTTTCAGTGTTTTCATCCTCTGAATCTCTCCGAGCAGTGTTTCACAGAATTTTGACATTCTTCTTTCCTCATCCTATGCTGCAGCAGGCTCTGAAATTGTTTTCCACTGTACAATATACAGAAAATTATTTATGCACGTATTAGCATAAACATATACACATTTTAGCATGAGACTGAAGAACTCCAAATCACTTACAGTTGTGTCTGTTGAAGTGAAGAATCTTCTCGGGGAATTCAGACCTCTCAATTTTTCATTATGATTCAGGATGGTGCTCCACACATCGATAACGGCATAGCTAATGTACGTGCTAGGAGCTAATGTCTTCATTTCATTCCTTGCAATGAAGACCTCTCCATCCGAATAAACAAAATCATCACTACAAAAATTAGTTCTTTGTGAGATGTTTTCAAAGTAATTTTGTTTTATAATGTGAAATAATATTGAAAGATGATATATGAAAATTACTCATTTGCTTCATCGTTCTTCATCAACCAGAAGAACAAATCCCTCTCACTCTTGCTCAACTTTTCATTCGTTGTTATTGTTCTATCTTGATAAGGAGACACCATTTTCTCAGTTTTTTTCAAAGATAATTTATTTCGTGTGACCACCCTTGTGCATCCCTATATAATTATACAATATCGTGGTTGTTATGCCAGGATTGGTTATCATGATAAAATTTTATGAAGTATAATGATATGTAAATGATTTAATATTGTTTACCTCAGCTTGAGAATCCTTCTCTACAATCTTCTTCTTATCTTTTTTCATAGCTTGACGACACTAAAAATTTGATATCATATGTTATCAATGTTTTGCTTGGAAAGGTAGTGCATGCTAAAATAAATTTTGACAAATTGCTAAAATCATATATAGAGCGTGCTAAAATGTAACTTACAGGTTCTTCAGCAGTTGAAACTTGTTTCTCTTCATGTGGAGTGTCAGCAGTTTGCTCAACATCCTGAAAGTTTAGATTATTATGTTAAGAATGTTTTGATTTGAAATATAGTGTATGCATGCTTAAATGAAACTTACATCATGCTGTTTGTCAGTTTGATCTTCTTTCTCTTGGTTTTCATCAACACCCTCTTTCTCAGCTTGATCTTTCTTCTCTGTGTTTTGATCAACACCCTGCAAGTTTGGATTGTCGTGCTATTGTTAGTTATTCAGGTAATGCTAAATTGAGCTATAGGTCGATGCTAAAATATATACTTGGTCATGCGAAAATGAGTTACATGTCATTCTAGAATTCTTACATCGTGCTCTTTCTCATGTTCTTGTTCTTCCTCGTGACTGACAGCTTTTCCAGCATTCTCAGTATTTTTCTCAAAACCCTGTAAGCTTGGAGTATGCTTTTGATATTAAGATCACAATAATCTGAGCAGTAGATCTATGGCAAAATAAATTACAGGTCATGGCAGAGTGTTACTTACATCATTTTTGTTCACAGTCTGTTGCTCTTCACCTTCATTCTCAGCAGTAGTTTCTTCTTTACCCTCTTTATCACTCATAGTTTCTCCAAAACGAATAGGAGAAACATAATCATCTTCATGTTGAGTGTCAAGAGGCACCAATGGCTCATTCTCTCTAGTAATCACTTCTTCCTCTTCATGCATCATCATTCTATCATTCTCTTCCACAACTCTAAGGACCGTGTCCCATCTCTCATTGTCATCACCCAGGCTCAGAGTAGGCAAAGCATCTAACTTCCTTTTCAAATCATCTCTTTTCAATGCAGCTTTCTCCAACTCCATAATCACAGCAATGTGTTCTGGACAGGACCAGAAATCATCATCAAGTTCTGGTGTTATGTTTATATTTTGCTCAGATGATTCTGCCTTCGTCACCAGAAGTGCTGCTTCCACCATTCTCTTGAAATTTTTGTTTCTCACCATCTCATCTGGAGCTTCATTGACATTAGAAATTATTTTTTCGACAGCTATAACTGCTATCTTTGCGTTCTCCATTATCCCTTTTCGAATCTGCTCAATAGGTTTCTGGGAGCAGCTCGGGCTGGGATCAGAATAGAAAGGCACATTCTCTTTATCTCTTGCCTCAGCTCCATCACCCTGATCTTCGTCTTCTTCCATCTCATCATCCTCACCATAATAGGGTCCAGACACTGACCCTAAACCAAATCCACCTGCACTCACTTCAAGTTCTTGTCTCTCAAATAACTGAGCACTTGCTCATTGTTCTATGACTGGTACAAATCTGGGTATATACCTGCTGAACAGGACTACACTATCGACATACACAAGCTGTTGCATTGTTCAATTATTGTACTAATTAATACTGGTGATCAGGAAAAAAGAGTCTAAAATTTATACAAATATTTGCTAAAATGAAATATGGATATGGAGTCTTACAGTCAAAAACAAGATGGGGCCCGTGAAGTCTTTCACTTTGTTTCTGTGCCAGTCAGTTGCATGCTCAATCAAGGCTCTAATCGTGAACTCACACCAGTTCAACTGTGAAACATTGTCAATATCATCAAATAGATGCATGATCTTCGGAGCTAAATACCCGTTGCCTCCATTTTCTATCAGACAACTAGTAAGCAAGACCATAAATTGTATTTTGAACCATCTTCCTCCTTCAACGTCCTCAAGCATGTTTGTAATGATATCAGATGCTAGGATTTTGTATTTTTGTTTCTGTACCCTTTGTCTCCAGCTTTCTATCAACTTGCATGGATGATTCATTTTCTTCCTCTCCATAAGTGTTCGACCTTGTGGAAAGCCAAACACGAGTGCAACATCATCTTCAGTAATTGGAACACTACCTCCATTTTCTGGAAGTTGAATCTGGCAGCGCCTTGGATTGAAATTATCTAAAACCCAATAGGTAAACTTTTGAGGCAATTCCAACACTTTCAAGTGTAGGATATGTCCAAATCCCATACTAATGATAGCTTGCCTCTGCTTATAGTTGAGATCTTTAATTGCTTTTGACAGAGGTGCTGGGATTGCTCTTCCCTTCAGTGTTGGCCAATCATCTAGCTTCTTTGTCTTTACCTCCATCACAACCTCAACTTTAGCTGATGAAGACTGAGCACTTTCTTTCTCAGAATCAAGATGTTCTCCAAGAATGCGAGCGAGAAATTCAGCTTTAATTTGTTTTTGCCTCTCTTTGTCATTTCTCGCTTTCGTTCTTCTCTCATATTTTGTTCCTTCACTTTCTCCAGATGAATCTTTTTCTGGATTTTTACGCTTTAAATTATCTGCATACATTTACATAACAGCCGCTCAATCAACATGGTCAATATAAAACATTCACAAACAGATGCTAAAACTGGAGTTTAGTCATGCTAAAAATACATTATAGACTACGCTAAATCAATGATTTTAAATATATCTCTAAAGTGTATTTTATACGATGCTAAAACTAGATTTTAGAACATGCTTAAACAACATTATACACTTTGCTAAAACAATGATTTTAAATATATCTCAACTGCATTTTACACGATGTTAAAACTAGGTTTTAGAAAATGCTAAAATTATGAATTCGCTATGCAATGTTAAACATGGCATTGTCATTATTCTGCCATATTATGAAAATAAATAATAGAAAAGTTTTTTTTTTCAATTTTACTGTCTTACGAGTATCATACTAAAAAATCGGTACATATGGTATTATATTACGAGCATCATGCTAAAATTATCAACAAATTTTATGCTCGTTTTCCTACTGAAAAAAAAAACTCAACAAATATAAAATATGATTGAACCCTAACTTCATCTCTGACAACATAGTAAGTACATATATGTTCAGATTATATGTATGTTTTTTTTTACATAAATTAAAGTGTACCTTTTTTGTTGGTAGAGGCTGCAACTTTCTTCTTGTCCGCCATTGTTGTGATTAGAGGTTGCGGTTTTTTTTGTTTTATATTTTTCGTTTCTGTGTTTGCTCTCGTTTGCGTTTTTTTTTTTGTTTTAGATTTTCATTTCTGTGAAAAGGGGGATTTCAAAAGAATGAATATATGCGTGTTGCAATTGAAGGTTTCTGATCAGACACAAGTTTTATTTAATTTGAATTGAATATATCTAACTGTTTATTATATTTAATTAAAATTACATTTTTGTCCTTAAGTATTTTACGTGGGATAGAATATTATTACCTATTTATTTCTGGAATATTATCTATTATTTCATTGGATAATTCATAAGTATTTTTTATTTCTTCAGATTAATTTCTCCGTCACGTATTAATATTTTTAGGAATTTTTATTTTTAATATTAGCATAATCTGAACCTTCTAATACTAGTGTTTATTACATTATTACAGTTCAGAGTTTATTACAGGTTAACTAGCATTTCTAACATGCTAAACTTGAAGGACGATGATGCTAAAACTAGTTGAGACTGCTCAACATGACATTCTCGTTCATGATTTCTTATATCCCAATCGGTTTTTAGTGATGCTAAAATGGAACTACTATCATGCTAAAATTGAAGGACTATGATGCTAAAATTAGATGGGACTGCTCAAGATGACATTGTTTCATGATTTCTTATATGCCAATCGTTTTATATTGATGCTAAAATTAAAGGAGTATCATGCTAAAATTAATTGAGACTGCTCAACTTGTACAATATAGTATAAGATAGCATGCTAGAATCAAACACCAAAATCCAAACAAAGATTGTGCTGCTAAAACATATTCATACAAAAACACATAATACACTTCAGAATAATATTATTACAAGCTAATTTTTCTTGTTCAGAATAATGGAGTCAATGTCAACTGAAGGATTGTAGTGGATTTTTGCCTCAGCTCTGATTCGTTCCTTTTCAATGTTACTGTCTGCACTAAGTATTGCGGCGCAGTACTTGGCTCTCATGTATTTCAACTGCTTCAAATTGTTTGCAGTCATGCCACAATTCCAATTCTGCCACACATTCCCATTGTACATCTCCATATGTCTCATCAGATATACCCCACAGTCAGATTTGTTTGTATTATCCCTCCATGGCATCTTCAATCTTTCAGCAGGCATCATCTTCTTTGACGTTTTTGTTGCTCTTCTCTTCTGGCCGTTGTTGTAGAGGAAATCAATTAAAAATTCAACCTGTATTTGATTTCTTCATATTAGTTTTATATGGTTTGTATTGTACACATGTTGTAATTATGTGCTTACCAAAGTTTGTGGGATGTCGCCATATTTCACTTCATTCTCATCAACATGCATGGCTGAAGAATTGTCAATTATTTCTACTTTTTGTTTGTCAACGTCAATGGCTATCATGAAGAAATGTTGTGAGTAGTATATTGGGAATAGGTACTGCAAAAGAACATGCTATAATGTATTAGATAAGATGATAAAATATATTACATAAGATGCTAAAATGAATTAGATAAGATGTTAAAATGTCAGATGGTATGATCAACTTGGAATTTCTTCATGCTAGAATGAGTATAATTTTACCAGATCTATATCATCTATGTTCATGTGTTTGAAGCTCTTTATCTCCATAAGAAACAGTTCTGAGAATTGTATCATTCTTCTCCTTACATCAAAGTGTTTTGGTGGCTGTGAAATGGAGAAGCACTGTTCGTACAAAGTTTAAAAATTTATAGTTTATATTTATAATGAAATAATATGAATGCAGATATGTATTTTCACTTACAGTGGGAGCCATTGTGGCAAAGAATTTTCTGCAACATGATGGACCTCTTACTCCTTCATTGTGGTTCAATATTGTACTCCAGACATCAATGACAGATGAATAAATATAGGATTCTGCAGTCAATGTCCCCATGTCCTGCATTGTAATACTCACACGACCATTGGAGTATACAAATTGAGATCTGTAAAATGAATGTGTTCTTTTTTTAGTCATTTCACCTGTGAGATAGCAAACATAATCAAACATTATCAGAAAGAACTTACAAATTTGATTCATCATTATCCATCAACCAGTAGTATAACTCCTTCTCATTTCTTGTAAGCTTACACATTGTCCGTTGAATCTGTTGTGTAATGTGATTCACATTATTATCAGATGCCATGTCATGTCTAGGTGTGATTTGAACTGTACTAGAATCGGATACATGTGATGCTAAAATTGAATGTACCTTTTCATTTTCTCTTTCAGTATCTTCACCTTCAGCCATTTCTTCATTTATTCCATCATCAATGTTTTCAGTAGCATACAATACTTCATAGAGTCCCGACACTCTCAACATCTCATTCCACTTTTGGTTCTGTTCTTCTTGCGTGAGTCCTATGCTAAAGCTTGGGGCATCATCCATCATTTTCTTAAAAGCATCTCTCCTCAGTGCAACTTCTTCCATTTCAATTATTGCATTGATGTGTTCAGGGCATGCCCAGAATTCATCATCCGTCTGAGAAGATGTTTTCTGTGTATTGTGTGGTGGAGAAGTTGATGGATTAGCTTTCGTGACCATAAGCGCAGCATCAACCATCTTCTTGAAGACACTGTCATTCAACATCTCATTGGGAACATCATTAACTAGATCAAGTATTGCCTGCATTGATGTGATTATTGTCTTTGAATGTTGGATGATCATTTCAGCTACTGATTGCTTATCTTTTACAGTTGGTGATTGACATCTTGACAGTCTCTCAGCATTGCTTGGCTCTGCATATTCAATTGCTGCAATACCAACATCAGCTCCTTGATCCTCCCGTCCAGCATCATCATTGAGGTCCATGAATACATCCTCTATAAAACCCAAACCAAATCCTCCTGCATCAATTTCCAAAACTTGTCTCTCAAACAACAAGTTGGTATCCCATTCTCTAATAACTGGCACTGATCTTGGCACATATCGGTTGTACAAAACCACCCTATCAACATATAAAAGCTGTTGCATTTCCAATTATTGTTAGAATTTGAATTTCAGTAATATGAAACAATGCACAAAGAAGAAGTTAAAATCGGTATATAAATATGCTAAAATGATTGTAAATATATGCTAAAATGATAACATGACAATAGTTGTGAGGATTTTTACTGTGAGGAATAGTATTGGTCCTCTGAATTCCCTTGCTTTGTTTATTTGCCACCGTAGCGAAGTTTCCACCAGACATCAGATTACAAACTCACACCAATTTAGTTCTGACACATTGTCAATATCTTCTAAATGGTGCATTATGTTAGGATATATGCATCCATTGCCGCCATTTTCAATCAAGCAACATGTCAATGAATTGTCTTTTGAACCATTCTCCTCCTTCAACATCTTCAAGCATATCCTTCACAACATTTGATGGCACAATCCTATATTTGTGCTTATTAAATCTTTTCCTCCAAGTTTCAGTCAGTTCACATGTTCTGTTTCTAGTCTTTTTGTTTATCAGGGTTCTGCCCTTCGGCAATCCAAGAACCAATAGGACATCATCTTCATCTAAGTGCAGTCTCCCTCCATTGTCAGCAAGTTCTATTTCACACCTTCTGGGATTGAAGTTGTTTAAAACCCAGTATGTCAGCTTGTGTGGTAACTCTTTAACTCGTAGGTTTAGGATTTCACCAAAACCCATATTCATTACTGCTTCTCTTTGTGCCTCATTCAAATTTTTGATTGCGTTAGTCAGTGCAGATGGGATTGCTCTGCTTGTCAGAAGTGGGTAGCCATCTTCAACAAGACTGTAGTCGTGTTCACATGTAGGTGTTTCTTTTTTAATATCTTGCTCATTCCTTGCATTTGTTATTCTTTCTTGATCTTTATCATCAACTTGCGCTTTTCTTTTTCTTGTATCTGCATAATATGACATGCTAAGAAGTATTACACAGAATGCTAAAATTTATTACGATTTTAGCAACAGAGTCCTCAAAACAATGCTCCACCCCATCCCACTCAATTAAAACAATGCAAAAGTGTATTACACAGAATGCTAAAATGTATTACACGGAATGCTAAAATGTATTGCAGGGAATGCTAAAATACAATTTTGGCAACAGATTCCTCAAAACAATGTTGAAGACCATTCCACTCAATTTAAACAACGCTAAAATGTATTACACGGAATACTAAAATGTATTACACAGAAAGATAAAATGTATTACATAAAAGGCTAAAATGTGTTACACAAAAGGCTAAAATGTATTATACAAAAGGCTAAAATGAGGATTTTGGAAACACGTTTCGAAATCAAATACAGGAAAATTCGTGCTCTTTGTATGCTAAAATCACGATTCTTATACAATTTAAACAACATAAATGCTTCGAAATCACTTCACTGAATCTAACTACTACACATATTCATCTTATATCTTGTATTTTTATGGAAATCAACGAATCAGTCATGGAAAAATTTGTTTTTACAACTTTTTCTTACTTTGCAATTCAAGAGTAATGAAATCGAAAAAGCTAGGGTTGTTTTTTACCTTTTTCCAATTTTGAATTTGAATCGATCTTATTTTCCGTCATTGTTGCTTCGCTCGGTTCGATTTTGATGCAAAGCGTCGTCTTATTTCGATTTCTTCAGTTTGAATCGTGTTTTTTCGTTGGTGATTTCAGTTTTGAAGCTTGAAAATTGAATTTCGCAGTTTTTGAGTTCAGTTCTTCGCGAAACGATGCTACTGTTAACATAATTTTTTTTTTCGATTCTACCCTTAATGAGACGCACGAATTGAAGATTTTCGTTTTAATTACAAAACTACCACCGAAAATTTGAATTGATCTAGGGCGTCGATTTTGCAAGATGGACGGATGGGATCGGTTTCCGGTTCCCACCTGGTGACTGGTTCTCACCAGATCTCATCCCTACATATATATATATATATATAGCATTAGCAAATAGCACAATAGAAAATTAGTAACCATGATTATTGGTATCATTTTATTAATTTTTCAAAGTACAAAAATAAAAATATAGTATTAATTGAACAAAATACATAACTTGAATTGTAAAAAATAATTAAGCTCAATATAATTTTGTTATAAAGCCACTGCACTAGAAGTTAGTTTTCGAAATATTTCAGCAAAACTATTATTCTTAATAATGTTTTCACTGAACATTTTTATGATAATTTTACCCTATAATTTTATTTTAATATATGTATAGATAAATAAATAGGTTTGACAATCAAATTAAACTAATCTTATTACACTAAAAATGTTACTACTCATATTATAGAAAAAAATATATAAATTTACCCCATGTTTCGTGGTTGCTCTGAGTCTAACTCCCAATAAGGGTGTGTGTTGCTAAAAATTTATAGGAGATTGTCTAATGAGTCACAATTTGATAGATAAATCAAATCCATCTACATTCAGCTCAGATCCGGATCACAACACACTGCCGTGTTAGATTCAAGCAAAAAAAGGCTCATGCAGCCCTTTTTTGACGTTTTCATTGTTTGATATTTTGACTTTTGTTTTTTTTAATCTTCTTTCACTTTTTATGTTTTTTTCTTGCGCCTTTTTGTTTCTTTTTTCAATTTTTTTTTTAATTTGTTTCAATAACTTTTTATTTGACCACGATTAATTATTGAGCGTAGTGCCTGAGTCCACGCAGTTAGCGTCGGATGAGTGCACTGTACAAAACAACAGATAATAAAATTAAATTATTTTATTTTAATTTTAAGGTTCACTAATTCCATTTAAGTTATATATTCATTTCAAAAATAATAATTATCAAGCGCAGTGCATGAGCTCACACATTAGTTTCGGGCCAGTGCACTACGTAATACGCCAGCTAAAGAATTAAAGTAATTCAATTTAATTTTATGGTTCATTGATTCCATTTTAGAGTATATATATTTATTTTCAAAAAATTAATTATAGAGCGTAGTTCACGAGCCATGCTAACAACTTGCCGGATAAAAAAATTAAATTAATTCAAAAAAAATATATTGTAAAAAAATAAAAAATAAAAAGAAGAAATTATAAACTGAAACAAAAAAGAAAGGAAAAAAGGTGAAGGTACATTGAAAAAGAAAAAAAAGGTAGAATCCACCTTTCTGAGTAAAAAAAGATTCATCTAACATAACAGATCTATTAAATGATCTCATTGAGAGTCTCCCATATATATTCTACTATAATATATCATCGATATTATTAGTGTACATTTCTCTCTAAGTGATTTAGTACAAGTAACTTTTCTCCATCCTGATTCCATTGAAATATTAATTATTGAGGTACATTTGTATGAGACCATCTAACGGATTCTTACATTAGATGCATCTCTATTTGACTCGTGAGGTGGTCTGTCCTCCCTTTTTTTTTCTTTTTAAGTGGTCCATACACCCTCTCTCCCTCCCCCTCCATTTTTCCTTTTCTTTTTAATTTTTTTTTTCACTTTTTAATTTCTTTTTTTTATTATTTTTTTATAAATATATATTTAATATTTTTGAATTAATTTATTTTTTTTATTCAGCATCTCGCGCAGTGTACTCATCTGATACTAACGCGTCGGCTCGTGCACGGTGCACTGCGCTTGATAATTAATGTTTTTGAAATAAATATATACCTTAAAATTGAATTAGTGTATTCTAAAATCAAATTGAATTAATTTTTTTAAAATTAATATGTGGGCTCATGTACTGCGCTCGATATAAAATAAAGATTTTTAAACAAATCGAATGAAACAAAACAAAAGAAAAAAAAAAGAAAAATTGAAGAAGAAAACGAAGGAAAACAACGAAAACTGAAAAAAGAAGAACAAGATAGCAAAAAGTTGGAGGTGGTGTCAGCCTAGCGTGAAAGAGAACCTGGAAAAAAAAATGGGGGTTGTCAATGGCAGGTGGGGGTCGGGGAACGGGGTGGGGTAGGTTTTTTAGGCGAGTTTGAGTATTATTTAATTCATCTAATATAAAAGACTTATTAAACGATTTCAAATAAGTTTTTGTCTTAATTATTTCATTATCTCATATAATTTTTTTTCAAAATTATTTGATTAGCGTGGTCAATTGCATTACCGTGACTATCAGTCAATTAACTATTTTTTATTTTTTTTTGGAGAACACAGTCAATTAATTATTTTATTGTCAAATGAAATGTATGGTAGGAACCTCATTGCTTTCTAACTAATTTTGATTAATCTTGTTTTCAAATTAATTTACACTTCCCATCAATTGCACAAGAGTTGTACGTCCTTGTAAGACTTCATCCCATGTTACCACAATCAAGTTATATTTAGTGGTATTTTTCGTCTTTATATAAGAGTGTGTGATGTTTCGGTGGGGATGGCCTAGTGGTGGAGTGAGATTGCTTGGAGATCAAAGATCACGAGTTCGAATCTCCTCAATACCACAGATCGGGTGCATGAGTTAAAAAAAAAAAAAAAATATATATATATATAAGAGTGTGTGATCAGTGAGCTAGTTAGAGGTGCACAAATGGGTAATTTGGTGCAAAACTAAATTGAACCAATAAAATTATAAACTGAAATTCTTTAAAAAAATGAAAATCATACTAAACAAAGTAATTCATATAGCCGAACCTAATTGAATCATAATTCGTTGGTTCATTTGGTTTGATTTTCAGTTTAACCAAATGTTAATGTTTTTTTTTTCTAAACAATTATATCTAAAGAAAAATAATATTTGAACTCAATAAATAATAAACGATACATTAAATAATAATAAAAATATCTCATGAGTCATGATTCAATCGGATACATGCTCAACTTATCACAATATCACAATTACATTTAACAATTAATAATTCAATACACAAAAAAAAAATCTCAAATCTTTTATTTTGACGTTGAAATACCCTTGCATTTTGCCCTAGATACATGGTTGTAAACAAATCAAATAATTTTGGTTCGGTTCGATATTCGATTCGATTTTTTGATATTCGAATTCGGAAATTTGTGATTCGAATACAAATACAAATACTTTTTCCGATTCGATTAGTTATCAAATTCAAACTCAAAATCATGATATTCGATTCGATTTATGTATATATATAAACATATATATATATATATAATGGATTCTGATATATAAATATCCAATAATCCAATGGGCCGGTAAATGAGATGACTTAATACAATATATATATATATATATATATATATATATATATATATAAAAACTAAATTAAGAAACAAAAATAAGAATAGTGTAAAATTAAGAAACAAAATTAAAATATTGTTTTAGAAAATTTTCTTCAAAATTGCGAATCGAATATATTCGAATTGAATCGAATAGTGTAAAATTAAGGAAATTTCGAATCAAATCGAATCGTATTGTATGTTTATAATACACTTAAAAAAAATCGAATCAAATATTCGAATTGAATCGAATATTTACGAATATCTTATCGAATCGAATATGAATAAAAAAAAATATTCGAAGTCGAATCGAATATCGAATCGAATATGCAACAATTTTTTCGAATCGAATCGAATACATAGATATTCACTCCGATTCGATTCGTTTACAACCCTACCTAGATCACTAAAAAGCCTATAATTTTATTTTTGATTTTTTTAATTTATGCATAATATTAGAAATATAAATTATAAATTAAAAAATATAATTTATATACTTTGGTTAGTTTAGTTTTCACCGAATTTTTTTTTATTAAAATCAAAACTGAACCAAGTTATGTTTTGATTTTAATATTTAAAACTGAACCAAAATGAAAAAAAAAAAAAAAAAAACCAAACAAAATAGCTTGGTTCAGTTCGATTTTTTTTTTTGTTCAATTTTGCATACCCAAAGATCTAGCTCCAACTTATGCACCTCCCCCCCTTCAAAAAAAATAAAAATAAATAAATAATCATTCCATCTTGCATTAAGAAGGAAAACTTATAAATAGAATAAATTACACTTTGATTCTTATATTTTGGGCACTTTTTCAAAAGTGACCCACTTTTTAAAAATTAACAAAAAAGTACCATTTTTTCAAAAAATTTGCAAATCTAACATTTAATCAATTTTACGCCCTGAAAATTGTACGCAATGATTGAATTTTAATATTCCTACTTCCTCAAGCATGTAAAAAAAAATTCATACAATCATGAAATATTAAATTACAATCAATTACATACAGTTTTCGAGCAGTAAAATTGATTAAATGTTAGATTTGTAAATTTTTAAAAAAGTGAGTACTATTTTATTAATTTTGAAAAAGTAGGTTATTTTTTAAAAATGACCAAATGTAGACAACAAAGTGTAATGAAAAATTTTAAACACAACTCTCATTAATTTTCTCTTTGCAGTGGCTACTAATTTATAAAATATTAATATTAATATTAATATAATTATACTTTTTTGCCCCTTAACCTTAGTACTTAAAAACCCTAACAACTATATGCAAACCCCTTATTAGATATAGCCCCGGCCCACCCTTTTCCATGGCTACGAAACAAAAAGTTAATTGGGGACTATGGTAACCTAAGAAAATTCGAATTCGCACGGATAAAAACCTCTTGATAGATTGACCAACTAATCTCTCCCTGATCTCTTCTTTTCGAGAGTCGATTTTGGTCAAAAGGCATATGGGGTATGAAGTGTTTTGGCTTCAGAGGCACATAGATAAATTCTAACAAAATATCTACAGCTCCACCGGTAAAATTCACTAACCTGAAATTATTAGATTTGAAGAATTGAACAAAGCTTAATTTTGGTAACTTTGATACATTGCCAACATAAATATATCCCCAAAAATGAAGACAATTTAAAAATCCTCCCGAATTTTGTGAATATATTTTGCTTAATTAATCTAGGAAGTTTATTTATAAGGTTCCCCGGCCCTTTTTTGTTCTTCCTGCATCCTTCAAATTGATCAAATGTGATCAATATATTTTGCGTAATTTAACAATTTCTATTTTCCTTTGTAATTGAGTTGATCGAGTTGCCGCTACCTACGATTTATTGCATAGAATGTCTTCTTTTTTTTCTCAATTTCTCATATTTGTTTCTACATTGATTGCAACTTTAATATTGTATGCATAATTGCATATGATGCAATTCCAAAACAATAAACAACATTTGGGAGAGTAGTGGGTGCATTTTCTTTGGATATATAGAACACGTACATACTTAATTGGGATGAATAGCCAGCTAAGATTATAATTAATGTCTGCTTAATTTCTTTTTAATTATGAAATAGGGATGGTGGCTACACGTAGGGGCTATGCTAATTTTATTAAGTATTAAGATACACACACACAATACAAAGGGTAAAAATGACTATTTTAATTATTGTTCAAATTTTTTATATTATGATTTATGAAGGCTATAAAGAGAAAATGGGGGTTGTATTTAGAATTACTCAAGTGTAATTTACCCAATTCTATATTTAGAATGGTACTTCAATGAACATAAAGTCTGAAAGAGAAGAAAGATCAACCGATCGGTCGAGATTAACTTAATTATACATGCAAATGTTGCGATTCCCAGATATTCTTGATATATTTTGTAATTTTATGATGAGATATGTAATATTTAGAAGGTTTTGAACAATAAAAATTGAATCTTGAAAAAAAGAAATGGGGGAAGATATCGAACAACCTGACAGAGAAAAGAAGCAGAAATAGGGAGAATTTTAGAATAATTTCATTCTTAGTCATTCCATTAAATTACATGGTATATATACTGTGACGCCCGAGGCTGAAACATAGAGTGATCGTCGGTGCAAAGGTACGGACAAAGAGCGACTTCTGTCAAACTTCCAAGCGAAGGGGCACATGAATGAACTGAATCTATCTGAAAGAGAAGGATTCTAAGGCTATATAAGAATTAGACTGTATAGTCGATGAGCTCATACCACAATGTGCATCTTTTTTTCCGACACCCGTTCAATCAGAACTCCAAAATTAAGCGTGCTTGACCTGGGGCAATAGTGGGATGGGTGACGATGGGTGATACCCTGAGAAGTTTTGGAAGTTTTCTCAAGGAGCGTGCGAAGTTTGTGGGACAACTGACAGAGTACGGTGAAAAGACTTGTAAGTTGTGGAAAGACTTGTATTAGTTTGTGAGGACAGCTAGCGGTCCCCTTGGAATGTTTTATTGTATTAGTTTGTATTTGTGGGGATAACTAGCGGTCCCCTAGAAAGTTGTGGAAATACTTATATTAGTTTGTGGGGACTGCTAGGGATGTTTTTTCAGGGAGTGTGAGGAAGTTATGGAAAGACTTGTATTAGTTTGTGGGGATAGCTAGCGGTCCCCCTGGGATATTTTCTCAGGGAGCGTGCGAGTGAGTACAAAGTATGGGAATATGTGAGTGAGTATAAAGTACGCCAGAAAAACTTACATTAGTTTGTGGGGACAGTTGTCAGTATTAGTTTGTATTTTTGGGTATAGCTAGCGGTCCCCTAGAAAGTCGTGGAAATACTTATATTAGTTTGTTGGGACAGCTAGTAGTCCCCCTGGGATGTTTTTTCAGGGAGCGTGAGGAAGTTGTGGAAAGACTTGTATTAGTTTGTGGGGACAGCTAGCGGTCCCCCTGGAATATTTTCTCAGGGAGCGTGCAAGTGAGTACAAAGTACGGGAATATGCGAGTGAGTATAAAGTACGCTAGAAAAACTTATATTAGTTTGTGGAGATAGCTGTCAGTCCGGTAGTTGGGTCGTTACATATACCTACACGAAAAAAATTAAAATCAACCCTAAACACAATGAACCTCACTAAAAAGACGAATGGACCACTTTTTAGAAATTAACACAATTAATAAATAAACACTCAAAACCTATTTACTTAAACTGGTCGCTTCTTCACTTCCACCACCAATTTCCCCAAATTATAGAATCAATTGATTTAGGACATTTCACATTTTCTCCTCCGCCACAACCTCTCACCTGCTGCCAAACCTCCTCAATCATGCACACAACAGCAAATCTATATCTTTTGAGCTATCAGTTTCAGACAACGATCATATTTCAGACCATACATAAGACATTTTTTGAGAAAAATTAAATCATACACATGAATGACGACTTTGATGGGGGAGGATTTTAGATTTGTGCTTTAATATTATCGTAGGCGTGATAGTTGGACAGCAATAATTACATGATTTGGACTCGTGGGGTATATATAACCATAAAGCATTCCATCTACTTCTCATTTAATTTCAAAATGGAACGAAGTCATAAATTTCAATGAAACGTAATAAAATAATCTACTTTAATTTAATTAGTTTGATTCTGAAATGGAAAATTAGTTCAGTTTAGTTTGCTGCTGAAACTAAATCACTATAATTCCTTATTTTTCGAATCAAAATTCTATAATCTTAATAAACCAATAATAGCAACTTTTAATTTTATCTATGTCTTCTCACAGTCATCTATCTTTTTAATTTATTTATTTATTTTTATCTTCTAATTTCAGGTTAGACCAACCTGACGGCCCCAACCCAAATCTAGAGGGCCCACTTAGCTAATTGCTTCAAATTAGATTATGAGATTAGTGGAAAATTAAATAAATTGGTGTGAGACTGTTTTACGGGTCAAATCGGTAGAATGGGCGAGGATTCAAATTCAAGCTCATCTTAAATTACATTATTATAATTTTATTGATATTTGATTATATTTAGATCTGGGTCATGACCTGTCTTACAAATCGGGTCTCACACAAAACTCCCAAAAAATTTAATAAAGGCCAATATCAAGAATAATCAGTTAGTCTCTTCTATTTAGATGGTATTTCATATATGATGTATATAAATTGTTGTATGTATATATGTAAGATTAAAAAATTTGTATAAGACGATCGAACGGGTCTCATTTCATTAGACGAGTCAAATTAACTCAAAATTTTGTTCCAAATTCAGATCCAACAAAAAAAAAGGCTCGAGCATGAGATTCACGCGCGGCGCATGAGCTCGCGAGCCAACACCGTCCCCCATTTTTTTTGTTTTCATCGTTTGACTTTCTTTTTTTTTTAATTTTTTTCACCATAATTAATTATTGAATGTAGAACACGTGGATTTGTGCACTGCGCGAAACGACAGATAAAGTAAATTAATTTAATTTAATTTTATGATTCAATAATTCTATTATATGGTATATATTTATTTTAAAAAAATTAATTATCGAGCACATGATACGAGTTCACGCGTTAATTTCAGATGAATGCACTGCGTGAAGTATCAGATGAAAAAATAAATTAATCTAAAAAAATTATATGGTTATAAACAATAGCGTGCCTAGCCTACAGAGATGTTAGGTATCTTAATTTTATTATAATAATTATGAACTGAAATAGCTGTCATCAAATCAATGGCTGCTTCCTATCCACATCAGATGAGATGCGATCATTTATTATGGGGCTCCGACTAGTCCAACTTAAAAATGCAAAAAATATAAAATTGCTAAAAGAGAATAACAAAATATTTTTCTAATAATATTTATAACAACATTCGTTTTAGCAATATGAACTTTTTAAAGAAGTTACTGTATTCATACGAACCCATCAAGGATCATTGAACTCTGTATGGCTCATATTTCTAAAAAAATATGTTTTCTTATATAAAAGACACTTTGCAGTCTCATTTTAATCACAAAAATCCATTACTTATATACACACCAGATCCATGTGACATTTTCTATGCATTACTTGTGCCAAATGTTCATTTTTTTTAATTTATTATGATTTAATTAAATTCAAATTCTTTAGTTAGAGTTCATCAATTTCCAATTAAGATATATAAAAAAAATTAAAATAAAAAACTAGTTATGACAACCGCAATGTAATACGGTTGGGCACATGAGATTTAATCCTACTAAATGCATTAATTCCGAAAGTAAATGTATTCCCAATCTCCACATCCCCAACTTTAAAAACAAAAAATGATAAAAAAAAAATTCAATGGATGATGCAAGTGAATTAATTCACCTTATCTCTTGAATTCTTGATTTTAGCTTATAAAATTGTAAGGGGTTCATTTCATCTGCCATTGATAGAAGGTGCAAGTTGATTTCGACTCAAAACGCACATGGGCTACTTGCTTCATTCTGGAATTAAATCATTATTATTTCTTTCCGATATTGCGACCCACATTTTGGTAGTTGGCGCAGTCTGGTTAATGGGCTTTTAATTCTCCTGATTTTAACATTTTTCTCAAAAATAATTAAAATGGTAATTTTAATTCGTCATTTGGTATTATTTGCCTAATTAAGATATCATTACCACTTCAATTCTATTGATCGATGATTTTGTACAATTATTTCCTACAATTATGTTGCATTGCGGCCCAATTATGTTGAGATTACACGCCATTCTTTCGAACCATTTTCATCACTTCTTTTTATTATTTTCTCGAATTTATCGATTTTTTTAGTAAAGTTTTCTGCATCCCAAATATCCTTGGCTAACTTATTGCCCATTGAATAGAACCAAACCAGTTAACACTTACATAATTATGTTAAATACTTATTGATTAGCTTGAACTTGAGATCGATCTCATCAAATTTAAAAATGTTAAGCTTTTATTTTTATGCTTATCTAATTAATCGAGTAGTGACAAATTAATAACAAATGGGATTTAATTTGCACTCGTTTAGAGTGTCCTATTCAATTTAAGCTGAGTGCTATTTTTGAAAGACAAAAGACTTATGTTACACCTTATAACGGATCAAAAGACTTATGATAGACCGTCTAACGGTCCAATTATTTTTATTTTTATTTTTTTCACTTTTTCATATTTTTTCAATTTTTTATCTCTATTTTTATCTAAGGTGCGGGCTTGTGCACTGCACGAGAAGTCGGATAAAAATTAAATCAATCAAAAAAATTAAATATACATTTGTAAAAAATAAAAAGAAAAAGAAATTTAAAATTAGAAAAAACTGAAAAGAAAAGGGAAAGGAGATGGAGAACCACTGAAAATGAAAGATAAAAAAAAAATGAACGGAAAAAAAGAGAGGACCACTTTTCTGATTGAAATAAGATTGGTCTAACTGATGCTTTCTCAAATTAAATGAGATCTCTTCTTCATGAAACACACACTAATTAATTGGACTCATATCTGTTTTATCCAAACAGCACTGGAAGAGTTGCATAGATTTAACTCTCGAAGAATCCCAACCTCTTTTACATAAAATTAGGTTTATGAAGAAAAAAAACACACACTATAAATATGACATCTAACTCATGATGAGTCATATATAATAAATTGAAGGGGGCCCAAACTATGAATCAGTTGCTCAAAAACATTTGACTCTTCTACTATAAATTTTCTTTCACTACTTTGGAAATTATTCAGTTTTAACTCTTCTCATTTCGTCAACTCTGCCCAAACCGTCCCTTAAATTAAAGTTAAAAAAAAAAAAATCTTCCTAAACCAAATTAAAATGAAGGCTGAATCCAATGGATTTCACGCTTCCACAAGGTATTCATTGGTCTTTAAACTACTGCAATTTCTTCCAAATCTTTAATTTGAAGTAATAATTAGAGTTTATATATATTCTATTTTTTCTCATTCGCTCACTCACACAAACACATGTAAACAAGTTTAATGCATGCATATTATTTAATTTTATGTAATTTGATGTTTATAGAACGATTTCTTTTCGAATTGTAGATTAGAAGGCAAAGTTGCCATAATCACCGGCGGCGCGAGCGGCTTCGGCGAGAGTACGGCGAGGCTCTTCGCCCGCCACGGCGCGAGAGTGGTGATTGCCGACGTGCAAGACGATCGCGGCCACTCTCTCTGCAGCGACATTAATCTCCCCAAACAAACCTCGTACGTGCATTGCGACGTCACCAGCGACGCCGATGTGAAGAACGCCGTCGACCTCGCCGTGTCTAAGTACGGCGGCCTCGACATCATGTTCAACAACGCCGGCATCCCCGGAAACCTAGACTTCGCCATCGCCGATGCCGACAACGACAATTTCAAGCGGGTTTTCGACGTTAACGTATACGGGTCGTTCCTCGGCGCCAAGCACGCGGCGAGGGTGATGATTCCGGCGAGGAAGGGGGTAATCTTGTTCACGTCGAGCATCGCATCGGTGGTCGCCGGAGAGTCGCCGCACTCGTACACGGTGTCGAAGCACGCGGTGGTGGGGCTGATGAAGAACCTCTGCGTGGAGCTGGGGAAGTACGGGATAAGGGTGAACTCTATATCCCCTTGCGCGGTGGCGACGCCGCTGCTAACGGGGACGATGGGGGTGGATAAGGCGGTGGTGGAGGACATTATATGCACGTCGGCGAACTTGAAAGGGGCGGTGCCGACGGCGGAGGACGTGGCGGAGGCTGCCGTGTATTTGGGGAGTGATGAATCAAAGTTTGTTAGCGGAGTGAATCTAGTGGTGGATGGAGGTTACAGCACCACCAACCAGAGTTATAGTAGGGTTATCAAGACTGTGTTTGGCCCCTAAAACTAAAATCCAGATGAGATCCTTTGCTCCAATTTCTCTATGTATAATTATGCGTTTTTAATCTTTAATAGAATAATAATAGCTAATGTAATTGGTTGTGTAATAAACTTTCGTATTCCATCCCAGGTGAGATTTCTGATTTTTTTCCCTAATATATATATATGTAAAAGTGCTAGTTGAAATTTAATGCATGATTCCTGTTTTTTTTAAGCAATTTCAATTTATGTTAATTAAATATTTTTACTTTTAGTTTTGAGTTGGAAAAGGAAGGAGAATTTGGAGATTGAATAGTGAACTACAATATAAACTATAATATCAGACATTTGTCACCTTGCTCTTGAATTTTGATGTTTTGTATGAGCTCAGACAATGGTCCATATTGAAGTCCTTCATAGCGTACTTAGTAGAATGCATGTATGTTGATTCTATATTCACTGCATATTAATTCAGGTCTATGAGCCTTTAATTGAAAACGAATGAGCTGTAATGATTCAATAAAATTAATTATTGATGATCATTTAAGCTTTGCAAATTATTGACTTATTTGAATTGCTAAATACTCCAATATAAAATATAATATACAATATATCTATATATAGGGAGTGGTTCCAGAGAAAATTAACCCTGGTGTGAGAACTAATTAAGAACCAATCCACACCCTTCAATTTTAAGATTGGATGGTCTAGATTTGGTAAAAAATAAAACGGTAGCATAGCTATAAATAAAAGGAACATAAGAAAAATACGGTGATATTTTTGTAATTTTGTCAATATTAAGGTCAAAATAAAAAAAAATGAATTTTCTAGGCACGTGCTAACAAAGTTAGAATCATATGCTAAAAATAGACATTGACGATGCTAATATAAGCATTGATAATGCTAACATTAACATCGATGATAGTAACATTATGAGACTTTTTAGCATTCTTTCATGATGAATTCGTAATTTCATTTTGTTTTGTTAGCATTGGGAAACTTCTAGGAATTGAACAAGTAAAACCTAGCCTGTGAACAACGATATTGGAACTGTTTAATGTAGCTATACATTTTGTATTATTTTCATTATTGTTCACCAATTTTAGCATTATCATAGCTAATATTAGCATTAGTAGAAAAATTTGTCATGAACATTAAAATCAACCATGGACAATGTTGTTAGAATTTTATTGTATTAGCATTATCGTTCGGTAGTGTTAGTTTTATTATTGCCCATTTTTGCATTATCATAACTAATGTTAACACTAGCAGAAAAAATTACCAGAAAGATTATAAAACAACCATGAATATCGTTGTTATAATTTTTTTTTTTGGGATGTTGAGGATAACCCGCAGCCGCTAACGTGGTGCGCACTGGGTAAACCCCGCCCCTGTGTAATAGCCTGCAAACCTACACAGGGGAGGTAAACCACACTTGGCAAGCCAGGTGTGACAGGCTCACACCTAGTGGTGTTGGTGGTAGGTCAAACTTGAGACCTTTGGCCTCAAGAAACACCACTCCACCACTAGGCCATCCCCAAGGGGACGTTGTTAGAATTTTATTGTATTGGCAGTCGATGGTGTTAGCATTATCATTGCTATTGTTAACGCTAGTATTAGAAAAATATGATATACATAAGGTGAAAGTAACAACACAGATGAAATTATGTTTAACATTGATATATGCAAATTTGAACAGACGAATTTTTAAATGGTAGTATTATCATATCGTATCATTTATATACTGCTAAAGTTGAGCACATTGTAGCATTCAACTTTAATAAAAAACATGGATTTGACATATATATTAGTATTTTAATGACATACATGATATTGAAATAATAATGTCAATTGAGAAGCATTACGACAATTGTTCAAAAAGTTAGAAATTTGATACATATAAGAATTGTTTCATTCATCATCATCATCTTCCATTAAAGGCCTTTAACACTGATTGAGATGTCTTTTGAACATGATTGGAAGTAGAGGTTTGCTTCTGAAATGTTCATCTCCCTATGGATGTTACTTCAAAGATGTTTTACAATCAGGTATATAAAATTTAGACAGCTGATAAACCCTTGTTTTTCAATGGTTTTCATGTATTTTGAAGTCTAGTTGGATGGTATTTGATGAGCATTGCATGTAAGAATTAACAAGTTGTGCATAGTTGTCCATATTTTGTGCAGTGTCACGTTGTTGCTCATATTGAAGGGATTTAGTGCCAAATATTTTATGAGATGAATTTGAGCTTGAAAAGTGCCTACAAAGATAGAGGATTGAGTGAGGAGCGCGCTGCAACTTGAATCGGATCAATTGGATGAGAAACGAGTGAGAACGGAGCAAAACGGTGGAGAGTGTCGGGCGGCGAAGATGGCGCACGGCCTGTGCGCCAAGAATCCTTATTGCACATACCGTGCGGGTCCTTAAGAAACTAGATCAGTGACTTACGCGCGGCCCGTGCACGAGAAATCCCTTAGCGCACGGACCGTGCGCCGTGAGGCGGTTTGAGGCGGATTTTTCTCTCTTTCCTTGTTCGACTCCAATACCTATCCAAACTCGATCCAACTATTTAATGCTTCTTTGAGCACGAAAATTAAACAACTTTTATGCTATAGAGAGAGCAGAGAACATTTTGGAGAAGACAGAGAAGAGACCATCGAGAGATTGAAGAAGCACATCATAGACTAAGTTTATTTTATGCTTTATTCAATTAGAATTGTCATGTTAAATGCTTTTGTTTATTTATTTCCTTTGGATTTTGAATATAACATGAGCAGTTAAATTCTTTGAGATCCTAGAGTTGTTGAATATTGATGGATTTATGATTTGACGTAATTTATTGTTCCGTTCTATATCTTGTTTATGCATCCTTGTTTATTGTTGTCTTGTGTGGATGAACTGATCAACATTTACACATGTGTAGTTAATTTATTATTCATTCGAGAGAGGTTAATAGATTAACGGATTGGGATTTCATAACACGAGTTTGCTAGATCGAGAGATTGGTAGGTGTCATGATGAGAATAAATCTGAGGTACTAATTGGAGTTAGTAATAATTCGAGATCGAGAGATAAGAATTAGAATCTAATCTACGTCTAGAACTTATTCGAGAGAGAGGGCCTAGATAATTTAGTGATTCTCCTACAAGATTTAGAATTAAATTGGTTTAATAAATTATCTAAGAATCGGAAAATCCATTTAGCATCAACACCATAGGATCCGTTTCTTCATCTGTTTATCCAGTTTTCTGTGCTTGATTTTATTTATTTATTTTACAGCATTTAGTTAAGTAAAATCAAACTCTTAATTTGGTTCTCTAGATAAGGTGAAACAACCGAATTGGGTAATTAGCTGCTTTGCATTGACAGTCTCTATGGATACGACCTTGCTCACCATTATTTTGCTATAATTTACCTCGTACATTTGCGAGTAGTATTTTAGGTGAAATAAAATACCGATCAACAGCCTAGGAGAAATTGCTATAGTGGTATCAATACAATCTGCATATTAAATAAGATAAAAAAATTAAAATATAAAAATAGTGGTAATGCTAAAACTAGATATAGTAATGCTAAAACTAATCATATAGTATTTCTAATAAATTGTTCATCAAGTCATTACTCGGATAACAAACTATTTAAATATTGGTGACATGCTGTTTTTACAATGCTAATAATTTATTTTGTAATGCTAATGAGACGTATTGTAATGCTAATAAATTCTGACAAATTAATAATCATAGTAATGATAATATATTATTTGATAGTGCTAAAACTAATCATAGTGATGCTAATAAATTGTCCAGCATGTCAATACTCTGATAACAAGCTATTTTTATAATGCTGACATGTTGTTTTTATAATGCTAATAAGAATTTTTCTAATGCTAATGAGACGTACTATAATGCTAACAAATTCTGACAAGTAACACATGTGTATAGTAATGCAGAAACACAATTTGCAGAAAATCAATAGACAAAAAATACAAATTCTAAACCTCTAATAATATGTTTTAGACACTGACATACGCCATCAACAATACAAAGAACTGAAAACATTTGTTAATAATGAAAGTTGAAAAGATCAACTTAAGAAACTACATATAACACAAATTCTGAATCACTAATAATAATAATAATAATAATAATAATAGAAGAAGAAGAAGAAGAAAAAGAAGAAGACACACATACACAAAGTAATAAAAGAGAGAAAGATAGAGCAAACCCACAAGAGAGAGAGAGAGAGAGGCCGTGAAGGAAGATGAACAAATATTACTTTCAATTTGATCTAGGTGATCTTCAATTTGAATTCAATCTAACAGAAAAAGTGTCATTCTATAATTTCGAGACAAACGATTTACATTTTTCTTACATTCAAACATCTATATTTAACTCATTTAATGTATTCACATGCACGAGAGTTTATTAGATAATTCAATTAATTTATTAATTTGTGTGCATTCATTCATTCAGAATGATATTTGAATAAAAACGGAAGGTGTATTAAATAGCAAACATAGGCACACATGCTGTGACATGCATGATATTGGTGCTCACTGCTCACTAGCTAGCTAGTGTACATGAATGACATGCACGCAACACATGCATATATATGTATAATGTGTGTGTGTGTGTATATATATGCTGAATTCCATAACATGTTAATTTCCATTAGCATTAAATAGATATTGACTTTGTAACCACATACCCAAATACTAAATATAGAATTATAATTTAATTTACAAGTTTTTCTCTTTTCTTTTTCGTATTGAGTTTTAGAAGTTGCTTTGAAATGATGCTCTGCATTGACATTTTGTTGCCGTATCAGAATTAACGTCATCTACCACAAACGAAATAGATTATATGAATTTTACCCTTTTATTAAGGGTGTTTCTAAATACACCACTGATTTTTCATTATACACCACTATTAAAATTAATTTAAAATTAATTAATTATTAAATTATTTAAATACCTTTTTGTTTTTATGTTCCCTTTTCTTTTTTCATATCTTATCTTACCTATTCTTCGTCTACTTCCGGCAATGGCAGACGGTTCTTCACCTATAATCCGGCCACCTCCATAACCCCAAAAAAATTTAGGAAATTTATTTATTCACCGGAAACCTAAACTAACCCAAGCCCAAGCGTTTATTCACCGCACAGATCTATCTGCCAATGATGAAGACGCATCGATGAGTGTAGTTTGAAAACTTTTCACAGGAGACATCGAAGAAACAAATTCGAGCATGGAACTATGGTTCGAAAATATTTTTTCGAAGCTCTTAATCATTTTTCAAAATAAATTCTAACAAGAGTCCTTCATAAAATTTAGTTCTCGATGGCGGCGGATTGCAACGAAGCGGAGGAGGGCGATGACAACGAATTTATCATTCGGGAGAGAGGGAGAAGTCGACAACGCACAAGGGATTTCTCATTTGGGAAGAGAGGGGAAGATACGAGGCAATAGATTTTTTATAATTGGAGAAGACAATGAGGGCTGAAACACCAGACCATTCTCTGCTGCAATTTTTTTTTTTGTTCTTTTTTAATTGATTAGTATTGTTTCTTTTAATTAAAGGGTAAGAGTAGGAAAAAATGTGGTGTATAAAGAAAAAATACTAATTTTTTTTTTATATGGTGGTGTATGTAGTAAAAGTGGTGTATATTGAAAAAATAGTGGTGTGAATAGCAACACCCTTTATTAATAAATTTGAATATATATATATATATATAGCTAATTAATAATAAATGTGTTGCCAAAAATAGTTTTCTCGTCTAAAGTCATTTTTTATTTTGGAAATTAATTTTTTATTATTAAATTCAATCTACTAATTGAGTAATATTTTATTAGTACGTACGTAGTTATAAATTACTTTATCAAAAGCTTCACATAATTTCTTTGAATGTCGTATAATATAGCAACCTATATATTTTCTTCATTATTACAATCAAATTTAAATTTCAATATTAGGATTGAATCGTCATTTTTTACGGTTTTTTTTTGTTGAGCTTAATCTCAATAGCTATTAATGACAAATATATACTATAATAACTCAAAAAATGAACAGTGAGAAATTTTCTATACTTCCCAATAATTATAATTTTTTTGTTATAATAATTTTATAATTTTTTTATAATTATTATTTAAAACAAATAAAATTATTTATATTTCATACGTGCATTGCAAGAGTGATACTCTATTCTGTGTATGTGTGTGTATTAAAGAAGTGTCTAGAATTACAACTTTCAAACATTGGTGCTTAAAAATATTATTAAATCACCTAAAAATACATTCTAAAATTAAATAAAATAGAACGAGTAGGGGACAAAAGAGGACAAAAGTACCAATTTTTTTGAGAAGAAAATAGTACAAAGAGTAGCATTGTTAAGGCTGCAAGCCTGCAAACGTTTTAAATTTAGGGTGACCGAACAAAATTTGAACATTAGTGTCGGCAGCTTTGAATTGGATTGGGATATGTTTTTCACAGAAATTCTTGTATACACTAACACACACTACTACATCTGTCATAATAGATGTATTGGGACACTTTCATGTGTACTAATAGATCTATTAGCCATTATGACACATGGAAGTGTCACAATACATTTATTGTGACAGATGTGCCACTACCTCAACATGCGTACAAGAATTTCCCTGTTTTTCACTTAGGATCCTCTCTTCATTCTATCCTCAATTACATGACTTACATCCTTGTTGCATAACTACATTATTTTAATTTTTTCTTTTTTTTTTTAATTTCAATTTATTCTGATTTAGTTTAATTTTAAATTTTCATTTATGGTGCATCCTTCTCAATATTTTTTCAAGCCTCGGGACTCGTCTAAATCGTTTGTAAGCCTGTGATAAAAAGTGTACGTATATATATAAGATTTGTTTAAAAATATTAAAATACGTACTATTTCAAGATTGACGGTGTATATATGAGCATTATCAAAATGTTTTTTTAAAATGTATTTATGAAAATACGTTTAGGAACTTAATTTAATCGGCACGCTTCTTCGACCAGTTAAGTTGAGAAAACATGAGATGTTTGTATATTCTTCAAGATACAGGAATATATGTAGACTAATTAAATCTTGAATAAAAAGAAATATATACGAATGCAATTCACATAGGGGCTACAAAAACTTTTTTCATCTATATTATGTTTTAGACGACATTTGCGTAAGATGGTGGCACGGTCTAAACTCGGAAAGCCGGATGATTCAAGTATGTACTTGTGAACTTAAACATAATACAGTGTATACTTTTGTAAAAGGTTAATGTATACCGTCATATTTTACTACATATGTATTGAATAGATTATTATTATTATTATTTTAAAGTAGAGTTGGACTTATGTGCACAAGTTGTATATATACAACTATATCAAACGATGCCTAATTATTATATATTTTAAAGTAGAGCTGGACTTATGTGCACAAAGTGTATATATGCACATATATCAGGTGGCCCGTGACTGTCACGCATCCGATCCATCTTTCTTTTATTTTTTATTATTTCCCCCCCAAAAATATTTATTCTTTAAAATCAAATGGATTATCTTAATTTTTTATGTTAGAAAACTCGTGCAATGTACTCGTCCGACACCAATGCATTGGGGTTGTGCATTGCACTTGATAATTAAATTTCTTGAAATAAATATATATCTTACAATGAAATTAGTGAACCCTAAATTAAAAGTGAATTAATTTATTTATTTTTTCAATTCGGCGACTAGCGCGTTGTATTCACCCGATGCTAACGCGTGGGCTCATGTTGAAATAAATATAAACATTAAAATGAAACTAGTGAAGCCTAAAATAAAACTGAATTAATTTAATTTGTTTTATCCGGCGACTCATGCAGTGCACTCGTCCAATGTTAATGTGTGGCTCGTGCTCTATACTAGATAATAATGTTTTTCAAATCAAATATAGGCATTAATTAAGATTAATAAACCTTAAAAAACTCAAAATAAATTAACCCCTAAAAATCTAAAAAAAACATTTTAAAAAAAAACACTAAAAAAACCCTTAACCCTAAAAAAACATAACTACTAAACTCTAAATATTAATTGGAATGAAAAAAAAATTACAATTTGAACTAAATAAACTCATATAAGATAACTAGCAAATATGATAGTTTTAAGAATACGAGTGATACTTTTAGAATTTTGAGCGGTATTTTTTAGTACTATGGTTGATATTGATTTTGACTTCTTCTTTTTTTACGGGTTGATCCGTGAATTTTCCCCGCCCGTCTAAGATAAGCTTATATACACTTGGGGCTCATTTGGTTGATAGGAAAATAAAACTGTCTGAGAATATTATTTTTAGGAATTTGATTCTGATGAAATTGACCGCTACAAATTATTTATCCCGTGTTTGGAACATGATAAAGAAATTATCAAAATCCTCATTTTAGTATTTTTTAAATCAAAGTAATCAAGTAGGTTTATTAAGATAATTTAATAATATTTCATAACTATACGAGTTCGACTATCATTCTCTTCCTCCAATTAAAAAAAAAAGAATTAAGAAAATAAATAAATAAAGATAAATGAATTATATATATATATATATATATATATTTGCATAAATACAAACCATTGGCTATAAAAAAATAATTGCATTAATTTACAAAAATTATTATTATTATTATTATTATTATTATTATTATTATTATTATTATTATTATTATTATTATTATTATTATTATTATTATTATTATTTGGTCTACATCATTCAAAAATAAATTGTTACTAATTACAAATTTTATTGTTAATTCGGAAGTCCAATTGCTCATTATTTTGAGTTTGTCATTTCTCTCTTACCAATTACAAAAATAAATAAATATGATAATCAAATTTTAGTAGGATTTTTATTTTTTCAACTTTGTAATTATAAAATCTTCATAATAAAAAACTAATAATAATCCACAAAAAGAATTAAAATTAAAATATATTTTCAAACTTTTCTATTTTTTTATTAAAAAATTATAAATACAATTTTAATAATAAAAAAAATAATGGATGAAAAAAATCGAATAAAAAAAATGGTCTAACATAAAATTCATTGGGGCAAGTAATCAGAATACCTATTCGAAGTAGGTATTTAGAATCTAAGAAAGTTGTAATAGTTTCCTCATTTTGAGGATTTTGATTACTTTCTAAAATTCTCAAAAATTAAACCAAACACAAAAATCTAAAAATAATAAGTAAATTATTTTACAAGGCTACATTCATGGCCAACCAAATGAGACCTTAATGTATGCAATTAGATGTTTGCCTTTAAAGTATTATTATTTGAATTTTGGTAAAAATATATCCAATCTATCTCAATTAATAATAAAAAGTGAATTGATAATATATACTCCCTCCGTCCCGATTATATAGTCTCTTTTCTACTCGCACGTAAATTAAAAATATTTATGAAAACAAGAAACAAAAGCTAAACTTCCAATTTTAACCTTATTTAATGAAAATTAATAAAACTTAAATTTTAGCTCAACTTTAATGTATTAATTTTTTGAAACAAAAAAATATACAATTAATGAAGTGCAAATACAATGAATATCAATATAATTGATCAAATTAAGTGCATGCAAATTAATTAAGTTGGTCAATTTTAATTAATGTTTCTCTCTTTTTTTGAAAAAATAACTTTCACAAACTTAAATGTTTAATTTTTAAAATTTTCAAAATCTTATAAGAGTATAATTGTACATTTCTATTAAAAATAATACTATTTATAATAATAAAACTATATAATTGGGACACCTCAAAATAGAAATGTGAACTATATAATCAAGGCGGGAAGTAGCTTTTTCAAAGTATTGATGATGCAATTAATTAAGATATTGACAAATATGCATAGCAAATCTTGAAAATTTGAAGATGGAATTCGACATTTATTGCTTCGCGTCAATCCAATTTAATTTGGAGAGTACTCACTCACAGATTTCGGGTCACCATCAGATATAAATGAGCACTAATTAATTAATACTGCATTTAGAAATACAGTTGTATTTCAGTACTATTTGAAGCACGCGTTTATTTATTTATTATTATTTTTTTTACAGAAATTCATATACATCTGAATTTTAAATGTATAATTGGATACAAGTATTCAAAAATCAAATAGCAAATGCTTTTTTAGCCAACATTGATAACTCATGCTTTTTTATTCAAATTTTCTCACAATGTCTTAAATACCCTTACTAAATGTGGGTCCAGTCAACAATTTCTTTTTGACTCAGTTTAGATTTTGAACAAAAACCAAATCGTGAGAATTTGGGGGCATATTTTCACGAGCCATTGAGTCAAAATATTCCTTTGACTGGAAAACATACACACGATACACACGGATCCCCTTCTTGATGTTTTCTCACGGTTAGACAAAAAAAAAACTGCTGTGACAATTTTTCTCACAGTTCATCGTCCAAATTTTCCTCACGATCCCTCTCAAAATTTTCCTCACGAGGCAGCCCTCTCTTGAAATTTTTTTTCACGAAACCGAACGCTTCTTCTCTGAATTTTCTGCACGAAAACAACAACAAACTCACGAAATCCCTCTCGTTCAATTTTCTGCACGAAATCAACAACAAACTCACGAGATCTTGAGCAATGGAGAATTTGGAGCCTTGGACTATCGAATTTCAATAGGTTAGGCTTCTAAACTTGAACTCAAACGATTTCATGTCGAATTTTCGTCAATTTGAATATGTGGAATTGGATGTGTTTTTTTCCCCAATTTAAATAAGATAATATGTTCGAATTTTAGGCTATTCATTATGAGAATATGTTTGAATGTTGGCAAGTTTCTGAAATATGTTGAATTTTATGGATTTTAAATCGTATTTTTGCCCTATGAATTCTGAAAAATATGGTGATATCGTGAGAATATTTACTCATGAAACCGACCTCGTGACAATATATACACACGAGAGCTCTTCTCGTGACAATTATTCTCACGAATTCTCCCTTTTCGTGTAAAAAAATCTGTGACAATATTTTGTCGCGAAAACTATTCTCGTGTAAATGTATTATCACGAGAACAAATCTCGTGATAATATATTGTCACGAAAACTAATCTCGTGATAATATATTGTCACGAAATATAATTTTTTTTTATAATTGTTTGTGCTTAGGTTTTTTATTTCATAATTAATTATTCTTCTCAATCATTGGTAAATTCTCAGCATGTAGGTATCTATAGCATGTCCAATTATTTTTAATTTAATTATATTTGTTTTATTTTTGCATTATTTATTGCTAATTTTTTGTATAATATTTGAAAAATAGCGTGATTGGGTGTGGAGAAGAGAGACTTTACAGAACATCACATGCGGGATCAATTTATACTGGAAGAACAATATGAGTGTAATTAGGGAGGTATTACACGTGATCAGTGGTGGGCCCGAACTATTCGAACAGTTTAGGAGAGAGTCGTGTTTTGGGCATCTGATAGATTTCGTGGGTGGAAACAATTGTAATAATGCTTTACACGCATTGTTGAGTAGGGAGGTGATTATTGATGGTGCAGAGGAGCACGAGGGTGTGGGTTGAAGGCAAGAGTGAATTCACGTAGCACAGTCGTCTTGCAGTCATCATTTTTCGTGAGTTTTCAATATTTATTTTAATCTAACAAGTCAATTGATCTTATAATTACGTTAATATTTTTTTGTTACAGTATAAGTTGGTGCAAGAGTATCATCTCATTCATCCGGACGATGAGGAATTCACGCAGACATACCCCAATTTTGATTATGCTTGGTGGGGATGGGATGATGAGTTGGTCGACATCGTCAGATGGGATCAGGTATTGACGGGTCCTTGGTGGCAGACGAATAGTGTAAGTGAACTTCATTAGAACCCATTTACGATACATGTGTCTTTTATGACTGTTTTATGTCTATTTGTATTTACAGATCATCACCGCTTGCCATGTTGATGGGCATTGGGTGACCGTTCGGATTCGTCTAGACGCATGGCGAGTGGAGTTGTATGATTTGTTGTTGTACACATGATGGATCCGACAGATGAGCCCACTTATTTGATGCGTGAGCACCAGCTCTGGCCATTGATGCACTTGATTCCTGGACTGCTGCGTCATCTTAGATATTGGGAGAGAGCTAGGCGTACTGAAATCTGCAGACCGTTGGAGTATTATAGAATGCCACTCATGTATCAGTTCAGGCAGACAGATAGTGTGAGTTGTGGTGTATTTTCTGCCATGCAAGCCGATCGATTGATTTCGTCGAAGAAATTCAACATGGATCCTACTCCGGATGACTTGGACACGTATCGGAAGCTTTTAGCTGTTAGGATATTCGGTCATTGTCAGAGGATAGCATGAGTAGAGCTTTGACTTATGGGTTGTACTAGAACTTTGACTATTGTTAATGTTTTCGTGTTAATTGATGTTTTCGTGTTAATTGATGTTTTCGTCGCAATTATTGTATTCGATACAACAAAAATGCTAAAAAAATCTAGTTTTCAATTATTGTCATAGGATCAGTTTTCGTGACAATAATTGTCACGAGATCCAGTTTTCGTGATAATAATTGTCACGAAAACTGATCCTGTGACAATTATTGTCACGAGATCATTGACTGAAAATTCAAAAATGTATTTGAATTTGGAATTAACCCTGTAACAATCATACCACATATTACACAACACAAATTCTCAAATCTTGTCACAAGCATATCACAACACAAATATCCTGGTGAGTCTAAGAATTTGCATCAAATCCGTTCAATCATAACACGCTCAAATTTAAGGTTGAATTCTATTCGGACACTTGCTCCTCAACTAAACGAGCTAAATCAACATCGGTTTTCAAAAGTCCTTTTAGTGTCCTCCTTGTCAATGACTTCGTCAAATAACTCAGTGTATAACTAACACTTTTTGGAGATGTCTCCATAAAATCGTGAATTTCTTCAACCAATTTATCACGAGATAAATTGTCAAATGGGAGGTGCACCAGCTGATCTTCACCATCCACATACTAAGATCTCTCTCATCTACCGCTATGTCGGACAACAATACGTTGCCAAGCCATCTGCAAATCAACAATAAACAGTAATTAAGGTAATTTTTAAAAAAAAATCTCGTGACAATATTGTCACGGTTCAGGTGATCTCGTGACAATATTGTCACGAAATGAATACTCTTGAAAATTTTCAAAAAAATATTATTGTCACGAAATGAATACATTTCGTGAGAATGTTTTATCACGAAATGTATTATTTTCGTGACAATAATTTTTTAGGCACGAGATGTGTTCTTCTCTTGACAATATTGTCACAGTTCATAGATTTCGTGAATATTGTCACGAAATCTATGAACTGTGACAATATCGTCACGAGAACACTGTCTAACCGAAAAAAAATTCGATGCTACTAATCTTTACAAAACATCAAAATCTTTAACATCACGTTAATCTACAACAAAATATCCTAATCTAAAACAATTTATGCATATAGGATCATTAAAAATTACAGAAACAAACATCTTATAACTTTAATAACTATTAAACATATTTATTATGAAATTAACATAAGTTACGGATAAATTGCTTAAAATTTTAAAAGGACTTTAAACCCAACTAATTCCAACAACTTGACGGTTATAAAAATTAAAAAACTCACCTCAAATTTCTTGGATGTGTGTTGTTGTTTCTGCAACAAAATTTTGAATGATTGGCGTGAGTTTTTTCAAAATGGTCGTGAATTGTTGTTCAACATGTTTTCTTGTTTATTGGATTAAATGCATGCAACTACATCCACCTACCTTTATTTAATTTGTCACCAGATTTTCATTTTTTTTAAAAAAAGGCCACACATGCTTCATTAAATAAATGAGAATAGAAATAGGAATTGTTCAAATGAGACAAAAAGGGCATATAAGACTTTTACACCACCTTTTAAATAGAAAAGCATGACTTTTCAAACTTGGTTAGAAAAGCATTTGTTATTCTAATTTTGACTACTTTAATTTTTAGCCCATTTTAAATGGTGCACGTTGTGAGTGACACACTGGATTACACCACATGATTATTGTCATTTTCCATTGATTGAAAATACGGATGTCCCGTTTTGGTTGGTTAGACATGTGCATTATTACGTGTAAATGTATAAATATAGACATAATAATAGTAATTGAAAAATAAAATAAGATATAAGAATAGTGAGTTATTTGAGCAATTTGGAGTATAAATATCTAAAATATTCTTATAACACATTTGTTCCCATACCCCAATCATTGTGTAAGTATACTTTTTACATTTTTTTAATAACTATACAATAAATGCACACACACCCAACATATGAAAATCAAGATTTCATGTATTTTAGAATTAAAAAGGATCGAAACTTAAAGATTGTATAACTTTTAATATTTTGAAATTAACATTATGATAATAACAATAATTTAAAAATGTACAACATTATTAGTGCATAACGATAACTTAAAAATTGAAAATAATCATAATCATAATATTATAATATAGAAAATAAGCATAATGATAGCGGAAAAAAAACATAACGATAGCATGTTCTGATTAATGTTTCCCTCTATCGTTATGCTTTGGTTTTATTTAATAAATGCATAACGATTATTATTTGTTAACAATATAATAAATGCATAACGATTCCAATAAATGTGAATCTAATGTATAACGATAATTTTTTTGTCTAAACCACAACGATTAATATTATAGTTGACGATTAATTATTTTTTTGCCTAAATATGTAGATAGATACTAGTTGGCCAACATTAAATGAAATTTTATACATTTTGCTTTCTTTTTTGGTCAAAATTAGGTAGGTAAAATGTATAAATATATATCCCGATAGGTAGGTATTAGTTGGCCCAAATTAAATGAAATTTAATGCATTTAATTTTGTGTAAGAGAGGTTGACTAGCCTCATATCCTTGAACTTATCATACATCTGTCTCACAATTGTCTTCTTGCCCTCAAATAATTGGTAATAGACGCCTCTGGACGGAATGGGATGGCCATATTGGGATCGAAATTCGATATGCCAAACCGTAAGCCCGACACCAATGCATACTCGGAAGGCCCAAAGGGTAGCATGGATCCATTGAGATAGAACCAACACTCACAACCCTCACGTGTAGGATCCTGTGCGCGCATCTCACGACAGATCAAGACATACAAGGCCTTGCGTGCTATACTACCCCCTAAAATTCAGAAAATATCCAAAGCATCCAGATCTAAACATTTGGATCGTACCCTCACCACCAAAATGATCTAACACCTCTCTAATTTTCTCAAATAACTCCATCTTCACATAAGTCATCACATTCGTCTTCAATCTTTGGAGAGGGCGTTTAATCCACTCATCTAAAATTTACAATAGAACATTAGATAATTATAAATTATTATTATGTTAATTTTAAATTTTAAGCTATGAAACTGTCAATTATTATTCTAATTTTATACTAATAATATTATTAAATTTTTTTAATTAGCTAGAATGAATTATATTAAAATAAAACTATTGTAATTTATTTCGGTTCATTAATAAATTTTTTAATAATAAATGGTGTAATTTATCATTGTATTAAGGCATACCGAAAAGGCTTATGTGAGGCATAACGAAAAGGCTTAAATTATAATTAATACATAACGATAAAATAACACATAACATTTGAGCTTGTACGTAATGATTATATTAAATATAATTAAATTTAATTTAATTTTACTTAAGGCATAATGAAAAGGGTTACAATTATAATTAAGACATAACAATAAAGTATGACATAACGATTAAGGCATAAATAAATTATAATGATAAGTATGACATAACGATTAAGGCATAATTAAGGAATAATGATAATAAAAATGCACAACGATAGTAAAAAAATGCATAACGATAGTAAAAAATGCATAACGGTAACAACAAAACACAACTATATCGTTACCATAGCACAATATATATAGTTATGCACAATATCTATCATTAAAGCATATAAACACAAACATTAAAGCACAATATATATCGTTATGCTAGATCCGAACACATTAACATTATTGTTATACGATAAAAAAAACTATCGTTACGATATGAACAACTATCGTTATCGGGTAAATAACTATTGTTAAGCAAGATCTGGAAATATTACCACTACCGTTATGGTTTAACGACTATTGTTATGGCATAACAATTGAGTTCGTTCGGTTATGGTATATACACACACTATCGTTATTGGATAAAAACTAACCTCTCTCGGTTCAGATGAGTTACTTTGTGCTTGATTTTGTTCATCCACTGATGCCGTCATTTTGTTAGTCTTCACAGTTTCCCGACGATGTGTGTTAATGATATTTTTTTTAGTTTTCCGACGAAGTGATTTGAAGAGAAGAGAGTGCGAGGAAAACTGTGTTGGGGGAGGGGTTAAAGTTTATTTTTCGTTTGAGATATGAATCAGATTTTATTCCCTATTATTAAAATGTTGAAAGTACAAACTGTCATACACTTTTCAGAAAAAGATTTTTTTATTCTGATTTTGTGGGCCAAAGGGTTTAAATATAGTACAAATTGTCCAAATAATTTCTATGCATTAAACCTTGCCTAATTACCCAAATTTCAAAATTAAATTATCTAGATAAACTTTTTCCTCCATTATTATTGTCATATAATAACTCTTTTTCCACGGCATATTTTATTTTATAACTTGACTAGTATTACACCCGTGCGATATACGGTTAGGATATATAAATTTTGATAAATATTTTGTACAAATAAAATAATTGATTTATATTTAAACAATCAATAAAAACAATCAGAATAATCCGATAAATCTTTCCACGATATAATTGAAGAACAATTATAAATGGATGTGCGATTTTGTCCTCAAATCAGTGCCTTCGGCCACCTAAAGAGTACAATTGATATGTTGTCCCCATAAAATGATAAAAAAAAACAACCAATTAACAAAATACCTAAATAATAGGGAGGAAAAAATAATAAAATATACTCAAGGTCAAAGTGGGACAAATACAAGCTTTGTAGGATGTCAATTTGGAATGCCTTTCAAGTTTACACATAATTTAATTTCTATATTGACAATAATGAGATTAAGCAACAATACAAATATATTACGTAAAAGAAATATTGTACTTTAATTTTACACAACTTAACATATTTACATTTTTTATTACAATTATAGCACGTAGGTATTGAGTTTTGAAATGATTATAATTGTATCATAATATTTATATAAATGCACACATGATACTAACAATCATTATTTTTTTAATATTAAAAAAAGTAATTATGTTTGGCAAAGGGAATAAACTTAAATTAAAAATGACTTTAAAATTGTAATATAAATTTTTGGAAAACAAACTAAATTAATAGGTTGTGAAAAACCTATGTAAATAACGTTCGTTGTACATAAAATGTTGATATTGTCTTTATCACATTAATATTTTCAAACCACTGTGAATTCGTACTCTGGAAACGACACCTTAAAGGTATCCATGAGATAATATTGGTGTTTTAAGGAAAAGTCCCACATGTGATAGAGATTGTTCTTGACTTTTATTGGTTGTCATTGCATACGAAACAATGAGAGTGAATTGTGCTCATTTAAAACTGAATGGGAGGCGTGGATGTAACAGAGTAAGTTACATTCTAGAAATCAATACATTTTGTCATGAATTACTTACATCCAGTATCTTAGCTTCCAGAGTGGTCAACGTTTCTTAATAATATAATTGGAGTCCTAAACTTCATATTCATTTTGTGGTTTGGCAAAACCTAAAAACTTTAACTCATTAAAAAAAATCGAATAAAAAAAATGGTCTAACATAAAATTCATTGGGGCAAGTAATCAGAATACCTATTCGAAGTAGGTATTTAGAATCTAAGAAAGTTGTAATAGTTTCCTCATTTTGAGGATTTTGATTACTTTCTAAAATTCTCAAAAATTAAACCAAACACAAAAATCTAAAAATAATAAGTAAATTATTTTACAAGGCTACATTCATGGCCAACCAAATGAGACCTTAATGTATGCAATTAGATGTTTGCCTTTAAAGTATTATTATTTGAATTTTGGTAAAAATATATCCAATCTATCTCAATTAATAATAAAAAGTGAATTGATAATATATACTCCCTCCGTCCCGATTATATAGTCTCTTTTCTACTCGCACGTAAATTAAAAATATTTATGAAAACAAGAAACAAAAGCTAAACTTCCAATTTTAACCTTATTTAATGAAAATTAATAAAACTTAAATTTTAGCTCAACTTTAATGTATTAATTTTTTGAAACAAAAAAATATACAATTAATGAAGTGCAAATACAATGAATATCAATATAATTGATCAAATTAAGTGCATGCAAATTAATTAAGTTGGTCAATTTTAATTAATGTTTCTCTCTTTTTTTGAAAAAATAACTTTCACAAACTTAAATGTTTAATTTTTAAAATTTTCAAAATCTTATAAGAGTATAATTGTACATTTCTATTAAAAATAATACTATTTATAATAATAAAACTATATAATTGGGACACCTCAAAATAGAAATGTGAACTATATAATCAAGGCGGGAAGTAGCTTTTTCAAAGTATTGATGATGCAATTAATTAAGATATTGACAAATATGCATAGCAAATCTTGAAAATTTGAAGATGGAATTCGACATTTATTGCTTCGCGTCAATCCAATTTAATTTGGAGAGTACTCACTCACAGATTTCGGGTCACCATCAGATATAAATGAGCACTAATTAATTAATACTGCATTTAGAAATACAGTTGTATTTCAGTACTATTTGAAGCACGCGTTTATTTATTTATTATTATTTTTTTTACAGAAATTCATATACATCTGAATTTTAAATGTATAATTGGATACAAGTATTCAAAAATCAAATAGCAAATGCTTTTTTAGCCAACATTGATAACTCATGCTTTTTTATTCAAATTTTCTCACAATGTCTTAAATACCCTTACTAAATGTGGGTCCAGTCAACAATTTCTTTTTGACTCAGTTTAGATTTTGAACAAAAACCAAATCGTGAGAATTTGGGGGCATATTTTCACGAGCCATTGAGTCAAAATATTCCTTTGACTGGAAAACATACACACGATACACACGGATCCCCTTCTTGATGTTTTCTCACGGTTAGACAAAAAAAAAACTGCTGTGACAATTTTTCTCACAGTTCATCGTCCAAATTTTCCTCACGATCCCTCTCAAAATTTTCCTCACGAGGCAGCCCTCTCTTGAAATTTTTTTTCACGAAACCGAACGCTTCTTCTCTGAATTTTCTGCACGAAAACAACAACAAACTCACGAAATCCCTCTCGTTCAATTTTCTGCACGAAATCAACAACAAACTCACGAGATCTTGAGCAATGGAGAATTTGGAGCCTTGGACTATCGAATTTCAATAGGTTAGGCTTCTAAACTTGAACTCAAACGATTTCATGTCGAATTTTCGTCAATTTGAATATGTGGAATTGGATGTGTTTTTTTCCCCAATTTAAATAAGATAATATGTTCGAATTTTAGGCTATTCATTATGAGAATATGTTTGAATGTTGGCAAGTTTCTGAAATATGTTGAATTTTATGGATTTTAAATCGTATTTTTGCCCTATGAATTCTGAAAAATATGGTGATATCGTGAGAATATTTACTCATGAAACCGACCTCGTGACAATATATACACACGAGAGCTCTTCTCGTGACAATTATTCTCACGAATTCTCCCTTTTCGTGTAAAAAAATCTGTGACAATATTTTGTCGCGAAAACTATTCTCGTGTAAATGTATTATCACGAGAACAAATCTCGTGATAATATATTGTCACGAAAACTAATCTCGTGATAATATATTGTCACGAAATATAATTTTTTTTTATAATTGTTTGTGCTTAGGTTTTTTATTTCATAATTAATTATTCTTCTCAATCATTGGTAAATTCTCAGCATGTAGGTATCTATAGCATGTCCAATTATTTTTAATTTAATTATATTTGTTTTATTTTTGCATTATTTATTGCTAATTTTTTGTATAATATTTGAAAAATAGCGTGATTGGGTGTGGAGAAGAGAGACTTTACAGAACATCACATGCGGGATCAATTTATACTGGAAGAACAATATGAGTGTAATTAGGGAGGTATTACACGTGATCAGTGGTGGGCCCGAACTATTCGAACAGTTTAGGAGAGAGTCGTGTTTTGGGCATCTGATAGATTTCGTGGGTGGAAACAATTGTAATAATGCTTTACACGCATTGTTGAGTAGGGAGGTGATTATTGATGGTGCAGAGGAGCACGAGGGTGTGGGTTGAAGGCAAGAGTGAATTCACGTAGCACAGTCGTCTTGCAGTCATCATTTTTCGTGAGTTTTCAATATTTATTTTAATCTAACAAGTCAATTGATCTTATAATTACGTTAATATTTTTTTGTTACAGTATAAGTTGGTGCAAGAGTATCATCTCATTCATCCGGACGATGAGGAATTCACGCAGACATACCCCAATTTTGATTATGCTTGGTGGGGATGGGATGATGAGTTGGTCGACATCGTCAGATGGGATCAGGTATTGACGGGTCCTTGGTGGCAGACGAATAGTGTAAGTGAACTTCATTAGAACCCATTTACGATACATGTGTCTTTTATGACTGTTTTATGTCTATTTGTATTTACAGATCATCACCGCTTGCCATGTTGATGGGCATTGGGTGACCGTTCGGATTCGTCTAGACGCATGGCGAGTGGAGTTGTATGATTTGTTGTTGTACACATGATGGATCCGACAGATGAGCCCACTTATTTGATGCGTGAGCACCAGCTCTGGCCATTGATGCACTTGATTCCTGGACTGCTGCGTCATCTTAGATATTGGGAGAGAGCTAGGCGTACTGAAATCTGCAGACCGTTGGAGTATTATAGAATGCCACTCATGTATCAGTTCAGGCAGACAGATAGTGTGAGTTGTGGTGTATTTTCTGCCATGCAAGCCGATCGATTGATTTCGTCGAAGAAATTCAACATGGATCCTACTCCGGATGACTTGGACACGTATCGGAAGCTTTTAGCTGTTAGGATATTCGGTCATTGTCAGAGGATAGCATGAGTAGAGCTTTGACTTATGGGTTGTACTAGAACTTTGACTATTGTTAATGTTTTCGTGTTAATTGATGTTTTCGTGTTAATTGATGTTTTCGTCGCAATTATTGTATTCGATACAACAAAAATGCTAAAAAAATCTAGTTTTCAATTATTGTCATAGGATCAGTTTTCGTGACAATAATTGTCACGAGATCCAGTTTTCGTGATAATAATTGTCACGAAAACTGATCCTGTGACAATTATTGTCACGAGATCATTGACTGAAAATTCAAAAATGTATTTGAATTTGGAATTAACCCTGTAACAATCATACCACATATTACACAACACAAATTCTCAAATCTTGTCACAAGCATATCACAACACAAATATCCTGGTGAGTCTAAGAATTTGCATCAAATCCGTTCAATCATAACACGCTCAAATTTAAGGTTGAATTCTATTCGGACACTTGCTCCTCAACTAAACGAGCTAAATCAACATCGGTTTTCAAAAGTCCTTTTAGTGTCCTCCTTGTCAATGACTTCGTCAAATAACTCAGTGTATAACTAACACTTTTTGGAGATGTCTCCATAAAATCGTGAATTTCTTCAACCAATTTATCACGAGATAAATTGTCAAATGGGAGGTGCACCAGCTGATCTTCACCATCCACATACTAAGATCTCTCTCATCTACCGCTATGTCGGACAACAATACGTTGCCAAGCCATCTGCAAATCAACAATAAACAGTAATTAAGGTAATTTTTAAAAAAAAATCTCGTGACAATATTGTCACGGTTCAGGTGATCTCGTGACAATATTGTCACGAAATGAATACTCTTGAAAATTTTCAAAAAAATATTATTGTCACGAAATGAATACATTTCGTGAGAATGTTTTATCACGAAATGTATTATTTTCGTGACAATAATTTTTTAGGCACGAGATGTGTTCTTCTCTTGACAATATTGTCACAGTTCATAGATTTCGTGAATATTGTCACGAAATCTATGAACTGTGACAATATCGTCACGAGAACACTGTCTAACCGAAAAAAAATTCGATGCTACTAATCTTTACAAAACATCAAAATCTTTAACATCACGTTAATCTACAACAAAATATCCTAATCTAAAACAATTTATGCATATAGGATCATTAAAAATTACAGAAACAAACATCTTATAACTTTAATAACTATTAAACATATTTATTATGAAATTAACATAAGTTACGGATAAATTGCTTAAAATTTTAAAAGGACTTTAAACCCAACTAATTCCAACAACTTGACGGTTATAAAAATTAAAAAACTCACCTCAAATTTCTTGGATGTGTGTTGTTGTTTCTGCAACAAAATTTTGAATGATTGGCGTGAGTTTTTTCAAAATGGTCGTGAATTGTTGTTCAACATGTTTTCTTGTTTATTGGATTAAATGCATGCAACTACATCCACCTACCTTTATTTAATTTGTCACCAGATTTTCATTTTTTTTAAAAAAAGGCCACACATGCTTCATTAAATAAATGAGAATAGAAATAGGAATTGTTCAAATGAGACAAAAAGGGCATATAAGACTTTTACACCACCTTTTAAATAGAAAAGCATGACTTTTCAAACTTGGTTAGAAAAGCATTTGTTATTCTAATTTTGACTACTTTAATTTTTAGCCCATTTTAAATGGTGCACGTTGTGAGTGACACACTGGATTACACCACATGATTATTGTCATTTTCCATTGATTGAAAATACGGATGTCCCGTTTTGGTTGGTTAGACATGTGCATTATTACGTGTAAATGTATAAATATAGACATAATAATAGTAATTGAAAAATAAAATAAGATATAAGAATAGTGAGTTATTTGAGCAATTTGGAGTATAAATATCTAAAATATTCTTATAACACATTTGTTCCCATACCCCAATCATTGTGTAAGTATACTTTTTACATTTTTTTAATAACTATACAATAAATGCACACACACCCAACATATGAAAATCAAGATTTCATGTATTTTAGAATTAAAAAGGATCGAAACTTAAAGATTGTATAACTTTTAATATTTTGAAATTAACATTATGATAATAACAATAATTTAAAAATGTACAACATTATTAGTGCATAACGATAACTTAAAAATTGAAAATAATCATAATCATAATATTATAATATAGAAAATAAGCATAATGATAGCGGAAAAAAAACATAACGATAGCATGTTCTGATTAATGTTTCCCTCTATCGTTATGCTTTGGTTTTATTTAATAAATGCATAACGATTATTATTTGTTAACAATATAATAAATGCATAACGATTCCAATAAATGTGAATCTAATGTATAACGATAATTTTTTTGTCTAAACCACAACGATTAATATTATAGTTGACGATTAATTATTTTTTTGCCTAAATATGTAGATAGATACTAGTTGGCCAACATTAAATGAAATTTTATACATTTTGCTTTCTTTTTTGGTCAAAATTAGGTAGGTAAAATGTATAAATATATATCCCGATAGGTAGGTATTAGTTGGCCCAAATTAAATGAAATTTAATGCATTTAATTTTGTGTAAGAGAGGTTGACTAGCCTCATATCCTTGAACTTATCATACATCTGTCTCACAATTGTCTTCTTGCCCTCAAATAATTGGTAATAGACGCCTCTGGACGGAATGGGATGGCCATATTGGGATCGAAATTCGATATGCCAAACCGTAAGCCCGACACCAATGCATACTCGGAAGGCCCAAAGGGTAGCATGGATCCATTGAGATAGAACCAACACTCACAACCCTCACGTGTAGGATCCTGTGCGCGCATCTCACGACAGATCAAGACATACAAGGCCTTGCGTGCTATACTACCCCCTAAAATTCAGAAAATATCCAAAGCATCCAGATCTAAACATTTGGATCGTACCCTCACCACCAAAATGATCTAACACCTCTCTAATTTTCTCAAATAACTCCATCTTCACATAAGTCATCACATTCGTCTTCAATCTTTGGAGAGGGCGTTTAATCCACTCATCTAAAATTTACAATAGAACATTAGATAATTATAAATTATTATTATGTTAATTTTAAATTTTAAGCTATGAAACTGTCAATTATTATTCTAATTTTATACTAATAATATTATTAAATTTTTTTAATTAGCTAGAATGAATTATATTAAAATAAAACTATTGTAATTTATTTCGGTTCATTAATAAATTTTTTAATAATAAATGGTGTAATTTATCATTGTATTAAGGCATACCGAAAAGGCTTATGTGAGGCATAACGAAAAGGCTTAAATTATAATTAATACATAACGATAAAATAACACATAACATTTGAGCTTGTACGTAATGATTATATTAAATATAATTAAATTTAATTTAATTTTACTTAAGGCATAATGAAAAGGGTTACAATTATAATTAAGACATAACAATAAAGTATGACATAACGATTAAGGCATAAATAAATTATAATGATAAGTATGACATAACGATTAAGGCATAATTAAGGAATAATGATAATAAAAATGCACAACGATAGTAAAAAAATGCATAACGATAGTAAAAAATGCATAACGGTAACAACAAAACACAACTATATCGTTACCATAGCACAATATATATAGTTATGCACAATATCTATCATTAAAGCATATAAACACAAACATTAAAGCACAATATATATCGTTATGCTAGATCCGAACACATTAACATTATTGTTATACGATAAAAAAAACTATCGTTACGATATGAACAACTATCGTTATCGGGTAAATAACTATTGTTAAGCAAGATCTGGAAATATTACCACTACCGTTATGGTTTAACGACTATTGTTATGGCATAACAATTGAGTTCGTTCGGTTATGGTATATACACACACTATCGTTATTGGATAAAAACTAACCTCTCTCGGTTCAGATGAGTTACTTTGTGCTTGATTTTGTTCATCCACTGATGCCGTCATTTTGTTAGTCTTCACAGTTTCCCGACGATGTGTGTTAATGATATTTTTTTTAGTTTTCCGACGAAGTGATTTGAAGAGAAGAGAGTGCGAGGAAAACTGTGTTGGGGGAGGGGTTAAAGTTTATTTTTCGTTTGAGATATGAATCAGATTTTATTCCCTATTATTAAAATGTTGAAAGTACAAACTGTCATACACTTTTCAGAAAAAGATTTTTTTATTCTGATTTTGTGGGCCAAAGGGTTTAAATATAGTACAAATTGTCCAAATAATTTCTATGCATTAAACCTTGCCTAATTACCCAAATTTCAAAATTAAATTATCTAGATAAACTTTTTCCTCCATTATTATTGTCATATAATAACTCTTTTTCCACGGCATATTTTATTTTATAACTTGACTAGTATTACACCCGTGCGATATACGGTTAGGATATATAAATTTTGATAAATATTTTGTACAAATAAAATAATTGATTTATATTTAAACAATCAATAAAAACAATCAGAATAATCCGATAAATCTTTCCACGATATAATTGAAGAACAATTATAAATGGATGTGCGATTTTGTCCTCAAATCAGTGCCTTCGGCCACCTAAAGAGTACAATTGATATGTTGTCCCCATAAAATGATAAAAAAAAACAACCAATTAACAAAATACCTAAATAATAGGGAGGAAAAAATAATAAAATATACTCAAGGTCAAAGTGGGACAAATACAAGCTTTGTAGGATGTCAATTTGGAATGCCTTTCAAGTTTACACATAATTTAATTTCTATATTGACAATAATGAGATTAAGCAACAATACAAATATATTACGTAAAAGAAATATTGTACTTTAATTTTACACAACTTAACATATTTACATTTTTTATTACAATTATAGCACGTAGGTATTGAGTTTTGAAATGATTATAATTGTATCATAATATTTATATAAATGCACACATGATACTAACAATCATTATTTTTTTAATATTAAAAAAAGTAATTATGTTTGGCAAAGGGAATAAACTTAAATTAAAAATGACTTTAAAATTGTAATATAAATTTTTGGAAAACAAACTAAATTAATAGGTTGTGAAAAACCTATGTAAATAACGTTCGTTGTACATAAAATGTTGATATTGTCTTTATCACATTAATATTTTCAAACCACTGTGAATTCGTACTCTGGAAACGACACCTTAAAGGTATCCATGAGATAATATTGGTGTTTTAAGGAAAAGTCCCACATGTGATAGAGATTGTTCTTGACTTTTATTGGTTGTCATTGCATACGAAACAATGAGAGTGAATTGTGCTCATTTAAAACTGAATGGGAGGCGTGGATGTAACAGAGTAAGTTACATTCTAGAAATCAATACATTTTGTCATGAATTACTTACATCCAGTATCTTAGCTTCCAGAGTGGTCAACGTTTCTTAATAATATAATTGGAGTCCTAAACTTCATATTCATTTTGTGGTTTGGCAAAACCTAAAAACTTTAACTCATTAAAAAAAATCAGGTGTGTGCATCATTCATATCATCAAAACTCTAATATGAACCGTATTAGTGATACTATTAGTGCTTGAATGTATATCTTTTATATATGGTTGTTATTTAGTTTCCTTAGTTTACGTTATTCCTGTAACACTATATTATTCTCCGCTGTAATCTAATTCTGATCAAGGGAATTATCTTAGCCTTACATGGTATCAACCTAATTGGCGTGAAACCCTTTCCGTCGCCGACGTTAATCTTCTTCGCCATTTTTTTTCTCTTTCATATGGCTGAGCTTGAAACTCCCACCCTCCCCCTTTCCACCATGATTCACATGGTGAATATCAAATTATCCTCTACAAGTTATTTACTGTGGCACGCTCAGATTGAGCCCTTCCTCACGAGTCAGAATTTTATGTCACTTCTCGATGGGTCTTCTCCTCCACATTTTGCTGAGATCACCACCGCTGCCGGAAAAAATGCACCTAATCCGGTATATACCAAATGGTATTCTTGCGATCAATTGCTGAAGCTCTTTCTCGTCTCAACGCTTACCGAAGAATCCATGTCCGTTGTGATTGGATGTAAAACATCTCAGGATGTATGGTAGGCGCTCTCTCGTGCTTACAGTCATGGCTCCAAAGCGCGTGAATTAAGCCTCAAAGACGATCTCTTGACTGCAAAATGAGGTTCTCAAACAGTGGCTGAATATGGTCGCCACTTCAAAGCTCTTTCTGATCAACTTGTTGCTATCGGTCGGCCGCTCGATGACTCCGACAAATCCCATTGGTTTCTCCGGGGTCTGGGTTCGAGTTTCTCAAGCTTCACAACGGCCCAGTTTGCACAGGACCCGCTTCCAGATTTTTCCACTCTCTTGGATCGGGCTCAGAGTCATGAATTGTTCCAGAAATCCCTTGATGACTCTCCTTCCTCACAAGCGGTGTTCACTGCTGTAAATAGAGGACGAGGCCGCGGAAATTCCAGCAACATGGGCTGCTGGTCTAATACCGGATGAGGTTGTGGCCCTCATAATGGTGGTGGCCGAGGGCGTCGTAACTATACGCCTCGATGTTATTTTTGCAGAGAGACCGATCATGACGTCTTCAACTGCCCGAAGTGTTTTGATCATTCTTATGATCGCTCTTGCAGGCCGTCTTCCACCGCCAATCTTGTTGAAGCCCTCTCGACCAGCTGCTCCATAACCCCATCGAATGTCTCAGATTGGTATCTAGACACAGGGGCCTCGGCCCACATGACTTTAGATGCGGCTCAACTTGACAATGCTTCCTCATATTCTGGTAATGACCACGTGACTGTTGGAAATGGTGAGTCTTTCTATCTCTTACACCGGCTTCTTACATATTTCGCGAAATCTCAAATTACATAATGTTCTTGTTGTGCTTGGACTTACTAAAAACTTGTTGTCTGTGAGCAAGCTAACTAGAGATTATCCTGTCCAAGTACTTTTTACCGATTCGCAGTTTCATATTCAGAATCAGGATACCGGTCAACTCCTCGCCACAGGCACCCATGATCGTGGTCTTTACTTATTGGAATCGCAGGCTCGAGTTTTCTCTGCAATTCTTTAGAATAAACAGTTGCATGCTTCTTATGAATTATGGCACTCTTGCCTTGGCCATGTGGCACATTCTGTTATTACTTTGTTGAACAAACTTGGATTGGTTTCTGTTACTTCTTTATTGCCTTCGCCTACACTATGCAATTCCTGTCAATTAGCTAAAAGTACTAGATTGCCTTTTCATATTAATAATAGTCGTGCTTCTCGAATCTTCGATTTGATACATTGTGATTTTTGGGGGCCTGCACCCATTACCTCTGTGTCTGGCTTTCGTTTCTATGCTGTATTTGTGGATGATCACTCCCGGTTCTCTTGGTTTTATCCATTACGCACAAAGTCTGAATTTATTAATGTTTTTCTGCGTTTTCAGTCCTTTGTCAAAAATCAATTTTCTTGCAAAATAAAAAAGTTTCAGAGTAATGGTGGAACGGAGTTTACTAATCATCGACTCCAATCTCTTTTGCAAAATATGGAATTCATCATCTTATGTCTTGTCCTTATACGTCTGCTCAGAATGGCAGGGCTGAGCGCAAGCACAGATATATTACTGAGATGGGTTTTGCATTACTTTTTCACCCATCTACTCCAATGCATTTTTGGGTGAAGGCTTTCAGTACGGCCGTTTATACTATTAATCGGCTACCTACTATCATTCTTGAGCAGAAATCACCGTTTGAGATTGTGTATGGGCGCACTCCATCTTATGACTCTTTTCATGTTTTTGGTTGCCAAGTTTACCCTTGTCTTCGGGACTATGCCAAGACAAAATTCGAACCACGCAGCTTGCCGTGTGTCTTTATTGGATATAGTAGAAGTCACAAAGGGTTTCGATGCTTAGACCCTATATCCACACATGTGTATATCACTCGGCATGCCAAGTTTGATGAATCATGTCTTCTATTCACTAAATCCAATTTCTCTCAGCCTGTCTCCCGACTGGAGCTATCCGAATTCATTGATGGGTCATCCTCCATCTCTTCTGCAAAATTCTCTAACTTAGATCCACCATCTCCTTCGTCATCTCTACCATCATCCCAGCCATGTCGACTTTATCCTTCTGAGGAACATCAACCTCTTCCACTTGATCCGCCACTATCTCCACCGGCAAGTCCTCCTCCTTCACCTATTCATGACCAGGTTGCTCCTCAAGTTGCACCAGCCCATACTCATTCTATGCATACGCGGGCTCAGTCAGGAATATTCAAGCCATGTTACCCTGCAGACATTGCTCTTGTTGAGTCTCTCAATCTTTATTCCGCCTTCACCGCTGTTTCCGAGCCGCGTGGCATCAAGTCTGCTCTTAAGAGCCCTCAATGGGTACATGCAATGAATGAGGAAATGGAGGCCTTGCGCGCTAATGGTACTTGGAATCTTGTTCCCAGACATTCTAATGCAAATGTTGTTGGGTCTAAATGGGTATATCGCACTAAATTTCTGGCAGATGGCTCTGTCGATCGGTACAAAGCACGTCTTGTTGCTCAGGGTTTCAGCCAACTTTCTGGGTCTGACTTTACTCATACTTTCAGTCTTGTTGTGAAGACATCCACAGTTCGTATTACTTTGTCTCTTGCCGTCATGCAATCTTGGCCGCTGCATCAACTCAATGTAAAAAATGTCTTCCTCAACGGCTCTCTTCCTGAACCTGCTTTTATGGAGCAACCACCTGGATTCACTAATCCTTTGTATCCAAATCATGTCTGCTGCCTTAAAAAAGCTCTTTATGGTCTTCGCCAGGCACCACTTGCCTGGTATCAGCGATTTCACAATTTTCTGTTGCAACTTGGTTTTCTATGCAGTACCGCCGACACATCCTTGTTTGTGTTTCATCACAATTCAGTGCTAGTCTATCTGTTGGTATACGTCGATGACATTATTGTCACCGACAATGATAATGCCACTCTCAACGTTCTATTATCTCGTATGCACGCTGAATTTTCCATTAAGGACCTTGGCCATTTGGGGTACTTTCTTGGCTTGGAGGTTTCATATCATTCTTCTGGGCTTTTCTCACTCAGTCGAAGTATGCCCCATATATTCTCCTCCGTGCTGATCTGCTTGATGCTAAACAAGTCTCCACTCCTCTAGCTCCGGGTGCCACTTTCACTGCTACTGGTACTGAGTTTTCTGATCCTACGCTGTATCGGTCATTAGTTAGCGCTCTTCAGTATTTGACCATCGCTCGTCCCAACATTGCTTATTCCGTCAGCACTGTCAGTCAATTCCAACAGCGACCTACTACAGATCATTTTCAGGCTGTCAAACGTATTTTGAGGTATGTCAAAGGCACTCTTGGTTTTGGATTATCATTTTTGCCTGGTTCCCCGGATATTCTTGGGTATTCTGATGCGGACTGGGCCCGTTGCATAGACACTAGACGCTCAACTTATGGATACTCTATCTTTCTTGGCCCAAATCTTATTTCATGGAGCGTGAAGAAACAAACCACAGTGGCTCGTTCCAGTTGTGAATCCGAGTACAGGGCTCTTGCTAATACTGCTGCTGAGCTTATGGGGGTCTGCAACCTTCTGCAGGAACTTCACGCTCTATCGAAGACGCCTCCAGCTCTACTTAGTGACAATAAAAGTGCACTATTTCTCACTCAGAATCCTGTCTCCCACAAGCGAGCAAAGCACATAGACATCGACTGTCATTTTGTGCGTGAATTAGTTGAAAATGGTCGCATGTCCACTCGCTTTGTTCCTTCCTCGCTCCAGCTTGCCAACATATTCACGAAGAGCCTTTCACGTCCCCTGTTTGAGATGTTTCGGTCCAAGCTTCGCGTTTCCCTCAATCCCGCGCTTCGCTTGCAGGGGGTATTAGTGATACTATTAGTGATTGATATATATCTTTTATATATGGTTGTTATTTAATTTCCTTAGTTTACGATATCCTTGTAACTCTATATTATTCTCCGCTGTAATCTAATTCTGATCAAGGGAATTATCTTAGCCTTACAAACCGCATGTGCTATCTGAACTTAAATATCTCTACAATCTGATTAATCGATCCATTGATATGAAAATGCATAAGTATTGTTCATGATGGATACAATCGGGCAATGCCTTGAAAGTTTTAAAAGTACATCTTCATCAGGTATTTCAATGCTAGCATGTCCATCATTTGTATCCTGGAGAATATCGTTTCCTATGGTAAAATCCAATAAAAAAATTATAGTTTAGATGCTTCAAATTCAGAAGTCCAACACAATCCTATCCCATAAACATGCTTCTCATTTCATAGCAATGACAATGCATTTCCAATATCATCAACTATCTAGGTGGTCTTAAACCTAAAATATTTAAATATTCATAAGATTGAATAAATATGGTAAAAAATCATAGAAAATAACAAAAATATAAAAATTGATGACATAAAATAAATACCTCAAAATCCCAGAAACTCCTGGTACATTTTTGAATAATAATTTTTTTATTAACTTTAACATTTTGTCAAGAATATTTTTTTATTCGAAATTTAACACTTTGTTTGTTTGTTAGTTTCTTTTTTTTTCTCATTTTCTTTTGTTTTTTAAAAAAAATGAATTGAGCAACTTTTATATAGATTGGTACTGTAAATTTTAGCAAAATATATAATTTATGTCATTCATTTATACGGATAGATAGTATATAAAAATAATTTTCTTCAACTATTTTTTAAAAGAATAAAATAGATATATAATATCTTATTTTTTGTCATAAAATTAAAAAAAAAAAGATTTTTACTATAAGAATTCATTTTGAAGCCAAATATGTAAAGAGAAGACAAAACAACACTATCTAGTACAGACCACCGCCAGTTACACAAGAATAAAATACCTAATATCTTGTTAAAAATAAAATAGCTATAAAATGGTGTAGAAATTAAAAATATTTTCCACACAAAATTCTACGGAGTAGATAAATTTAGCCAATAATATTTTTCTTTCCACTAATTAAAATAATACAGTTCATATTATTGTTTGAATTATTAAAAATACTGATATGTGCTACAATGACTCGAACATTCTTCTAGGATTACATAATCTATTATTGTTTACACTATATCTACCATTGTTTTAATGGCCAAAGTAAGACTAATCATCTTTTAGCTTATTCTTATTAATTTAATGAAGAAAAGTATCTTCTTCGATACCAATGTCTTCAAAACAGGACATGTAAATCTTGTGGAGAGATGTTAAAATTTTGAGGATATACATTCCTTTTGATATGGTTTCAAATTGTTAACTTATTTACTCTAAAGTAAAAAATACTATAATAGTCTCGTCTCATAACCCAACAAATGCTAACATAAAATAACCAAATTCTGAGCTCAAACAATGTGATACTCCAATATTTCACTTTTGTGGACTCTTCAATACATCGAGTATTGATATGCAATGAAAATGAGTCATTGTAATTTTTGTTATTTCTGGAATTTGAAACATAAAAAAAAATATATTATTACTTCGAGAATAAAACATGACATCTTTTAAAGTAGGAATATTAATACAAAAAAAAAAATTCAAACATATAGAGAATATAACACTTATATATACTTGTTGAATAACCTTTCTATTTATTTATATATTGATTAATATTCCGTAAATTAATTTATTTTACGACTAATTATACCCTAAATAATTATAAATGAATAAATATTTTGGAGCACCAACAAAAATAATAAAGTAAATATAATTGGTCGTGGCATGAACTTATAAAAAGAAAGTGTTATGATAACTGGCTAATTAACAAATATGAATCGAATACGTACATTGAATTGAAGATTTTTGGCAAATTAAATTTTTATAAATGGGGATACTAAGAATAAAAATGTTTAATGCATTTTGATTGGTCTAAATCTGATTTAAGTGTAATGACATTTTTTACGGGTAACATGTTTTCTTTTATCTTCTGTTTATTTTATTGCAGTGAAATTAAAATACATATAATTAAGTCAATCTTTGTGTGCACATTAATCGTTGAAAATACACTAATAAAATAAAACTAATCTTGATAGATAAACGAATACTAAACTACAAAAAAAAAAAAAAAACTTAAATAATTGAATTACATTATGAAAAAATTATCCTTACTTTTAATCCAGTGTCATCTGATGAATACCCCATGAAAAACTATTTCAAATTTGATGTATGATTTTTGGACTTTTGACTCGTATAGAATAACAAAATGGAACATATTTGCAACTATATGATAGGTAAGCTCATAAAATCAAACATCCTATAAATTAATGTTATAGTTATCAATAATCTAAAAAATAAAACACGATAGATATATGATACAAAATATCTAGAAAATGTAAGAATATTTCGATCCTTGTACATACTTTAAGAAAAAAAATATAAAATTATCTTTGTCCAATGAATAAAAAATAGAGCCAAGAGATCTAACCTACCATGATAATTGAGAGAACAACACTTTCACAACTTGTCCAAAAATTTCAGTATGAATGTGTTTCCACAACAACAATCTGATCTCCACATGATGTGGTTACATAACAACATTGAAATCACATGATCCATTCCCATTCAAGATTGGAATGCACCAAAACAACACTGATGGCTGGTATGTTGGAATGGAATCAAGTGAGAATGGAATGAACTTAGTAATGGAATGGTGATGGGAATGGAATGGAATGACTATTACCATTCATTTGGCTGGTATCACAAGTAATAAGATAGAAATGAAACTTACATTGTTGAATTGTTTATTATAACAATATATAATTAATAAATAAAATACACGAATTGGCTTATTTAGTTCTAAACATTCAAATTACTCTTCTTTCAAAGATACTATTATATTTTAATAACATATTGTTGAATATTATGTGATTTTTTTTACTTTATTAGCATTTGTGAAAAAAATTGAGTATACTTTAAATAAGTATTTCGCTAATGATTAGTGTGTTTTGTATATTTTATGTAATCCTATGATATCATTAATACTTTTGTGAAATTTTACAAAATTTTATGAATCGTTAATAAATTATTAATGATTTTTTAAGAAAAATTCATAAATTTGTTTTTTTAATAAAATATTTTATAAGAATATGAGATTTCATTTGTCAATACAAAAAACAAAGTATAGTTTTGCAAAATAAAAAATAAAATTTATTTTGATAATCAGGAATACATAATACCATGGGAATGGGGGGAGTAATGGCTAATCATATGTTCATGGTAATGTGATTCCTTCGGGAATGACCATTACCGATTGAAAAAATCATACCAGCCATAGGAATGGAAATGGACATGGGAATGTGATTCCATTCCCATTCCATTCCATCATACCAACCATACCCTCCATCAATTTCGCCGCACCAATCAATCCTTTTAAGATATTCTTAATCCTGACGATCATGCAAATATTATCTCCACAAATTAGTGATGGATTATATCTTGATCCCCAGTAATTCATGATAGCAATGACAATGAAAATCTTGATTCCATATGCATTACCTGATTGGAGTCATGTTTCTTCTCTTAACAATTACGCAAGAATTATTAATAACTTAAGTGTTTTTCACAAACTCACTTCAATGAGCATTTTAAATAAGTTCTTGAAATGAAATAAAATTGTGACCAGTTAAACTACAAATATTTTTTTCTTGCGTATTTGGTGTGAGATGTCTAACTCCACAAATAATTTATAGAGTCCATAATATGTATATGTAACACCCCGGTCCCGAGAGACCGTGGAAATGAGCGCCACGGGGGTGGGGTTTAAGAACTGGGGAAAGAAAGGGGATTTCAAGGATGATTATCAATGAACGATTCCAAATTAGTTCAATAAAAGAGCACGATCATCATAACAAATTCAGAGTTATATATATATCCAAAACATGAGTTTTTGGTCTTGCAGAAGCTAAGAATTATCAAAAGAAATAGTACGATGATCAGAGGTTAAGACGAGCTAAGACAACGGGTTAGCTACAAAAGTGCACATATAAGCCCCATCACAGCTCATCATCTCCACGCTCCAGCTCATTGTCCTGAAAACATTTGAGAAAATATTTGGGCTGAGTACTAATGTACTCAGTGGATTTTCTGAGAAAAATCGAGTTATCAAAAGCATTTGATAAAATAATTATCTGTGAGTATGCAGATGAATCTTAGAAGGTTTTGTAAAGGGAAATGCATCTAAGTTCATCAAAACATTTAACATGAATGTGTTCACCAGTAAACCCTGAAGTGAACTTTGATCCCTCAGTAAACCCTGAAATGGACCCACTCACCAGTAAACCCTGAAGTGAGCTAAGTACGACACCTGCAACCACCACTACATCATCATGCGCAATTACCGAGTAAACCCTCAAGGTAATTAAAGTTCTTTTAGCTGAGAACAGCAAGGGATTGGGTGCGACTCAAACCAAGCAAGACTGTAGCTACTCACATTGACACAGCGCTGGTATATGAGACTCTGACAACCACAGCAAGCAGAACGAATCATTTTACACAGATAATCATATATGCACATTTGTTTCAAAACGAGCTTAATAACTCAAACATAGCATTTTGAGAAAGATAGTATACGCCCACCTTTTGACTATAATAGTCAAAGCTTTTCAGTTTCTACGGAATTGAGCAATACCACAATGATTACGTCTTACGGCAAATGATCTACAAATATCAAAATTCATCTTAGAACCTCCATGAGGTCAAGACTCTCGCAATTATATAGTTTCACATAAATGAGAATCAATCACATCATAGTCCTATGGGAGTTTATTAAAATAAAAATACCATTTTTAAAACACATTATCTCATTCGAGAATAAATCAAACACTTGGCGTGCGATTTTAAATGACACAATTTAAATCCATCATTAAAACCGATCTTAGCTCAAGGTTCCTCACAACCCTAGCTACTAACTGATAAGGACACTCCTTAGCATCATCCAAGGAGTTAAAAGATCATTTTAAAACTGATTTCGAACAAGGGCGATTTGAAAATTGAAAATTTGTTGAGCAATCTGCACAACAACTGACTTTGATGATATATCAAAATTTACTCAGGACTAATTAGGGGCTGGGCCCTATACCATTAGAAAGCCACTTAAGTCTAGTTTCCGGAATACTTTTCGGTGACTCCATACGATAACTAACGAAAAAGTTATGGCCGTTTTACAAGAAGGTGACAGAACTGCCAGAATTTCTGAAACCCGAAACATGACCCAACTTTTCCGATTTTTCATAATTTACTCAGAAATAATTAGAGATTAAGACCTATACCATTGGAAAGCCAATGAAGTCTAGTTTCCGGAAAAATTTACGGTGTCTGAATCCGACGTAAAACGAGGGAGTTATGCTCGTTTTACCGAAGGGTGGCAAAACTGTCGACCAGCGCACGCGAATGCGCGAACTTAAACGAAACTCCATAACAATTATCATACTCGATACACAAGCTTTTACCACATCAAAACACATCTCAAAACTCAACTAACATGCTTGCACATAACCAATTCATTTCTAAATCACTAAACATCATTTGAAACACCAAAATCCACACATATAATTCTTAAGCTTAAATATATCATCATTTTCGAAAAAACCTTTGTACAACAATGGAGAGAAGCTTTAGGAGGTTGAAGATGGTTGGATGAAGCTTTGATTATGGCTGAAACTTGAAGTCCTTGCCTTACTTTCTCTCAAAAATTTGTGTGGAAAATGAAGAAGTGAATGGAAGAAATGAAGAAGAATGGTGAAGAAGAAATTTCCATTTGCTATTTGGGAAAGGGGAAAACGTGGGAGGCATGGAGAAAAGTGATGGGAGGTATGGCCTCCCATGACTTGGGAGTTGACTAGGCAAAATACCGGGTTTAAATACCGATTGTTCGGTTATCGTGATATTTTCCGTCTCCGGAAAAACCCCAAATTGGACCAAAACGGAAGAAATAATTCATTGATTTTAAAACCATAGATTAAACACATTTTCTTAAATATTTTAAATACGCCAAGTGACACAAATCGATAAATCGATTAATACTCATATTAAAATATATTTCGATTCTCATCGATATGACACATTGCAAGTTCGGTTAAACCACCGAATTACGGAAATTTTAAAATGACGCGACTCCCATAGTCTATGATTACAATTAATTATATATAAAAAGGTTCGGGGCACTACAGTATAGAATCACCGAAATATTGTGTGTATCTATTCATTCGACAATTTGTTCACACTCACGTAATTAATTCCATTTCCCAATCTATTACCATAATATATTATAGGAATCATAGGATGATTAATATTGATTAACCCAATCTCTGGGAATATTTAAATCTTATTATAGATATGGATAGTATTTAATATCTTATCTATCTACATCCATATATACATCCTATCGCGTGTGTGTAAGAGATATGGTGTATCAATTACTTAATTTTATATTTAGATTGAGAATGATTTGTATTCATATTAGTATATTTAAATAAGGTAATATATATTTATTATTTTAGCCTAGAGATAAATGATGCGATTATATGTCTGCATGGGTTGTTGATTTTATTCACGTGCATGGGAATTCTCTCACTGCATGCTTGTGCATGTATTTTTCCTATGCACCAACACTTATAATCAGTTTATTTGATTCTCAGCCCAGGACCACCATGCTAGCTGCGAGTTTGACACGTCAGCGATCCTCACTTCCATGCTAGACCAGGACAGCAGCCGTAGATCTATGGAGGAGGTTGGATCAACATCGAGCACCGTCGATTAGTTTTGTGTTTCCTTTGTGAGAATGAATGAGAGATTTGTTCTCATATAAAAAGAACATGCTGTAATAGTAATAATGTTTTTTGATAGTTTTGATGAATCAAAAAAAGGTTTCTGAATTGACTCGAATATTTTGCATATCAATTAGATATTTTGATTGTTCATATGAGATCTATATTCATATTCACAACATGGTATCTAGAGCCATAGCTCAGTAATCTACTCCGATTAAAGTTTTTTTTCTCTCTTTGATCCACATCCTTGATTTTTCTAGCTGTTACTTGCTTCTATTTCTGCAAATCTTATCAATGCCGAAACAAAATCTGAGAGTACCGTGGAATCAGCTATTCCTTGTTGAAGGAGGGTTTCATGTTGATGCTACAGATGATGCGGCCGCGACAGAGCAAGGAAATTGCAGTCAACGCCATGGATTTAATACGGCAGACCATATCAATGATAGGCATTACCAAGGAGACGATCGACGAGCTGTGATCTCTTACAAAGATCAAATTAATGATGTGCTTTTTGTTCACCCAACCGATCATCCTGGTATGCTACTAACTACTGATCTTCTAGCTGGAAATAACTTTCATAGTTGGACGAGATCCATTAGGAGAAGTTTGGTTGCAAAGAACAAATTAGACTTTATTGATGAATCGATTGAACCAGATGTTAGGTCACCAGATCACAAACAGTGGCTTAGGGTTGATTACTTGGTGTTTTCGTGGATTATTAACTCAATCACTAAGGAATTGAGTAGGGGATTTCAACATATTGAAACATCTCGAGATTTATGGATTGAATTGAATAAACGGTTTGGGCGCAGTAATGGTCCACGAATTTACAAGCTTAGAAGAGAATTAGCTACTTACAGCCAGGGTAATCAATCTGTTTTGCATTATTTTAATAACTTGCAAGGGCTTTGGGATGAAATTAATCTCCTTGTGCCCTGCCATACATGCATCTGTGGTGCTGCTGAGCACAACAAGAAAAATGAACAAGGGGAACGACTTATGCAATTTCTCATGGGTTTAAGCGATTGCTATGAAGCCATACGCAATCAGATATTGATATTAGATCCTCTACCCTCGGTTAGCCAAGCCTACAGCATGATATTACAAGTGGAGGATCAGAAAGACGTGTCTTCTTTGTATCCAATAGAGGGAGAACATAATGCCTTATACATGAATCAAAAACACCTGAATGCTAAACCAGAAGGATATAAAAGGAGGCTGACTAAAGAAGAAAAACAAAAATTGAAATGCACACATTGTGGGGTTACAGGGCATGAGAAACATGAATGCTTCGAACTGATTGGTGTACCGGATTGGTACAAGAAGTTCAAAACAGAGAAATATAGAAATAGAGCCAATCTGGCTGAGGAAGATGACACAGTGAGTGTCAAAGATGGAGCTTCTATACAATCAGTTGATTCTATGATGGATATGAACAAAATCATACAAGCGGAAGTGGCTAAATATATTGGAACTTATATGCAGAAATCTAGTGCAGGTAGTAGCTCTAATAATGCTGCTAATCTTGTGGAAATGAATAATGCAGATGATGATGCTTCAAAAGAATATATGGGACATTATGCATTTGGCTTGATGGATGGAATACAGCAGAATGAGTGGATCATAGACTCCGGAGCCAGCATACATATGTGCTGCAATGTAGCATTGATGCATACTTTGACAAAAATGGAAATACCACAAAAGATCTTTTTACCAGATGGTTCAAGTATCTTGGCAGACTACTCTGGAGAGGTTAGGTTGTCTGATCAGATTGTTTTGCACAAAGTTTTGTTTGCACCAGCTTTTACACACAACTTAATCTCGGTGGGAGAATTAACCAAGGATGTTGATGGGAAGGTTCTATTTTTTCCAACACACTGCCTTATACAAGGAAATAAGCAAGAACATTTCCTAGGAATTGGAAAGTTGAAAGGAAAGTTATATGTTATGCAGCATACTGGTTCAGAATTGGCTTGTTCAAATAGGTTAACTCATTCACTCAACATGAGACAGTGGCATGAGATTTTGGGGCATCCTTCAATAGGAACCATGAAGCACTTACCACATCTGAAAAGAGCTTGTCCAGAATCAGGCTTTGATGATATCCGAAGCTGTGAAATATGTTATAAGGCAAAGCAACAGAGGTTGCCATTCCCTGCCAATCAGAAGAGAAGTTCTATTCCTTTTGAAATGATTCATGTGGATGTATGGGGTCCATATCATACAGATAATATTGCTAACAATGCTTATATGCTTACAATTATGGAGGATCACAGCAGGTCTACCTGGACTTATCTTTTGCATTATAAAGGACAGATATACAGAATATTACAGAGTTTCTTTACTATGGTGACAGTTCAATTCCATACGAAGGTACTCAAAGTGAGGAGTGATAATGGGACAGAGTTTACAAGTGCTAATACACAGATGTTATTTCAGGATCATGGCATTCATCACCAGAAGAGCTGTGTGTACTCTCCACAACAAAATGGAATCGTGGAAAGAAAGCATAAGCACCTGCTACAGGTTGCTAGGGCCTTGATGTTCCAAAGTCAGTTGCCAAGTAAGTTTTGGCCTTATTCTATATTACATGCAACATGGCTCATAAATAGAACACCTGCTGCTATATTAGATTGGCAGACTCCTTATGAAATTCTGCTTCATAAACAACCAGACTACTCTACTCTATACCCTTTTGGCTGCTTAGGGTATGCTAGCAATGTGTCTCCTTTCATGTCTAAATTTGATAGCCGTAGTCACAAATCCATTTTTCTTGGGCATGCTGCTAACCAAAAGGGATACCTATTATATAATCTTGACTGTGACAAAGTCTATGTCTCCAGGGATGTTAAATTCTTTGCCGATATTTTTCCCCTCCGGAATCCTATTTCTTTTCCTTCTATGCCTTTCTCTTCTTTCCCAAATTTTTCTTCTCCTTCTTCTATTTCATCTTCAGATTCTTTCAGAGAAGAATTGGTTCCTCCTAGTGTTGCACCTTCTCATGTCCCTTCTATTGTTGATCCTATACCACCAGAGAATCCTCCATTGCTATGCAGAAGTACTCGATCACACCAGCCACCCTCTTATTTGCAAGATTATATCTGTACCACAGAGGTGACTGATCTAGCTCCTCCTATCTGCTCTGGTGCTTCTCCTTCTACATTCCCTTATGTTATTTCCCCTAATCTTACACCTTCCTATACTGCTTTCCTTGTTAACATTCAAAGTCTACAAGAGCCTAAATCATATTCAGAAGCTAGTCAGTTCATCGAATGGACTGAAGCCATGCAATTTGAATTAACTGCTCTTAAACAGAATCATACCTGGGAGCTCACCTCTTTGCCTCCTGGTAAACATGTTATAGGGTCTAAATGGGTTTATAAGGTCAAGCTTAAGGCTGATGGGATAGTTGAAAGGTTCAAGGCTAGGTTAGTAGCAAAGGGATACAAACAAGAGTATGGAGTTGACTATTTAGAAGTTTTTTCTCCTGTTGCTAAATTAGTCACAGTAAGAGTATTCATTGCTCTAGCCACTCATTTCTCTTGGGCGTTGGAGCAAGTTGATGTCAACAATGCCTTCCTCCATGGCACTCTCACTGATGAAATATATATGTCACCTCCTCAAGGGTATACCAAAGCTGGTCCTCATCAAGTTTGCCGCTTAGTTAAGAGTCTTTATGGTCTCAAACAAGCATCCCGTGAATGGAATCATGAACTTAATCGTTTCTTGGATCATCAAGGATTTGTGTAGTCTCCGAATGATCATTGCCTTTTCACAAAAGGGTCTGGGAGTTCCTTCTTAGCTGTGCTCATCTACGTTGATGACATTCTCCTCACAGGGCCTGATCAATCTGTCATCACTGCTCTCAAGCACTCTTTGTACTCCAAATTCACTATTAAAGACCTAGGTGCTGCACGTTATTTTCTTGGAGTTGAGATTGCCCGTGGATCTTCTGGGACTTACTTGAATCAACGCAAGTATATTCTTGATCTCTCAGAGTCTGTTGGCATGCTTGGATGCAAACCAGCCTCCACGCCTTTCCCGGCTGGGCTCCATTTATCTTCTGATTCCTCTTCTCCATTGTCTCAAGCTGATGCTTATCGGCGCTTAGTTGGCCGCTTGTTGTATCTCAATCTCACTCGACCCGATATATCCTTCACCGTGCAACAACTCAGTCAATACATTTCTTCACCACGACAGTCCCATTGGGACACTGCTCTACATGTTCTTAGATATCTCAAGGGTTGTCCTTCCACCGGCTTGTTCTTTTCCTCCTCTTCTCCCCTTACTCTTGCTACTTATTGTGATGCGGACTGGGGTTCTTGCCTTGATACTCGCCGGTCTCTCACTGGCTATTGCCTGTTCTTAGGCTCCTCTTTAGTTTCTTGGCGTTGCAAGAAGCAGCAAACAGTGTCTATGTCCACTGCCGAGGCAGAGTACCGAAGCCTTAGTACTACTGTGCGTGAGCTTTTATGGATCTCTTATCTTCTTGGTGATTTTGGTGTCTCCCTACCTCGGCCTTTTCCCCTTCATTGTGATAATCAAGCTGCGGTCCATATCACGAAAAATCAAATGTTTCACGAACGTACCAAACATTTGGACCTCGATTGTCATTTTGCTCGTGAGTATTATCAAAAGGGCTTCTTTATTCCTCAGCACATTTTCTCTCATTTGCAGTTAGCTGACTTGTTCACCAAGGCGCTCACTGGCCCGCGCTTCCGATTTCTTCTCTCCAAGATGCATCTCTCTGACATTCATGCCGTGCATCTTGCGGGGGGGTGATGCGATTATATGTCTGCATGGGTTGTTGATTTTATTCACGTGCATGGGAATTCTCTCACTGCATGCTTGTGCATGTATTTTTCCTATGCACCAACACTTATAATCAGTTTATTTGATTCTCAGCCCAGGACCACCATGCTAGCTCCGAGTTTGACACGTCAGCGATCCTCACTTCCATGCTAGACCAGGACAGCAGCCGTAGATCTATGGAGGAGGTTGGATCAACATCGAGCACCGTCGATTAGTTTTGTGTTTCCTTTGTGAGAATGAATGAGAGATTTGTTCTCATATAAATAGAACATGCTGTAATAGTAATAATGTTTTTTGATAGTTTTGATGAATCAAAAAAAGGTTTCTGAATTGACTCGAATATTTTGCATATCAATTAGATATTTTGATTGTTCATATGAGATCTGGGGGGGTGTATTGGATTGAGATTTCGTTGGATTTCGTTGGACTTTTAAAATCCGGGTGTATTCAATCCAGACTTTTAAAACTCCAACGAAATTCTGGTGTATTCAATCCAGACTTTTAAAAGTCCAATGAAATCTTGGTGTATTCAATCCAGACTTTTAAAAGTCCAACGAAATCTTGGTGTATTCAATCCAGACTTTTAAAAGTCCTTTAAAATTCTGCGGTATTCAACAATCCACGGACTTTAAAATGTCATTGATTTCGTTGGATTTCAGCTGGATTTCACGTGAAAATTACAAAGGATGAATTCCGACCTCCAGACACGAGATTTCGATGGATTTGAAAAACCCAGCGAGCGCGGTGTCCCAGCGGCCGGTGAGGAGTTAAAATCGGGCACCCCAGCCGTCACCCGACCCCAGCGGCCGCTGGCCTTGCCGATGATGGCACTCCAGCGGCCGCTGGGTGCCAGCGGCCGCTGGGATCAAGGCCGCTCGATTCCAGCGGCCGCTGGGTTTAATTTTTCTTACCAGATACACCGATCGTTGTGTTCCAACGAGCGCTGGCGAGATGGATTTGAAATCCATTGAAATCGTTCAAAATCGGTCCGAAATCTATACGAAATCCGCCAGACTCTGCGTGGAGTTGGGAGACTCCATGTGGAGTTTTGGGAGACTCCACGTGGAGTCTATGGATTTATAAAATCCATAAAAATCCATGGACATTTTAAAATCCAACAAAATCCATCAAAATCCCAATCCAATACACCCCCCTATATTCATATTCACAACAATAAATGATTGTCAACTTTTTTTAAACGCCCATTTTATATTACATGAATTTAATGGGGTTACGTAAGTGTATTGATAAAGGTAAATGTCGAAATTAATTAATAAATAGTAGTTATGTGAATTTGATGGGATGAGACCGATTATTGAATTGATATAATAATATATTTAATCCTAATATTAGCGCACCCAATTGAGATAAATTATAAACTAATTTAGTTGTTATTACCTTCTTTAGTTAGGCGGATTTGAGGGGATTAAATGATTCCTTATAATAAATAATCTTTATATATATAAAAGTAAGAAAGTATGCCATTTTAAGAAACTCAGTTTTTCCGTCTAAATTACATTTCCAAAAATAAAAATATTTATTAACCAATTTATAATTAATTTTTAATTAATTTTCGTTTCAAATAAATCAACTTATATAATTTAGGTAATTTTATAAAATATCAATATATATAAACACCATTAATATTCACCATTAATTCATACGACGCGAAAATCCCTATAGAAAATAATTAACTTTAACTAACAAATTAATCAACCGTTTTATAAAAATTCAATCAAATGGCTGGCGTGATTCCATGTTCACATGTTTAAGTATGGAAAATTTAATTTTAAAATTATGCAGCTAATTAACTCAAATGACCGTTTCTCAAATTAAATTAATGATATAATTCAAACCAATTAATGTATTGATGTATTTTATTCTATAATGACACCATTTAAATATGAAAATATCCAAAAGTATCACTTCATACCCATCTATAAATAGTTGAATCGTATCAATTATTGTCCAACACACATTATCTTATACAATTGCTTAGCATTGTAAGATTTCCTGTACAATTTTTGCAATACCATAGAGTTAGAATTTATTTTCTTATTGTCGTAAAAAATACACAATGACACATTTAAATATGTATTTGTAATTTAATGACATGATATAGATTTATGAAAAATCTCAATTCGGTTGTCTTTTCTCCATCCTCATCAAGGACATGTATCGCACCAATAAATCAACGATATCATTTCGTAGCTCCATCAAACATTATTCAAAGGAGAAGTGGTTGGGTTTTTCATTATTTGACTATACTATTTTTTTTATCTCACTATTATAAATTGCAAAATAAAGTTGTTGTGAGTTTAATTAGTTTCGTTCATTTCAAAGAATAAATTTCTATTTTTATGTTATGTAACACCCTAAATTCTATAATTTAAAAGTTACTATTTCTATTCTTTAAAGCGGAAAACGATTAATAATAATAATAATAATAATAATTTTAGTATTTTTTTTCCAAATAATAATCACACTAGAAATCCCCAAGTAGGAAAGTAGATCACAATATTTATATTTTTTTTTTCAGAAATATAAATTCTTAAATAAAAATACGTACATTTCATAAACACCAAATTCATTTCAAAGAGAAAACTTATAATGTATAATATAAAATTTATATTCGAGACATAGATAAAATCATAATAATCGATTACTAGCTTGAGTTAATTCAAAAGGCAATCGTCATAGAACATCAAGTTCAAAATAACTATCTTAAGGCAACAAGGTCAAAAGACTGAAATAATTAACTCAGACATCAAAACCATGTACACCCCATTTCCTTCACGCTGCTCCAAACTCACTGATCTGAAAACATTAAAAAAATATGGGGGTGAGTACTCTTAAAACGTACTCAGTGGTGGGGGATCATGCACATTTCTTTCTATTTATCCAACTGAAGTTAAATCGCAGGAATAATGGATTTAGGGTACTCTTCTTCTGATCTAGAATACATCTTGAACTATGCATAGGACATATTCTCTCTGTTGTGTAAGCCACGCTCTCGGTACGTGCGTTACACTATTCTGGTGCGTACAAAATGCATTTATTATCCAAATTCCATCCACGATAATTCATGTTGGATTAAAAACATTTCTGACTAAAAAATCATATATCATATACTTTTATTTCGCAGATAATAGCTTTACCCACCTGATAATAGAGAGCAGGTAAAATTGAGTAGGGAATCACACAGTGGACGAGGATCCTAATTGCGCCGCACCTAGTATTAAAATTAATAATATTAATTAAATAAAATGGCAAATTCCAATTTAATCAAATCTGAAAAATTAGAATCTTGAGCCAAAAATTCTAACTTATGAAAAGTTTCTAGACATATTTTGATGTTGAAATAAGTTATGGCCTAATTAAATAATTTATGAAAGTTTAAGGTCTTTGTTGAAAATAATTTATTTTGCAAGTAGACATTCTCCTTCTTCATCTTAAAAGAAAAACACATCTGAAACAAATTAAAACTGAAATTTCCCAAACACCAAAACATAAATCAATAACATCTTCTTCTTCCAGCCATACTCCCTTGTGTAGCAGTTCTAGCAAATAAATCATATCTCCCAAACTAAAATTCCAAGTTCGACAAAACCCCAAGACATATATCTAAAACTGTTCGTGAAATAAGCATTTCCAGATTTCATTGATAAAGGGTTGAAAACGTCGAGTTACTTGGGTACAGAAAATCTGTTCGGAAAAACGACGAGCTTCGGTAGAATGGACATAACTTCGTCTACAAAGCTTTAAATGACTTGATTCAAGTTCCATATGAAAGCTAAGACAAGAACCTACAAGTGTAGAAAGGTTTGGATGCCCAGAAATGGCTCAACAAATTAAGATATTTGATTTAAAGTGATAGTGTGTAGGCTGTCCCAAAATTCAGAGATGATAGAAGAAGAAGTCTTTAGATTTCCCAAAAGAAAAGACATAATTTTGAGCACAATCGATCATCTAGCCACACCATTCAACATCATTAAACAAGAAGAAAAATATATAAAGAGGATTACCTTACTTGGAGTAGAGATCGATGCGAGGAAGGGAAATTAACAAGTGTATCTGTGTTTGTATGGCTGCAACCTTTCAAGAATTTGAGAGGGGAGAGAGAAATGAATTGGGGAGAGAGAGACGAAGAGTGGGAGAGGGATAGCGTAGAGAACTAAACTTTTCAATTCCATTCATTACATATATATTTGTATATATTTAATGATTAATTTGAAACATGACTCACCACCTCTTAAACCATATATTGACACCTTTTTGCTCATTCCAACTAATGACACGTATGGAATGAGTTGACAATCATTCCAAATCTTTTTTTTTTCTTCAAGAAGTTAGAGAGAGATTGGAAGCTTCTAGGTGATGATAAGATACAAATTATATTTAATTATTACTATTATTATTATATATATATATATATATTCAATTCAATGCTTAATCCTAAAAATAAAAATGGTATTTTTATGTAATCTTATATTTATTCTTGAAAATAAAATAAAATAAAATAAAATAATATATTATTTTTTTTTAAATTCTAAAGCACAAAAGAAATAAGTTTGAAAATATTTTAACAAGCTCATGTAATAATTCTAAGGCCCAAGTTTAAGTTCTAAAATTTTCTTTTCTGTATACTAGGGGCGTAATATTGGACTCCCTTAAGTCCGTCTGATTTTATCGAGCATCACCAAATAAATTAAAATTCAATTCCAAGCAATTAAGTAATTAAAATAATTCAAATTACATAAAAGCGGGTCATTACATGTTATGTGTGTTTAATTTTGTATTCTGGAAAAAAATTAGAATAATAATAATAATAATATCAAAATAATTTTTTGGGGATAATAATGTCACAATTAATAATATCCTTATACATTAAAATCTAAATATTGTCGTATATTTTAATATATTTAGTTCTTTTTATTTAATTTGAAATGCTTCAATAAAATTTAATAAGGTTTTGGTGATTTGTGAATATTTGCATATACATGTTTATCAATATATGGTTTCGATGTATGGAAAAAAACTATCTCCATGTTTGAAAATTGATGCACAAGTCCTGATGGCGTGTCGATCTCAAAATTGTCTCGTGTTGTATCGAAATTTTCATGTTATAGACTTATTTCAAGCACTAATTCACTTTAATAGGGTGTCTCCATGTTTTAGTCTTATTATTTCATAATATTGAGAATTGCCTTAATTAATTAGTTGGAAATCTATATTGTCAACCAATTAATATTTGTTTCTACAATTCAATCTGCAATTTATACATAGCTTGCAAACCAAATCATATTTACCTATTCAAATATATATATATATATATATCAAAGTTAATATAAATATTTTTTCTAAAATTTTAAATGTATATAATTGTGTAATTTTAAATATATGAAAACTAAATTTTAAATAATTAAATATTATATAATTTAATTATTTTACTAAATTTGTTCCATATCGAATAATTAACAAATGTTATTTTGAATGAACAAACTACAAGTTGTGAAGGCTAGCAATAGTATTCCTACAACTTCTTCCGTGTTTCAACTAAGATCAAGTATAATGTTTTATCCCACATTGAAAAATAAAGAGTATTCTTCTACCTGAACATACTATAAATTATAATATATGAAATTTTGATACCTTTTTTTATCCTTTAAGTTTTTTTTTCTTATTAGTTTAATATTAAATTACATATATAATTTTTTTAGTTTAAATATTTCTAGTTTCTTATTAATTATATATTTAAAATTAAATTTTATTTTTATGTTGTTAAATTCAAAAAATAAAATAAAAATAGAGATATAAAAAATCCAAATAAATAAATTTAATTTCGACAATTTTAATGATATAGGTTTATAATTTTAAATATATGAAAAATAAATCTCAAACAATTAAATGTTATATATTTTAATTATTTTACTAAATTTGTTTTTAATGAACAAATTATAAATCATCACCAACAAGGCAACAATAGTATCCATACAACTTTTTCTATATTTCAACTAAGATCAAGTATAGTGCTTGATCCCACATTGATAAATATAGAGTATTGTTCTATTTCAACATACTATAAAGTCTAAAAGTCAATAATAAAATTTTCACACCTTTCTTGATCTTTTAAGTTGAGATTGAGAATAGTACATTTATCTTATCTGTTTAATATTAAAATACATATAGAATTTTTTGAGTTTAAATATCCATATCAATTTTTTATTAAATAAATATCTAAAAATTATTTTTAATTTTATGTTTTTAAATTAAAAAATTCAAACAAATAATTTTTATTTCTAAATTTTTAAATATATATAAGTTTACAATCTTAAATTTACAAAAATGAAACCTTAAGCAATTAAATCTTATATATCTTAAATTTTTTAATAAAATTATCTCACATTGAAGAACTAACAAATTTTATTTTGAATGAACAAACAATAAATTGAGAGGTCCGACAATAGTTATCCTACTACTTTCTTCATATTTCATCTAAGTTCAAGTGTAATGTTTGATCTCACATTGAAAAATGAGAAGTATTGTTCTACTTAAACATATTGTAAATTCTGATAGGTATAATAAAATATTCATACCTTTCTTGATATTTTGAGTTGAGATCGAGTATAATATTTAATCTTATGAATTTAATATTAAAATAAATATTTAAAATCTTTCGTTTAAATATCTATCGGATTCTTATTATATATATATATAATTAAAACTAAAATTTTAAATTTTAAATTCAAAAATATAAATATATAAAAAAAATCAAATAAACATATATAATTTTGAAATTTTAAATATATGAAACCTAAACCTTAAACCTTAAATCTAATATATTTGAATTTTTTTTATAAAAACGTTATCCAACATCGATGAACTAACAAATATTGGTTTGAATAAACAAACTATAAATTGTTTGGCCAAACAATAGTCTTTCGACCCTTTTCAGTCTTTAAATTGAGAGCAAGTGTGATATTTTGATATTTGATATATAATTTATGATTTTATCAATTTAATATTAAATTTATAAAATTTAACTATTTTAAAATTAAAATTTTAAGTTAAATTGATATTAAAAATATCAATTTAAATTTTTTTACCTTTTAATTAAATTAAATATTTTTAAAAATCAAAATTCACGTCCAAATTTTAAATTAATATATTTATTTTTTTAAATTAAATATATTAATTGATCTTATCAATTCAATGTTAAATATTTTTTAAAATTTATCTAATATCAAAGAATCGACATATATTCTTATGCATGAACAATCTATAAATCTTGAGGCTCGGTCTTTCAACCTTTCTCAGTATTTATGTTGAGATCACATGTAATATTTGATATTGTAATACCCTGGAATTTTATTATCTAAATTAAATTAGGAATATAAATCTAATATGTAGCACCCCAAACCCGGAGGGGTCAAGGTGCTAATGGAAACACACGCGAAGGAGAAAATCCCATAGAAAAATTTCCAAATAGAGTAATCAATTTGAGATTTGCTATATCAAGAAGCTTACGTTTACTAGTCAAACACCAAGAATCAATATATTTGACTTAATCAAGAACCAATAGAAATAGATCTTAAGAAAACTGACTGGTCAACTACATCAAAATAATAATAGTCAATTCGTGAAACATAACGTGACCAAAATGCTCATAGGCGTACACGTCGCAAAAGTCAAAGTTCAGCGGAAGCATTGAAATTAAGAATCATACAGTTGACCATCACCAAAGCATACAGCGGAAGCATATGAATCATATAATAGTTTGACCATAACAAATAAATTCAAAAGACGGTCAACTAAAAATAAAAGGTCCCCATTGGTCCACATCCGCCACCCGCCATCATCAATTACTTGTAAAATATTTTAAATAATGGGGCTGAGTGCCAGAAAACACTCCGTGGACATACTCATACATTTGTCCCATAATTTGCATAAAAGAAATAACAATAATCATAATAAAGATTTCACATTTGACGTCACAATTCATACGCTCATTAAACATAGTGGAGACCGACCCTAATGTGATCACATATCATCTATAGCATATTCATAACATATTCGGATATCCTCATATGAGTCGTATCAAATCCACAATGAGCAACATAAACATAAATCATAATTCATTTTTCCATATTGGACGAAAGTTTAAATACATTTTCGAAAGAGTTTTGGTAAGTAAGTCCACCTTCTAGCTAAATGTAGTTGTCGCTTTAATCTCAACTTGCACGTGCTAAGCCTGCTGCCTCGGGTTAAGACCTACACATAAAGGCTATGACCTAGAAACTTATTAGGGTAATTAACCTATTCTATAATGTAAATAAGGGTATAAGGTATATCTATAAAATAAAGTCACGAAAAGACAACGCCTAAAGATCAAACGGGTAATCCTAGCTTTAAGCTATACCCGAGCCCTTGATCGAGTATAATATATGGATTAAAATCATAATAATTAAAGTAAATCTTTAATAATAATAATAATAATAATAATAATAATAATAATATTTCAATACCAATAAAGTATCACTTATAATACAATATGCTTAATTTGAATTAAATCCAAAACTAAACAAAAATAGAAAAAAAAGTAAAATAATTAAATGCATAAATAAAATTGTGGTCAAATGGATTTGAACACATGACCTTAAATGTAAAATAATGATATTTTAACCACTATACTAAATGATTTGATACAACATAAAACAAACTGTTTTAATTAAATAGCTTCATAAATGCTGTGAATTAATTACACAAAATAAAAATTAAAACTGCATCAAATGGCTTTGAACCCTGGACCTCCTAAACACAAACAGAACACTTAATCATTAGACTAAGCCCTATTTTCAAAATTAATCATCTGTAATTAATTATATATATAGTCCAAAAAGCTTTTATGATAAAAAGATTAAAAAGGAATAAAATTACTTCAATAAGATTCAAACTTTTAACCTCTTAAACATTAATCTAAACACTAACCATTAAACCATATGTCATTTTCAAAAATTACATGATGTTATTACTTATATAAGGTTTAAAATTATCTTAGATAAAAATGAAATAAAACTGCATTAAGAGGATTCGAACCCCTCCCCTTTTAATTAACAAATCTAGACATATCCATTAAGCTAAATACAATTTTCAAGATTTATATCATGCTTTTATTTAATTAAAGTTGAAACAGAGGACATTAATTACAATAAAAGAGATTTAAAAATGCATGTATGAAGGTTTGAACCTTAGACCTTTTGATTAATAATTCTGAACATATCCATTAAGCTAGTTACCATTTTCGAAATTTACACATGATTTTAATTAATTTAAAGTTGAAACAGAGGACATTAATTACAAAAAGAGATTTAATAAAAATGCATGCAAGAGAATTTGAACCTTAGACCTTTTAGTATTAATTTAAACATCCATCATTGGGCTACACAACCTTATGGAAATATTAACATATACTCTTTATTAGATAGTATCATAGATCTAAAAGAAAAATAAAAAAAATAAAAGTAAAATAAAAATACAAACACACACAAACACACGCCCAAACACACACACACACACACACATTCACGGCAGCACACACAATCACACATATTTCATTTTTTTTTCTTTTCTTTTCATTAAACAACCATTAACATCTAAAGAGTTCAAGAACACCAAGAACATCATGAATAAAATTAAAAATATATATTAAAGTCATCCATCTAAAACAGCCCTTAAATCACAATATATACACTAAAATCGAAAATAAAGTTCAAATATAAAGAAGAAAATGAGGTATTAAAAGGCTAGGGATTAACCCATTTTTAGATCCGAAAATCGGAAGCCTAAACCTCAAAATTTCTTAAAAATAATCGAAGAATAAGAAAGAGGAGAAGAATAGGATTCTAAAAATGTAATTGCATGTGAAAATAAAGGTGGCCGAAATTTTTCCGACCGGCGGCTCCGGCGGCGATGACGGCGGCGCCGGCGACGGGGAGGAGGGGAGGCGAGAGGGAGAGAGAAGAGAGGGGGATGGGGGCTGACCTAAAAATGGATCCTCCAAAATGACCTAACTAAGGAGTGTAATGGGTATTTATATCCCTCCATATCTTAACCTAAATTTTAATTAAATTCCTAATTAAATCATAACTTGGTCAAATGAAGTCCCACTTAGGTGAAATTAGTCTCTATGGATTCGTATCGATGAGCACTATCATCTACCATATTCGATCATCTCGTTCTGATAACTATAGGTCTCAAAAATAATTAAAAACATAAATGGACTAAAAAGCCCATGAATTGGGCCTAAATAATAAAAATGCCTAAATTTATTCATTTGGGCCATGAAATCACAATTAAAAATAGATTTGGGCCTATTATAAAATCTTGGGGTGTTACAAATCTACCCATCTTAAAAGAATTTCGTCCTGAAATTCAAGTACCTGGTAAGGTTAGGTTTGGATATTGCCTCCTGATTTCTTCTTCAATTTCCCATGTGGCTTCATCCTTTCCGTGCCTGCTCCACTGCACTTTCACTAGCACTGTCTTTTTGTTTCGTAAATTTTGAACATTGCGGTCCAGAATCGCTATTGGAGCCTCTTGGTAGATAAGATCAAGATCTACCTCCACATCTTCATCGTGTACAGTGTGACTTGTGTCAAAAACATATTTACGTAGCATCGACACATGGAATACATCATGTACTCCTTCTAGTTTGGGTGGCAAAGCAAGCCTATAAGCAACTTCTCCTACTTGATCGAGAATTTCATAAGGGCCAATGAAACGCGGTCTCAACTTCCCCTTTTTCCAAAATGAATTATTCCTTTAACCGGTGATATTTTAAGGAAGACTTTATCTCCTACTTCAAAGTGCAAGTCTCTTCTACGCTTGTTCGCATAGGACTTCTGTCTATCTTGAGCTTCTTTAATTCGGGTTCGTATTTTGTTGGCGGCTTTCTCTATGGCTTGCACCAATTCAGGGCCCAGAATTTTCTTCTCTCCAACCTCATCCCAATAGAGTGGTGATCTGCACCTTTGACCGTACAAAGCCTCATAAGGTGTCATCCCAATGGTCGCCTGATAGCTATTATTGTATGCAAATTCCACTAAAGGCAAGTAGTCTTCCCAACATCCACCCTGATCCAGAACTACAGTCCTCAACATATCTTCAAGAGTTTGTATGGTTCTTTCTGATTGGCCATCAGTTTGAGGATGAAAAGCAGTGCTAAAATTCAATCTAGTTCCCATAGCATCTTGTAAACTTCTCCAAAATTTTAAGGTGAAACGTGTATCTCGATCTGAAGTAATAGACACAGGAACTCCATGCAAACGAACAATCTCTTTGATATAGGTTTGAGCCAACTCATCTAATCCCAACTTATGTCTTATTGGCAAGAAGTGTGCTGATTTGGTCAATCTATCAACAATAACCCAGATTGTCTGGTTATTGCGTACTGTTTTTCGGTAACCCAGTGACAAAGTCCATTGTAATGTGTTCCCATTTCCATTCAGGGACTTCGAGTGAGTTTAAAAGTCCAGCAGGTCGTTGATGTTCCGCATTTACTTGCTGGCAAACCAAACAGTGTCCTACGAAAGTCGCAATATCCCTCTTCATGCCTTTCCACCAAAAAGTTTCCCTTAGATCTCGATACATTTTCGTTCCTCCGGGATGAGCAGTGTACGGAGTGTTGTGCGTTTCTGCTAGTATCTCACGTTTTAACTCATCATCTTGGGGTACACACAGTCGACTCCCAAAAGTAAGTGCTTGATCATCAGTTACAATAAATCCTTGGTTGTCTTCGGTGCGGCTCTTCTCTCTCATCTTCTCAAGAAAGTCATCTTGGCATTGAGCCTCAACTATACGAGCTCGTAGGTTTGGAAATTTTTTATCATGATTGATCTGTACATAAGTTTTTCCTCGGAGGCTTTTCTTTGTTAGCTGGGAAGATGAAGGTATGATATGAAATTAAATGGGGCTATGAAGGCAAAAAAGAATATTTAAAATATGTACGTACGTATGTATGTATGTATATACTTACATACATACATACATATATATATATATACAGTTTTGATATGCTGAGCGTCAAAATTGAGCAATTCTATGAGCGCCCAAATCGACATCAGATTTCTTTTTTATTTTTTATTTTTTTATTTTCCCTCAGTTTTAACTAATTTATACAGGTAAAAATCCCTCTCTCCTGCTTCGCTTCATTCTTATTTCACCACTGCCGTTTATTTTTCCATGTTTTCTTTCCTCAATCGCTCCATAATTTTTTTGCTAATTTCTGATTTCGATCAACCAACTCGACAACGGAGCCATCAATTTTTTGTTTTTAGGTTTTCGTCTTTCTTTTCATCTCGCGCGTCGCGATTCTGTCGATTTTATGTTATTGCAGCAGCCACCAAATATTGTCAAATTCAAAACATCAAAGCTACATCGAATTGGGGATAGGTGCCGTTAGTAACACAACGCAGGTTTGTTTCGTAGTTCTTATGTTTTTCCATAATTGTATGCCTATTTTTTCTCGTATGAATTCTCTTGGGTTACTTTATCTACACCAAGATTTTGTTTCTTCTCCACCCGTCGATTGTTTACTTATTGTTTTGTTCCTTTTCTGCATATTTTTTTTGTTAACTGATATAATCGTCCGCGACGATCGTCTGCGTTTTCGTAGTTCCAATGTGTTTCATGAATTTTATGCCAATTATCTCGTAGAAAATCTTTGGGTTACTCTGTATAAGACAAGCAATTTTTTATCTCATAGAAAATATTTGGGTTGCTCTATGCATGTAGTTTTGCTATGAAATAGAACATACTTACAAGATACTTTTGGAATTGATTCTCCAATTTGCGATGCAAATAACCTGTTTGATGAAATGCTACAGTAAATTTAGCAGGATTATTTGGGTAAAACGCGATTTTTTTTTGTAGTAAATTAACACTATTTGTGAGAAGAATCTCATTTAATTTAGTGAGACTGAATTTCTGATGCATTATCATTTTGAGGTTATGAGATTATTACTTTGAATTTCAACATATTAATTATTTTCGTATTCCTCACTGTTTATCATCTATATCTGCAGACCTTGTAGGTGTACACTTAATTTATGTTTCAATATAAATATTCAACACTACTTTTATTTTCTTTATCAATGAAGACAGATGACTCAACTTGCGATGGACGTACAACACATAATGGAGTTCTAATTCTTTCAAAAATATTTCAATTTTGCTAGAACATACCTACCAGATACTTTTGGAATTTCTTCTCCAATTTGCGATGCAAAAAAATTGTTTGATGAAATGCTACAGTAAATTTAGGAGGATTATTTAGGTTGCTCTATGCATGTAGTTTTTCTATGAAACAGAACATACTTACCAGATACTTTTGGAATTGCTTATCCAATTTGCGATGCAAACAATCTGTTTGATGAAATGCTACAGTAAATTTATGGGGATTTTGATGTGAAAGAATTTCTTTCACTTAAAGAAGTCTTCAAGTATTTTAAGTTTTGTCATCTTTTAATCTTTTTTTACTTACTATGATCCAAATTTCTTTGCAGTTTATCCTTTAATGGTGATAGTTCCTGAGAGTTATTATCGGAGATGTCACTTTGGAAATATATTGGGAGCAGGTTGCCTGTGGCATTAAATTTTGCTCTAGATATTTTCGTACTATAGATTGTTTAAAAATTTATTCATGTGTAGACTCCATTTATTTTGACCATGATTGGTATTTTTTAGCTTTCTCCTTAATATTTGTTGTTTAAAATTTGATAGTTTCACTCATGTAATCAACTGATAGTCCAACTGCCACAAATGCTGTAGGCGCCCAAGAATCAAATGACAAAGGAAAGATGTCCATGCACATGTCGATAGCTCTATCATCAACTTTTCTTAATTAATTAAGAAACTTCTTGTTAATCAATTTTTCAGCATGTAAAATCACTTTATTGTTGAGTTTTTCACCAATTTATTTTTTCTCAATCTGCAAATTAATAGATATACACAATCTGATCCAGCATTTAAATTTGCTACTATACGATCTCCATTTTACCACAGCTCTTGTTAGTATGTATAGTTGAGTACTTGAGTGGTGATATTGATGACTTTCACACTTTTTATACGTAGATCATACACATATATAATCCAAAACAATTTTTTATGATGCAGCAGCTTGTTACTTGCTGTAGATCATAAGTTTGTGAAGCTTGCAATGAGTTTAATGGAGTAGATATGTATTGCCTAATGCATTGACAAAATAATAAATTAGGGCAGACATAAAACCATCATTACTAATAACAATTGGTAATTTCTTTTAAAAAAATTACCACAAAACTATACTGGTTCATAAATAAAAAGTTAACAGAAAGTAATTGAGTTTTTAAAATAAATTTGATACTCCAAAATGCATTAATTTGAGTTACTCTGTGTTGATTGTACCTGCAAAAAAAAAATTAAGATGCAAGACCTACAACAAGTGCAAACACTGATTATGAAAGTAAAATTTATTACCAAAATTTTCATCTTTATGTAGAATATTAAAGTTCATCGCATGTTGTTAGAACCTGAATAATAATAATCAAAATAATATCATTAATCACACAATTTATTACTATTGCTCGTTCCAATACAATGACATGACAAATAAATAGATTGCTAAAATAAATTATTCACAATACCAGCTACAGACACAAAATCTTCATTGTTGAGATCATCTGCATTTGATCTGTAAAAAAAAAAGAATCATGATTATTTAAAAAGTGCAGCAAAATAAATTGATTAATAAAAAAGCTATAAAACTTAAATTATTAAATGCATTCATGTTTCACATACCCATCATGCAAATTTGGACAATTACGTTTATCATGTGATACTCCACGTTGCCCACATCCATGACACGCCCTAGACTTTAAAGCTGATTTCTCCTTTGATGATTGTAACCTCTTCTTGCATCCCTTTGTTCTTATTTCAGAAGGATCAATAATATTATGCACTTTATCCAAGCTAGCCCTTCTTTGAGTTCCATCGGTAAAAGTTGGACTAATGCTCATCTCTTTCACTTTGCTATGTATTTACTCAAGTTGAGCATCCACAAATTGTGTCCTCTCATCAGTCAAGGATGCATCATCAACCAAGACTGAGGCTTTATTTGCTAACCTGGAGTGTCGAGACATTAAAAAGCTTAATGGATTATCGCTACTATTGAGATCATCTTCGACATATATTGCATCAATCTTTGCATCTCGTGTCCATCGCTTGAGTATATATTTTTGAGGGAGTTGAAACACTTGATTAATGTGAAAAAAGCTAACAAATGTCTGCACGGAATACCATCAAACTTAAATTTCCTGCAACTAAAAGACATATGGTCTCTTCATTTGTCATGTGTCAGTACCCTTGGTACGGGGGATGAACAACCTTGAGAAATCACATTGTAGACCACATAGTCAGCTGATGTGGATATCTCCTACACATAGTAACCGTGACTTTGGCTAATTTCACTTTGAAACTCCATCCATTTTCTTTTCGTATACACCTGAACCATTTGAGTTTCCATAGGCCAATTTGTCTTGATTTTGGGATGCTCATTCATGTCAATGTGGTCAGCGGCTAGCTCATTATGTATTTGGTGTCTTAACGCCCTATTAAATCGTGTCATGAAATCCATCAATGAGTTTCTATCTGAGACGTATCTTTTAAAAAATGCATGTGAACTTTCAGATCTCTGACTACTCGACATTCTAGCACAAAATACATGAGAAAAATATAGTGGAACCCATTTTCGTCTCAACTCATACATCAATAATATCCATTTATTTTCCTCCAAATTGGCGCACTTCATAACCTCTTTCCAAGACTGCTCAAATTCATTAGGAGTTGAAGAATTTACTATAACGTTCTTTATGCTTTGATAATGATCTCTAAAAGTCACCGGGGTGATTTTTTCAGGAAATTTATTCAAGATGTGCCATAAACAATATCGATGCACTGTGTTAGGTAAAACTTGTGCAATTGCTTTTGTCATAGCCGGATCCTGATCAGTTATTATAACTTTTGGAGCACCAGTTGGCATGGCTTCCATCCACTTAGTAAGCAACCAAATAAAAGATTCTGTCTTTTCATCACTTAAAAAACCACAACCAAATATGATTGTTTGATGATGATGATTAACTCCTACGAATGGTGCAAAAATCATTTCATATTTATTGGTCTTATATGTGGTATCTAAAACAACGACATCACCAAATACACTATATGCCCCCCTTGATGTAGGATCCGTCCAAAAACACCTACTAAATTTATTTTTTGAATCAGTCTCATAATCAAAGAAAAAGGCTGAGTTTTTCTCCTTTTCAGATATAAAGAACTCGATCAAAGATTCAACATAGATACCCTTCTGCTCATCTGTTAGTTGCTTCTCTAAGTTTCTAATATCCCTTTCTGTACAACCTACATGTTCTGGTCCACCTTGCTCTATCTCCAATAATCGCATTTGCTGACAAGTTGGTATATTAGCTTGTGAAAATTGTTGAGTCAATGCTCTCTTTGCGACTGAAACAGTACGATGTGAACACAACAGATGCACCTTCGAAGGACTAGAAAGTGCATGATTATGACCTTCCATGAAAATACTAACAATCCATTCTGGTCCAGTTTATTGCTTAACAAGGGAAATCTTTACTTTAGAATCAGTTCGAACTTCTCCATGAGCTCTTTCTTTTTTTGGCTGACCACTTATTTCTCATTTATGTGAACGAGACTCATCAGTATGCCCTTCTTTAAAGCAGACAATTTGTTTCCAAACAATTTCATTCGTCTTCTTATTTTTTTTGCTATTACTGATTCTCGCACTAAAGAAGTTAATAATCAATTTTTCTGTATTATGCTCTCATGACAGTAGTTTAGCACAACTACATGCATGTTCAATCTTACAAAGAAGTTAATAATCAATTTTTCTGTATTTGCGTTTGCCTTATATTATACAGAGTAACCCAAAGATTTTCTACGAGATAATTGGCATAAAATTCATGAAACACATTAGAACTACGAAAACGCAGACGATCGTCGTGGACGATTATATCAGTTAACAAAAAAAATATGCAGAAAAGGAACAAAACAATAAGTAAAACAATCGACGGGTGGAGAAGAAACAAAATCTTGGTGTAGATAGAGTAACCCAAGAGAATTCATACGAGAAAAAATAGGCATAAAATTATGGAAAAACATAAGAACTACGAAACAAACCTGCGTTGTGTTACTAACGGCGCCTATCCTCAATTCGATGTAGCTTTGATGTTTTGAATTTGACAATATTTGACGGCTGCTACAATAACATAAAATCGACAGAATCGCGACGCGCGAGATGAAAAGAAAGATGAAAACCTAAAAACAAAAAATTGGTGGTTCCGTTGTCGAGTTGGTTGATCGAAATCAGAAATTAGCAAAAAAATTATGGAGCGATTGAGGAAAGAAAACGATGGAAAAATAAACGGCAGCGGTGAAATAAGAATGAAGCGAAGCAGAAGAAAGAGATTTACCTGTATAAATTAGTTAAAACTGAGGGGAAATAAAAAAGGGAAAAAGAAAAAAGAAATCTGATGTGGATTTGGGCGCTCATAGAATTGCTCAATTTTGACGCTCAGCATATCAAAACTCTGTGTGTGTGTGTATATATATATATAGGGTATGGTTCACATGAGAACCAATCCCCATGTGAGAACTAGGAACTAATCTCAACCACACAATGTTTTAATCTTATTTAAACTTTAAACATCCATAATTTGCTCATTTTTCATTAGATTAACGCAAATTATATATCAAATTAAAGCTTTTTTCGTGCTCTTTCATTTAAGATCCATTGTTCATATGTTTATTCGAGAATATATTTTTTCGTCCATAATAGCGTGATGTTAAACTCATAATAGCATGACAAAATATTCACGATAACATAGAAGTATACACATAATAGCATGAAAAAATATTCATAACAACATGAAAAAATATTCATAAAACACATAAATTTTACTCATAATAACAGTAGTAGTGTCGTTAATAGTAAGACATTATATGTTCATACTAGCATGTATATATGTTCATACTAGCATGCATATATATATTCATATTAGCATGTATATATGTTCATAATAGCATGATAGTACTCTCATTTTAGCATACGAAATTTATAAGAATAGACAACGGTTTTAAAGTGTTGTCTATATGATTTCCGAAAATTATGCTCAAATATTACAAGTTTGCCACTCCGCCTTTGACCAAAAGTTGACCAAATCTTAGCCATCTAAATCGAAATAATGGATGAGATGAGATGAGTTCCTAGTTCCCACATGAAGTATGGATTCTCATTTGATCCATCCTCTATATATATATATAATGTGTGTGTGTGTGTCGCAATCACAATATGGCAGAAAACTTGATTCATGTGATATACATTTTTATATGTTCGGCCCTTTGGAGTGTTGGGCTTCCCTAGACCCATTGTAGATCCCATCTTGGTTTATTGTAGTTAGTTCTTCCCCTTGGCGGTTCTTTTTTTTTTTTTTTTTTGGTCTCTATTAAGATGTTTAATGGATAAATTTTGATCATATATAATAGTAGGCAAATCACATAAAAGAGGTAAATCGCATTTGAAAAATAAGATTTACGTGACAAACTCACAAGTCACATCTAACAATGTTGGTGAGATTCAAATTTGAGACATTACCATTCCACTACAAAGCTATTCCCAAGAGACAAAAATAAAAATTAATTCCTTTTAATGAACACCTAATTTAGAACCCAATACATCAATATTGTTGAAAAACTTACATTGAAACCAAATGAGTTATGAGACTCGCTACTCCCCTTCACGTTTTTATTTGTATGGATTATGGACTACTATACAAGAAATGAATAGAATGGTGAACCACAATTTTATTCTTATGACATAATCATGAAATCCAAAGACATGATTGAAAAATACAAGATTAATCATACAATTGAGGGTGGGCCGCTCGCTGAGTGTGGGGAGGGTGCTAGTGGACGATAGATATCGTGAGTTTATGACACAATTTTTCTAGTGGTGTTATATTATGAGCTATTACAATTTATATAGGAGCGGCATTTATTCTTAGAGCTTTTCCAACAGAGACTCACCGCCTCGGTACATTGGATATGTAGCGTGAAATTTAAGAAATCTTCCCTCCAACAATTGATTCTGGCTCGGCAAAATGTAGTGGCTGTGAACAGTGTCTCGGTTAATTAATCGAGATATTGTTCCTCTCTCGGCAGCTGATTTCCTTTTTTTTTCATTATATAATTATGGTAATACATTTGGTTGATTTTTTATATTTTGTATTAGATTTCTTTCAATTATTTTAAAACACAAAATACATAATTAATAAAAATAGAATTACATAAACATTTAATAATACAAAATCACAAATATATTATAATAAACAATACAAAGCCACAAATATATTACAATAAACAACACAAATACATATTTTTGTAATTTATGACATGTAATTTATGTTTTTATTAAATGATCTATTATGTAATGTTGAATTTTATTTTGAATAAGTTGATTGTTTTTACATGAACCTTTTAATTTTTATAAAATAAGATAAAATTTAATTATATATTAATTAAAAAAAATGAGCAAGAATATTAATATATATATATATATAAAATCATATTCAATTAAATAATTCGATAAAAAAATTAAATCAATAGTAAAAAGTATAAAAAAGGAATATTCCATTGTAGGGTGAAATGTAGAGTGGTGCTGTTGGAGATTAAAATTAAAAATCTATAACTTTAATTGTACAGTAGTGTAGAGTTAAATATATTCTGGTGAAAACTGTTGGAGATGACCTTAATGCATCCTAACGGTACCGACACATAATTTCTTCTATTTTATTTTATTTGTATAATTGCAATCGCAGTGATTTAATTGAAATCTGAAAAAAATCCAACTTGTAAATAAATAAACTAAATAGACAAACAACTCACAAAAATAGACACTCATATATAATTAATTGTAGAATTAAGAGAAAATGTTCAAATACACCCTAATGTTTACAACAAGGATATAATAAACATCTAAATAAGTTTTAGGTATAAATGAGTCATTATTAATGTTGATAATTGCTAGTTGCTACTCACTGCAATAACTATAATTTATCAACACATTTATGGATATTTATGCTTTCACCCAAATATATCTATTTCGTTTTATAAAAAATGTAAAAAACATTTATTGTTACCAAAATTAGTCAACCCATTTAGATAATGGAGTTAGTGATCGAGAAAGGGATAATCACATAGAATTTAATTCATGTTACACTCTATGCATTACACTTTTAAATTACGAGTTTTTCTTGTATTTTTTTTTTATTTTAATTTTTTGTGATTTAGTTTAATTTTATGATTATTTTTAGTGTTTATCCCACCCAATTAGGGTTTGTAATTATTTTTTAATATTTAATTTTTGATTTTCAATTAATAATTCATTATTATGGTTGATTTTTTGAAAATTATATTTTATAATTTTTTAGTTCATTTTTTTTGTAGATAAATGTTGACTATGATTATTTATGTTTTAATTGTTTTTTATTTTATAATAAATGTTATTAAAATCGTAAATTTAATGATGAAACACGAAGTGAAACGCGAAAAAGTGTAACAGAAAATTTCAACCCCCCATTAGCCGTCTAACCTTAGAGAAAAACGAGTCAATTGTTAAGTATGAAGAGTTTAAAACCGTACGTTAGAGGAGGTATTTTCAGGAGATGGACTTGGTCCATAGAGAACGAAGACCCACGGGTCTTCAGGCGAGAGCGACATCTACATACTGAAAAAAAAAATACAACTTAATTAGATGAATGAGGACGAGGATGACACCACTTAATCTAACTTTTCATCTTTTTATTTATGATCTCATTCTTTAATTGCGATATCAGACATGATCGTCGGAGCCTAATCAATCACCAACACCCTCGATGATCTTCAACTTTACAATTTCTTTGTTTGTCTATGCAGATTTGTCGATGCTTGAACTTTGATATGAAATTAACAATCATTTGAACTCCTCTCTTCCTAAATCTAAAATTCATATTTGCAAAACAAAAGTCTAAGTCATTTATAGTTACTTCAAAAGCGACAAAAATTGACGAAATACTCTAGCAAATGTTGTCAATTTTATAGACATTAATTAAAACAACAACAATAACAATATGTACGTAGTTTTAATGCGGAGGTGGTGGTAGCAGTGCTTTAGACATATTTCAGAAAACAAAATAGAGATGATATAATGAACAAGTTTTAAAAACATATAGTGTTATTTTAGAACAAAAAAAATAATATATATATATATAGAGAGAGAGGATATGGATCATATGAGAACACTTTATTGGTGTGAGAAATTAGAACCCATCTTACACCATCCAATTTAATGATCCAATGGTTAAAATTTAAAGTGGCAATTTCGTAAATAATAGGGTAAAAAATAAAGGAATGATGGCTATTTTCGTCCAAACCCATTAAAAATGATGATGTCAGCAATTAAAAAAAAATCTTAAAAACTTTAACGGACCATAACTTGCTCGTTTTTAATCCAATGCACACAAAAAATATATCAAATTAAAGCTCTCTTCATGCTCTTTCATTAAAGATGTCGAAAGGCTATATTTAGATGAAAAAATATGAACGTAAAATAAAAAAGAAAATTTTTTACGCGTGTTCAGGTTGTAAATATTTTCATTAGCATATAATAATTCTTCGTCAGCATTATGATAATATATGATAACATATGCTAACGAAGCATTTGTCATATGCTAACATAATGTATTCGCTGTGCTAACAAAGAATTATCATAATGCTAGCGTAGTATAAATTTATTAGGGTTTATTAAATCTCAATTATGATTTATTTAATCTCGATTATGGTTTATTCCATCTAATTATCATTATTTTTTTAAAATTTAATTTTTTGTTTATAATTCTTAATTGATTATTATGGTTTATCTAATCCAATTATGGTTTATAACGTATGTTGGCAGAGTATTGTCATATGCTAACATAGTATATTCGCAATGCTAACGAAGTAAAACCATAATGCTAACGTAGTATAAATATATTATTATTATGATTTGTTCCAACTCATTTAAGGTTTACCACATCCAATCAATGTTTATTTCATCTAATTAGGTTTATTTCAATTATGATTTTACCATTTAATTAGGGTTTATTAAATCAAATTAGGTTTATAATTAATTTTTATAGTATTTTTTTTGCTAACAATATTTGAAGACTTTAATTAACATAACTATAATGCTTCGTTAGCATAACGACCTGTTATCAAATCCTATGCGATTTTTATAAGAATTACCAAATTACGTTAATACCCCGCGCGAAAAACTTTTCAGATATTACAGAATTGCCACCGCCTTTTTCATCAAATCTGGACCTTTGATTTTTTATAAATGTGTGGTGTGAGATGTGTTCTCATTTCTCATACAAGGGGTTGTTTATATATATATATATATATATATATATAGTTTGATGTTCTTGTTAATGCTTCAAAAATTCAAATAAAGAGAATAAAAGTTGGCATAAAATTTTTTTGGCGGACAATAGTATAGGGTGGAGGTCAATCAGGTCATACACGTTAGTTGTTTATTTTACCCTAGCTATAGAGGTGGCATATTAATTAAGGGTGTATATTTGACTCTTTTTTCAATAATTAACAAGACTTGAATATACAAAAGGGGTGGCATATTAATTAAGGGTGTATATTTGACTCTTTTTTCAATAATTAACAAGACTTGAATATACAAAAGGGTAAAAATTCTTAGAAAAATCTGAGTGTCTGAAAATATATATGGCGGAACTTTTAAAAAGTATTTAAAATAAAGAGAAAATTTAAAGTTGACTTACCTATAGGACTCGTTTGTTAGACAGTATAAGATAACGTATGATACCTATGATTAGGATGTCTTTGATATATTAGGTATCAATATAATGTTTGCTTGAATGTATTAAAATAATTATAAATTATATACATCTATAATTTACTGTTTGGTTGGAAGTATTAAATTTCCAATATAATTACAATTCCAAAAATACCTTCTTATATTAGGCAGGGGAAAATTTATTATTGAACATTAATTAATATGGAGTGGGGCAATTTAGTTCAATAATTATAATAATGATCTTCTATATTACATATCCCACCTAGGAGGTAGGATACAAAATCCTACTGAATCCTGCAAATCTTTGTTAGAAATATTGAGCCCTTATTTAATAAAGGGCTTTGAGTTTTGAACTAAACAACTTATTAAGGTGTAGTAGATATCTATCACTCTCTTATCACCCCTGTAAACGAGCCCTATATATATTATTTAGAGAGAGAAAAAAAGGGACGGTGCTAAATAGCACGAATTGTTCCAGTACAAATGTAGAATTTAATATAATTTTAATATAAAATGACACTATCACCCTTTATACAATTTTGGTTAAAATTTATCTCTCATTTTCTACATCAATTCCCAATATTTAAATTTAAATGCATGAATGATCAATAATGCATAAAATTCATCCCCTATTGTTATCAATTCCCAAGTGCAATGAATTTGCTTTAAAAAATAAAATTAGAAATTAAACTACTCAAATTTATATTTGTACTTGGACATCAATTTGAAAATAATTTAGAAAACGTAATTGTGTGCATCAAAAACACATTAAAACACTAGTTATTTGAGTGAACATGGATGATGCTGATATTATAGGGAAGTTATTTGGCTTGAGTGAAAATGATAGCCTTATGAATGATGAAGAAGTTAATAATAATAAAATTCTAATATATTTTTAGTATGTTTTGATACTCTTTTTTTTAGGAAATATTGAAACACACATTAACAATCGAGCATCCAAATTGACTAGATTATTAGCAAGCCAATTCAGAAAGTTAGATGACCAACAACTCACAACAAAAAGAAAAGGCACATGTCTTGGAACCTGTAGCGCCCCGGTCCCGAAAGACCGTGGAAATGGACGCCCCGGGGGTGGGAATTAAGAAGCGGGAAAGAAATGGTGTAGTTTAATTAACAACGGGGTGATAATCCAAAAAAATTAATGTTTAGAATAATATTTAACAACCGAGTATGCCAAAGATAGGTTATGCCTTCCGGAAAATTAGACAGCATAACCTCTGCAACTAGAGCGAAATCCCGTTTATAACGGCTTATAAGAGAAGAATGGAAACTGTAACAATTCAATAAGCCCTTTCATAGGCCAAATGGAAACAAATAAACCATATACCAACAATCAATAGACCCATTCATAGGTCGACAAAAGAAACAGACACGAATATGCTGAACAAATGAAGCCCTTCCATAGGCCAAAATGAATGATCAAATAGACATAACGAAAGACGGGCTTCCTCCCCTTGGAATAATTATGTAGCTAAGCATATGATACATGTTAACTAGGAAGTCAACAAATGTTCAGAATCAGAGAAGCAGAATCATATCAACAAAATACCAAGATCAGAGTTCTTAGCATTTAGCAAAAGAATACCATAAGTGCGAAAGCTCAATTCTTAACAGAATACTAACAAAAAGGGACAACGGAAAAATATGTAAATCATAATAGCCCATATCTCAGCCTCGTCACCTCCACGCTCCAGCCCACTTACCTGAAAATGTTTGAAAAGATTTGGGCTGAGTACTAATGCACTCAGTGGGCAAGTTTTACAATTCAAGTTATGCAAATTATTTTATTAAAGTAATCTATCTGTGTTCATGCAGGTAGTGAAACTTAGGAGGTTTAAAAGTTGGAAGCAACCTAAGTTCACCAAAACATTTTATCGTGAAGCGCTTAAGAGTATAACTCGTCACTGCCCGCAACCCAAACTACATCACCAGCGCATAACGTTGAGTATGGCCATAGTATACCCAAAGAGTATAACCAATAAGTGTTTCATTTTAGTCTCACCGACAAGGAGTAGGGCAGGACAAACAATGCATGCATACTGTAGCTACTCACATTGACACAGCGCTGGTTTATGAGACTCCGACAACATACAGTAGCATGTAAATATTTAACACAAATAGTCACATATGCAATTTTAGCAAAGCAGAGTTTAATAACTCGAAAGATACAATTTGCAAAGATAGTATAGTATAACCCACCTGGTTAGCTAATAGCAGCTGAGGCATTACACGTGTCTTGCAAATCCTAATTAAATATGGGTCTTGGGTTCGGGCCTACAAAGAAGAAATTACCTATTAGCATCATGCTAGGCCTTGAAACTATAACATAAGGTAAGCTTCAACTTATGATAGATAAATGATTTTTTTTCTAAGCTAGACTAAATGTAATACGAATATTCTAAACTAATAAAACAGCTTCAGACTACAATGCGCAATATTAGGATTTCATTCTCAACTCAACACTTTAGGGAATTAAATTCAGCGAATATTTTCGAGTAAACCCGTCCAATAACATTTGGAAAAGGTGGAGGTCGACCACTTGCCATTTTACTCGATTCTGATCAAATTTAATCTACAAGTCTTTCCGGCTTTTGGAAATTTACCAAATTTAATTGACAACATATTTCACGTATAACAATGCAAGTGTGAAAATTTCATGATTTTCAGACGACACATGAAAAAGATATGAATTTAAATACACGATTTGAATAATTAGGTAAACTCAAAAATCCACCTCGACAAAAATGGAATCTATAGCTAAGTAGAGAATCCACCATAGGGAATAAATGTTGAAGGAACCTTTTTGCTAGGACAGATCTAACAAACATTTTGAAGCAATTCTAACTAAAATGCAATTTTTGAAAATGAGACATTAACTTCGAAAAGTCATATTAAATTCATTTCAACACGAAACGGAGCACCGTCTGCGGCCACGCATCAGCCTCGACGAGTACCACAATCGGTCAGAAGGGATCAAAGGCTAATTCCGGCCACACCGGCCGAAAAGCTGGCTGGCAGAAATTCCCGCCACAAATTTTAGCTGAAAATGTATCGGTCTCGATCGAGCTCGATACTCGTTGGATTTTCGCTCAAAAGTACAATTTTTGATAGTGCAGAAAATAAGGAATTTAATGGTGTAATCAGATCAAAGATCAGACGGCTAGAACATAAATTCGAACTGGGCAGATTTATAATATAATATTCGGATCCAGATTTCAAACGACGAGAAATCAAAAATCTATTCCGGTTAACTACAAGATCCAAATGATCAAAGATTATTTATAAAAAGAAGATTTCTAATACGACTATCCAGGAAGAGTAGATCTGAGATTTACATAAAATGAAAACGGGGAAAAATACCGAAAACTCACAACATCAAAAATTGGAATCGGTAGAATTAAAGATAATCGAAATATAAGCATATTTAGAACTTGAAACTTCTAAATTCATCGGTCCGAATGACCAGAATCGGAGAAAGTACCTTCTCCGAGGAATTGGCGGCGGTCACGATGATTTTCCATAGTGATCATACTTCGTGTCATCATTTCAATCATGTATTCGTGATCTACGCGTTGACACCTTCAAAATGACTATTTCAGAATTGAAATAGGAAACTAGAGTCGTACATTCTCTGGAAGCTGCTCGGCGTTTCGATTTTGAAAATGAATGAAAAATGAAACCTTAAGCTCCTATTTATAGAGGAAAAATAAATAGGATAATAACGAATGAAAGAAAGAGGATAATGCTGGAAAAAGAATAGGATAATTACGAATAAGATAATCTTTTGAAAAAGAAATTGGATAATGACGGATATGTCTTTTTCTATTAAATTTATTATTTTTCAACTTAAAGTTGTGCCAAGAGTTCATTTGAACTCAAAATTTGAAATTTCAAAGGTTGGCACGATTCTTGACGATTCTTGAAACATTTTCTATCAACCCGAGAAAAATATCATAACATATTTTTAAGGCAATTTTTGACCAAATTAGATTTAACAGATTTCCGTGACTGCGATTTTCCTTTATTTGAGTCCTTTAAGGACCTATATTATTTTCTAACTTACCAGAGGGTAACATAAGTTGAATAAAATCTTCTAAAATATTTCAGGGTATTACATTCTACCCCCCTTAAATAAATTTCGTCCCGAAATTTCCATATCTTGAGAAGAAGTATCAAAGTACATCCTCAGGGTTCAAAACCTCAATTTTTGTACTTGCAGCCTAGAACTGATATGGGTCTCCTATTCTTTAGGTTGATTCTCAACCTTTATCCCTCTTTCCGCTTTCTTCTTGGTCAAATACTTCTTTAAGGAGCCTATACTCGCTCTTCTTTTCCACGCAAATTTATCTTTCCGAAAGCCTAAACGTTCGCCATCTTTCTCTATCCTTTGTGAGAGCTATCAAGATGCACCGACTTCATATAATCTCCCCATGATTCGAATGAGCACGCCTTTGGATGATTGGATTACAAATTCTATCAGGTTCGAACTGTGTTTTATCTCTTTCCTTAAAATGTTGAGATTTAACGTTCACGTCTTCTTGAAGCGTGCTTGAATCGTATTTCCGATACAACTTAGTCTTATTTTCCTCGTTATACTCTTCTCTTTCTTTAAAGTGGTAGTCCGACTGTCTGGCGCCCGCTAGTGATCACCTTCGCTTGCATGCATAATAAGAATCGCACGTCTAGACTTTAACTGTAAGCTCGAAACTTGCTTGTTAACATCCATTGATCATCTTAAATGTTACGAACTAAGAAATTACTTTAGAAATGTACTTTCGACTTTGGAGAACACTAACCGGTACTGCTTCAGTTCCATTTGTCATTATAGAATACTATCATTCGTTCTCCTGACAATATACTTAAATGAATACTTCTATAAGCTCTCTCTTCTATTTGAAGACTCACACTCGAGTTCTATGAGTGGGAGTAAAATAAATCAAACACCTCTGAGTGAGAACTTTATCTGATCAACAAAAGCTGGAAGAGAGGTAACACTAGGTTATTTATACCAGAAATATTACCTTTTTAGAGGATTTATATCTTGAAGGGTTCTCACATTTTACAAAGATATATTTGAATAACAATAGAAAATCAACACTTAAGAGCTGAGAACCGTGCTGAAATATTTTCATAAAGGCGTCAGCATAGCCTAACAAGTAAATGCCATTGCTGATTCTTGATGATCAAAGAAGTATCATCTAAAAGATATCAAATTATCCAAGAGGATAAAATCAACGAATCCCAAATGGTATAAATGGAGAATTTCAAATGATATGAAGCTGTTGAAGGGAAATTGATTCAATTAATAAGAGAACAAATCGATTTCAAAAGAGAATGAATAAATCGATTATATCGACACGAGAATGAATAAATAGACTCATCAAAACTTCCTATCATAATGAAACTCTCAATCTATCGAACACTAGGTCTATCTTCTTAACGATCTTCTTCGGATTCTCCTTCCTTCTTTTTTGAGCTTCACGCACCTTGTTTTTTTTACGAGGTTGCTACGATAAAGCACGAGTCGGCTAGACTTTGCACCGGCTGGAAAAGCGATGTCTCGGGAATCATTTTCTACCCATCGGAAGGATATGAGAGAACGACTTGATCTATGATACCTCCTAGACTCAAAATAATTTGACTTAACTTCTCCTGGAAGCTGAGTAGAACACCGGCAAACATATCTTTAAATTAATTTGGTAGCAACCATGACGACCATCTTTACCCTCATTCCAAAAATTGATCTAAAACAAGCTACAAATCTTGGGAATGAAACACGCCAGGGCCTCGATTAGCCATCCATTGAGGTGAAGAGCTTTCTCTTGGAGGAACGAATCTTTATTCCCTGTAATTGCAACAGGATCGTTAAACATGACTCCTAAGTTGAAAACTTTCGTAGGGATTTCTTGAACGTGTAAAAGATATACAATCTGATAACTGGCCTATAAATCGATTATTCGTTTCTTTTGCTTCTAGTTCAAAGTTAAAGCTTTATAACCTCATCTCCACATAGAGGTATAAAAGACGGTGATCGGTCTATCTCAATATTTCACTCAGATGACAATTCTGATGTTGAACCTTGTTTGTAGTAGCCATCATCGTCTAACATATCTACCCATAAAAATTCACAGTCTCCACATAGATCGTTGACTTATGTTTTTATTTTGAAAATATTTTATTCCTTAATGTGTCCATCTTCCTAGTAACAACGCAAATTCTTGGTCAACTTTAACACAGCTTAATCTGAAAGACTTCTTCTAACCGGATGTTGACCCCCATAGAGTAGGTTATTTCCCCAACGAACTCAAACACCGAATCGATCTCTTTCTTGGTATACGTACAAAATCTCATAATCCGCTCATCGTGATATACATGTGGCAATTCTTCTGAGCCATAAATTTTTGTTAAGGCATCCAAAATGAAACATTTCCTCAGTCAAACTATGTTCTTAGCAATCTCATATGTGTTTACAAGTTCAGCCTAAGTTCAGCAACTATAGGCTAAGTTAATCTTACATTCTCCCACTTTCAAGTTCTTGTACTCATTCAAGAGTATAAACAATAAACACATTCCGGCTATCAATGTTTACAGTATGCATTCCGCACGTTCCCAACATCACAAGTATGCACAAGGCATATATAAACAAGTTCATACATATATGTAATCAACATAGTTTTTTGACAGAAACCAGTATGCTCACAGACATGTTTCAAAACCAGTATGCTATCACCATAGCAACAGAGTACGCAATCAGCGCAGTTAATCAGAATATGCTATCCGCATAATAATCAATCTTTCGAGGAATTCACGTCAACACGGTGAATCCTAATCTTTAATTTTTAGACAGACATAACATTTCAACAAATAATGTAAACTTTTAAAAACTAAAATTTGCATAAAAACATGCGTACCTTTTAAGATGTTTCGTGAGTGACGAGTTAAGGCTTATATAATATCACACGGAATTTCAATGAAAGAAGAAATAAGACCCAACAGGTCTGCAGATTTGCAAACCTGCTCTGATACCACTTTGTAGCGCCCCGGTCCCGAAAGACCGTGGAAATGGACACCACGGGGGTGGGAATTAAGAAACGAGAAAGAAATGGGGTAATTTAATTAACGACGGGGTGATAATCCAAAAAGGATTAATGTTTAGAACAAAATTTAACAACCTAGTATGACAAAGATAGGTTATGCCTTCCGGAAAATTAGACAGCATAACCTCTGTAACTAGAGCGAATCCCCGTTTATAAAGGCTTATAAGAGAAGAATGGAAGTTGTAACGATTCAATAAGCCCTTTCATAGGCCAAACGGAAACAAATAACCAAATACCAACAATCAATGGACCCATTCATAGGTCGACTTAAGAAACAGACACCAATATGCTGAATAAATGAAGCCCTTCTATTGGCCAAAATAAATGATCAAGTAGACATAACGAAAGACGGGCTTCCTCCCTTTGGAATAATTATGTAGCTAAGCATATGATACATGTTAACTAGGAAGTCAACAAATTATCAGGATTAAAGAAGCAGAATCATATCAACAAAATACCAAGATTAGAGTTCTTATCATTTAGCAAAAGAATATCATAAGTGGGAAAGCTCAATTATTAACAGAATACTAACAAAAAAGGACAACGGAAAAATATGTAAATCATAATAGCCCATATCTCAGCATCGTCACCTCCACGCTCTAGCCTACTTACATGAAAAATATTTGAAAATATTTGGGCTGAGTACTAATGCACTAAGTGGGCAAGTTTTACAATTCAAGTTATGCAAATCCTTTTGTTAAAGTAATCTATCTGTGTTCATGCATGTAGTGAAACTTAGGAGGTTTAAAAGTTGGAAGCAACCTAAGTTCACCAAAACAATTTATCGTGAAGCACTTAAGAGTATAACCCGTCACTGCCCGCAACCCAAACTATATCACCAGCGCATAACGTTGAATATGACCATAGTATACCCATAGAGTATAACCAATAAGTGTTTCATTTTAGTCTCACCGACAAGGAGTAGGGCAGGACAAATAATGCATGCATACTGTAGCTACTCACATTGACACAGTGCTGGTTTATGAGACTCCGACAACATACAGTAGCATGTAAATATTTAACATAGATAGTCACATATGCAATTTTTAGCAAAGCAGAGCTTAATAACTCGAAAGATACAATTTACAAAGATAGTATAGTATAACCCATCTTTCTCGGGATTCTGAAAAGCTAACTTCTGAAGAATCAACCCTGATACTCTTTCTCTAGCTCAGTGGTACTACAGAAGGTAAACTTCAACTAAGGATCATCGCTATATTTTCGGGAACTAATCTACTATAAACGGAACTATTATTAATTCTATTCTATTCTAAAATAGATTGCGCGACTCTAGAGACCTTGAATAATTTCGACGAAAAAGGAAATAAATTCCAAAACGGTATTCTTGCTTTACTGGGATCAACCAATTTGACAGATATCTCTTTCCAAAACTTGTCATTTATCCAAATTTTACCAGATCCACCACAACACTTTTGAACCGCTCGGAAATAACGAAAATATTTAGGGATGATACTATATATGCCAAGACTAAAGAATGAGAATTTTAGAATTTTTCGATAATACATGCTTCTGGTATAAAAATAACTGTCTACTTTAAATAATCGAAATTATTCAAAACTCGCAACGAGATCGCGAAACTTGGAAAACTTATAGGAAATAAGATTTGGAGCAACTTTCGAGAAGAAACATTTTCGATTTGACGACCCAAAATGGGTGAAATGGGAGTTTCGGTAACAATATTCACAGATTTTAGCTGAAAATGTATCGGTCTCGATCGAGCTTGATACTCGTTGGAGTTTCGCTCAAAAGTATAATTTTTGATAGTGCAGAAAATAAGGAATTTAATGGTGTAATCAGATCAAAGATCGGACAGCTAGAACATAAATTCGAGCTGCGCAGATTTATAATATAATATTCGAATCCGGATTTCAAACGACGAGAAACCTAAAATCTATTCCGGTTAAGTACAAGATCCAAATGATCAAAGACTATTTATAAAAAGAAGATTTCTAATATTATTATCCAAGAAGAGTAGATCTGAGATTTACATAAAATGAAAACGAGAAAAAATACCGAAAACTCACAACATCAAAAATTGAAATCGGTAGAATTAAAGATAATCAAAATATAAGCATATTTAGAACTTGAAATTTCTAAATTCATCGGTCCGAATGACCAGAATCGGAGAAAGTACCTTCTCCGAGGAATTGGTGACGGTCACGATGATTTTCCATCGTGATCATCCTTCGTGTCATCATTTCAATCATGTATTCGTGATCTACGCGTTGACATCTTCAAAATGACTATTTCAGAATTGAAATAGGAAACTAGAGTCGTACATTCTCTGGAAGCTGCTCGGCGTTTCGATTTTGGAAATGAATGAAAAATGAAACCTTAAGCTCCTATTTATAGAGGAAAAATAAATAGGATAATAATGAATGAAAGAAAGAGGATAATGCTGGAAAAAGAATAGGATAATTACGAATAAGATAATCTTTTGAAAAAGAAATTGGATGATGACAGATATGCCTTTTTCTATTAAATTTATTATTTTTCAACTTAAAGTTGTGCCTAGAGTTCATTTGAACTCGAAATTTGAAATTTCAAAGGTTGGCACGATTCTTGAAACATTTTCTATCAACCCGAGAAAAATATCATAACATATTTTTAAGGTAATTTTTGACCAAATTAGATTTAACAGATTTCCCTGGCTGCGATTTTCCTTTATTTGAGTCCTTTAAGGACCTAGCTTATTTTCTAACTTACCAGAGGGTAACATAAGTTGAATAAAATCTTCTAAAATATTTCAGGGTATTACATTCTACCCCCCTTAAATAAATTTCGTCCCGAAATTTCCATATCTTGAGAAGAAGTATCAAAGTACATCCTCAGGGTTCAAAACCTCAATTTTTGTACTTGCAGCCTAGAACTGATATGGATCTCCTATTCTTTAGGTTGATTCTCAACCTTTATCCCTCTTTCCGCTTTCTTCTTGGTCAAATACTTCTTTGAGGAGTCTATACTCGCTCTTCTTTTCCACGCAAATTTATCTTTCCGAAAGCCTAAACGTTCACCATCTTTCTCTATCCTTTGTGAGAACTATCACGATGCACCGACTTCATATAATCTCCCCATGATTCGAATGAGCACGCCCTTGGATGATTGGATTACAAATTCTATCAGGTTCGAACTGTGTTTTATCTCTTTCATTAAAATGTTGAGATTTAACATTCACGTCTTCTTGAAGCGTGCTTGAATCGTATTTCCGATACAACTTAGTCTTATTTTCCTCGTTATACTCTTCTCTTTCTATAAAGTGGTAGTCCGACTGTCTGGCGCCCGCTAGTGATCACCTTCGCTTGCATGCATAATAAGAATCGCACGTCTAAACTTTAACTGTAAGCTCGAAACTTGCTTGTTGACATCCATTGATCATCTTAAATGTTACGAACTAAGAAATTACTTTAGAAATGTACTTTCGACTTTGGAGAACACTAACCGGTACTGCTTCAGTTCCATTCGTCATTATGGAATACTATCATTCGTTCTCCTGACAATATACTTAAATGAATACTTCTATAAGCTCTCTCTTCTATTTGAAGACTCACACTCGAGTTCTATGAGTGGGAGTAAAATAAATCAAACACCTCTGAGTGAGAACTTTATCTGATCAACAAAAGTTGGAAGAGAGGTAACACTAGGTTATTTATACCAAAAATATTACCTTTTTAGAGGATTTATAACTTGAAGGGTTCTCACATTTTACAAAGATATATTTGAATAACAAAAGAAAATCAACACTTAAGAGCTGAGAACCGTGCTGAAATATTTTTATAAAGGCGTCAGCATAGCCTAACAAGTAAATGCCATTGCTGATTCTTGATGATCAAAGAAGTATCATCTAAAAGATATCAAATTATCCAAGAGGATAAAATCAATGAATCCCAAATGGTATAAATGGAGAATTTCAAATGATATGAAGCTGTTGAAGGGAAATTGATTCAATTAATAAGAGAACAAATCGATTTCAAAAGAGAATGAATAAATCGATTATATCGACACGAGAATGAATAAATAGACTCATCAAAACTTCCTATCATAATGAAACTCTCAATCTATCGAACACTAGGTCTATCTTCTTAACGATCTTCTTCGGATTCTCCTTCCTTCTTTCTTAAGCTTCACGCACCTTGTTTTTTTTATGAGGTTGCTACGATAAAGCACGAGTCGGCTAGACTTTGCACCGGCTGGAAAAGCGACATCTCGGGAATCATTTTCTACCCATCGGAAGGATATGAGAGAACGACTTGATCTATGATACCTCCTAGACTCAAAATAATTTGACTTAACTTCTCCTGGAAGCTGAGTAGAACACCAGCAAACATATCTTTAAATTAATTTGGTAGCAACCATGACGACAATCTTTACCCTCATTCTAAAAATTGATCTAAAACAAGCTACAAATCTTGGGAATGAAATACGCCAGGGCCTCGATTAGCCATCCATTGAGGTGAAGAGCTTTCTCTTGGAGGAACGAATCTTTATTCCCTATAATTGCAACATGATCGTTAAACATGACTCCTAAGTTGAAAACTTTCATAGGGATTTCTTAAACGTGTAAAATATCTACAATCTGATAACTGGCCTATAAATCGATTACTCATTTCTTTTGCTTCTAGTTCAAAGTTAAAGCTTTATAACCTCATCTCCACATGGAGATATAAAAGACGGTGATCGGTCTATCTCAATATTTCACTCAGATGACAATTCTGATGTTGAACCTTGTTTGTAGTAGTCATCATCGTCTAACATATCTACCCATAAAAATTCACAGTCTCCACATAGATCGTTGACTTATGTTTTTATTTTGAAAATATTTTATTCCTTAATGTGTCCATCTTCCTAGTAACAACGCAAATTCTTGGTCAACTTTAACACAGCTTAATCTGAAAGACTTCTTCTAACCGGATGTTGACCCCCATAGAGTAGGTTATTTCCCCAACGAACTCAAACATCGAATCGATCTCTTTCTTGGTATACGTACAAAATCTCATAATCCGCTCATCGTGATATACATGTGGCAATTCTTCTAAGCCATAAATTTTTGTTAAGGCATCCAAAATAAAACATTTTCTCAGTCAAACTATGTTCTTAGCAATCTCATATGTGTTTACAAGTTCAGCCTAAGTTCAGCAACTATAGGCTAAGTTAATCTTACATTCTCCCACTTTCAAGTTCTTGTACTCATTCAAGAGTATAAACAATAAACACATTCCGGCTATCAATGTTTACAGTATGCATTCCGCACGTTCCCAACATCACAAGTATGCACAAGACATATATAAACAAGTTCATACATATATGTAATCAACATAGTTTTTTGACAGAAACCAGTATGCTCACAGACATGTTTCAAAACTAGTATGCTATCACCATAGCAACAGAGTACGCAATCAGCGCAGTTAATCAGAGTATGCTATCCGCATAATAATCAATCTTTCGAGAATTCGCGTCAACACGGTGAATCCTAATCTTTCATTTTTAGACAGACATAACATTTCAACAAATAATGTAAACTTTTAAAAACTAAAATTTGCATAAAAACATGCATACCTTTTAAGCTGTTGCGTGAGTGACGAGTTGAGGGCTTATATAATATCACACGGAATTTCAATGAAAGACGAAATAAGACCCAACAGGTCTGCAGAGTTGCAAACCTGCTCTGATACCACTTTGTAGCGCCCCGGTCCCAAAAGACCGTGGAAATGGACACCACGGGGGTGGGAATTAAGAAGAGGGAAAGAAATGGGGTAATTTAATTAACGACGGGGTGATAATCCAAAAAGGATTAATGTTTAGAACAAAATTTAACAACCTAGTATGACAAAGATAGGTTATGCCTTCCGGAAAATTAGACAGCATAACCTCTATAACTAGAGCGAATCCCCGTTTATAAAGGCTTATAAGAGAAGAATGGAAGCTGTAACAATTCAATAAGCCCTTTTATAGGCCAAACGGAAACAAATAACCAAATACCAACAATCAATAGACCCATTCATAGGTCGACTTAAGAAACAGACACCAAAATGCTGAATAAATGAAGCCCCTTCCATAGGCCAAAATAAATGATCAAATAGACATAACGAAAGACGGGCTTCCTCCCTTTGGAATAATTATGTAGCTAAGCATATGATACATGTTAACTAGGAAGTCAACAAATTATCGGGATCAAAGAAGCAGAATCATATCAACAAAATACCAAGATTATAGTTCTTATCATTTAGCAAAAGAATATCATAAGTGGGAAAGCTCAATTCTTAACAGAATACTAACAAAAAGGGACAACGTAAAAATATGTAAATCATAATAGCCCATATCTCAGCATCGTCACCTCCACGCTCCAGCCTACTTACCTGAAAAATATTTGAAAATATTTGGGCTGAGTACTAATGCACTAAGTGGGCAAGTTTTACAATTCAAGTTATGCAAATCCTTTTGTTAAAGTAATCTATCTGTGTTCATACAGGTAGTGAAACTTAGGAGGTTTAAAAGTTGGAAGCAACCTAAGTTCACCAAATCAATTTATCGTGAAGCGCTTAAGAGTATAACCCGTCACTGCCCGCAACCCAAACTACATCACCAGCGCATAACGTTGAGTATGGCCATAGTATACCCAAAGAGTATAACCAATAAGTGTTTCATTTTAGTCTCACCGACAAGGAGTAGGGCAGGACAAATAATGCATGCATACTGTAGCTACTCACATTGACACAGCGCTGGTTTATGAGACTCCGACAACATACAGTAGCATGTAAATATTTAACATAGATAGTCACATATGCAATTTTAGCAAAGCAGAGCTTAATAACTCGAAAGATACAATTTGCAAAGATAGTATAGTATAACCCACCTTTCTCGGGATTCTGAAAAGCTAACTTCTGAAGAATCAATCCTGATACTCTTTCTCTAGCTCAGCTGGTACTACAGAAGGTAAACTTCAACTCAAGATCATCGCTATATTTTCGGGAACTAATCTACTATAAACGGAACTATTATTAATTCTATTCTATTCTAAAATAGATTGCGCGACTCTAGAGACCTTGAATAATTTCGACGAAGGAGGAAATAAATTCCAAAACGGTATTCTTGCTTTACTGGGATCAACCAATTTGACAGAGGTCTCTTTCCAAAACTTGTCATTTATCCAAATTTTACCAGATCCACCACAACACTTTTGAACCGCTCGGAAATTATGAAAATATTTAGGGATGATACTATATATGCCAAGACTAAAAAATGAGAATTTTAGAATTTTTCGATAATACATGCTTCTGGTATAAAAATAAATGTCTACTTTAAATAATCGAAATTATTCAAAACTCGCAACGAGATCGCGAAACTTGGAAAACTTATAGGAAATAAGATTTGGAGCAACTTTCGAGAAGAAACATTTTCGATTTGACGACCCAAAATGGGTGAAATAGGAGTTTCGGTAACAATATTCACAGATTTTAGCTGAAAATGTATCGATCGAGTTTTGCTCAAAAGTATAATTTTTGATAGTGCAGAAAATAAGGAATTTAATGGTGTAATCAGATCAAAGATCGGACGGCTAGAACATAAATTCGAGCTGCACAGATTTATAATATAATATTCGAATCTGGATTTCAAACGACGAGAAACCAGAAATCTATTCCGGTTAAGTACAAGATCCAAATGATCAAAGACTATCTATAAAAAGAAGATTTCTAATACGACTATCCAGGAAAAGTAGATCTGAGATTTACATAAAATGAAAACGGGAAAAAATACCGAAAACTCACAACATCAAAAATCGAAATCGGTAGAATTAAAGATAATCAAAATATAAGCATATTTAGAACTTGAAATTTCTAAATTCATTGGTCCGAATGACCAGAATCGGAGAAAGTACCTTCTCCGAGGAATTGGTGACGGTCACGATGATTTTCCATCGTGATCATCCTTCGTGTCATCATTTCAATCATGTATTCGTGATCTACGCGTTGACACCTTCAAAATGACTATTTCAGAATTGAAATAGGAAACTAGAGTCGTACATTCTCTGGAAGCTGCTCGGCGTTTCGATTTTGGAAATGAATGAAAAATGAAACCTTAAGCTCCTATTTATAGAGGAAAAATAAATAGGATAATAACGAATGAAAGAAAGAGGATAATGCTGGAAAAAGAATAGGATAATTACGAATAAGATAATCTTTTGAAAAATAAATTGGATGATGACGGATATGCCTTTTTCTATTAAATTTATTATTTTTCAACTTAAAGTTGTGCCAAGAGTTCATTTGAACTCGAAATTTGAAATTTCAAAGGTTGGCACGATTCTTAAAACATTTTCTATCAACTCGAGAAAAATATCATAACATATTTTTAAGGCAATTTTTGACCAAATTAGATTTAACAGATTTCCCTGGCTGTGATTTTCCTTTATTTGAGTCCTTTAAGGACCTAGCTTATTTTCTAACTTACCAGAGGGTAACATAAGTTGAATAAAATCTTCTAAAATATTTCAGGGTATTACATTCTACCCCCCTTAAATAAATTTCGTCCCGAAATTTCCATATCTTGAGAAGAAGTATCAAAGTACATCCTCAGGGTTCAAAACCTCAATTTTTGTACTTGCAGCCTAGAACTGATATGGGTCTCCTATTCTTTAGGTTGATTCTCAACCTTTATCCCTCTTTCCGCTTTCTTCTTGGTCAAATACTTCTTTAAGGAGCCTATACTCGCTCTTCTTTTCCACGCAAATTTATCTTTCCGAAAGCCTAAACGTTCGCCATCTTTCTCTATCCTTTGTGAGAGCTATCACGATTCTTGAAACATTTTCTATCAACCCGAGAAAAATATCATAACATATTTTTAAGGCAATTTTTGACCAAATTAGATTTAACAGATTTCCCTGGCTGCGATTTTCCTTTATTTGAGTCATTTAAGGACCTAGCTTATTTTCTAACTTACTAGAGGGTAACATAAGTTGAATAAAATCTTCTAAAATATTTCAGGGTATTACAATATCCTTATATTGTACTATTTATATAAATAATGTTAGTTCTTGGTTGTTTAAATATCATGCTCAAAATTGCAATTGTATACTTTAATAATAATAATAATAATAATAATAATAATAAATATTATTATTTCACATAAATATTTTTACTAAGATATACACAAAATTAAATATATTTCTTGTACACTGTAAAAAAACTTTTTTGATTAATCAAATAATAAAAAATTGATTAAACTTTTAATTAATTGAAGAATGGGGGTAAATTATTAAATGAGAGAGAGAGCCATAAATTAATGGAGAGAAATTTTGAATTTTGAATTCTTTAAAAATAAATAGTCTAATAAGAATAATTTAGTCATTTAACATAATTATTTTTACTATTATTCTGTAACCATTTGTGCTATTTAACGTTTTTCTAAAAAAAAAAAAAGAGGGGGAGGGGTTCACTGTTGATGCTCGTGATTCTCCCTCGTCATTATTGAGAATCGCTATTTGAGATTTTTTGGTTAAAGATGTAATTTTTATATCTATCTATATTTGTATTAAAACAAAATTATCTGGAAAAATGATTTCAATATATATATATATATATATATTGATATATATATATATATATATTGACTATAATTTAGACAACAATTTGCTATACAATAATATAATACATACCGCTATCTACGGACAACTTTAATTTAATTTGAAATTTCATTGCAATTTTTTAAGGCTAAATGTGATGTCGTTTTGGCAAACTTTTATCATCTTATTTTTTTATTATTTTTTACAATGATATTTTAAGATTATTTCTATATTATTTAATATCAAGTGACTCATCAATTTCATTTGAAATAGAAATTATAAACTACAATTTTATCAGTCTCGTTATGCACACCAAACTTTTATTTGTTTTTAATTTTTTTTATTAAAATTTTATTATGATATAATTTAATTTAATTTAATTTTTTTATTTAGGGGTCATCATTTTCCCAATCAGGGATTATTAAAAAAACTAGTTATGACACACGGAATATAACACGAGAGAACACAAAGGATCTGATTCGCTTTTTATGTGCACTAGAAACAAATGTGACTTTTAAATTATTACTATTATTTATGACTTTATATGTAATACTGTATGTATTATTTAAAAAAAAAAAAGTGGCGAAATACTCTCGTTGTTAGCATTGCAAAGTATATAAAAAAAATTATACATATAAACAATCTATCTATACTATATATAATAATAATGAAGTAATATCAATAGTAATTTACATGTAATTTTCCCACCCAAATCTCATGCAGCCCGCCCATTTCTTTCGCATCAACAAAAAAAAAAGCCTAGATGCACATGCAAAACAAATAAAAAAAAATTGTAATAAAAAATTGAACCACATCAATTTTTACAAAAATGCATCAGCCTTTTAAGTTTTTGGTGGCAGCTTTTTGAGTTATCGACATTAGCTTTTTTTTTCAAACTTTAAATTTAAAATATTTATTTGGGGCCAATGGCCATCTATGTACCTATCGTCCTATCTATATGTACTTATTCATTTAGAGCATCCACAATGGAAGGTATTTTTAGGTATAAGTTTTTTAGTATGTACCAAAAACTAAGGTATACCATAGTAAAGGGTAAAAAAAAAAAGTACAAATTAAATACTTGGTACAACTGCATGTTCCAAGTACTTGGGGAAAAAATGTGTAATGTGGGGTCCACTCATCTTTTTTTTTATTCTTTCTCCACTCCACTTTTCCCTTCCCTCTCCTCCTTTATCTTTTACTTTCTTTTTAAAATTATATAAATTTTACCTTATAAAATAAATTTAATATTGTGTATAGGCAACATTTTTTATTTTTGTTAGAAATCAATTTTAGTGAAAGAAATATATCACTACTAGAAAAAAGACCTATCACTACACTAATCTCATGACACTTCAATGTGGATGCCATCACAGGGACTCTAAGCAGACATCAAAAAGTTATATGCCTAAAACTACACTTTTTCATTTGAGGCCCCCCTAAGACTACACCTTTTTAATTAAAAGAGTATTCTCAAGATATGCCACGAAATAAAAATAGAAAATTGTGTAAGAGAGAGAAAAACCATTTCAAATATTTACCCACTAAATACTCAATTTAAATTAATATAATAATTTCTAAAATACGTAATGCTTTTTTTAAAAAAAAAACTTAAATTAAAAGACTTGTTTTTAGGAAACACCAAAACACTTATGTAGCCAATTCATCGGTTCTCTCCCTTTTCATATTATTTTTCTCTCTTTTCAATAATTAATTCGTGGATATTTCTATCAAGAAATTTGAGTGGATTATTTTGCTCAATAAAATGAAGGTTTTTTTTTTTTTTTGTTAGTGAGCCATGGACAAACTTCTTTATCAACCAATGGAGTCCTTACTCGATTTTGAAATTCGAATAAATACTACATAATCGGGACGGAGGAAGTACCTTTTTAAATATAATTAAAAAATAATAAATAATAAAAACTCAAAAGTGTTTTTAGAATTTTTATTCTCTGTGAAACTGTTGAAGTGAAAGAAATAGAGTTATTTTCTTTCATGTTATTTAAATATTTATTTTGTTATAATATATATGTGTTTTTTTTATTCTATGTGATGTGATGATTGTTTTATCAATAATTTTTACAACATTTTAATTTTCCTTTTTTTCCACTATTTCTTAAAAAACAATCTTATTTTTTACTCCACACACTAGTCACTATTGCAAAATACTTAAATGTTTTTCTCTGTAAATAAATTCCCAATAAAAGTAAAATATTAAAAAAGAGAATGAAAAAGTTGAAAACCAAAGTTCAACCCGGGAACATTAAAAAATGAGCGCAGTTTGGAAGAAACCGCTACACACATTCACCATATCTAGCGCACTTCTCAATTCTCAAACCTTCATTCATAAAAATGATTCCTTATTTTTTCCCCCTCATATTAGCCTAGAATTTCAATTCCCTGATGAAGGTTCTTTGATTATCGTGGGATTTTTGCCATTCCATTCCAAAAGGTGAAATTGAATTTTATCTTTGGTGCTCTTGAAAAAGGTTCTTAATAAATTTGGTATTTTTAGGTGTCGTGTATGGAATTTTTCCAGAAATGCTATTATTATGCTTATTGGTTGCAATTATGGATTAAAGGATGTTTCTATGATTGAATTTTATATTTTCTAGGTGGTATATCAGATTTCTAATGTATTTCAGAATTAATTGTATCTTTGCATCTTGTTAATTTTTGAAGTTTTATGATATTATATTTATTGGAGTTTATGTTTTCAAGCTTAATTTGCAACCGAAAATTGTCTGTTCCTAAACATATAAATGTGAGTCTACTCATCCATCTCTTTTCCTTTAGTATTTTTTTATATTTGATCGAATGCTATATCTATATGTAATAAACAGTAGTGCAAAGTTTCGACATACTTCATATTGCATTAGTCTCGAAAGTTGTTTTCTTAATGGTTTCATTGATTCTGTTTTTATAAATTGATGGCTAGAAACTATTATTTGTCGTATTGTTTAGTTGAGATATGAGAGTTAATGGTAATTTTTTCTTCTGCTTTGTTTTTCAACTAAAAAAGACTCAGGTATCAAGTTGATGAATGCAAATTGAGAGTTTCTTATGCTCCAATCCCACAACCTCCTTCACATGTGAAAGAGCGACAAGAGGAATGCTACTCTGCGAGAGCCTCGATATAAGACTATGAGACTGTGAATCAGATTTCTCAATTCAACAATGTAAGTATCTATTGTTGACTTCTACTATAAATATTTTCCATTAATCATATTCTTTCGGAATATCATAATTGTTCTGGTTTTTTTTTACGACAACAGTTGTCTAAAGGGTTTGGTAACATGAGAGCTCATTATACAAGTTACATCATTAAATATTCTTGGTTATTCCATATCTCATTCTATCTTGATTTATACTAGTGTATCCATGTTTTTCCTGGTCTTTTATGAGTTGTGATTAATTAGTATTAGAGGATCACAGAATGGATCATAATTCTTTGATGAAACTACTTTAAGGGAACGCATAATTATAAGAAACTCTGAATCAATCTAATATTTGGTACTTGATACATATAGAGGCATCTGGTGGACAGTCTCTTACTGATTATGGTGGAGATGTTTCCAAAGAAGTAGATATGTGGTTGCAATGATAAAGATTGTGAGATAATTATCCAATTATGTTGATTTTCACATTATCCTATTTTTTCCATCAAATTATACATGTACTCTATATTTGCTCAGTACAATTTTGACACGATTCTCACACATATCTACATTATATTTGCAGGTAATAACATTGATAATTGCTCCACTGTTCAATTTGAGAATTTGAAGTCCAACTCACTACCACAAATTAATATTAATTATCAAGTTTCGATACTATTAGTTTATGGCATGTGCAGACTGCAGCTGTTATATAAAATTTGTATTTGCTTTTGAGTTTGGAGAAGTATGACTTTGAATGCTGGGTACAATACTTTTTGAAAGTAGGAATTATTTAATTTTAGAATGTAATTATGTTTCTGTATAATATTGTTTTATTTTAGTTGAATTATTTTAATAGACATTTCATATGAGTTTTTTTTAGCTTTTGTATTTTTAGATATTGATAAATTGTTAAAATTATGCAAAAAAGAATTTATATTAAATATAAAAGAATAAAAAAATGAAAAAATAAGTAATACACTAAGATCACGAGGAAGTGTCGTGAATATCGGAAAAAATAATTCCTCCTACGACACCTAAAAGATTAATTAAATTTTAAATAAAAAAAAACGTGGAGAATTTTTATGAAGGCACTTTTAAATGTCATTATATATTTTATATTACTGCACGTTGAAATGTAGTAATGAAACACCTTTCCACACACTTTAGCTATCATTACATTAGAATAGGCTACACTTATGCGAAATGTCATGAAAGGCAACGTGTAACAATAACCTATCCACTATGACATTTTCAGGTGTCAGCAAATCTAATTTTTCTAGTAGTGTATCGACAACTAAAATTTTATTTGTTATAATATATTATATTATATTATATTTTCAAACTAAAATATTTCACCGATGTCAATTTCACTTATAAAATAAATTTACAATAACAATAAAAAATATGCCAATAAAGAATATTTCATTAAAATAACTCAAAAAAAAACATTGTCGACATATGTCGATGTGGAAAAAAAAAATTCAAATGCCTTATTTTTGCACATATAAAATAAATTTAATATTATGTATAGGCAATATTTTTATTTTTGCGAGAAATCAATTTTAGTGAAAGAAATATATCGACAACTAAAATTTTATTTTTATAATATATTGTATTATATTATATTATAATTTTAAACTAAAATATTTCACCGATATCAATTTCACCCATAAAATAAATTTACAACAACAATTAAAAATATGCCAATAAAGAATATTTCATTAAAATAACTCCAAAAATCATTGCCGACATATGTGCCGATATGGAAAAAAAAATTGAACGCCTTATTTTTGCACATTTTAGTATGAACGCGGTTCATTTTTAATTTAAAAAAATTAATTTTTTTTAATGATAGCTTTAATATTTTTATATAAAAAAATAATATTTAAATAAAAATTAGTTAAATTATACATAAAATTAAGAGCCAAATTTTTAAATAGCCTTTTTGACTTAGTAAATCATGTAAATAGCCACTTTTTAAAAAAAATAATGTATCTAGCCATTATGAAAAAAAAGGTACTATAATACCCTTACTTTCATATTTAATATTAAGAAATATTTTATATATATATATATATATAATATTCATATATCAATAAGATTTGGGAAAAAAAGATCTGATTTTCTCTCTCTTCAATCTATAACCGTCGTTCTCTCACCCACTCGCCTCTCTCCTTTTCAAACGATGTTTTATCATTCCCAATAAAACTACCATTAGCGAAGGTCAGAAGCTATGATTTTTGAAGATTATCATGATTTCTCATCTCTGTAATCACCGTTGCAGTGATAAATTATCTGATGCAAAGTCAAATATTTGGGATTCCTTCGCGTTGCAGCGATAAATCACCGTTGCAGCGAGTTAAGTGATTTTAAAAAGTTCTGTTGACATCACGTGTATTGTTTTTTACGTCAATAAGATATGATTTTTATGTATTTGTACTATATTTTTATTAATCTAGATAATAAGTTTTTGTTTGGAAGTGGTGGAAGAATTGAATGTTCTTTGGAGCACGAATCGATTTCCTTTGGCACACGAGTATTGGAGTAGAATCGTGCACCAATTTATTTGTAACATGTGGAATATCCATTTTTTACTGTTGCACGATTACACGAATTAACAGAATAATGAACTTGTGTGTATCTATGAATTTTTGAAGTAGTGCACGAATACACGAATAAATATACTAATGCAGTCGTGTTTCAAGTTAATATTCAAATTCTACACGAGTACACGAATGAGCATATGCGTGTTCTCGTGTATTGAACTGTTATATTGAACTATTCGTGTACTCGTGTAGCATTTGAATATTTAACCAATGCACGATAACACGGCTTAAATTACTCATGTCGTAGCACTCGTTACTCGTGTTGCATTATAATTTCAATTTAAACACCAATATATAATTTTTCTATTCGTGTAAGAATCTTATATATAGGCGTTGCTATAACATGTCATTTATTATTCATAATTTGGTCATTGTAGATGAGCCGAACACATAATATTGTTATTCATGGAGGTGTTTGGAATATAGTTGGAGACAAATATGAGAATGGGAGGCAAGAATCAGCAAGAAAATATCAAGTTTGATAAAAGATTACTATGAATCTGATTTGTTTTTAAATATATTAGATTATTCTGAATCTGATTTGTTTTTAAATATATTAGGATATTTTTATTGTAAGAAATAATAATGTTAAAAATACATTATATTCAAAAATTATTTATATGAAAGTAAGGGTATTGATGTATATTTACATCTTAAAAGGCTAGATACATTATTTTTTAAAAAACTGGCTATTTACATTATTTACTAAGTGATAATGGCTATTTACCCCTATTAACACTAAAATTAATATATATATATATATATGTATGTATTTTATTAAAATGAGTGATAAATATGGTGAGACCCCAAAAAGTTATGTATGCACCATATGTATAGTATGTGATTTGAAGAGAATGAGTATTTATAAAAGTAGGTACATAACTTTTTATATAGCAATGACGTGGCGGAGTTATGTATCAAATTTTGGGTACAATATTGGAGATGCTCTTAGTTGCACACGTCTTTGAATGCATATGTAAATTCATAGATGATAAGAAAATTGCTACAAAATAAATTGTATGCAAATTCATGGGTATATTACACTTAATATTTATATTTTATGTTATTTTTAAAAATAATTTACTTTCTTAAAATTAACAAAAAAGTAACCAATTTTTAAAAAACTTTACAATCTAACTTTTGATCAATTTTCGGATCGAAAACCATATGTAATTGGTTGAATTTTAATATTTCTAATGCCCTTATTTTTTACTATATGTTATTCCTTCATATTAGATTTCAAAGAATATTAAATAGGGTTATATTTGTAAAATAATGTTTCAATACAATTTCAATTAAGAAATATGACTATAATTTTGGAACATTCAAAAAAGTTATAATGGACTACAATTATGGAAGGAAATGAGTATATTTATATAGATTATATTTCCTTATTATGTAATGGATAATGCCACTAAACACCCCCTATACATGGTAGATTATTAATTACTAATTTATTATGATATGTTTTAAATTACGATGCACAAGGAATGAGATATCATTTGTGGATTGGATCAAATAACACAATTTCATATTTCATCGCGCAACGCGCGTGGGTAAATCTAGTAAATAAACAAAATAAATACTCTCTCCGTCCTAATATCAAAGTCCACCTTTTTATTATTTACTCTTTCTATTTTAATAAAAAATGGACCTTGCAAACGGGACGGAGGGAATAATTATTTTTACACGACAGAGTCCGAACTCCCATACCAATAAAATACAGTTTATATAATAAAGTAAAAATTATGCACTTCGATCGAACCGGTCCGACCTAATCAAAACTTGTAGACTTCTCAACTATTTAAAATGTGACACTAAAAGAAGCAGACAAGAATATATATATTAATTATGGCAGAAAATTCAAGATTAGATGTATAGATCTGTTGTCTATATATATATACATATATTATTTCGTCCCTACATATACATATATAGAGGATTAATAATGATAACACTCAAAGACATCTAGAGCTTAATTTCTTAGTGCATCAATGGCAAAAAGGTCAGAACACACACGCACGCACATAGTGATACTGTAACATCTCATTATAATTTCTCCTATAGCTAGAACTATATATATTATATAGTCCATTAATAATTTAAATTACTTGCAGGCTAGAAGGTAAGGTGGCCGTCATAACCGGCGGCGCGAGCGGGATCGGAGAATGCGCGGCTGCCCTTTTCGTCCGACACGGCGCTAAGGTTGTGGTCGCCGACGTGCAGGACAACCTCGGACAGACCGCCTGCCGGAACATCGGATCATCCGAAGTCATCTCGTATGTCCACTGCGACGTGTCGATCGAATCCGACGTGGAAAAGGCCGTGGACTTCGCCGTTTCCAAGTACGGCAAGCTGGACATAATGTTCTCGAACGCCGGCGTCCCAGGCAACCTCGATCCGCGGATTCTCGCCGCCGATTACGACGACATTAAGAGGGTTTTCGACGTCAACGTTTTCGGAGCGTTTCTTTGCGCGAAGCATGCCGCTAGGGTTATGATCCCTGCCAATAGAGGCAGCATTGTCTTTACTTCGAGTGTTGCTTCCGTCACATACGGTGAGGTGCCGCACGCGTACGTGGCGTCGAAGCAGGCCGTGGTGGGGCTGACGAAGAACCTGTGCATCGAGATGGGGGTGCACGGGATCCGAGTCAACTGCGTGTCGCCGTTTGGCGTGGCCACTCCGATGCTCACAGGTGTGTTCGGGGTAGCTCAAAAGGCCAAGGTGGAGGAGTTTGTGTCGGAAATTGCTAATTTGAAAGGGGCAAAAGTGGACGTCAATGACGTGGCTGAGGCTGTAATGTTCTTGGCTAGCGATGAGGCCAAGTATATTAGTGGCCAAAACATTGTTATTGATGGAGGTTATAGTTTGACCAATATTGCCTTGCGTGAAGCTGCTAGCAAACTAACTACTACTTAAAACCTACTCTTTTGATTGAGAGGTTTGTGACGCTATTCATGTTTTAGTTTAATTTAATTTGCTTCCAGCTGTAATAATAGTACTGTTGTTGATCGATGTCTTTATATGATGTTATGGTAAGATCTAAGTATCTTATGAATATAATATTGATGAATTTGGAGTCATAGATATGTAATAATTAAGAAAATTAATAAAATCAGTCTACCGACTCTAATTCGATATATCGATCTCTTTAATTTGTCTTATTTATGACATACTTTACATGTACGAGTGGAATAGAGACCTCCTAATTTTTTCTTTACAATTAAGAATTAATTGTACATGCTTAAAATGAGAGGTCTTCTGTGAGATCGTTTTATGGGTCAAAATCTATAAAATCGTGTCATGATCTGATCCAAACGTAATTAAATACCAATAAAATTACTAACATGTGATTGAATATGAGTTTTGATCCAGATTTTGACCAATTAATTTATATAATTATTTTTGCACGACAAACCAATGGAGTCCTACCTCAACAAATAATTCTTATAATAATAATAAAGTAACAATTGTCCGCATCGAACCAACCCGCCGACCTAATCAGAACTAAATAAGATTTCAATTTAAATCATGACACTGAAAAAATGAACAGTAGGTCAAACAAACGCCAGCAATTTCATTAATAATTTATTCAAGTGATACTATTAAAATTTTCTTTCAATAATAATAATAAAAAGATAAATCCACGCGAGATAGGATCTTGTTGTCTACCTCAAAAGTCTACATTTTATACAGACACACAAAGGGAGCTTAATTTCTTGCTGCATCAATGGCAAAAAGGTCAAAATACATACATACTAGCTAGCAACTGTAACAATAATATTACATATATGTTTTCTAACTATATTCTCCATTAATTTCAAGCATTTCAAGTTGATCATGTACGAATTTCAGGCTAGAAGGGAAGGTGGCCGTGATAACCGGCGGCGCCAGCGGGATCGGCGAAAGCGCGGCGGCCCTTTTCGTCCGACACGGCGCTAAGGTCGTTGTCGCCGACGTGCAGGACGAGGTCGGAGAGACTGCGTGTCGGAACATAGGATCCTCCGAAGTGATCTCGTACGTCCACTGCGACGTGGCTAGCGAAACGGACGTCAAAAACACCGTGGGTTTCGCCGTTTCCAAGTACGGCAAGCTGGACATAATGTTCTCGAACGCCGGCGTCCAAGGCAATGGCGATCCACGGATTCTGGCCGCCGATTACGAAGACATGAAGAGGGTGTTCGACGTCAACGTGTTCGGAGCTTTTCTGTGCGCGAAGCATGCCGCTAGGGTTATGATCCCCGCCAGGAAAGGGAGCATCGTGTTTACTTCGAGCGTTGCTTCCGTCACTCACAGTGGAGTGCCTCATGCCTACGTGGCATCGAAGCACGCCGTGGTGGGGCTGACGAGGAACCTGTGCATCGAGATGGGGATGCACGGGATCCGAGTCAACTGCGTGTCGCCGTTTGGCGTGGCCACTCCGATGCTCATAGGTGTGTTCGGGGTAGCTCAAAAGGCCAAGGTGGAGGAGTTTGTTTCGGAAATTGCTAATTTGAAAGGGGAAAAAGTGGACGCCAACGACGTGGCTGAAGCGGCTATGTTCTTGGCGAGCGATGAGTCTAAGTACATTAGTGGCCAGAACATTGTGATTGATGGAGGTTATAGCCTCACCAATATTGCCATGCGTCAAGCTGCTAACAAGCTTCACAATTAATTAATTCTTGAAAATGGTTTCGATATACTGTATAATATATCAATATGATTGGGAGTTGTGACGCTTGTGTTATGCATGACTTTTAGTTCTGTTTGCTCCAGTGGCTGTATTAATTAATTTCAGGACCATTCTGGATTCTCTATTTTCTAATTTTCAAATGCGGGTCCTACTTTCAAGTAACTAGTGATGTTTTATTTGTTGAGGAATGTACTTGGGTTTCGTGGGGTTTACTTATTGCTTAAGATGGGCCGAGGGCCTATTTATGTGCATTCATGTGTCATACGCAAATCTCGATTTGCTTATTTATTAAATAAATATTAATTTGAAATAAACCAAACATAACCCATATCCTACATTGACACGGTTGGCCGCAACTGAAATATCATACGAGATCTTCTGTTTTAAATTGGAGTTTCGTCTCATATTCCAATCATTACATTTATGTCATGATTATATTAAAAAAGTTAAATAATTATCCACTAAAAAATTAAATTATACACTCATTATAAATTAAATAATTGAAATATAAGATAAAACACCAATTTTGAAGAGAATAGAGAATCTAATCTAGCCCAAATTAAGGATAGGAAAGAGGGTTGGCCCAACTTGAGCATATTATGTTCATCAAAGAAAATACAATATAAAATCCGAAATTGTAATCTTCTCTGCCTCCTACCCAAAACCCTAGTAAAAACTCAGCCGCTTAGCTCGAGGATCCACCGCCGCCACAATGGGTCGCGTCCGCACGAAGACAGTGAAGAAGTCCTCCCGGCAGGTAATCGAGCGGTATTACTCGAAGATGACCTTGGACTTCCACACCAACAAGAAGATTCTAGAAGAGGTCGCCATCATCCCGTCGAAGCGCCTCCGCAATAAGATCGCCGGTTTCTCCACCCATTTGATGAAGCGGATCCAGAAAGGACCCGTCCGTGGCATCTCTCTAAAGCTGCAGGAGGAAGAGAGAGAGCGCCGCATGGACTTCGTGCCCGATGAATCGGCGATCAAGGTCGACAGAATCGAGGTTGATCAGGAGACTGTCGATATGTTGGAGTTCCTCGGCATCAAGGATTTGCCAGGTGTCCAGCTCAGAGAGGACCAGGGTCCTATCGCCGTTGCGCCGCCAATGAACTACGGCCGTGGCGGCGCTGCCAGGCGCTACTGAGAGATATGACTCGTTTTTTTTTTAGTTTTGTATTTTATTTCTGGTGCTACTTGACAGTGGATTATTATTAGTTTTGGTGGAAAAATAACTGATTTTGAGAGTATTGTTTTAATGTGATTGAAGTTTTGATTAATGCAGCATTTTTTCTCCCGATTTGAGTTCTTGTTTGTGTATTTGCTTAGTAGTATAATCAATTTGAATATGCTACCATTTATGTCATTTAATCTGATTTGATATGCCCTAGTTCAAGTATGATATTCCATTTGTGCTAGTTTGATGGCACATGGATAACTTAGTAGTCATATGCTAACTTATTAGCATGGCTTTTAGCCTTTCGTTTTTCCAACATTGCACTAAGGTTAGGGAAATCTCATGTTTTATGCGGATTCATAATTTTCGACTTGAGGATATTTTTATCCAAGTTTGGAATTATTTTGAAATAAAATTAAAAAATTATTATATGTAAAAAAGTAAGAACGGACCCAAACCGAACTGAATTTGGTCTGTTTATTTGGTTCGGTTCCAACCCTCAATTCAGTCCAATCCCAAATATATAGACCGAATGCTCACCCCTATATATCATAATTCATAGCCCCAAAATCATCCATTTCTATAACTAAAAAGAAAAAGAAAAAAAAAGGCATAAGATCTCCCACCACTATACACTCGTGAGTTTTAATTATTAATATGGTATTCTTCTTGCTGCGGTATTCCCTTACAAACCACAACCCCCAAGCCAGAACTTATTATTTTTACAAGCATTTAATTCCATTACATCATATCAAACAATATAAATTTTAAACATTAGAAAAATCAAACTCTTGTTACAGTCTTACTCAGAAATAAAAATCCTATAATTTTGAGTTGCTGAAAATATTTATTTTAATTTCCAACCACATAGGTAAGTGGCTTTTACCACCACGCGTAGTGCCAAATGAACCTTAAAAAACATGTTTTATGATGAGAAAATAAAACGAAAGGCATTTCTCATAAAGAAAAGAGTCAACAAAAACGACGACAAATATTATTAACAAAATTTGAAATATTACAAGAAGGCTACAATGATCTCATGTGGCAAAATAACTGATGTTGGAAATGAAAGTTCATCGTATTTTTTAGTATTCTATTTTGAGGGATTTGTGCTCGTATTATTATTCTCACATAATTCACTCAAATTATCGGTGAAAAAAAAACAAGAAGATGATTGAAACTTTAAATTGCCACATTAATTGATCGAGAAACCTATTTCACAGCAGTGTTCAATCAGGAGGAACTAGAAGTTTTAGAATAATTAATGCTGTTAGTTGCAAGGGTAGATAGTAATTTTGAATGAATTTTCTAATATAATTAAATTTGGGGCTATAAATAGTAATAGTGGGGCTATGTGTAGAATTTCTCAAAGAATAAAGAAAGTAAGCTTGGGTGAGCCCAACTCTAGCCCATAAACCTTATCAGGGCTGGCCCAAAATAAATTTGTTGGCGGTTTTTTCCAAAAAGAAAATAATATATTTTTTATATCCCGCCCTTTTTCGGATCGTTCTCACCTTTCTGCTCCTTCACACTTCCCTCCGCGCTCTCTCTCTCTCTCTCTCTCTCTCTTTCTCTCTCTACACCCAATTATCCCTGTCTAAAGGTATTTTTTTTCTTATTATTTTCCAGTTATATGCATTTTGGATCTGGATTATGTGGTTATATGAAGTATTTTCGTGATCTGATGGATTAGGTTATGGAAACTTGTTCATTCTATTGCTTATTTACATAAGATTGCTAGACGATAGATGCATTGTTTGGTATTTACACGTGGGATTTCTTCTTTCCGCGTAAGAAAATGGAATCTGGCATAATTTTATTACAAATAACAAGTGAATTTGGCATAATTGAGCTGCTCTAGTAATGTGGATAGTTAATTATCTTAGCATTTTATGCATTTGTTGCGAAGAGAACTTGAGCGCTTCACGATACATAGATTGGCATTGCGATTAGAAAATATGAGCCGTAGTTGCATTTTTGGTTTTGTAGGAATGATTCAGTGGTACTTAGATAAGGGAGTGACACTTTACCTAAATATCTGATTTAATCTATCTCTATCTGGTTATGATTAACATTCTCTCTAGAGTGACAGCCGTCCCATAATAAAATATGCCTTTCCCAACATATTTTTGCAGTATTGAGGCCATAACTGTTCACAAATTCATTGAATTATATAATGTATGATCAAAAAATTTAAGTAAATTTATTTCTAATCTGATTTGCAGGACACAGGACAATGAAAGTCAAGATTTTGCGTATCCTTCATATGAATATATACATGAAATTTTATCAGCCTTTATTGGGCATATTTAGTATGTGGGGTGATCTAAATTATAAGTTTGATTTTGTTTCTGAATATCTTCAGCCACATATACACTGCTATGAGATTACAGTGATAGGATTTTATTTCAGCTGTGACTCTTTTTTATGGACATTTGTGACTGATACAGTTGGTCTCATTGATGTGTTGATGAATGTTGAAAAAGAATGTCTAATCTCTTTACATTGGTATTTACTGATCCACCATGTTCTAGCCATCATTGGGAATATTTCCTCTTTCTGTCGCAATTTTTTTCCTTTTGAAAAGTGAAAATGGCTATTTAAGTAACAAACGTGTGTGAGTTTTTAGCATTTAAGCTTTCTTTGATGTCAATATCTTTGCACACATCAATTTATATATTATAGCCTCTGAATATGTGACCTTTTGCATTGCAAACAACTGTTTTCACTTGACTAAAATCATCTGTCAATTCCCCCTGGCCTCATGAACAGAGTAAGCAGCTGATATCCTCTCACAAGTCACAATAGACGTTTTCAGGTTTCAAATCCACAAAACTAGCTAAAACATTTTCTTTCGTAACTTTCAGGTGGCATGCTGTTGCATCATGGACATGGGATGCTCAAGATGAAACTTGTGGAATTTGTAGGATGGCTTTTGATGGTTGTTGCCCCGATTGTAAGCTCCCTGGAGATGATTGCCCCCTAAGTAAGTTGCAATATTTATTGTTTCTTTTCTTATTCCCATTTGTATCATTATCTTTGAGAGATTATCGGATTTAAAACTCACAGCACTTTAATTCTATGTTACTTCCAAACTCCAGAATCTGATGAATTTTCCCTCGTTGCTTACTGATGGTAGCTGGTAGCATTTCCCCACTCAATTATACTCGAAAGCCTAATCTCACTTTTAAAGCAACAAACATTCTAATTCCTAGATAATTTTCCATGATCAAAGAAAACTAAATGAACTAAAATATGTGTCCAATGCTAACAATTTACTAGGATGAGACTATTTTCATACATAACATAGTTATCTTTTGGTTGTGTAGTCAATAACATGATTCTGTTTCATGTGGTGCAGTCTGGGGGTCTTGCAACCATGCCTTTCATCTTCACTGCATCCTAAAATGGGTGAATTCACAAACTTCTCAAGCACATTGTCCCATTTGCCGTAGGGAGTGGCAGTTCAAAGATTAAAATCCAAGTGAGTCCTCGCCCTTTAATGCCCTTCTCCTAATGATCAAGAAACTACCTTTTTCCTTTCTTGTATTCGGAAAAAGTTAATAAAAATTGTTGTGAATGTATTGTCTTGAAAGGGGCATGTGTTTGTTTAAGTTATACCTCATTTTAATCGGGTTGTTTGATGGGAAAAACTAAATGATATTAAATATGATGTCCAAAATACAAAGAAATTAAAAAAATGGATGCTAGTATTCATGTGTACTGCTTTTGTGCCATGATTATTAAAATATCATTCGTGTCCTTAAAAGTATCAGGTCTGCTAGTTGTTTTTAATGAGTTTATTTAATCCAAATTAGGGTTTATTCCATCACAATTAATGTTTATAGTTTAGGAGTATAGGGTTTATGATTTTTTTTCAAGGTTTATATTTTTATTAGGTTTTTTGGGGTGTGTTTTTAGATTTTTTTTAGGTTGGGGGGAGAGTAAGAGTTTTATATTTTTTTTAGTTTTTATAGGGTTTAGATTTTTTTAGGATTTATTAAATCTCAATTAGAAGTTATATTTAATTTGAAAATATGAATTATCAAGCGCAGTGCACGAGCCCACGCATTAGCGTCAGCCGAGTGAATTGCGCGAGTCGTCGGATAAAAATAATTAAATCACTTTCATTTAGGATATATAGTTTTGGAGAAAAAAAAGTAAAAAATACAAATAAAAAAATATAAAAAAAAACTGTCGAAAATTGAAATATAAAAGAAAAGAAAAACTGGCGCGTGTCTCCCACCAAGTGCTGCTTGCATTGAATACCAACTCTTTCATACTACGTAATATGTGATCCTTATGCCTGAAATATATATATATATATATATATATATATATATATATATATATAGATGTATAGATATATATATATATTGAGTACACGATCCTCATGCCTAATACTTGAATATGATCTAATATGAAATCTAGTTGATAACTTATTGGCATTATAGCTAATTTTAGTAAGGATTGGATCGCCGATGTTAGGATTGGGCTGTGCTCTAAAATCAGTTGGGCCTACATGGCTCGACTCGATTGGCCTTCGGTAACAAAAAAAAAAAAAGAAAAAAAAAAAGAAATTAACTGAACGTTGCACACTTAGTGACATGATGAATTTAATTTGGAGTGATTCTATTCATGATTCCCATTTTTCTCCAAGCAATTCTCAAATTAATTTAAATGCAATTATCTAATTTTTAGACTTTTTCACCTTCATAACTTCCAACTAATTTAAAACAATAACAAAATAAAATACAATCTTCATTATATAGCCCTCACTACTTAAAACCTATGATAAAGTAAAATACAATTCCATTATTGTATAGCCCCCAATATTAGAAAAACTCTACCAAAATAAAATACACCCTCCAACACCCTCCTTCATAATGAAAAAAGAACAAAATGAACACAAAAGAATACTAGAAACGTAATTTAATCAAAATTCTAATAGAAATCAGATGGAGGGTGTATACGTAATAGCAATGAGATTAGATTATTTGAATTTTGTAATAACATAAATTTAGATCATAATATTCCATCGAAAAAATATTAACTCTATTTTTTTTGTTGGAAATTAGATTCGTGGCCTTCTAATGGTATACGACTTATACCATAATTCACTTTCAAAGAAAGCAATTTAGTTCATAAATTTAACTGGAATTTTGTTAAATTTTTTGAATTTCTGTGTATTGAAGTAATATCCCGACACACTTTAATATAATCATCATAGCTTTTTATAGAAATATTATTTTTTGACTCCAATTTTATTTTATTTTTATTTTTTTGTTGAAAACTAGAATCACATAGCTTTATAATGTATATAGAAATTGACCATCATTTACTCTCAATGAAAATAGTTTGTTTCATACAGTTGAACGAAAAATTTGATAATTAGCTCCCATTTTTCATTGATTTCTCATTCACAATCTTTATAGTTCTTCACAATCGTCATCTTCTTTGCTTCTCCATCATTTTTATACTATACTGTACTTACTACTCGGTATGTTGAAGCTTGAAAGAGGCTCTATAATTTTTATTTTTAAGTAATATGTTATATTCAATGAGAAATAATATATAAATTCTCGTGTGATTTGTTGTTTGTTTTAAGATTTTTTTGTTCTTTTGTATTATTTAAGGCGTATTGGGGGTTGTTTTTTAGTTTGGGTTCTTAAATAGTGCGAGTTGTAATTTTTTTGTTAGGAAAGTGGGGATTGTATTTTAATTTGTTAGAGTTTTTAAGTAGTGGAAGGTTGTTATAGTTAACGTTTTTAATAGTGGGGATTGTGAGGGTAAAAAAATCTTAAAAAATATATATTTATATTTTAATTAATTTAGGAATAGTAAGGAGAAAATGAGGTTGCTAATAACATTACCCTTTAAATGATCTGTTTACATTTGAATTTGGGCCCTATTATGGAGCCATATCTAGGACAAGGGGACCCGATAAAGTTCAAAAGTCTTTGGGTAAATTTTGATCTTTAATTTTAGACAATTTTATATTCTCTCCGTTTTGTTTTAACTGTTGTTTTAGTAGTTTTATTTTATATCAAAATATTTGTTGTTTTAGATATTTTTACATTATTTTTCTCAAGTTTAACCATACAAATATATGGAGAAATAAAATTTTGCCAACTTTTTAAGAAAATATAAGGGAATAAGATTTTTTTTATATAGAAATAAGGGATATTTTAATCTAAAAAATTAATTGTTAATTCTACATTAAATTCATAAAACAACAAATATTATGAAACGAATGGAATATATATTAATAATTTTCTTCATAATTAGCTCTTCTTTCAAATTAGGGATATTGTATTTATGCTCTCTCTCTCTCTCTCACACACACACACACACAGACCACATGAAATTTCTTGTAGCATTCTCTGTGTTACATTTTTAAATTACTTATTTTTTCTTGCATTTTTTTCAAAATAAAATAAAATTATAGTTTAGTATGTCATATTATTTTAGTTTTTTGTTCACCTACAGCTAACTTTTAAAGAGAGTGATTTTTGATAACATCGAACTCACAATAATTGTCTAAAGTTTAGGGAGTGTAATTAAGTGAGTTAAACCTACTTGTAAGTTAATAAGATTGACTCAATAAAAATTAGAAATTGACTCTAAGCAAATTGAGTCGAGCGCAAACTTGTTAATACTTAGTTCAATTCGATTAATTCTTAGAAATTGTATCGGGTGATGGAATAGTATAGTTTGGAATCAAAGATTTTGAGTTTAAATTTCACTAACACCACTAAATATAAGCATGTTATACCTGATTTTTCAAATGGTTTACTTCTTTAGTGTTATTTGTAGGATATTATACAGGGACAGAGTTTACTCACTATGTATATTCGGGTAGAGATTACAGAATATCCTTGTCATAATTTTTTTTTAAAAAAAAGAGTCTGAACCTTGGCTGAAAAATCAGATGATTTACGTATATAGTGTATCAGGCTTCAGCGCGTGAAAGAAAAGTTGGGGAGGCCAACTTTTTTCAAATTCGGCCAACTATATAGATGTTATGATTAATTAATTTTCACGCATACAAACTATATTTAAATTTATTTGATTATTTAGAGGGTCAAAGAACTCTGGACGAGTTTCAATTAAATCGGGAATAGTCAAGGTTTGTGTGTGTGTGTGTGTGTGAGAGAGAGAGAGAGAGAGAGAGAGAGAGAGCTTCATGTATATTAAATGTTTTTTTAAATAAAATTAAAATTATAACCTCGAATATGAACTAATCCCAAATCAATTATCACATAATTATAAGGGTTTTATAATTTTCAGTTGTAGATGGAAGCAAGCAAGTATTGTTGAAACTATGATCCTGACAAACTTTTGAAAGAATCTCCTAATTTAACAAACTAATCGAAATAAATTTACAAAATACCAAAAAAAAAAAAACAGAATATCAAAATTATATTTTACTGAAATTGACCATATCAATTGGTCTTTTTTAGTGGATCATATAAATTCGTTACACTGCATTAACTAGTAGGAGTATTAATTTCTATAAAATCTTATCCAACCTTCTTTACTCAATCAAATTCAGGGGAATCTGCCAAATTTAAAATTAAATCTTAGGCTGTTTATAGCCGAATCGTGCATTGAAAGCCCTCATAGGAAAATGCAACAATAAATTAATTACAGATGGGATTGCTTTACAAATCAACATTTAATTTATTTTGCAGGAAATTTCAATGAATGTCACATAAAATAATGGGTTGACAACTGTGGGACTGGAAAAAGAAATTTAATGTTGAGTAATTGTACTCTTAACTTTAAATAATTCCAGTACATGATTTACGTTTTTTTAATATAATTAATCGAGTCATTTATTAATGTTATGAACTTATGATAATAATCTCGAGAAAAAAAAATAGAAATTTGGTTGGAAAAAGAAATAGAAATGTTAAGATTAATATTGTAGGGTAACATCAGTTAATGCTGCTGTAGACATGCAATGGCTTAAATGAGAGGAGGTTGAGATTTAATTCAACTTTCATAAATATCGAATACAGCATTTGTTAGGCCAGCCTTTTTTTTTCTTCTCTATTATTCAATTATTTTTAGCTTCTATGCAACTTTTTATATGTTTAGCCTTATAATCCAAAACATAAATTTATTGGGCATAAAAACACATTGTTAATTAATAAAATAATTCAATGTATCCATGACCATATCTCATCAAGTCGTGACCTCTAAATATAACCAATTCCAATAAGAAATATTTCTAGTTTCCTCTAACAACTATAATCCATCTAAGGTCGGCGCAATGAGTTTGTGATGTAGATAGAAAGCTATAAATTGAAACAGTTTGTGGGGGTAAATGTTGATTCTTCTAAGGTATGAATTGAGGTGGTATATGGACTAATTTTGATTTGTAGGATTCATAGTTAGTACGAGACAAGAAGAGTATAATTATTCAAAATTCAAAAAACAGCGTTCAAATGAATACTTTGTAGTACTTTTTTTTTTACAAAAAAAGAAAAGAAAAAAGGTTACCTTTGGACACTTCTAAAACGCATCTCTTTTTTTATTCTTTTTAAGAATAACAAAAGTCAAAAAGGATTATGAATATATGTAATTATGTTTGATATCTTTTGACCACTATAACTTCTTCGAAATTTAAATGTATCTTATCTTCAAATTTTATCTAGAATTCGGAGGATGAGTTATTGAAACAAATAAAAATAACCAACTATGCTTTTAATTATCTTTGTGTATAAAAAAAGTTTGCTTGCCTCAAAGTGACTAATTTTCTATTGTCAGATTATATATCGATTTGCATCCAAAAATTATGAAGCGCTTTTCTATAGTTTATATATAATTTCCATCAGGATTTTCTATATTCCTAGAAACATTTATTTTTATCTAAAAATCAGAAGCCTTTGAACCTGCGCCATTACAGTATGTATGCTATGATAATCTAGGCCTTCATATCGAATTTATAAAATAAAAATAAAAATTGTTATTGTCTAATTAGTATACATCTTCAACTACGATTCATTTAATTAGTTCTTCGATGCCAACGACATTTTACATGTTAAAACTTAAATGAGAATTTGACCATCTCTGACAAAAAAAAAGTATATGAGGTAAGACTGTAAGATTGATGTGTATATATATTGAATTGATAAATATTTTTTTAAAATCAGTTGTCGGTAAAATTATTGAGCAAACAAACCTTCAGATTACTTGCAAGCCTGCATCATATGGTGGAACTTTTAATGTTGTAAGGTAAATATATTCATGAAAAGGGTGCATTTTCGCTGTTAATGTTTGTACCGAGTGATGCATTGGCCAGTATGCCTTTTTAGGTTAGTTTCATCGCTATTGGTTATGTCAATGTACAATTCATCATTAATGGGCTTTCTTTCTTTCTTTTTTTTTTAATTTCTTTTTTGGTATGTAATTTTATAAAAAAATGTTATTTATATGTCCCATTTATTAACAAACAAATGACATAAAGTATTTTAGATCCCGTATATATATGGTAGCTTACTTGGTAGAGTTGTGATCTCGTGATTTTAATAATTAATGTCTTCTATAAAAATGTCAGATGCCAATAGTTTTTTTTAATTTTTAATTTTTAGCAGATGTCAATAGTATTGGTAATAATAGTGAACAGTAACTTTGAAATTTCAATTGATTTCTCTTGTCCTTAAATTCAGTATCCTAAATACATAAAGATTCCAGTCAAATTAAGGTTTCACAATTCAATTTCTTCAATTTCTCTTCCATTCATGTTATATTTTCTGATGATCCATTAATTCAAGTGGCAGTCAATAAAAACTTATTTTTTCAGCTACACAAAAGTCTCGGCTGCATATGCACTCAATAATTTTGTTAGCAGTAGGGTGCAAAATGCACATGTTAACACCTTCTCGGGTGCAAAATGCACCGGTTATTTACCCTTTCGTGAAATTTTGAGTGGCTGAAAAGGTATGGTCTTATTTGTTTTTATTTCTAAGTAAAAAAATTCAATTTTTCCTAGGCAAAATAGTGAAAACGTGTAAGTTTTTTGTTCATTTTTAATTTTGATTTACACTTTGGCGTCCAATCTTGCATCATCTATTCAATCACACACACACACACACACATATATATCAAATAGTGTGACCTACCATTTAAATATTTATCATGATCATATAAATATTTATCTTTCATATAATCAAGTACAAATTCAAATTGAAAAATCAATCAAACAAAAATTCTTACATTAAAAAATAAACTAATACCCTAGTAAATTGAAATGAAAATAAAAAATTGGAAAATTGAAGATGAAATCAAACACACCCTATTAACTTCTTTTTTGCTATTTGTTCTTGGCCACTTTTAACATTTTTCACTTAATTCAATGCAACAAACAACAATTATGAGCTTTTCGTCGTTGCAAAGAAGTCCCAACTTTTTATCTATATTTCTCAAAAAAAAAAAAAAATTGACAATTAAGAGATCTTGTGTTGTAGAAACCACCGTAAATAATTTTATGCACATATGGGAATTTAATGCTTTGGGGTGATCACTTTTTTCCATTATTTTTTATATTTTCCTAAATATCAATGGAAAGATACTAGATCATGGTTTAAATATTGTATTTGATATTATACCTTGTATGGAATTTTAAAAGCCCATCGATGCAAAAAAATCCATGTCAGATGCCATTAATTAATTGTATATATGGCTAACTTTTTTTTTTTTTTTTGAAATCTATATACAGGGCAAAAATGTGTATGTGATGGTGTAATTTTTTTAGCTTTTCTTTTTGGTTTTTCAGTTTTATAAAGTTCTCGCATTCCTGCATTGTTTCAGTTTATTTCAGATTCTCAATGTTAATTTATTAATTTCTAGTATTAGTTTTTGTCACATTTCACTATTTCAGTATGTAAGTTGATGATTTTTTTAATTAAAATTCACGATTCCATAATTATATTTTTTCATTTTTCACAAAAAAATAAAAATAAAGGTACGCTGACTAATTTCTAATAAGATGGTTATAATTTGGATCGAAAGTAGAAATTTGGACAACCTAATTTGGCTCTAGTGTATATGATTTGGATACCACAATTCCAATTATTAAATGTGGAGATTAATGTACATAAATTATTTACTGCTTTTTTATGGTAATTTTATCGATCGCTTGTTTCTTTTCACCAGAACTCTTGTACAATATTTCTGCTCATGCTTTTATTACAATTCCGAAATTGTGCATAAAATGAGTTAATGTACAATCAATTCTGTAAAGAAAACTGAGAAGCATACAGTCATTGTATCAATACAAATAGTGGTGGGCTCTGTAGATCTGAAAATCTGCAATTAATCGTATCAGTCCGGAGCAGCGGTCAATCTGTGAAACAAAATCAGAAAAAACTTAAGAGCCAAAGACTGTCGGGGGGTGACGATCGTTGGGCTCCGACACTCAAGTCAGAAAAAGAAGAAGAGTAAAAAGCGATAAGATATGAAATAATTGAATAATTAAAAGGCGAATAACGTAATCTCTAGTCAGAATGTGACTAGAAATTGAGGGAACGTGGCTCATGTCAGCAATCTCGATCCGGATCTTCAGCCAAAAATAGATCCATAAATCCTGCAAAATCAAATCATTGAGATAAGGCCATGTTTAGATTAGTTTCCAAAAATATGTATTTTATTTTCTTTATGTACCTTGAACTGTAATATGAATGATAACATAATACAAGCAATACAATCAAGTTTTGAAGTCCAAACAAACTGTGTAGTCGTTTCCAACTTTATTCAACCCTAATCACCATGATTCAACTACAAAACTACATGGTATCATAGCAGTAGCGATCCAATTGGATCAATCCTGTTCTGCACCATCATATACCGTACCTAATCTCAGCCATGGCCGATAGAGATGGCAACCTAGTCCATACACAGCCACCTCAGCAAGGAGCTGAGGCCCTGGCATAGCAACTGGCTACTCTTCTCAAGCAATACAGCCAGCCAACAACAGAACATCGAACTTCAGAAACCAATCATGGACAGTCACTCACAGTGAGCATCAAATTAAACGAATTCAACTATTCGTTATGGTCGAAAATGATGCATCTCGCCATTGGAGGAAGGGGTTGCCTCAATCACATTACTGGCCATCCACCTTCCCCCAATCTCACCGATCCAAATTATACCAAATGGTACCAAAATGATCTCAATGTTATTTCGTGGATTATTCAGAATATGGAACCAGCTTTAGCCAACAATTACGTTCAATACAAGACTGCCGAAGGATTGATAAAAATAAACTTAAATGCTCACACTGCGGGATGACTAAACATACTAAAGAGACCTGCTTCCGCTTGGTTGGTTACCCGGAGTGGTGGGAAGACAACCACAAGCCACCAAAGGATGGTCGCGGTAAGGCCGCCGTTGCAGTGGGCAGCACAGAGGAGGCCGCTGACACTCAACCTATTGGCAAATCGGAAAAAATGGCGACTGCGGCAGTGGATAGGGTTTCGAATGAGAAAGAGGGCAGCGGATTTGATTATGAAGGTATCGGGTCGGTTAATGTGTTATCCGACCCGCCTCATCACTTATCTCTCTTTTTTAATTCAGCCCGTCATGATAATTCGGCCCAGTTAATTTATGATGCCCAGACCCATATGGTTAAAAATAAACAAGCCCAAAATAAAAATAAGACTTGGATATTTGATTGTGGTGCTACGGATACAATGACGTATGATGCCACGGATATTTGTACCCCGTCTCCACCAAGGAAAACCCATGTTCAGACTGCGAGTGGTGAAATAACTTCTGTGCATGGTGCTGGCACAGTAGAAATTTCTCCGACTCTTAAAATTTCAAACTGTTTATATGTTCCTGTTTTATCCCACAAATTGCTGTCTATCAGTCATGTTACAAAGGAGTTAAACTGCACTGTTCTGATGCACCCGACTTTCTGTCTTTTACAGGATATCCGGACGGGGGAGATCATTGGACGTGGCACTGAGCGCTGTGGACTGTATTACGTCAATGAGATCACTCAAAAAGGCACCGTGATGCTATCTACTGGAACTGCTTCCCATGTGGCTTGGCTTTGGCATCGTCGACTAGGGCACCCCTCTACGGGTTATCTCAAAATTCTATTTCCTACGTTATTTACTTCTTCTGAGATGTATTGTGAAACTTGTGTTTTGGCTAAAAACCACCGCCAGACTTTTAAACCCAGTACTACTCGTATGTCTTTAGTGCACTCTGATGTTTGGGGTCTTGCACCTGTGCCAAGTGGTCAGGGGTTCCTTTATTTTTTACTATTCATAGATGATCATACTCGTATGACTTGGGTTTATTTTCTGCGACATAAATCTGAGGTTTTTTCAAAATTTTCTCAGTTTTATGCTATGATCCAAACTCAATTTCAAACCAAACTAAAAATATTAAGGTCCGATAATGGGGCGGAATTTGTAAATTCGTCTATGACTAAATTCTTTCATGATAATGGATTAGTTCATCAAACCACATGTCCTCATACACCTGAACAAAATGGGGTTGCTGAGCGGAAAAATAGGATTATTCTTGAGATCACCCGGGCTTTGCTCCTTGAGTCTTGGGTGCCATCATTTTTTTGGCCAGACGCAGTTTCTACTGCTGTGTATCTCCTCAATCGCCTTCCTACCAAAAGTTTTGACCTTCAAACACCAATCCAATGTCTCTCCACTCTTGCTAAAATTCCTATCCCTCTTACACTTAAACCCCGTATCTTTAGCTGTTCAGTGTTTGTCCACCTTCCTAAACACACTCGTACCAAACTCGATCCATGTGCAGTCAAATGTGTTTTTATCGGTTATGGTGTTCATCAAAAGGGGTATCGATGTTATGATCCCAAAAATCGTCGGATGTTTACAACCATGAACTGCAACTTCCTCGAGACTGAGTTCTTTTATCATCATCATCTTAGTGGTCAGGGGGATAATCATAGGATTGACCCTCTAAGATGGTTGTCAAATTCAAGCTGCCCCATAGGAGCAGTCTCAACAGAGACAGTTAACCGTGTTGCTGAGATAGTCCCAGACACGCCTATACAGTCTACAGAACATAGTGAACCGCCCAATGCCGCTCCTTCCAATCCGGTATCTGAGATAACAAGTTCTAATGTTACTAATTCTGAGCACTCTGATATTTCTGAACATTCTGAGCATTCTGATGTTTCTGAGCAGTCTGATATCCTTGAGTCTGGTGTTTCTGAGCATTCTGAGGTTCCAGAAACAACAAGACCAGATACAGGGCGATATATTCTCCCTCCAAGGACAAACATGGGAATTCCTCCAAGAAGGTATTCTCCTGATAGGGTTACCAGGAAGCCCAGATATCCAGTTGGGAAAATTGATGCAAGAAATCTCTCAAGCTTAGCAAAAGCCTTTCAGACAGCATTATATGAAGAAGAAAATCTCCCAAGAACTGTCAAGGAAGCCTTCTTGTCAAAACATTGGATTGAGGCTATGAAGAAAGAAATGGGAGCTCTTGTTCGAAATGACACTTGGGAGAAATGCGAGCTTCCACAAGGAAAGAAACCAGTTGGGTGCAGATGGGTTTTTACTATCAAACGAAGGCCAGATGGATCTATTGAGAGATACAAGGCGAGGTTGGTGGCAAAAGGTTATACTCAGGTTTATGGAGTTGATTACTCAAAGACCTTTTCTCCAGTGGCCAAGATGAATACTGTAAGAGTATTATTGTCTATAGCAGCAAACAATAACTGGACTCTCCATCAGTTCGACGTCACCAATGCCTTCTTACATGGAAAATTGACCAAAGCGGTATATATGGAAGTTCCTCCGGGTTTCGAGTCAGAGTTTGGAAAGAAAGAAGTGTGCAGATTATAGAAGACACTTTACGGGCTCAAGCAATCACCGAGGGCGTGGTTTGGAAGGTTTACTAATGCTATGAAGAGTTATGGGTTCAGACAGAGCAATTCTGATCATACACTCTTCTTAAAAAATCGGGAAGAACTCGTCACTTGTCTGATCATCTATGTAGATGATATGATTCTCACGGGCAATGATACAGAAGAAATTGAGAATCTGAAGGAAAAACTCTTCCTGGAGTTCGAGATGAAGGATCTGGGAACTCTCAAGTATTTTCTCGGCATTGAGGTACTTCGGTCAGAAAAAGGGATTTTTATATGCCAACAGAAGTATACTCTGGATCTTCTTGCTGAAGTAGGAATGCTGGATTGTAAACCGATTGATACTCCTATCGCAGTGAATCATAAATTACAGATTTTCGAAGGTGCAGAGATGACAGATCGAGAGCAGTATCAGCGACTGGTGGGGAAACTCATTTATTTGTCCCATACCAGACCCGATATTGCATATGCTGTTGGAGTAGTTAGCCAATTCATGCATAAACCACATGTTGATCATATGGAAGCAGCTATGAGAATTGTCAGATATCTCAAAGGTACTTATGGATACGGACTGTTTTTTGGTAAGCATGGGCATTCGAAGATATATGGTTACACTGATGTTGATTGGGCGAGCAGTCCCATGGATAGGAGCTCTACAGCAGGCTACTTCACCTTTGTGGGAGGAAATCTAGTTACTTGGAGAAGTCAGAAACAAAAGGTAGTAGCCTTATCTAGTGCTGAAGCAGAATTCAGAGGGGTAAAAAGTGGGTTGACGGAGATCCTATGGTTGCGAAAATTACTAACAGAGATTGGTTTGGTGTCAGATGAACCGTGTAAATTGTTCTGTGATAACAAGGCAGCCATTAGTATTTCAGAAAATCCAGTTCAGCATGATCGAACCAAGCATGTTGAGGTAGATAGACATTTCATCAAGGAAAAACTGGAAGCCGGAATTGTTAAGCTTCCTTTTATCCGGTCTGAGGATCAGCTTGCAGATATTCTTACAAAAGCAGTAACTTCCAGAATTTTTGCAACAGTACTTGACAAGCTGAGTATCAGAGACCCGACTACTCAGCTTGAGGGGGAGTGTCAGCAATCTCGATCCGGATCTTCAGCCAAAAATAGATCCATAAATCCTGTAAAATCAAATCATTGAGATTAGGCCATGTTTAGATTAGTTTCCAAAAATATGTATTTTATTTTCTTTATGTACCTTGAACTGTAATATGAATGATAACATAATACAAGCAATACAATCAAGTTTTGAAGTCCAAACAAACTGTGCAGTCGTTTCCAACTTTATTCAACCCTAATCACCATGATTCAACTACAAAACTACAGCTCAATTCTGGAAAAACGTAGGGAAGAAACACGAATGTTGAATTAATTCAGAAAATCGTGAACTCAATGCTCTTAGGATATGATGTGAAGTTTGAGGGTATTTTAGCGTAGTTATCAAATGAGGAGGTATATCTCCTTTTATAGACAGAGGTAGCAACTAGGGTTCACGTAAATTACGGGAGCGGTTGAGGTCTGATCTCATTCGTTTGATCACGTCAATCCTTCCAGGTAATGCGGACGGCTAATTCAAAATAATTTAAATTACCCGATCTTTATGAGATTGCTCGGTTAAACGACAACGTTTAACCTTCCTAGACCAGCTTAGTGGGCTGACGAAAAATGGCCACTACAGCCTCTCTCTCTCTCTCTCTCTATATATATATATATATATATATATATATATTGGAGTGCATTAGCATGTGGACGTAGGCTTGTGTGAAAATTGTGGATGAATCATATTCATTAATTTGTTAAGATCAATCGTATTATTAGTTTGGAGGAATTAATTGTGGAACATGCTATTATTTTTATAGTAGATGAACTAAATGTCAAATATATCGAATCACTATTTTTGTTTTCTACGAGCATCTTGAATGTAGAAAAATATTAAAAAAATAAAAAATTAAGCATTTTGAAATATAAAAACATCTTTTCTCCAAATTAAATTATAAGCACCGTAGATGTGAAAAAAAAAACATTACAAACAAGTTAAGTATTCTAAAACGTAAAAATAGCATAAATAAAATAACTATAAAAGAACAATTAAAATAAAATTGATCATAATCATCCATTTAGCGAATCTAATGGATATGATTTATCGATAAATTACACACTATACTAATGTTCACAAGTGAATGATTCACTATATATATATATATATATATATATATATATATATATATATAATTTTAAATGAAAAAAAAATGTGCTACAAATAAAATGACATATACATACTTCTCGTACAAGGTAGAGATATTAATTAATTAATCGATCTACTTGACTAATGGTTCGCTTAAAATCATTTAGCTCGCTTGGTGAGTTTTCTTTACATAAAGGAATCAAGTAATTGATCATATATGTGTGAGCTATAATATCTAATTGATAGAGTGTCCTTTTCGTAACTACAAATTTATGTGAGTTCGATTTCTACAAACATTTTCTAATTCCGAAATATCTTGTACTCACCCGCAATTTAAAGAAAAAAACCTATATAAATTTAAAATGCTTCAAATGCTTGGGCGCCGAGCTGGAGTCATTCTCCAATATTTATATGGTATATTAGTATATATGGATAATCTATATACATGTATTTATATAGTGTAATTTGTGGATAAATTATTTCCATTACATTTGTTTCATGGATTGTTATTATCAATTTTATTTTAATTATTTTTTTAGAGTTATTTTATGTAGTGGGATCATATTTATCACGGAAAATTTATGCTATTTTTAAATTTCAAAATGTTTAAATTGTTATTTCGTATTTTTTTTTTCCACATTCAAAATGTTTGTAATTTAATAATGTGTGGTTTTGAAATTGAGGAAAAAGATGACATAGTATGTTCATGAACAAGATATGACCAAGTTTGTCCACATCCAAGGCAATTTCACAGCTCAATCATTTTTTTTTTTGAGTGAAACCGCTCAATCATTACTTACTATTGTTTTAAAAAAAAGTAATCCCTCCTTCCCGGTTATAAAATTTCTAGGAAATTATATGACACGTGATGATGTAGTGTGTCATCTGCTACAATTGATTTAATGTGACACATCGATGTGTCACAATAGATCTATTGTGATAATGAAAGTGTCACATTAAATCTATTGAGACACATGACACACTACGTGAGCACGCGTCACAGAATTTTCCCTCTTTTCTAATTGCTCGTAGAATAAAAATATTTATGAAAATAAGATATTAAAGTTAAACTTCCAATAACACCCTGATTGAATAGTTACGACTTTCAAATTTTAAGTGGTTAATTTTTTAATTTTCAAGATTCAACAAGGGTGTATCTATATATTATTATGAAAATTAATAATACTTATAATAATGAGACTATAATTAGAATATCTTAAAATAATAATAGAGACTATATAATCGATTCGGAAGGAATATATTATATAAATTACTGAAAAGTCGGAAGCTATAATTTCAATTTTCAAGCAACCAAATCTTGATTTGCATCCCGATGCATCACACATGTGGCTTATATATACCCTGCACCAAATCTCAAGGGTATAGCTATATAGTTTTTGGTCACATTTTTTTTTTAAATTTATTTTTTGAGTTTGAGGAAGAAGAGTGAGTCTTGAATCAGATGAGTTATCATTTGATAAATCATGTTCCACAATCAGTTTTTTTATTCTTTTTTTTATTCGGTTTTTTTTAATTTAATTTTACGCTTATTAATAAAGTTCATACTATTTGTTAGAAAAAATTATCAAGAGTGACCTATCAAAAGTAATCCCTATTGTGGTTTTGATGAAATGTCAAGACATGCCAAAATGCTTTGAAAAACTGAAAGAAAATCAAGCAGAAAATCGTGATTGACCAAACAAAAGATTGAGCTAAACGAAGCCAAATGATGATCAATCTAAAAAAGAAATAGAAGCAGATCAAATCCAGCCAAGAGTTATGTTGTTAACTTGTTACACTTTGACTGGAATTACAACTGAAGTGCAAGGGAAACAGAAGGAGTAGAAGAATGATAGGATTACAATAAACTGAAATAGAACAATTTAAACGAACTGAACCGGTACGCAGATTCCGGCAAGCCGAGTCGAGGGAACCTCTCTCCGCAAGACAAATACGCCCCGGCTAGTGCTCACGGTTTGGCAGATGTCTTTCAAAGATGAAACGGCTTCGTCCTTCCGGCAGTAGCACCACAAATCCGGTAAGGCTCCGACGAACTAGACAATGTTGAGAATTGAGAAGCTGTGACTCGAAGGGAACTTGTATGCAGCAAGATGATGGATGTCCTACTTATAAGCACATCTCCACTGCAGGGGACAGCAGCTAGGGTTTGAGGGTATTCAAACCAGGTGTTGTAACTGCCAGGAGTTATAGCTCTGCAATTAAGCCCTCCAGGAGTTACCTTCTGCAGATCCCGACAGGTGTGGCTCGAATCCCAACACGTCCAGCCCACTAACTCAGTACACACTTCAATGCTGGACATGCACCATTAAGTGCGCCCACGACTCGGCGATCCAGATATCTGATCCGTCGACTCGCTCCACGACCCGACCGTTTCTGCACCGTAAAACTGATACGGCTAAGTCCCGGAAGCCCACGTACGCCCAAAGTCCACCCAAAGTCCAATTGCCAAGATCCAAGGATGAGACGGGCACGGGCACGGACAAGGGCTCGGGCACGAGCACGAGCGGTCGCGCGCGTGTATGCATGTGTGGGCTCATGGCCCACATCCTTGTGCACTTAATTACTCCACTTACGTGTTAATACACTTAAATACACTTCTTAACTTGATTAAAAAATCAATGTGTGATTATTTAATGTGTCTTAAACACATTATCCCACACACCATAAATGTCCAATCGTATGGCCAACTTCAACCATTTATTTCCCACTCACCGAAAATCGAATTTGAGCAAATAAAAATACTACGATTAATTCCTCCAAAATTAAATATCCCGATCACTAAAAATCAGATAAAATGAATCAAAACTTAATTTATTAAATCCAATTTTCCAACAAGTTGAAGAAAGAAGAAAGCAGAAGTTTGATTACTAAATCAATTCGTAAGTCAAGAAAACTGAAGATGCAGGCTGTCAGAATAGTAGAACTGACAAGTCCAAGGTACCAACTAACCATCAGGGTTAAAATGGTATACATGCCGATTGAAGCATTTCAGTCTGTAGTTCATGATCTGTAAAGCTGAAGAAAGTGCCAGCTCAGAGTACTAGCTGATGAGATACCAGTTCAGAATTCCAGCTGAAGAAAGGTCAGTTCAAAATTACAGCTGATGAAATACTAGTTTAGAATTTCAACTGAAGACATACCAGCTGAAGAGAGACCAGTTCAAAATTCCAGCTGAAGAAATACCAGTTCAGAATTCCAGCTGATGAGATACCAGTTCGGAATTCCAATTGAAGACATACCAGCTGAAGAGAGACCAGTTCAGAATTCCAGCTGAAGAAAGGCCAGTTCAGAATACCAGCTAATGAAATGATCCAACTAAAAATCACAACTGCCAGCTGAAAGCTCAGAACTGACATTCAAGACAGTAGCCAAAACTAGAATTCAAATCTTCCAGAACTGCCGACACAAGGATCTTGAAGTTAATGCGAACCAAGATCTTAGAGCAAAAGCTTGTCAGAGATCAAGCAACAATGCAACACCTACTTCAACAAAAAGCCTCTCAATGGCTTTAAAAATCAATGAATCATTTATGATCATTCGTTGATTCACAAACGGTCACAAGCTCACTCCTCTATAAAAGATGGGTGATTCAACTTGAGACAGGGGACTTGAGACTCTTGAAAATACACCCACGCTGCTAAAAAATATCTTTTGAAAAAGACTGTAGAGAACAACACTCAAAGATCCAGCTCTAATCATCCGCAGCAAAGAGTCCCAACTGAGAAGGAGAAGCCGAACACTCACCCAGCTAGCTGTTGAAGAAGTCCAGCCAGAGCAAGCCTCTCAGTTTTAAGATATACACTGATCAACTACCCAGCTCAAGCTTAAGGAGCACATCAATTGATACCAGTTTCAAGACTGTATTCTTGAAGATCGAAAAAGATCTAAAACCTTGAAAATACGAGCAATAGCACCTTATCTCTCCAACGAGCAATTGGGGATCGCAAGTGTGAGTTTTTCGACACCGGCTGAGGAGACCGCATTCGTTGGAACTGCTGTTTCCGGGACAACACCAGTTGAAAAGGAGACCGCAACTCCTAAAGTTACCATTAGCCAGGTTCAACACTTGTCTTCATTGTGTAATTGTAATAAAGAAACTTTACCATTACATAGTGAATTGCCATTTTCAGTAAGGAAGAGAGGACGTAGAAGTTTAAGCTTCAAACCTCTATAAACTGCTTGTGTGTGCTCAGCTTATTGCTCTTCAGTTGCATTCCTTAACTGCACACATACATCACACAAGTTGCACTTTAAGTCAACAGATTCTCTCAATTGATTAAGTGCACGGATAATCTTTACGCGAGTCAAGGGTCCTATCTATTCTGCATTTGTTGTTAAGAATTTGAGTCAGTTTATTCATCCCTCTCTAAACTGATTCTATTCAATTAGGGTATATTATATTTTTTTAGGATTTATTTTTTCAAATAATCAATAACTAAAACCTAAATACTACAAAAATTATTATAAATTACAATAAGGTCAAATGAATCATAATTAACCATTGAAAAATTAAACTAAACCACAAGAAATTGATAAAAAAAATACTAAAGATTTGATTGTACGTGAAGAGAGAATGTAACATGATTTGTCAAAGGATCTCATCTGGTCCCGAACTCAATATCTATTTCTTTTGTATAAGAATTCCCATTGCTTGTATGTGCAAGAACTACATCTTTTGATCATCGGTAATTTGATATCGCTATCCAATGATTCATTATGGTTCAAATTTTCTATTGCACTTTTTCGTATTCATTATCAAGTTTATGATTTTAATAATATTTATTATACAATAAAAATTAATTATAATATAAATAATTATAATCAACATTTATCAATAAAAAAAATGAATTAAAGAAATTATAAAATTTAACTTTGAAATAATCAATCATAATAATGAATCTATATTATATCTAAAAGTAAGATAGTCACTATAAATAGTAATAATTAGTTTTCCCGCCTAAATGCACTTTCTATAAATAAAAATAAAATATTTATTAATTAATTAATATCTATATTATATAGTCATTCAATACTAGATTTTCAATATTATAAATTATTATTTTTATTTTGCAAAAATACTATATTTTTATTAAAAATCATTTTGTTCATAAGATGAAATAAACTATGTGGTCTTTAAATTGTTTATTTATATGTGAATTTTCTAAACACCTATTTTTTTTTCTTTACAATGGATCATAATTTTATGTTAATTATCATTCTTTTAACTATTATGAGTGAATGTTCTAATATAATAATTTAAAAATATTTTAAATTTTTAACTTGATTAAATATATTAAAATGATTCCAGATCCACAGCAAAATTTCAATTGAATATATTTAAATTTTTAAATTAAATGTATTAATCAAGATACACATAGAGAATTTTAAATTAAATCTACTTAAATTTTTGAATTAAATGTATTAATTGAACTTAGCAATTAACTATTAAATATATTTATGTCATGAATATATTATATATATATACATGTATATGTATATATATATATATTAAATAATTAAAACTTATACTTTTAGTTTTTCAAACAAAAATCATCTCACATCAAGAAACTTACAAATATTGTTATGCATGAACAAATTATAAATTATGAGTCCCAACAATGATATTTCCACATTTGTTGATCTCTAAGTTGAGATCAAATGTAATATTTAGATATTTGATATTATCATTTTAATATTAAATATTAAATATATTTTAAATTTATAGAGTTGATTTAAATTATATATATTAAATAGTTCAAATGAATTTTTTTTAAAATATTGATTTAAATTTTATACTCTTTAATTGATTAAGAGTGTTTCTATATACACCACCTTTTTTTTCTTTATACACCACATTTATTTTATACATCACGCATCTTTTTCATATTTTCACATTTTATCTTTTCACACCACGATAAAAGTTATTTCTATCATTTCACTATGAAAATAAATTAAAAAAAATAATTCAAAAGAAAATAAAATAAAAATTATTCTCCACTCTCACTCTTTTCCCTCAATACTACATACTTGCCGCCCTCCGTCGCCGTCACTTTTCTTCCTGACCCGCCACCTTCGCTTTTCTTCCCCAATAATTAATTTATTTTCCAAAATAAAATAGAGAATGATGTAGTTGCCGTCAACACGGTGTTCAAACTCTGATAAAATCCTTTTTGAGATTTATAAAATATTCTGACAAATTCTTCAACGTCACCAGATTTTAAAGTATTATCGTCAACACCATGTTCCAAATTTCAACCTCTCAATCAAATATATATATTTCTTCAAACATTTATGCGACAAATTCTATGATTGGAGAAGTTAGCGAAATCAATTTGTTAGCCTAAAAAATACATGACATCAATGCACACATTTAGTTTCATATATAGAAAACTCTTACAAATAAAAATTATGGAAGAAGATGAGAGAAATGAAGATTAGCCTAAATGGAGGGAAAAGATAGAGCAATTGTGGGGGTAATGCGACGGCTAGGGTCACTGGGGTGAGAAGAATGGGGTTATTTATTTTTTAAGTAATTTTTAAAATAAAAAATGATATTTATATGAATTAATAATTATTTATTTTTAATTAAATTTAATAGTGGTGTATAAAGAAAATTTAGTGGCGTATTTAGAAACACCCATTAATTAAATATATTTTAAAAAATCAAGATCTGCATACAAATTTTTAAATAAAATATATTTTAATTTTGAATGGTCAAAACTCGAAATGTATTTGATCTTATCATTTTAATGTTAGATAATTTTAAGATTTTCAAGTCATCATATATAAGGTTTATACTTTAAAGATGTTTTAAATAGTTAAAACTTATATATTTTAATTTTAAACCAAAATTTATCTCACATTGAAGAACAAAGAAATAATATTGTATATGAACAAACTATGAATTGTGAGGCCCAACAATGATCTCTGAAAATTGAGATCAAGTATAATATTTGATATTTGATTTTATCAATTTAATACGATACATTTTAAATTTTTAGAAATTAAATATTTTTGAATTACGATTGAATTAAATATATTAAACAAATATAATAATTAATATATTTAAAAAATCAACATCCACATCCAAAATCTTTTAATGAGTTAAAATCTTTAAAGATAATGTATTCGATTTTTTCAATAAACAAATATTTTTTTTCTATCATTCATCATTTGTGCGCGCGCGCGTAGATCTACGAAGTTCTAAAGTTACATATCAATCATCGGAACTATGATGTTTTCTTTCTCCACAAATGGGTTCATAAAGTTACATATAATAACATATAAAATTCCATTTAGATTGTTTTCGTCTAAGTATTTTTATTTTTATTTTTTATAATAGATTATTACATATTGCTATTTATCATATTAAGTTTTCACTTACCCTACGTCTCTCATCGGTTGTAGATTGAAATATTGGGATGTGGGTTGTATAAAAGAGTGGGTAATCTTAAATCGAAATTTCAAATTAGTTCCGCAACTTTTTCTAATTTTCCTACATCCCACATTGGTTGTAGATTGAAACATTGGAATGTAGGTTGTTGTATAAAAATGGTGGAAACCTCAAAAATTTTATTTAATTATATTTTGAACAAAAGTATTTTAAAAAATTGAAAAAAATTATTCGTGCCTAATTGACCGATTAATCGATGTCGAGACCATCTGGGCGGCGAGGACTCTGCCTTCTTGATTTTACAACCAACTTGGGTGTTTCCGGTATAGCCAGAGCCGCCAAGGTTGATTTCTTAAATGATGAAAAAAACATAAGTAATTTACAATTCAAACGATATAATTCATATATTTATATGCGAAATTCATGACTGAATATAATTTTATTATTGTACGTAATTTTTTTTTTAATAACATCCCTGTGCAATATCCCCTGTGCATCGCACAGGTGGTATACTAGTTATTAATTAAAAACTAAAGATTAAATACTAAAAAATAATTATAAATTCTAGTTGGGTGGGGTGAACATTAATAAACAATCATAAAAATAAACTAAATCAGAACCAAATAAAATTGAAGAGAAAAACTATAAGAAAAACTTGTAATTTGAAAATGCAACATGGAGTATAACATAGAGAGTGCAAGAGGAAATCTAATGTGGAATCATATTGCTTTCTATTTTTTAACTAACTTTTTGTGCACTTCCTTATAATTGAATATAATTTTTTTCTTCCATTAGATTTTTCTTATTAAAAGTAGATTTTTTAAATTTATTCAATTATGTATTTTAATTAAAAAGGGCAAAAAAAAAAAAAAAACTTATCGAATTGATCATCGTAAGTCCAAAATAGAGCTGAACTACCTTGTAAATAAGCTTGTTGGGGAAAATATAAGTTAAACGACAAATAAACAGCAGCACTTAACTTGTGTCTGCAGAGTTATGGGCCTGAATCCATTTAAATTTGTTTACAGACAATATTCTTAATACTTCGACCAAACTAAATAAATACGTGATATTTTAGGATTTACTAATACCTAGTTTTGTCACGATCATGGCCCCATTGTTTAAACCTAGGTATTTGATCATTAATTCGATAATTTATATATATTTATAACGAGGGACCATTTAATTTGATTTTTATTGATTTGTCAGAATCTTGGAGGGCCTACATGATTAAGTATTATAAATTTATAACTATAAATATGGGGTAAATTTCATATTAATCTCATGTGTTTTTCCAAAAAATAAAAATAAAATCCTATGTTTAATATATAGCCTATATCCCTCCTCTGTTATGTATAATTCATTAAAATAGCCCTTTTTGGAGAGAGTGAACTACACTTGATAAGAAAGAGTGTGTCATTTGTTTTTTTAATAATTTTTAAGTACATAAATATATTTTATATTATTTGAAAATTATAGTATTTGATCAAACTACTATTTATTTTGTATTATGTTTTAAAATAGTAATTTGACCAAATACTATAATTTTTAAATAATATAAAATATATTTATATTTAAAAAATAATGCAACATTTGAAAAATTATCAAAATAGCAAAAAAGTGGTAGTATAATCAAATACTATAATTTTCAAATGATATAATATATATTTATCTATAGCAAAAAAAAAAAAAAACTCATACTCTCTTTCTTAACAAGTGTAATTCACTATCTCCAAAAGCGAGTCTTTTTTTATTGATTATACATAACAAAGGTAATTTTTACACCATTTATTAGTAATATGGGGCTTGGCCGACGACAAGCAAGCTAAGGTACATTTCTTAAATGAAGATCAACAGAAATTTAACTGCCTAGATATTTTTTGGTTTGTTTGAAGCTTATTTAAATTGAATTATTTCACCTGTTGAAAGGGCTCCCATTTAATCCTATCATATTTTCCTTTCCTCAAAAAAATAAAAATAGTAAAAATTGAATTATTGGGAAATGGCATTATTTATGCATGCGCAGTTGGATTACGCTTATAAAAAGATCATTGTCTTCATCATCATCGATTCATATTATGTGTGCTAACTAATAATATAACGTCTCTTACATGGCGGCGTATAAGTTCATGAATCATGATCCATCATCAAGGTGACTTTGAGAGAGAGATTTAAAATCCGAATTCATATTTTATTGAATTATTAATAATTAGTTGGATTTCTATATAAGTTTACGTATCATTAATATCAAATTATTAGGTGATGTGCAGGTAATGGTATATAAGAAAGTAGAACTGGTAAGTAGTAAGTAGGTAGGGGACGTTGTAAAATCATTGCATGTAAATTAGATGCTTCCATGAAATTGTAGAAATAAGATTCCTTAAAAACTTCTGTAAGTTTAATTTATAAAATAATTTATTCAATAGTTAATTTACCTCCTATGTTTTTATATTACTGAATAAAGTACTTGTAAACAATCAGAAATAATCGTTCCGGTGGTGATGACCTAGCGGTGGAGTGAGATTATTTGGAGATCGAAGATCACGGTTCGAATCTCCTCAATACCACCAGATCAGGTGTGTGAGTATAAAAAAATCGAGAAACAATCACATATACCTTAAGAGATATTTTTTAAAAATCAAACATTCCACTTTAAAAACATAAATAAAACACTTAAATTGCCAAATTGGAGCTACGTGTTATGATGTACATAAGTATTTGATAATTAATTCCTTCAATCCAAATCCAAAGTCGACACAACTAATTGTGTATCCAATGTATATATATTTTACACGTGGTTCTCTAGTAGCACAATTTATTATTATTATTATTATTATTATTATTATTATTATTATTATTATTATTATTATTATTATTATTATTATTATAAAAGGATCCCATCATCTGGGATAAAATCCTCTACTCCATTTTTCATGCCTCACTACTGTGTCCCACTCTAAAATTTAATATTTTAAAAATATTTATTACAAAAATAAATTTTATTATAGTATTATAAATCATAATCAACATTTATTGCTAAAAATTAAAAGTTTTAAAAATTATATACCCTACTTTTGGAATAATCAACCATATTAATCAATTATATTAACTAAAAAATAAGAAATAAATATTAAAAAATAAATATAAACCCTAATTGGGTGGAATGAACCCCAAATAATAATTATAAAATTAAACTAAGCCATAACAAATTAAAATTGAAGAAAAAAATTGATGAAAATCAAATAAAAATTAAAATGGGACACCAAATGAGATAGAGAAAAATGGAATAGAGGATTTCATTTGCATCACCGGGTATTCTCAAGAGGATTAGGAATTTATTAGTTCGATCATAACTAACTATTTTAGGTAAACTTACCCTAATTTGAAGAAGAAATGTAGACAACCAATAAGGGTCCCGGTGGGGATGGTCTAGTGGTGGAGTGAGATTGCTTGAAGACCAAAGGTCACGGGTTCGAATTTCCTCAAAACAACAGGTAGGGTGTGTGAGTTAAAAAAAAAAAAAACAATAAGGTTTAAGGGTCCATTCATGAATGGTTGATGGAGGGACAATTATCATGACAAAAAGGTAGTCGGTTCGAATCTAGCTACATCTTCCCGTATATTTTAATAAAAGTGAATTTTCCGTGCGACACTCTTTTACGGGTCAAAATTCATAAAATTGGTCAAGACCCAAATGAAAAATCCAAATTAAACATAATCAAATCCCAACAAATTATAAATGTGATATTGAATATAAGTTTAAATCCAAATATTTACCCGTCTTACAAATCTTAACCAAAAGAAGTCTCATACAAGTTTTTGACTTTAATGAACCTAGCATTACCCTTCGTGCGATACACATATAAAATTTATAAATATAGAAATATTATGTTATAGCAATTCATAGTAATAAGGGTTAATTAACCCTTAATATCGAATGTTTGACCATTTTTCACCTTTGTCCTGAAAATTCAAAAGTTACAATTCAACGCCTAAAGTTTGATAAAGTAACACTTAATGCATTAATGCATTTTTTCGGTGACTTAAATATTGATGTGGAATGCCACCCTTACCTTCAAATGTCTCTACATCTTCGTGCTGTGAAAATTAACCGTCACATCATGCATCAACGAATTCACAAACAGTCATGCTGCAAATTAGGATTAGTCATCTTAAATTTCATTTTTATGATGTATAAATACACACACACACACACACACAATATATATATATATATATATATATATATGAATACTAACAACTTTGGAATGATGTGTGATGTATGAAAGAGTTCATAAAATATATGCAAGCATATATAGTAGAGCAATAAAGTAGTAAATTTGGAATGATATATTAAATTAATTATTAATTATGCAAATTTGAATGCGTGTGGATCAATTTACCAATTGAAGATTAGATATATATGTCTGTGTATGATATCTACATGTTTCCATGTGCGATATCTACATATTTTAATGATTAAAATTTATCATCTATATATACTTGCGATATATTTGCATCATATAATAAGTTATATCATCTAATTTTATTTTATTAAAATAAAATGCATCTTCTATTTAAGTTAGAGAAGGGGTATCTTACACATAATTTTTCATGTTGACGTGTGTTTGCGTCGAATCATCGCAAATTTACGGCATAAATATATATTATAAATTATAAATATATCATATTTTATAAAATTTTCGTTTTTTGTTCGTAGAAAGATTTATCCAATCAAAAATTAGATGTGTGTGTATTATATGTGGGAAATAAAAATTATGTGTTTCTATAATAAATTAATATCATATGATTTGATAATGCTATTTAAGCTCGACCAATAAGGCTAATTAGTGCTAAATATAATTTACTTACAATAATATGTATACATAATCAAGGCAATATGTTGACTATCATATTTAATTATGGAAAATATATGGTTAATGAATTGATTATGTAATCATGAATTGGCTCGTCTCTTGTGCACAAGATTGATGGGTCTGGCCCATCAGACGGGCTAACCCATTAAGTTCATCAGGAGTCAGCCTAAACTTAACAGCTCACCCCAATAAAAAAACAGAAAAACGGGAAATAAAGAAAAAGGAAGAACCGCCGCTCAACTCCCGATTCTCGCAAGCTCGCAATTTCATCCGCGTTCGTCGCCATCCAAGGTGAAATCGCCACCACCGTCACCGGTGAAATACGATCAAAACATCGCCACTACCGTCGACATCGCGGTGAAGAAGAACACGAGCTCAAAATCAACAAATCAAATTCGCAAATAATTAATAAATTAATGTGTATAAATGTTGGTTGTTGCTGCTGCTTTGTTTCTTTTTCCAATGAAATTGAGGCGATATGAAGAGATTTGTGGGTTTGTGGTTTGTGATTGTTGCTGCAATTTTATTTTCCAAATGGGGAGTTGAAGTTGAAGGTTTCCAAGTTGAAGATTTTTTTAGTGGGAATGAAACAAATGATTTTTTGTTGGAATCTCTTTTATTGAATTTCGGTTGAAACAAATTCCACATACAAAAATTGAATCCGAGTTACTTGTTTTTCATCTATAATTTTTTTTTTGTTTGTTGAATTTTGTGTTCTTCAATTTACTTTGTGTAGTCCTACACTTGTAGAAGATGATTTTTTGCAATTTTGCTACGGTGAGCGGGGAAAATACATGAAAATATGACACTCAATAATCCATTTGTAGAAGATGATAGAGTGGGAAATGAAGCTACTTAAGATTATCAATACTGATAATTGACAATAGTTTGTAACTGTAACCCTGTTGAGAAGAGCGGAATTATCAACATCTCTATTTTGCTTCTTTTGAGTTATTGTCACCGCAGAGATCTACGGGTAATGTTGTTATCACAATTAGATTGTCTTCTTAAAAAAATCGATGTTTAATGTTTAGGTGGATGAGTTTCCTAAGGCTTAAAATTAACAATGTTCTTGGTCTTTTTTTGCATTGTCAATCATAGTAAAATTACCTTTTCAGAATATAGTTGTGTTGTAATGAGAAAATGGAGTTATATAAGAGCATCATTCATAATGTTTCCATGTTTATGAAATAATTTGTAATCGAAGTCATGTGGTCTTTAGCGCACCATTTCAGATGTGGTTCATTGAGATCGTAATTAATATTGAATTGATAGTTGTATATATACTTTTACTGAGGAGAAAATATTCGAGTGCCTTAAATTCATAGAAATACATGTTGAATGTTTTCTCGTTTCCCTTTCTGTTGCTTCTCATTTTTGTGTTTCTTGCAGCAAATTTCATTGCTTCAATATGGAATGTAGTTCTCTCATATAAAGCTCACAAAGAAGTTGTTGCCAAATAGGTAAAATAATAAAATGTATTCCCTGCAATTAAGGGAAAACTTGAGAAAGACATAAAGAAGAAGGGCAGTGGTGCAGCAAACTCAATTCAGTTGAATGATTTGACTCCAAACTCACAACCTCATTTGTTTTAGATGAGTATCAAGCTGATACATCTCTTCAATATAAGTGATAATTTTATGCTTAATATATGATACAATTTCTTTTTATCTGACTATATCTTTAATTCCCTTTGTAGATTTTTGGATTGAAGATTCTTCATTTTTTAATATATGTTGGGATATTCTAAGAGTTGTATTGGAACAAAATATTGATGGAAATTTGTGATGTTGGAATTTTATGATTTTGAAATACTATTATGATCTAGTTTCAAAAAAAAAATACTATTATGATCTAATTTTATTTTTTAGACATTCATTTATGATTTTTTTTTTCAATATGGAAATAAACATCTACTCATTGGGGAGAATATGATACGTTTTTATGATTTTTGGACTAAAAATACATTTATTTCTTATATGATACATTTTTACATGTTATTTGATACTTTTAGGCCGAATAAATGATCTTTACACAATTGTTGCTTTTTTTTTATTATGTGATATTTTATAGTTTAACAAATGATATTAATATTATTTTTGAAAACAAAATCATTTTTCTTTAAATGCGGGTTATGGATGTTTTTGAATGAACATAATTGCAGCTAATTCTGAAGCAATGAGTGTTGTTTAGTAATAAAGATAGTGATCGTTTTATAAGAAATTTTATTCCACAAAATTACATCTGAAATGATACAAAATTTAAAATTCAATTATACAAACCACCATTTCATTCATTTCAATCAATAATCCCGATTGATTCATCATTACAAAACCACATATAAACGAGAGTGTTTAGCCCATACAATCATCTCCAAGACAAAACGTTAATGTTTAAGTAGAATAATGACATATCCAAAACTCAACATATAATTCACCATACACCAAAACAAAACATATCAATAGTTCTTCAACTATATCCATTATCCAACAACATTCCAAATATCCAAATATAAATCCACAATCTCAGTAATTTCTTCCTTCTATTTATGAATCTAAGGACGCACTTATGCACTTCAAATCTCAAGTCATTTATGTCTGCAAGAGCAATACGAGCACAATATAGTGCTCGTAGCTTCTTTCGACCATAAGATTACAAACTGAGAAACAAAGTTACAAATTAGTTAGGTAAAATAAATATAAAATCTGAAAGGAAAAAAATATATAAAAATAATCCAAACATTGCCTAAGTCGAGGAACGAATAAACCTTACCATCAAATCTTTACATGTGACTCATCACATATAAAACAAAAAAAGAGCCAAAAAAGAACCCAAACAAAATATAAAGAATGACTGAATCCTAAGAACATAAACATACCACATAAAAAAAATATAAGAGGCAAAAATTGTGAACAATGTGATACATATTTCTACTTCAATTGGTACTCATATGCATGTTAATTGATACTCAACATAATAATTCATATTACTTGTATATATAGACTTTTAAATCAAGTACTCAAATGAACATCTCTGAATATTTATTGAAAACAGAAAACACAATAAACGAAATAAAAAACAAATCAGATGCAAAATGAACTATAATTTGATACTTATTTTCAATTTCATTGATACACATAAAGAGATATTGTTAATCAATACATTTACTAGTATATATATTACTAAAACACAACATAAACATCATTTATGATTTCAAAAATCAAAAGAAAATCATTATGATCAAAATACTCAACATTACTCATATAATTTTCAATCAAACATTTAAATGAACATATTTGAACATTCTGTGAATATAAAAAATAAAAAAGAACCCAAACAAAATACGAAAAATAGTTGAACCCCTAAAGACATAAACATACGAATTAAATATGTGATATCTATTTCTACTTCAAGTGGTACTCATAAGCATGTTAACTAACATTTAACATAATAATTCATATTACTTGTTTAAAATGAAATCAAAACAAATAATAATTCATATTACTCATATTTAACAGATATTTAACATCTCTGAACAGTGAAAGAAAACACAAAACACAAAAAATCACATAAAAACCACATCAGATACAAAATAAACTGCAATTTGATACTTATTTTCATTTTCAGTGATACACATAAAGAGATATTCATATTCAACAATCTACAATGCATAACAGATCAACAACCTATAATGAGAAACATGGTTGCTAACCTTTGCGCACCCGAGTGATGAACTCAGAGTGAGATCTTTCAATGAAGAGACCTCCACCATAAATTAGGACTGCAACAAATTAGACAATCGGTGATTAGCCATAGGTGTCGAAGGCATATCACCAAATACAGTGAAAAAAACCCAAAACACACAAATAAAATGGAAAAAATGACAAAACCCTATGAACTATTTTTTTTTACAGAATCTAAACATGATTTTTGATCTTTACCCATCTCAAAACACTCTGTCCAATCTTTGATAATATATTTACTAATTTTTTTATCTTATAGATGAGGATGTTTAAACGAAAATCATAGAATAGAATTTCTATATGTAGCTAAACTCATCCAATAGTAAAATTATTATTTTACTAAACACAACACATAAACTCCAAGTCTCTAACCAACATGGTTCTCTTCTACAAATAACTCGTTAATAAAAATATGAAAATATCTCCAGCTCTACGAAACAAACTAAGATCAAATGAGATAGGTACATAGCATAATCTACTAATAATTGTTTATCACGTATTGTCTAACTGAATAGGCCCAAACCAGACGGATCGAGAGACGAAGAGAGACGGAGCAAGAGAAGGTTGAATCTCCGGTGACGAAGCGATGAATCAGCCGTAATAGACAATGAAATCGAAAAATCCAAAAATAGATCGAGAGAGAGATGACTGGATGCTAGAGTTTACAAAAATGCTAATGGTATTAATGGAGCATGAAGGAAAGCTTCAATTGCCAGCGAGGAAGTGCTGAATTGGTGAGGTCGGTGCGGATTGAATAAAAAAAGAGTGAGAGAGAGATCGAGAGAGAAATGGAGCAGCTAGGGTTGAGTGCAAATCGAAAAAGGGGAAAGATTGGAGAGATGGGTCAAGGCATGTATTTAAACTCTGTGGGTGCCGAGTCTGGTCGGATCAGGCATCTGACGGATCGACCCATGCACCAATTGCATATGAGAATTTGCGATCATGAATTGGTTATGATTCGTATTATTTTTATATGGTATTAAATATAATGACTAAAATTAAAATTATGCTAACATTCATTTAGTGCATATAACCGTCTAGGGATGACAATGGGTAACGGGCCCTATGGGTACCCGCAAAAATTATCCACGATGGGTAGGGTAATTACTCACTTAATGGATACGGGCACGGGTATGGATAATTACCTACAAATTTCAACGGGTATGGGTGTGGGTACGGGTACCTTAGTACCCAACCCGCCCCATACCCATATATATATATATATATATATATATATATTTACATATTATTATTATTATTAGCATTATTATTGAATTGTATTGTGATATGATATTTAAAAAAAAAACATGGCATTGTTATATTTGTAGTTTTTTTTATGAAATATCGCATTTTCATGAAGGGTCCTTGTATTATATTTTAATTGAATTATGATTTAGTTTTAATCAATATTTTTTAAATTATATATTATTTAATCATAATTTTGATTTATTTAATAAAAATAATAATTACTAATTTAAATATTCAATAAATAGTTTGTGATAAAGAAATTTGTATGTTTATATATTTTATTTTAAAATGTGACCATTATTAGAAATAAAATGACAATTGAACAAGAATAAAATTTGTACTACTTAAAATATTAATTTGTAACTTATGTTATATATATATATATATATATATATATTTACAAACACACATATATATTGTAAACTTGATAAATAAATGCTTATAAAGATTATATCTTACATAAAATATAACATATATATTTTTAAAAAGGTATACCATAAAAAAAAATACAAATATAAGTATGTTTGAATGATTATAGAAAAATATTATTAAATTTATCATAAATGATATTATATAGAAATGATCTATAATAAAAAATTGAGAATTTATAAACGTAATTTAGTCTTCTTTTATCTCTTTTTAAAAATAAATAGTTATTTTATTCCATAATCTATATAAGTTACATTTTGCATTGAATATATTTTTCATATATTTAAATCACACACACACATATATATATTTAACTATGATTTTTTTATCGTAACTTATAAAAATATTTTAAAATTTATTAAATACTATAAAATATTTATTGGGGATCGCATAAAAGAAATAGTTAAAATGCGGGTAACGGGTACGGGTATGGGTAGTTAAGTACCCAAAGGGAACGAGGACGGCATAAAAATTTATACCCAGCGGGTATAAGGACGGGTGCGAATATTTTTTTAAAACATGGGTATGAGGACGGGTATAATTAGTACCCTACTCATTGCCATCCCTATAACCGTCCATAGTTGGTAATATAGATTTTTACGTGTTTATTAGTAATACATATTAACTAATTTATGTAAATTATAAAATTTTAATTAAATAATATGTTTTTTTTTTATTTATGGGATATAGTTTAGGCGGAAAAAAAATTATAGTTTCCATTTATATGAACTATCTTACTTTTAAATATAGATATAGATATAGGTATGCTAGTATTTTTATTTTATTTTCCTCCAATTATTATTCTTCTTTTATTTTGTTTTTTCTAATTTTCTTTCTTTCCTTTTCGTGCAACATAAAAAAAACTTGATGAAAGTCATCTTGGTACATAACTATTTTTTATTCATTTATCTTCAATTTTTTATTATTAATTATTAATGATTATATATATATATATATATTGTTTGGAGAACAAATAATTTGGTTAGCTAATAGATATCATATTCAAATATATTATTTTTATAATAGTTTTAAAAAATTATAAAACAATCAACTTAATTTTTTAAAACTATTATAAAAATAATATATTTGAATATGATATCTATTAGCTAACCAAATTATCTGTTCTCCAAATAAACAAAGGCTGGAATGGAAAGAAGTGAAAATTTCATTTAATTCATAAAATCTGTCGCAATGTTAACATACGGTGTGTGCACACCAAAGTATATAAATATTTATACAGATTGATGGACTTTTTTTTTTTTGGATGTCAAGGATAGCTCGCAGCTGTTACTGTGGTACGCACTGAGTAAACACCGTCTCTGTGTAATAGCCTACGAACCTATACAAAGAAAGTGAACCACACTTGGCAGGCTAGGTATGACAGGCTCACACTTAATGGTGTTGGTGGTGGGTCGAACTTAAGATATTTGGCCTCAAAAAACACCACTCCACCACTAGACCATCCCCAAGGGGATGATACCTTTGATCTCCAAGCAATCTCACTCCACCACTAGGCCGTCCACTTCGGAACTTAAAAGAAAAAAAAAAAAAAAAGTAGCTTAATTGTATCCTAATTCAACTCTAAAGAACACATAAATTGTTAGTTATGAATTAAATATAATTAATGAGTTGGTATTCCCTGCAGCAACGTCGCATATAACACTATTTCAGACGATGTGTGGGGCCCACGCGCCCGTCTATTTTTTTATTTTTTTTTCATTTTTTATCCGATTTCAGCCCAAAAAAACCCTAAAACACAAAATAAACCCCTAAAAACACCCCCAAAAAACCCTAAAAAATACAAAATAAACCTCTAACCCCCCCCCCCCAAAAAAAACTCTAAAAAAACCAAAAATACCCTAAAAAAACTTGGTCAAAGGGCGGGTTTGATCGCGTTGGCCGGGTCAAAACGCGGATTGACCCGACCCGTCTTAAATAGCACTATTTACAACAGATGCATGGGAGTGTTTGCCATAATTAATTAAGAGCACGCTCAATAATATTTAGTTATAACTCAAATTAATATTAATGAATCGTCATACATATGTGTGTGTATGTATGTATACAAGCTAGCTAGGCTTAACTGCAATGTGGCGTAACTATTATGGCGCTGTTTCAGACAAACAATTTATTGTCCATAAACACCATGATTAATGGCACTGATAAGATTGAATGACAAAACACATTCAATTCACATGTAAATGGTACTCCATTTCTCATCAATTGAGAAGACATGCAGTTGAAACTAACCCAAACAAGATATATTGAAATTGAAAGAATTACACCATTAATACACAAACAATATATACTATAATATATATTCTTTAATTTTCTGATATTTTAAAATTTATAGTTCAGTTCAGCTTTATTTAATTCTCACTCTCAGACCTTAAATAAATATATATACATACATACATAGGGAACGGATCAAATGAGAACCCAGCCTCATGTGAGAACTAGAAACTCATCTCATCCATTAATTGCTTTGATTTAGATGGCTAAGATTCGGTCAATTTTTGATCAAAGGCAGAGTGGCAAACTTGTAATATTTGAGCATAATTTTCGAAAATCATATAGACAACACTTTAAAACCGTTGTCTATTCTTATAAATTTCGCTATGCTAAAATGAGAGTACTATCGTGCTATTATGAACATATATACATGCTAATATGAATATATATACATGTTAGTATGAAGAGTTAATGTCCTACTATTAACGAACACTACTACTGCTATTATGAGTAAAATTTATGTGTTTTATGAATATTTTTTCATGTTGTTATGAATATTTTTTCATGCTATTATGTGTATACTTTCATGTTATCGTAAATATTTTGTCATGCTATTCTGAGTTTAACATCACGCTATTATGGATGAAAAAATATATTTTCGAATAAACATATGAACAATGGATCTTAAATGAAAGAGCACGAAAAGAGCTTTAATTTGATATATAATTTGCGTAGATCTAATGAAAAATGAGCAAGTTATGAATGTTTAAAGTTTAAATAAATTTTGTGTAAGGATGCTGATATCAGTTTTGACTAGGGATAAGTTTAACTTCCTCATATTTACTATTATGCCACCACCTTTTTATTTAAATTTGAATATGGACCATTGAGATTAAAGCATTGTTTGTTGAAATTAGTTCCTAGTTCCCACATGGGGAATGGTTCTCATGTGAACCCTACCCTATATATATATATATATATATATATATCGCGCGATCTTAATTAATGGCTCGCTTTTATATTGTCAGGTCCTGAATTGCAATCGTCAATGACATTGAGAACTGGATTAAGAATACTGTATTATTGTTTATATATACGTGTAACGTGTGCGTGTGTATTTCTACGTGAGGAAGTTCTTTAATTTTTCAGTTGAAAATTGAGGCTCAGCACAAAATCAGTTTAAAATAATTCATTGGAACAGAATGATAAGCTTGAATATATTAATACTGTTTTGGAATTCTAAATCACTTCGAATTGTTTTTTACTTTCTGTTTTGTGAGCTTATCTTATAAGCCCAATCTGATAGGGATGAGATCCTCTATTTCAGATTTGGTGCTCCAATCCATATTCCACGATTGATTTAACAAGTTTAATAATAGATATTATAAAAATAAAAACTAATTATTACATAATTGACCTAGTCACATCTATCAACAAAAAATTATAAATCATATTCTTAAAATAATCAACCATAATAATCATTTCTTTGACAATTAAATACTAAAAAATGGTGCTTACAATTATTTATGATTGTTTTTATGGTTGGGTGAACCATAAAAACAATCATAAAATTAAACTAAAACATAATAAATTAAAATTAATGAAAAGAATGGAAGAAAAGTTCATAAATTTAATCGTGGAATACGAGTTGGAACACCAAATCTGGAATAGAAGATCTCATCCGAATCTGATCGATAGGGGTTCGGGATTGTATAAACCTAGCTCCTTACTCTAGTATCTGTATTCCGAACATAATAATATACGGGTTCAAATTTCTTGTTACACTCCTATGTGTTTCACTTCACGTTTCACCACAAATTTATGTTTTTAATAATAATTATTATTAAATAAAAATCAATTCTAACATAAATAATCATAGTCAGGATTTATCAACAAAAGAATGAATTAAAAAATTTATAAAATTTAATTTTGAATTAATCAACCATAATAATGAATTATTAATTGAAAATTAAAAATTAAATACTAAAAAATAATTATAAATCTTAATTGGGTGGGGTGAACCTTAAAAAAATCTTAAAATTAAATCAAATCACAAAAAAAATATATATAATTGGAGAAAAAAAAATATAAAAAAAATATAATTTAAAAGTGTAAGATAAATAAGCTTTCTGTCTGGGTTGACTAAATAGGGTGAGTTACAGTTTGGATTTGATTATGGGCTTAAGCAATGAGATTAAATAAACTGGACTAATATATGTTTTATTTTGACTAAGCTTACAATTAAAACAACAAAAAATGTACATACAAATTAAAGGAACTCTTTTTCTTTACGAGAATAACTCGCAGCCGATAATCGAGAGTGCACATTGTGTAACACACCTATAAGCAATATATAGCTAGCCTGCAAATAAGTGACTTACTCGTATATGAAGAACAAGGAATTAGAACTATCGTTTATGTATACATGACATTTAATTTCCTAGCTAACACATGGAGCAAACATTAGACAAAATGAAAATTTCTTCTAATATTTAATTTGTATATTCATGATTTTGGTTTCATAGAAGTGAATAAATAATTATAAAAGGCCAATCATCTCATTTTAACTAAAGTATGAATGTCTCTTTCTCCATTAATCTACAGTGTAGTAGCTACTAGGTAGGGACAAGAAATGTAAGAAATGTGATTATAAGTGGTGGACATATCTTTTTATGAGCAGGCAATACAGTTAATTTATAAACTTATTTTAGTGTTTGTAACAATATTTTTTATTTAATAAAGTTGGGTATGATTGGAAACTTAACATCTTGAGATGTTAACAAGACGGACATAGGAGAAGACAAGTCAATAACTAAGCTTTGGAATAATTCATTTAATAATTAAATCTCCTTTAACAAAAAATTTACCAGAAATATATACGTGGTACCAATTAAATTAAATTAAATAGATTATTGGACTAAATAGTGTGGTGTAGACGTGTAGTCTGTAGATGTTGTGTAAATATTCAACATCAAATTATTTATTCTGAATATTAATTATTATAAGGTTTTATTTAAATCACTCATATAAAATGCAGTATTTCCTACTCTATTTTAAAAAATCTTCTCCAACCCGTGTACTCTATATCTCATACTCTATTTTTATTTTGTACTCATGTATAATACTTACCATATTACAAATATTAAAGTGGCGATAAGGGAGTCAGGATTAGTCAAAGCAAAAATGGGATATATGTAAAATTTGGTGACGGATTTGGTGATTCTTCGAACGGTTGGTGTGCAGCCCAGGATTCCTCATCCAAAGGTGATCATTTCAATTGTCTGGAAGCCTCCACTTAGGGTTTGGGTGAAAATTAATACAGACGGGTCGACAGTTGGCTCGCCTGGTCGGTTAGCTTGTGGGGTGTATTTATAAATCATATGGGATTGGTGATGGCATGTTTTCATGAGAACGAATTGGGTTCTCGTATGAAGCGGAATTATGGAGAGCGATTTTGGCTTTGGAATTTGCAGTGGCTAAAGGCATGTTGCACATTTGGTTGGAGGTGGACTCATTCTTTGGTGGTTGGTATTACGAATAATGCGGCAAGTCTTATTCTTTGGAGGGTGAATGCGCGTCTATTGCGAGTTATGCATTTTTTGTAAGGACGTCAGATTGGATATCTCATATTTATAGAGATCGAGGACAACCAGGTGACAGACAGATTGGCAAATCCTAATTTCCCAGTGGGTGGTGGCAGACTCCTCCCCCAGATATTCAAACATTGGTGGACTTAGATTTTTTTGGAAAAGGGTATTTTAGATTTATGGATAATGATTAATCTGTCTTTGGTTTGTTATTTATTTTTATTTTTCTTCATTCCTTGTTTAGGATGAAGTTTTGTCCGTCACTGTAATTTATTTTTTTTGGCGGGGGTTAATAATATTCAATTCATTTGATATTATAAATATTAATTAGTTAAATTGATCGTGAAAGATTATTTATTCATCTCAGACGAAATGCAATCATGAATTGTATCAAATTATGTAATCCTATTTAAAATTTAATAAGAAAATATGTGATACAATAAAATTAAATAAAGAGACTGAGTGGAAAAAAATAAAATAACACAAAAAAATAATAAACTATAATTTTGTAACATAATTATATTATTAAAGTAATGGTATGATTGTAAATTTTAATGACTTCAAATAGTAAAATACGGTGTAGAGTAGTGAATATTGACATTACATATTTGGAGTATCATTGTTTAATACTCTACACTTTTACTACAAATTAGAGTCGGGTCGGAGAAGAACTGTTCTGGTGTTCTCCAAAATGGAGTAGGGTTGGAAATGTTATAATGATGTTGTATAAGATCAAATCAAATTTACAATAAAGAATTTATAATAATGAAATTGGGGTGATGCTGATAATTAAGTTGGTTGAAATGATAGGGAGCTAATCTTTCATAATTGGGCATGTTCGACATAAATAGATTAATTAGGACTGAATTGAAGTTTCATTTTAGTAGCACATGGATTAAAGTGGACCTATAAATCTGTTTATAAGAAGGATTTACTCAATGCGTACCTTTAATTGCAAATATAATTTGTGTTTGAACTATGGTCGGTTTTATATATTTAACTTTATTGTTGATTTTTAAAATATTTATATAAATTTATTAATTAGTGAATTCTTACCTTAACTGCTCCATCAATCTCTTTTTCGTAGGGAATATAATATTCATCAACATTTTAGTTGAACAAAAAAAAAACCCGATATTCAACGATTAATACAAGTATACCGCCTTAAAAAAATATGAATTTACCATGCATTTTAGAATATAGTAGAATTAAAAGAAATGAAGTTTTATGTTGTCAATGCAACTATCATTTGTGTATATATTTATCATTGTATTATTTCTTGTATCCTTATTAAACTTGATGAATTTACACTTCTATTATTTTTGTAGGAGCACACTTGTGTAAGACCGTCTAATAGGTATCTTACGTTAGACGGATTTTAACCCGAATCTGAGTTGAATAAAATATATAACTAAAATATAAAATGACTCGGGTATCACTAGGTATAAAGTAAAGTATCACTATGTGTGAAGTATCACTAACTGCGAAGTGAAATATCATATTACACTCCACTTCCGAGTTAATGATACTTCACATCACATTTAATGATACTTCACCAGATATATATATCTAATAATACTTCACTTAATAGTTAATGATATTTTGCCAAATTTATATCTAATGATAATTCACTTGATACTTCATTTCATAACTAATGATACTTCACATCAGAGAGTTAATGATACTTCACGAGATATATATCTAATGATACTTCACTTAGTAGTGAATGATATTTCGTCAAATTTATATTTAATGATACTTCACTTCAGTGCTAATGATACTTTACTAGATATATATCTAATGATACTTCACTTAATAGTTAATGATATTTCGTCAAATTTATATCTAATGATACTTCACTTCATCGTTAATGATACTTCACTTCACTTCATAGTTAATGATACTTCACTTCACAGTTAGTGATACTTTACTTTATACCCAGTAATACCCGAGTGGCCGACTGTTTTTGCGGGTTTGGAAGATTTTTTTTGGATGGGTTTGAATCCTATTTGACCCGTGTAACGCAAGTAGAGCTGTAAACGAGCCGAGTCGAGCCGAATACCTTCAAGCTCGAGTTCGGCTCGTTTAAGATATACTCGACTCGAGCTCGAGCTTCGAGTTTGAGTTCGAGTTCAGCTCGACTAAGAAAATTCGTGATCGATTTCAATTCGAGCTCGGCTCGAGTTCGACTCGATAATGATATGTTCAAGTTCGATTAAAAAACTCGACAAAAAGCTCGATAATAATAAAATTCATGATCGAATTCTTTTCTTTTTTCTTTAATTATGTTTATTTTTATTTTATTTTCTTTATATTAATTACTTAATTTTGTTATTGTAGTCATGCTTATTACTCATTTTATTATTTTTCATTATTAATATAGGATATTAAAATTTTAATATATATTTACCTTAATTTGAATTAAAATTTTAAAATATTTATTCTAATATAATTTATAAATCATAATTTACTCATATCTCATTTTCTTTTTATTTTATCGATCATTCATTTTCACTTTTTATTTAAAAATTTTATTCATCAGTTAATTAGTAATTTATCTCACTATTCATGATAGCTTATTATTTTTCTTTCAAACTTCAACATATAAATATTTTACAATCATCTTAATTCAAATTTAAATTTCAAAGTGTTTTTTATTATGCAACTTATAAATCATAATTCAAACATATCTCATTTTCTTACTATTTTATTGATTATTCGTTTTCATTTTCATATAAATTGTAATCATATTAGTTCATAATTGATGATATAGTTCATTATTCTTGTTAGTTTATTATTTTTCACTACACATTCACACATGTTCCAATTAATAAGTAAATATTTAAAATAATCTTAATTTGAATACAAATTTCAAAGTTTTTTATAATACGATTTATAAATCATAATTTATTTTTATTGTTATATCTCAATTTCCTTTTATTTTGTTGGTATATAAATTAAATATTTCAATGAGGCACGCTAAAGTATACATAATATGTGTATATCATATAATAATTGAGTAAATTGATATATATATATATATACATATATATATATATATATTGTCGAAACAAAATGAACTAAGTAATTATCAGACACTATTAATTGTTTGATATTGATTTTGATGAATAATTGCGATTTAATTCAATGTAATGATGTTTGTTTGATATCATAGGTTTAATCAAATTCATTTGTATTTGTTTCATTATCAAATCTCAATTCTTAATTATAACTATAAACTATAATTTTATTTACTCATAATTAGATAGTTTTTTATTAGACTACTTCAAAATTCAAATATACTATTTTATATTAATATTATAACTAAATAAATTCTAAATGTACACCTTAAAGTTGGATAATCAATTTTGATTACATTATTTTTTATCATATAAATCTATTTGCATATTCCTATTTTTTGTTTAATAAAATAAGCTTAACTTAATGTTTGTAAATATCATTAATTGATTCTTTTTTTTTATGATAATATTAATTCTTAATTTTCGTATAGTTCATAGTCTATTATAATTAGTTGAATATATTTATCTGATAAATTGATAATATGATATTATATATGTTTATATAAATATAATATCAGAATATAATATATAAATATTTGCATATATTTAAGTTTTGGAGAATTGTTATAAAAACATTATTTGATTCAATTAACATAATTGTTAATAATTTGGTCGAGTGACTATAATAACAAATTGAAATACATTTGGCTAATGTTTGAATCTTGTTGGGGGTGAAAACTTAATATTTTTTAGCTTATTTGTTAAAGCTCGCGAACTACTCGATAAAAGCTCGTTTATAGTCGAACTCGAGCTACTCGTGAGAAGTTTGCGAGTAGCTCGACATCGGCTCAAAAAAATTATCGAGCTCGAAAAAAGCTCGAATTTGGCTCATTTAATAAACGATCGAGTTTTGATCGAACTTTTTTCAAACCGATACCCGAGTAGCTCACGAACAGTTTGATTCATTTACAATCCTAAACACAAGGGACCCGTTAGAAGATCTCATATAATTTTTTGTCATTTTTGTATTTGTACAAAGTTACAGTAATAATTTATACTTTGTGGAAAAGAGTCGATTATAAAAAATACCAATAATGGTTTATCATTATTTGGTTATGGTAAACATATTTCTAAAGTTCTGAGGTTAATTTTGTGGATCTCACTGCCTGAAATAAACATATATATTTCTAAAGTTAAATACCTCGAATTATGGACTAGATGCATGGGCTTTGGTCTGTTGGGATTATTCAGGCTCATATATCATCAATAATTAATAAGCTCTATATTTAATTTGTAAGGACACGTTAATTAATACATACAGATATACTAATACAAATGTTCATACATACATGCTATGTATATATATTGAGATAGAGAATGTTAAAATGAAAACTCATTCATATGTACAAATTATGAACTAATTTGAGCCACCCAATCATTTAATCTATATGCTCAATATCAAGACATTCATATTATATTACTTTTTTTTTTAACTCACACACCCAATCTGTGGTATTGAGAAGATTTGAATCCGTAATCTTTGGTCTACAAGTAACCTCACTTCACCACTAAATCATCTTCCCAGGACATTATATTGTTTCTGGTTATCAATATGACTTTAAAAAAAAAAAAGTTCCACCGCCAATCTATTCGTCGTAGCACCAATGTTCCGGCGACTCGTTTTGTTAGAGCTGCTTATCATTTAATATTTCTTTTAATTTTGTGGGAATTTATTTTGGTCTTTGCTGTCAAATGCTGGAAACTGATTAATGCAGTAATTAAGAAATAAAACCAGTAAACCAACCCCTACGCACAAATGAATACGTACGTAGTTTGTACACTTGACAAGATAATTCATTTACGTACAAAGTCAATGAAATTATTTTTAAATAGTTCCGCCTTAAATCATTATCATTATTTAAGAAAATTAATCACTCAGCACTATCTAGCATTGACTTTATTGGATCGCATTTTATTATTTTTTAATAATAAAACCAAATCGAACGAACCATAATTTCAGGGATTCCTGCTTTTGAATTTTGATATCCTTTTTCTTTAAAAAAAAGAAATTTATATAAATTAATTTAAGATATCTGTGTTGGCACAACCGGCCAATACACCAACACTATGCCAAGCCGGCCGGAAAGTTGACAAGACTACAAGTCTACAACCAACAACTCGAGGAAGAGAGAAACGAAACGCGTTAATTAGAGAGTGAGCAATCTCAATTGATTGTGGAAGATTCCATCTTTTTTTTTTCTTCTCGTTTTATATTTATATTTATATATAATTCAAAGTAGAACCATAAATTATAAGATTAAAATCAAACAAAATTTAATTCACAAATAAGATACGCATATAATCCACTCTGAGGTACATTTCATATACTAAGAAGTTAAATTTCAGATACAAGAGTCATATTTTAGACTTTCTGCCAATTTCGTTTGTCACAATAGATGTTAATTCCACCTGTTATTTCTCATTATTCGAATTAATTTTCCGCACTTATTATCAGTTGAGTCCATCAATGTTGGGTGGTATTTTTAGTTAGTAGTGTAATATTTCTCTTATTATAAAAACAAATTAGTATGTCTTATGCACGCAAGTAATAAATATATTTATACTAATAAAATACATGTTTACGTTTCTAGAATAATAACAAAAAATAGTACATTATATATTCGAGTCAATTATTGAGCTTTCACTTTTCCCATGAATTATAGAACTCGTATATGTTGTCATCGGAAATGGTTCAGTAGTGGAGTGATGATAGTTTAAAACAGAAGTTTTCGAGTTCAAATTTTATCAACAAGCTAAGTGTGAACATGTCATATTGTATATAGTTCACAGGTTGAATAAAAAAAAGGTAAAAAAAACGAACTCATACATACGTTTATCGATTTTTTTTTCTACTTTCACGTACATTATAACTTGGTCCTTACATTAAAAGATATTGGCCACTAAAATGTAAACAAAATTTAAATGAAAATAAGTAAAAGGACGCAAATGTATGTGATGCAAGTAAATATAAAAGCATCGATGTAATAATTAGGGCATGCATTCTTCCAAGTGATGAAATACCATATTTATGGCATTAAATTTTACATGTGAGGTGACATTTAAATTCTTTTTTTTTTAGTTGGGAGAGAGGAAAGGTAGACCTTGAACCAAAACGTCTTCAATTTATATAATAACATAGGGGATAATATTTGAATTCTTTTACTTCTTGAAAACATATTAAAACTTCTCAGGAAAAAAAAGGTACCATTTATTAGAAATATAATATATATATATATATATATATATATATATATTAAACCACGTGTGAATTAAAAGAAAAAATAACCTCCTCTCTATATTGTGAAACAGCGTGATAGAAGCAACTATTAATTCTTGCTAGCAAAATAGGCAAACGCTTTAAAGCAGCAAATTAAAGCAGTTCATGTAATGATTATAGTTTGATGTTTAAAGGATTTAATTTGGCCGGTGGCATAATTAACATCCCCACAATTTTAGCATAATCTATCGCATTATTATGTTATAATTTAAGAATATTAGAGCTGCTCTCTCGTCCGGCCTTCCTCGTGTCAGACTGGTCGGGTCAGCCCGCAACCCGACCCGAACTCGTAAATAATAATAATAATAATAATAATAATAATAATAATAATAATAATAATTATTGAGGCACACTTACTTCAAATGATGACAAGTTTATCATTTTTAGTAGGATTTACGAAAAAAAAAAATTAACGATCTTTCCGTACTTTTTCATTTAAGATGTTGATGAATATGTTTAGATTAAGAAATGTGAATAAGAATACAAAGTATTTGTTTTCCATGCATATACAAGCTCTTAATTAAATTAAATTAGAAAAATAATTATAAATCCTAATTTTGATATAAAACTATAATTGAGATGTAAACAAAAAAAACATTAATAGATGGAATGCAACAAAACCTTAATCGGAATGGAATAAACTCACAAAGGTCAAGTGTCAAACATATACTTTTTAGTGTTACAAATTATACTTTTCAGTATAATCCTATAAAAAATGATATTTTTCTATGTATTTTTTCCTCGAGTTTCTAGATGACCCGACCCGTCTGGCAAAAGAATTTGCCCTAAGAATATAGTAATATATCTACATTAAATGCAACGAAAATAAATTATAATACAACTCCAAAATAAAAGTCATCCAATAGTGATGCTTTTTCAAAAGGGCTTACATGTTACACCTTCGCACTTATTAGCAATAACACATTACAATTTGAACTGTATATATGAATACATTTTAACGATCCAAATAAACATTTTTTCTTCAATTCACTACCTATAAGACTATAAGTCTATAACACAATAATGGAAAAATATTGTCCCCTTGGAGATGGCCTAGTGGTGGAGTGGTGTTTCTTGAGGCTAAAGGTCTCAAGTTTGACCCACCACCAACACCACTAGGTGTGAGCATGTCACACCTGGCTTGCCAAGTGTGGTTTACCTCCCCTGTGTACGTTTGCAGGCTATCACACAGGGGCGGGGTTTACCCAGTGCGCAACCAGTGCCAGGGGCGGGGTTTACCCAGTGCGCAATCAGTGCGCACCACGGTAGCGGTTGCGGGTTACCCTTGGCATCCAAAAATAATAATAATAATAATAATAATAATAATAATAATGGAAAAATATTATGCTAAAATTCTATGATGTAATAGAAAAATAAGAAGAAAGGTTGGCGTAGTTTGGATTGGATGGCTAAACATCACCCCAAAAAAGAAAATTAAATAAATAATAAAGTCTGAAATTACAGAAAGTTCAAAGTACAAATCATTATTAAATTTTTAAAACAGAAAGTACAACCTGGCCATCAATCCATATACAATATGTTTGATTAATGCCTTGTCATGTCATGTCCAAATTCATGCTATATAACTTGAAACAACAATACAATTGTTACATTATGCTGATGATATTCTTTAAATTCATTCAAGATACTCTTAATATTTATCTTATGAAAGAGGAAGTCACATTTACAAGTTAGACAGTTTTAATCATAAAATTACTGATTAGCGTAACGAAATAAAATGATGAGTGGAATGACATAAATTATATAATAAAATCCATCCATCATCGATCATTCGTGCAAGTTCCCTTAGATTGCTCCACTTGGAGTGTAAGTGAATTGATTTAATTAAATATTAGTATTTTTCGTGTGTGAAAATATAAATTATTAGTGCTATTTAATTACACTAAGTTTGTTTTGTCGATTTATGTTCGATGAAGTGTTCGAGAATATGTTCCTGAAGTAATGTGTTGATTCTGTTGTGCAAAGTAAACTACAGTTGGTGAACTGTTCCCTCTAATGTTCCAAGAGCGTCCCTGAACAATTTATATATGACAGTTTCCTTGCGGGTGAAGAGCCGGTTTGGATCTGTTTAGGAAGCAAGGAGCAATCATTTTAGTTGTCTTATGGAGTAGATGAAGAACTGATTTAGACCCTCAATATCATGGAAGACGTTTACACCAACATGAAAAGAATCACAAACTCCAATTCACTTTCCTAGTTGATGAAGATTGGTGATCAAGTCAACAAGAAGAGTGAATGTATAAGAAGACCGATTCCTTTGAAGATCGATGGTTCGCCCCCATTAATTGATTCTCTGAGTTTAGTATTTGAGAGTCGTTTATGATTATTGTAATAGCTAGAAGTTGTTCCTTAAACTGTTCAATTTGGTAGTCTAACATTGAGTATTTTGAGTAAAACACGTGAGGAATTTTTTATCCATTTTATACGTAATCTCGGGAGAGATTATAAGTTGAAGTCGTAGGTAGCTAGAGGGAGTCTAGTGTCATTGTTGTGAGAGGATCTCACAGCTTTTGTTTATCAAAGAGTTCGTGTTGTAAGAAAGAGCGACATAAGGAGGGAGTTCTGTATGTGTAAAATCCTGAATAGTCTTCACGAATGAGTAGTGGACGAATCTTCAAGTTTGGGCGAAGTCCCCCCAGAGTAGGTTGGTTAACTGAACAGGGTTATTAATCTCGTACGTACTTTTACTGCTTTTATTTACTTGTTCTTGATTCTATTCATACCACTCTCAAGAATACTTGCATGCGGTAACGATAAACCCACAATAGCACGAATTATAGTTTTTCAATTGGTATCAGAGCGGGTCACTAGTTACACAGGTATGATCTTAGGTTTATTAATTCGTGTTTTGTGTTTGTTTTGTCGAGATGCCACAATGAAAGAAGGAGCGTCGACAGTGCAACCCTCACTCCTCGATGGTAATAATTATGCCTACTGGAAGGCCAGGATGACTGTGTTCATTTGCTCCATTGTTGAACATGCCTGGAAGATGGTGACTGATGGCTGGAATCCTCCCACGAAGAAAGATGAGAAATGAGATGTTATAAAGAAACCAGGGGAAGAATGGGACAATGATGATTACCAGATCATGGGGTTGAATGCCAAGGCCATGAATGCTATTTTTTCGGCTGTTGACATGAATGTTTTCAAACTCATCTCAACATGTGACAAAGCTAAGGATGCGTGGGACATTCTGCAGAGCACATATGAAGGGACAAATAGTGTTCGTGCCTCAAGAATGCAGTTACTCACCACCAGATTCAAAAATCTGAGGATGGATGAAGCAGAAAAGCTTGGAGACTTCAATGCCAAGATTTGTGACATTGACAATGAAAGCTTTGCTCTAGGAGATGATATTTCTGAAGAAAAATTTGTTCAAAAATTTCTTCGCTCTCTGTCCAAGAGATTCACCTACAAAGTCATGGCCATTGAAGAAGCCAAAGATGTGAGCAAAATGAAGCTGCAAGAACTGATAGGGTCCTTAAGAACATTTGAAATGGACCTGACAGAAGAAGAAACTGTGCAAAAAAAAAAGCATTGCTTTTCAGGTTGGTTCCAGTACTAAAGTTCCCAGGATGTCTCTGATAAGGACAATCTAGCAGAGTTTATTGCCCTGTTGTCAAAGAACTTCAACAGGTTTGCAAAATATTTTGAGAAGTCTCTTCAAAATAATTCTGGCAAGAACAATTTCTCTAACCCTCGAAGGACCAAGAATGAAGATGCCAATGAAGAAAACCATAAAGAAGTCAAGTGTGGAGAATGCAGAGGCATTAGACATTACTAAGCTAAGTGTGCCAACACCCTAAAAAAGAAGAACAAGTCCTATAGTTCTACCTTAAGTGTCAGTGAGGATCCTAATAAGAGTGGAAGTGATGAAGAATGTGTAAGCAACCATATTGCTCTCATGACACATTCTGTCAAGACGTTTGTTCCTGCATCTGTTCCCGAGAGCGAGGGTCCGAGAAAAAGTCAGAATACAGTGATAATGAAGAATTTACAGAAAAATCAGCTATGGAAGCATACAAGAAGTTGCATTCTAGTTGGATCATGGTGGTAAAAATCAATGAAAACTTGCTTAAAGAAAATTCTAATCTCACTAAAGAACAAGATGATCTTGTCATCAAGAATAAGGAGCTCCAAGCTGAATAGTCTCAGTCCAGGAACAGTGCATATGTATAGAATGGTAAACTCCAGCACTTGAAGAAGCTTGTCAAAATGATGAACTCTAGATCATCTTAGCTGGATGAAATTCTCTCTAAAGGAAAGAACCCTCAGGATCATACGGGGCTTGGTTACAATGGCGGTCAGACAAATGATGAGTTCTGTCACGGACAAACGTCAGGAACAAAAGATACTCTTGTTCCAGAATCTAAAGTTGAATCGAAGAGCTTTTACAAAGAGAAGTCACCACATTAGAAGAAGTCCACTTAAAGGACATTCCCAATGTGCCATTACCATGAGAAACCAGGACACATACGTCCACATTGCATAAATTATCTCAATGACCTTAGAAGAATGAGAAGGAGAGGCTTGTCTCAACCAGATCAATATGCCAGAAGGAACAATGGCAGACACATGTCAAGGAACAACCTTAGAAATTACGTGGTTCACATTGCTCTTAACATCAATACAAAGAGCAGTTGGTATTTCAATAGCGGGTGTTCAAGACATATGACCAAAGATGTAAGCATATTGATCAATCTTCAATAAGAAGATTCTTATCAGTCTGTTACGTTTGGAGATGGAGTTAAAAGAAGAGTTCTTAGACGAGGTCAGTTAAATGTTCCTGGCATGCTTTGCTTGGAAAATGTCCTACTTGTGGAAGGACTAAAAGCTAACCTAATTAGCATTAGTCAGTTGTGTGACCAAGGTCTCGTTGTTCACTTTACAAGAGACAAGTGTTGGTCAAAGACAAGAAAAGTGTTCTATGGATGGAGGGTGACAAATTGTGTGACAACTGCTATCTTCTCAACATGAATGGATCGTGTTTCCAATCTCAGCTGAGCGAAAAAAATTTATGGCATGAAAAGCTTGGCCATATCAGCTATCAGAACCTGCAGAGACTTGTGAAAACTGAAGTTGTGGTGGGTGTTCCTAGACTGAACATTGAACAAGGGAAAGTGTGCGGTCTTTGTCAAATTGGAAAACAAATCAATATCTCTCATAAAGCTATCAAGAAGATTACTACTTCTACTACATTAGAGCTGCTTCACATGGATTTGATGGGTCCTGTTCAGACTGAAAGCATTAGTCAAAAGTGATTTATCTTTGTGTGTGTGGATGACTACACTAGGTACATATGGGTGATGTTCCTTAAGGACAAAGCAGAGAACTTTGACACTTTCAAGAAGCTGTGTCTCAAGCTCGAAGTTGAGAAAGGAACAAATGTTGTAAGGATAAGAAGTGACCATGGTTGTGAGTTTGAAAATGTGTTCTTCAAACTGTTCTACGAAGAAAAAGGCATGGGGCAAGAATTTTCTGCTCCTAAAACACCACAACAAAACAGTGTTGTTGAGAGAAAGAATTGAACTCTGCAAGAAATTAGTAGAGTTATGATAAAGGCAAAAAATATGTCTGACAACCTCTGGGAGGAGGTAGTTGACACTGCATGTCATGTCATAAATCGGGTATACTTCAGACTCAAGACAAGAACCACTCCGTATGAGCTGTGGAAAGGGAAGAAACTGAATGTGAAATACTTTCACATTTTTGGTAGCACATGTTACATGTTGAGAGATAGAGATTATCTCACCAAATTTGATGTTAAAGGAGATGAATGTATATTTCTTGGATATTTAAGAAATAGCCGAGCTTGTCAAGTGTTCGACAAGAGAACCAAAATTGTCATGGAATCAATAAATATTTTGATTGATGATCAAGAATAACCAGTTGTCCCTGCTGAAAATGACTGCTTGATTCATGAAGAAGTTACAACTACTGTACCAGTATCTGTGTCTAACAATAGTGACAACAGTAATCAGACTATATCAGGACTTGAGAAAATTGATGCTTGGGGTTCGTCAAAGGGTGTTCAGAAAAATCACTCAGTAGCTGATGTCATTGGAGAGATAAATGAAGGAATCCGAGCAAGAGGAGTTCAAAAGAATTATCGAGAACTGATTACAAATGTGTGCTACATATCCACAGTTGAGCCCAAGGATGTTAAAGAAACCTTGAATGATGAACATTGGATCTGTGCCATGCAGGAAGAACTCTTGCAGTTTGAAAGAAATGAAGTATGGGATCTTGTTTCACGGCCCAGGGATGCAAATGTGATAGGCACAAAATGAATCTTCAAAAACAAGACCGATGAGAAGGGAAACATAACCAGGAACAAGGCTAAATTAGTTGCCCAAGGATATTCCCAAGTTGAAGTAATTGATTTCGATGAGATATTTGCCCTTGTCACAAGGCTTGAGTCAGTTCATTTGTTGCTTGCTATGGCAACATGGATGAAGTTCAAACTCTTCCAAATGGACGTGAAAAATGTCTTCTTGAATGGGTACTTAACGGGAGATTTTTTGTCAGCCAACCCAAAGGCTTTGAAGACCCTCATCACCCTGAATTTGTGTACAAGCTGAAGAAAGCCCTTTTACGGTCTCAAATAAGCCCCACGTGCTTGGTATGAATGACTAACTAAGTTTCTCATTGAAAAAGATTATGTTCATGGTGGAGTTGATCAAACTCTCTTTGTCAAAAGAGAAAAATCAGATGTAATCATCGTTTAGATATATGTCGATGATATTGTCTTTGGATCTGTCTCAAAGACCATGGTGGATGAATTTGTCAAGCATATGACATCCGAATTCAAGATCAGCTTGGTGGGTGAGTTAACCTACTTTCTGGGGATCCAAGTAAAGCAAAAAGATTATGGAATCTTTGTCTCTCAAACGAAGTATGCTAGAAACTTAATCAACAAGTTTGGAATGAAGAGCTGCAATTTGAAGAGAACACATATGGGAACACATCTGAAGATGTCGAAGGATGAGGCTGGTGTGTCTGTTGAACAAACTTTGTACCGAAGTATGATAGGTAGTCTGCTCTACCTTACTGCCAGTTATCTAGATATTTGCTATAGTGCGAGAGTTTGTGCTCGGTATCAATCCGATCCCAAAAAAAGCCATCTGAAAGTTGTGAAGAACATAATTAAGTATATAAATGGAACTGTTGAGTTATGAATATGGTTCTCTTATGACACAAACTCTAGTCTGGTTAGGTTTTGTGACGCTGTTTGGGCTGGATGCACTGAAGATCGAAAGAGCACTTCCGGAGGATGTTTCTTCCTTGGAAATGATATGGTTTCTTGGTTCAGCAAGAAACAGAACTCCATTTCATTGTCGACAGCTGAAGTAGAATATATTGCAGTTGGAAGTTACTACACTCAACTTTTGTGGATGAAGCAAATGTTGCTTGATTATGGTGTGCCACAGACTATTCTTACCATCTTCTGTAACAACATGAGCGCCATTAATATCTCAAAGAATCCAGTACAACACTCTAGGACGAAGCACATTGATATTCGCCATCACTTTATTCGAGAACTGGTTGAAGATGGATCACTTGTCATTGAGTATGTTAGAACAGAAGCTCAGCTTACATATATCTTTACCAAAGCACTTGAAAGTGGAAGGTTTGAGACACTTCAATCCTCATTAGGTCTTTGTGTTCTCTAAACTTCTCCTTTAAGAGAAGTATCTATGTACAGTCTTGGTCAGTGATGTATGTACAGAGAGAAAAAATGACCAAGTGTTTTATGCTCCTCAATCTTGTGTACCTTCCTGTGTGCTTGACATATGAAAGAATAGTATGAGTACTTATTTTTTAACTGCAATGGCTAATGGGCCTTTATTTCTTTAGCCTAGGTCATTTTCACTTCCCGAGAACGTGCAGAATAGAGTTGACAAGGGACGTGATCACTATTTTTGGAAAAATAATTTATTATTTCCTTATTTAAAAATTTGTGGTGATATTTCTATAGCAACTGTTCATCCTTTGCTTTTCACCTCTCTTACTTGTTGCAAAATTCTGCTTCAAGAATTTTATTTTTTTCAAGGTAATTGTGAGCAATGGCAGATAACTCTCAATTCTTCTCGAAGCCCTCTATGTTCAAAAAGTCGCGAATTGATACATCTACATTGTGGAAAGATCTTGGAGAACTTTTGAAGCCACTTGTGTTCTCCAATTATGTGTCTGCTGCCAAGAAACCCAGCGACGAAGGCGTGTCCGCTGCTGAAGGCATTTCTACTTCTATACCTCGTGACACTATCTTTCTAATCATGTGTAACACCCCAAAACCAATTATAAAGTCCCAATGAATTTTTCTAGAGCTCAAATGTTTAAGTTGAGTCCATTTTATAAAAAGGCCAAATGATGGGCTTTCTAGCCCAATTATGATTTTAATTATTTTCGACCCAATTATTATCGAAACGAGATGAATGAATACATTAAATGATAGTGATTGTCAATACGAATCCATAGAACTTGGTCTCGCTATTATAGGAATTCAATTGACCAAGATATGATTTAATTTCTATAATCTATTTTATTTTAGGTTAGGTTAGAGAGGGATATAAATACCCCCTTATTTCTATTTTAGGTCATTAGTTGGAGGATCATTTCTTGAGCAGCCCCCTTGCCTCTTTCCCCCTCTCTTCTCTCCCCTCTCACCTCCCATCTTCTTCACCGGAACCCCGCCGGAGTTACCGCCGCCGTCGCCGGAATTTTTCCGGCGACCTCCTTTTCAACATGCAATTACATTTTTGGATTCCCTTTCCTCCCTTCTTTCATTTTCTATGATTATTTTTAAGAGATTTAGAGATTTAGGCTTCCTATTTTTGGATCTAAGAAAGGGTTAAACTCTAGCCTTGAAAAATCTCATTTCTTTCTATGTTATTGCATCTTATTTTCGATTTTATGTATTTCATAGTGGATTTAAGGGTTGTTTTGCTTACATATTTTTAAATATAATTTTAATCTTAATTTTTAATGTTCTTGGTGTTCTTGAACACTTTGCAAGTTGATTGGGTTGATGAAGTATGTATGGAAATGGATGTTGATGTGTGTGGATGTGTGTTTAGTGTGTGTGGGTGTGTGCGTGCGTGAGTTGTTGTTTTTTTTTTTCTTTTTCTTTTTCTTTTTGTTTTTGTTATGTTTTTTAGTTAATTCTATTTATTTAATTCTATTTATAATATAGATAAATATAATTAAAAAATTTGGAAATGTTTATAAAAAATTAATTTTATTCTAATGAATAAATCTCTATAATTAAATTGTAAGGTTTTGGATCTATCTTTATTGGTAGCAATTTAATATTCAATTGAGGCATATGTTTATGACATGTTAATTATAAATCTTGGGATATATTTCAAAGTTCAATTATAGCCTAAATGGATAAATTCTTATTTTTACATTATGAGGTCTAAGGTTTAATTTATGATTTATTTAATTAAATTCAAGTTCTTAATTTTGAAATTTGTTATATGGTGTAATGGTGGAAATTCTATTTTTAATAAACTTAGGCCAATGGTTCAAAATCCCTTTTGAACATACAATTTATGCATTGTTATTCAAATATAATTATGCTCTATATTTAAATAAAAATATGCTCTAATGTTCGAAAATGGCCTTGGCCCAATGGTTATATTTTGAATTTTGCTATGATAGGTCTAAGGTTCAAAACTTATGGAATACATTTTATATAGTTTTATTCTTAGTTAATTCTGAAATTTATGTAATTAAAACTATTAAACAATTTTTGAAATTAATGATTGTCCCAATGGTAGGAGTTCAAATTTTTATGTTAAAGGTCAATGGTTCAAATCTGCTTGAAGTAATTTCTATCCTTTTTATTCTTTTTAACATAAGATTATTTTGAACCTTTTATAATTAATGAAAAGCTTAATTTTCAAAAATCATGTTTAGTCTAGTGGCTATGTTCTAAATTCCATTATGCTAGGTCTAGTGTTCAAATCCTTTGGAACACAATTTATGCATTTTCATTCAAAAATCAATCTGAACCTTATAATTTATTACATTAATTAATTTTCGAAAATGTTGTTTTTGGAATACAATTTATGCATTTTCATTCAAAAATCAATCTGAACCTTATAATTTATGACATTAATTAATTTTCGAAAATGTTGTTTGGTCTAGTGGTTTAAGTTCAGGTTTATGCTAGAGGTCTAAAGTTCAAGGCACTTTGATGTATTATTCTCTTTTTACTCAAGCAGTTATGAGTGTATTTAATCAAAACAGTTTAATTAATGTTGTATGAATTTTTTTAGCCTAGTGGTTAAGTGATTATTATTTCATTACAGTTTAATTAATGTTGTATGAATTTTTTTAGCCTAGTGGTTAAGTGATTATTATTTCATTTATATTTTTGGTCAAGGGTACAAGCCCTCTTGACTACATAATCATATTATACTTTATTTTATTTTGTCTATTTTGCTTAATTTAAATTAAATTCAAAATTAAGTGTATGATATAATAAATCAAGATTTTCATATTAATATTCTATGATCCTTCAAATCGGAATTAAGTTTTATAATTTTCATATGAATTTAAAGTGTCCATTTGTACGATCAAGGACTTCGATATGTTTTTAGCTAGGATCCCGTTCGACCTTTAAGTGACGTTAGGGTATGCTCTTACTTTAGGGACTCGTTCCCTAGATCCTTATTTACGTTAAGGTATATGTTTAGAAGATTAATATGTTATTAAGACATAGTTCTTATGTATAGGTCCTAATCCGAGACCCGTTTAGGACGATGATTAAGGCTATTCCTATATTTAAGCATAAGGTTCTAATCCGCGACAGCTGGCTTAGGAGGAGAAGTCGTGAATAAAGCTTCAGCTAATTTAGCTATAAGGTGGGTTTATTTACCAAAATGTTTTCGAAATTATATTTAAACTTTCGTCCGCTATGAAAAATGATTTATGATTATGTTGCTCAATGTGGATTGATACGACTCATGAGAGGATTTCCGAATATGGCACTTCGGTGCAATTACGTATGAATATGTTCATGTTATGAATATGTTATATTTTATATGTGATCACATTAGGGTCGGTCTCCACTATGTCTATTGAGAGTATGATTTATGACATGTCAAATATGGATTTATGGATATTCTTATTGTAAATTATTGGACGAATGTATGAGTATTCCCACGGAGTATTTTCTGGCACTCAGCCCACTATTTAAAAATATTTTCATGTAATTGATGACGGCAGATGGCAGACGTGGACTAATAGGGACATCTTGTATGGTTGACCATATTTTAATTTTTAAAATATAGACTTTGTTTAGTTGTGGTCAACAAATATGATTATATATGCTTCTGATGTATGTTTATGGATTATTTAAATATTTTATGGACGTGTGTGATTGTCGTGGCTTTGATGGCATAATTTGAATGTTGAATAATGGGTTTTTAATTAGTCAAAGTTGAATATGTTTTTAATTGGTTGTTCGAAATGTGTGATTTTAAAATAATAGGTTGGTTGAAAAGTCTTATCTTGTGTGATTGATTGTTGGATGGTAAATGCCTATGAGCGTGGAATTTATTATGATTCTAAACAAAGTGATGTCCGAATTTTTATAATTCGAGAAAATGATTTATATTAGTTTGTGAAAATTTTATGATTTTCCTCCCTCGTGTGTGGTCTCCTTAGCGCACCGGGCCTCCAGGTTCGGGGCGCTACATTATGACTCTCATAGAGTCATCAGTTGCTGCTATTGTTCCCGAACCCCCTTCTCCAGTTAGGATTTCCTTAGAACCTATGTCGTCTCCGATGTTGGAACCGCAATCTCTTGATACTGCAATTGCCACTGCTACAGCCCTTGACTCTGCTTCAATTTCAGAATTTGCCGCCTTAATTGATGCGATGAAGGAAGTCTCTGTGCCAGCGTCTATCGCTGCTACAGTAACCACCCATCTTGATGCTCAGGTGGTTACCATTCAGGTACCTTTGGATGAAGCCTCCCCTAGGGCTGTTGATGTTATTGTCCCTGCTCTCAATCAGCCAGAAGATGTGGGCATGGAATAAAATGTTGCTGTAGAGGAATATGTTTCCTCACCTGATGTTGTGACTGTTCCGTCTCAATTGGAACAAGAAAATGCTACTTCTAAGTCGCGTGGTGTGAAGCGAAAGCTTCAATTGATTGATGAACCGGAGTTATCTCCTCCAACCTCTATGAAATAAGAACAATCTGATGTTTAAAAGGAGAAGTCTGATAATGATGATGAGATGCCTATCTCGAAGTTGAAGTCCCGTGCCAAGGCAAGCTCTGTCAAACGGAAGATCAAGGCGAAGAAGCCCTTTGTCTCTTTTGGTGCTCGCCGTGTTACTAGGAGTGCCTCTGAACGTCTTCTTGGTTTGGCCTCCACCTCTCGAAGGCCCTGCATGAAGAATGCTCAAGCTCTAACTCCTTCAACCGATGATGTTGAAGATGTGTCAGAGAATGTCTCGGACAGTGCTGAATCTAATTCAAGTGACTTTGATCCTCGTTTTTTTCGTCTGCTTTTCATAAGAAAATTCATAAGTTGGTAGTTGTTCGTTCGCTGATTCCTGAGCGAAGTTTGATTTCGTCTGATGTGGCTAGGATTGGTGTTGTTGAGTTGTTGCATGATTTGTGCTTTGATGAGTCTGTATATGATATGTTTGCGTATATTAAAGCAAGTATGCATGAATTTTATGCTAATATGCCTATGACTATCCGTCATGTGAACCATAAGTGTGCTTTTTCTTGTTATGTGTGGGGTAATTAGTTTAATTTCTCGTCTGCTGTGATAAATGAGTATCTGGAAAAAGAGCATTCTACTACTCCTGAGTCTGTGCCAAACATGGATGATGATGCTGATAAGCTGACTGGAGGTAGTCGGTTGGTTTGGCCTAAGGGACAGTCCCTTTTGGATTCTGATTTGAGTGTGAAGTACTCAATACTTCACAAGATTACTGTGAAGAACTGGATTCCCAGCAAGCATCGTTCCATGGTGGGGAAGACTTTGGGAAGTTTGTTGTTCAAGGTTGGAACATAGGCAGTGTTCAACATTGATCAGTTATTTTTGACCAAATGTATGTCTATGCGGAGTCTCAGCGAAGCCAGCAGCCTCTAGGTTTCCCGAGAATGATTTTCAGCATTCTCCTCTCTCAGCATGATGTTGTTTCTTCGGATGATGTGAATAAGCCCGAAGAACCTCCATTTGTGATCAGTCACAAGTTGTTTTCTACTCAGCACACCAGAGATATTCTAGCTGCTGATCCTCAAGACAATGATGTTGATGATGTGTCTCCTTCTGCGCCACCCAGATCTACTGCCAGACCATTTGTGAATGTCGTGTTCGGCACATTCAATCTTTGGAGCGTGAGGTTCTGTTTCTGGAGAAGACTATCCACACTGCTCGTTCGCACAAGCAGGAGCTTGAGTCACTGATGTTGGATCTCAAGGCCCGTGTCTTTAGTTTTGCTCCACCAGCTGAAATACCCAGACCTTCTGGTTCTAGACCTACCAAGGTCACCTCTGCTGATCCTGGCTCTTCAGTCAAACGTGCTTTTGTTGCATGTAAAAGTTTTGCTTCAACTCCCAAGACTGGTACTGCTTCTCGACCCCCTCCAGCTGTTGTGCCCCAGACTGTTCATGTGGCTGATAATGTTTCTCAGCCGATTTTAGCTGCTCCAGCCGCTGATGATATTTCCCAGCTTACTCCTGCAGCTGAAGATACTGGTGTGCCTCCCGAAGTACCTCTCGCCTGAGCTTTGTCATTTATGGCAGCCACTAAGAGAGAGAAAAAGAGAAGATATAAAGGGGAGGAGACGTGAAGGGAGTGTGAAGGAGAAGAAAGTGTGAAGGAGAGGAAAGAAATAATAAGACTGTGAAGACAGGGGGAGTGATCGCAGCTTGTGAAGTTTATGAACTTTTTTAAAGTTTGTTTTTTGGACAATTTGTAATGGGGGATTTATGTTTTGTTACCCCATTTTTATTTGTTGGTCTATACCTTATTTGATCAACTAACTGAGCAGTCAAGACTGCAAGACAATATTCGTGGAGTGGTGAAACTCTCAACGTCGTTCTAGGGGGAGTTCCAGTAACTGTGCCAGACAATTACATTTTTATATTGTCTTTTGATATATATGTTTGATCTGTGAGTTTATTCATGAGTTGTGCATATTATCGATTATTGTCTATCATAAATGCCAAATGAGGAGATTGTTAGTGCCATTTAGTTGCACTAAGTTTATTTTAGCGATTTATGTTCGACGAAGTGTTCGAGAATATGTTCCTGAAGTAATGTGTTGATTCCGCTGTGCAAAGTAAAGAACAGTTGATGAACTGTTCCATCTGATGTTCCAAGAGCATCCCCGAATAGTTTATATAAGGCAGTTTCCTTGCGAGTGAAGATCCGGTTGGGATCTGTTTAGGAATCAATGAAAGATCATTTTAGTTACCTTTTGGAGTAGATGAAGAGCTGATTTAAACCCTCAATATCATGTAAGACATCTACACCAACATAGAAAGAATCACAAACCCTAATTCACTTTCCTAGTTGATGAAGATTGGTGATCAAGTCAACAAGAAGAGTGACTGTATAAGAAGACCGATTCATTTGAAGATCGGTGGTTCATCCCTATTAATTGATTCTCTGAATTTAGTATTTGTGAGTCGTTTGTGATTATTATAATAGCTAGAAGTTGTTCTTTAAACTGTTCAACGTGATAGTCTAGCATTGAGTGTTTTTTAGTGAAACATGTAAGGGATTTTTTATCTGTTTTATACATAATCTAGGGAGAGATTATAAAATGAAGTTGTGGGTAGCTAGAGGGAGTCTAGTGTCACGGTTGTGAGGGGATCTCACAACTTTCATTCATCAAAGAGTTCGTGTTGTAAGAAAGGGCGGCATAAGGAGGAAGTCTTGTATGTGTAAAATCCTGAATAGTCTTCACGCAGGAGTAGTAGACGAATCTTCAAGTTTGGGCGAAGTCCCCCGGAGTAGGTTGGTTAACCGAACTGGGTTATCAATCTCGTGCGTACTTTTACTGCTTTTATTTACTTGTTCTTGATTATGTTCCTGCTACTCTAAAGAATACTTGCATGCAGTAACGATAAACTCACAATAGCATGGATTATAGTTTTTCATAAATAATTATTTTTTTTAGATTTGTAATATTATGATTATTTCTGAATTCTATATATCGTGTTTAATTTTTTAAAATTAATAAAATGATATGAACCCGCATTAATTAGTTAGATAAGAAGATCAATTTTATTTTGTTACAACAAAAAATATTAAATTTTAGGGACTAAATGAAAATCTATGTTAGAAAGATCGAATTGGAATATTTCAAACGACATGATTTTATAAATAGAATGTATAATTGTCCACGATTAAAGAATATTTATTTTCTTTGAATATATGACATGTATTAAAAATTATAATTATTTAAATACTTTAAATGATGAAATTGAAATAGAAAAATAACAAGTTATTGCAAATTATGATATACTTATATTATTATTAGTATTATTATTTATTTTAAATGATGAAATTAAAATAGAAAAATAATAAATTATTACAAATTATGTAATACTACTTATATTATTATTATTATTATAGTGCAACACAAATGAAAACTATTTTTATACATAAAAAAAATAAAATAAAAAATGTTACAATTCTCAGAGTTTCAAGTAAAAACGGAATAAATAAGATAAAAAATATTTTTAAAAGACAACGGTTGTAATCTAATTTGTCCTGAAAATTCAAAAAAAAAAATTACAACAATAAATATCACTATTGTTGTCTGTTAGCTCAAAATTATTGTCTATTATACAAAAACTGTTGTCTAAAATATAATTGTTAAATCGTATGATAGACAACGTTTTATACCAGAACTGTTATCTATCACATAATTTTGACTTAACATATATATATATATAGGCAAAATTATATTAAAAGTAGGCAAACAAAATTTAAAACTAGATAGTTAATTGGGAAAAGTGTACTCATTTTACACAACACCCCTTGTCTTGGACCCATAAAATCTTAAAAGGTATGGCACTCTTGTACTTTACATGCAAAGGGAATAAATACACATTTTTTCCAACTGGGGAATAAATACACTATAACTGTCATATTCTTGAATATTTATGATTAGAGTTTGAAAATCCAACCACCACCCCTCTCTCTCCTGTCTCTTTCAAAAAAATCAAGAGAACGGCTGGATCTCTCTCTCTCTTTCTCTCTCTCTCTCCCCATTTCTGTCTTTGTTTCTCTCATCGTTCAGAAGCTGTTAGTGGCTCTCTCTCTCTCTCTCTCTCTCTCTCTTCAACGATGGAGCAACGAATGGGATCGGACATAGCTTCATCTTCTCAAGTAGGTTTCTGACCATTTTTTAAAATTCGTATATAGCGTATGTAGGCTACAAATGTGAAATTGTTCGATTAATTTTGCAATGGTTGGTTTTGTTAATTTTTGTAATGGTTGATTTTATTTTATAACAATCGTAGCTATTAAATAATAATTCGTAGCCCTAAGATTAGTAGAAATTAATCGTAGCACTTGAATTTTAATCGTAGAACTACAAAAATTAATCGTAGCAATTATCATATTAATCGTAGCTCAATTTAAAATTAATCGTAGCACTTGAATATTAATCGTAAATTTTAAAAAATAATCGTAGATTTTATAAAATTAATTGTAGCAATTATCATATGAATCGTAACTCAATTTAAAATTAATCGTATCACTTGAATATTAATCGTAGCTCACTTAAATATTAATTGTAGCTTTTAAAAAATAATCATAGATTTTATAAAAATAATCGTAGAACTACAAAAATTAATCGTATCATTTTTTAATTTAATCGTAACTACTTGAATATTAATCGTAGCACATTTTAATTTAATCGTAGCACTTAAAAAATTAATCGTTGAAATTCCAAAATTAATCATAACACTTTAATTTAATCGTTGAAATTCCAATATTAATCGTATCAATTTATAAGATTAATCATAGCATCGATAAATATTGCTACGATTAAGTTATAATCTTTCGACGATTAATTTAAATGACTAGGCTATGATTAATAACCTATGATTAATATTTAATATTAATTGTAGGCAATTTGTGTCACAATTATTAAATTTTGTGATTTATATTTTGCAATTTGAAAATTTTGCAATTTATATGAAATATTAAATATTAATCGCAAGCACATATGTTTAATTATTAAAAGTATTTATTTTAATTGCAATTTTCCAAATGTTGTTAGATTTATTGGCTTAGACAGTCGCTGCAGCGCCTGATGCCGGCGGTCATAGTGTATGTCAGACCGGAGATAGTTAAGCAGATTAGAGCCATATTATATGCGATAGGTGGTGATGATGCCGTGCAATTGTTTAGATCCGGATGCTTCGGATAATTAGTTCCTTCCCATGATCCCATCGTTATTGCCAATTGTAAAAGAAAATTACAAATAAATATGTAAATAATTAAACTTTATTTAATTAAAGATGTTGAGAGAGATTTTCATCTCATACTTTAAAAATTGAATGAACTTTCATTATGAAATGAAATGCAGTTGGGTTATTTTATAGAAAAATATATCATATAAAAAAATTAGAAAAGAAAAATAAATTTACAATAATTGTTTGAGACATCATGTGATCATCTACACATCTATTGAATATTGTCTGTAAAACAAAGAATATTGCAGCCGAAATAATTATGATGAAAACCTAAAGAAGACAGCAGGAAAATTAGCATTAAATAAAAATATGAATATATTATAGAAATATAAATAAAAATCACGACATGTTGCGGTATATTGCGATATTTCGCGATATTTCGCCGATACTCAGAAAAAATATATTCTCTCTCATATCCGTATCGCAATGTCAAAATTTACGATATGTCCACAATATATCGCGATATTTTCATCCTTGACTCGTGTAGGGTGTCGCACCACAAACACTATTACACATTAACAAAATATTTTCTTATTTGAAAAAAAAAAATATTAATGTGTCAGGATATCTACAAGCAAATATAGTACTTCTAAATGTGTTATAGAATTTTAACGCATATATATTTTTTTGGGCGTCTATTCCTTCCCAAAGTATGATATAAATTATGCTTTTGAATCACCTAATATCCTTTTATAGTAATGAAGTGAATGGGGAGAACTCACAAAAGGAAAAAAAAGAAGATGTGAAAGATATTGACAAACTATAATTAGAGACTTGATGCATAAAAAAAGATCCTAATATATTATGAGCAGAAAATCTAACTACCCCAAGTGTGTGTGTATGTGTGTGTGTGTGTGTGTGTGTGTGAGAGAGAGAGAGAGAGAGAGAGAGAGAGAGAGAGAGAGAGAGTTTTGCTAATTTGAAGAATAATTATCTCATGTGCAATTTGGACACGCATCTCCGGTTATTTATTCTGATTTTTTGATTTGATTTATGCAGACTCGCAAAACTAAGTCAATGCTGCTAATGCTTGAATACATTGAAAATAAACATTGCTACAAATAAAATTTCTCACGTTCTAGCCTCCATGCACTAATAAAATTGAGAGAGTATTGTGGATTAAAATTCTGGTGAATGCCAGATATACACAGCCTCGTAAACATGACTAATTGTACAAAATAGCAGTATGATTTGATCATGGGAACCTTTTTTTTAAGAAAAAGAAAATAAAAGAGAGACTACCACTGTATGAATGTGTGCACAATTGAGTAACTCTCACTTTGTATAATAACCTATAAACCATACAGATACTTGGTAAACAAATCATGAGATCACTTTTTATTTTTCATGACAAGAATACATCCATGCTCGCTAGTAAGCAAGGACAATAGATTCAACCACGCTTTGTTCGATAGTCTACAAATTACACTAGGAAAACTATGTGCGATTGATTTAACCTAAAAGGTTTTGGTGAGATTCGAGGTTGTGAGCTCTAGCTAAACATAATTTTTATTCTATTTTTATTTTAATTTTTTATGACGAAAGAAACCCGCATCCGCTACTTAAGAGTACGTAGTTGGTAAACTCCGCTCATGTGCAACAGCCTACAAACTACACAAAAGAGGTAAATCACATTTGAAAAATTAATTTTCACAAGTTCACACCTAAGATATTTGTAAGATTTAAATTTGAAACATTCGATCGCAAACTATACATAATTTCTTTTCTTTTCTTTTCCTTTTTTCATCAATCGATCAACGTTTCATACGAAGGGGAAAAAATGAATTAAAATAAAAGGATGATCGGTTATGGTCAATTAGTCATCAAATGTGAAGTTTGTTGAAACATTTGACATCAGATATTTGAGTCCATTAAATGGAGGTCTGGGAAAGTTGGAGTTGTTCTCTCGAATTGGATTTTCATACATAATAACATTAGTATACCACTATTCAACACTATGACCATTACTTTCACAAATTTACTTTTCAAAGTTTGCCCTTAATCGATAATAACACATTATTTTTTCTTGGTATCCAAAGTTGACATATCTAAGAGGGGATGCGTGATGGTTTACCAATACATTTTGCAAATCAAATTTAATATAAAATATTAAAGAGGGCGGGATCATTGAATAAAATCACACGTAAATAAGGCTTTTCTATTACTTCTGTTTTTTTTTTCTTTTTTCTTTTGAGAGAATATATATATATATATATATATACATACATTATCAAACCTTTAGTCGGTGCAATTTCTATGCATATGACTATGGGATAACGGGATATGTATTAAAAAGTGTGTGCGCGTGTGAGGGAGGGAGGGGGGGGGGGAGATCACTTTCATCCTCTTTAAATCACCCACTTAAATTAATTCCTGCTAGATATGGAGGCTTATTAATCATTTCTTGAAACTAAACAATTCAAAATTTCAACTTATATAATAAATCACAATAAATGAGATATTGAATTGCATTGGGCCGATTGATAAATAATTCTAAGTTGCTAACATCATGACTCACAGGCGGCGATCAATACACATAGTATAATACTTGATGAAAAATCTTACGAAAATGAATGAACAAAAGCCTAAAGGGTCAATCATATTACGCAATATATCAAATGAATATTTTTAAATAATTTTTTGAGAAACAACAAAAAAGAAATAATAGCTTTCAAATACATTTAATTACTTCTATCAACATGGCGCCATCTTACCTATGCAAGAATTTAAGATCCCTCTTCAGAGTTCGTACCGTTGTGGTTGGATTTGTTAGAAATTTATTTGGCTTAATAGCTGCTGAGCTTTCATTATACAATATATATATATATATATATATATATTATTTAATTGGATGACATGTTATATATTGGGTTAATAGCATATTCTATCTTGGACTATTAACAATTTTTTACTTCTATCACAACCTTAACATGTCGTGTTACAAATTTATTCATGCATTAGAATACATATCGCATTAAACCTTATCTATTTATACAAATCAAATACATATTCATACAGATGTAAAATCTGTATTAAAATACAAATAGCAAATTTATACAAAACAAATACATATTCCTACAAATCTGATTTATTCATATAATAGATACGTGTGGTATAAATTTAAGGTTGTGAAAGAATTAAAAAACTGCTGTTAACCCTTATCTATTTATACAAATCAAATACATATTCATATTACGTGTGAAATAAATTATAGATGGTATTTGGCGTGAAATACACCGTATGTATATCTTCAAGTGTATATGTTTCTCAAAACACACACAAACACCGACTCATATAGGCAATGAATGACGGCCTTCCTGCAGTTTTGCTTAATTGCAATATTTACTACAAATTTCCCTTTTCTGCAACCATCTTGGGATCTTTTCCAACAATTAATACATTTCCTGCCTCTCAATTTACATCTTCTACCATTCTACCATTCATTTCGAATCCACTAACCCCCCACCCTCTCTCTCTCTCTCCTCTCTCTCTCTCTCTCTCACCATAATTTAATTAAGCTTTAAAGAGATCCCATCTCTCTCCTCTTCAACCCCTCTTATATATATTATGGCCCTTGAGGTTCAAAACAACCTCCTCAGCCGCTTCAACAACCCCATGTTAGTGGTGTTTCTGCTGCTATAACTACAAGTGGTGGCCGCAACCACCGTATAGCCGCCACTCTTTCCTCTTCCCTATCTCATTTATAAATTTACAAAAACCCCTTCTCCTCTCTCTTAACGCTACCCTAAAGCTCCTCAATCTTCAGGTATATATATATCATATCTTTCCATCCCGATCAATCGTTAATTACCACTTGTTTTCTTATCTAATTTCTTTCTTATGCAAATCTTTAAACAGGTGACATAACATCTAAAGGCAGCCAGAAAAGGAATCATATTAATCAAGCACATAGCAGAAAAGATGAGCCGAAGGAACGGACCAAAGCTGGACCTGAAGTTGAATTTGTCACCACCAAGGCTGAACCACCACCGCCTGGTGCAGTCCCCTACCCGATCACTGACTGTGTCACCGACATCCCCGCCCAGCTCGTGCATTTCATCAGAGCTGAACCAGCAGGATGAGTACCTGCGGTACTCCAAAAGCCCAGAGGCAACATCAATGATGCTCGTGGGGTGCCCCCGGTGCCTCATGTATGTGATGCTATCGGAGGAGGACCCCAGATGCCCAAAATGCAAGAGCACTGTTTTGCTCGATGTCATCCATGATAAAACCTCTGCCGCTGCCACCACCACCGCCGCCGCTGCTAGGAAGACAAAGAAGAGTTAATCAGACAGAAATTTGCTATTGCTAGCTAGTACCACCCCAACCAAAAAAAAAAAAAACAAAGCAAAAAAAAACGGTAAAAGAAAAAAAAACTATCCCAAAAAACAAAAGGGAACAACTTCTATCGCAAGTAGCACTGTTGGTGCTCCATTTCTAAGCCCAGTAGGCGGAGGAAATATAAAAGAGTGGAGCCTTAATAGTGCTATTTCCATTGTTTCTCTTGTAAAGTTTGTTTCCCACCTTCGGTAGGAAGAGTCGATCAAGTATAGCAGCAGCGGTACGTGTTGGTAGGTGAGATTTGTTCCATCTTTAGCAGAAACCTATGTTCATGTTCCTAAATTTTCTTATCAGAATGTTAGGTAATTTTTCAGCATGCATTCTCACAGCTACTTGCTGCCTTAGACTGAAGCTCGACCAATCACAGCAAGCCACAACAGCAAATCACCAAGCTGGATCAGAGAATCCTTCCTTTTCTTTTATCTTTTTTATTTATTTATTTTGCTGGGGACGGGGTGTGGGAAGCAAAAATAACTAAATCACTAATGCTAGAAAAATATTATGAAATTTGATTTTAATAGATTAACTGAAAATATGGGGGGGTTGGTCATAGTCTCAGAGGTAGAATTTGTACCTGGTTGCATAGGCTTTGCCATGGACCCACAAAGTACAAAATTGCAGTTTACAAAATGATAAACTCAAAACCTCTTCAGCAAATTTTTTTATATTTTTATTTTTTTGTTCACACGCATTCAATAGCGTACGCATGGTTTAGCGAAAAATAAACTAAAGATCCAACGCTGAGGATCTTCGCCTATAATATTCCCTTACTACGCCTCGATATCACTAATAAAGTAACAAGAAATTAGCTAATTTTTATCACTGGCATTAAGAAATAAATGCCAAGCCAAGTAGTTCCACGTCGGTATTACAATTAAGCTTGAGAATTGATGCATCCTACACGGCTGTGCATGTGAGGTTATTAAGAGGTCAAATATGTTAGTTATGAAATGGGGGGAGGTTAACTATGTAATTTCACAAGGAGATGATGCGTTGTAATGAGGTTGGGGTAGTTCGAGCATTGAAAAAAAGGGGACTATATTAGATTGAGAGACCATTAAAAACAAATAAATGCAAGAGTAATTGAGACGGTTGAGAATAATGAGCCTATTACGTCATATGATAAATACAAATTAAATTCACTAGCACAGGCCCTTTTCTAAAAAAGGGATGAACCCATCCTTGAGTGCCCCTCCCCTACGGCTCCATCCCAAGAGGTTCGTGGATGAGGTAAATCGCTGGCGTGCCTCAATGGATGGGTGTTATGAACTTGCATGTACACTATGTCAATAATGAGGAATTCAAGTCCAAATTGTTGCCAGCATTAACCAAATCACTTTGGCCCTAGCAAAGGCGCAAAGCAGACTACTCCATATATATACATACATACATACATATATATATATATATATATATATTTATTTTTTGCAATCTGCCTTAACTTCCTGAGTCACTAAATGCCATCTCATTTCCATGCCCCCCACTCCCAAAAACTCCATGTTCTCCTATTCAATTCTATTAACTCCCTTTCCCTTTTTCACTAAACCTCTAACCTTGCCTCAACTCTTGTTAAACCCCATACCCCCCCCCCCTCCCATTCAGTTGCATCAAATTCATCAATAGATACTTGAAAGTGAAATTTATATTCCTCTAGTGTTAAAAATATAAATTCTCTTTAAAAGGGTGCATAATCTAAACAAACCAAGATGTGGAACAGTGGAATGCAAAGGTGGCTAATTAGTTGTGAGTAGGATGTAAAAAATAGTGATACCTAAAAAGCATGTGCTAATTATATAACACACTTTTTGTAAAACCTAAATGCTAAAGAAGGTCATGATAGAGGGCTGCCAGTCTCAACTTTAGTAAGGATCTTATAGATGCTAGTGAGTGCATTTTGCTGAAAGATATCTAATCCAAGAACGAACTGATCTAGGAGGGGCCCAAATGAGGCCGGTGTCAAAAACAAGTGTATTGTTATGTTTTAAGAAAGAGAGAAAGACTACAAGCTACTTTTGTACACGAACCATCTGATGATTGTTGGTTACCTGGCAAGAAGCATACAACTGGAATGTCCTTTGGTCTTCAGCATCATATGATTGGGGCGTGATAACAAAAGTCAACTTTGAGAATGTGCAGCAGATTCGGATAACTTTCTTCCCACCTTATAGAAAAGGAAAACAGAAATAGGAGCTTTAGAGAATCAACCACAAGAATGGCATTGGCATTTCTAATGTATCTCAAATTCTCAATTGACGTAGGAGATGAATTGAAGAGAAGGGATGGCTTCGAGCAAAATTGCATCCCAAGTTGCTAATATAGACTTCAATTTGAGGCATACATCAATAAGAATCACCCATCAAAATTCATACTTTATATCATAGAAACTCACTCATTGTTAGTCTAACAAATAGCCGCAATAACTTTCGCTGACCATGATATGAATCTACAATTGCCAAATGTAAACTATTAAAACTGTTTTTTCAGTCACAGTCACCTCATAAAATTCTATTTTTTTTATTGAATTGAATGAGGGTTTGATGAATTGAGTTATTGACTATTAGCATCAACTTGATTAGAGAAATCAATAGACCTTAAATCAATATATTTATGACCTGTGCCAACTACACTACATCAATTAAAGTCAAGAAAACTATTCATGTGGTGAACTCTGACAGCTGTAGCTATAGAACTAACATCATCTAAACATTGAGATCAACCCCTCGGGAACTGCTTCGAGTGATCCACAAAAATTAACACTCGAAGCTACAGGCAAAAGCATCAAAGGTTGATAAGTTAATCTTGGATAAAAATTAGACCAAACAAAAGACAAATTATATCTATAGCATTTGTATCAATGATGATAAGGGAAATTAATTTCTCTTCAACATAGAGCCAAACTCCAACTACACAGCCACCCCTCACCCATTACTCATTAAATTGCACAAAAACAAAGGTAAACTAGACAGAATATTAGTTAGACCATCATAACACATGACGCTGCACATTTTAGTGGCCAAGGAAAAAAACAAACTACAACGATACACAATGAAGTACTATTATCTCAGCAAATCCACTTACCAAAAAGAAAATATATAGATTACTAGGCATTACTGTTCTGAACAATAATAGCAAACAATGGACACAAACCCATTCACATGAAAAAATAAGCAAAAGAAACCAGCGTCAGTTATTGATTAATTAAAAAAATTCTGCATCAGAAAAACTGCCTTTATCCAATTATACGTACATTTTCAAATCAAGACCTCAATCACTTCCCACTAATCCAAAATTCTGTAACGAACAACAAGTGATATCCACAGGTATGCAGAGAACCAGCAGAGAATGAGGATCGAACAATATAGAATCTGCATGTGTTCAATTATTAGTTGAAAATATCACATACACACATGAAAGTATCAATTAAGTTAAACATAGCCAAAACGCACTTCCACAATGAGACCAGTCTCTCCTAGTGAATATACCAGTATGTTGTATCACACCAAACAATGGCTATGTCAGTGCCAAGTCTCAACTCTTCCTTATTATATGATTACTGCAGCCACCATCAGAGAATAGAAACACAAATTCTACTGAAGTAGATGACCTTGAAGAAGATGAGGAATTCTGCTTCCCTAAAACTTCTTGGACTTGGAATAAGATGAGGAGGGTGTCAAAGAATCCATGATCTAGAAGGTAACTGTTACCTTGACATAGTAAAATTGAAGAGGGATGTGGGAACCTCCATGTCTCAGCAAACTCCGATCATTACAAGAAGTGAATAGATCCATATGACTTTTTCTGATCCTCAGAGGAACCTCAGAGGAACGCTGCCAACACCTGAAAGTTGCCTCCCGGGACCTACCTAGAGTTGTTGCCCTTCAGATAAAATGGAGACTTGTCAATACCCTGGCCACTTCCCTGCATACATAGAAAGTTTTCTGAGATTTTGGATCGTACACAGACATAATCTAATGTTTCCTTGTTATCATTGTGTCCAACTCCTTTATATTGGTCTACTTGCTTTCATCCAACTTTTGTTTACCATGCTAGGTTCATAGCAATTAAAACTGCACCATTTTCCAAACAAATTTCACTAGAGGGATACACAGCTTGCTCATCACATTGATAGTCTTCCAAAATGGCTCTTTCTGTGACCTCCTATCCCATGATGGTCCTTTCAAGGTGATAGTTTCCCCACATAACCATTTAAGTTATCAAGATTGTAGTTAGTTGAATAATCAACCAGATCACGTGCATGGATATGTTTTATCATACACATACATGTATAATCAAGGACATGTATTGGCATAAACAAGATCAAATTTAAGGAGTGAGGATGACTCCAAACATTCAACTCAACTTGGCAAAATTAGAGTTCACAATACTCCCATTAATATCAATTGTGGAACATTGAGGCAAGTAAAATAACCTGTACTAGAAGAGAAAAAAAAACACCATCATAATAACACTATTAATCAGAATAACCAAAAAAGAAAACCAACAATCAGGAAAGGCACAAATTCCGCTTTAGGAATATGAATATGTACACGCTTCATCAAATTATCCATAACTGCAACAAATTTCAACTTCCCAGCTCCAAAAAAACTATCTCATAGAGATTATACTTTTATTCATGTGCCATCAGGATACCTGCACTTGAGCAATACTACTACACTGCTTCAACATTCTTTCATCTATTTTGTGACAGAACGCATTATAACCAGAAACAGAGGATCCCTATCTGATCTTACATATACAGAGTACAGACAACTAAAATCCTTCATGATTGAGAGAACTCCACTAGTTATAAAGAGTTGGCATATAAACTTAACGACATTACATGCATATTTGACCGCAGAATTTGCCCACGGCATCCTCTTTACGGAACGTGTTACATCTTCTAATCCAATATTATCTATATATGTCCAACAATTGAGCAACATTATAATTTTACATGTGGCATCTACAAAACATAAAATGCAACACATAGCTAATCGAGGAAAACCAAACTGGGGAATTTAGAGATTGGGCGGGATAAACAACAGACATAAATATATCACCATATTTAAGGCAGAATTTGAAATCACGAAATTATCAACAAACTCCAGCAACATTCAATCTACGTATGCTCTCAACCATAAATTCGTACCCGGAAAATAAAAATAAAAACGCTAAACGAGGAAAATAAAAAAATCAAAGGTAATACTGCAACCAACATTATTATCCCAAACAAAATCAATTATAACAAGTTAACAACTTATAATATATACATCAACAATCACCATAAACCTTAAAATAAAATCATAAAACGGCCCCCAAAAAATTTAAAATGATGAGACAAGGGGCGATTGTTGGAATATGTTTATCACCAAGAAACACGGCGACTAATTAGTAATTTTTCCCGCCAATTTTGAATGATTTTGGACATGAACGCCAGCGCCGGTGTACGGCATTATTACTCGCCAAAAAAAAAGAAGAAGAAGAAAAGAGGCTCTATGTTAATGTATCCGTCTTCTATACAGCAATTTTTGGAGTCGCTTGAATTTTAGAAACTGTTTGCTAATTGCACTCAACCCCTTAATTAGGCATTTCCTTTTCTCCTTCTTTTTCCTTTTTAATGAAACGTAGTTACGGTTTTTATGAATTGCTTGTGTTAATTTATTACCTCGTTGTCTTTATCAATTCTCATTTGATTTTTATTATTTGTTGTTAAATCTTTCATAGCTCTTCCATTTTTTTTTATTTTTTTTTTTTATCTTTCATAGCTCTTCCATTTTTTTTATTTGTTTTTTTTTTGAGCAAACATAGCTCTTCCATAATTGTTATTAAAAAAATTGGGTTTGAGCCTGCGATGGTTGTATTGGATTTCAAATTTGTTAATAATGCTACTCCTTTGTCTCTTTTTAAGGAAATTTTTCTTTTTTTCTTTTATATGGTTCATCGCAATGTCAATAGAGTTAGGGTTGTGTGTGAGTATATCTAAACCCTCATTTAGCACATTATTTTTTTTTTTCTATCCAATTCGATACCCAAATATATATGAGATATGTTTGGAGTTTTTTTCACATGGTTGCATACGTATGGTTACACTTTTTTTTTTTTTTTTGAGGAAAACGTATGGTTACACTTGGTAGGACACATCGGATTAAATTAGTTGGAAAAAAATCGTGTTATAATTGTTAGGGTTTTGTGTTTTTTTTTTCTTTCATTTTTTGGTGTTTTTTCTTGTATTTGTTCGTATGTGTTCATTTAAGTGATTTGATGTAAAATTATATGATTATTGTTATGTATTTTGTTGAGTATCAATTATTATTTTTATGTTCTTAAATCATAAATGATGTTTGTATCACTGTTCTAGTCATATATATACTAGTAAATTTATTGAATATGAATATTTATTTATGTGTATCACTGAAATTGAAAATAAGTATCAAATTGCAGTTTATTTTGTATCTGATTTGTTTTTTTTTGTGGTTTTCTGTGTTATCCGTTTTCTTTCATTGTTCAAAGATATTAAATATCCGTAACATATGAGTAATATGAATTATCATTTGTTTAGATTTCAGTTTATATGAGTAGTATAAATTATTACGTTAAGTATCAGTTAATATGCATATGAGTGACACTTGAAGTAGTAACAGGTATCACATTTTTAGTGGTGTATTTATGTCTATAATGGTTCAGTCATTGTTCATATTTTGTTTGGGTTCTTTTTGTGTTTTTGTATTCATTGAATGTCCAGATATGTTAATGTAACGCCCCAATTTCACTTTTAATAGAAAAATGGTCGTTACTCATGCTTTTCATTTAATAGAACAATTTATTCAAATATGGCAGAAGTTTCTATCATAAATTGACATTTATTACATAAATAAAATCAATGATAAAGTAAAATAAATATTCTCATTTAATCATACTTGACCGTTTAACCACCATCATCACATCTTGTCCGCTCACACACCGCCCGAGCTCTTGTTTGAAAGAAATAAAAGATTGGGGTGAGTTCTTTTAAACTCAATGGGAGTTACCGTTACAAACTGTAAATTTAACAGAAAAGCATGTGAAAAGACTTAATTCATGTAACCTGAACTTTTACATCAGCCATTAGGCTCGGTACGTACTTTATAATCCAGAAGACTATGTACGTTATAGTCTAGAAGACTCAATAGTTTATAGTCTAAAAGACTTTGTATTGAAATTTCATATAATTTCTGTACAAACATATAGAGAGAATAATGATATAATTTTCAACATAAAAACCCCACCTTAACTTGAACCTTTGAACTTGCAAATAAAATGGTATTCTTATGCATCCTTGCGCGTCGCCTCGAAACTTAGGAGAGCAGAGAAAACTCAACGTTTAGAAAGAAGAAGAGCTTTGAGTTGGTGTGAAGAATATGATGAAATGAGGCCTCTATTTATACTAGAAATTGTGGATTAATAATGGAAATATTGAAATTTGGATTGATTTCTTTTCAAACCTTGATTTACTTAGATATGGTAATTTAAGTTTAGGATTCAAATAATGGGCTTCAAAAATTAATTAGGCCTTGAATAGAATACCCTGGACCATGTGAAAAAAATATAGATTTGGCTTAAACCAATATAAATATAACATTTACTCGATCATACATATTAAAACATATATTAATTATTTGGCGTGACTTATAGGATTCGATAATATAATATTTAAGAATAAATTAAAAGTAGTAAAATACTTTAAAATTTGCGGGGTGCTACAGTTAATTGAAGTGTTTGATTGGAAATTAATATGTTAAGTGTATCCATGATGCTTATGAGTACCACTTGAAGCAGAAACAGGTATCACATTGTTCATAGGCTTTGCCTCTTATATATTTTTTACGTGGTATGTTTATGTCCTTAGGATTCAATCATTTTTCATATTTTTTGGGGTTTTCTTTTGTTTTTAGTTTTTTATTTTCATTAATTGTCCAAATATGTTCATTTCAATGTTTGCTTGGATATTATATGAGCAATTTGAAGTATTATGTTTTAATATATTTACTTGTGTTATGACTTATGTGTATTTTTTCTTGCATAACATGATGAATTTGTTGTTTACGTCGGTGAGATTCGACATCCAAAAGCCTCGGAGTTGAGGTCGTATGAGTTGGTGGATGTGGAGTTTGAATTGAATAAGCAAACTGGTGGACATGACTGCGGCGTATATGTTATGAGTCACATGCAGAGATTTGATGGGAAGACTTATTCATGCCACAACTTAGGAAATTATTTTATTTTTTTCCTTTCAAATTTATTTTCTTATTTTTCCTAACTGATTTGTAATTTTGCTTCTCGTTTTGCAGCTTTATGGTCGAAAGAAGCTACGAGCACTATATTGTGCTCGTATTGCTCTTATAGGTACTGGGTACAAATGACTTTAGATTTAAAAATCACAAGTACGTCCTTGGATTCATGAATATAAGGAATAAATGACTGGGATTGTGAATTTATATTTGGATATTTGGAATGTTGTGATTTCTTTTGGATATTTGATAAATTTGAGGAACCGTTGCTTTGTTTTCTTGTGGTGTATGGTGAATTATATTTTGGGTTTTCAATATGTCATTATTCTGCTTAAACATGAACCTTTTGTCTTGGAGATGATTTTATGAGACAAATTCTCTAGTTTTTATGTTGTTTTTGTAATGATGAATTGATTGAGGTTATTGATAGTAATGAATGAAATGGTGGTTTGTATCATTGAATTTTAAATTTTGTATCATTTCAGATGTGATTGATTGACCAAAATTTAGCACAATCCGCAAGAGGACAGGGTTATGTAGGCAGTGGTGAGCAAGTGTGTGTCGTATCCACAGAGACTAACTAAAATTAATTGTGCGTACTATGACATCGAATCTCGATTATTATCTAGACGACAGAAAAAGAGACAGTCGACTAATCTAAAATAAGGAAAAATAATAAATAAATGGGAAAAATTAAATGAAGAAGAAACATGAAGGCAGAGGTACTCTTGTAATTGATTTCTTTGGGTACTTAACACTAAAGATCCTATTGATTGTCCATTTGTGGTGTCAAATTTCACTAGGGCAATCTCTAATGTATCATAAGCTCTCTCTTGAGAAACTCAAGTTGTAGGGTACACGCTAGGTTCACCATCTCCAATCGAATCCTACACATGTATTTACTAAAAGTTACTAAGATTTATAGCCCTCACACTAAGTCTCAATACTCTCGAATTTATTAACAAATGTGTCTCGTGCTTAGGATTCATCGATTGAGACTCATCTCTCGAATTATGAATCAATAAATGAAATCTTGTCAATTAGTGATCAATTAACCAACATCCATACATAGCATAAGCACAAAAAATGAAATAGGACCATAAACAATCAATAGAAATAGAAATCCATAAGTACCCAAATAATTTCAATCAAAAAATACAAAATAATCTAACCTAACATAATACAATGCAAGGACTAAATTATATCAAAGAAAATAAATATCAAAATAAGAAAAGAAACTTGGTACAACCCGGAAGTTGGGTCTCAACTCCTCTCTTGCTTTATCTCTTCTCGTCTTTGCTCCATTTTCAAGTTCTTGCTCCTTATTCACCCTAGCTAGGTAGAAATCCTAGCTAGGGTGTTGGTTTGATGGGAGGCTAGTGTTTTAAAGTATAGAATAAGAGGGATTTTAGTTTTTGTGGAATTGGGTGTGTGGTGTGGTGTGTTCTATGAGTTGTGTTGGGTTCTTTTTTCAATTTTCGTCCATGGGGGTTTTATAAAGTGGGAGAATAAATGAAAATGGGGAAAAATAAAAAAATTGGTGAAAAATGATAAAAGAAAATGAGGAAAAAATGCACACAGGGCCCGACCACGGAGGTCGCGCTAGAGGACTCACGTCTACGGGCGCGACTGGTGTGGTCGCGTTGACAGCTCGTGCCTCAAAACGGACTTGGTATCATCGCACAGGTCGCGTTGGAGCTCGAATCGCACCCATCGGCACGACCGAGTCACTCACGCCACAGGGGTAGCGCCTTCGGGCGTGAGTGTGTAGGTCGCGCCTCCGCCGCTGTTCCGACACCTTCCACGATTTTGCTTCGTTCTATCTCGTTTCTTGTTCAATTAAAGTGATTCAACTTGTAGTATGCTCTCAATTCAATCTTATATCTTCCCTGTCATTGAATCACTCAAAACTTCATTTATTCATCCACCATTTATTATAAAACTCAAATAAGAAACAAAAATTACAAACCGGGAGGTTAAAAAGAAAATGAAATGAAAACACACATTTAACTCATCAAAAGACATCATTTCAAGTCAAAAAATGGTGCAAAAACCCCACTTATCAGTGATTTTGCGGAATAATTTTTTTATGAAATAATCAATGTCTTTATTACTGAACAACACTCATCGATTCAGAATTAGCTGCAATTACGTTCATTCAAAAACATCCATAACCTGCATTTAAAGAAAATGAATTTATTTTTAGAAATAATGTTAGTATCATTTGTTAAGCTATAAAGTATCACATGTTCAAAAAAAAAGTAACACTTGTATCTGGAAAAGTATCATTTATTCGGCCTAAAAGTATCAAATGACTTACAAAAACGTATCATATAAGAAACAAATATATTTTCAGTTACTTTAATGTCATTGAAGTGTCATATTTTCTCCAATGAGTAGATGTTTATTTTCATACTGAAAAAAAAAAATCATAAATAAATGTCTAAGAAATAAAATTACATCATATATAATAGTATTATAAAATCATAAAATTACAACATAATAAATTTTCATCAATATTTTATTTTAATACAACTCTTAAAATATTCCAAAATATATTTAGAAAATGAAGAATCTTCAAATCAAGAATCTGCAAAAGGAACTGAAGATGTGAGTCAGATAAATACAAAATGTATCATTCATTAAGTATAAAAGTATCACTTATATTGAAGACATGTATCGGCCCGATATCCATCTAAAACAAATGAGAGTTGGGAGTTTTGGAGCTAAACTCATTCAACTGAGTTGAGTTTGCTGCACTATTGCCCTTCTTCTTTCTGTCTTTCTCAAGTTGTCCATTAATTCTTTTTTTCCTTCCCTTGGTTGTTGTTTTTGCAAGATCGAGTATAGTTACGGATGATGTGGAGACATCCATGTCCTCGATTAAAATAGGTTAAAATCTTGAAAATACAAGATCTGAGCTCATAAATAACTGATCCAAGCAATTGTCAACTTATTGAAATCTTCATTTTTCTGGTTTTAGTAGCCATTAATCTGATTGAAATGAATATAGAGAAAAATAAAAGAAATCAACTTAGCCTCCAACATAATCAAGTATAGACATCACAAAATGTCATTAAAAGCTAGTGATGGTGAAACTTCAAATACAGATGTTAATATATATTTTCATATAATCAAGACTCATTGAGTGATTTAATAAGAGTCATGTTTGGAGTGTTCGTACCCCTTTCATAGATCTAACCGATTTTATGTTTATTTTCAATAAAACGACCTAATTGCTACCTAATATTTCTTACAATGTTACAGCACCAAATATAATACATAATTACAAACAAGACTAGAGAAACAAAATATAAACCAATACTCCAGCATCTCCAACACGAAATCCACTATATTATTCAAGGGCTCCAAACTCAGATCGTGCAAAAGTATGTGCTGCATTTGTTTCCTCAATTTCAACCATGACAAGCAATGTGTTCGACTAATTGAAATTGCTGAAATTCAAACAAGTTCCCCAAAATTTTAATGTGCAAGTGTTGTAATACACAAAATCAATTCTAGACCTCAAATCTACATAACAAAAAAAGCTTAGCTTGAATTTTTGAAGCCTACTTTCAAAATTCGAGAATTGCTGCAAAAAAATTGAATTTGTTGATTTTGATCCCGTGTTCTTCTTCGTCGTAATGTCAATGGTAGTGGCCGTATTTTGATTGTGTTTCACTATTGACGGTGGTAGCGGTTTCACCTTGGACGGTGTTGATCGATGATGAATCGCGAGATGCGGAGGAATCGGGAGCTAGAAGTTGTGATTTTCTCCTTTTTTTTCCATTTGGGTTGGTTGCTGATTGGGCTGACTCCTGATGGCCCTAATGGGCTGATCCGTCTAATGGACCGCCATCAATCTTGTGCACATGAGACCAACCCAAAAATAAATTACTTGGGATAAATGTGTTATCCCTTAATTATGATTAAAGAAATTTAAGCAATGCAAAGCTGACATTCGTAGCACGTAGTTTATTAATTATTTGAAATCATCATCATCATCATCATCGTATAATTACAATATTATATGGGGTTAAGGGCTACATAGCCCTTTCAACTATTCTACAAGGTTCACATTACCTCCTTTTTTACTATTTGGTCCATTTAGCTCCACCGACTTTCTAGAATAGCTCACATTGCTCTTTCTATAGATGAAAATGTTAACACCATTAACAAACACACTAACATATATTTTTCTCACACACTAAGATTTTTCACACACATTTTTACAATTAACCAAAATTGCAATAGATTAATAAATTATGATTAATAATTAATAAAATAATAAATACCCACAATTTATGAATAAAAATACTTAACACTCAGTAATAATCATATGAAAAAATCAATATTTGTAATATATATATATATATATCGAGATAATTTATAAAACTATTTTGAATTTTGAAATTCGATGATGAATTATACAATAGAGATCAACTCTTCGTTTATGATGATTTAATATTTTGGAAAAAGAGCAACATTTATGAATTTCAAATTTGATTAAATTCTCATCTTCAGAAGCCATTATATAATTGACTTGTGAGTTCATTTAACCATTGAAAATGGAGCCGAACATGTAAGGACAAAAAAAGAGGGAAATTTGATGGTGTCCTTATGGGGGCATACCCTAATTCTTAATTTAAATTACAAAATATTTGTAAAATATTTTTTTAAATAATTTTTTGGGAATATTAATGACGACATTAGTAGATATTAATTATACTGATCCTGATTTTTCACCTCCTACTATGTAAATGAATAAACAAACACCACCCATTCGGCACTCCTCACTCTAATGTATTTTTATTTGTCTATGCAGATCAAGAGTACCCGAACTCATAATGAATTTGATTGTAGATTTTTATATCTACAAACACTTAATTGTAAATGAAAAATGAATATTTTGTATTTTTCATTTATATATTTTTTGTTCAGACCTATCCATGCGAGATCTTAAATATAAAAGCATGAAAAAATCTTTAATTTTATATTATTATTTTTTTGCGTAAATCGAATTAAAAATGGGAAATTTTTGACCGTTTGAAGTTTGTGATAACTTTGATGATTTTTTTCTTTTTCTTTTTTATTTTGCTTGTTTGGGCGCACTTAATCCGTCAAACAAAAGAAATTGGTACAACGGGTGCACCTAAGTGCAGCCTAGTTGTTTCGATTTTATTAGTTACTCTTTGTTTACATCATTGTTTAAGAAAAAAATAGAATAATTATTTTGGAAAAATACGAGTTTTTCTAACTATTTTCATAAAAATATAAATTTTTATAGTAATTTTGTATGGTCAAAGTCTTTTTTTTTTTTTTAAGTCTATGGTCAAAACCCAGACCCTTACTTTTAATAACCACTGAAATAAATATTTTGAACTTCAAATTTTATCATATACAATCATTTCGTATATAGTATAGACGATTACAAAGTTGAAGGTTTTTTTTTTGATCGATACAAAGTTGAAGGTTATTAGGTTTTAAAAATCACAACACTTGGACAATTTTGCAAAAATAGCATAATTTGGTAAGTAATTATTGCAAATAAAATACTAATTTTAACGATTTTTGCAATTAGCATGACCAAATTTAGTGCGGCTATTTATTTCCTACGTGTTTGATTAGTACATTAGATCCTCCATCATATTCTTTCCCTTTAGTTATTCTTATAAACTGTCTCCATTATACTTTAATCGGTGAGCACATCCTCAAATGAGCTCAGGAACAAAGAGTCATCAATTTGTGAAATTCTAAAAAAAAAAAAGAGTCAATCTACCACAAGATCACAAGTGATAGAAATCGCCGTAAAAAATACAGATGTGTTGTAATTTAAAATATCATTAAATTGCTATTTTATTTGTAACGATTACAGATTACTCACATTGTAATTGTAGATGTACCTGTAAAATAATATAAAAGTTATCATTTTTAAGGTAATTAACCGTAAAATTTATTAGGGTAGGTTGTTGAAAAGTTTTAGAACTTTTGAAGGCCCAAAAAGTATCATTTGTATCAATAAAAAGTATTGATCATAAAGAAAAAGTAAAGAAAAAACTGTTAAGATCAGTATCAATCGAAACACTAAAAAATATCATTCAAAATTAAAAAAAAGTATCAGTTGTATCCCTAAAAAGTATCACCCGTTTTCACGATTTTTTTGGTCAACGCGTGTTGACTCGGTCAACGTGTTGACCGTCTGATGTACATCTTATATACAAGAGTATTTGCGATTAAAGATATATGCACATAAACTCATGTCATAAGTCATAACATCCTTTTCCTTCCTAAATTTTTATTTATTGTTTAAGAATTTTCAACATAGTTAAGATATAAATATTTTGACAAATATATCCATCCCGATAAAATTCTATTAAGATATATTTTTTAAGAATATAAATATGTAGAAATTTGATAGGATTGAAATTGAGAAATAGAGTTCGAAAATATGTAAAACGACGAATACAAATTTAAACAGAGAATATTCAATATACAATATTTATATCCAAATAAATGAAAGTATGAGTACATGCACTCAATAATATCATATGGTACAATAAAAATTATTAGTATACAAATAACTTCATCATCAGCTCTTGGTCCACCATAAAACTTGGATACGAATATGGGAATTGTCTAACATGACATGATTCAATGATTATAATCATTTTCAATTTGGTAGGGTGTGGAGGGTTTATTGTTTCTTAATTGAAAACTAAAAATAAAAATGAGTTTATTCATCTTGTAAATTCTCATACATTAATCCATGTGTTAGCCATACATCCAACTTTTAACCTCCACTTCCCTCAAAAAAAAGAAAAGAAAAAACTTTTGACTTCCACTCGATAAATTAAATTATTATTCCTAACAGAAATAAAATAAATGAAATTTAATCAGTTAAAAAAATATTAAAAAAATATAAACAAACACAATTTTTTATTTCTCTAGAAAACGTAGCTGAATTATTGCCAATTTGCCACTATCGTGAATAGTGCTTCAATTATTTTAAAGTGTTTCTATATATACCACATTTTTTTATACATTATTATTGAATTTAATTTAAAAATAAATAATTTATTAATTTACTCAAATATCCTTTTAAATAAAAAAAAGTTCGAAATCCTTACCCTCCTCTCCCGTCTCATCGCCGCCTACAGCACCCCGTCTGTTACGTCGGCGCCGCCAAGCCAAACTCCGCCTCGACGGCTGGGAACCATCATCCCTCGCCAACATACATTTCCACGAATTCCCAATAGCTCCTTTCACCCGAACAAAATCGAAGAGATAGCGATCGGGCTGGAAAGAAACAAGCACAAGTTCATATGGATTCTAAGGGATTCAGACAAAAGGCGACATTTCTGCAGGAGATGCAAGAAAAACGCAACTCCCTAGAGAGAGATAGAGGGACTGTAGTGAGAGAGTGGGCGCCCCAGATGGAGATTCTCGGCCATCAGTCGACTGGCGGATTTGTGAGCCATTGGAAATGGCGGTGACGGGCTGACGGCGGAGATGGCGGACCTCTTTTCTCTCCATTCAAACTCCGACGGTAATCACCTCTCTCGTTTTCTTTAATAATTTAAATTAATTTTTGAAAATTGAAGGGTAAAATTGGAAGAAAAGTGTGGTGACTGGTGATACTGATTACTGATAGTATATTTTTAAATTTACGGTGCATATAGAAAAAATAGTGGTTCAAATATAAGAGTTATTTTATTGAACTTATTCCCACTCCACTTTATTCTGATTTCCTAATTTCCTTCCACTCTTTTTATCTCCCCAACCTCGATTTTTCTCTTTCGCGTAGATATCGATTCTCTCTCTAGACTCTGCCCTCTCCTCCTAAATATATTATATAATCTATCTTCGACCAAAACGATCCTACCCAGAAACCCTAGCGCCCCATTCACGTAATTACACCATGACTCTTGGCTCAGGAGGATCCAGTGTCGTGGGTACGTCCTTTTCCTTCTCCAGAAGATTTTTGTTTTTTTAACTTTTTTATATTGATTTTATTGGTTTTGTGATTGGTACATGAATTATTCCCCCCTTTGTTTTTTTTTTTCTCTCACAATTTTATGGATAATCTGGAAATGGACTATGTTTAGGGTCTTATGTGATTGTTTTCATGAGTTAAATGTTGGATCTCAAAGAAGAGTTGTTCTTGGTAGTTTGATTATCCGAGATGTATTATTGTTAATTTGGTGTTTTTCTTTTTGAATAATCTCATATTTTCCATCGAATGGCACATCTAATCCTTTAGGTGTACACTTATGTGATGTGAAAAGAGGCGTTTCATTGTTTCGGTCTTTTAATCTGAAGCTTTTATTGTGCTGAGTGACCTGTGAGATGATCATTTTCATATGCTGCCCTTTTCATTTCATGTCTATTTGTTTTGTTTGTGTGGTACCCCTATCCCAACTGCAGGACTCTTAGTAAATGTAGAAAATATCATCAAGGGATGTTGCAAGGTTTATTAATTTTTTTGTTAAGCAATTTTGTTTTGAAGCATCACTTATTGTGTTGTAAGTGGGCGGGGCAAAAAGGGTCCTGCCAATTTATTTGTCGATAACTAAGTTCCTCGCTGTACACATTTTGTTTCTTCTACTGCGTGAGCAAATGAAATTTTATAATTTGATTTGTGTAGTGTATTGCAAGTTGGTTTCCACTGATTTTCATGACTTGGCTAAACAATTGTGCTTGCTATCCTATGACATGCACACCGTTGGTTGTGCATGAATGGGGAACCAATGAAAATTTTGCTTCATAGTCCGACTGCATGTCGTACCTGTCATAGATGAAAACATTAAGCATCTAAAGTCTTCCGGTTTTCTTTCAGTCCCTAGAAATTTCAGGTTGCTGGAGGAACTTGAACGTGGAGAGAAGGGAATTGGTGATGGTACTGTGAGCTATGGAATGGATGATGGGGATGATATTTACATGCGGTCATGGACAGGCACCATCATTGGTCCACACAATGTAAGCATCCCCTCTATTTTATATGATCATAGGTTGTGTAGTAACAATGTTTGGATGGGCATCTCTCTGTCATGATTGTCATACATTTGTAATTCAGGGCATAACTTGGATGAAGTTCTGAAATTCTGATAGATTATTGATGTCTATCCTGACATGTTGATACCTTCCTTTTGTGATCTAGCATCTAGATATCTTATTTAGGAACCTTGCATGTATGTATGTAGGTCAGTAGATGATATTTTTTTCTAAGGCAATGTCAATGTTCCCATGGCACAACTTTATATTATAGAATGTACAGCATCAGCATCCTTAATGGAACTGTTTACATTTATTTTGATTATCTGTTTTTCCTTGATGCTACATTAATGAGTTTCCCATTTTTCTTCAATTTGTCAGTCTGTACATGAAGGACGTATATATCAGCTGAAGCTATTTTGTGACAAAGATTATCCAGAGAAGCCTCCTGGTGTTCGTTTTCATTCTCGGATTAACATGACTTGTGTAAACCATGAAACTGGCGCGGTACGAACACACACACACACACATATATATATATATATATTTTTTTTCCCTCTAGATATCTTGAACTTATATGTATATATTTATTTTAAAGTAATGCCTCTACCTTCTCAGGTAGTGAATCAAAATCTAATGATTTCTTCTTTTTCTGCTATATACTTTAAAGCACTATACAAGCCAAACTTATTTAAATGGAGTTCCGTTAACTCTCCCTTCCCCCCCTTTCACGTTTCACTTTCCTTAATTGGGTAAAGGAGTAACCCTTATAACTTGCAATATATCTCCAGATTATGTCTTAATGTTTTTTGCCTTTGCATTTGGAGAATATGTTGAATAGTTCTTTTGTGTTTTCCTCCCTTAGATGATTGTTATTGTTTCTTGGTATGTTTAGATAACTTGAAATGACGAAGTGTCAATCAAGAAATCAGAGCTGTAGACTTGAAAGGGAAAATACCCTCAGATATGGATAATATTTCTGGTCAATTTCCATCTGTGTTTAATAAAATAAATTCAAATCATTTCCTGAAGATTTTTATTTACAGAGTTGCATATCTTCAAATGAAGTGGAGTGAATCTACTCTTTTTCGAGGAGTAATTGTTTGATGTATACACCAACATGCACCATGTTAAGCAGTGTTTTGAGATTGTTCTGTTATTCAGTGATGGTTACTGCCATGTTTTGCATTTGCATGTCTTTTGAAACAATTTTTCTTTGCTTGCAATTGGTAAAAGATATGCATATGAAATAATCTGTGGTGTTTGTTGCTTCTAGGTGGAACCTAAGAAGTTTTCGCTTCTATCAAATTGGCAGCGGGAGTACACAATGGAAGATATTCTGACACAGCTAAAGAAAGAGATGGCAGCTCCTCACAACCGTAAGCTTGTCCAGCCTCCTGAAGGAACCTATTTCTAGTGTAAAGATATAAAGGTCTTATTGACCACTGCCTGATTTTATAGTTGATATGGTTTTAGTAATTTTGGTGTCAAGATGAAATGGGGAAATGCAAAATGCCCCCTCCTCCTATCAATTCTCTTGGATTCCTGATATCTTTTTCTGTTGTACTCCTTGTGTTCTATGTTGTTGGGATGTTTGGTTGATGGGATTTTATTTGCGTGACAATCATTTAGAACATATCAAAATCACCATAATAGTACCTATATTCATAAATCCTGTTTTGTCACCGTGCGCGTAAGAATCCGGATAGAAATTGTACCAACATAGCCCATCTTGGGATCTTTTATCATTGAATGATTCACCGGTGTTTTTCTGATGTAGCACTTATCTGACGGTTCTGCTTACTGTTGTAGCACTTATCTTACAGTTCTGCTTACGGGCATATCATATCGATGTGATTATTGATTACAGGCAACATATGGAGTTGTTATGGCACCCTCATCAGTCCCATTATTACAATTACGCGATTTGTTACATTTCTATGGCTTTTCTTATTGTATGTGACTAAGCATGATGGTACGTTGGGTGTTTAGTATTGCTTTTGGATTTCATGTGAAATGTGTTCTGTTCACTTGATTTTTATTTTGCTCGTTTCTACTACTCTTTATTACGAATTGAATCGGAGCGAATATCTATGTATTTGATTCGATTCGAAAAAATTATTGCATATTCAATTCGGTATTCGATTCGACTTTGAATATTTTTTTTTATTCGTATTCGATTCGATAAGATATTCGCAAATATTCGATTCGATTTTTTTAAGTATATTATAAACATACAATACGATTCAATTTGATTCGATTCGATTCGAAATTTCCTTAATTTTACACTATTTGATTCGATTCGCAATTTTGAAGAAATTTCCTAAAACAATATATTAAATCAATATTTTACCTAATAAACAATTAAACACAAAATTCAATAATAAATGATATTTCTGATGCATTTACCTGATAACACTCAATAATAGATGCTAAAACATATTTATGTGTTCCAACTGACTGTTCACAAATCATAATAAATCACATACTAATAATTCACAAATTCAATTTTTGTTTAATTTTGTTTCTTAATTTAGTTTATATATATATATATATTTATTGTATTAAGTCATCTCATTTACCGGCCTATTGGATTATTGGATATTTATATATCAGAATCCATTATATATATATATATATAAACATAAATTGAATCGAATATCATGATTTTGAGTTTGAATTTGATAAGTAATCGAATCGGAAAAAGTATTTGTATTTGTATTCGAATCACAAATTTCCGAATTTGAATATCAAAAAATCGAATCGAATATCGAACCGAACCAAAATTATTTGATTCGTTTACAACCCTACTCTTTATGTTGCAGTATGGTCGAATTTTGGGATTTGGAGGTTTCTCATGCCTACATTTGACTTGTGACTTTTCTTTTTGTATCTGACTAAGCATGATGGTACGTTGTGTGTTTAGTATTGTTTTCGGATTTCATATGAAATGTTCTGTTTTCTTGAATTTTTTTTTGCTCGTTTGTTACTCTTTATGTTGCAGTATGGTGAATTTTAGGATTTGGATGTTTCTCATGCCTACATTTGACTTGTGAAAAATTAGAAGTTTGGCATTGAATTTAACTAAATTGTGGCTATCAAGATAAAACTAATGGAGGAGATTAGATGAGTTACTAGTTTACACATGAGAACCGGTTATCATTTGATTTCTCCCATGTATAGTTTTATTAGGTCTTCGCTACTTATATAGGCGCCCATTGTGTGCACCATCTATGTGACAGCCGCCACTTCACCAAATTTTATTATGTAAGTAATAATTATTACAACAATTAATCTTGATTGCTAAAAATGAAATTTTAGAAAATTATACACCCTAATTATGAAGTAATTAATCCTAAAGTTTAATAAAATTAGATTCAAAAAAATAATTATAAATCTTAATTAGATGGAATAAAAAGTAATTAATAATTGTAAAACTAAAAACTACAATAAAGATTGGTTGTGCATGTAAGTTGTGGAGAACTAAATGATAATCAATTGCTCACAATGGATGTGCATATAAGTTGTGGAGACCTAGCAAAACTATGTAGGAGATAGATTAAATGATAATCAATTTTTACGTGGGAAATAGAAACTCATCTAATCCACTATGTTACTTTTATCTTGATGACACAATTTAGTTAAATGCAGTGTCAAACTTGTCATTTTTCACAAGTTTAAGTAAAACGAAAATATTACGATAATTTAATAATTCATGTATTTTGTTACGAGGTTTGTGAAACGTTGAACCCTTTCTGCACTCTCTCGCACAAATTAAACTCACCCCCTCTCTCATCTCTCTCTCTCTGATATTTGTAAAATATCCAAGAACCAAAGAAAATTGTGATAACTGTTCATAATTCATCTACAAGAAGAATGCATTGGTCTACACATAAGGTTAAGAATACTTTCTTCAAATGCGCGAAATTGGATATAGATTTCTAGTACGATTGATATAATTTTCATATTGCTTGTAGGTCAAATACATGATTTTATTATAATTGATAAATTAGAGTATGTCATGTGCGATGCACGAATGATAGATACATACAATTTAATTTATTAGAAATTACAACTATGAAAAAATAATAAAATTATCAACTATTTTGAATTATAGAAATTTTTTACCTTTGTTATTATGATCATTGAGATTTGAGATTAAGTCCAACCAAAGAAAAGGGAAACTCGATTATTTAAATCTAATTTTGAAATTCAAATTAAGCTCGAATTATGAAAAAAATGTATGGATTGCTATATTATACAACATTATTTTTTTGTTTCCAAAACATACATGTGAAGTTTTGTTAGAGTGATTTATAATTAATAATAAAATATTATTCAGTTGATTGACATTAATAATAAAAAATTAATTTGAAAATTAGCAATTATTTTGGCGGAAAAATTATTTTTAACAATGATTTTATTATTAAATAGATAAAGATTACGTTGTTAAGGATAAAAGAGTTACATTAGGTATGCATAAATTAAAAAAAAAAATAGTAACACAGAGAGTGCACATAAAGATATATATATATATATATATATATATAAATAGTTTTGTAGGGTTAATAGGTTGATTATATTATAAAATTAATACAGTACTTGAGTTTGTTTAGTAGATGCGTAGTGAAGTATTTTGTATATGCATAATGAGTAGTGATGAGTCTAATTTGTTAGCTCAAGATAAATGTATATGGCGTTGATTTGACAATTCATGATTGTTAGTTACTCCTATTACATTTTCAAAATAATTTTAATAGATTGATGAATTAGTATTGGGGGTTTAGAATTTATACAGTGCACTGCAGGGTTTAAGCACAATAGTCACATTTTGCCCAGATTATTAAAAAATATCCATCTAGCCCTAGTTTTCCCCCCAAATTTAACGACAATCGCTGCCATCAATTTGATTTCGATCTCGATCCTCCTCCATCTCAATGGGCACCGCCGCCCTAGCCGACAACGCGCCGCCACTGTTCCTGTATCCGCCGGCGCTGAACCCTCCCCGTCTCCCGTGGCCGTCGGAACTGGAATTCGATAACTGCAAAAAGGTCATCTTAATCCGCTCAGTCTGGTCCAGAAATCTCGAGTACGAATTCTCCCTCATTCGCCAGCTCATCGATCGGTATTCCTTCGTCGCCATGGACACCGAGTTCCCCGGCGTCGTCATCCGCCATCACCGCCCCTACTCCGACCCGCTCGAGCGCTACCAGACTTTGAAATCGAACGTCGACGCGCTCAAGCTCATTCAAGTGGGGATCACGCTCTCCGACGCGTTTGGGAACCTCCCCGACCTCGGCTACCCCGACCGTCGCTTCATCTGGGAGTTCAATTTCCGCGATTTCGACATTTCGCGCGACGATCACGCGCCCAACTCAATCGACCTCCTCCGCCACCAGGGGATCAACTTCGAGTCCACTCGCCAATACGGCGTCTCCACATCCCGCTTCGCGGAGCTGATGATGTCGTCTGGGCTGCTGTGCAATGACAATGTCACTTACATCACCTTCCACAGCGGGTATGATTTTGGATATCTCATTAAGGCCATCACCGGGCAGGTCCTCCCGGGGACGCTCCCGGAGTTTCTGAATTTGCTTAGGGTTATTTTTGGGAATCGGGTTTATGATGTCAAGCATTTGATGAAGTTCTGTGAAGGGCTTCATGGTGGGTTGGATAGGGTCGCGCGGTCTCTTGGTGTGGACCGCGCCGTAGGCAAGTGCCACCAGGCTGGTTCTGATAGCCTGCTGACCTGGCACGCCTTCGAGAAGATAAGGGAATTCTACTTTGACAATGGTGAGGAAGGCCTGACAGAAAAGTTTGCTGGGGTTCTTTTTGGGTTAGAGATATTTGCTTGTTAATTAGCTTCTCTGCTAAAGATGCACTGAAAGCTGTTCCATAAAGTCGTTTGTTTTATGGCTTTGTTCTTGGTTGCTATGTAAATGACGGATAATAGCAAAACAAGCGTATTTGCAGAATAATTATTTTGCTATTCTGTTTGTTGCTTGTGCTTTTCATATGTTCATATTAAACTCTCTTTTTTATTATTTTATATATATATATATATATATATATATATATATATATACTGGTAGAAAGTGATGTCGAGTGCTTAGGAACTTACACTAGATTGCTTCCCTAGTACTTGAACATGATTCAGAGTTCTTGTTTGAAAGTGTTAATTGTGTGATTGTTAGGTTTGCTTGTGATAAGGTAGTCTTAGAAAATTTATAATAGTTGCTTGGTGGCAGTGAGGACGGCAATTTAGGTGGTCATTTGTTGTTCTTTATTTTTCATGCCTGTGAAAATTCTGAAATATTCCTTGTTTCGAGAATGTAATAACAATCACATCTTAGCATATGCTGTAATGCACTCCAGCTAGAGACAAAGGTTTCTGAAGTTCTTTCCTATCTGTGAAATATTAAGCATGTGAGGAATCCCTGCAAACTTATGGTGAAAAAGGATGACAGGCACAGTGAGGCACTCGACGAGTGATCTTTTTGTAAATCAATGTGAAATTATCTGGCATAGGTTGAATTTATTTGATGTCAGTCGGGTTTCAGGGAACTTAATTGGATCTTTGAAATTTAATCTTGATTTGCTAAAGAAAGTAACAAAATATGGATTGTTTGACGTGATTACATATAATTAAAATTTTATGTGGCGACTTTGTCATTTCCTCCTTAGATATATACCTTGCCCTATCTTGCTAATATTTTTCTTGTTTCGTATCAGTCATTTTTCACTCTTGAACATCTTTAATGACCATCATTTATTAATACAAAATTAGTCCACAAGTATTGAATATCACTAATCCATGATAGAGTTCCCTTAAAAAACTGGGATTGTTAGATCTGTGATGGGGTTTGCGTTTGCTTATAGTGTTGTTATGTTATCTATGATCCCGCATGGGTTGGAGTGGACTGAAATTACTTTAGAGGGTTTGATTTTGCTAATTAGCAATATTTTGATTAATGTAGTATACAGATATTTAAAATATGACTGCACATATAATATAATATGTTGAAGTGTTAAAGTTATGTTTTATTACTGTAATGATACATTAAATCGATAAATTTGGAAATGGTTTCGGTTTCAGGGTGATTATAAAGACTCTGTTTGCATAAAGTCTTTAAGAGTTGTCATCATGGTTATTCGGTGATGCTGAGCAATGTTGCATATTTACAATGAATGATTTTACAAGCTGATGACTTAAGATCAATGCAGATGAAGAGAGTGTCATGTTTCATGGAGTTGCAAGATGGAAATAAACATAAAGTTTGTTCAACTTTAAAAGCTCACAAGGTTTCAGTTTGGAACTGATTCAGCATATGGAAAATGATTCAAATACATAGAGATTTATTTTACTAAGGACTTGTAGAAAATTGTTATTGTTAGGATGATGAAAAGGCGCTCTGTCTATATAGCTCTTGACCGGACGCAAATTCTCATTTTAAGTTTTAGTTTGTTGATCAACTAATAAATTGGCCCATTCTTTTGTTTAATGTCTTTAGCTCTTTGACATTCGAATTCAATAAAAGATCTATTAATGGGACACTAGTGGGTTGAAAACAAAGTATTTTCATTCGTGTTATGTCTATTACTAAACTCTTTCCTCAGGTGAATTCCCATGAAGGATGATTGACTCACGCTTGTAAGTTATGCTTGAACCTTCTAGGAAGGAAAAACATTGAATAATCAAATGCACTTTGTGTTAAACCTTCAGTCCATTTTCCTATGGTTTCTCTATCATGCCACAGGATCAGGAGTATGATTGCAGTCTGCAGAAAGGTATCTGGACCAGACTTTATAAACTTGAAGATCAGTCTGGATGAGCTTAATGCAGTAATGCCCTGTAAGTAACACTATGAATTAAAGTCGTGAACTGAGCTTTATCAAAAGAATGTGATTGGTGCCGATAATCTTTCCGCATAGTAGATTTGTGGTGTATGAACAAGAAATAATTATAGCTGAGCATTTTATTTATAATCTAAGCTCTGTATTTAAACACTCGCTCAATAATAAACTGAACACTTGCTCTGATGCTGCTATGTGGAGAAAGAAAATCCCCCACATAGGTTATTGGCTCTATGTTTCTTATTTCTGTTTTGTACTTCGGTGATGCTCACAGAGGTTTGATTGCTGGATTTTATGGGCCGTGAAGGTGTTTTAACTTTGCAACTGGCTCCATAATCCATTGCATTGACTTGAGCAACTTGGTAGTTCTTTCTGGAAGTGGTAATTACATAATGTTCTGTATGCAGATATCTGCATGTTTTGAGCTTTTCAATCCTTATATTTGTGATAAAAGCAGCAGTTGCACATCAAAAATTACTTGGTCAGTTTGTTCATGATATCTAGTATTTGATTTGTTTGACTGGGAAACGTATGACGTCAATTGTCTTCATTTGCTGATGAACTTTGAGTCATGAGAATCCCAACAATTTGATCTATCTTGTTCAGAGTCTTATGTGTGTAGAAAGATGCAATAAATATAATGGTTGGTGTACACATGGCCAGTTTGATTCTAAACCAGTGTCTCACTAACTGTTCCACATGTTGCTATAATTTATCCGTTATGTGAAGAGCTGGGAGTTGTGTTTCGCAAATTAGTTCTTGACTGACTCAAGCTTTTAACACTTAAATGTTGCACGCCGGATGGTAGTACTTCTGATGGGCAGGTGCATCTGATATTCATTTGACTATATGAGGGAGCTCTGAGTGTGCTATATAAAATTTGTCCTTCGGATTGTTGTCCTCATGGCTACTCATTTGTGAAGGGTATTTATCAAACTAAGCGATTAGTTGGACTATCCTCATGGCTGGAACGGAACTTGGATTGCTTCTCCATCTCTTCCGTGAGCACATTTTGTGGAGTGTGAACTTGAGCAAATACTACATAGGCCTCATCAACGTAACACAATCTGCCCTTTTACAGGTACACAATTTAAATAAATCTATTTAGTTTGGATCATTATCTGAAAGCTTGTCTAAATTTTGCTACCGAGTCTGCCATAAGCCCCAGTTACTGTTAGGTCCAACCTATCAGCCCCCCTGGTTTAATTTTACTGATATGCATTGAACGAATTTCCCTAGAATGGCTTGACCTCAGTTTTACCCGAAAAGTTCAGCTTATTTTGTGCTTACGTGAGATCCAAATAGATTACCTTGGCACAGTTGATGCTCATTATATCAAGAATTTAGTAACACCTCAAGTTTAACCGCATACAAAAGTAAGTTTGATCTTCGTCAGATTTATGGCGTTGGGTTTGATCAAACGAGAGCAGCAAAATGCAAGCGGGCATGACTCAGCTCGAGGTAGGAACATCACGGGCAACACCTCGTGCAACATGGCCCCTTGTTTCTCAAGGTATGACGAAGACAAAAATGTTATCTGTCAAGTGGGTATAGTTGATGTGTATCTGGGGGGGGAACGATGGACCCTACGTCTAGATACCCATTTGTTATGATCCAGAAATTATATAATTATATGTTCATATCCGGTATTTTTTTAGGATAAATACATATCTGCAGAATGTATTCCGATAATTCGATATACACTGGAATTGTGTTCCTGTCTGAAATGAAAGGCACATGGAAACTGGCATCTTGAGAGATGGATTTTGAGGAGCTTGTTTATTTTTAGCTTGAGGTCTCTATCTTAGCACCATATGGGTACCACGTGATAGACCCTTCCCCATTCATTATTAATTTCACATGATTTCCCACCACATTTGCTTTCTATTTTTATCTCACCTTTCTAAAAATCTTTCCATTCCATTTATTAGTTATGACCGTTTTGTGTTTTTTCAACTGTCCATTGTCTTGGTTCATTCACCTTTGTTTTATGAAAATTTTAGAGCAGCTCGTGTTTACTTGGACATTTTATCTAAAGTTTGTGCATTTGTTTTTACAACGAACTCTTGAAAAAAAAGAACATAGTTGTATACTATGTTCAATCAAAAAAGCTTGATTGAATTGTTGTCCAACTCAATTTGTTTTTTTTTTTTTTTTAATTTGCTTGCTTGCTTACCAAATTTCGCTTTAATTTAGTAACACACGATTTCAATTTGAGTTGTTTGATGTGTTTACATTTTGAACGTTAGGCGTTGGTGGCAACATCAATAAATGGGCTGATGAAATATTGAAAGCCCCCCAAAATCCAGAAAACCTTACGGCTGCTATCTCATTAAATACGAGAGAGAGAGAGAGAGAGAGAGAGAGAGAGAGAGAGAGAGAGAGAGAGAGAGAGAGAGTTGTGCCATGAAATTAAAAGATCTCAACCGCCCTTTCTTTATTACTCTGCGCTTTCTTCATTGGTGTGTCACTCACTCCTGCTGCTGCTGCTGCTGCTGCTGCATAGAAGTAGTCGCAGTAATCCTTCAACACTTTGATTTCCACATATTTTGCTTGATCACTTCCCCTTCTTCTAACATCCCATTCTGGTTTTCTCCAACCAATTATGGTTGATTGGGACGCCTAAAACTACTCCCAATCTTTTCTTATTCCTTTATAAATACCCAATTTTTATTAATGACATTCATTATTGTTAGTTGTTACTGCTCCTACTATTTGGTTGGTGGTTGAGTGTCCGTCTCTCTCTCTCTCATACACACACACACGCACACACTTAGAAGTAAAATTTGGAAAAGTCGCCATATTAAACAAATAAACAATAAGCCTTTAGGTATATGGTCTATTTAAGTTAAAAATTCTTTGATAATTGATCATCAAAAAGAAAATAATTGCAATTCTAAACTAAATATCTTAAAACCGAACTGATCTCTCACATAATTAGTAGGGTGAAACTTTGATAATTGATCATCAAAAAGAAAATAATTGCAATTCTAAACTAAATATTTTAAAAAACAAGAAACTATTATTCTATAGCTCCATCTGATTAGATATCAAGTAAAAATAAATAAAATGATTAGATACGATTTGTCTAAATTTTAAAATTACAATAAACTTTGAAGATTCTTCAGTCTCTGGACCTCTTTCACATGGTAATGGAAAGGCCCAGATTGCGTAAAAGAATTCTCCATTATAAAAAAAGGCAAATATATCTATATATATATATATATATATATATGGGCAATTTGCTCAATTAAAACTCCATTCCAGAAAAAAATTATAATTTAGTTTGTGATTGACATTAATAAACTCAAATCCAGCATATATTTAATTCCAAAAACAACACGTAGCAATTATAGAGTTAGGCATACAATAATACGAACCCTCTTAAGTGGTCCTACAAAAACTAATGAAATTAAAATGTTGGCGCCACTTCTACCATTTCATATTACATTAATAATGTGTACGATTTGTCCTCTTGGGATGGCCTAGTGGTGGAGTGGTGTTTCTTGAGGCTAAAGGTCTCACCACTAGGCTCACACCTGGCTTGCCAAGTGTGGTTTACCTCCCCTGTGTAGATTTGCAGGCTATTACACAGGGGGTGGGGTTTACCCAGTGCGCACCACTTACCTCCCCTGTGTAGATTTGCAGGCTATTACACAGGGGGCGGGGTTTACCCAGTGCGCACCACGGTAGCGGCTGCGGGTTACCCTCGACATCCAAAAAAAAAAAAATATTGTGTACGATTTTTATGATAGTGACCTTGTAGAGATAAAAAAATTTGAATAATTATTTTTCGCCCTTAACGTTCATAAATAAATTAAAACAAAAAAACAATAGCAGAGTAAGTGAAAAACATTTCACATAGGGACACGAATCAAATCGACTAGAACACTGAGCTTCTCATACGTATTTAAATTTAGGGTAATTGCATTTAAAATTTAGGCATTTGATCAAATTTTGAAGGGACAAAAAAAGGTAAAAATCACAATGTTTGCAACTATACCGCAATTTGAGTCATTACTCATAAGACATAATTTCAATCATAAAATGTTGGCAATTGTAACGATAAACAAATGTTGAACAACACCAAATTTAGGACAATATAGTTGTTAGAAGTCTCAGATAACGCTCGACGACTAGAATTGAAAATTAAAACTTCCTTGTTGATATTACAAATTTTGAAATGTGGGTTTGCAAAATTTAATCAAAGGTGATAATTTAAATGTAATTTTGCTATATAAAAAAGGAATCTAAATGTAATTAATCCATAATTTATCATGCAAACTTTAGAACAATATATTATTATCGACTGTGGCAGATTAAGAGGAAATTTTTAAAGGGGGTGACTCACTATATTATATATATACACACATCACAACTGTAGGTAGGATGCCGAAACCAATCGATGACGAAAAAGTACAGAGAAAAAGGGTGGGGTGGGGGGCCTAACCCCCCTTGGATTCGTTAGTGAGTATCAATTTGGATATCAATTATTCCCTCTGTCCAATTATATATAGTTCATATTTTTATTTTGAGGTATCCCAATTATATATTCTAATAACTATAAATAGTATTAATTTTCAGAGTAATGTACAAAATACGCCCTTGTTAGGTTTTGAAAATTAAAAAAAAAAACGAGTAAATCTCACTTTTGGTCCCATTAGAATAGGGTCAAAACACTTTTAGTCTCAAAAGTTTCTTTTTTGGTCCCAAATGATATTTTTTCGATAATTTTGGTCCCATAAGATATTTTTTCGACAATTTTAGTCCCATAAGATAGTTTACGACAATTTTAGTTCGAAACTAACAGAGAAAGTGAACTACAGTTAAAGCCAAGGTCAAAACGCATGAAATGATGGTTTCGTTGGACATTTCTTTTGTATCTATTGATATATGGTTCAATATTATGTTGAAAATACTTTGTACTTTTTTTGTTGGTATTTATTTTGATATTGTTGATGTGTTTGAGGATGCCATTTTTTAATCTTGATTTTAAAGGCCGTTAATTTTCTCTGTTAGTTTGGGATGAAAATTATTAGAACAATATCTTATGGGACTAAAATTGTCGGAAAAATATCTTATGGGACCAAACTTGTCGAAAAAATATCATTTGAGACCAAAAAAGTAACTTTTGGGACTAAAAGTGTTTTGACCTTATTCTAATGGGACCAAAAGTGAAATTTACTCTTAAAAAACCTAACCACTTAACTTTTTAATTATTCATAACTCTTAAATAAGAGTAATATTGGAAGTTTAACATTATTATCTTGTTTTCATAAATATTTTTAATCTATGTGCGAAGAAAAATGGACTATATAATTAGGACGGAAGAAATAATTAAAAATATAGTATAATATATTATGAGAAGCAGCAAAACTATATGTAAGTGATAATATGCCACCATGCAAAAATAATACTTCTAATTAAGTAATAATAATGTATTAACGTTGATGACAATGAGAACGACACCAACGAGATGGAAATCTTGCTAAATTATTTGTGGGTCCTCGATTATTGGTATACATGAGAACTGATCAAATATAGAATATGATTATACTTTAACTGTATCAAATTGAATTTAAACAATTTTTTTGTGCAAACACTAGCTCCCAAATTTATTATCGTATACTATAATTTAAATTGAGATGAATAAGGACTTTCGCGTAACATCTTACTTAATAAATATATGAAAACATATAATTGTTTTGTTAAAAAAAAAAAAACTTATAATTCCACAAACAAAAAGAAAATGAAACATATAACACAGGTTGAAATTATTTAAATAATATAGACCCCACTATCAGTCTCTCACCAGTCACCACATCTTAAAATCTCCCCTTGATTTAACTCTCTCTCTCTCTCTCTTGAAGCTTTTAATGCTCTCTCCAAATATCATACCAACAAAATCAGAGAAAGTTAGATTATTACACCACAATTTCAATTCCTCTCAATTTCCAACCAAATGGGCAAGAAAATGAAATTTCCATCTCTGTTCAAAGCCACCGATAGCACCACCACCACCACCACTACCTCGGCCGCGGCGTCGCCTTGGCCATGGCCGGCCTGCGTCAACAACCCCAAAACTCTCTCTTTCCGCGCCAACGCCAATACCAACATCTACAAAACGATGAACTCCGCCTATCTCGACGACAAAGCCACCGCCGAATTCGCCGAAACCCCCGACTCATTCTTCAGCATCCGCCGCGGCGAAGAGAGCTTCTCCTCCGCATCGGAAATCCACGAGGAGAGCGCCGTGATTGGAGGCCTGAGGTCCGATCGCCTCTTCTTCGAGCCAGGCGAGACAAGCTCCATCCTCGAAGAAGCGAAGGCGCAGGCCTTTCCCTACAGCGAGAGCGTCAAAATCATGGCGATGGATTCCAACGATCCGTTCCTCGATTTCAGAGAGTCGATGGCGGAGATGGTGGAGGCGCACGGTCTCAAGAGCTGGGAATGCCTCGAGGAACTGCTGACGTGTTACCTCAGAGTGAACGGAAAGAGCAATCACGGCTACATCGTCGGAGCGTTTGTCGACATGCTCATTCACATCGCCCTCACTTCGGCTTCCGCCATTGATGAGCATTGCTCGTCGTCTTCCACGACGACGCAGTACTCTTTCACGTCGCCGCTCTCGTTTTCGTCTTCTAGCACGTATTCGTCGACGAGTCCGTGTTTATCTTTGCCGGAAAACGAAGATGAAATCGCCGTCGAGAAGAGCGCCAGCAGTTGCTCGCAAGGTGCTTGATGGTTTTCCGATGAGAATGTAGTCGGAAGGAATGTATACTCAGACCTCAGACCTCAGACCTCAGTAGTAGCAGTAGAGTATTAGATGATTAATTTTAGAGAGAGAGAGAGAGAGAGAGAGTTACAAATCCTTGATTTTCTTTTAGGTTTTGTTAACACGTGTAAAGATATTACACGATTGAATTTAATGTAATAGTATTAATTTTTGAAGATTATATTAACTTAACTGATCGATCTCCAGAAATCGGAGATGAAAATGAAATTTTCCTGTGTATATTTTGAAATGAGTCGTATTTATTATTGAGAGAGTACGTATTTGAATCAAACTTAATTATACTTGGTGAAAAGCTTTGCTTCAACGGCACAATTCTGCTGCTAAACGCCTTGCTGAATCCCATGTGATAATGTTACTTTATTATATTTATTAATATTTTTAGGAAACTGTTACTTTAATTTACAATTTGCGATCGAGTTGAAATAATTAATATTCTACCATACAACTAATTAATTAACACTAAAAAATCAGCGAGAATATCTGAAGATGATACACAATAGCTAGCTAGGGTTGATGCTTTTTATATATATTTGGATACATACATATGGACGATGATTGAAGGAGCAAATTGAGTAAAAACTCCAAAAAACATGATCTTAATTCATAAGAATGAAATTCACCATGAAATTCAAAATTGGAAAGTAACTATCATTTGAAAGCAACAATTCCCATGAAATTGAGGTGGTCCTCTCTGCAAAATTGAGATTGTATCTCTGCACTGCTGCACCATTATCATGAACCAGAATTTGAGACACCAAAAATTATTGAAAACAACAACTAAAAATTAAATTGATTCATAAGTATTTATCCCCATATGTTCACTGGATCAAGAACTGCCCTGCATTATTAATCTTTCCTTTGTTTTACATTTTGATTTGTTTTCTTTTCCGTCCGTTCTATTTTTATTTATTTTTTTGGAAAATCCGACCGTGCCCGAGGAGGCACTGTCCACATGCCTCATCTTTTCTTATGCATCACATATGCAAGAAGTTCGCATAACGAACCAATGCATGATGATGGAGACATGTGGATAGTGCCTCCTCAGACAAGGTTGATTTTTCCTTTACAATTCACACACACACACTTAACATGAAACCTTAAAATCCGATTACTAGGCAGGCAGGATACTTGCTCTCCTATATATGTGTGTATGTGTTTGTGTTTGTATTTATGTTTGTTCAATTTAAAAGAGAAAAATAATGGTTTTGAAGGTGAGTTTGTTTGGTAGGTATCTTATCCTTTTCTTTCGTCACTGGGCAACGCAATTTGAGTTTTTTTTCCTTCCCTTTCTGTCTTTTAATTAGCTAATAGTTGGAGAAAAATACAAAAAAAAAAAAAAAAAAAAATTGAAAATATTCTCAAGGATTGGGAGAGAATGTAACCGGAGTTGCATCGAATTCTGGTGGTCCTTATTGTTCGCTAGTGAAATATTACAAAACATTTCATTTTTTTGATACAATAAAATTGTAGGAAAACTTTCTACGAGTGGATATAATTGGAGGCGCACACGCATTTAACATGTACAACACTAATATTACTGTAATACATGCTCATATGATATACAAAATACTGATTATATATGTTTTTTAAAATAACGGGTTTTTGTTTTTATATTAAAAGAAGGCATTTTTTTTTCATGACAGATCACTTATTGCATTTTCTGTGACATTTTCTGTTCCAAGCCTTTGATTTTTTTTTAAATATTTTTAAATTTTTTAATTTATTATGATTTTATTTAATTAAAATTTTTTATTTAGGGTTCATCAATCTCCAATTAGGGTATATAATTTAAAAAAATAAAATAAAATAAAATAAAATCTAGTTATGGAATACCAAGTGGAACATGAATGCCAACAGATGATCTGATCAGATTTTGTATGGGAGAACAGAAAAAAAAAAAAAAAAAAAGATGACATTGTTAAGTGTTAACTGCTAATTACGTGAAAATAAATTACTTAAAAGGCTCAAAATGCATGTTTTATCATTACCATGTGCCCTCCCAGGCTCCCATATTACACGATTTACATCTTCTATGACATATTTTAATTATTTTTCAATTTTTATAGTATACCCTAATTGAGGAAGGATAAATTTTTGTAATTTTTTTTTAAATTAAATTAAATCATAATAAAATGAAAAATAAATTAAATAATCTTAGATAAAAAGTTGGTACAGGGGATGTAATAGAGGATGACATGGAGGGATGTGTATATAATTAATGCATGGGGTGGGGTGTAACTCAATTAATATGCTTAATTAGCTTAGGTATTGAGGAGATTCGATATCGTGATCTTTGATCTCCAAACAATCTCACTTCACCACTAGATCATTCCCCCGAAACTAGACTCGTAAATTTTATAACCCAAAGATTAAGAGACTGAATTCGCAATTTGAAATCCAGCATGTCATATTGAGTGGCAATTTATCTCTTCAATTCACAGGATCATTTTATTAATTATATATCGTATAAAAATATATGAGTACAAAAAAAAAAGCACAAACGAATAACTACAAAAATATTTTCTCATTACAAAATAAAAGAATATTAATAATTCCAACGATTTTATCGAATTTGTCTCTTTCCTTAAATATTGTAGTACTAATCGATCGAGCGGCCGGTCGCTTGAGCTGTATTTTAGCTTTTATGATCACTTCTATATATATGAGTTGAACCCGACAACACTCTTTGATCATCATCTACGTACATCTAATTAAAAAAATTCATAAGCACAAACAATAAAATAACAAAATTAATTATATAAAGTTTGTATGATCGAAAAAAAAAAGTTTGTGTGATCGAAGAAGTATAAAATTAAAATGCAACACACACACACACACACATACGTATATATATAATTATAGTTGTGGATCGAAGTCCAAGGATTCTATATCGTAATATTACAACATGAATTAACCTAAATTAGAGCAGCAATTTCATGGAAACATACCAGCACGAAATGCTCCACGTTTTGTGCTGCTTCTCCCATAAATCGAGCGATCCAAGCACTTAAATAAATCGACTATAATCACTTATTTTATTAGTGAAGAATCATCATAATATTAATAATCAAATTTCAAATTTAATTTGGCATATTGTGAAGTAAGCAGGCAGTAGGCATCAATCTCAGAGCTTGAGATTCTTGTCTGAGCGCCGAACCTTCTAAACCCTTGCGCTTCTGCAGCACTTGTAATAAAAATAAATAAACCTAGTTGAATTCTATATATATTTTTTTATTAAATATGTTAAAAGTTACAGCAAATATTTATGAATCCCATATCATTTAATAAAGTTTTTTGAGTCATGAATTAATTAATTATGTAACAGTCAGTCAAAGTATGGTTCCAGCAGAGAGTTCAATTCATCATGGAGTTGTTCTTTCTCCCTCCCTCTATATATATCTTGAATTTATTGTTTTTTGAATTCTTGTCGAAGATTATATATGATATTTCAAATTCTACAGATCTCCACAACGTATCATTTTTCAATTTCTCCACTGTTCACGATCTAAAAATTAATTTTGTAGTTAAAATGTGCGTGTGTGTGTATTTTGAGATATCATCCAGGAATGCCGAAAATTTTCGTGTTGTGCCGTGTTTCTTTTCAATATGTTCAACACAAATGGATTAATTACACGGCAATCTGATAACAACTCAATAATCTATCAATCCGATAAAACTTGATAACATCCTCACACCATAACAACTAGATAACCAGTAATTACACGAAATATTTTTGTATCGTGTTCTTTTCTATACATATTATTTATTTATTATTAATATTTTTCTTTGTTAATATTTTTTTTTATAATTTAAACATATTTATGTAACGGATAGTTTTTATAAATTATTTTTGTATCATCATGTTCGTGTCTATACATAATTATTGGTGTCCTGTAATATAATTGTGTTTGATTTTATGTTATTGTGCATGCACGAAACACGATATGATTACACGAATTGTCATGTATAATGAGTGCTATGTCAAATTTGGATATTATGTTTAATAAATAATAATATGGTTTCTATTTAAAATGATGGTTAAAATTCCCTAAAAAAAATAAGAAAAAAAAGAAGATAATTGAAATTAGGAACGTAGTTTGTTTAATAATCCACGTTAAGATAATCTTTTTTCATTTAAAAAAAAAAAGTAACCCTTTAACTTTAAGAGCTGCTGAGTTAGAGACGGGTGTATAACTTTCAACTCTCCCAATAAAGTCTTGAAATTAATTTTCCTAATTTAAAATATTGCACCCATATATATATGAATGATTGTAAAAATAAATGAGCAAAGCACATTGAAAATTTCAAGTTGATTTCAGACAAGACAGGGGAATCCCTATGAATTATGAAACTTGAATGCGCAGGCCCTAACTTGTCATTTCATTTCATTGAGGAAAGTAATTTTCTTACACTCTTTTTCATTAATTAAGCTTTGCTTGGCTCATTTTGAGTAATGACCATTTAATGAAATTATCATTTCCAAGAAAAGCAGTAATTATTTCTTTTTGTTTTTCCTGAAAATGATGACAAATAGTGTACAACTGTGGGTGTAGAGTGTGGACGTGTGGTGAAGTTGGTCTTTCATATTGCCAGAGCATTTATCCCCGTCCCAGACTAAAATCCTATCAAATGTCCTTTTTACCCCCACACTTTCCCATCTCTCTCTCTCTCTCTCTCTCTCATTAGTAAATTGTGTTAATAATAATCTAGTGTGGTTTTACATGTCTTTCATGAGACTTATCACTTAGTGTAGTCTATTCAAATGTTTTATATGATCAGTCTATTTACACTTTAAAAAAAAAAGTATTAGTGTCATTTAGTAGCACTAAGTTTATTTTGGCGATTTATGTTCAACGAAGTGTTCGAGAATATGTTCCTAAAGTAATGTATTGATTCCGATGTGCAAAGTAAAGAACAGTTGGTGAACTATTTCCTCTGATGTTTTAGGAGCATCACCGAACATTTTATATATGGCAATTTCCTTGCGGAAGAAGATCCGGTTGTGATATGTTTTGAAAGCAAGGAACGATGGTTTTAACTGCTTTATAGAGTAGATGCAGAGCTAATTTAAACACTCAACAACATGGAAAGAATCACAAACATTAATTGGTGATCAAGTCAACAAGAAGAGTGAAAGTATAAGAAGACCGATTCCTTTGAAGATCGGTGGTTCTCCCCCATTAATTGATTCTATGTTCAGGATCTACACTTTGGAATGCTTGCATATTGTCATTTCATGGAGCCACTTCATCCAAAAGAATCCTACCTCTAAACCCGAGCCCCATTACAACCCTTGGAAAAAGACCTTTTGATTCATGTTTGATCTTACTTGTTGGTGATTTAAGTGACATATGGGCAAGTCTATGCTGAGAGTAACGAATCATGAACTGTGTGAAATCCCATATATCCCTATTTTTTTAGAGATCTATAGTGAACCCTGGTGAGGCTGGATCAATATGCACACTTTTGACTTGAATGAGAAGCATTGGTATACTCTTTGACACAGAACATGTTGGTGGTTGTGGTTGGATAAGTCATGGTTTCTACTCCAATTACTTTTCAGTTCAAGGCAGCTTGTACCTTCTGAGTTTTGCTTTTGGAGTTTGTGTTTCTTTTTGTGTACTTGGATATGCTCGAGGATGAGCGTTGTCTAAGTGTGGGGGGATTTGATCGGGCCGTTTCTACTTAATATTTTGGGCCAATTTGATGTGATTTAATTATGTTGATTGCCGTATAATGATGTCGTTTTTGGGAGTATGTTGTGCCTTGAGAGTTTTGCAGGTAATTAACACAAAGTTAGAGAACATGGCATGCTTTTGGTGAGAGAACATGTTGTGTAAGGAAAGCTGAAACTGGAAGCTCGGAAAGCCATGCCGTGTGGGCATACTACAGAAAGGCTGGGCTGAGAACTCAGAAACCGGGCTTGAGCGCGCGTTTTTGGGCTTATATGCGGAATTTACTTAGGCCTATGACCTGGATGCGTGCGAGAGGATTTCCACCGCCTCTAAGAGTCCATTTTTTACCAATTACCTAGTTGAGATAGATTAGGATCTTATTTTCCATGTTGGATACTATTTTAATTAAGGATATTATATATAGATTAGGACTTATCATTATGGGGAGACTTTTCGATAATTCAAGATTCACGCAAGAACAAAAACGTGAGAAACGTGCTAGAGCAGAATTATTATTTCATCTTCTTCGTTATTTTATGGTATTCGTTTCTTTAATATTTTTGCGATTCAATTATAATATGTGTTCGAGCTAAGTTCTTCTTATTCCGGTAACAACTAACGAAGCCCTAGCCTAGCTAAACTGTGAGATTTAATTGCTCTTTTATTGTTTAATTAATTGCATGCACTTGTTATTCTTGGTATTTTGAGTCGTTAATTGTTTCAATATTACTAGGTAGTTGCAAATATTTGGTAATTCGGAATTAATTAGTAGTCAATTAAACCGGCCATCCGTAATTGTGGTTTAAGTTTAATTAGTGACGAAACGGTTCTTCAGAACCAGGGGGATAACAACCTTAATTCAACGGTCCTGTGTCAGAGTCTATTAATTATGAATCGTGTTTCTCTAGAACTTAAGGCTGTCGGCTCATTAGACCTATATAGTGTCTCTTACAGTTGTCAGTTGATTAGGAAAATAATTGGTGAAGTGTCTTCCTGATTATCCAGAAACTAAGGAGAAATTAGGCTGCGTCAGTAAGTGTCTTCGGTAGCTATAACTGATTTGCATGTGTTAATTGAATTAATTCTTGCATCGAGGATCGGTTTAGATAAGCTAGGGTGGAGTTAATTGGAATCCGGAATACTTATTCACATATTTTAAATTCGTTCATTCTGTTCAATTGTGCATTTTTCTATTTATTTATTAATTTCGTTGTTTTACTATAATCACAAATCCCCCCCCCCCTTGAAAGTTTGGTTCTACAGATTGGAAATTTAGAGTAATTCTCGCCGGTCCTTTGGGAAACGATCTCGCTCATCGCTGTACTATACAGTAAGGGCATACCGACTGCTGTCGGGATATTTATTTTTGGTGTAAAATGACACACCATATTGAGTGTTTTTGAGTGAAACACGTAAGAGATTTTTTTATCCGTTTTATACATAATCTTGGGAGAGATTATAAGTTGAAGTCGTGGGTAGCTAGAGGGAGTCTAGTGTCACGGTTGTGAGGGGATCTCACAGCTTTCGTTCATCAAAGAGTTCGTGTTGTAAGAAAGGGCGGCGTAAGGAGAGAATCATGTATGTGTAAGATCCTGAATAGTCTTCACGAAGGAGTAGTGGACGAATCTTCAAGTTTAGGCGAAGTCCCCCCAGAGTAGGTTGATTACCGAATTAGGTTATTAATCTCGTACGTACTTTTACTGCTTTTATTTACTTGTTCATGATTCTGCTCCTGCCACTCTCAAGAACACTTGTATGGAGTAGTGATAAACACATAATAGTTCGGATTATAGTTTTTCAATTGGTACCAGAGCGGGTCACCAGTTTCACGGATGCCTAGTAGTTGCTAGCGGAGCCCATTATGCTGTCATTTCGTTACTAGGCCCCACCTTCGTGGGTCTGGGATGTTAGAAATGGTATTAGAGATGACCCCGGGTGCGCTCGATCGGGCCCTTGAGCCAGTCCAGATGTGCTTAAACCAGACCCCGGGGACGGTCCTACAGAGGAAAGAACACGATGAGGACGTCGTGTCTCCAACGGGGAAAGAATGTGGCATCCCACATCAGTGGGAGAATGAAAGTATGATGAGTATGTAAGTGGGCTCAATGGACTCTCTAGCAACTTGGGTTAACCATTTTGGCAATGTAAGGATGGATGCTAAGTAGTTGCTAGCGGAGCCCGTTGTGCCGTCATTTCATTACTAGGCCCCATCCCCGTGGGCCTGAGACGTTACAATATTGCAAATGTAAGTTGTTGCACTCAACTTTTATGGATGAAGCAAATGTTGCTTGATTATGGTGTTCCATAGACCGTTCTTACCATCTTTTGTGACAACATGAGCGCTATTAACATCTCAAAGAATCCAGTGCAACACTCTAGGATGAAGCACATTGATATTCGTCATCACTTTATTCGAGAACTGGTTGAAGATGGTTCACTTGTCATTGAGTATGTTGGAATAGAAGCCCAGATTGCAGATATCTTCACCAAAGCACTAGAAAGTGGAAGGTTTGAGACACTTCAATCCTCATTGGGTTTTTGCGTTCTCTAAACTTCTCCTTTGAGAGAAGTATCTGTGTATAGTCTTGGTCAGTGATGTATGTATATAGAAAAAGAATGACCAAGTGTTTCATGGTCAACAAGTTGTGTGTGTCTTCCTATGTGCTTGACAGATGCAAGAACAGTATTAGCAGTTATTTTTTAACTACAACGGCTAGTGGGTCCTTGTTTCTCAAGCCCAGCTCGTTTTCACTTCCCGAGAATGTGCAGAATGGAGTTGACGAGGGAAGTCTTCTCTTTTTTTTGGAAAAACAATTTATTTTTCCTTGTTCGGATTTTGAGGTGATATTTTAAAGGGAACTGTTCATCCCTATGTGATTTTCTCTTACGATCCTTTCAAGATTCTGCTCCAAGAATTTGTTTCCAAGAAAATTGTGAGCAATGGCAAATAACTCCCAATCCTCCTCTAAGCCCTCGCTGTTCAAGAAGACGTGAATTGATATATTTAGGTTGTGGAATGCTCTTGGAAAACTTTCTAAGCCACTTGTGTTCTCCCAATTTATGTATGCTATTGAGAAACCCAACGATGAAGGCGTGTTTACTTCTGAGGGCGTCTTTGCTTCTATGCCTCGCGACACTATCTTGCCGATCATGACTCTCCTAGAGTCATCAGTTGCTGCTACTGTTCCCGAACCCCTTTCTCCAGTTAGGGTTTCGTTGGATCCTCTTTCGCCTTTAATGGTGGAGCTCGAATCCCTTGAAACTGCAATTGCCATTGCTATAGCCCTCATCTCTGCTTCAATTTCAGAGTTTGTCATCTCAATTGATGCAATGAAGGAAGTCTCTATGCCTGCGTCTGTCGCTGCTACAGTAACCATCCATCTTGATGCTCCAGTGGTTACCATTCAGGTTTATTTGGGTGAAGCCTCTCCTAGGGCTGTTGATGTTGTTGCCACTGCTCTCAATCAACAAAATGATGTAGGGATGGAAGAAGATGTTATTGTGGAGGAATCTATTTTCTCACCTGATGTTGTGATTATTCCGTCTCTATTGGAATAAGAAGATGTTGTTGCTATGTCGCATGGTGTGAAACGAAAGCTTCAGTTGATTGATGAATCGGAGTTGTCTCCTCCGATCTCTGTGAACCAAGAGCAATCTGATGTGCAAAAGCAGAATTCTGATAATGATGATGAAATACCGATCTCAAAGTTACGGTTCCGTGCTCGTGCCAAGGCAAGCTCTGCCAAACAAAAGTCCAAGGCAAAGAAGCCATCAGTTGCTTTGCTGCTCGCCGTGTTACTCAGAGTGTCTCTGAATGACTCCTTGGTTTAGCCTCCACCTCTTGACGGTTCTGCATGAAGAATGCAAGAGCTCTAACTCCTTCAGCCGATGATGTTGACGATGTGCCAAAGGATGTCTCTTGACAGTACTGATGTTGATCCTCTCATTTTTCGCTCTGCTTTTCATAAGAAAATTTATAAGTTGGTGGTTGGTCGTTCGCTAATTCATAATCAAAGTTTAAATTCGTCTGATGTGGCTAGGACTGGTGTTGTTGACTTGTTGCATGGTTTGTGCTTGGGTAAGTTTGTCTGTGATATGCATGTGTATGTTAAGGCTATTGTGCATGAATTTTATGATAATCTGTCTAAGACTATTCGTCATGTGAACTATAAGCATGTTCTTACCTGTTATGTACGGGGAAATTGGTTCATTTTTCCCCTACGGTGATCAATGAGTATCTGGAAAGAGAGCATTCTACTGCTCCTGAGTCTGTGCCAGACATGGATGATGTTGCTGATAAGCTAACTGGAGGTAGTCAATTGGTTTGGCCTAAGGGACGGTCCCTTTTGGCTTCTGATTTGAGTGTGAACTACTCAATACTTCACAAGATTGCTGTGAAGAACTGGATTCCCAGCAAGCATCATTCCACGGTGGGAAAAGCTTTGGGAAATTTGTTGTACAAAGTTGGAACACAAGCGATGTTCAACTTTGGTCAGCTGATTTTTGACTAAGTGTGTGCCCATGCGGAGTCTCAGCGAAGCCAGCAGCTTCTCGGCTTCCCGGGAATGATTTTCAGCATTCTCCTCTCCCAGCATGATGTTATCTCTTCGGATGATGTGTATGAGCCCAAAGAACCTCCATTTGTGATCAACCACAAGTTGTTTTCTGTGCAGCACACAAGAGATATTCCAGTTACTGATCCTCAGGACGGTGATGCTGAACTTGAGCCCGCATCTGCGCCACCCAGATCTGCTGCCAGACCATTTGTGAATGTCGTGTTATTTGAACGACACATTCTTTCACTGGAACATGAGGTCCTGTTTCTGGAGAAGACAATCCACACTGTCCGTTCACGCAAGTATGGGCTTGAATCACTATTGTTGGATCTCAAGGCTCGAGCCTTTGATTTTGCTCCACCTGAGGATACACCGGGCCCCTTCTGGTTTTTAACTTGCTAAGGTCGTCTCTATTGATCCTGGTTCTTCAGCCAGACATGCTTTTGTTATCGGTGCATGTTCTACTGCAACCCCGAAGGTTGGAGCTGCTTCTCAACCGTCTTTAGTTGTTGTGCCCCAGACTGTTCATGTTCCTGATACTACTTCTTAGTCGATTCCAACTGCTCATGTCGCTGATGTTGTTTCCCAGCCTGCTTCTACAGCTGAAGATATTGGTGTGCCTCCCGCAGCACCTTCCACCTGAGACTTATCATTTATGGCAGCCACTAAGGAGGAGAAGAAGTGTGAAGTGCGAGATGAAGTGAAGGGGAGAAGACATGAAGATGGAGTGTGAAGGAGAAGAAAGAAGAAGACCGCGAAGACAAGGGGAGTGTTCACAGCTTGCGTGAAGTTTTTGAACTGTTTGAAGTTCATGTTTTGGACATTTTGTAATGGGGGATTTATGTTTTATTACCCCATTTTTATTTGTTGGTCTGTACTTATTTTTGATAAACTAACTGAGCAGTCAAGACTGCAAGACAATAGTCAAGATTTGGTAAAACTCTCAGCGCCGTTCCAGAGGGAGTTCCAGACAGTTACATTTACATATCGCCTTTTGATATATATATATATATATATATATGTTTGATCTACGAGTTTATTCATGAGTTGTGCATATTATCAATTATTGTCTACCCTAAACGCCAAATGGGGAGATTGTTAGTGTCATTTAGCAGCACTAAGTTTGTTTTAGCGATTTATGTTCGTCGAAGTGTTCGAGGACATGTTTCTGAAGTAATGTGTTGATTTCGTTGTGCAAAGTAAAGAACATTTGGTGAACTATTCCCTCTGATGTTCCAGGAGCGTCCTTGAACAGTTTATATGTGGCAGTTTCCTTGTGGAAGAAGATCCGGTTGGGATCTGTTTTGGAAGCAATTAAGGAGCGAAGGTTTTAACTGCTTTATGGAGTAGATGCAGAGCTGATTTAGACCCTCAATAGCATGGAAGACATATACACCAATATGGAAAGAATCACAAACCCTAATTCACTTTCCTAGTTGATGAAGATTGGTGATCATCAACAAGAAGAGTGAAAGTATAAAAAGACCGATTCATTTGAAGATCGGTGGTTCGTCCCCATTAATTAATTCTATGAGTTTAGTATTTGAGAGTCGTTTGTGATTATTGTAATAGCTAGAAGTTGTTCCTTAAATTGTTCAACGTGGTAGTCTAGCATTGAGTGTTTTTGAGTGAAACACGTGAGAGATTTTTTATCCGTTTTATACGTAATATCGGGAGAGATTATAAGTTGAAATCGTGGGTAGCTTGAGGGAGTCTAGTGTCACGGTTGTGAGGGGATCTCACATCTTTCGTTCATCAAATAGTTCGTGTTGTAAGAAAGGGCGGCATAAGGAGGGAGTCTTGTATGTGTAAGATCTTGAATAATCTTCACGATTGAGTAGTGGACGAATTTTCAAGTTTGGACGAAGTCCTTGAAAGTAGGTTGGTTAACCGAACTGTATTATCAAGAACATTTGCATGCAGTAACAATAAACACATAATAGCACGAATTATAGTTTTTGAGAAAGAAATATTTTCATGTGTCCAAGCAAATATTATTGAATGGAGTGATTATACCGGGCCAAGTCTAAATGTGATAAAAAAGAAAAAAGAAAGAGGGAATATCATATATGAATCGGACTTAATAATTATTATATTTTGTTAAAATTAGATTAACTATAACACAAACACGTGGTAGTTTTTTTTAGTTGTTATCACTAATAATTGGATTGTGACTTGCAATATGTAAAAACTAGTGAAATGCCGATTTTATCCCTTTTTTTTCCTTTCTAATTTGCCACAGATAGTCAGATACTTTAACTTTCTATTTTTTTCTTCTAGTCCTTGCACAATAATTATGAGAAAAAATGAAAAATAAAGAGCAAAATTTAAAAAGAAAATGAAAAGACTTTTTGTGAATTGATTTTTAAGTTATTTAATTACTCATAATTGCTCACCTACGCAGCACTGAATACTTTAATATTCTGACAGATGTGGTAATATTACAAGGGGTAAATTAGTGCCCCGTTCAAATTTATAGTCCAAAATTCAATATTTGTGGATAACGATATATGCTTTTAATTTCAGGTCATATTTGAGTGGTGGAACAATGACTAAATTTTGCCCATTGGTATATAGGAATGCAGTAACGTTTATTTGAATGCTCTCATTCAAGTCACCCAAGGATTACATTAATTGTTATTTATAGTCTTGAATATTTGTTATTTCGACAAATTAAAACATATAGTTAATTATGGAATTAAAAAAAAAATTATATGAGTGGACCCATTTTTATATCTCAAACTTTCAAAGAGTTGCTCTGGCAGGGAAACAGCGGCTTTGGCATTGCAATTAATTTTTATCCAAGCAATAAATGCAAGCTTAAAAATGGGCCGAGGCCCAGTGCCATAATTAATTTCAAAATCAAAATAATTCAATACTGCATTCATCAATTAATGTCCCATTCAAACTTGGGACTAAAATAATGAAAGGGTTGGATTTTAATGTGGATGACCTCCTTATCATTTATTTAAGATATTGTTGAAGGGACAAATTTTTAAAGACTGAAAATCTGAATCTATATGTCAATAATATTAAAAAGAGACACTACATATAATATAAATTTCCGCCTAACATTTTGTGTTGTAAAATATATTAAATATTAAATATATTACTTGAAGTAAATCTTTGATATATTCACTCAATTTCTAAACACCAATTCTTCTTTGCACTAGGTGCACATTAAACGGTCAACGCGGGTTGATCCGGTCTATCCATAAAAAAAAGGTCAGAACATATGATACTTTTTAATGATACAAGTGATATTTTTTGAATTTTGAGTGAAATTTTTTAGTGTTATGATTGATATTGATTTTGACATATTTTTTTTTTTACCGACACTTTTTAAAGATACATGTGATACTTTTGGGCTTTTTAAGTGATATTTTTTATTACGGTTGATACTAATTTTAACTTCTTCTTTTCTTGTGGATTGACAGGTCAACACGCATTGACTCCGTGTGGATCATCTAATGGGCACCAAGTACGTACAAGACCACTCAATTTTTAAATTATTTGATTTCCAAAACAACATTTTTAAATACTACTACTATTTAGTTTACAACTTGATTCCATAAAAAAAAAAAAAAACACTAACAATTGTGTTCACGTCAAATATTTCTTGCTTAATTAATCATATCAATTATTATATATCATTAGTTTATACTTAAAATTAATATTTCGACAACATATCATACATCAAGCGAGGTTTAAAATAATCTATTATAAATTCGCGATCATGTTTTTTTTTTCATTATATAATGATTCATAAACAAAGTTCATATTATAGTTAGCAAACTATGGAGACGGTGTCTCATTTAATTTTGATGATTTCGTGATAATTGTGTAGTCCGATGGGTTATTAAATTGTAAGAAAACACTTGTTTTGATCGCTACACAATATTGTGGGCGCAGACACACTTAAAAGATACTAGCATAGTTATAACCTACACATAGATTAATGTAGTAGTAATTATTGAATTGCCCACGTGAGATGAGTGAACTCCAAGCAAAAAATACACTCAAAATCTTACGAAATTAAGGCATTGCGTGAACAAGTTCAGAGCTTTCGTGGCTTTAAATATAGTCACTATTTATTATTTAACACGTCACAGCTCAATTATATATTCAACAAATTAAAAACACAATTTCCTATATACTTATATTAAAATTTAAAATATTTATGTTTTTGCACTATATTAGATTACATATCCCGTGTGGATTCATTATAAACATTCTAGTTTATAATAATCACGCTTTGATGATATATGAGCCAATGTTGCAACTAATTAATTTGTAAGCAAATGAATTCCATTCTACTATATTAAATTTGGAAAATTATAACTTCTCATGGAGCTCAAATTCTCAATGTTGGAAATATATGTATTTTTGTTTCATCACTAAGGATAATTTAGTCTTTTATGTATCTCTTAAGTATGTTAGCATAGAGCTTGTGCCTCTCACTTTTTGCACTTCACTTTGTAAGCCTTCATTGATCAGTATCCCCTTTGAAATGCACTATTTCTTCTCTTTTGGATTCGTGAGTTGTCCTATGATTCTTGCTTAATTTACACTCAGATCAAATTCTTCATATACCTATATCCTTTAATTCAAATTGCAGAAAACTAAAAGGGCCTGTTTTCTTTTCAGATATTACATATAATATATTCATCTGTTTTCTATTCTGATATTACATATAATATATTCATATGTACATAATTACATGCTAGATGCATAATATAGGACTTGGTAACTTACATTGAAGATTGAACTAGGAGATAAAACACGATTGAAAATACGAGATATATATCCCTGAGGAACATGTAGAAGTCATGGTTTTAATTGATTTTTCTGGAGAGAAACTGTATGCATCACACTATTTTTGGCTTGCTCTTGAATGATGAATTTATGAGCCAAAAGAAAAAAGGGAGCTATTCCGATTTCCTATATGTTCATTAAAGAAAAAGTATTACTAGCATTTAGCCCCCTCTCCATCACATTTACGATGACAGATTTCAGAGATCTCAAGCCATCTACTATTCTCCATTTTTGTTTCTTTCATTAAATTTAACCATGATTATAGAGTTATAGTTCAGTCACTCTCTCCGTGAATCATCGGGAATCGGCTCACTATATTTTTCTCTAAATAGAATTTAATTATCGTAGTATATATACCACGTGTAATGCACTAGTTATCTCGAGACGGGCTGATAATTAAAAACATGCATAATTAACTTAGGAAACTAAAAATCTCACAACAAAGTCAGTTGTAATGACAGACGCTAGGCAGAATTGATACAGAAATTTGACTCTCATAAAATTATAATGGATTAATTAGGAAATGGCAGATGAATCCTGCACTTCCTATTATGTATACATATAATAATATATATCTGTGCTATATTGCTATAGTTTTGATGTATGGGCAGGCGAAGGCAGAAATTCAACATGAAAATCGCAATTTTTCACTGGTTTGTTTTGATCATCATGGACATGGTGTTTGACGAAGCCAGAAATATAGTCTTGATTTGGCAAATGAAAACGATACATATACATTTTAATCATGAATGTGTGTATATAATTTAGTTTGCTTTCAATAATATTTAGAATTGCATCATTGCACTAACTGACTAAGGCTTCCAACTTTGCCTGATCGGTGAAGCATTGAAATGATTAAAATGACTAAAACACACACACACACAATATATATACATATATACATATACATAGTATACCAAATCATGCAGTGTCCATAAACATTTATTATTTCTTTTCAATCCACATTCATTTCAACATGTGATTTGAATTCCAATTTATTATGTCTATGATCCGGCTAAAAAATATCTTGTGATTGTTTAAAAACTTTTCAAAAACTAATTAAAACTCATCAATGGATCGAGGAACTGGTAAGACCTTAAACTGTCCTATTACGTATAAATGAGAGATGTCTCGATTTCACTCGTAATCCACCGCTGCCCCTAAAAAAGAAGAAGAAAGTCATATCTAAATTAAACCTGAAACATTCTGATAAATTATCTTATTATTATATTTAGGAATTTTATCAATACAGTATGTATAAGGCTTGAAAGTTAGATAAACTATCAATTTGAGACATGAAAGATCAACTTATCAATTTAGAACTTGAGTGATTGAAATATCAATTTAAAACTTGGAAAAAAAAATAATGTATGTCTTTCGGTTCTTTTTTATTTTTAATAAATTATTTATTGAAATTACTACACGAATGGTCAATTTTGAAATTTAATAAAGAGTCTATTAAAAATATAAAGAAATGAAATACATAATTTTCAAGTCTTGGATTAATTGATATTGAAATAAGTGAATAATCCATATAAATTAATAGTTTTCATATATTAAATCCTCATGAACTAATAACTAAATATGTTTGGAGTGATAAATCAATAAAACTGGTATTTATCACGTGCAAAGTCTAGTAATACAAGCCCATTAAGATGTCATTGTTGATGAACAATAGAGCAAATATAATGGGGTTTGCTTGTTCCCCATGATTGAATGTTATTTGGATGTTTTTTGTTGTTGTGTTACTCTTTTTAAAGTAGTTGACATGACAATAAATTGTTACTAACTTATTTTAAGCCTCACGTCCATGATGTTCAAAATCACACAACAAACATTTAATTTCACAAAAATCAAGAAGAAAGTAAACCTTATATGGCCCCATATTTCTATAATCTCCTTCACTATTCTTTATCTCCTTTGATTAAGATAAAAAGATTTCTTGTTTGTTGTCTAGTATTTAGACAACAAGATGAGATCTCAACTGATCTAATTTGCTACGAAAGTGAGGTGATAAGAAATGAACTATCATTTCAATAAAGTAGAGTAGCACATTTGTCAACTTTTCCCTTTTTCTTTATTCTTTTTTTTTCTTTTTCTTTTTCAATTCCCTCCTCTTTCTAGTGACACTGATTTTGCAACTTAATAAATGAGAAATTTTAGAAGCCAAAATGTTGGGGAAGAAGTATGCAAACTGGGATTTATTTTATTGGTTGTAAAGTGACAGGTCAAATGAAAAGTGTTATAGTATGGTATGGGAGAGTTGGTGTACTTGTGGTCTATATTCATAATATTAAAGCATTATTAATTTATAGCATAGGCCAACACTTGTACCACTTGGGAATTTTCAACATCCATGCCCTATTCACACCACATCATTTTTTTCTTTTAATCAAAAAATCTACTTATTTGTATCATTCCTATTTGTGTACGTGTAAAAATTCAAAAGGTCGAATTTTATTATAAAATGTATAGTATTTTTGTAAATACTTAATACTACAAGTAAAAGAAATTCAATAGCAGTTATTAGATAGCTGAATAAGTTTTTTATTTTTATTTTTTAGAATAAGTTAATAAATGTACAGGGAAAAGGATCTCGCAAGGTTCTGTACTTTTTTTTTGTTCAATTGAGCCCCTGAATTTTTTTTTTTAGGGTTTATTGGGCCCCTCCGTCAAGCCTCTCTTGACGGGACCGTTAGTTCGACATAAAACGATGTTGTTTTAGGTTTTATTCGAATAAAAAAAATTCTAAATTCAATTTAAATTTCACCCGACCCATTTTAAATATATCCCGACCCGATTCTAAATAAACCCGACCCATTTAGGGTTTAAAATTGGGGAAACAATGAAAATAGGTGGATTTCCGCACCTGGACACATTTTCATTCCCGCGTGAATCAAGAACCATAGCATCTCGATCAAATCCTCTCCCGACAACCAAATTATGCCGACTCTCAGTGCCCGGATTCTGCAAATTTTTCCGACTAAATTCCCCAGATTTCGACGCATTTTTTCGCAGATTTTGAACATTAACAGGCCCAGAACCCGTCTCCTTCATGCCGTCTGAATCCGAATTAAACTCAGCAGGTAAATACTTATTAAATTCCTGCTCTGAAGTCGCTGATTCTCTTCCATCTCCTTCTTTAAATCCGCTGCACTAATAACACTAATCTCCACCTGAAGCCCCTTCAAATCTACCGCTCGCTGATCAAATCCAGCACCCACATTCAAATTATTCACCACCAATCCAGAACCTGCAACAAAACCCTCATGCAGCCCAGAAATAACAACATCACTCCCCCGCAACCCAGAATCAAGAACAGCCTCACGAATCAAACCCGACTGCCCCGACCCCTCTAAAACTTTAACTGTTTCCCCAATTTTAAACCCTAAATAGGTCGGGTTTATCTGGAATCAGGTTTGGGATATATTTAAAATGGGTCGGGTGAAATTTAAATTGAATTTAGAATTTTTTTATTCGAATAAAACCTAAAACGACGTCGTTTTATGTCGAACTAACGACCCCATCAACAGGGGCTTGACGGAGGGGTCCAATAGACCAAAAAAAAAGTTCAGGGGCTCAATTGAGCTAAAAAAGTACAGGGGCCTGTGAGGTCCCCGCCAAAAAGTTCAGGGGCCTGCGAGACCCTTTTCCCTAAATGTATAAAATGTGCCAATTTAGATCTAACGCCATCCATAATATGTGTCAATTGTGATAATTTGGATCCGAGCTAAATTAATCTTCTAATTAAAAAGTGTAATAAAATATCCTTGATTGCACTTAAATGCTACTCTCTCCGTCCCAATAGCGAGGTCCCTTGCTATTGGGCACGGAGATTAAGGAGGAGTAGATTAATGAGTAAAGTAAGTGAGATCCACTTCATTAAGAAGTGAGTAGAGTAAGTGGATATTGGAAATTGGTAAAGTAAGTGGGATCCATTCCCTAATTTTTTCCATTTTGAGTATGAGATTTTGGTATTGAGACGTCCCAAAAAGACAATATTAGGACGGAGGAAGTATTTGACTGGACATATAATTGAAATAAAATTTGTAAGATTTTATCTTCAAAAAAGATACGAACAAAAATATCAACATGTAATGTTTAAGTTATTTAACATAAAATTGCCGATCGAGCTTATAAAATATACATAATTAAAGTTATAAGATTTGAGGAATTTGATAAATTATGTGCTTAATGAGGGAGTAAATTTCGATTTTGGCCTCACAAGGCATACATTAGTCCGTTTTGGTTCCGATGCAATTATTTTTTTCCTTTTTAAAAAAATTGTCCAATTTTGGTCCATATATTTATGATTTTCGAATTTGGTCCCACAATTTTAAGGTTAAAAATTGGACCAATATTGAAAATTATTCAATTTGGGACCAAAAATTATAGCATCAGAACTAAAAACGGATTGATGCATATCATGTGGGACCAAAATTAAAATTTACTCCTCAATTAGGACATTGAATTAAGCTTACTAGTTAATGATACACGTCATAATTTTCGTATAGGCTAACATGTATACCACCCTTGTCCAACTGCCACACCCGTGTAAATGAGTTGAGCGGAGCTCGAACATAATAGGTTCAAACTTGTTTGAAATGATATCGAACTTTAAAATTTGTATTTAAGTTTGTTTGATTATCTATCGAGTCGAGAATTAATCGAGTCGAACACGAGTTGAGCTCGAGTTCGAGCCGAGCTTTATATCCTATCAAACACAAAATTATGTTAAGCTTGTTTGATATGCTTATCGAATCGAGTTCAAATGAGTTTTTAGCAAACGAACACGAATCATGTATCGAGCTATTTGATTTAATTTTCACCCCTAATTAAACTGTCACTTCCAGCAATTTACCTTGTCTAAAAAGCTTTAAAAACAAGACAATAGACATCACACATCAAAATTAAAATATATATTTGTTCTGATACAGAAATAAATGCATATAATGTTCTTTTTTTTTTAAGTTGGAGAAATGAGAAGCATAAGATCTCGAATTTGAAATGTTTCCTTTTATACATGATCTCCATGACAATTGAACGTGCCCAAGGGACACCAAGCAATAATTAATACGCATCTTTTATTTCTTTATCGGTTTCTCTAATCAGCCGTCAAATTATTCACAAATTAAAATTAGTCACAGGATATCTCAAATCTAGGTGTAGATTTTTACATTAAAAAATCTTATCTTGTTTTCCATGAAATCAAAACAGGAAAAGGATCCAATTTCTGTCGAATAGATTGATAGATGACAAATGGCTCAATTATTACCATGACTAAGTCGAGGACATTAATTACTTATTTTCAATTATCTTTCTAATCTCTAATTAAACCAACTGCTTGCCAAAATCAAACTGCCTACCTAATTCCTATAAGCTTTATTTCGTTTCAGTAATCCCGATCACACGTCTATATAAATTAAGGTGTGTGATACTATAAAAACTCGGAAAATTCTAAGGTGGATTGCCTGTAATGCATCCATCATTTTTGGAGTTGATAAGTGTCTCTGTCCCATCGAAATGGGGCTATTTGCAGTCCTATTTTTTTTTGTCCAAAAACAGAAGTTTCGGTCAAAAGTTTCGGCCGGTCGAAAAAATCTATTGAGACATTTCAACTAATATATTGTGACACTTAAATTATCTATTGTGACATTTAATTACGTATTGTGATAGTATGAAATCAAAATTATTTTATCGGCCGACCGATAAAAATTAGAAATAACAATAAGTGGTTGTAAATAACAAAGGCATCGCATCCCCTCCACCTGATAAAAATTGAAAATAACAATAAATGATTGTAAATAACAAAGGCATCGCCTCCACCTTAGAATTTACCAGAGACTCTAGGTTTTACTTTCATTTAACTTTTAATATACAAAATTAATCCCACTTGATCCACCAATTTTGAATGATGGAAAATTCATTGGATATCTAATTAAAGACTCGGTGGTATTTTAAATTACTTGAATATTTGGGTTATTGGTCATATCATTATTGGAGGAGCGATAAAAAATTACTACTTAGGATTAGGAACTTGATTTCAACATTATAAATTGACCAAATTATTTTTGAAATTGGTGAGCAATTGTGATGGGGTTATTTTAGTAACAAAATATTCTATATGCTTCAAAATACACGATGTCAGTGCAATCGAGATGCACTAGTTTATTGTCATTCATTTTGGCAAATTATATGTTGTGCTAATCGTGATCTTTGCAGAGTACCAAGTCACGACATTTATCCGCTATGCTGTTCGAGGAACATTTGAACCAAGAGTGTCAAACTTAGAGAGAATGTTATTTCTCATTTTAATCCTGAAGATATCCCCGGTTGATGTTTATAGCAATTTTCTTCTAGGAAACGTACGTTGTGCTTCATATTCCTTAGGAATCAAGCTAGGTTTTTGACTGCGGCATTTAAGGGATTTACTTTGAAGATTTACGCAAATCATCAAAGAAACACTCTTGCTCAAAAAATGCAACAAATCCTATCAATATGAAATCGGGCTTCATAAGGAAAAAGCTCAAAGAAGGAATATGGTTCGAGCTTCTATATAAAGACCATTCGATTGCTACTGAATGATGTGCTTGCTGAATATTATTTACAATTTCTAAGTGTCTTGAGGTGTAATATTTGATAGGATTTTATTGTGTTTACTAGTGTTGTTCCTCATCGGTTCAACATAAAGTTCTCGTAGTTTAGTTTGTCTATTACAAACACTTTGGATACGTGGCTGATTTGCTGAAGTTTGTGACCTCGTGGAGGTTGCAAGAGAGACCAAATGTGGCGCTTGGGACTTAGGTGGCTCTTACATTTTCAGTCCATTGAAGAAAATGTGGTGTTCGAAAAGATGTTCTAGTAGATGGTCATATTATGTAAGTCCTTAGTCAAAACTAAATTGAGTTAACATACTATGTGTTATTTATGTTCTCATTTTCTGCAAATATCATATAATTGACTATATATCATAAAGTACCACACGGTATAACCAATGCCCGGGTTGCGTTTTCTCACATGAAATGTGTTAAATGTACGACGTCTATAACATACATCCATAATCTGATAATCAAACATAGTAAAGTGAGTGATTGATATATTAATTAATTTAGTTTGAATCCCAGTATTTCATATATATTCGTCGTCATCAGACATTCAATTTATCTAGCTAGTTTAATCATAAAGTTAAAAGTAAAGAACGAGTTTGCGCAGGTTACAAAAACTGGCACATATACTATATATAATGATTTACGTAGATATGCTTAGTCGTCGAGATATTTTTCTCAGTAGTACGTATACTCCAACTTCATGAAGTGTGGGGAAATTTAATTCAGACAAATTCTTGATTCTCCTAACAATATGTTGTATGTTATAGTTTAGATGACGGCCCACATAAAATGATACCACATCCAACTTATACACCTTCTACATAAAAATAAAAATAAAAATAAAAATAAAAAATTGAAGCATCAAGTACTAAAATGGAGACCGCTAGTCCCCTCTTGTAAGAACTTTGCTTTTGAATAAGAATAATATATTAACTTTAATCTTAACAAAAATGTGACTTTACACTTGTTTCTAAGAGCAACTCCAATGGCTACTTCAAATCTCTATTTTAGAGCAAAAAGTGGAAAAAACAAAGTCCAATAGCTGCTCTATTTGAAGCTGTAAAATACAGATACAGCTCTCTTGCTCTATTAATGGAGCAACACTGTAGCGGCTGTATTACTGTTCATTTTCCCCTTTTTTTTTTTTTTTTTTTAAATGTATGTAATATGTTTGGTTGGGAAGAATCTATTAAATTAATATATGATTTATATTAATTTATATGATTTAATATATATAAAAAATCAGTTATGTTTGTATTTTTGTTTCACGTTTTTTTTTGTTAATTGACATGATTTATATTTATATTTATTAATCTTATACTTGAATTTATTTCTTCCTTAAAAACATTAACATAAAAAATTATATATCAAAACAAAATGAGATCTAAATAAAATGGCATTTAATAAGATTACATAATAAAACTACTAGATATAAAAAGAAAAAAATAGAAAGCATTAAAAATACAAATAAAGCATTGAAAAATACACTAGAAAAATACTAATCATACAACACTTGAAATATAAATAAAGCAACACAATAATATTATCTAATAATCAGATAGACCACCCCCACTTCCTCCTCCAACATCTGGAAAATCCATTCCAAACACGTTAAAAGTAGAGTTGGCTTGTAGTTCCTGCCTACGCTTGTGCATAATTGCTTGTTGCTCTAATCGAATATATTCACGACGTTCTGGATCATCAATGGTGCCAAGATTGGTCAGTAAAATTTTGTCATCTCTTTTTAGTTCATCTAGGCGTTGTCTACGCTTCTGAGCCTCCAATTTTTTCTCCTCCAATTTGTGTGTTTTATTTTGTGCCTTATATTGTTATGTTTTTTTTTAATGTTGTAATATTAGTTTGTACTTTTTATTTATATTTGCAATATTAGTATGTAATTGTGCTTGTTTGCAATATTATTATAAAATGTTTTATGTTTTATTATTATATAGTGTGAGAAATTTTAATAGTTATTTTTTTTGGGAAAATATTGATTAAAGTAAATATATAAAAAGGAATAATATGGAATATTCCTTTTTAGAGTAGAATTTAGAGTAAACTGTTGGAGATGAAGTGAGGACCATGCTGTATAATAAAGATAGAGGTGCTGTAAAATAGAGTAAACTGTTGGAGATGGCCTAACAAAAGCCACAAAAAGGATCGTGATAAAATTCCCTTTTCCCAGCCAAATTGTTTCCCATGCCTATGAATTTTCCTGCCACTTATCTTAACATCCACGATATTAATTCATTTCTCTCTCTCTCTCTCTCTCTCTCTCTCTCTCAACACACATATTTATTTTGTTGTTCATTCTTTCTGTTAAGGAAAACCTGATATGTTTTCTCAGGTGACAACAAAAGATGTCTCCCACTAACACATTACACATTGCTCCAACATAGATCTCCACATGGACTTGCCCTTCTCTGTCTTCCTTCTTCAACCAATATATCTTTCATAATTGCATTTCAATCCATATATACATACTCAATTATTTAAATTCATCATTTTCAAATTTTTCCGATTAATGGTAATTTATAAATCCAAAAAACCACCAATAGCTACCGTAAATTTCAAATGTATATATATTCTCAAATTTTGGATCCAAATGCGATTGTAAATTTAGGTTACGTATATTGATGGTTAACTTGAGTAAAGAAAAAGATAAACAAGCGAAAGAGAACAAATTAGTAAGTGCAATTACTTATTTATCCTCATATGCACACAAAATATAATGATTGTACCATATGGGATTCCAAGAAAGTAAGATTATAAAGGAGCAATAAACTCCAAAGCATGTTCAATCATTGGGCAGAACCAAATCTAAACTGATACACATGATTTTGCAGGAGCTGTGAAACATGATGTATAATGTATTCATGTATAGTAATAGTATAGTGTCTCACTCTCTTTCTTTACTTTACATCTTTACCCCATTTCTTTTCTACTTTTGTGCACATTTGGAAGATATGATATTTTTTCCCATTAAATTGCAAACAAATCCCTCGTTTTTTTTTAATCTAAGAAAATCTTTTTGGTTAATGATAGAGCTCATGCCGTCCATATAAAAACTACATGTGACAGTAATATTAACTTGCAATCGATATAGAAATGATATAATCTAAATATATCACTTGAAAAATAATAATATCGTCACTTTATTAACAAGCATAAAGCAATATTATTATTCATATTTTTTAGTTCTCAACATCCATGTACATGGAATATGACTTGAAAATATTGGTTACTGAAAAATTAAGTACAAAACATGTCCCTAATTATCTGTGACCGATAAATTTTCATGTTATTTGATGAATACTAATGATATCTTTTCATAAAGTAAAAATTATTTTAGAAACTTTATAAATGCATAAACGGTGCGCGTGCTACATTCAAAAATTCACAAAGTCTCTTATCAGATTTTGAAAACTAAAATCAGACCATTAGACGGGGCGGGTCCACAGGTCAACGCACGGATCAACCCAGAGAAATAGTATCATTCTACACTGAAAAGTATCATTGCGAAGTACAAAAAGTATCACCCGTAACCATAAAAAGTATTGGGCCTACAACTTGTCATTGTCAGCAATCTCGATCTGAATCAACGTCCAAAAATAACTCCCAAGATCCTGCAAAATCAAATCACTGAAGATTAGGTCCTAGATTAGATTAATTTCCTTAATTAAGTTGTTTGTTCTCTTTATGTACTTCTTCTCTTGTAATTATCCTTATGCAATTATTGAATACACAGAAAACGATTCTCTTCAATCTCAAAGCTTTCTCAATCTGCAAACACATTTCAAGTTTAAATCAATAATCATGTTTAGTTTTCAATTCAATATGGTATCAGAGCAGTAGCGATCCATTCGGATCCGCGGTTCTGCATCATCATATACCAAACCAAAACCCGATATGGCGGACGGAGACGGCAGCCTAGAGAGCGCCCAGCCACCCCAACCCGGAGCCGAGGCTCTGGCACAACAACTAGCCACTCTACTCCGACAATACAGCCAATCCAACACCGACAATAGATCCACAGAACCAACTCAAAGCCAAACAGTTACATTAAGTATCAAGCTTAATGAATTCAACTATTCCTTATGGTCGAGGATGATACACCTCGCCATTGGAGGAAGGGGTTGCTTCAACCACATCACTGGCCTTCCTCCTTCCCCCAACACCACAGATCCGAGCTATACCAAGTGGTACCAGAATGACCTTACAGTCATTTCATGGATTGTTCAAAATATGGAACCACAACTAGCCAGCAACTATGTTCAGTATAAGACTGCCGAGAATCTCTGGAAGGGGCTCACAACAACATACAGTATTAAGAGGGACTCGACACAAATATTTGAACTAACTGTTCAGGCTAACAACGTCAAACAAGGACAAGGAACCATCGAGCATATTTCTACAGTACGTTACAAAGAATATGGTCAGAAATAGACGAGAGTCACCCAAACCCAATGGAATGTGAAAAGGATATTGCAACTTACCAGAAAATACAATCTGAGACTCGATTGTTTCAATTACTGGCCGGAGTAAATGAAAATTACGAACCTGAACGGCGAGACATTCTCAAACTAGACCCGCTTCCTAACGTCGAGACCGCATACGCCCTAATCAGAAGGGGTGCAGCTCGCCGTGGAATCTGGGGGCTGAATCTGAAGGACTCACCGATCGGGAAATCGGTAGTGGGCTTCTGACTGAAATGGACAGTGAAGCTCGAGGAATGGCGGCGAAAGGTTATCGACCTTCAAACCGGTCGGGCCAACCTTCCAAAAACGGCGGCAGTGGAGGCTCGTCATCCCGGGACAAAATTGACAAGAACAAACTCAAGTATACTTGTTGTGGGATGACAAAACATACAAAAGAAACATGTTTTCGCTTGGTGGGCTACCCAGAATGGTGGGAGGACAACCATAAGCCTCCCAAAGACAATCGGGGTAAAGCAGCGGTCGCGGCGGGCAATATACGAGTTTTTTTAATTCAAATTATGATTTATTTCATCTCAATTAATATTTGGAGCTTAGGGGTTTGGGGTTTAAGGTTTAGTATTTTTTAAAGTTTTTTTTAGAATTTTTTGGGGGTGTTTTTTAAGGTTTAGTATTTTTTGGGGGTATTTTTAGGGGTTTACTTTGTGTTTTTTAGGGTTTTTTGGGGTGTTTTTAGGGGTTTATTTTGTGTTTGGGGGGGGGGGGGGGGTTTAGGGACTTATTTTGTGTTTTTTAGGGTTTTTTTGGGGTGTTTTTAAGGATTTATTTTGTATTTTTTAAGGTTTTTAGGCGGTATTTTTAGGAGTTTATTTTGTGTTTTTAGGGGTGTTTTTCTGGGTTTATTTTGTGTTTTTTAGAATTTATTTATTTCATTTTACGAAATAAATTAAATCAATTTATTTGAATTTTAGAATTCATGGGATATAAATTTTTGGTAAGAAAACAAAAGGACAAAATAGAAAATCGAGAAAACAGAAATGAAAAATCTGTCCAGAAAAAAAAAAAAATTGACGGGCGCGTGATCCACACGAGCCGCGCGTGTGAGCCACGTGCCCGCTTGACACTAACTTTAATGTACACATTGTGTACAAGAAACTAGCCCTCAAAAATTATATTTGATGGAAATGAGGATTTCTTTTTTATTTTTTCATTTTTTACAAATAACTGAGGGGGTTAATAGGTTATTAAAAAAAAGAGTGAGAAAAAATAAAGGATAGTAGAAAAGGAAGATAAAGGAGAGTGTAGTAATTGTGGCTGCAGAAAACACTCGAGTATAAATGTATAATCGATTGATTTCCAAGGAACAGTTGACTTGGGAGTTGTTAAAATCCGAATTTACTAAAATAGCCCTTCAAATATTACACTATGATCTATAATTACATTTACTGAATTAGCTGTACACCACATCACTTCACATCACATCATCTGAAATAATAATAATAGTAAGAGCATTTAATTTCAGTCATCACCCTCAAATATATCTGATGATGCAGGGGAGGGGAGATTTTTACTGTTTGGATCTATAACTACTATTTCAATCTGTTTATTCAATACTTTTTTAACTTTCTGGTTTTTTTTCCCATCATTTAACCTAACCTCCTTCACAGATTCCAACCCCTCCGATTATAATTACGACTCATTTTTAAGCTTCAATTAGTTGCAAATCAATTCACATTTTAAATGATAACCAACCCACTCTTGCTTCTAAATTTATATGACTAATTAAATGATATTTTAGAAATTAAAATTTTATAGAAAATCTAATGTATCTAAGCAAACGCTATATTATTATTACATATATTTTTAATACATCAAAATAAATATGATATTGATATTTTATACGGTAAAACACATCTCATATTAAGCATATTCAACTTTATACCATACAAGAATCTAGCAAATAAGTCTTTAATTATTAAATAAAAATAGGGGAAATGGTAATGGATCAAATTGATTCAGCTCAATAATAGTAATATTTTTGTAATATCAACAAAAATAATTGTGTGCGTTCTCTAAACTGCCCTTTTTATACTAGTTTAGTGTTTTCAACCCCCATGCCACCATTAAATTTTAAAATTTGAAAAATGTTTAAAATTCGTGGGCATTCAAATTATCTCTCCATTAATAGTTTTTGCCATCGTTTAATTTAATCAACACCATTGGTAGTAACCTCTATATCTCTCCACCTTAAATAAATAAATCAAATATTGAATATGGCAAAATTATATATATACATACTGACACACATATAATAAATTGATCTCACTTGCTATCATCATTAAAAAAAATGTTAACATAGATGAAATAGACCACGGGAACAAATATAATGCAAGCTTTTTATAAACAAGTTATTATATATAAAAAAGGTAATATATTAAAGATTAGGATTATTTAATCAGTTATGAAACCGCACATAAATAAGATCATTTCTTTTAAAAATGTGTAAAAAGAGAAAATATTTGAAAATAGCATATATATATATATGTATAATAAAATATTATTGCTTTTCTAAATTATTTTTCAAATTCAAACCAACTTGTTGTATTACTATTTTAATAATTTAATGAAATTCCCATAATATGTTGGCAATATTGTACTAAATAAGTTGTAGCAAATGGGCTTGCGAACAACATATATATCAAATAAAAACTATTTATCTATATCATAATCGTTTCTTACTCAAACTCATACTCAAAATACAGTAACTTTCACAAACAAACAATAATTTATCTCCAACCCACAAACTCATTCTCAAACTCAAAAGAATATTTTCAGTATATTCCTTCTTATATCACTTTTTATTTTTTTTCAAAAACACCTATATATTTATCAAATTTATGTAATTTCTTAGTATGTCATGTATGTCTATTTGCATTTTCGGAATGTGTTCTTTATTTTAATGTAATTGTCATGGTTAAATTGTATATGTTAATGTGCTAAATTTTAATTATTGTTGTTATATAATTCAATTGAAATTTTCAGAATTGTGTTGTTCTCTAATTTTGCATTATTAAACAGTAAAAAAAATCATTACATAAAAATAAAACATATCAATAGTAAATATAATTATTAATACAAAATAATATTAGTAACTATTGTAAATTCATTATATATAATACATAGTAAATAAAATCATTAATGCAAAATAAGTTATCCAGTAATTATTGTAAATTAACAATACATAAAGGACTAGTTTGTAAATTTTAAAAGGCAAAAAGCTACTTTGCGTTTCATTTGAGATTGCTACAGGAAATACGCAAAAATGCGTTTGGAGGTGAGAGAAATCCAGCTTAATCGCAATTTAAGTTTGCGTTTTGTGTCCTGTTGGAGAGAAAATCTAACTGCAAAATAGATTATGGTATTGGGTTGGAGTTGCTCTTAAAAGTTAGCTTCATTAGACTTTTATAAATGTAGATTAATTTTTATTTTTCTAAATGCATTGATATAATTTTATTTCTCATGTATGTATGCCTTTATTCTATTAACATTGGGAATCGGATGTAAAAATATCGGGGAAGTATTTTCATTTCATTTCATTGAATTTGAAATAAAAATATGCATGAAGGCAGAAATCGTCTTCTTAAATTGATTTAATCAGAACTAGTACTTCTTCTATGCGATGCACAAATATATTTATTTATTTTTATTTATGATATTAATATTATTTTGAAGTATACATGTTGTGTTAGTTTTTTCAAATTACGAAAATAACTATATGCACATTAATCAGATAAGAAGATAATTTTTGCATGTATGACAAATAAAAAGAAAATTAAATTTTAGGAAGATCCACGTTAGAAAGATTTGGACTATTTCAAATGACACAATTCTATAAATAATCTGTATAATTATTCATGATTTAAGAACATTTGTATATGGCATGCATAAAAATTATAATTATTTATTTTTTAAATGATAATAATAAAAAATAACAAACTGTGAAATGCAAAAGAATAGAAACTGATGTATATAATATAAAACTGTCATGTAAAATATAATTATTAAATTATGAGATATACATCTATTTATGCCAAAAGCGTTGTCTATCTCGCGATTTTGGTTTTATTAGGTCTTTAATACAAAAATTAAATGCAACAATTATTATTTAAATAAAATTTGATAACTTAAATGTTAAAATAAAATATAAACAAAAAGTAAAAAAAAAACTGAACAAAAAAAAATTGCTTAAATAAAAATTAATAACTTAAAACATTAAAAAAAAAGAATAAAAGGAAACAAAAGGTCAAAAACTGAACAAATAAAAAGTAAAGGGATGAGAGGCCCCAACACGGATTTGTGCATGTTAACAATCACCATACCAGAGAAATTTTGAACTATTTCTGCAAGAGTATTTTTTTACATATTAGTTTTTTAGTAATATTTTTTTATAATTTTACTTTAATATATGTATCAATTAATGCTTTTGAGGTCGAGTTAAAATTGATCAATTTAGTAACACTAAAAAATATTTATCTTTTATCAAAGAAGTGGGCAATTTAATTTGCTTCTCGTGATCGAAATAATTGAATTAAATTTTAAATATCTCACATTAATTGAAGAAAATGACATGTGTCACTTATTAAAGGTGCGGACAATTCTCTCTTTATAAGTTGGTTTTGTGAGGATGAATTAAATCCGATATTCATTTTTAAAATGGTACCAGAGCCAATCTCATTTTCAATGTTGGGACCTCCAATATCGAGTTCTCAGCAATTTATGATTTAGTTCCACACTATGCGTGAGGGCGCATGTTAAATATCATATATTGACTAAAGACGAGTGTAACTCTCCTTTTGCAAACCAATTTGATGAGGTTGAGTTAAATCGAATATCCAATAGTAATAGACAAAGTTAGGTGCATTAATTAGTTGTGTATTTATAATTGAATGTGAGAAATCCGGAAATAGGTAGAGCGAGTCGCAAACTGCAAATGAGTTGAGATTTAAAGAACAATGAAAGAGAACAGGCCAATCAAAGCCGGGCACGTGTCCAAGTGGGAATTGAAGAAGGTAAAAAAATGTTAATGTTAAATGTGAATGACAAACAGTGTTGGAAGAGGTGAAGAAGAGTACCCACTAACCACACAAATATTAATTGTCTCATTCAATCGCATTAAAACAGCTGCTGCAATTTTATTTTATATTTATACATAATATTATACACTTTTTTTTAATTGAATTTTCAAATCCCAAGGTCTATCTTTTCCCACCCAAAGAGAACAACGGCTGCAGATTCGGTAAAAGTTTTTGACCGTATGTACAAAATTGTCTTTATTTGCACTGAATTATAGTATCATGCACCATCCCTATAAGAAAAAACTACTACTGTATGATAGTAATACTTACCCACAATTAAATTAATTAATAACTTTAAAAATCTAATTACTTAATGTCTTGGAAAATACCGCACGAATTATTTATCTAATTTTTACTACTCGTTTCTCTCTCCCATTAATATTTCCTCTTTAGTTGCCAAAATAAAATGTATGTGGAGACAAAATTAGGAAGGGGGAGTACGTCCAAATCTGTTCGATTTCCGTTCGTTAATAAAATTTAAATTTCAATCAATTGGCTAACCCATCTCGAATCATGGTTTTTCCTTTTTAATGGATGCACGAATGAAATATAATCGTGTGGTAATGCAAATTATTAATTGAATTCATGCAATATTATAAATTTACACAGTTACACGAATTGAGATTACACAATTGATGACACTCATGCAGCAGTATAAATTTTCGTATTTACACGTTTATGGTGCACGACATAGCGTCATTTTGTTCACATGACTAGAACCATCTATTTTTTAAATTAATAACTATATATAATTTGTACCAAGTCAAAACAACAATTTCAAAATTGGCATCATATTTTCATACATATTGATAAGTTGAGTTATTTTTATTAAAAAAGCCTTGTATTTTTATAGAGGTTGATAAGTTGAGTTACTTTTATTAAAAAACAGGCCTCATATTTCCGAACAAAGTCCCATAAATTCGAGGTTGATTACTCTCATCGATTAAAGTCTCGTACATTTCCTCAATCTCGATTTGATTTGAACATATCTAAGAATCTTATACAGCTACTTCAAGGCTCCTTGTAATTAAGATGAAGCTATCGCAATCGAAACTTAATTACTTACTACAATCCAAATTCTATTTACTCGATGATTTGAACAAGAGAAATAAATAACGATTAGTATATAGAATTCAACATGCGAAATAAAATCCAAATGAAAAACAAAAACAACCAACTGCATTAACTAATAGTTAGTGTGATTACAATTTTCACAGAATTTTTGACAACCCACCAACAATATACATATTTTCTTCCAAAACAGTGAAACACCAACTGAAAGTCATGTCAAAAAGGCTGTGAAAAGCGAATCTCTTTTTCTAACACTATTACTTACTAATTAGAAATTACCTTAATCAAAACATAAATTAAATTAAATAAAACCCAGCCCAGCTAATTAACTATTCGGGTCTCTAGCTATTACCCGTACCCGAATCCTAACTGACAAAACACGATCGAAAAGGTTTTATTAACCGTCACCGTCACCGGCCGCACGTGCTAGCAGTCACGTGACCTCCACATCCCATGCAAGTTGGGCGAGCCGCCGCGATTCGAGTAAACGCCGTTCCAGATCTCCGTGAAAGCCCTCACGATGATTCCGTGATAATACGGCGAATTCAGCTGCAGGAAGCAGTTCAGCAGTTCCTTCAGATCATCTTTCGCGTAAATCTCCTTCTCCAGAATCATCTGCAGCATCGACTGCCGGAAATCCAGATACGGGTCGTCGGAATCTTTCTCCACCGCCACGCTGGCCCCGCCGATTTTGCCGAACCCCTGCACCGCGCGGAGGCTCCGGATGTCCGAGTCGGTGTCGGAGGAGTAGCACACCGGCGGCGTGTCCACGGCGGAGGAGAATGTGGTAGTGGTCGTATCCCACGAGCTGGAGGAGGAGCAGTTCTGGCGGCGGTGGTGGTTGTGTGGGCGCCTGTGCCGCGGCTTCGGGTGGAAGACGGCGGAGAGTTTAGGCCGCCGGCAACTGCTGCTGCATCCCAAGTTTACGCTGACTGAGCTCAGAGTGTACTTCTTCTTGCCGCCTGACATTCTAGAGAGAGGGGGGGGGGGGGGGGAATGCGGCGGCGCAGTGTGTGGAAAAAGGAAAAGTGGGCGGCGATGGGAAGTGGGAAGTGATTTTTTTGGTGCTTGAGAAAGTGTTATGCTTTGGACTGAGAGAGAGGGTGTGTGCTTCTGTCTGTCTCATATAAATTCTGCATGTGAGCTTTTGTGGGACCTACCCTTTGCTAACCTCACAGCCTCTGTGAAGTGACAGTCATTATTCTGGATCACAAATATTATTTTTACTCAAGATTTTATATACGTTTTGTTTGTATGAATAATAAGTAATAACATCATCATCCTTAATTAAATACTGTAATATATAGGTGTGTGTGAATTAATTATATGGGGTTTGATTGGTCTGTGATGAGGTGAGGGCGAGAAGGCTGTGACGGTAAGCGTTGAAAATCGGTATCCTTTGTTTATGCAAAGTGAGATTAAGGGAAATTAATATTGCAAGATACGAGTAGGGATTAAAGAAATGGGAGTATTTATCTGTATTAGCTTAAAATAATATTAAGGTATAAAATAGGAGGAGTATAGAAAGAGGCAGCTGACATGACAGTAGGGTATGATGATCTGGGGATCAATTAATTCAAAATAAAAATCAAAATTAGCCACTTCATTATTAATGTTATCAACGTTTTTGGATCTAATTTGAAAGATTTCCAGCTTCTCTTTGTCAGGATCCATCATATATTAATTTAGCAATAATTAATTCATTTTTTAAGTTTTAGTACTCTTCACTTCTGCTCTTTTATAGGAATCACAGTGAATAATAGTTAAGCTGAACTCAAATCGATTCAGGATCCTGTGCTTTATCTTATATCGCGTTCAAGAGAGTCATTATTTAGAGTATATTTAGTAATTTTACAAAAAAAAAAAAAATGTTTTCGATTAATATTATTACATTTATAATAAAAGTTCAACATATACGAAGCTTTGTTAATTTAGAATTTTGACAGTTGATGTAGGGGGCCAAGGTTAATATAAGGTCTATAATTGTTGGCCCAAACATAATGAAAGTAGATGGGTTATCAAGTTTTAGCTAATCCAATCAATTTATAATGATATATGATTTCATGTCGATAGTCTTATTTATTTGTTGGTTATGCATTAGGTAGCACTAGTTTTTATAATCTAATTCATCGATCAGGACAAAAAAACGTTACGACACTACGGCAGAATATGATGACCGGAGATCAGAGGTGTCTCTTGTGACCCTTTTTTTTTTCAATTTATTTTTTTCAATTTCTAAATAATTTTTTAAATAACTCTACTATTCTTTTTTGTTATGTATATTACCCGAGTTTGACAAAGTTACAATTTGCTTCGTAACTTGTGTGTTTCGGCCAAAATTTGCGTTATAAATCTCTCATTGAAGTTATCTTGTTTGTTTTAGGAGTGAAAGTCAACCTTAATAACTGACATCCGATGCGCATTTTAATTTTATTGGAAAACAAAATTTGAAAGTTTGTAAGGATAATAGTATTTACAGAATTGAGGTTGCAAAGTCAAAAATATTTTTTTTACCATAATCTGAATTACTGAGATAATGACATCTCCCGTGGGTAGAATTCCAGTGAAAGAAACAAAGAGGATCTCCAAATTCAGATAAAAAAAACAAAACAAAACAATTTCTGACCCAAAATTGATCAAACAAGAAGAAGCGGCCACCTGCAACTTAATTATCTCAGCTACAGCTACCCCTTTCATCAGTTCCCCTTCCAAGTTCGAATACGGGTGTTTCTAGCAAGAGGTAGATGAAGCTATCAGTTACTCCAGTTCCTCTGTCGCGTGCAATTACAGTCACACAAAAGCAGAACACGTCGAAAATACACCTCCAGGCCTGATTTGGAAGGAGGGGTGGATGCAATACATAGGCCTCTAATCAAGCATGTAAATTCTCGAGGCTATGTCTTGAACCAACCAATCAAACCCTTCAAGCAGTCCATCCCCAGTAAATGCACTACATCCCACAATTTTCCAATGCCGGCTTTTATCCATGGCTTCTAAGTTGAGCACCTGAATGAAGCAATGCAATCTAAGTCAAAACAGAATTGTAGTCGTTTCTATCAAACTCAACCGTTTGATGTCACCCATTAGGGGAAACAGGCAACAGAACATATCAGATCATTTGCCTAACATGGGAACCTTATGTCAAAATCATGCATTTCCATGACTAAAATGAGTACGCATATAAAATAGTTGGTACCATGAATCCCAAAGATTGGATGCCGAGGGAACCGTTTCAAGGGAAAACCCTGGGCATCATCCCTGCCAAAATATATTACGAGCAAAAAATCCTTATCACTAACTGCAGCTTTCAAAATAAAAGAGCACCACCTTTGGCTGTAAAGAACAACACATATGGGCATTACATGGTAAACAAATACTTGTAGGATAATAATGATCTAATGTTAATACCCGTGTTGACGAAAAGAAACCACTCTATAAATTTTTTTAATAATGTAAACTCATAGCTTAAAGGAGTAAAAGTGAGACTGCACATTACGTAAATATTATTCCAAAAAAATTACCAGAATCAACACTTTTAAGAATGGATTAAAAGCAAACATATCACTTACTTTAGCTATCTCATCAGGTGACAGCGAACCTTGTATGTCCTGCTTATTTGCGAAAATCAACAATGACGCTCCTGATAGTCGCTGTAATAATATGATAAAAACCCAAAATAAATGAAACCGACGGGGCAAATAGGGAAAGAAAATGTTCATTTTTGGAAACAAGATCACCTATTCGTTCGGAATAAGAAACATTAGTACCAAAATATAATTAAATATGGCTTGTGGATGTTACGGTTCAAATTTTCATCTTTGGAGGCATAATGTCTTTTCTGTACCTTCGTCAAATCCTTGTATGCAAAAATGTTTCAAAAACCCAATGTAAACAAAATGCCAACCAAGTTTCAATCTGAACAAGTATACTATAGTTGAATGTACAAATTAAGAAAATCATGTAACATGGACAACATCATGACTATCTATGGTCATCATCAATGATCTATCAATATAAATGTAGATATGAAATGTAACAAAACTTAGAGACACCAAAGTGGTAACAGAAGCACCTTATTGGACAAAACAGAATCCATGGAATTAAGAAGCACCTAATTTCCTTTATAGCACATTCCAGTTTCAAGGGCGTTCACAAGGAACTCAGTGGGCAAATCACACACTGTAGAAAGCTAAGAACTATCAAATGCACAAAACTCCATGGTGTCAAAAGGTTTGATGTCTTATTTTGACAAAGGGATGATGGAGAGACATCATATTATCACGACAGAAACAATAATAAATAAAAGAGAGGACGGACACACCTCTTCTTTGAGAAGATTATCCAACTCGTATTTGCAATCATCCAGCCTTCTCAGATCTGAACTATCCACCACCCAGACCAACCCATCAGTTTGCTCGAAATAGTTCCTCCAATAAGACCTTATGGTTTTCTGCCCACCGACATCCCATATGTTCAAAGTGTACCTACAAAGAATATCACTTTCATTCATAATCACATGTAACTCAAAGAAAAATTAGTTCGTCATCCCCAAATTAGCTTCATATGCATGTTTACAAAATAACACAATAAAGAATGGAGAATGAATGGGAATAAGAAAGCATACTTTTGGTAAGCCATGGTTTTGATGTTGAATCCAAGTGTTGGGTTAATTACACTAGTGTCTTCGCCATTAATCTTCATCACTATAGTCGTCTTTCCAGAATTATCAAGACCCCTTTAACGGAAATCAAGAATACCACAGTAACCATTAAAATGTAATAATGCAAGTCTACATTTTCTTGAAAGTTGAAAAAAAAAAAGAGAGAATGGTGAGATGATAATGAAAAGAGAAAAGTGCATGGATTAGAGATCATTACACCATGAGAATACGCATTTCCTTTTCTTTGCGCTTAATTTTCCGAATTATGCTGAGAAGCCCCATTCTTGTTACCTATTGGAGCCCTGGGAAAGGGCAGAAGAAAATGTGGGATTCCTTCACTTCAGCAGTGATTATATGGCAAACGAAATGAAGTGGGGAGCAGTTTAAAATTAAAAACAAATTGAATAGGTTTATAACAATTGAAGTAAGGGTTATACATCTAAGATCAAGAAAAATGCTCAATTCGATCAAATTTGGAGTCAGCTGCAATAGAAAGAATCCATCAAGTAAGACTGGAATACAGATTAAGGAAGCAGAGCACCCCAACAACATAAACAAACAATAAACCGTTAAATCTCTGAGATTGGCAAGACTACATTGAATTCAGCAGGAAAAGATAAGAAAAGGACATAGTATTATCACACTGCAATAGGAAATTTAGACACAAACGCAGCTGAAAGAGAAAATGTTGTGCACTCCAATGTAATATATGCTCAAGATAATGGATGTCAAACTAGGTGTGAGAAATTACTTCAGCAAAACTCAAATGTTTGAAGATCAAGATTTCTCGTCGCATTCTTGAAATCACAGACAATAAGAACAAGCTCTTTCGAGTCAATAACATGGAATAACACCATATTTATTAGATATATAAAAAATAAAAACAACGAAATCAAGAAAAACGGTGAAGAACGCTGAAAGAAGCATTACTAGTAATTTAAGAGAAATGGGGCAGCTTGAATTCACCCAAACGTCTGCGTATCCCGATTAATCTGTAATCCCCGAAATCAAAAAAGCAAAAATAAAAAAATTGTGAAAAATCAATCCCGATCGAAGAAGGCAGCGTAATGAATCTGGGTTTTACTGTTGCAGTACAGTAACATGCTTGATTCGGGTCGAGCCGGAACAATTCGGGATTGACTCGAATATGATTTGGGCCTGGCCTAATCCACTTCTTCTTTTTAGGCCTAAACTTAAGCCGCAATATTAATTAAAAAAAATTACTCTAGTTGTTATAGTTTTTTTCACTAAAATTATGTTTCAGTATATATATTTTTGGGGTGAGTAGAAACTTGCAGTCAATTATTTGTGACGAGAGAAATCAATTCAATTCTAAACACAATTTAATTATAATGTTATTTTTTTTAGATATGTAGATACTATGGGAAATTGTGAAGCAGTTTTTTTTTTTTTTTGAAAAGAAATGTGTAGCAGTTTTCGGTGGCTTTCTGGTTGGGAGAAATATTATATCACTTGGCTAAGTCATTGTTGACTGTTAATTTTTATTTCGAACTTATTTAAGAATGATTTCACTAATGACGGCTTAATCGGACTGATTTCACTAATGACGACTTTAGCTAAATTTCGTAAGTTTTTATATATACGGCTTCCCTTTTAATTAGGACTAGGTAATTACGTGTTTCTTAAAATCAAACTTAAAAATACGACTAAGTATAAATTTAATTAGTATCATCTTATTGAATTTGAGATTGAGATCTTGCTTTGCAATGGCATATAAGTCGAATTTATCCTAAGCATGCACCCCCGGGCCCGGCCCATTGAGGTTGCATTCTACTGCTAAGAAAAAATAAAATTTTTATCTTGTTAATATATTTTTTTATAAAGAAAACCCTTTATGACAAATTTATCACATAACTTCTTCCTGCAGTACCTAACATCATAGCATGGTTAGTGTTTTAGTTTCAATGGTTATATATATATATATATATATATATATAATACTAAGTATTGACTTAAATGAATATTCATATATGGCTATATTATATCTATAGATATTATAAACAGTTGGTTCCATAATTTGGTTGAAGGTTGACCTAACTTAACGACTCTTTTGTAGGATTATAAGTTATAATTTATAAATGGATCTTTCAACTACGCAATAACCATATATAGTACAAATAATGGGACATGCATAAAATGCTAGCTTTAGGTCGTTTTCGCCATTATATTTTCTTATGTGGACTTAAATCTGCATTTCATGGGGAAATGCAATAAAAATATTATCGAGCAAGAATCATGGATGGATACTTATTATTTTTCCTTTTTTTAGTTAGGGGAAATGGTACTTAGTGGTGATCTTAAACCCGAGTCATTTCCTTCTTACATAAGAGTTTCTATAGTTTGAGCGTCTTTGAGAAGACATTGACACTTATTCGTGAAAAGTTAACAACGATATATAGTATATATATATGTGTGTACTTATATGTGTACATTAAAATGTGGTGTATGTTGAGTTACAATTAATATTAATTAATTTCCTGAATAATATATAGGATCACCTGTTACATCTGTAAAATGAAAAACATTTAATCATATGATATGCATATATCTTAAACTTGTAACTTGTGAGATTTGTGGGACATCTTTCTTCAAATACTTATTGCACCAAACAAGCGTTCGCCTATGCACCACCACATAACATTAAAATCATTAAGAGTTACGAAGTTTCAATCCCTTGTAATAAAATAAAAAAAATTAAGATTTAATCAATGATATAATAAAAATACTGTGGTTATTAGGTTACACCTTAACTTCTTGTAATAAAAAAAAAAAAAAACCTTATACCTTAACAAGAAATAAGAAAATTGCGCCAATAATGTGTTACTCGACTCTGTTTGATTGAGTAAAGCAGAAGAAAGTAATTAAGTAAAATACATATATTGCCCACTTGTGGAGTAGTACACAATGCAAGTAACATGAAGTGCATTAAATAATCATGCGATCCCCATAATATACACCTATGATATTTTCTATTGCGCCCCATATGTTACATTTTTAAATTATGAGGGTCTTTTGTATTTTTTTTCTTTAATTTTATTTTTTTGTGATTTTTACGATTGTTGCTAGGGTTCACACCACCCAATCCTAATTTATAATTATTTTTTAGTATTTACTTTTCAATTTTTAATTAATAATTCATTATTATAGTTGATTATTTCAAAATTAAATTTTATAATTTTTACAATTCATTTTTTTGTTAATAAATATTGACTATAATTATTTATGTTATAATAAATATTATAAAAACTATAAATTTAATAATGAAATTAATATGAAAAAATGAAACAAGAAATTTGAACCAATATACACACGAACATCACTTTTTTGTAAAAATATTTTGTCTCGTTCATAGATTAATTCTAAAATTAATAAAAGATTTGATAAAACATTCAATGCAAACAGCTAATTAATTAATGTACGCCAATAAAAAAAATATACGAAAGAAAGGATTTCTAGGAAACTGCTTTTATTCTTTGTGACAGCCAACATTAATAGAGACACACTAAAATTCAAAGATATGAAAATGTTATCAAATGCTAAACACCAATTATTAGGAGAAAACACATATGCTTAATATTCCAACGTCAAGTTATCCATTCTCTCTCTTCTCGAACATTTTCACTCCCCATGTTTTGTCTTTTGACCCATTCCTGCATTATAGTTTTAGATAAAAATAAAAATTGATGATATTATAAAAGAGAGAGAGAGAGAAACAGAGTCATATCATGAAAAGACGAAAACACCCTTACCCGGAAACACAACTGCAAAACGGTAAAGTGTCGTAGCATCCCGAGAAAATAAACTAAACTATAATTACGTGTAAAATAATGAGGAGGCGTCCATGCCAAGAAATCCCCTCATTTCCTCTCTCTTCCAAGCTTCATCCTTCACATTTTTATTCCCATCCAACACACTTTCTCTCTCTCTCTTTCTATCTCTCTCTATATATCTATCCACACACACACACACACACACACACACATATATATATATATAAACATTAATTGCACAAACATCCACACTCGCGCACGTTCATCATACCCCTTCACATAACCAACCTCCATTTCTTCTCCAGTTTTTGCGACTTCAATTCACATCTCTCAACCCCACAACAATATAATTCAATCCTTCATTTGCTGAAAGCCAAGGTAACATAATTTTTTCTATGTTCTCTCAGTAATATAATAGTCTTCTTCTTCTTCTTCTTCTTCTTTTCTCGAATTACCATCGTATCAGTTATGATTTTCCCCTTTTTCCATTAACTGCCGCATTTGTATTCGGTTACATCTTGAATTCTTGAGATATATCTAAATTGAGTATTATTCTTTACTTTCACGCGACCTGTTCTTAGATTCTGCCGTCATAGCTATGATTAAATTATTTTTGCTTTGTTCGGTGCGAGTTGCGTGTCGATTCAAGCAACTGTGCATCTTTTGATCGATTTTCGTATATAAATTGGGAGTTTAATTTTATCAAGTGAGAATGTAATGGATAATGATCTTTGCCTTCTTTGACCGTTTCAGAATTTTTTTCATTGTTAAAGATGATTGGAGAATTCGTCAACAGTTGTTTAATGTAAGTTTTTTCCGGCTTTCATAAATAGATTCTCTGTTTCTACCTTTTCTTTATGTAATTTTACTCCTTTTCTACTGTTCATCATAGAAGTAGGAACTTACACGTGCATGTCATGTGTATAATGATAGATATCGGATGTAGCATCTATAAGATCGTATCGACTATTTTGATTTTGATTTTCAATTTGATGTAATTAAATTTATTCATGGATTGAGCAGATTGGTTCTGGGATATGCATATCCTGCCTTTCAATGTTTCAAGACTGTAGAGAAAAACAGAGTTGAGATTCCAGAATTACGGTTTTGGTGTCAATATTGGTAAGCATTTTGATTTCATATATTTTGTACAATTATTGCTCCTTTTTGTAAAAAAAAAAAAAACAATTAATAATGAGTTAGGAAGCTTTTAACCAATCAAATAGTTGTGAAAATTTAGAATGCTTCTTTGATTAAGTATACTACTGGTATTGGTCAACTTGTTATCATTTAATAATGTTTATTCCTTAGTAGCAGTAGTTTGAGATGAATATGAAAGGTGAAACACGACCAGCTTTTGGTCTTCTTAATTTAAACCCTTTAATCACCATTTCTTTTCATGATAATGACTTCCTCTTTATTTATTTTTTGAATTATTATTTTGAAACAAGGAATTGACCTTTTACTTTTCAACCAAACTGGGTGCAGCTAGTAGACAGTTTTAATATTATTTATTAGTTGCCAATAATCAAATGTTTGTTTTATTTGACTATTTCATGTCCACTAAAATATGTTTTTTTCCAGGATAATTGTTGCGGTTATTACAATTCTCGAGAAAATTGGCGATGTATTTATTTCATGGTACGAGCTCGATCAAAACTATAAGTTCTTTAGCCTTTTTTTATGTATAACTGTATAAGAAATGAAAATTTGTTGTTTATATAGGTTGCCAATGTATGGAGAAATGAAGCTGGCGCTCTTTATCTACTTATGGTATCCAAAAACAAAGGTACGTAAGAATCCTCCATAATTAAGTTGGTACTGTATCTATATTTGATTATGGGAAAATAGAAAGATTAATTAGTATTTTATTTAATTATGAATATACATACCTGCCTGCATGCAGGGGTCAGGGTACATCTACGATACTTTGTTGCGACCATACGTATCAAGGCACGAGACAGATATTGATAGAAGTTTAATAGAATTTAGAGATAGAGCATGGAACTTAGCAATTTATTATTGGCACAACTGCACCGAACTTGGTTCCACAAAAATCCTCCAATTTCTGCAATTCGTCTCTTCACAAGCCGGAAGGAGTGAGGTATAAGTTTTGCACATTGTAATTTGTAAATCATGTAGTGTATTTTTAATTACGATGAATTGCAGAATGGCGGGAATCAACGAACTAACTCGGGTACTACTCAGCCTCAGCCTCAGCCTAGTGCGCCGCCGTTGCCGAAGAGGAGCAAGCACGACGAGAAGCGGTCGTCGACGTCGTATCGTAACCAAACGACAATGTCGGAGTCAATCAAAGTTGAACTACAAAATCAGTCGCAATTTATTAGACCTGAGGATGTTCTGATTTCTGATTCGGATGTTGTAAATGGTGCATTCAAAGATAAATCGGGTTTGGAGACCCAAGTTTCCACGGCTAGGCACCGACTTAGGCGATTCATTGATGGAAAATAGTTTACTATAAAATCATGGATGGAACCACCACTCTTGTAAAATACGTGAGATAGATTGTCTACTCAAATATATATCTCTCATTTATTCTTTCTTTTTTTACAACTCAACTTTGCAATTGTTACAAGTTTGCGTTTAACTTTACTGACTTAGGAATTACATATACCAATCACGTACTCACTACCTTGTATGTGTATACATATTATTGAATGGTTGGAATACGAGATGGAATGTTAAATTAAAATAGATGATCTTATGCACAAAGAGAAAATTTCGATTTTGGTCTCATAGGACATGGCCTAGTTCGATTTTAGTCTCAACCCTATCACATTTGGTCCTATTTCAGAAATTGTTATTAAATCTGGTCCCATAGGACTTGGATTATCAATTTTGATCCCACAATTTAGACGGAAAAAATAAATGGGGTAACAGCCGCTAATTTTGGGACCAAAATTGATAATTTGGGACCAAAAGTAATATTTTCAGCGAAATATAAATCCTAAAATGTAATCAGCTATGAACGATTTTTGAGCCGAAAAAATTGATCAAATGTTAGATTTGTAAATAGGGGGTACTTTTTATTATTATTTTTTAATTGGATTATTTAAAAAAATACTACAATAAAAACGCGATTTAACAACGGATTATAAACTACAATAAAAACGCGATTTAACAACAGATTATAATTCTTTTTAAAATACAGACACATTAACAACGGATTAAGATTGAGATATTTAATGACAGTCTCAACTTAACAAAGAACACACGTCGTATTTTAATTTTAATTTTTTATGTTAACGATACAATAACGACATATTTTTTATAATATTCATTATTATTATTATTATTATTATTATTATTATTATTATTATTATATATATATATATATATTATTTTGCAATTACTAATTAATTACAAATATAAATTTTTTTAAATTTTTTATTTATTTTACATGATAATTTTTAATTTTTTTAATGTTATTAATTTTTTAATTACTATATAATTACGAATTTGAAATCAATCTTTTTAATATTATTGATTTTTTATTTATTTTACATTTTACAATTTATTTTATTTTTAATGTTTTAATAATATATATTATTTTTAATATTATTACTTTTTTAATTACTAATTAATTATGAATTTGAAATTAACTTGTTTAATATTATTAATGTTTTATTTATTTTGCATTTTTAATATTATATATATTTTTTATTTTTCAATTACTAATTAATTATGAGTATAAATTTTTATTAGTTTTACTTTATGATTTTTAAAATTTTATAATACTTTATATATATTTTTATTATTTTATATTATTTTTAATATTTTGGGCTTGACTTGGCTCGCTTCCATCGCTAAAATGTGATTTTTTTGTAGTGAAAGTTCAAAATGTAGGTATGAAAATATAATTTTTTTCAATTTTTTTATTTATTTTACATGATAATTTTTAATTTTTTTTAATGTTATTAATTTTTTAATTACTATATAACAAATTTGAAATCAATCTTTTTAATATTATATATTTTTCAATTACTAATTAATTACGAATATAATTTTTTTAATATTTTTATTTATTTTACTTTATGATTTTTAAATTTTTTAATATTATTAATTTTTTAATTACTAATTAATTATGAATTTGAAATTAATTTGTTTAATATTATTAATGTTTTATTTATTTTACATTTTTAATATTATATATATTTTTTTATTATGAAAGTATAATTTTTTCCTAGATTTTTTACTTTACATTTTACAAGAATTTAATTATGAAATAATCAACCATAATCAGGTTAATTTTCTAGCAAATTAGTTTAGATGCATTGGTGCGTATATATATTCAGATGCATGTTTTTGGGAAAATTGGAACCAAATCAAGTTAATTTTCTAGCAAATTAGTTCAATCTTTGCCTCCAATTGAACTGAAATTGAAATTTTCTGCTATTTTTGTGTTTGGGACCAAGATCGATAAAAAACTGGGACCAAAATCGATAAAAAATTGGGACCAAAATCGATAATTTTTTTAACGGTAAACGTTACGGTGGGACCAAAAGTGATAATTAATTCGATTTGGGACCAAAAATGATAGAGTTGGAACTAAAATCGGACTAACCCATGTTTTATGGGATCAAAATCGAAATTTTCTCTATGCACAAACCAAACATCCCCTCATCACACATCGATAGGGCACCTAACAAGTTACTAGTGTGTGTTGATTGTATTTTAATTTTTCCAAACAAAACAAAGATAAACTCAATACAAATACTATTACCCCTACATATGCAAATTGTAAACTTGAATGGACAAAATTATCATTAAATCCTATAGATGTAGATAGGGCCGGCACTAAAATTTCCAAGGCCACGTGCAAGCACTAAAAATGATACTCCTAATTTATTAAAATTAAAATTTAAAAATACATATAAAATACGCCTAAAAAATATTTGTTTGCTATGTTCAAATCATTAAAAGTTTACATTCTTGAAAATTTTAAAATAATGTGACTCATGCGCGCTCGCTGATATTCGAACAAACCTGAAACAAAAGAAAAATATTTTAAACAATATACGAAACACAAACTACAAAATACAAAATATTATTTAAAGATATTTTTCCTAGCATTTTTTGAAGCAAACCCATTTATAAATTTTTCAAATTCAATATTTTCTAACAACCCTTGTTCAAAGGATATCAAAGTAATCTCATTCAATCTTTCTTGTGACATGGTCGATCGCAAGTAAGATTTTAATAGTTTCAATTTTGAAAAAATTTATTTCTACAGATGCAACTGTAACAGGTATGGTCAATAAAATTTTATAAACAACTATTTAACCCCTTCAAGTAAGTCAATATGTCTAAAATTTTATGTTCTTTTGGTAAAAGATTTCGTAAAGTTAAAACCTTGAAACAACTCTTAACCATCAAAATCACTAAACCTTCCATGCTTTAGAATATTATTAAATTTTTCACACATATTGATTGGGCTCGACTTAGTATTATTTATAAAATATTGGGGGTGGTCTTTCCTATTATTTTTTAAAAGACCTGAATTATTTTTTATAAACTAAAAAGCTAGCTATTTTTTATGTAAATATAACATATGTTAATATAGCTACTAGTACTAAAAATTTATAAAAATAGTGTCTCTAAATTTTTAGGGCCTGTGCAGCGCACCTCTCGCACATCTCATGCCACTATAAATGTGACATCATTATTTACATTTTATATATTTGAATGTATATGTAATTTATACACAAGTACTACACGAAATGTTAGACCATCCCCAGCCAAGACCCATATCTCATTTTACAGTCACATTTTCACTTTAACCAACACTCATTTACAAACTCAAAATGAGTATTTGCTATTTTTATGAACAGTAAAAATTCAAATATGAGTTTATACTATTCCAATACCCATCTACTATTTAAGTTTTGTAAAATTGTAATTTAGTTCTTTGTTTATTTGTAGATTTATAATAGTGTATTTTTAGTATTTTGTTATGATTTGTATTGTGTATATGTTTTCCTTTTTTGTGTTAAATTTTTATATATGATATTTATTAAGAGAATAATTAAAATTATAATTGTAAAAATTAGAGTGACATAAAAAATAAATTTATGCACATAAACACATAAATTAAAAATCATAACAATGACATTAAAATATTTTTTTGTTATAGCCCTTCAAAATTAAGATATCTAGTAATATTATATTTTGTAAGAAATTATTGATTAATAATTATTTATGTTAGATGTTCCATGAATATACAAAAATAAAATAAAATTAAGAGGTTCAATTTGTAAATTTGATAAATATGCGGGTGTTAATGAAAAAAAATAAAAAAATAGTATGAGAAGGAATATTCGAGAGAATATTCTTTTGAGTTTGAAAATAAATATATTGGTTAAAAATGAATTACTATTTGACGAGACCTTTAATGCAACTTGGGTTAGTGTTTGAGTTCCTCGGTTGGGGACGATCTTAGCATATAATTCCTATGAAGTTTTAACGAATTAGGAAAGTAATTCCTACACGTTGGAATGGAAATAAACTCAAAGCAAGTAGAAATGCATTATTGCTATGTTACATTACATGAAGGTAGAAAATCTGTACAATTTTCAATGGAATCAGAAACAAAATTACATTATTGAATACAAATCTCAAATTGAATGAATAATTTTGCACACAACAGAAAATTCAAGTATTATGAATCACACCAAGCACATTTTGAATCCGTCGCTCCGGATCCGGACAGCTCGAAGCGCCCCATCGAGGATCCGAACAACCTCCACGCAGAAAAAGTCAATGAAGGCGGCGACGCCCGTCCAAAGGCGGTGGAAGAAGTTGCCGCCGCCGGAACTGGGATAATCGGACATCGGGCTGAGGTAGGCCCGCGCAGCCTGCTTCACGAGTCGATTTCGGATGCAGATGTCGGATCTGGGCGGGGTTGATTTCAGCTTCGGGGAGTTGACCGCCGCCACCGCCGGTAGCAGATCCTTCAGAGAGCTGTAGCTGTGTCTGCTGTGATAGTGGGAGGCGGCTTTCATCGGCAGCAACTCCAGATCGTCGGATGAGGAGGACAAGGTGGCGGAAGGGGAACTGCGGCCGGTGGTGACTGAAGGTGAGATCGAGCTCCACCGCCGCAGATTTGGGGACTTTGCCGGTGTTGATTTCATGTCCATGGCGGTGAGATTGGGACGTCTCGTTTGGTTGCACGTTCACTGTGTGTTCTCTCTCTCTTTCTGTGGCGACCGTTATGTGAGGAAATTTTTCTTTATTTTTTTGTGGGCTGCTTCTTTTTATTCTTTTATTTTTTATTTTTTTGGTGGTGTAATATTGTTGTAGTTTATATACCTACACGATTTGTATTTAGACCTCGGCAATAGTAATTATCAATAATTGGCACATTGATATTATTGAAGATTTATTCAGCTTTTTAGGCAACTAAATGATTCTATATTATTTCAGGAGGCATGTAATTGAGATGCGTACAGAAATTCAAATAATTATTAAGCAAGTTGAACAAAAAAACACAGTGGATTGAAACTAATCCATCAATATCCGCTCTCCAATGATTCCATCGCATATTCAGAAGTTCTCTAATTTATAATTCTAAAAATCCTAGTTAATAAATTAATATTATTCCTTAATCAAATGCCACAACTTGGAAAAAGATGTTGACATCAACGGTGAAGTGAAAGTGGATAAATTTCATTGCAGCGCAGGTGAAGAAAAACTAGTACAGAAGCATCAACATTTCAACATCTTCTACAAGTAAAAAACTACGTAATTGAAAAGAAACCCCCCGCGTCTTCTGAATAAAGGAAGCTCAAAAATAGAAAGAAATATAACGAGTTTAAACACAGAAAGAAAGGCATCAATGACTGAAAACAGCCTCAGAAATATCCACCACGGAGACGAAGGACGAGGTGAAGGGTCGACTCTTTTTGGATATTATAGTCAGCAAGGGTGCGACCATCGTCAAGCTGCTTCCCTGCGAAAATGAGGCGTTGCTGATCTGGAGGATCCCTTCCTTGTCCTGAATCTTAGCTTTCACATTATCGATCGTGTCCGAGCTCTCCACCTCCAAAGACCAAAGTGATGGTCTTGACAAAGATCTGCATACCACCCCTCAATCGCAGCACCAGATGAAGGGTAGATTCCTTTTGAATATTGTAATCAGCCAGTGTTCTACCGTCTTCAAGTTGTTTACCTGCAAAGATCAATTGTATCTGAGCTTTCAACCTCTAAAGTAATGGTCTTCCCAGTCAAAGTTTTGACAAAAAATCTGCATTCCACCCCTCAAGCGCAGCACAAGATGGAGGGTGGATTCTTCTGAATATTGTAATCCGCCAAGGTTCGTCCATCTTCCAGTTGCTTCCCAGCAAAAATCAATCTTTGCTGATCCGGTGGGATCCCTTCCTTATCTTGTATTTTGGCCTTGACATTGTCAATGGTGTCTGAGCTTTTAACTTCCAGGGTAATTGTCTTACCAGTAAGAGTCTTCACAAAAATCTGCATTCCACCACGAAGCCTGAGAACAAGGTGGAGGGTAGACTCCTTTTGGACATTGTAATCGGCCAGGGTTCGGCCATCTTCAAGTTGCTTTCCAGCAAAAATCAATCTTTACTGGTCAGGAGGAATGCCTTCCTTGTCCTGGTCCTGGATCTTGGCTTTGACATTGTCAATAGTGTCTGAGCTCTCGACCTCTAGAGTGATGGTTTTACCCGTAAGAGTCTTCACAAAAATCTGCATTCCACCACGAAGGCGGAGGACAAGATGGAGAGTAGATTCTTTTTGGATATTGTAATCTGCAAGGGTTCGACCATCTTCAAGCTGTTTTCCAGCAAAGATTAACCTCTGCTGGTCTGGAGGAATTCCTTCCTTGTCTTGAATCTTAGCTTTGACATTGTTGATAGTATCAGAGCTCTCAACCTCAAGAGTAATTGTCTTGCCAGTAAGAGTCTTAACAAAAATTTGCATCTGGAATACAGATTAAAAAAAAGGAGATGAATTATGAATACACAAGCTTGATACATCTTTAAATTAACAAGAAAAAACAATTTACAAGCACTGAAAACAAAAAAGGGAAAATAAATAAATAAAAAGACTTCTGCATAACGTGCACTATGCATCCACTAACATCAGTATTCAATATACACAACTTCCTCATATTCCTACAGCCCCAAAGCTGCTAGAACAAGCATACGTTTAATACAAACATATTCCTGATTCTGCTTTCCTTTACAAATTAAAACATCAAGATCTTCTTCTTGTCCTTTCCAGTTCGCAAGTAATAGAAAAATCAAAATTTCTCAGAAAAAATAGATGCAAATATTCCTCTATGTCGTATTAGACAATCGTAAAGTGGGAAAAAAGAGACTCATTCCGAATGACAACAAAATATCTTGACATTAGGAATGGAATCATAATTCAATTCGTAAATCCGCAAAATCTGATTCATAGCAACATCAAATTATTGATTTCCTTTTATCCTAGGTTTTCAGTCCCTGCTCTCTCAACCAAAACAAAAAACCATCACCAACAAAAACAATCGTGAAATCTGATCAACAAACAAGTTCTTAAATAATCGCACTGTGCCAAACCCTAATTGCATTCACCAAATCTAGCTACCCCAACAATATCGTGAATTCATAAGTAAATAAAATGAAATTAAAGAAATCGAAAATAATGAAAAACATGTTACAAGCAAAATATGCGTTACCTTGAGAACGGCTCGTAAATTGAACGAAAGCTTGCTAAATTATGTTGACAGTTGCAGAACGTGAACGCGGAGACGAAATTGAGGGTTATGATTTATGAATGTGAGTTGGGAGTTTATATTGGAGAAGCCGACTTGCGCGATTTGAGAATTTACCATTGGTTCGAGCTCTAGAGAATTATCTTGGATGTTTCCAGGTCCTTCTGATGGCCATAAATTTTTATTTGGGCACACTTGCATGAGACCGTCTAACGGATTTCTTAACTTTAGATGGATTTGTACCCGATCCGGATTCATTAAACTATAAAAAGAAAAAAGAAAAGAAAAATCTTAACTTTAGATGGATTTGTACCTGATCTGGATTCATATAAAAAGAAAAAAGAAAAGAAAAAAACCTAACACAACCGCTCTTCTCTCGCAGAGCTTCTATTCTCCCGATCAATCTTCTTCCCGCTCCAAGCAAAGGACCAAATTGACACTTATTTCTACTTCCCATCGCTCGGACTCCATAAGGCTGCTGGAGATTATGGAAGCATCAAAGTCTACAGTCTGAAAATCGTGAAGCAGATGGCAGAATAGTCGTCGCCAAGATGGAAATTGAAGGGGAAGAGGCAGAGGGCGGAGGAATGGTGGTCGAAGGCAAGGATTTGGAGATGGAGGCTAAAGACTTGATCTAATTTAGGGGTGTCAGAGTTGATCAATTTGAGTAAGTTCTGTTTTGTTAAAGACTCGATATGGTTCGTGTTGAATCCAAATACGCATGCTTAAAAGCAACAACTATGCTAACTTTCATGAATCCAGATACAAGTGAAAGATTAATTTGCAGTAACAACTCTACTCTTCCACATATTCACTGACTGTATTGATCTTGGTTATTTATCGTCTAATTTTAATTAGTGGCATCAGTTAATCAACTAATGGAAGTAAACCACTTAGACGTGCGTTTATAGCTTGTCATTTCATCTTTATGAATTCAAAGTTCAATTGCAGGTAAAAATCCAAAGTTCAATTGCACGCAAAACATTCAGGTTCATAATATCCAATACTGGGATTGCTATTTCCCTTAACTTCAGAATTCAGGGACACCTTGATGAAACTGGTGGAAGTAGAAGTAGAAGGATCTCAACACATATAATGCTTGATTTGTTGGATCCTTAATTATTAATTTATAGAATTTGAGATTTTTAGTGATACTTTTATTTGTAATTAGTGTTACTTTATTTTGTAATCAATAATATTTTTATGTTTTAAACTGACACTTTTCTTTTGTAATTAGTGATACTCTCTTTTGTAATTAGTGATACTTTATTTTGTAATTAGTGATACTTTTTTCCATAGTAATGAGACTCCACTCTATAGGTGATGATACTTCACCTATAAATAATGATACTCACATGTGAGTTAATGATACTTCAATCATAAATAATGATACTTGAGTTAATGATACTCCACTTATAGTTAATGACATTTATCTATTCTGGATTTGATAATTAATGTTTAATCATCAATAATATCATATTATACTCCACTTCCGAATTAATGATACTTCATCCATAATTAATAATACTTCACAGACAGTTAAATGATACTCACTAGATATATATCTAATGATACTTCACTTAATAGTTAATTATATTTTGCCAAATTTATATCTAATATCTAATGATACTTCACTTAATAGTTAATGATATTTCGCCCAATTTATATCTAATGATACTTCGCTTCATAGTTAATGATGTTTCACTTCACAGTTAGTGGTACTTCACACATAATGATACTTTACTTTATACCTAGTGATACTTTATTTTATACCTAGTGATACTCCAGTGGCTGCGCATGGGCGCGGATAGACACGCGCTTGCGCGCGAAAATGGGCTTGGGGATGGATTTTGGGTGGATTTTTGACGGGCTTGGGTTTTATTTGACCCGTCTAACGTAAGCGACCCGTTAAACGGTCTTATATAAGTTTTTGTCTTTTTATTTAGATTAGATTTAATTAATAATTTGTGGACTTTAATTTCATTTGGCTAGTAATTAAGTTTAATTATACCCACAAATTCATTTTCCGCATTTTAAATAAATGGAAAATGAAAAAAATTAATTGAATCACTTTTTTTAGCTATAGAAAGAGAAGTGGTGAATTTTGAATCCTGAACGTTTTCTTTATACACATGAATACATGATTATGATTATGATTATGATTTTTTGATATCACGAGAGGACTAATTGAATAGCTTTTGTGTTGTTTGGCCCTATTGAACTCGTCAATTTTTTATATATATTTAATATATAATATAAATATCATACTAGAAAAGTTCTTCAACTTTGTTGGTGTTCTCTTCTTTATGGAGCATTCAAAGAGTTCATGACTAACATTTTTTTAAAATTTCCTGAAGCTTGGAGAGCGCATAGCAGAATATTGTTGGATGGATGAACATCTGCTTGCTATCTGCTCACATATAAAAAAAAAAAAAAGAACTTATTTAGTTACGCAAATTACAATTAGACAACCTAAAATAAGAGTATGCCAACATATAATAATGCATAACAACAAATTAAATGACAAAACGAAAGGCACAAACATGGGTTGTGGTCTTATTTATAGGCTCAAAAGAATTAATGGCTCCAATATTTGAATTTCAAATTTCAAATTGAACTCCATGTATAGAGGCTATTTCTATTCCCAATTTAAAAGTTAGTCACCGAAACTCTGATAAAAATAAAAAAGTTGTTGGCTTTGTGCTGCTCTGACATTTTAAGGCGGGCGAGTGTCAAATTTTTTTGCTTTACTACTTTATTTTAGTATATTATAATATATATTAGATACACTTTAAGTTGGATAGTGTATTTTACTGTATGATTAAAAATTATAATAATATTAACCGATGTATTGAAAATGAGTATGTACCAATCATAGAACTGTTCCCGCATGCATGGGGCATGCAAATTTGGGCGGGATTTGTGGTCGTGAACAGTTGTAAAAGATTGAGTTTTAATATATTAGATAGATATTTCACTATATATATATATATAATGTATGCTTCTTTGTACGAATACACTTTTTTTTCATCTAAATGGAAATAATCAAGTCATTCTACCAACTTTAAATTGATGACCATTAACTCTCTTTTTTCTTCTAAGAATTAAGAAGGATGAAGTCGATGGACTACTACCAAATTTTAATCTTAATTAAGGTTTTTGTGGATATTCAAAACTAGCAGAGTGTCTCCAAATCCTCATACTTGGGAATATCAGACTTTTATTTCTTTTTCTTTTTTTTTTCTAATGGGAAGGCACGATTGAGATCGAACTCCTCGCTCGCTTGTATAAGATGAGCAATATTACTAGGTTATAAGGTTTATGATAGTCATGATTATATTAATTCACACACACACACACATATATATATATATATATTGCTGATTAATAAGAAAATTATATTGTATATTTAAATAATAGAATAGATGAAGCTGTAGGACCACTTATCATTTCCTCATTTATATCAAGGGAATAAATATAGGGAGAAAAATTAAAATAGCCAAAAATAAATTGTAAACTTCTTTTCTAACCAAATTTTATAAGATATTATTTTCTAACCAAACATGAGGGTAAAAATCTCTTTTATTCTTAATGAAATTTTGAAAAAGTCAAAAATTGCGGCTCTTGGGTTTGACCGTGCACACGGTCACTTTCTTGAGGAAGAAGCCGTGAACATGATTTTGGCCTTGTACACGCCTTTTTTTTGTTTTTCGCCGAATATCAACAAATAATCATGGGGTTGGCCGTGTTCTAAAAATTATATTTTTAGAATATATATTTGAAATGCTTTATTTTGTTTTGTGAGATATTAATGTGCACATTAAATTGTAATCGATGAAAATTAAGAAATAATCATTATAATAAATAATATATTATTAATTTTATAATAAAATTTATTATGCATAAAGTTCATTTATAATGTCATACAACTATTACAATAACTTCATTTAAAATTAGATAATAAGTATAAATAAAATTATTAATTATATTTAATAATATAAAATTAAAAATATATGGAATCTACCCGTACCAATTTTAATACAAGGTGAATAGTGCATGGCAAAATTTGTGGTTCAATTATTTAAAATTTAAGAATAGTTCAATTGACCACAATTATATAGTTTAGTCATAATCATCGATTATTCCACCGTGAACACGGTCAATTTTTTTTCTTCTTCTTTTTCTTTTTCTTCTTCAATTCGACCGTGAACTCGGCGACAATAATTCGACCGTGAACTCGGCGACAACATTAGCAAATTCGACCGTGAACTCGGGGATAACAGATTTTTTCATTCAAGATTCAATTTAATTCAATCCACAATTCAATACAAAACTAAATTCAATACAATCAAAACACTTAAATTACACAGACTCAATTCAATTCACAATCAAAATACAAATATCCATATAACAATTAACTAATTAATTGAACGAAATTAACAAGAAATAGACGAGTTCAAAACCTATCTGTTGAGGACCGACCATTTTTTCCGACGGCGGCGCATGTGGTTTTCTTGCTGCGGGCGGTCTTCTCGACGTCGGCGCAGGCTGTGAACTTTGAAGAAGAACAAGAACACGGTTCTTCACCGTGAAGTTTGAAGAAGAAGAAGAAGAACCGTGAAGTTTGAAGAAGAAGAAGAAGAAGAAGAAGAAGGAGAAGAACCGTGAATTTTGAAGAATGATTTTATAAATTTTTATTTCCACTCGTGAAGTTAATAGTGTTTTTGTTTTATTCCATCCCATGAAGTTTGAAAGCAGAATAAATTGACCCATCCCACATTTCAGTGAGAATATTTTGGTGAAGAAAAAATTATTTAGCTAAAAAAAAAGACTTCACAATTTATGATTAGAAAAGAATTTTACAATTTTAAAATGGTTAGAAAGATATATTCACACATAAATATATCAACCATCTCTGATTTAGTTGAATTTGTTTTTAGAGGTAAGTATTGATCCATCTTCAGATAGTTGGATGGATTATGGAATACATGAACATCAACAATAACAGAAATTAACAACTTAAAATACTCGTGTTGCATTTGCATTTATTTGGAGAGAGATGAGAGAGAGATATTTCATTATTTTCTCATATTATACTATATTTTTAATTAGTTGATATCTAAATCGATACTAATAATGTTCTAAAGTTTGTATGGTATATTATGGATTAATTACATTTAATTTTTTTTTATATATAGCAAAAATAAATTTAAATTAGTACATTTGATTGAATTTTGCAAACCCAACATTTCAAAATTTGTAATATCAACATTGAACTTCCAATTCTCAATTCGAGCATAATTTGCGACTTTTAATAACTAATGTCCCAAATTTGGTGATATTCGACATTTATTTATCGTTACAAAGTACAAACCAACATTTATCACTGAAGTTATGTCTTATGACTCAAATTGCGGTATAGTTGCAAACATTGTGATTTCTACTTTTTTTCCCTCTTCAACATTTGATCAAATGCATGTCCAAATTTTAAATACAATTACCCTAAATTTAAACACGTATGAGAAGTTCAGTGTTATAGTCGATTTGTTCGTGTTCCTATGTGAAATGTTTTACTTACTCTGCTTTTGTTTTTTATTTATTAATGAACGTTTAAGGGATGATAAGTTGCATATTTGCACCTATTTTTGGGTGATTTTCCTTTTCTGGCTCGGCTAACTCTTTTCCACTCCGCAAGGTGATTGCACTCGCATTCTACCTTGGATTAATCACAGTTTGCGATGAAAATTTTCCTTGAGACTCCAATTTATTCACCGATGACGCAATCTGAGAGACTTGATTGCGCAGCTCCTGGATACTCGTTTCAGTTTTGGAAGCAAGTTGTTGTATGCTTGCTTCGGTTTTGGAAGTGAGCTGATCCGTCTTCGCAGCAAGTTGCTGAATGCTTGCATCCGTCTTTAGAACGAATTGCTAAAAAAGGGATCCCAGGGCCTTAATAGTATTCTCAGTGGAATTGTTCTTTGGTGGAGCTGGCGGTTTCGGATTATATTGGTTGAATTGAGGTTTGTTTCCATATCTGAGATTCGGGTGATCACGCCATCCCGGATTATAGGTATTAGAGTATGGATCATAATTCCTCTGTGGTGGACCTGGAAAACCTCCTGCAGCATTCACCTGCTCACTTGTGTCTTCTTGAAGAGTAGGGCACATATTAGTAGGATGATTAGGTGCCTGACAAATTCCACATGCTTTAACCTGTTGCAGATTACTTGCGGCCATCTGCTTCACCAGAGATGTCAGCTCAGATAGCTGATTTTCGATAGAAGATGATCCAACTTCATTCACTATTCGAATGGAGGTCTCCTGTCTATGGCCATACTGTTGAGATGCTTCGGCCATATCTGAGATTATCTTTCTGATTTGTGAAGGAGTTTTCTCACTGATGGTGCCTCCACACGAAGCATCTATCCATCTTCTCTCTGCTGGCAACAATCCTTCGTATAGGTAGTGTATGAGTAGCAACTCTGAAATTCAATGTTGTGGGCAACTTGCACACAATCTCTTAAACCTCTCCCAGTACTCGTAGAGTGACTCTGAATCCTTCTGTCTGACTTCAGTGATCTCTTTTCTGAGGTTGGTGACTCGTGTGGTCGTGAAGAATCTATCTAGAAACATCTGACCCATCTCTTCCCATGTGGTTACTGTGTTATAAGGTAGATACAGTAACCAATCCTTAGCTCGATCTTCTAAAGAAAATAGAAAAGCTCTCAGCTTGATTTGGTCTTCAGTAACCCCTTTTGGTTTCATCGTGATGCATACCACATGAAATTTTTTCAGATGCTTGTGTGGATCTTCATTCTCGCGACCATGAAACTTCGGGAGCAAGTGTATCAGACCAGACTTCAACTCAAAATAGACCTCCATCTCTGGTTAATCGATGCAGAGCGGAGGTTGATTCACATCTTGAACAGCTAACTCGCGAAGAGTTTTTTCCCTGTTCGCCATTGTTTCTACTTCGACTTCAACTTCAACTGACTGTTCTGACAATTCCTCTTCAGAACTCGAACTTGACGATGAAGCTGGAGGTTGCTGCTTCTTCAATGTAGCTTATTTTCGCAATCTCCTAGCAGTCTTCTCAATTTCAGGATCAAATAATAATTGACCTGTTGGAACAATTGACATAAATTAGACAAAAAGAATAAATTTAACTTGACACTAGTCCCCGACAACGGTGCCAAAATTTGATGGGTGTCGAAACCAATAAAAATAAACCTACTTTTTAAAATCAATTAAATTGTGATAGTAGTGAGCAAGGTCGATCCATAGAGACTGGTAAATTAAATATTAATCTTTCTATCCAATTACCTAAAACTAAATGGGGGGTTTTGAAGATTAGAATTGAAATAAATAAACGAATTCAAATAATAAACAGAGAAATAAATAATTGACAAAGATCAAATGGAGAGAAATGTCTAGCTCAAGAATAATCTCGACTACGGACTATACAAATTGATCACTGATGCACATATATAATTCAATTCTCTCTCTAAATTGGCTATGGCTATTGGTACGATCTAACAACCTCGTTTCTCCTTAATTAATCGGCAATCAAGGTACGACCATTGACTACAACACCAATTCTAATCCACATAGATTCATACGATGACCCGTCCAAATTAGGTTATAAATCTCCAAAGTGTCGAAAGCGGGACTGTTTACCCCCAATCTATCCAATTGCGCTACTTAGGCAAATAATCTAAATAATTACGGATCTAGATTATTCAACTAGCATGAAATCATTCCAATAATCATACAACGCGTGCAAATTGCACAATTATCAAAACAATCACAGAAATTACAAACAGAAGATTTATAAATAAAGAGAGAAATAAATTATGATAAAATCGATTTGATCTCACAAACATGTAGAACTCGAGTCTCGATTATCCTCTCGCTAGAAAAGTATTTAGAAAATCATACTGGAATAATAAAACAAAGTCTGAAAAAAAATAGTTTTTGTTCTCAAACTCTCACTCTGTCGTGTCCTCCTTCTTCAGCGTAAAATATGAATATATAATCCCATGACAATGCATTCTCTCCTCTATCCCAATGGTAAGTCCCCTACTTCTTTTAGAACTCTCCTTCTCTTTCCTTCTGCAGAAATCGCGTATTATGTGCATAAAATTCGCCCATCTTTAAAACAACTGGGACCCACTTGAGATTTGAGAGATAAAATCAGTTCACAGACTAGGGTGTGGCCATGCCTTATCTGCCATTAGCTCCTGGACGACTACTCCTCACAATTCTTCAACAACTTTGATCCCAAAATGATTGTTTTGGCCTTCTTTCCTACAAAACCTCTTTATTCCCTTGCAAAACTCAAAAGATCATCAATTCCAAATAAACTTACAACAAAGCTTAGTAAAATAAGGGAAAATCACCCAAAAATAGGTGCAAATATGCAACTTATCAAGGGAGAAAAATAATTAATCATTTTTTTATCTCTATGAGTTAGCTATGTCGCTATCATCAAATCGTACACATATATATTAATGGAATATGAAATAGTAGAACTGGTGCCAACATTTTAATTTTAATATTTTTTGTAGGACTACCTACTGTAGTGGCCATTTTTCGTCAGCCCACTACGCTGGTCCAGGAAGGTTAAACGTTGTCGTTTAACCGAGTAATAACCTCATAAAGATCGGGTAATTTGAATTATTTTGAATAATCCGTCCGCATTACCTGGAAGGGTTGACGTGATCAAACGAATGAGATCAGGCCTCAACCGCTCTTGTAATTTACGTTAACCCTAGTCGCTACCTCTGTCTATAAAAGGAGACCTACCTCCTCATTTGACGAATACGCGGAAATACCCACAAGCTTCACATCATATCCTAAGAGCACTGAGTTCATGGTTTTCTGAATTAATTCCACTCAGACGATTCAACATCCGGGATTCTTCCCTATGTTTTCCAAGATTGAACGACGTTCCCTCGATTTCTAGTTACATTCTATCTTAATTATTCAATTATTTCATATCTTATCGCTTTCTACTCTTTTTCTTTTCCTGACTTGAGCGTCGGAGGCCCAACGATCGTCACCCCCTCGACGGTCTTTGGCTCTTACATTTTTTCTGATTTTATTTCACAGATTGACCGCTGCTTCGGACTGATATGATTAATTGCAGATTTTCGAATATACACCTACAGGGTTCGTATAATTATATACATAACTCTATAATTGTTGCATGGTATTTTTGGAATTAGAGTTTATTAATGTCAATCACAAACTAAATTATAAAATTTCCTGGAATGAAGTTTTGATTGAGCAAATTGCCGATATATGTGTGTGTGGGTGCACGCACGCACGCGCTTGTGCCTCCAGATTACCATGCAAAATAGGTTCAGAGATGAAGAATCTTCAAAGTTAATTGTAATTTTAAAATTTAGAGAAATCGTATTTAATCATTTGATTTATTTTACTTGGTATCTAATCAAATGGAGGGATAGAATAATAATTTATTGATTTTTATAATATTTATTTTAAAATTTTAATTATTTTATTTTTAAAACCAATTATCAAAGTTTCACCCTACTAGTTATATTTTAGTGGTGTATACATTAATGGTTTTATCATAGTTGATTTTGCCTTCTTATTTGGTGGACTGATGGACTATATATATTTATTGCATATTTAGGCATGTTCGACACAATACACAAATATTTAGTATAGTTATATTAAATGAAGTAAATTATATATTCACAAACTATATTAATAATTTATATATCTAGAAATGTTATATCATAGTTGATTTTGTCTTCTTATTTGGTAGATTGATAGACTATATATATTTAATGCATATTTAGGCATGTTCGACACAATACACAAATTTTTAATATAGTTATATTAAATGAAGTAAATTATATATTCACAAAATATATTAATAATTTATATATCTAGAAATGTTATTTGAGCGGAAAATTAGTAATTTTTATTTTTGTGGTTCCAGTTTTATTATTATATATCATATAAATATAAATAGATAGATAGATAGACATTGATATGGTCGATCCTAATGATTTGGCGGCCTGAGTCGAGATGAAAATGAGGTCCCAATTTTTCATTTTATATATAATTTAATAACAATAAATTGAACAACATGCATTATATGCAAAATATTTATTCATGATTCTACAAAAATAATATATGAAATTATTAATTAAATCAAATGAACAAGATTGAAATTATCCATTACAAATAGGGGTGTCAAGGTACGGTATAACTTACTTTACTTTTTCTTTGGCATACCTTATATTTTACATGAATTTACGGTATGACAAAAATCATACCGTTGTCATACCTTTACTTCCGGTATACCTTAATTCGGTATGATACATAATGCATACATTTACCATACCTTTATTTCGATATACCTTACGTACCTTAGTTCGGTATACCTTACTGTACCTATATTTCGGTCTGTACCATACCAACATTTCACTATTTGGTTGTTTTCTTTTATGGTTTTAGAGTTCTTTTTTTTTCATTTTTATTTAAGGTCGTCAACTAATTTAATAAGAAAACAAGTCTTGATGCTGAATACTAATTAATTTCTTCGGTAAGGGTGGTTGCAACGCGGCTTTTTCCGAACTCGGAAGAAGCCACATCCAACTAATTTCACATTCCAAATGGCCACTTCATTTGACTCAGCCACCAGCCCACTGATCCGACTTGAGAGGAGAGAGAAGACATTTGTGTGGGGCATTTAATTTTCTGTCAGCGAGAATCTTTTTATTTTCTTGTCTTTCCTCATACATACACACACATGACACATACATATATAATATATAATTGTACACAATATACATATATTGTGTATATATATTTTTCAATTATTATTTTAAAAAATTATTTTGCACCATTGCATATTCTAACTACTAATTTAATACAAAATATTTATTCAACAAATTACATATAATTAATGAATTTATACTCTATATTGAATAAATATATAGATGAATATTGTAAATAAATTAATACATGAAAATGATGTGTAAAAGAGAAACCATTTCTAAGTTGTTTTTTCGGTTGGGCATTACAAGGATAAATTTATGAAAGTTACTTTTCGATGTGGCACTGATGTGGCGATAAAAAAGTTGGGTATTTTTCATCTTGCATTACAACCATTCTAATTAATTTTCATGATGGAACAAAATACATACTAATTAATTTACACAATGAAATAAAATACATACAAGATTAATTTCTAGCCGAACTATCTATGCTATCTATCTTCATGTTTTTTTCCTTTTTTTCAATCATTCTGTCGGTTATCTCCTTCATTTTATCATCTTCCATTTCGATTTCTGCAAGGATTTGTAGTATTTTTTCTTTGATTGGAATGAGCCTCCAGTTCAGCTCTTTGTGTGATAAAATCTTGTGCTATTTATATTTGACGCCTCTCCTCACAAATAGATGTGCAACATTATATCTACTATCTATGAGCCGGATGTTGGTTGCATCATCGGGGAAGTTAATTTGCTACCATCATCGGGGAAGTTAATTTCTATATTTACTACCGTATTAACGTTATCCTCCAAAACTTTATAGGGTCTCATCTCCATGACCTTGGCAACCAGTAGGCTCATAAACACTCCCATCTCCTCAACTATGTTGACATTTACAGCAACTGTATAGAATGTCATAGACCATAATGCTTCGCCAATTACTTTGTTAATGATTATAATTACATCCCCTACTCTATTTGAGTCATCTTTGTCGTGGTAGCTTGCATTAGAAACAATAACAATGGGAGTCCCTTATGGCACCATAAAACCAACAGTTAACAAATAAACAGTTTCTGATATCTGAGTCTTACTAATCACACGAACATTTTTAGACAAAAAAAATTCAAAATTGATAGAGAAATAAAAAATTCATCCGGTTGTACTTGAACTATTTTTTAAATAGGATTTTCCAACCAACAAATCAATAATTTTTTATTTATGAGTCCTATTCATAATGCACGAACATTTTTGGACAAAAATTTAAAAAGAATAAAAAATGCATCCGATAAATCTGGAGTTATTTTCTAAACATGGTTGCCCAACCAACATACCAACAGTTTATAATTTCTAAGTCTTACTAATCACACACGAACATTTTTGGAGAAAACAAATTCAAAATTGATAGAAAACGATAAAAAAAGGTATCCGATAGTTTTTGACCTATTTTCTGAATAGGGTTACCCAACTAACAAACCAACAATTTCTGATTTATGAGTCTTACTCATCACACACAAATATTTTGCACAAAAAATTCTGAGTCTTAGTCATGTTTTTTTCCTTTTTTTTCAATCATTCTGTCGGTTATCTCCTTCATCTTATCATCTTCCTTTTTGATTTCTGCAAGCATTTGTAGTATTTTTCCTTTGATTGGAATGAGTATCCAGTTCAGCTCTTTGTGTGATAAAATATTGTGCTATTTATATTTGACGCTTCTTCTCGCAAATAGACATGCAACATTATATCTACTATCTATGAGTCGGATGTTGGTTTTATCATCGGGGAAGTTAATTTCTATATTTGCTACTGTATTGACGTTATCCTCCAAAACTTTATAGGGTCTCAACTCCATGACCTTGGCAACCAGTAGGTTCATAAACACTCTCATCTCCTCAACTATGTTGACATTTACAGCAACTGTATAGAATATCATAGATCATAATGCTTCGCCAGTTACTTTATTAATGATTATAATTTCATCCCCTCCTCTATTTGAGTCGTCTTTGTCGAGGTAGCTTGCATTAGAAACAATAACAATGGGAGTCCCTTATGGTACCATTAAAACCAACAGTTAGCAAATAAACAGTTTTTGATATCTGAGTCTTACTAATCACACGAACATTTTTGGACAAAAAAAAAATTCAAAATTGATAGAGAAATAAAAAATTCATCCGGTTGTTCTTAAACTATTTTTTGAATAGGGTTTCCCAACCAACACACCAATAATTTTTTTTTATTTCTGAGTCCTATTCATCATGCACGAACATTTTTGAAAAAAAATTCAAAATTGATAAAAAGAATAAAAAATACATCCGATAGTTCTGGAGTTATTTTCTAAACATGGTTGCCCAACCAACAAACCAACAGTTTATGATTTCGGAGTTTTACTAATCACACATGAACATTTTTGGAGAAAAAAAATTTAAAATTGATAGACAAAGATAAAAAAAAGGCATCTGATAGTTTTTGACCTATTTTCTGAATAGGGTTACCCAACCAACAAACCAACAATTTCTGATTTCTGAGTCTTACACATCAAACACAAATATTTTTGGACAAAAAAATTCTGAGTCTTACTCATGTTTTTTTTCTTTTTTTTCAATCATTCTGTCGGTTATCTCCTTCATCTTATCATCTTCCTTTTCGATTTCTGCAAACATTTGTAGTATTTTTTCTTTCATATAAATGAGCCTCCAGTTCAGCTCTTTGTGTGATAAAATCTTGTGCTATTTATATTTGACGCTTCTCCTCGCAAATAGACGTGCAACATTATATCTACTATCTATGAGCCGGATGTTGGTTGCATCATCGGGGAAGTTAATTTCTATATTTGCTACCGTATTGACGTTATCCTCCAAAACGTGATAGGGTTCTTCTCAACTCCATGACCTTGGCAACCAGTAGACTCATAAACACTCCCATCTCCTCAACTATATTGACATTTACAGCTACTGTATAGAATATCATAGACCATAATGTTTCGCCAGTTACTTTGTTAATGATTATAATTTCATCCCCTTCTCTATTTGAGCCGTCTTTATCGTGGTAGCTTGCATTAGAAACAATAACAATGGGAGTCCCTTATGGCAACATAAAAAAACCAACAGTTAACAAATAAATAGTTTATGATATTCGAGTTTTACTAATCACACGAACATTTTTGCACAAAAAAAATTCAAAAATTGATAGAAAAATAAAAAATGCATCCGGTTGTTCTTGAACTATTTTTTGAAAAGGGTTTCCCAACAAACAAACCAATAATTTTTTATTTTTGAGTCCTATTCATCATGCACGAACATTTTTGGATAAAAAATTCAAAATTGATAAAAAGAATAAAAAAATGCATCCGATAGTTCTAGATTTATTTTCCAAACATGGTTGCCCAACAAACAAACCAACAGTTTATGATTCTGAGTTTTACTAATCACACACGAACATTTTTGGAGAAAAAAAATTCAAAATTGATAGAAAAAGATAAAAAAAAAGGCATCCGTTAGTTTTTGACCTATTTTCCGAATAGGGATACCCAACCAACAAACCAACAATTTCTGATTTCTGAGTCTTACTCATCACACACAAATATTTTTGGACAAAAACATTCTACGTCTCACTCATGTTTTTTTCCTTTTTTTCAATCATTCTGTCGGTTATCTCCTTCATCTTATCATCTTCTTTTTCGATTTCGGCAAGCATTTGTAGTATTTTTCCTTTGATTGGAATGAGCCTCCAGTTAAGCTCTTTGGCAACCAGTAGTCCCTTATGGCACCATAAAAACCAGCAGTTAACAAATAAACAGTTTCTGATATCTAAGTCTTGCTAATCACTCATGTTTTTTTCCCCTTTTTCAATCATTCTGTCGATTATCTCCTTCATCTTATCATCTTCCTTTTCGATTTCTGCAAGCATTTGTAGTATTTTTCCTTTGATTGGAATGAGCCTCCAGTTCAGCTATTTGTGTGATAAAATCTTGTTCTATTTATATTTGACGCTTCTCCTCGCAAATAGATGTGCAACATTATATCTACTATCTATGAGCAGGATGTTGGTTGCATTATCGGGAAAGTTAATTTCTATATTTGCTACCGTATTGACGTTATCCTCCAAAACTTCATAGGGTTCTTCTCAACTCCATGACCTTGGCAATGAGTAGACTCATAAACACTCCCATCTCCTCAATTACATTGACATTTACAGCAACTGTATAGAATGTCATAGACGATAATGTTTCGCTAGTTACTTTGTTAATGATTATAATTTCATTCCCTTCTCCATTTGAGCCGTCTTTGTCGTGGTAGCTTGTATTAGAAACAATAACAATGGGAGTCCCTTATGGCAACATAAAAAAACCAACAGTTAACAAATAAACAGTTTATGATATTCGAGTCTTACTAATCACACGAACATTTTTGCACAAAAAAAATTCAAAAATTGATAGAAAAATAAAAAATGCATCCGGTTGTTCTTGAACTATTTTTTGAAAAGGGTTTCCCAACCAACAAACCAATAATTTTTTATTTTTGAGTCCTATTCATCATGCACGAACATTTTTGGATAAAAAATTCAAAATTGATAAAAAGAATAAAAAAATGCATCCGATAGTTCTAGATTTATTTTCCAAACATGGTTGCCCAACAAACAAACCAACAGTTTATGATTCTGAGTTTTACTAATCACACACGAACATTTTTGGAGAAAAAAAATTCAAAATTGATAGAAAAAGATAAAAAAAGGCATCCGGTAGTTTTTGACCTATTTTTCGAATAGGGTTACCCAACCAACAAACCAACAATTTCTGATTTCTGAGTCTTACTCATCACACACAAATATTTTTGGACAAAAACATTCTACGTCTCACTCATGTTTTTTTCTTTTTTTTCAATCATTCTGTCGGTTATCTCCTTCATCTTATCATCTTCTTTTTCGATTTCGGCAAGCATTTGTAGTATTTTTCCTTTGATTGGAATGAGCCTCCAATTAAGCTCTTTGGCAACCAGTAGTCCCTTATGGCACCATAAAAACCAGCAGTTAACAAATAAACAGTTTCTGATATCTAAGTCTTACTAATCACTCATGTTTTTTTTCCCTTTTTTCAATCATTTTGTCGATTATCTCCTTCATCTTATCATCTTCCTTTTCGATTTCTGCAAGCATTTGTAGTATTTTTCCTTTGATTGGAATGAGCCTCCAATTCAGCTATTTGTGTGATAAAATCTTGTTCTATTTATATTTGACGCTTCTCCTCGCAAATAGATGTGCAACATTATATCTACTATCTATGAGCAGGATGTTGGTTGCATTATCGGGAAAGTTAATTTCTATATTTGCTACAGTATTGACGTTATCCTCCAAAACTTCATAGGGTTCTTCTCAACTCCATGACCTTGGCAATGAGTAGACTCATAAACACTCCCATCTCCTCAACTACATTGACATTTACAGCAACTGTATAGAATATCATAGACGATAATGTTTCGCTAGTTACTTTGTTAATGATTATAATTTCATTTCCTTCTCTATTTGAGCCATCTTTGTCGTGGTAGCTTGCATTAGAAACAATAACAATGGGAGTCCCTTATGGTACCATAAAAAAACCAACAGTTAACAAATAAACAGTTTATGATATCTGAGTCTTACTAATCACACGAACATTTTTGCACAAAAAAAATTCAAAAATTGATAGAAAAATAAAAAATGCATCCGGTTGTTCTTGAACTATTTTTTGAAAAGGGTTTCCCAACCAACAAACCAATAATTTTTTATTTTTAAGTCCTATTCATCATGCACGAACATTTTTGGATAAAAAATTCAAAATTGATAAAAAGAATAAAAAAATGCATCCGATAGTTCTAGATTTATTTTCCAAACATGGTTGCCCAACAAACAAACCAACAGTTTATGATTCTGAGTTTTACTAATCACACACGAACATTTTTGGAGAAAAAAAATTCAAAATTGATAGAAAAAGATAAAAAAAAAGGCATCCGGTAGTTTTTGACCTATTTTCCGAATAGGATTACCCAACCAACAAACCAACAATTTCTGATTTCTGAGTCTTACTCATCACACACAAATATTTTTGGACAAAAACATTCTACGTCTTACTCATGTTTTTTTCCTTTTTTTCAATCATTCTGTCGGTTATCTCCTTCATCTTATCATCTTCTTTTTCAATTTCGGCAAGCAGTTGTAGTATTTTTCCTTTGATTGGAATGAGCCTCCAGTTCAGCTCTTTGTGTGATAAAATCTTGTGCTATTTATATTTGACTCTTCTATTCGCAAATAGATGTGCAACATTATATCTACTATCTATGAGCCGGATGTTGGTTGCATCATTGGGGAAGTTAATTTCTATATTTGCTACCATATTGACGTTATCCTCCAAAACTTTATTGGGTTCTTCTCAACTCCATGACCTTCGCAACCAGTAGGCTCATAAACACTCCCATCTCCTCAACTATGTTGACATTTACAACAATTGTATAGAATGTCATAGACCATAATGTTTCGCCAGTTACTTTGTTAATGATTATAATTTCATCCCCTTCTCTATTTGAGCCGTCTTTATCGTGGTAGCTTGCATTAGAAACAATAACAATGGGAGTCCCTTATGGCAACATAAAAAAACCAACAGTTAACAAATAAATAGTTTATGATATTCGAGTTTTACTAATCACACGAACATTTTTGCACAAAAAAAATTCAAAAATTGATAGAAAAATAAAAAATGCATCCGGTTGTTCTTGAACTATTTTTTGAAAAGGGTTTCCCAACAAACAAACCAATAATTTTTTATTTTTGAGTCCTATTCATCATGCACGAACATTTTTGGATAAAAAATTCAAAATTGATAAAAAGAATAAAAAATGCATCCGATAGTTCTAGAGTTATTTTTTAAACATGGTTGCCCAACCAACAAACCAACAATTTATGATTTCTGAGTCTTACTAATCACACACAAACATTTTTGGAGAAAAAAAAATTCAAAATTGATAGAAAAAGATAAAAAAGGCATCCGATAGTTTTTTACCTATTTTCCGAATAGGGTTACCCAACCAACAAACCAACAATTTCTGATTTCTGAGTCTTACTCATCACACACAAATATTTTTAAACAAAAACATTCTGAGTCTCACTCATGTTTTTTTCCTTTTTTTCAATCCTTCTGTCGGTTATCTCCTTCATCTTACCATCTTTTTTTTCGATTTCGGCAAGCATTTGTAGTATTTTTCCTTTGATTGGAATGAGCCCCAGTTCAGCTCTTTGTGTGATAAAATCTTGTACTATTTATATTTGACGCTTCTTCTCACAAATAGATATGCAACATTATATCTACTAACTCTAAGCCGGATGTTGGTTGCATCATCGGGGAAGTTAATTTCTATATTTGCTACCGTATTAACGTTATCCTCCAAAACTTTATAGGGTTCTTCTCAACTCTATGACCTTGGCAACTAGTAGGCTCATAAACACTCCCATATCCTCATCTATGTTAATATTTACAACAACTGTATAGAATGTCATAGACCATAATACTTCGCCAGTTACTTTATTAATGATTATAATTCCATCTCCTCATTTATTTGAGCCGTCTTTGTCGTGGTAGCTTGCATTAGAAATAATAACAATGGGAGTCCCTTATGGCACCATAAAAACCAACAGTTAACAAATAAACAGTTTCTGATATCTGAGTCTTACTAATCACACAAACATTTTTGGACAAAAAAAATTCAAAATTGATAGAGAAATAAAAAATGCATCCGGTTGTTCTTGAACTATTTTTTGAATAGGGTTTCCCAACCAACAAACCAATAATTTTTTATTTCTGAGTCCTATTCATCATGCATGAACATTTTTGGACAAAAAATTCAAAATTGATAAAAAGAATAAAAAATGCATCCGATAGTTCTGGAGTTATTTTCTAAACATGGTTGCCCAACCAACAAACCAACAGTTTATGATTTCTGAGTCTTACTTATCACACACGAACATTTTTGGAGAAAAAAAATTCAAAATTGATAGAAATAGATAAAAAAAGGCATCCGATAGTTTTTGACCTATTTTCTGAATAGGGTTGCCAACCAACAAACCAACAATTTCTGATTTCTGAGTCTTACTCATCACACACAAATATTTTTGGACAAAAAAATTCAAAATTGATAGAAAGAATAAAAATGCATCCGATAGATCATGAGCTATTTTCCGAATAGGGTTGCCCAACCAACAAACCAACAGTTTATAATTTCTGAGTTTTACTCATTACACGCTCAAAATTGATAGAAAGAATAAAAAATGCATCCGATAGATCTTAAGCTATTTTCCGAATAGGGTTGCCCAACCAACAAACCAACAGTTTATGATTTCTGAGTTTACTCATCACACGCGAACATTTTTTGAGATTCTTTTTAAAATTGATAGAAAAAATAAAAAATGCATCCGGTAGTTCTTGAACTATTTTCTGAATGGGATTGTGCCCATTATCCATAGAAGAAACAAGAAATGTAAAAAAGTACATTCAATAATTTTTGAACAAAAATTTTCAAAAAGTTGCTTTGGACTATCTTCAATCATTTTTGGACTCCTTGAAAATATTTCCGAGAGTTTTTCGTGAATGTAAAGGCTTTTCCTGTCTATTTGCATGCTTTCATGATCATCTTCAAACTTGGACTTGATTCTTGTGCTTGTGTGTGTCAACTCTGGGAATATTAAAGGCTTACAAATCCATTTGTGGGGTAGTGATTGGTGGGGTTGTGTTGATGGAAAATCGTGGGCTTGTTTGGGTGTGGGTGTGGATGTGGGAGCTTTCAAAACAACGTCTACATTACGGCTAATGTTTGTGAACTTTAATCCTAATGACACTTCTTATAGTTGAGCTTGAGTTCATTTAGTTGGTCTTGATTTTATTTATTTGGGGCTTGAGTTTTATGGTCTACACTCCCAATCACTGTTTAATAAATTCAAAAATAATACTTGCGGATGATTTTTTTGCCCCTTCTTTTGACCTAAGTCTAATGACACGCTATTTATTAAAAAATAATCATCCACAAGCATACGGTGCTATTGTAATACTTAGGTGAGTAAGAGTATCGTATCTTACAAGGATTGAGACTCAAATAAATTATCAGACTAAAACACAAATATCTTATCAATATCTAAACTCTAAACTCAAAGAGGGAAATAATAATAAATTATAAAATAGAATAATAACTTAAAATTGCAGAAATTAACACGAGTGATTAACAAATAATGAAAACAGTGGATTCCAAGGATAATGCGCTTATGCGCATACAATGGATCTCAGATTGATTTATTGTTTACTTAACTTTCTTTAATTTATTAAAGATAGAAAATCACTTATATGTTATCAGATTGTTCACAAAACACATGTCATAACATAGAAATAATAATCATGCACTTCATTGCGGTCGGTTCTTCGCACACGTTATTACTTACAACCACGTTTCATGGACTTAAATCCCTATGCAAAACTTGTTCACTTGGTCGATCCTTCCAGGCATTGACACATGGGATTTTCACCCTAAATCCGAGCATTGTGGTTTGTTTCCTTAATATTTTTATCCATGTTTTAGTTGTTTTTCTTGTGAAATTAGCTATGTTTTATAATAAGTGCTTTTGATAAAGTTTCTTGCCTTACAGGGTTGAATCGAAGGGAATGAGCCTTCGAGAAGCAAAGAGTTTAGGTGCGGCCCGTGCATAAACCAAGCGCGAGTTGCATGCTCACACCACCGGCGTGACCCGAGGAGCACATTGGAGGCATGACGCGTACCCAGAACAGGCGCGAGTGGACGTTCACACAGCGGCCTTAAAAGTTGGTCTCGAGCGCGACCCGTGCTAGAAGAAGGAGGCGCATCCTGCCCGATCGCGCCTTGGGATGCGAGTGTAGAGGTAGAGCACCAAACCAAACCGAAACCAAAAATATTGGTTCAGATCAGTTCGTTCAATTTTAGTAGAAACGAAAATTTTTAGATCTCAACCGCTACAGAATGCCCATTCATTAAAAAAGAATAAAACAAAGAAATCTTACTACAAACATTGTGTTGTAGCAACAGATGTAGGGAAAGATACTCAAAATCAAAATCATAAAATAAAAGATCTCATGTCTGAACCCATAAAAAAAGCTCCTCTCCTCGACCTTTGTTGAACAACAATTAACATGGCAAGTGTCAAAATATCTAAAAGCATTCATGTCTAAAATATCTAAACAACAATCAATTTGAAGATAATAAGAAGTTTCGGTTCAGCAAAATTAATTTCGGTCAGTCGATTTTACTATTTAAGTTCGGTCCGAACCGATGCTCATCCTTACTAAACATATACTATAACGTAAATTAAGGATCTAGTGAACGAGTCCCTAAAATAAAAGCGTAACATGACGTCGATTAAAGGTTGAACGTGTGATCCTAGCTTAAAAATATCGGAGTCCTCGATCGTGCAAATAAATACTTTAAATACATAAAGAAAAATTATAATACTTAATACCATAATACGGAAAATTGATTTACTGCATCATAAATTAACTTAATTTCAAATTTAATATAAATTAAAGCAAAACATCCTAAATAAAAATGGGATAAAATATAACATAATTTTGTAGTCAAGAGTGCTTGAGCACATAACCAATAACATAAACTAAAATAATAAGAGTTTAGCCACTATGCTAGAAAGATATATACAACATAACCTAAATTGTTTTATTTAAATACTTGTCATAAATGTTTTAACTTAAAAATGAATCATAAATACTCTCATAAATGATTTGAATTAAATACATAAAAGAAAAACAAAAAACTGCATCAACAAGTTGTACCTCTAATAACAAATAGAACAATAACCACTCGGCTAATTATATAATGTTCAAGATATATACAACAATAACCTCATTTTTGAAAGTTAAGCTCATCATTAATTATATAATGTTCAAAATGATCTTATGTTAAACTGAATGAAAAAAATAAAATTGCTCCAAACATATTTGAACCAACCTCTCAAACAATAATCTGAACTCAAACCATTTAACTGAATGCTATTTTCAAAAATTATTAGATGTAATTAATTATACAAGGTTCAGAATCATCTTAGATTAAAATGATAAAATGAATTAAAAAATGTAACAACCCATTTAACTAAATGCTATTTTCAAAAATTATTAGATATACTTAATTATACAAGGTTCAGAATCATCTTATATTAAAATGATAAAATGAATTAAAAAATGTAACAGACCATTTAACTAAATGCTATTTTCAAAAATTATTAGATATAATTAATTATACAAGGTTCAGAATCATCTTAGATTAAAATGATAAAATGAATTAAAAAATGTAATTAAGGGGTTTTGAACCCCTTAACCTATGAAAATTAGATTTAAACACCAACCATTAAGGCAAACACCATATTCAAAATATAAAACACACTTTTAATTTTATAAGGCAGATTGATAATGTGGAAAGTCATAAAAATTAAATAAAATGGATATTAAAAACTATATGTAAAGGGGTTTGAACCTTAAACCTCTAGCATACAATCTAAAATCCCACCATTAAGCTAAACACCATTTTCTAAATTTATGCTAATATTTTATTTAAATATAGTTTAGAAATATCTTGGAATAAAAAAAAAATTTAAATATAATGCAAACAAGAGGTTTTCAACTCTTGACCTTTAATCAATAAATCTTAACACTAACCATTACACCGCATAACATTTTCAAAATTAACTTGAATTTAATTAAATAAAGTCATAAATTGCACCTTAGACCTCATAACATAAAAATAAGAATTTATCAATTTAGGCTATAATTTAACTTTGAAATATATCCAAAGATTTATAATTAATATGTGTCAAAAGCATATGACTCAATTAAAAACATATACCTTGCAATTTAATTATAGAGATTTATTCATTAAACTAAGATCAGTTTTTGATAAATATTTATAAGCTTTCTAATTATATTGATCTATATTATAAATAACATAAAATATAAAAAAAATAAAAGAAAACAGAAAGGAAAAACTCATGCACACACACCCAACACACGCACACACATCCACACCCACTACACACACACCCCTCAAATATTCATTTCCATTCATTTCTTCATCAACTCAATCAACTTACAAAGTGTTCAAGAACACTAAAAATCAAGATTAAAATGATATTTAAAAATATATAATCAAAACAACCCGTAAATCCATATTTATAACCTTCATAATCCACATAGAAATCGTAAAATAAAGAAAGAAATGAGGTTCTAAAAGATTAGGGTTTAACCTACTCTTAGATCCGAAAATTGGATGCCTAAACCTCAAAATCTTTCAAAAATAATCGAAGAAATGGAAAGAGAGAAAAGAGGGAAATCTAAAAATATAATTGCATGCCGGAAATGAGGTTGTCGGAAAAATTCAGGCGACGACGGGCGGTGGTTACGACGGAGAAGTGGAGAGAAGAGAGGGGGAATGGGGGCTGACCTAATTTGTTCCCCATCAAATGGTCTAACATGGAAATACGGGGGTATTTATACTATTCCTCTAATAGCCATAATTAGAATTTAAATTGGAGAAAAAATCATATATTGGCCAAATGAATTCCTATATTAGTAAAACCAAGTTTTGTAGTTTCATATCGGCAAGCACTATCGTCTAATGTATTTGTTCATCTCAATTGGATAATAATTGAGCCGTAAATAATTAAAAATATAATTGAGCTATAAAGTCCATCATTGGGCCTTTTATTAAAAATAGATATAACTTATCAATTATGCTCTAGAAAATGAATTAGGTCTCTATAATTGGATTTGATGTGTGTATATATACACACACATATATATATATGTCCGTGTGCGCGCACGCGCTAATATTTTTATTTTGATTAATTAGTGTTTTTTTTTCTTTATGTCAGGTGACACCAAAATGTGTTATTAGTAAAGTCAAGTCATACTTGATATTTGATACTTTGATGTGTACTAGCACTATTTTATCAAGAGAAAACACCATATATTTTACTACAGCAATTCTCATTTATATCACACACGACTCAATAAGACCCATACATTCATCAAACGGGTTGGGGTCAACGTAGGTCAACACACGGTCAACCAACGTCGACACGTAAAAAAAATGACAAAAATCAGTATCAATTCCAACACTAAAATGTATCACTCAAAATTAAAAAAGTATCAGTTGTACCCTAAAAAAGTAACGCGTCTGCTACTTATCTTATACAAGTTTATTTAATTTAAATTGTTATTTTTGTCATTCCAATTAACGTTTAGAGTTTAGGAGTTTTGATTTTTTTTAGGATTCATGTTTTTTCAGGGTTTATTTTAGGATTTTTAGAAATTTTTAGATTTTAGGGGCTTATTTTGTGTTTTTTAGGGTTCATTTTTTCTTAGGTTTTTTAGTCTCAACTGGATTATATTTATTTAAAAAAAATCAAATTAATTCACTTTTATTTTAAAGTTCATTAATTCCATCTTAGGGTATATATTTATTTGAAAATTAGTTTTTTTTAATTTGCAATTACTATTTATATTTGTTTAAAAAAATTAATTAATTGTCGAGCGCAATACACAAGCCCACGTGTTAGCGTCGGGCGAGTGCATTGCGTGAATCGCTGAATTTAAAAAAAAAATCATTCATTTTAATTTTCGGATTTATTAAATCAATTTTAGAATATATATATATATATTTAAAAAAATTAAAATAATTCATTTTAATTTTAGGATTCACTAATTGTATTTTAGGGTAATACAATTTTGGGGAAAAAATAAAAAAATAAAAAATAAATAATAAAAATAAAATATATATAATTGGGCGCATGTACCCCACGCGCCGCATTTGGGCGCACATGTGGTACACACGCCTGATATGAGCTATTTTTTTTTTTACCGTTATTTCTTAATAGGTCTGAATCAATCTGATGGGTCAAGGCCCATACATATGGTGCACAAGAAAGCACCTCATTCTATTATATTATCTTTTATTGGATTAACAATTATATTAGAACTACCCAACCTAAGGGGGTGTATTGAATACAGACTCTGTAGGATTTTGTTGGATTTTTAAAATTCGGGTGTATTCAATCCCAACTTTTAAAAGTCTTTAAAAATTCAGAGGTATTCAACACAGATTTTAAAATGTCTATAAAAATCCAACTGTATTCAAAACTCCATAGACTTTAAAATGTTAGTGATTCTATTGGATTTCACCTCAAAATCACGTAAAAAAATATAAAGGATGAAATCCAACCTTTGTACACGAGATTTTCATGGTTTCGTAAAATCCAGCGAGCAGTGTACTTCAGCGGCCGCTGAGGAGTTGAATTCGGATACCCCAGCGCGCGGTATACCCCAGTGGCCGCTGAGGCGTTCAAATGCCTAATTTCCAGCGGTCGTTGGGTTTAAGTTCCAGCGGTCGTTGTGTTCCAGCGAGCGCTGAGAAGAAGGATTTCAAATCCATCAAAATTGTCACAAATCCATACCCAAATCAAGGAAGACTCCATGTGGAGTCAATGGATTTTATAAATCCATGAATTTTTTAAAGTCCTTTAAAATCTAATAAAATCTCAATCCAATACACCCTAAGGCTTGTTGCAATGTCAATTTTAATTCTTATTTTAAAATATTAGAACAGGTTTTAGACCGTCGCAAAACTCCGCTCACACAAAATTCACCCAAAATGCTAATCGCTTGTTTGAAGTTGGTTTAATCCAAAAAGTAGTGGACCCCACTGTCATTTTAATTTTGTTATACTCTCTCTCTCCTCGGATGAGAACCCCTAGTTTGATGTGTGTGACTCATTTGTGTCTCAACATAAAAATTACGTAACTTTTTTTCTAAAAATAAATCTAATTATATTATAACCAATCATAATTAATATTTATTACTAAGAATTGAAATTTTAAAAAATTAGACACCCTAACTTTAGATAATGACCCTAATAATCAACTATATTAACTAAAAATGAAATTAAATATTTAAAAATGTTTATATATTCTAATTGGGTGGAATAAATCCTAAATAATAATGTAAAATAAAATAAACCAAAAGAAATTGAAATTGATCGTGAAGATATATAGATTTAAAAGTTGGTAGGTTTTAACTTTTGATATTGCGGCATTAAAGTTGATTTTATAGGTTTATTGTTGCAATCACTCGCATCTAGTAAATGATGAAAAATTAAAACAAAAATTATTTAATTACTATGAAACCATTAAAAAAAATTAAAGAGTTAACAACTAGTATTAAAATTGAATTTTCAGAAGTAGTCAAATTGATAAACATAAGTGAAAAACATTTCCTTTCGATTCTCAATATTTCAAGTTACATTTATACCAAATAAAAGAAAAATTGCAGTTAAATCTATTCTATTCTATATATAATAACAAAGTTGTATGCCTTCCCGCCGAAATCATAGAATTGGCCGCCCAAAAATGTCAGCCATCCATGCAGACCGCTAAACTTAAGAAGCTTTCCTTGGAAGTTTCACCACTTTTGAAAATTTAGTTTTACAACTCATTTCAAATTTAAATTCTCCAGTTTTGAAGCCATTTGATAAAACTGAATTCTATTTATATGTTTCCATACCTCACATTCACTTACCCTCACTTTCGTAAATGAATTCATTCACTATTGTAGTTTTAAATTTCTCAGTAGTTTTCGATTATTTTCATAGAATTTTTTATATTTATTGTATGTATTCATTGTGCAGTTGTGCTTTTTCACATGAATAGAAAATGAAAATGTACGCAAGAATACTAATTATTTTATTGACTCATTTTTTTTGTGCAGATTTATTTATGAAGAAGCTTCTCCAGAAATTACTAAATTAATATTTTGTCCATGATCAACATTGGATTTTTTTAAAAAAAAGTTGTGTCCTCATTTTATGTTTCATGCCGTGTTTGCAATAAGAAACATATCTTATTTAGAAAATTAATAATTAATATAAAAAGTATCATATATAAAATTAGACACAGAGAATCACTCACATTCGACTAGATAATATCATCTTATATTTGGCCACGTAACGCGCGCGGCTACTACTAGTTAACCAACAGTAGAAAGTAGCTAGAGCCCCCGAGATAATTGTCTTCCTCTATTGTAACCCGATTTTCAGTCTACCCGACGAGGCCGCTACTTTGTCCCACACGCTTCTTGTGGTTCGCATAAGTCGGCTTTCCATCTCTAGATAAACTCGCTACTCGCACTTTTAATTATTCTCATTTTTTGCATTCTCGTCTCCGTTCTTCCAATTGAACCCTAAATTTCTGCAAGTTTAAGCTTCTGCAACGTTCCATCAAGGTATTCATCGCTTTCCTCGTGTTGTTTCAGTCTACTATATGGTTTTATCTATGTATTTGGTTTTGATCCGATTAGTTGTTACTTTATATTGATGAATTTCCATCAAGAATTCGATTTTAGCTTGTATTATCATTGATGTTCTTATATATTCTTGATTGCAGATGCAAATCTTTGTGAAAACACTTACTGGAAAGACAATCACTCTCGAGGTTGAGAGCTCTGACACCATCGACAATGTCAAGGCTAAGATTCAAGATAAGGAAGGAATTCCTCCAGATCAGCAGAGGCTGATTTTTGCTGGAAAGCAACTTGAAGACGGTAGAACCCTTGCAGATTATAACATCCAAAAAGAATCCACTCTCCATCTTGTCCTCCGGCTTCGTGGTGGAATGCAGATTTTTGTGAAAACACTTACAGGGAAAACCATCACTCTAGAGGTCGAGAGCTCCGACACCATTGACAACGTCAAAGCAAAGATACAGGACAAGGAAGGCATCCCTCCGGATCAGCAGAGATTGATTTTTGCCGGGAAACAACTTGAAGATGGCCGAACCCTTGCTGATTACAATATCCAAAAGGAATCTACCCTCCACCTTGTACTCAGGCTTCGTGGTGGAATGCAAATTTTTGTGAAAACTCTTACTGGTAAGACGATTACCCTGGAAGTTGAAAGCTCCGACACCATTGATAATGTCAAGGCCAAAATACAAGACAAGGAAGGGATCCCTCCAGACCAGCAAAGATTGATTTTTGCTGGGAAGCAACTTGAAGATGGTAGAACACTGGCAGATTACAATATTCAAAAGGAATCTACACTTCATCTGGTGCTGCGACTGAGGGGTGGTATGCAGATATTTGTCAAGACCTTGACTGGAAAGACCATCACTTTGGAGGTTGAGAGTTCTGACACAATTGATAATGTCAAAGCCAAGATTCAGGACAAGGAAGGCATTCCTCCGGATCAGCAGCGGTTGATCTTTGCTGGTAAGCAGCTCGAAGATGGTAGGACCCTTGCTGATTATAACATCCAGAAGGAGTCTACTCTTCATCTGGTGTTGCGTTTGAGGGGAGGGATGCAGATTTTCGTCAAGACATTGACTGGGAAAACAATTACATTAGAGGTTGAGAGCTCGGATACGATTGATAATGTCAAGGCAAAGATCCAAGACAAGGAAGGGATCCCACCAGATCAGCAACGCCTCATCTTTGCTGGGAAGCAACTCGAGGATGGTCGCACCCTTGCAGATTATAATATCCAGAAGGAGTCGACCCTTCACCTCGTGCTTCGTCTCCGTGGTGGATATTTCTGATGCTGCTTCCACTCGAGCGTTGCCACATATGGTGTTTGAATTGCAATTTCCTTTTATACAAGACACGTGGGTTTTATTGTTTGTAATTACTGGCAGCAGTCAGAAGAGATGTTTTGATTGTTCTATCTGCAATTGCGATGAATTCTGTTCGCCTACACTTCACTGTTATGCGACCTGGTTTAATATTTTTGATCTTGCTGTATATGACTGCGGATGTGTCGTGCGTAATCAGGTTGCGTTGTTCAATTCCAATTATTTACCTATGTTGAGGATAATGGCATAAGTTTTCTACTTCGATTATGTTTGACGTTTTAGTACAAAATAGCTGCAACCGACAGCAGTCAATACATCTCGTCTCGTGTAAAAAACAAGTTTCGGGTTCTAGATTGTTCCTCTTCTTCCAATTCCACAAAAATAAAAATAAAAACAACTTATGCAAAAACAATATTATATCTTCCGAGATTTATATCCAAATCCCTATATGGTACTAAGCCGTAAAAATATGTGGGACAAAAACTTGTATGAGACCGTCTAACGGGTCTCTTACGTTAGACGGATCTCCTTGACCCGACCCCGATCCGACCCGACATATATATTAAAAAAAAAAAACCGATTCTCCCGCCTACAGCTCCCGAATTCACCCCTCTCCCCCGATTCTCTGCTCACCGCATCTCCCTCTCTCCCGCGATTCTCTCCTCCGCAAAAACCGCCGGCGAATGTCCCCCCGTAAGTCGTAACCACAGTTTATGCTCATAACCGCACTCACTCCTTCATATTAGTCACAACCGCACCGTTCACAACCGTTACCATCATCGCTCTTCCGCACCATTTCAGGCAACTATTGGTGAAATTTTTGCGAGCACCATCACCGTCAGCAAATTTCCGATCACCGGTGTTCCAATCACAACCTTAATCGGTTCTACGAGGTCAACATCTCCTGCGCTGACTTCGAGTCGATTCTGTAAGTTTATTTAGGGTTTTTGTACTTTTAGGAATTTGATTTTTTTCCTTGAATTAGAAGTTGGTTGAAGTTTAAATAATGGGTAGAGATATGTTGTGAGTTCAGATTTGTAATTTAGGGATTTGATTTTAGTAATTTGTAATACATTATTTTAGTCGTTTTAGGGATTTGATGCAAATTTACTATTTCTTGAATGAATTGGGATTTGTGATACTGTCTTTTCTAGAAATTTATCAAATGGCTGGTTTCTTGAAGGATTGAAGAAGATTTTGACTTTTTTCTCTGTTTCTCTTTGCTGTGTGCCATTGCTACTACTATATGTAAATCTTTAAGTGTTTCTCTTTGTGTTGATTGTGTGTTATAGCCATTGAAATTGTGGACACACTTGTTTTGATTTTGTTACAGTGTTGTGGTTGTTCTGCCGTTGTGTTATTTGTTTTGGGTTGTTCGTTATTCTTATATAAGAAGAAATCGGGGATATTCCAACTTTAACAATTAGGTGCAGTCTTTTCAAATTGCATTTAGGTAGAGAAACAAGGCAGATTTTAGAGTAAATGAGTCATGCGCCCTGTTTTTGAACATGTAAACACGACATAACATTGCATAAGCAGTTAAATTCCCCATACCATAGTAGTGCAAAACAAGTAAAATGAGTTTAGAAGGCTAGATTAATTTCTAGCTATCTAAATGATTGTTTTATATTATTTGCGTATTCTAATTTCAGTGTTTACTTTCAAGCATTTCATTTAATTTGCGTATTCTAATGAAAATAACCTTGAACAAGAAACAAGGAAATGTTGTTGACTATATGCTTTTATTCTATGTTTTGTAGTTGGATTTTTTAGTGATGGAACGAATTAAGAAGAGGTTGCAGCGACCTAGTAAGTCAGTACCTGAGGAGAAGAAAGATGATGCTACTAGGTATGAATTTTGGTATTTCAGATTATGATGTTGTATATTTTGTGTTACAAATGATACTTGAGAGGTTCTTAGTGATACTTTTATGTTAGTTAGAGATACTTACATTAATTTGTGATATTTATTCTTTTTTACGTTTATTCCTGACTTTTATAAGTAGGGATGCTTATTTTTTAATAGTGATACTTTGATGTTAATTAGTAATACTTTGATGTTACTTAGTGATACTATTTTACTTATTATTTTTTTTCATATTGCAGTGAACATGATGATGAGGAATGTGATAAGAGTGATGATAATAATGCTGAAGATTCTTCCTCTAAACATGAAGTCAAACATGAAGCTAAGAGAACAAAGAGGACAAAAAGATCCGGTGAAGTGCAAAAAAAAATTAGTCATTACTATTCAGAAGAAACTAATAAAAAATTTGTGGTAATGCTTGTGAGAGAGGTCTTGCTGGATGAGTATTCATTCTCGTTGGTGTTGAAATCTTGTTCAAGTTTGAGTTTGTTGAGCAGAGGAATGCAGATTCATGGTTTGATGTTGAAACTTGGGTTTGGGTCGGATTTTTCTTTTAAAGAATTTTTTGATTTGCATGTATGTACAGTGCGGGATTGTTCAATCTGGGAGGTTGGTTTTCAATAGAATGCCTAGAAAGAATTCTTTTTCGTATAATTTGATGATTGATGGATATGTGAAGTGCGGGATGGTGAGTTTAGCGCGGGAACTGTTTGATATAATGCCTTCAGAGATGAAGAATTTAGTATCTTGGAACACCATGATTAGTGGCTACTTGAAATTAGAGAATGAATTTGAGAGTGCGAAGGACTTATTTGATAAAAACAATGTGACTACAGATTCAACTAAAGCCCTTGCAACCTGCTTGAAATGATGTTATTGAAACATGTTTGTTGTTCGTGTGCATTGTTATAATATAATTGAATCTTTTTTCCCCGTTAATTGGATCTTTTGGTGCAGGTAGAAAGCGGATTTCAGGTGAAATGAATGAGGAGTTGACGGGCTGTTTGAGGCACTGATAGCCCGGTTAAGCTATCGGGTGATCATTTGGAGTTCATAGGAGCCGAGCAGGTTGCTGTCGTGGTGCTTTGGACTGAGTTTCCAGATTGAACTGGGGCGACGAGCTGGATTATTAATTAGTAATACTTAGTGATACTATTTTACTTAGTGATACTTATTTTTACATTCATTTGTTAGTGATACTTGACAGGTTTTTAGTGATACTTTTATGTTAGTTAGTGATACTTACATCAATTTGTTATACTTATTTTCAACTAATGATACTTTATGTTTATTTAGTGATACTTTTACATTCTTCAGGTTTATCTCTACTTTATGACTTAGTGATTCATGACTTTTATAAGTAGGGATGCTTATTTTTTAAATAGTGATACTTGACAGATTTTTAGTGATACTTTTATGTTAGTTAGTGATACTTACATCAGTTTGTTATACTTATTTTTACCTAGTGATACTTTACTTATGACTTAGTGACTTTTATAAGTAGAGATGCTTATTTTTTAAATAGTGATACTTTTATGTTAATTAGTAATACTTTTCTGTTACTTAGTGATACTATTTTACTTAGTGATACTTATTTTTACATTCATTGGATAGTGATAATGTATTTTTACTTAGTTATACTTTTACATTTACTTGGTCATCCTTTAATTTACGCGATAAGTTGTCAAGATTTAGACAACAATGCTTGAATGTTTATGATCAGCTTCATCATTCTCTTGGGTGCAACTCTTCATTTATACATAGTTTGATCTTCAATTTGCATTGTGAAAGTAACCTCATCGATGAATGCATGGTAACCTTGTTTTGTCATGTCCATATTTCATCAAATGCACTCACTCTCCTTTCTAATTTTGAATTTGGTGACATCTTAATTTGATGATGGATATGCTTTCTGTATTATCTCAGTTTTGGGGAATTTGGTGTGCTCCCTTTTCAGCTTATTACACAAGTTATACACGAAATCACAAATTCTAAAATTGGAGCAACTTCAAATATATATAAAGAAAAAATAAATTTGAAGGGGTGTTTGAAAACATAAGACAACCATAATATTATTGCAAAGCTTTCTAATGTACAAAACAACCCGGATTAACACAAATTCACGCTATAACATGTGAAAGAAAGAATGGAGATGACTTAAAACAACAAACTATTTCACAACTTACAAAGATAAAAAAAAAAAGAAAAAAGAAAAGGATCAAATATTACAGAATTCTAGTGTACATGATGCAATAAAAAAAATCAGAGGCGAAACCTCAACATTCGGCATAAACTTCGACCACAAAATGCAGGAAAATCAGCTCGAATCCATTCTGTTTCTTGACAAGAATGTGCAATGTTAGTAAACAAGAATACATTGTGTTACAGCAAAACATATATCAGAAAAGGGTAATATAACTACCTTTCAGAACACATTCTTTTGTAAATCATCGAGCTCGGGATCCACAACTTCTTGTTTTTATGAATAGTGATACTTTATTTTTTTTAAAGAGTGATAGTTGACAGTTTTACTTTAATGTTACTTAGTTATACTTACATTAGTGATACCTGAGAGTTTTTTAGTGATACTTTAATGTTAGTTAATGATACTTCTATGGTATCACTAAACAACATATAAGTATCACTAGTGTACAAAATTCAATATGTGCGTGTGTTATACACACTAAATACCATACAAGTATTAGTAATTTACAAAATACATTTTTCAGTAGATGGTTTACAAATCAAAGAATAGAAGTAAAGTACTACTTACTCTCAATTTGCAACATAACAGATTCATCGTCATTATTGATCTTTGCTCTTAAATATGCCTTACAACCTGTGCGTGTGACATACACCTTTCTTGAGTTTAGAAGTGTTTGGTTTTTTGGCTCCTTCACAAGAACACAAAAGGTATTTTTTAACTACACTTCCATTTTCAGTTCTTGTTGTGGATTTCCTAACACAAAACCCATTTTCAAGAGCATGACTACAATATAAGTCATATATATCATCAATGTTCTTCTTTTTCAAACCAAGAAGGCAACCTCTTACATCAAAAAAATCACCTACAACATATCAGTAAAAAATAAAATAGTGTCAATAAATACTGGTGGGGTATCAAAAAAATATTGTTGATGTATCATTACTATCGAGTGAATCATAATTATTTTTTAAGTGAAACAGTTGCAAAATATCAATAATACCTAGCGAAAGATTACTATCATAAGACCAAGTATTATTAAATACCATAGAAATATCACTATTGTATATAATTATTTTTTAAGTGAAATAGTTGCAAAATATCAATAATACCTAGTGAAGCATTACTATCATGAGAGAAAGTATCATTAAATACCATAGAAGTATCACTATTATATATAATTATTTTTTAAGTGAAAACATTTGCAAAATATCAATAATACCTAGCGAAGGATTACTATCATGAGAGGAAGTATCATTAAATACCATAGAAGTATCACTAGTGTTCAAAAGTTAATATATGAGTGTGATACAAACTTTTCTGGATTTATTCAGGTATAAATAACTATTGTTCAAGTATCATTAGTATGCAGCGAATTGTAATTACGTTTTTCCGAGATAAAGTATCACTAAATACCGTAGAAGTATCACTAAATTACAAAATACATTTTGCAATTGATGGGATACAAAATCAAAGAATAGAAGTGAAGTAGTGCTTACTCTCAATTTGCAACATGATAGATTTGTTCTCGTTCATAGATGTTTTTTCTACATCTTCAACATTGTCTTCATTATCAAGTATAACAATATTTGAAATTTAGAAAATTTAAATCACTTTTATAATTACTATAACACTAATAGATTACTAAATCAAAACTTTAATGAATCAGTTCATAGTAGCATTTTATCGAACAGTTTGAATGCAAAATTTGATATATCTAATAATTGGTTAAAAATTGATAAAAATTTCAAATCTTCTAAATTAAGAACACATACCGGTCGTTGCTATTTTTTCTTCGCTGAAATTAATCGGAATTCTACCGGGATGAAGATTACATTCTTTTCTCAAATTATCCATTGAATCGTTCGCCGGAGGGGGGAAAATCTATGCGCCGCCGCAAGCTCGACGGGAAAACCTAGGCGGCACGGTTATCTGGATGGGGAAAATATGGCAGGGCGGCGAGCTGAGGGAGAAACCTAGCGGTGCGGCGAGCTTTGGGAGAAAACGTACGCGATCAGCGAGGGAGAGCTGTGGGAGAAAAAAATACGTTTTTTTTTTAATATATATATCGTGGGTCGGGTCCGGGTCCGGGTCGGGTCAGAGGGACCCGTCTAACGTAAGTGATCCGTTAGACGGTCTCACACAAGTCTGCCCCAATATGTGGTTCGTCATTTTATTTTAATAATAATAATAATAATAATAATAATAATAATAATAATAATAATAATAATAATAATAATAATATCAGAAAGAAACCAAAAGTATTTTTGTTGTTCATCTAAAAAGAACAATAAATAATTATGTTGTTTTTAAACATTTTAACGAATCCATCGTTAATGTTGAAGTAATTAAGATCATGATTTAGTCTGTGTTTACGTCGTATAAGAAAATTATCAATATTTCAAAATGCGAACTAAAATGACAAAAAAATAAAAAAGTAGTACTAACAAACACTAATTATTATACAGCCACTAAAATTTAGAGTGAAAAAAATCCGAAATCGTTCTCCCATCAAAATACACCATTTAATTTCAGAGAAAAAAAAAACACTAACAAAACAAATGGCGGGAACTCAATAATCCCTGGATCCTCCACTCTCCATTTTCTACTTCAAAACCGCTTTCGCACATCTAAATCGACACGCCGGCGACGCCCTACTAGTGATAAATGTATGGGAACAGCCAATTCGACGGAAACGCCGCCTTCTCCGGCGGCGGCTTCATGCCTTCTCAGACTACCCAAACCGCCGATCCCTCCTTCTCTCCAGCTAAGGTGTGGATTCGCAAACAACATAATATCTTCTTCTCTTCTTTGTTTTATTTTAACTTGATTATACACTATTGGATTCGTTTATAAACCTTCTCTATAAACCCTAAACTGCAAGTTTTGTAAATGAATTTTGCAATTCATTCGCATTTTCGAGAATATCGAGACTGTGGAGACAAGAGGTTGGGAAAACGATTCATGATATTTTGTTTCCCGTTCTGGTTCAGGAAATTTGTGTCTGGTTTTTTTAATGAGCATGAAGTTTCAGGAATAATTTTATTGAGTTTTTTTTTGTGCAGAGTCGCGACACACAGGGTTTGCTTCCATTGACTGTGAAGCAAATAAGTGAAGCTTTTCAAGCGAGTGATGATAAAGCTAATTTTCTAATTGATGGTGTGGATGTGAACAATGTAGGTTATGCCTTTTCTTTCCTTTTTTTTTTGTGGAAAAATATTGTTTGTTATTTTTTGAGTTTTAACTATTTCGTATCAAGGTGAAATTGGTGGGGATGCTATTTGACAAAACTGAAAGGGTGACTGATGTTTCTTTTGTACTCGATGATGGAACTGGTCGAATCGATTGCCACAGATGGTATGTGTTATAGTCCCTTTATTTATTTCTTTCCGGTATTATTTTCCTTTTGAATTATAATGGTTGCTTTTCTCATGCTTCATGAAACTGATATTTTACTAAAAGTTATGATATTTCAATTGTGACTTATTTGTGTCTGTGCACATTTTAGGGTAAATGAAGCCATTGATACAAAGGAAATGGAGCTACTATCGTAATACATTTTCCATATAGATATTATCTACTTTTATGTCATATATTTTGCTCTACTCGTTCTAACTTGTCTTTCATTTACTACTCAATTAGAAATGGCATGTATGTCAAGGTTCATGGGCACTTGAAGGGCTTTCAAGGGAAAAAGCAATTGATGGTTTACTCCGTTAGGTATGTGTTCATTCAATCCGTCAAAATTTGCTGTTCCTATCATGCTTGTCGCACCTGATTCATGTGGAAAAGATGCATCTCAGTCAAAGTTTAGGCATTATTATGTTATGATTACCTAGGTTTTATACTTCAAGTGACTTGCTATCAATCTAAAAAAAAAAAATCTTAGCAGGAACCATCTTTAGCTGGTTCAGCATGTTAACATAATCACTATTTAGACGCTGTGTCTGTTTCATGTATTTGTAAATTCATCCTTTATAAGAAGTTTAATTAGATATGCTACTATCAGGCGTGTCACAGACTATAACGAGATTGCAAACCACTTTGCTGATTGTATGTATGTCCACTGCTACAACACTAAAGCAAGGGTATGATCTAAACTGAACAAAAGTCTAAATGTATGTTTTGCTATTACAGAAATATCCATCTTCCTGTTTCATATTTAGCATTCTTTTTTTTCCCTCCTCTGTAGAAGATGCAGGATGCTGCCCCCCAAGTTACTGGTCATATGCCAAATTCAGCTATTAACACCCCTTCAAAGGGTTACCAATCTACATCATCAAATCATGTAAGTGAAGGTGATATTCTGCAATGATATTTGAAGTGCTTGTGCTTCCCAATCACTTTAATTGAGGGATTTGATCTACTTGCCAATCTCAGTTTTCTGTACAATATAACGTGGATGGGATCAAGGGCATTGATAAACTTGTCTTGAACTATTTGCAGCAGCCATCATGCATGTAAGTTTCAATCTTACAATGTGCTTTTGGAATAACATTTTTTTTTCTGTAACAATGGGGTATTATAGGCAGGGGAATGCCACATACCTTTCTTTTCAAGTAGAAACACTGAGGTAATAACATCTTGAATTTGTGAAAAGCCAAAGGTTTAGTTGACCTGTGCAGTTCACCTTTCTATTGAGATTTTTTTTCCCCTAATAATGCAGAAGGCCTGTGTTTTTCTTATTTCTTCTCTAAACATCTCATAGTAATGGAAAATACATTAAATATAAATACCCACCCATAACAATATCAGTTACCCCACCATGAAAGATTTGGTCTCGTGCTAAGGAAGTAATTGTGAAGGTGTACTTCACCAGAAGGTTATGCCATTGATGAGTGATAATTGTTACAGATATGCATGCACATCTAACAGTGATGGAATGCTATTTTTCCTTTACCTTATTGAAAGTATGAAGCTCTCTCTTATCTGTTGCAGTGCCCGAGAAAAAGGAGTCCATCGTGCTGAACTTTGCCAGCAAATGAATGTTCCTGAGCATAAGATCTTGTAAGTTCTCTCTCTCTCTCTCTCTCTCTCTCTCTCTCTCTCTCTCTCCCCACACATTCTAACATAATGTGTTTGCATGTATTTGGACTCGCTTGATTCATTCTTTGATTTTCTGGTGCATTGACAGAGAAGCAATTGAATCTTTGGAATCAGAAGGTCTAATTTATTCAACGATTGATGAGTTCCACTATAAGTCCACTGCCAATGGTTGAAATTGAATATAGGTGTAAACTCAATAGCTATAGCAAGCGAATGATAAACTTCTTTCTGTTAGTACCATATCTACAACTATCAATCGTTAGGTAAACGTGACTACGATTTCATTTTCTTGCAACAATTTTGTGCATCATGATTGGGTTGTGGTGAACTTGAATTGAGGCTATCAACTGGGATTCTTGGATTTTGTAGCACATGCGCCATTTCTCTTGCTAAAGAGTTATGAAAACGGGATGTTTAGCACTACATATCTGGCAAATTATTGTAGTGTGAACTGTGAAGGTTACTGGGACTGCCCAGGTGGGTAGTTTAATTAAAACTATGTTGCTAGCTCAAACAATTGAAGTACAGTAGGCATTTCAATCATGATTTACGGAGGAATTTGTTGTGAGGTGAAAACGAATAACTATTATGAAACTTTGATTTAAAATATCAGAGTTATTCGATTGTTTAAAGTCCTAACTTGTCTAACTCATTTTTGATTTGGATCCAAAAGTTAGTGCGACGGCTTTCTGCATAGTAGCTCAAAGTATCAAAAATAGATATTTTTTGGGAAAAATTATATTCTCGAATCAGAATGTGATGTGAGGTGTAAAACTGGATTGTTCTTATATTTAGTTTATTATTGTTTATTTAGATGGTGGTTTTACTTTATCTAATTTTTGCATTGGTGCGCTGCTACAGCGGACCGATATATAGCAATTAAGACAGTCGGATGACGCTCCCAATGACAAAGGCTCCCTCAGTGAACATTATTTGACTTTAACAAAAATAAAATTAAAAGTGAGATAAAAATTCTAAAATTAGATAGTTTATTAAATTATTTATTATTACGCAAGTTCAACTGTACATAAGATGCGTTTATATATATCAGACTGTCAATGTTGATCCGGTCAAAGCGTTGACAAAAAAAATGTCAAAACAGGTGATGCTTTACAGGGATACGATACAAGTGATATTTTTTTGAATTTTGAGTAATACTTTTTAGTGTTACGATTAATACTGATTTTGACAGATTTTTTTTCTGGTCGATACTTTTAGGCCTCGTTTATTTTGATGGATAAGAGTGGATTAATAAGTTATCATATGTTTACTTTGCATGATATTAAAATGGTGGATAACCCAAAGCCCGTGATAAAATAAGCTTTGGGTGCTTATTTATGGGATATGATTTATACATCCTCTCATCCTCTAACCTATCTATCCTTCAAATTGTATATCCTCAAAATAAACATGTCCATTATAAATACAGGTGATACTTTTTAGGCTTTTGAGTGAGACTTTCTGGTGTTACAATTGATATTGAGATTAAATAGTTTAGCAATTTAATATATTGAAAATTATTATTATTATTATTATTATTATTATTATTATTATTTTAAATTTTGACTGCACATGCGATACCATCACGTTATTTTTGAATATGATAGATAATTTTGAAATCTAATTAAATAATTTACTGCTAAAATTTCACAAATTTGTTGTCGAGACAGCTTGAGACTTAAACAATATTTCGTAAATTGAGTTACCTTTTTCTAAATAAATATAGACATATATTCTAGAATAAAACTAAAAAAAAAAGAAGTAATTTTACTTCTGAGCTAAAATAGGGGGATAAAATTATATAGTCCACATTCTATGACTCATTATTGTGTTCCAATATTAAATTTATTATTTTAAAAAAAATTATTACAAAAATAAAATTGATTATAGTATAACCAACCACAATTAACATTTATTGCTAAATATTAAAATTTTAAAAAATTATATACCTTATTTTTGGAATAATGAACCATATTAATCAATTATATTAACAAAAAAACATAAAATAATTATTAAACAAAAATATAAACCCTAATTGGGTGGAATAAACACTAGATAATAATTATAAAATTAAACTACACCAAAACAAATTGAAATTGAAGAAAAAAATGGATAAAAATCTAATAAAAATGGGTTAATTGCTAAATAAATCACGACGTTTACACCTTTTTGTAAATTAGACACCACATTTTAATTTGTTTGGGATTAAACATCCCCAATTTTTTCGGCGAGTTAAGTATGACGTATTTGGTCTAAAAATCACGTTGGTAGCCACATCAACACACACATGTAACAAACGACGTCGATTTTATTAGTTTTTTCAATATATTTTCTATTTTAGAAATAAATAATTATATAAAAAATGATTTTTTTTCATTAAAAAAAAGAAGTGAAAGTAATAAAAACGGCGTCATTTGTTACACGTGTGTGTTGACGTGGCTGTTTTTAGGCCAAATACGCCATATTTAACTGACCGGAAAAATTAGGGATGTTTAATCCCGTACAAATTAAAACGTGGTGTCGTAATTGGTTAAATTTAAACGTTGTGTCTAATTTACAAAAGGTGGAAACATGGTGATTTATTTGACTGTTAACTCAATAAAAATCAAAATGAAACATCAAGCAGGATAGAGAAAGTGGGATTGAAGATTTCATTTGCTAAATAGGACGCAATCGCAGAGAAAGAAAAATAGGCAATTTAGATTGGCGATAACGTCTGCGATCCATCAATATCTTAACGACTATTTTGGTCTGATACAGATCGACCGACCTGGTATCATAAGAAATAAAACATTATGTACGATAATAATATTAAAAAAATAAAATAAAATTATGATTAAGAAAAGTAACTACCCACTTACGTGATGTTGGTCCCTCCATCATTTAGAAAAAGGAATCCAATATTAAGGTAGACTTAGTAGTGTTAGACAAGATTCCAATACTAATTATTGCATTTAATAACCACCATTTGCTAATCACACCAACATTTCTATATCACCAAAAAACAAAAACAAGAAAAAGAAAAGATTTAGGAAATGCAAATCCACTTCCACAATTTGGTGCTTATCGATATTATATTTATATACACACCACTCTCGCTACAACTGAACACACCAAATTTACTCGAGTTTATGAAAAATAATACTTCATTATTGTTTCGATCAATTATATAGGACTGTAGCTATATTACTAACATTGTTTGATCTGATCTCTTATTTTTTAAATCGATCAAGCTTCTCAATGATACAGTTTCGTATTTAAAAGTTAGAGAAATAACGTGTAATTGGGTTTCTGTAAGAATTCAAGTTTAATACAAATAAAAATATGCGAACTTAATATTCATAGATTATAGAATATAAGAACCAACTGAAAATTAATAAATTGAAAAAAAGCGAGAGTTCAAAATCTACATTATATTCCAATATAAAACTCGACAATAGCTTCCATTCTAGGTCTCAATTTTTGAATCCAATAATTTGCACATTAGACTTGAATATAATTAGTGGAAGAAGTTAGGGATCTCAAGCCACAACTGAGCCGTGATGTCTATAGGAATTTTGTATGTAATTTTTGTTAAGCTCAAATATAAGTCTAACTTGCAATTTTTAAATAAGGCAAATTTGATAATAAATAAAAATGCATTATATATATAATATACACATATATAAATTTTAGGTACTTCATATATTTAGTTTATTTCATAAGCTATATATATACATATGGTTTGTATTTTGGCTTCAACATTGGATTAAATTATATAATGACAGCATTTATGATTGATTGACCTTGAGATATATCATGGATGATGTTACCATTAACATATTATATAATTAAAGGTTTAGTTCAATATATATCTCCACATCTTTTTTTGGCTTCAAAAAATGTTGTGTGATCCACATGGTAGCTGATCTAATCTGATCTGTAATGCAAATCAAGAAGCTATAAATACTTTTATAGAAAAATAAAAATAATAAAAATATTGATTGAAAATTTGATTTTGTGAATCCACTCGGTACACCACTTCTGTGGTGTCGGGCTTTTGACACGTGTCATGCATGTTTAACCTATATGTATATATATATAGCTGTGGCTGATTACTTTTGTATATTCAACACGAACAGCAGCTAAAAGAGGAATATAAAGGTTGCATAAAGCTAAAATCTGCAAAAATCAAAAGTAAAAAACATAGAAATGTTGAAAATTTAGAGAGTGAACAAAGGAGTTGGACCACCATGGTTTGCTTACTAGAGCTTTTGGGTCCCTCTGTGTATAACGGGACGTATCATATGTTATACTCCATAATATATATATGTATATATATATATATTAATTATACGTACGTACTAGATATACTATTATTTATTTTCACATGTATCTATATATTTGATTTTTCATCAATGAAGATTAATGGATATGGTTCATGATCGATATGTAATCAAATCAATATATATATTTCACTCGATATCGATAAAACACTAGCTACTTGATGATTAATTATTAAAAATTTCACTTTACTGAGATAGTGCACGAAAAAGGGCCCAAAATATATGGGTACCACTTGGGTTGCATAAAGGACAAGCGAACGATTGCATGATTTTAGTGCAGAAAATTGACTAAATAACTTTTAATTTTCCAGCTAATTCTTTACCATTTAAAACTATAATTTCATCATATCACAATGTGGACACATCAAATTTAATTTCCTGGTGCACTCCATGCGTCACATTCCGTGTTACACTTTCAAATTATAATTTTTTTTATAATTTCTTTAATTTTTTTATGATTTAGTTTAATTTTATATTGTTTCTTAGAGTTCACCCCACCCTATTAGAGTTTATAAATATTTTTAATATTTAATTTTCACTTTTCAATTAATAATTCATGATTATTATAGTTGATTTTTTCAAAATTATGTTTTATAATTTTTAATTATTTTTTATTGATAAATATTGACTACGATTATTTATGTTATAATTAATTTTTATTTTATAATAAATATTATTAAAATTATAAATTTGATAATGAAACACGAAAAAATGCAATAGAAAATTTCATCCACAATGTCGATGACTATTCTCATGGAAGTGACTTAAAAAAAATGATCATGACCATACAAATTTTGGCAAGAAAAGTAAAAGTAAAAATATTTATGTGGGTGGCTCTTGAGTTTATCATAAGTTTTATCGAACATCATCAATGAGAATTATATTTTCTGAAGATTTTTTTTCTAGTTTTGTTTATAAAATATAAATATTAATTAAAACCCTAACAAAAATATATATCACAGCCTCATCCATCCTAGCTAATTAATTAGAAAAAGAAAATATTTTTTAATGAAAAAAGAAAATCCACTGGATTGTATTCTAAAATTTTATTCAATTATAATAGATCTTCTTTACTTTAAAATCACTGTATAGATGTAGAAATATTAATTCGTTGATTTCTATAATTTATAATAGGTGATTAAATAAATAGATTAATATACGTGGAGTGTATTCCTATGTCAGACTTTCACTAAAAAGGTTTCTGTAAATGTATTAAGATAAATGCAAATGGAGATATTAAGGAATTATTCCAAACGTACCTGTCTTCGTCTATCAATGTCAAATTTAATATTGTCGAGACACCCCTCAAACTAATCGGTTGCTAAATAAATTAAAATTATAGATATGAAAGCTCTTATTAAGCGTTAATCTCTTCACATATATGCACCATACATTTATAAGGACGTAGTACGTATAAGCCTTCTAAGAACATTTATTATCATAATGATAAAAACTTTTATAACACCGTTTTATAGGTCAAGTTCATAAGATTGGGGCCGAATAATTAATGAGGGGCGCGAGGTGCGCTTTAACACAGGCCCCTCAAAGACCATTTATATATTTTTTTTAATTTTAGGGGCTCATTTTTTTAATATTATTATTCAATTTTTATTAATAACTTAAAATATATTTTTTAGTATTAACAACCCAATTTTTATAATTAGCACATGACCTCTAAAATATTTAAGACGGCCTTGCATAAGATGGGTACGGATCCAAATTGATATTCAATGTTACATGTAATTTGTAATTTTATTGATGTTTAATTGTGCATCAATTCGAATTTTGACTCATAAAACGGACTCATATGAAACTTTATCGTGGGTTATCGACCACTTGTACAGGTTGCCACTTGCTGTTCGAAAAATCCTAGCTACCTGTTTTTCACACACACACACACAACATATATATCGGAATGAAAATTTCTAGATGTTACCAAAGATTAGAGAATCCTTAAATCCGACAGTGAAAATGACCATAGTATTTACAAATTAAGGTGCAACTTACGATATTGTGATTATCACTTAATTAAGTACGCGATAAAAACAATTGAGTACACGTTGGTCGGCATTAGAGATTTGAGATATATATTTTTTTTACGATAAATAAATAAATAATACTTTTTTGACGCTAAATAAATAAATTTGAGGATATATATATATATATATATATGTGTGTGTGTGTGTGTGTGTGTGTGTGTGTGTGAAAACATCCAAATTAAGAAACAATTTGGATTTTGGATTATGGCGGAACGAATTATATATGTTAATTATCTACAAAGTTCCAACAAATTGGCGACTCCATCAATGTAGGAAACGGTAGATCGTCTGTACGTACATACAAACCCATATTCGCACTTTTTATTATTATTACTAGAGTTTAATGAAAATTATCGAAATAATATATATATATATATATATATATATATAGTTTATTTGTGGTGAAATGCAAAGGAGCGAGAACGAGGTTGTTATTACAAGTTCTAACTAAATGAGGGTTGCATCTTTAATTGAACATCTACATAATACTTTTTTTAATTTTTTTTTTGGAGAAGACATCTACATATTTCTTTGGTGAACTTTAATTAATTCATTTTATCAACAAAGACTATTAGATAATATAATCAATCAATTATTTAGAAAACTTTTAGGCCTAGGTTTGGTACGTTGGTCTAAATAATTGTATAGATCTAATAGTTGAAATGTTTTGTTAGAGCTAGATAGAGAGGAATCCAGAAAATATTAGTAATTAATATAGTGTTGTACCGAACAAAGTAATTCTTTTTTTTTTTTAAAGTAATTAATGGAGGCATCCCATTAAAATGGGGACCAATCTCTTTCACGACATTAGATCCCATTTTCGACATTTGTAAGCTATCCACATGTACTCCACTTTGCCTAAGTAAACAGTTGGCAGTTACAACATTGTCCACATCTCATTTATTCATCTTTTAAGAAAAAAAAAATATTATATATATCTAAAACAAATTATTTGATAATTACCAAAGCCAATTTGGCCAACCTTCCAAATGAAAGTTATAAGCTAGTACGTTAATTTATCTATTTTAATTTACTTGCTAGCTACTTGTAATAGAGAGAGAGAGAGAGAGAGAGAGAGAGAGAGAGAGTTTATGGCTTAAATCCTTTCTGTTTGCACTTGAGATCCTCTAGTCCCAATTTGTGTGTGCTAACCATGTGCCACATCTCAAAATTATTACTTTTTTTTTCTTCAATTTTAATTTCTTTTGATTTAGTATAATTTTACATTATTATTTAGGGTTTATTCCAACAAATTAGGGGTTTATAATTATTTTTTAATATTTAATTTTCATTTTTTAGTTAATATAATTGATTTTTGGGGTTGATTATTTCAAACTTAGGGTATATAATTTTTTAAATTTTTAATTTTTTTTACAATAAATATTAATTATGATTAGTTATGAAGAGTAGAGATCCTCTAGTCCCACTTGTGTGTGCCAACCGTGTGCCACCATTAAAATTAGATATTGTTAATAATATTTTTTATAAAAATAATTTTTTTTTTATCATAACTAATCATAATTAATATTTATTGCAAAAAAAATTAAAAATTTAAAAAATTATATACCCTAAGTTTGAAATAATCAACCCCAAAAATCAATTATATTAACTAAAAAATGAAAATTAAATATTAAAAAATAATTATAAACCCTAATTGGGTGGAATAAACCCTAAATAATAATGCAAAATTATACTAAATCAAAAGAAATTAAAATTGAAGAAAAAAATAAAAGAAAAGGTAATAATTTTGAGGTATGGCACACGGTTGGCACACACAAGTTGGAACTAGAGGATCTCAAGTGCCGTTTGTAGGCCGCCTCATATATTAAGAAATTTGACCTTTTGATAGTATTAGTCCATAGTAAAAGAGAGAAAAAAAATGCCACTTTCCAAACACTAGAAAATATCAACTGAATATATATATATATATATATATATATATATAATCTAATTCATCTAGGTATTCAATGTTGATATCAATGTTTATTTTGAAGTATTATGAATTAAAAAGTTGCGCGTTAATTTTCATATCAAAAGATTAATACAATAATACAAGAAGTGATGAACCCCAACAATTACATCGCATCCCATAATTTACTTCGTTGTTCTAGTGAAGACCCTCACGATCCTTTCAGAGAACACGAAATGATTCTCACTTTGCACCTAAATAAAGAAAAGTGAAAATGGATTATCGTTTGTAATCAAAAGTAGATATCAACTTGATTTTATAACCAATAAAATACAGTTATATTTTTTCTTCAACACAAAAATCTCAGATGTATATGCACCCCAGATCGAAGGGTGTTAACATGTACATTTAAATTTGCACCCGAGTCGGTGCACATACATCCGATATCTTTTTGTGTGGCTGAAAAAATATGACTTCATCTTTTTGACTAAAAAACATTTTGCTATCTGTTTTTTCCATTTAAATTTCGAACGGTAAAGAAAAGACTGCAAAGAGGGAGAGTTTAAAATAATATATTTACATAAAGAAAAGTAAAGTTGATGAAAGATACACATAATAATATTGGTCATTCGTGTGCAGTTGTCACTATACATATATACTCACTTCCCTCTAGCTGGTCTCCCTCTCTCTCTCTCTCTCTCTCTCTCTCTCTCTCTCTCTCTCTCTCTCTCTCTGCTGTTTGATATTGTAGCGACCGCTTTGGTGGTTGTTTTCTTCCCGAGGCGATCTACAAATTGGTACGTTCTCTGCTCCTTAATTATTTTGAAAACGAAATCTTTAGAGTTAATTACCTTCTAGCTAGCTTCTTTTTCATCTCGGATTTTAGTGAATAAATGCTACGGCAACAAGTATATGAATATCATGTCTTTCGCAAGCTTCAAAGTTCTTTAACTCTGAAATTATGAGGTGCATATCGATCGATAATAATAATTGCAAATTATTGCAGTGCAGAAACTGCTATATATGATATTTTTAAAGTTTAAATACCTTGTTTATATCTATATGGCTATGGAATTTTTAGGTAGAATAGTTTGTAAAAAAATATGAGAAAGCCGGCTATTTTTTAGGTTGTATTACATCTCCAACATCCAAAAAAATTGGATAAGGTGCCCACTATTGTTTTGCTCCTTTTTTTTAATTATTATTATCACTATTCTACTTTATTCTATCTTCAATTATTGTCCTCCTCTTTCGATTAGTGTTGCAGTTTAATTACTATATTATTTTTATTTATCAAGACTTTTCAGATTCATTTATTTCCCTCATAGTTGCAGTTATATACTTATATCTATGAGATCCCTTCCAAGCTAGAGAAAGAAAAAGAAAAGAAAACAGCAGCCATTTTTAGGGTTTGTTGATGCATCAATTATATATTTATATTACCGAATGCATTCTGATTTGTAGGTGAAAAATGACACTGCACACTGTATTCTTCAAAGAAAATGAAGGGACCATGAACGGGGCGGCGCAGTCAGCCGTGGCACGGTGGAGTGGACTGGGATGTCAGCCGGCGGCGGCGGCGGTTTACGCCGGCGAAGGGTTTATCAAATCAAAACTGCCGTGTCTGGAACTTTCACCTGGTGGGAAACAACTTCAAGATAATCAGCATGGAAAAACCAATACCACTCACTTCACTCTTTTCTCTGGTAAGTTTATTCCCCATGAATAGATCTACTCTCTCTCTCTCTCTCTCTCTCTCACACACACACACACACACACAGTCACACACACAGCTATGATTTGATGTTCTAAATATTTCCTTTATGACTATGGCCGTTAGAGGGGTTCAGATCACCATAAAAATGTCCTACATACTCCTACTCTATCTGCAGATGAAAATTGCTAGCATATTAAATTATTAATTAAATATTAACGTCTCTCCTTTTTTGCTTTGCTAATGGTAATTGGATAGACATCCATTTGTAGTTATTGCAGTAGTCTGAAAAACTACGCATACTACTTAATTTGTATTAATAGTGATTCAGTTCTTCAGTAATCTTCTGATCAATGTGAAATTAATTAAGTAGTCGTGGACAAATTAGGAAGCTTGATGATACGGTATTATTATTTTTTTTTTGAGAAAAATAGATATGATATGATATTGATACATATTAATAGGATCGGAGTGGTTTAGAGGTTGAATTCAATTAAAAGGAGAGAAACCTTCTTAGCAAAAATGCACAAGCGCATGCAGTTCATCTTTAACTAATTGGGAGATGATACATTGAAATTTTGTTTTTCCAATACATAATTCTTTAGAGAGTTGTTATTAATATATATATATATTTCGATGTTGTCCCTCCAACATATATACATACATATATATATATATATGAATGCATGAATAAATTAAAGATATATGTGAACCAATAAATATGAATGAATTTCCCACCCCATAATGTTTATGTCTCAATGGTCCAGATTCAACAGAAAAAAGGCAGTGGCAAAAAACATGGAGGTTTTGGATCAGATTTTCTCAAAAACATGATATCATCATATTTACACAAAATTTGTTAAAAAATTAAACAATAATAACTTGCTCATTTTTTATCTGATACAGAATTATAGTTTTCGTTATCTTTTATTTAAGATTTATACGTACTGCGTATGCTTATCCGGACAAGGAATACTTTTTTTTCCATAAAAATATGTAAATTTACTTGTAATAGCAGTTGTGTTGTTCGTTCATAGTAGCATGATTATATGTACATAGGAACATGATTGTATGTTCATAATAGTATTAGAAAATATTCAAAATCAATTAATAACTAAAAATTGAGAATTAAATACTAAAAAATAAAGAAAACTAAAAAAATCGATCATATATGTAGTAGAATGATTATATATATGTTCAAAGTAGCATGCATGCATAAAATTACTCTTAATAATTGTTGTGTTTCTCGTTTATATATAGTGGCATGCTTATATATATATATATATATATTCCTAGTAACATGTATATATGTTCATAATAGCATGATTTTAAAAATTCATGTTTTAATTTATAAATATTAACATATTTACAAGCAAGTTACCGCTATTGAGTCCAGATGAGGGGATGTGATCGGTTCCTATTGGCCATATCAAGAATTAGTTTTCATTTAAACTCTTCTCTCTATATATACATAAGTGTAAATAAATATCTAACTATCCATTATGTGTTTAATATTGTGTTGCTTCTAATTTGAGCACAAACAATGATAGGATTTCATGATTATCAATCGTAAGAAATGTTGGTGTACGTAATAGAACAAGTATTTCGCGCTAATGTTAAATTAAAATAATTAGCAGAATTAAGTTAATTCTTTGATGCTGTAATGCTCTGCCAAATCCTTCATATATATATATATATATATATCATGAAAATAAATTAATTATGTTTTCACACACATCCCACTCACTTAATTAGCTAGTGTATATAAACATATATATTATATATAGGTGATGAGTGTAAAAGTGGTGAAAATGGGAAAACTCCATTGCAGTTGCAGACTGCAATCCCAGTCCCAGCTGCCACAGTGGATTATCGAGGCCATCTCGAGCTTGGATTTGGACAATCACTGGTATATATATGTATATATACATGTTTGAATATTGTTTCATAAATAAATAAATAGAAATAATGTGGTGGTTGTATTAATATTAATGATGCAGATATGTGGTAAATATCCATATCCAGATCAGTGCTATGGAGTATACTCATCATCCTATGGACCTCAGTTTGCGGTTTGTGACACCGCATGCCTTGATGATTTTCATTTTAATTATAGAACATATGTATAAGAATTAGTTAATTAATTAAAGTTGCATGCATGGATGCATATTATAATATAATGCAGGGTCGAATAATGTTGCCGTTGAGGTTGAGCAGTGATGAAGGGCCGATATTCGTGAACGCAAAGCAGTATAATGGAATTATGAGGCGCAGAAAGAAGCGCGCTGAGGCAGCCGCTGAGTTCCACAACACGTTGCACCTCAAGAACCGCAAGGTACGTACCTACGTTTTCGAATTTCGATCCTCATTCATTCCAAATAGAAATATATAGATCTCTTCTCGTCTCGTCTCGTCTCGTCTCCTCTTGTGTGCATGCATTACTAATATATACATGTGTGTATATGGGGATGGATGCATGCATGTAGCCGTATCTGCACCTTTCGCGGCACCTCCACGCGAAGCGGCGTCCGAGGGGCAACGGCGGGCGCTTCCTCAACACCAAAAGCAGCAGCGAGAAGAGCAGCAGCAGCAGCCCCAAAAAGGTTGAGTCCAAAATAATAATTAGGAGCAGGTCAACCAGCCCAGGATCATCATCATCATCATCATCAGGTGTAAGCAGTGATCATGATCTGTTTCCCAGTGCCGGTGCTGGTCTCCATCTCTTCCAACTCAACCACCTCCACCAGTACTCCTTTCATCACCCCCCCTTTCCCGACGTCATCGGAAACTTCCTCAAAGTCTGATGGATGGGTATGTATATATGGTGCCATGTTCATCATCATGGACCATTATATTCCCATTTGGGCAAATCATTCTTGGCTATTGATCTCGATCTATTTCATCATCATCAACATCATATATATACTATATAGTATATACTAGTATTAATTTGTGAGATTAGGCCTCTGCATGCATCATCTCATTCCATATGAGCTAGAATGCATGGCTTGCCCTAATCTGCAAATTAGTTATTAATGTTTCTTCAATTCTAGTGTATTAATATCGTGTGTGTTTTGAGTTTGCCTAATAAGACCAGAAAAAAAAAAAAAAAAAAAAAAAGCTCTACTTTTTTTATGGTTTTCTAGTTTGTAGCTAATGGTGTGGTTGTGCTATATATCTTGTAATAAAGGGTGATCATTATAGTCTGTTTGTAACTTGTAACATATTAAAACTTTATTTCAAGCTGTTTTATTCTATATATATATGTTTGATCTATTAGTCTTTATTTCAATTTGTTAATGCATCTAATACTATATACTACTATTATACTATATACTAACTAACTAACTATATACGTGTGTGTGTGTCTCTTTTTGGAAACAATTAAGTTCATCATATCAGTTGTACGTAAAGAGGCCGACTACCGACTTCTTATCTCTTAATTATCATAATGTATATGGTAAATATAAAAACACGTGCCTAAATAAATTAGTGTACCTATTATTATATAAGTGGATTCTAAAGAGCGTCCAATACTGTTGTGGTATCGGTATGGCTAGGGATTACACTTCCTTGTTTCCCTACCTCTAGCGGTCTCACTCACTAGCTACTCAAGTAGCAAGAACCCTAGTTGCTATTACAAGCTTTTACAGAAATCTTAGAGTTATTACAGAAAGCAGAAGATTGAATGCAGAGGCCTCATGGGAGTAGATCAGTTGGATCTACAAGTTCTTCACAAGCAAGGCACTACTCTTGTTCAGATCTGCACAATGGAAGCAAAAGGAGTTAGATTAGAAAGATAGCTGTAAATAACACCAAGTACAGAAGAGAGATGAAGCAATCAGAGATGAAATTAGAGGGACAACTGTGGGAAAAGTGCCCAGGGGCACAGTGGCTCAGATTTTCCCACAGGCGGCTGCAATGGCGGCTCCGGCGACAGAAAGGACCCAGACCAAGTGGAAGGGGATGGTGAAATGGACAACCCTCAAAGCTGTCACAACTCAAACCCTCTCAAACAACTACACAGGCCTCTACACTCATAGGTCAACAGGAAATCACGGTCAGATTTCCGGCCAGAGACATCGAGAGGTTCGGCAGATAGGAGAGAGAGAGAGAGAGAGAGAGAGAGAGAGAGAAGAGTCCAGAATGATATAGAGGCGGGGAGTGCATTGAGGAGGGGAAACGATTAGGTTAAATTAATTAGGGGGCGGGTAATGGGCTTAGGGTTAAGGGTTTAGGGCTTGTGGGCTTATGGGCCAAAATAATAAATCAGAAAATGAATTAATATTTTGGGCCCAAAAGATAAATGGGGCAATATCAACATTTTCACATTTGGCCCATTTGATCTTTTCAGTCACCATGGAGTCACCTGCCAAACATTAGAGATTATCATTATAGTCTTTACAATTTTTTACTCTAAGTTCATCACAAAGACAGAACCAGAGAAGGAGGAATAGATGTTATGCGCATTTAATCCAGTCTCAACACTAGAGACCAACCAAAAGAATTGTAACAAGTCTCTGGTCAGAAAAGCTTGACCTTCATTGAACATGTTACACCTAGCAACAGTACCAAAAGGAAATAATCAAAAGAGGACTCACTGCCCTTAGAGGCAAAGTTGAGCATCCAGACCCAAGGCCAGGAATACTCTCCATTCCCCTTTGTTCAACCCAAATCCATATTCAAGGATTTCTTGCAGGCAACCAGCTTTGCAACTGGGAGGCATTTGGTGCCCATGTCTGCAGGGTTGTACTCAGAAGGAATTTTATCAAGGAGAACTTCCCCTTTTTCCACAATGTCCCTTATAAAGTGAAATCTAACATCTATGTGTTTAGTTCTATCATGAAACACTGGGTTTTTACAAAGTTGGATTGCAGATTGACTATCTGAGAATAGCATGGGTTTATCTTCAACAAATTTTATTTCAGACAGGACTCCATTTAACCATATAGCTTCTTTTACAGCTTCTGCTGCAGCTATGTACTCAGACTCAGTAGTGGACAATGCAACAATGCTCTATAATTGAGACTTCCAACTAATGCATGACCCACAAAGTGTAAACACATAGGATGTGGTTGATTTTCTATGATCTTTATCAATAGCATAGTTTGAGTCTACATAACCAACACACTTCACTCCATTAAGAGATTTAGAAAATTTTAAACCATTGGACATTGTAGATTTTAGATATTCGAGTAACCATTTCAATGTCTCCCAATGAGGCAGACCAGGGTTTGCCATGTACCTACTCAGACATGACACAGCATAGGCAATGTCTGGCCTAGTGCTGATCATTAGGTACATATAAGACCCTATGGCATTTGCATATGGAACTCCAGTCATCTCTTTTAAATCAGAGTCACTCTTAGGACATTGATCCTTATTAAGCAAAAAATGAGAAGCAAGAGGAATAGAGACAGGTTTACAGTCTTCCATATTAAACTTTTTCAAGACTTGTTCAACATATGAAGACTGGTGCAACACAAGAGTATTATTGTTTCTATCCCTATCAATGTTCATACCTAGAATCTTTCTTGCATCTCCAAGATCTTTCATGCTGAAATTAGCACATAAACAAGTTTAAACTTTCTTTACAGTTTTCAGACAATGACTGATTAGAAGCATGTCATCCACATAAAGAAGAAGAAACATAGGCACATTGGACTGCATATAATACAGACAGTGATCAAACTTGCTCCTAGTAAAGTTCATACTTTTCATACAATTATCAAATTTGATGTTCCATTGTCTGGGAGATTGCTTTAAGCCATACAGAGATTTTTTCAACATGCAGACATGATTAGGCTGTGTTTTATCAACAAAGCCCTCATGTTGTTTCATATAGATGTTATTTTCAAGTTCTCCATGTAAAAAAGCAGTAGTAACATCCATTTATTTTAGTTCCCAATTAAAATGAGCAGTTAATGCTAGCATGATTCTTACTGTGGTGAACTTAACTACAGGGGCAAAAATTTCAGTGTAATCAACACCTTCTTTTTGTGTAAATCCCTTAGCAACCAATATTGCTTTGTATCTTACATCATTTATCTCCTATTTTATTTTAAATAGCCATTTGCACTCAACAATTGAACACTCATCAGGTTTTTCAACTAAGATCCAGGTATTGTTGTTATGCAAAGATTCCATTTCACAAGTGGCTTTTATCCATTTATGTGATTCAGGAGATGAGATAGCTTCTTTGTATGATTTGGGTTCATATTTATCTATATTGTTAAACACATTGAAAGCATACAAAGACAAGTTGAAATCATCATACTTAGCAGGCAACCTGATGTTTCTTCTAGCTCTGTCCCTAGTTAATTGATAATTATCTAAGTTTTCATGCTCAGTTTCATGCACAGAATTGATTTCATGTCCAGTTTTAGAGTTATTTTCATGCTCAGATTCAGAATTATCAGTATCAGAAACATTCATGTTGATTGACACATTATTTTCAGTTCCATGATTTGATGCAGAGTCATTAACATCAATGTTATCATTCACATGATCATTTAAGACTGTGTCATGATTATGTACATTATTCTCAAGGGGTAGGGGGAAGAGGATCCACCTTAAAAGTAACAAGGACAAACAAAAGATCAGGCACTTTTTCCACCTCACAAGAAGCAGCAAAAGGTGAGGATTTATGCAAGTAAGGGAAATCAGCTTCATTAAAAGATACATCTCTGCTAATACATATTTTAAAACCAGGTAAAGTCCTATCCCACAGCCTATAACCTTTTACCCCTTCGGGGTACCCAAGGAAGATGCATTTCCTAGACCTAGGTTCAATTTTACTAAGCTTCTGGTGAACATATGCACTGCACCCAAAGGTTCTCAAATTTGATAAGCATATTGGTTTATTCCAAAAAACACTTTCAGGTTGCTTTCCCAATAAGGGAACAGAGGGGGATCTATTTATTAAATAGCAAGAAGTCATTAAGGCTTCCCCCCAGAACTGCTTGTCAAGGCCTGAGCCTGCTAACAAGCTTCTGACTCTTTCAAGAAGAGTCATGTTCATTCTTTCTGCAACCCCATTTTGTTGGGGGTTGTAAGGCATAGACTTGTGCCTTTTGATTCTCATTTCAGAACACAAGTTATCCATTGCATGGTTACAAAATTCCAAACCATTATCAGTTCTCAAGCATTTAATGTTTTTCTTTGTTTGGTTCTGAATTTCAACACTCCATTTAGAGAACTTTTCAAAAACTTCAGATTTGTTTTTCATTAAGAAAATCCAAGTTTTTCTAGAAAAATCATCAATGACAGACAAGAAATAGACATTACCACCATGTGTAGGAACCTTTGCAGGTCCCCACACATCTGCATGCAAATACTCAAGTAGTTCAGAACTGACATGAGTTTTAGAATAAGGTACAGATGTAGGGAAGGGCAACTTGTGTTGCTTTTCCATCAGACATGGCTCACAAAAAGGAATGCTTGACACTTTATCATTTTTAAATGCACCAGATTTATTTAAAATATCAAGAACCTTATTGCTCATGTAACCTAACCTAGCATGCCATAAAGCTGTTTTGTCATGATGCACAACATTGATAGTTTGAACAGGCATAGAGCATGCAAGCACAGCATAGAGATCTCCTTTTCTTGGAGCATCAAAGTAAATCACAGAATCTCTTTCAAATTTAAAGCTCATGTTGTTTACAGATCCAAAGAGCATTTGGTCAGCCAATTTTGATACAGAAAGCAAGTTAAACTTCAATTTGGGCACATATCTTACGTCATGCAAAGTAATCATGCTTTCATTTTCAAATTTTAAGCACACATCTTCTTTACCAGCAATTTCACAGTGTTGGCCATCAGCAAGAGCAACAGTTCCAGATTTTATAAATTGTGAGTTATGAAATATATGTTTATATGGTGTGACATGAAATGTACACCCAGAATCAATCAGCCATTCAGATTCATGCATAATTTTTGACACAACATTAGAATAGTTTATGAATTGGAAATCACATGCATTGTGGACCATATAGACACCACCATCATCATGATAATCATAGTCTTCATCTTTATAAACATTGTTTGCATGTTGATCAAAATGCATCACATTATTGGCATGATTATTCTCAAAACCCTTGTTTCTTTTTGGTTGCTTGCACCTGTTAGAAAAGTGGTTAGGCTTTCCACAGTTCCAACAAGTTTTTCTAGGCTTCAAATCAGAATTTTGGTTTTGGGAATGATGGGTAAAATTTTGGTTTCTTACAGCATGATCAGAAGAACTCTGAGAAAAGATCTGAGCAAGGTTATGGTGTCTAACATGAGGGGGGTGATTGTGAGCAAAGTTCATTTCTCTCATATGTCTTTCTGCAGCTAGAACACTAGGGTTTTCAGGATTAATCCCATTAAAGGGCCTTCTATTAGTATTTCTATTGACATAAAGGATTTCATTTTGCAAGGGCTTAGAGTTCAATTTTTTAATTTCATTTCTTTTGCCTTTAGCCCAGACACAATCATCTCACAAGTTACTTTAGATCCACCATACTTTAAAGCAGATTTTACTTCAGAAAATGATTCAGGAATTGCACCAAGAAGAATCAGGGGGCATATTTTTCAAGTGTGTCATCCCCAGCAAGTTTTAAATCTTTTAAGAGCTTATTAAAGTCTTTCATATTTGAATCAACATCTTTTGAAGAATCCATCTGAAAAGTCATTATTTGATTTTGCAGAGAATAGGCTGACTCTTCAGAGGTAGCAACATACAGAGAAGTTAAATTGTCCCATAAATCTTTAGCACAATGATGGTGAGACACTTTCCTGACCACATCACTACTTAGATTCAACAGAATAGTGGCCCTAGCACTAGCATTCATTTCAAGCAAGTTTTTATCAGTCTCATCTTCATCAATTCTTTCAAAAATGGCATTTTGAAGCTTTTCTTTAGTTAAAATGCATTCAATTCTTGTTTTCCAGTCACCAAAATCATCTTTCCCATTAAAGGGAACATCATTCAAGGTATTCATGATGCCAGACACAGAGATATCCCAGAAACACAAATTCCACCTCAGTTAATACAACAACAGCACCTTAAGCAGCACAAACACCCAAAACACAGGAGAGGACCTCCACATGCACTGAATCAAGTGCACAAGGGGAATTTAGTGCTGAGGCTAGCCCAGTTCTCAGCACAGATTGATCTATGGAGCAGGGGATCACTCCGGACAATCCTAAAACCTGATTCAGTAAGGCTACTAACTCTTAAACAGAGTTAGTCACTGAACAACTTCAAGGTTCAAGAAAACCACTTAGATTCCAACAAAACCAGGAAACATAAGATCAAAAGACACAACAACAGGCTCGAAACCAGCCAAATACACTCAAAATTTCACAGAAGACACAACAACATACAAACAACCCTCAAAACCCTTCTGTTACACCCTACTCTGCTTTGCTAACCGGGCAACCCACTTTGAGGAAACCCATAGGGGAGTCCAGACGATCCGGTCCGTAAGCAATAGCAGAAGGAATGGCTTGGAATGCCAAGGTGTACACAGAACAATTAAAGCGGAAGTAAAGAATGAGACAGGATCGCACGATACACACAGAGGTTAGGGTTTGAGAATATATACCAGAGCCGACCCTCCCAGGTAGGGGAGAGGTCGGACTTACCTTTTCGGAGCCCGACGGGGGCAAAGGATAACGGCGCGGCCCTTACCGGTGGCGGGATGAGTGAGATGGAGGCAGGAGAGTGCCCCCGGCCAGGTCACCGTGGCTCTGATACCACTGTTGTGGTATCGGTCTGGTTGGGGATTACACTTCCTTGTTTCCCTACCTCTAGCGGTCTCACTCACTAGCTACTCAAGTAGCAAGAACCCTCAGGGGAGTAGATTAGTTGGATCTACAAGTTCTTCACAGGCAAGGCACAACTCTTGTTCAGATCTGCACAATGGAAGCAAAAAGAGTTAGATTAGAAAGATAGTTGTAAATAACACCAAGTACAGAAGAGAGATGAAGCAATCAGAGATGAAATCAGAGGGACAGTTGTGGGAAAAGTTCCCAGGGGCACAGTGGCTCAGATTTTCCCACAGGCGGCGGCGATGGTGGCTCCGGTGACAGAAATGACCCAGACCAAGTGGAAGGGGATGGTGAAATGGACAACCCTCGAAGCTCTCATAACTCAAACCCCCTCAAACAACTACACATGCCTCTACACTCATAGGTCAACAGGAAATCACGGTCAGATTTTCGGCCAGAGACACCGAGAGGTCCGGCAGACAGGAGAGAGAGAGAGAGAGAGAAAAGAGTCCAGAATGATATAGAGGCGGGGAGTGCATTGGGGAGAGGAAACGATTAGGTTAAATTAATTAGGGGACCGAGTAGTGGGCTTAGGGTTAAGGGTTTTGGACTTGTGGGCTTATGGGCCAAAATAATAAATCAGAAAGTGAATTAATATTTTGGGCCCAAAAGATAAATGGGGCAATATCAACAAATACAAAATATATATAATGATAATAATTAAGTTTTCCATGGAATTTTAATTTTATTTTGACAAGAACGTATTGGAAGAGTTGGGGATACGGGATTGAGAGACTTACCCTAGTCACTCAGTCCCTCACTCGTACAAAAGGGAAGGTGAGATGCTCTAGTCCAATTTTCTATTTGATTCTTCTATACCTTCATCAAATTCATTATATTGGCATAATATTTTTTGGACTAATAGTGATATTTTTTATTTATTAGAGATGCGATAGTTACATTATCATATCGCTATTTTGTTAAACTATAAATGGTTAAATTAATGGTATTTAACAGTATAAGATCAACCAGTTAATTTATTAAATTAATGGTTTTTTTAATTATTAATTTAAATTTAAATATTTTAAATAATAATTTATATAATTATTATATATTCCATGGGGCTTTTCTTCCGGCACTGATTTTATTGGGCTGAAAATTTCACTCACGCCAATATGTGGAATTAATTTCTTATGCCGGAAAATCTATATTATATCTAAAAGTAAGATAGTCACTATAAATAGTAATAATTAATTTTTCCGCCTAAATGCACTTTCTATAATTAAAAATAAAATGTTTATTAATTAATTAATATTTATATTATATAGTCATTTAATACTAGAATTTCAATATTATAAATTATTTTTTTTATTTTGCAAAAATAATATATTTTTATCAAAAATTATTTTGTTCTAAACATCTATTTTTTTCTTTACGATGGACCATAATTTTATGTTAATTATCATTCTTTTAAGTATTATGAGTGAATGTTCTAATATAATAATTTAAAAACATTTTAAATTTTTAAGTTGATTAAATATATTAAAATAATTCCAGATCCACATCAATATTTCAATTGAATATATTTAAATTTTCAAATTAAATGTATTAATCAAGATACACATCGAGAATTTTAAATTAAATATACTTAAATTTTTGAATTAAATGTATTAATTGAACTTAGCAATTAATTGTTAAATATATTTATGTCTTGTATTGTGTGTGTGTGTGTGTGTGTGTGTGTATTAAATAGTTAAAGCTTATACTTTTAATTTTTCAAATAAAAATCATCTCACATAAAAAAGTACAAATATTGTTATGCATGAACAAATTATAAATTATAAGTCCCAACAATGATATTTTCACATTTATTGATCTCTAAGTTGAGATCAAGTATAATATTTAGATATTTGATATTATCATTTTAATATTAAATATTAAATATATTTTAAATTTATATATTTGAATTAAATTATATATATTAAATAGTTCAAATGAAATATTTTTAAAATATTGATTTAAATTTTCTACTCTTTAATTGATTAAGAGTGTTTCTATATACACCACCTTTTTTTTCTTTATACACCACATATGTTTTATACATCACACACTTTTTCATATTTTCACATTTTATCTTTGCACAGCACGATAAAAGTCATTTTCATCATTTCACTATGAAAATAAATTAAAAAAACTAATTCAAAAGAAATTAAAAATATATATATTCTCCACTCTCACTCTCTCCCATTCATATACTACAAACTTGTTGCCTTTCGTCGCCGTTACCTTTCTTCCTGACTTGCCACCTTCGTGTTTCTTCCACAATAATGAATTGATCTTATCATTTTAATGTTAGATTATTTTAAAATTTTCAAGTTACCATATTTAAGTTTTCAACTTTAAAGGTGTTTTAAATAGTTAAAACTCATATATTTTAATTTTAAACCAAAATTTATCCCACATTGAAGAATAAAGAAATAATATTATATATGAACAAACTATTAATTGTGAGGCTCGACAATGATCTCTGCAAATTGAGATCAAGTATAATATTTGATATTTGATTTTATCAATTTAATACGATACATTTTAAATTTTTAGTATTTTGAATTAAAATTGAATTACATATATTAAACAAATCTAATAAAGTATTTTAAATATATTAATTTAAAATATTTTTAATTTTTAATTTTTTTAAGTTCATTAAATTTATTTTTAATTTAAAATATTTTTAATTTTTTAAGTTAATTAAATATATTAAAAATTCAACATCCACCTCCAAAATCTTTTAATGAGTTAAAATCTTTGAAGATAATGTATTTGATTTTTTCAATATTTTTTTTATATCATTCATCATTCATGTATGCGCTCGCATGTGTAGATCTGTGAAGTTCTAAAATTACATATCAATCATCGGGACTGTAATGTTTTGTTTCTCTATAAGTAGGTTCATAAAGTTACATATAATAACATATATATAAAATTCCATTTAGATTGTCTTCGCCTAAGTTTTTTTTTTATAATATATTATTACATATTGCTATTTACATATTAAATTTTCACTTACCACACGTATCTCATTGGTTGTAGATTGAAATATTGGGATTTGGGTTGTATAAAAGAGTGAGTAATCTTAAATCAAAACCCCTCAAATTAGTTCGGCAACTTTTTCTAATTTTCCTACATCCCATATTGGTTGTAGATTGAAACATTGGGATGCAGGTTGTTATATAAAAAAGGTGAAACCTCAAAATTTTTATTTAATCATATTTTGAACAAAAATATTTTAAAATTTTGAAAAAAAAAATATTCGTGCATAATTGGCCGATTAATTATTGTCAAGACCATCTGGACGGCGACGACTCTGCCTTCTCGATTTTACAACCAACTTGGATGTCTTCGACACGGCTAGAGCCGCCAAGGTTGATTTCTCTAATGATGAAATATACATAAGTAATTTAAATTCAAATGATATAATTGAGATATTTATATGCGAAATTCATGATTAAATATAATTTTATTATTGTAAATAAATATTTTTTTAATAGCATCTCATGTACATCGCACAAGTGATATACTAGTTAATCATAAGATAGATTTGCAACACTTTTGAAAAATTAGATATTATTTTATTAATAATTTTCAATTAATTTATTTTAAAAAAATAAAATAAAATGTATGAGTATGACTTAAAGTGCAACTGTATAAATTGGAAATAGCCAAACTAAAGAAATACAGTAATGATTTAATAAAATAAAAAATTGTTTCTCCGAATCAGCACGGATTTTGGTTGAATGAACAACCTTATCTCCACTTATCCGCCACTCTCTGATTAGAGCTTCAGAGAAACGAAAATGGCGGCGTCTTCTCTTTCGGTGGCAGCTGCTGCCCTTCCCACTTCTTCACATTCCCTCTCTTCCATTCCCACTGATCATTTTTCTCTTAATTTCTTCCCCTGTAAGCCAAACCCCACAAAAACACCCCCAAAACTCAAGGCCGCGCTCAACTTTTCTCTTTTCTATTCATCGTCCTCATTTTGTCGCTCTTCCATACACTGCGCTTCGACTGCATTCGACGGAGTCGATTTGAATCAAGAACAAATAGTGGTGGAAGAAGAAGATGATGAAGAAGAAGAGGAGGAGGAGCCAGCAAACGGCGCTCAAGGATCAATATCCGAAGCGGAGGAGCCATCTTCATTTGCTGATGCTGGGAGGCTTTATGTCGGGAATTTGCCCTTTTCGATGACATCTGCTCAGTTGTCTGAAATCTTTGCTGAAGCTGGCCGTGTTGTTTCTGCCGAGGTATATTTTTCTGCTTTTAGCCCTTTTAAAAAATATATATATATTTCTGAATTGGAATTGCACAGTTTTGCTGATTTGATGCTGCTTTATCGACTGCTCGTATATTCTCGAACTCAAATCTTGAAGAACCCTATTGTTTTCATTGGTGAAAAGTTTGTGTGGAAAGAGAAATTTATTGCAGATTGCAGAGTGAGAAACTGGATGTTATTAAATTTTGCCTAATAAAGCAGTGGTCTTTGGAGAATAATTTCATTTATCAAATTGGGAATGTGATATTGTTGCAACATTGTAGGTTTTGGTTATTGTTTTTATGCAGTAATGCAATGCTTAATATTTTTTGTTTTGTTTTGTTTTGTGGTTTTATAGATTGTCTATGATAGAGTTACAGATAGAAGTCGAGGGTTTTCATTTGTTACTATGGGCAGTGTTGAAGAAGCCAAGGAAGCAATCAGATTGTTCGATGGAGCTGTAAGTCGTATTCCGATTCTGGTTTTGTTTCAGCTGTTGAAATAGTCTCTTATTTGAATTGTAGCAGTAAATATCCACATAAGATGAGTGTTCGATATCAGTTTAACAAGTAGCCTTGAGAAAGTTAAATGTGTGAACTGAAAATATTAAAAACCAATCTGGATTGCAAATGTCTTATTCAGAACTATGCTATTTCTCATGAAAGACGTGACATGATGCCTCTTCACTTGTAATTCATTATGACTTCCTGCACTTGAAATAATTTGGCAGGATATGAATATACAACTTTAGCTATATATTTCTGGCACAGTTGGTGTTTATGCTGGTTATTTCTATCTCCAACATCCATACATATTTGACTGCATAGGTCGAGAGACAGTTCCTGTGATTCTGGCTTTTCTTACAACTATGAAACACTAGAGAAACCTTAACTTGTGAGTTTTGTCTAGGGTTTGCAACCAATGTGGTTATTCAAACACCCCAGAGAAACCTTAATTTATGTCTTCTTTATCTCATTCTTATCACAAATATGACTTGCAGAAGTCTTAGGTGTTGATTTAGGTGATTAAATATGGCCACATAAGCTCACCGAGAATGATGGAATGATGCTATTTTCCCTTTCAATTTTTCTGGTTTCACCGATTTTCAGCAAATTGGAGGTCGTACTGCAAAGGTGAACTTCCCCGAGGTGCCAAGAGGTGGTGAAAGGGAAGTAATGACCCCAAAGATACGAAGCAGCTATGAAGGCTTTGTGGACAGCCGTTACAAAATATATGCAGGCAACCTCAGTTGGAGCCTCACGTCTCAAACCCTAAGAGAAGCGTTTGCTGAACAGCCGGGTTTCCTAAGTGCCAAGGTCATCTACGACAGGGACTCCGGAAGATCTCGAGGGTTTGGATTCATCACTTTCTCGTCTGCAGAAGAAGTAGAAAATGCAGTGAACTCCATGAATGGAGTGGTAAGACAGTGATTGGTTATTCTTTTTGGAACTCTTTTCCCCGACCATGCTTGTTTATAACTCGTTGCTTCTTAAATGATGCGAGCAGGAATTGGAAGGGCGGCCATTGAGGTTAAATCCGGCGGAGCAGAGAGCTCTGGTTGCATCTCCTCCACGAGAAGTGGAGAAGACGTCGGAAAATAGTGAGCTGTTTTCAAGTGCCAGTGCCTGAACTTGGTCGATTGACTAGGAATTGTGTTTATTGATGTAATGGCCGAGGATGTAAGTAGATATATAAATTGGAATCTACGGAATGAGTTTGGATAAATTAGATGAGGCGTAAATGTACTTGTATCACTGAGGCTGATTCTTGAGGCCATGATCTATAATTTATATAGTACACTGTTTTTCGACCTTCTACATTGTCCAAAACACTTATAATTAGATGACCTTCCGACAATTAAAACAAAAAATATTGATAATTTGTGACATACCTAAGTTCAAGGGAGGGTCTAAATTTGCAGTAATAGTTGAACTCAGCGGGGAAAATGGCAGTAAACCACAAATCAATTATTTCATGTTTTGGAGAAAAGAAAATGGAAATGAAAAACTCTCAAGTATGTGAAACCTCAAACCAGGCATTCAGTTCAGTCTAAGCCGATAAGAAATAACCACAGAATAACAGAAATCTTCATGAAGTATCGTGACCAGGGGTAAGTAGAGCATCTGCAGCCGAATCCAAATCTTGCGGAAAGAAAACCCTGTACAAGGAAGTGATTTATTGTTACTTCTTTCTTTTCTGAGATCAAGCCCTCGAAAAGTATATTAAGATTTATGCACCAGGTAAACGAGAGAAAACTACCTGCAGGTGTTGTGGTACATTGTTTTGCCGAGCTGACCAATATCTGCAATACCTTTGCAGCCAGCCACCACCTCAAGTACTTGGCTGCATGTGATTTTATATGTTGTATTAAACTCAGACTGAATAGAGACAATTTAGGAGGAAGGTATGTGCATGTATCGGTTTATTTAATATTTGAACTTTCAGATATTTTGGTAGCATAAGACTAGATATTTCCATCACTAGCTACACTTTAAATAAGAATGTCTAATATGGAGGCAAGTAATGAAGAATAGAATCATGAAAAGATGACACAAGTACATAGAACAAGATCTGTCTTGTCAAAGATACTGGAAGTAAAACTAGGATGTAGGAATTTTAAATAGCTATGTGTTCCTACATGATTTTCTACATATAAATTGATTAATATGACTCGAGATTATGTGTTCCTACGTGATTTTGTTATAATCAAAAGAATTTTTTTTCTTCGCTCATTTTCTACAGTTAAAACCATCATTCAAACATTTCTAGGAAGTGAACTACAGTGCCATTAACCTGTTGCTGATATACTACTGAGGATTTTGACAATTATCAAAATTTCAGATATATCTAGGCTAGTAAAGAAACAAAGAAAAAACTAAAGGTAAGAACTTATAGTCCATAGTCTTTGGAACTTTCATTTTAGCACCTCATCCCCAAGAGAACTTTCTAAGAGATGAAGTCTTTATCGTGTACTAATGCCTTAAACTACTAGTAATGAACCTTGAACGAACAAAATTCAACATTCATTTATTACTTGCAATTGATTATCTTCTTACCGCACTAAGCAAGGTTCATTGCGACCTTTGACAATGCACTCTGGATCGTACTTCTCCTTCTTCTTGGACTGCCATGAAGATTTTACATATTTAATACCAGCATGCGTGTTCTTGATTTCACAATATGGAGAATCAGTTTCAATCATCAGTCGGTCAAGAGGAATTCCCTTCACAACATCAAGGTTCTCAGCAGTCTTGAGAGAGCACCCATTTAGGCCTATAAAGAATGAGAAACAGATGATTGGAAAAGGGTAATCAAAGGAAATTCCTAGAATGTGGGAGATGACAGCAAAATTCATGGCATCTGAGCAGTGACGTCATTCACCTATGAATAGATTATCGAATGAAAGAAGACGATCACAATCTTCGGCAGTGCCAGTAAAAGAGTGAGCAACCCCAGAGAAGAACCTGCCGGACCAATGGCAGTGAAAAAAGAAAAAGTGATTCAAGCTGCAATCCTGAAAGAGAATTAAAAAACAAACAGAACAGACTAAAAACATGAAAACAAACAACATTTACTTCATCTACATCAATGCTGAGAAATTGGGGGCGGGGGGGGGGGGGGGGGGTAAAAATTCGGAAGGAAAAATAGAATATTTTAGTTTTCACTTAATTAACTGATATTTGCAATGCAGATTGTAATCATATATGGTGGTTTTGATTGATGGATACTGATGCTATGCCATCCTTACTTGGATTGCAACTAAATCGGAGTATCAGCCAAATAGCTACCTCAAAATCCTATTAACCCATATATCTTACCTATGTTTGTTTCGCTCCAGAATACTGCAGAAATCCTCAGCAGCTGCTCGCATGTGAAGAAACATTGGCAACTTCATAGCATATGCCAATTCAAATTGCTTCTCAAAGTACCTGATTTTAAACATCAAGTAGTATAATGAAAAGCCATGGCAAATTTTCGATAGAGGTCTTGGAAAGATCAGGTAAAAGAAAGTAATGGAAGGAATCAACAGAGGTCATTCATCCTTTTTTATCTAATGCAGTTCTTCAGAAGGAAGACTCAAGAAACAAATGAGGAAAAGGATCTGGAAGAAGTAAATTGGAAACAAGTTTTTCAAGCAAGCACATACTTTTGTTGAATTTCTAGCGGGCAGAAGTGAAGCCTATCATAATCCAATCCACATTCTCCAACTGCCACCACCTTGCTTAAACATTGATATTGACACAAAATATTACTGATTAGTTGCAAGTGCAATAAAGGGCATAAGCTACCTATAAAGCTCAAAAACATTTATCAGCAATTAAAAAAAAAAACCTACTTTTCCTTTCTCAACTCCCTCTCTAGCCAACGACAAAAGAGCCTCAAAATGTCTCTCTGGATTACCACTATCATCAAATTCCTGGTTCGCAGCACCACAATAAATAATGGAAACGTCTCCAGATATACCACATAATAATAGATAAATCCAAATTAGGTTCTTCCTGATCCTGAATACATGAATTTAGGAATGAAATCTCACTTTACATCTTGTTGGGTGTACACCAACTGTGCAGAAAAGCCTTGCTGCAATAATAAAATACCAACATTGTCAGCACTTAAGGTAGAATGATTGCAGTTACAATAAAACTTATGCTGCAAAGTGGAATGCATAAAATGACCATCGGTTTCAGCAATAGCAAGAGCTTCTTTCGACTCCTCAAGCGAACCTCCTGTCACCTGCAATATTTAACATGATAGAATATAAGCCACAGATGAAAACTTAAAACTATTTCTATGATCACTTAAAGTTCCAGTTTTCAACTCAAATCCCATTTCTCTGTAGGTTCACATACAGTTAAATACATATAACACAATATATAAACTGATATTAGTGAACCTCGGCAGAAACGTCAGCCTACACCCCTTTAAACAGATCATTTAAAGACTGAGTATCAATTCTGATTCAATTGAAACATTATCTAACCAAAACAAAATTAATTCTTTCCCAAATTAGTCATAATTATTATAAAAAATAAACTAGAAAAGAGTTTCGGACACGGCATTACAATAATCCGATCGACGCCGGCGCTCCAAGCTCTACTAAGCACAGCGGCAATATCAGCGACGTGACATTGCTTCCCATTGTAAATTCCTTTGAACATTCCATCTGTCGATTTCTCGCAAAAATTCAGACTTCCATACAAAATTAACTCCGAAAACAGAAAATGTTCAAAAAAATTAAACTTCCTGAGTAATTTAACCTGTGAAGTTGACAGCTATGTCTGCAATAGAAATGAGAAAACGGAATCATAAAACCAAAATTTGAGAATTCACCAAAGCAAAGAAAGTGAAAATTGACTAAGAAATTACTCGCCTATCATTCGTATAGTACCGCTGCTCGCCATGGCCAGTTTTTTTCTGAGAGAAACGAAATTGTCTGCGTGCGTCTGTGGTGTTTTGAGAGAGAAAGCGGGCAAACAGCAACTCTTCTACAAGATCGCGGGTTGATAACGCGTTTTTTGCTCAAGGGGTGAGAAAATAATTTGTTTCCTTTCCTTTTGCTTTGCTTTGCAAGGTGACAAAATGATAATCTTTTCAACGTGGGATCAAAATATTTTCATGGGTTATACATTTGCATAATTAATCCGTTCAATTACCTGCTTAAATCCTCCATTCCATAATTATTGTTGCATTTCTTATTGCACACTCAATTACTCCATATGTCCCAATAGCAAGGTGCCCTTGTTATTAGACACGGAGATTAAGGAGGAGTAGATTAGTGGATAAAGTAAGTGGGTTCGTTTCATTAAAGAGTGGGTATTGAGAATGGGTAAAGTAAGTGGGATCCACTCCTTAATTATTTCCATATTAGATAGGGGACCTTGCTATTGGACGTCCAAATAAGACAAGAAGAACCTTGTTATTGGGACATGAGGAGTATTTTTTAATAAAAAATTTAATTTTTTTTCTCCGATTTCAATTTCTTATACTTTAGTTTCATTTTACACTTATTATTTAGGATTCGTCATACCCAATTAAGATGCATTATAATTTTTTAGTATTTTATTTTAAATTTTTAGTTATTAATATTGATTATTTGAAGATTTAAATACTAAAAAATTATATTAAATTGTAATTGGGCGTGATGATTGATGAACCATAAATATCAAGCGTAAAATTAAACTAAAGCATAATAAATTGAAATTAAAAAAATTAAAAAAAAATTGAGTCTGCAATAGGGAATACAACACCAAATGTGCAATATACGATTATGTATGTTTAATTATGCTCTAGACTTCGCTACTTATATATAAGTACGTATATTATTATAAATTGTTTTTCCTTTTTGCTATTTTTGTAATGAATTCGATTGTCAAATTAGTAATGTAATCTTCTAGCAAACTGAATCATCATTAGATCATATCATACAACGTATTATTATTACCTTTGTTCGATTGATTATGATTGCTATAGGAAACTAATAGTTTTGGTGGTATCATTATTTATATTGTATTTACAAATTATAACACAATTTTGGGTATTTAAATAAATAAATACAAAAGTAAGAAATAATTTTAGTTGGGGCTTAAATTGGATTTTGGAAAAAACAATTATTAAACTTCTTTTGAATGATTTGAATTTAATTTATCAAATTAAATTATGGTGATGTATCCTAGTGTTTCCATTACTCCTATCTGTAGTTGTAAGTTAGAGAATTTATGATTGAGATAATGCGATTTAATTATCCCTAATTGGGTTAAGTTACATATAAAATGTTATGGTGGGGTGAGAGTTTTGATTCACAAAGTCTATATTATTTATGCCTAGAAGTAGAATATCCCTGATAGTTTTGTTGAGTTACGTTGGAACATTAATAAAATCTTGTGTTTGAAATTTCTCAAAGTTTAGTATCGCAAAACGCGTTTTATTTTAGATTAGAAGTTAAAAACCATAACGCCGGCCCCTATTGAATGGAAATTCTTCAATTCGCCTTCCATGATATTTCTTCTCCTTATCTAAATATCACCATCAGTTGACTTTTCTCTCTCTAGAATCCAGATTCTCTCTCTCAATTACAATTACAATTACAATTACAATTTGCAAAGCAAAACAAAAAAGTGTCGAGAAGAAGTTGTTGCAATTGTAGTTGAAGCAGTACGACGGGAGACTTGTTTGACTAGTCTCTCCTCTTACTCATTCAAACCTTTAATCTTCAATCTTCAATCTTCAATCTTCTTCCTATAACTCAACAAACCATTTCCATTTCTTCTCCCACACCTTCAATTCCCAGAGATCGCCCAATCCCAACACAACACTAGTAAATCAAAATGAACGATCTATTCTCAGGTTCCTTCTCCCGCTTCCGCGCCGGCGATCAATCTCCGCCGGCGAGCCACAACATCGAGCTCTCGGATTCCGCCGCCACCGGCGCCGGCGTCAACCTCGACCGCTTCTTCGAAGATGTCGAGGCCGTGAAGGACGAGCTCCGCGACCTCGAATCCCTCTACAGCCAGCTCCAATCCTCCCACGAGCAGAGCAAAACCCTGCACAACGCCAAAGCCATCAAGGACCTCCGATCGCGCATGGACGCCGACATCTCCGCCGCCCTAAAAAAGGCCAAGGTCATCAAAGTCCGCCTCGAAGCCCTGGACCGGGCCAACGCCGCCAACCGCAGCCTCCCCGGGTGCGGCCCGGGCAGCTCCTCCGACCGCACCCGGACGTCCGTGGTGAACGGGCTGAGGAAGAAGCTGCACGACACGATGAACCGGTTCAACGATCTCCGGCAGAAAATGGGGGGCGAGTACCGGGAGACCGTGCAGCGGAGGTACTACACGGTGACGGGGGAGAATCCGGACGAGAAGATTCTGGATCGGCTGATCGAGACCGGGGAGAGCGAGACGTTTCTGCAGAAGGCGATTCAGGAGCAGGGGAGGGGGCAGGTGATGGAGACGATTTTGGAGATCCAAGAGCGACACGACGCCGTTAAAGAGATGGAGAAGAACTTGCGAGAGCTGCACCAGGTGTTCTTGGATATGGCGGTGCTGGTTCAGAGCCAGGGAGAGCAGCTCGACGACATCGAGAGCCAGGTGAACAGAGCTAGCTCCTTCGTCAGGGGCGGCACTCAACAGCTCGAGGTCGCCAGGAAGCATCAGAAGAATACCAGGAAATGGACGTGTTTTGGGATTATCTTGCTGCTCATTGTCATCTTGATCATCGTTCTCTCCTTACAGCCATGGAAAAAATAATTAGTTTTTTTTTTATTTATTTATATTTTTTTTAATGGGATGTAGTTTGCTGCACGCACTGCACTATTCTTGTTTATTTATGCCCGTTACGTTGTATCCATGTTTCATATATATTCATGTCGTGTATTTGTTTTGATGATTTTTTGATTGATTGATTGTTGGATGTTTCTTGACTTGGGGCGTAGCTGTTGTTTTTAGTGATGCTACATGTTTATGCCTTTTTCTGCAGCATATATCATTATTCATCCATTTCTTCTCTCCCTTACGTTTTTTTTTCCTTAATGTTGAAATTATTATAGAGAATAATTGGTCATTTTGAGATGGAGCTGTGAAAATTAAATGCAAGTTGCGCATTGATCATATAGATATAGTCATCATGTGAAGTGGCGATGAAAACATTACCAAGGAAACTACTCTGTCATTACATGTGTGTATATATATAAAGCGGCGTTTTTTAATAACAACTTAAATAAACGCGTTTGCATTGACAAACAACTTTGATTAGATAAAACACCTTTTTTAGACTAGTACAAGGTTCTCGAGAACGTATTTCATCCTATCAAATATGAATCTAAAAAACTCTTATTATATATATGAATCCAAAACTCTATCATATATATATATATATATATATATATATATATATATATATATATATATATATTAAACCAAGAACCATCGATGTAAAATGAATTCAAAACTCTGTATCTCATCTCATCTCCTGATCATATAACACGCGTAACACAAATACCACTAACATTTAATGAGATCGCAAATATGTAAACTTCATAGGTGATGTTTGACGAGAAACTCGAATGAAGCCCTATAAAATAGAAAAAAAAAACCGGTAAGAAAAAAACGTGTTTTGTCATCAAATTGGTTTGCCAAAAGAAAGGGGAAACGCTGACAAGAAGTCTGCTAAGCAAATAGATATCATTATTTGTAGGGAGGGATAACTATCATCAGCCTTCAAGTTTAACCCCCCAATGAATTTTGTGTCCTGCTTTTTTTTTCTATTGCTACAATAATACATTCAATCACCGTCATTTACAGATCATCGCAAGTTGTAAAATTGCTACAAACAATTTCCCGTCTCCTGGTATGAGGAAATAATTCACAGTTGAGGTTCATTCCTTTTGCAGCACCGCAATATGGTAAGGATGGCCATGACATGAACCAGACAGCACTCTTGAATCATTTTCGTCTCCTCCGTTACTTGGTACCAAATTCCAGTGCAATGAGTAGTTTGATAAATCAAACGTACCTGGGCAAAACACAGAAATTTGGAAAGGAACTTTGGCAGAAGACAGCGGCTCAAGGTTGAATCGAGTTGAACTTGATCCTGACCAAATGAATGGTGAAACACTCTCAGGTGCTAGGGCCTTCCCAACTCGAGTTCCCCCAACATCAGCTGTAACTTTAGTATCAGTTAGATGAGATGTATCGTGCCAACCAACTTCATTTCCAGATGCAGAAGAAGCAGAGGAAGTTGAGTTCGCCCCAGGTACAGAATCAAGGGTGTTTATGCGAACTGATACCATATCTTCCAAGGAGTTATAAACAGTCATACTCAGGTTTATCTCACAGAAACCAGATGAAAAGTCATGCCTCACTGACCGAGGGCCATCCATTGACCACCATACCGGGCTGCTACTTGCAACTCTATGTGAACAGAAAACATAAGAAACTGAATGAAGACCACAGTATGCATTCGATAATCAACAGAGAACCATCAACGAATTATCCAGTGATGATCAGACAAAATTAGGTCCCAAGTCAAATATGCAGAAACTTGATAGTTTAAGCAAAAGACGGCATAAGAAAGGTCATTTACCTGCAATGGCATGTGTAATGAGAGAGAATTTCCGTGGTTCTTGGTGGCCCAGCATCGCTTTCACCCTGTGACTCAGCTATCAAGATGAAGTCGACAGTGTTCCCATGGCCCTACAAAAATAAAACCAACTTAATCATAATGGTATCAAGATGGATCCAAAGGCAGGACAAAATTAGGGGAGGACATTATTAGTGTGGTCCGCAGTAGTCTCCTAATTTGAGCTGATCCTTACACATTGACCAGGGAAACAGAAAAACAATAATAAATGCAGCAAACATTTACCTGGCCCTGTCTTTCTTGATGCAATCTTTCATGATAATGAAAAAGATCAAAAGGTGAAACAGAAGTATCAAACAACCCACTGGACTCACTATCAGTGAGTCTCACATCTGCTATTCCCAATGTGCCCACAGAAGATATCTTGTCTTCAGTTCCTCCACGAGTTTTGCAATTCTGAAGCACGAAGTAATTTAATAATGTAAGCAAGGAAATAACTTACAATAAGATGGGGAAAAGATGAAAAATCAAGGCAAGAAATGAAATAAGAATTAACAAACAGTTTCTAGCACGACATCAGTAACGAAAGGAACCTATTATTGATATGAAGTTTTGTAAATGTACTCATAAGTCATACCGAAAACAGCAACAGAATACAGGTCCATTATGAATTTAAATTCTCCTAACTACAGTTCAGTTGGGCTGTATGACCTTTTCCGAGTTATACAGCTGAAATGCCACAATAACCTTACCTTAAATTTGAGATAAAGAGGAGGAAAAAACTGTTTCATGGATGATAAAACAATGTCTTTTTAGAATAATAAACACACAAGAATTAACTTGGAGCAGGAAACGAGTGTCCTTTTCAGAATAATAAAGACACGAGAATTAACTTGGAGAAGGGAAAAAGTGTCTTATATAGATGATGATGATGATGATGATGATAAAACAATGTTAATACGCACACGAGAATTAACTCTGTAATAAGATCCTGAAAAGGCAACCCACAAATAAGTTGAGCAAGACTCTTCACTTTGTTACTAACCTTTAGCCTGAAAAAGCATGACAGAGACTGACCAGCCATTAGAAATCCCAAAGAGACAGATCCAATTGGTTGGAGTAATGCAAGTTCCCACTGGTCCCCAACACATGACAACTGATGCACCTGGAAACTATCTGTACTGGTCCTGTTGGAAGCATCCATACGAACAAGGAACTCATGCAATCGGGATGGAGAGGGGCTGATTCGAAATGACACTTCTAGAGATGGCAGCACCTAGTATTAGGGGATAAAAGATGTCACATAGTGCAGACATATTTTTTAGATGCAATCATTTTATAGACCTAAATTCAATTTACAACCATATGACCTGACACTTAGAATACACCCCGAGACAAATAGAATAGTACTTATTCCAGAAAAATCTAATTCGATTATAGTACTCTAGAAAAGCCAATTCAATTAGCAAAGCCCATATTTTTATGAAGGATTACGAGAATATGAAAATAAATATCAAACTAAATGATCAAATTAAAAATGTACGGACAAGTCTTATTTGGATCTATATTAGTTAATTAGTAAAAATAGTAAAAATAATTAGCTTCATCATCCATTTACCTCCACATTGTAGTGCATGCGTAAAGTTCTATATTTTATAACTGATGACTCATCTTCAATTTCATAGTAAATTGCTATGTACAGTGAAATGCTTCCAGCAGCAGCAGCAGCTCTAAACCAAAGGGGCCACTTAAGCGGTGTTTGCCAAGAACTTGCTATGGTCTGCAAAGAGGATAAGGAAAAATTAATTACATGCACTGAACAGCCAAAGCTGCTAGTAATATAGAGTGTCACACATAGGCGGAGCACATCAACCTCAGGGAACAGAAATACAGTATTTGCTGTTTTGAAGGCATCTGCTTGCATGCAACTTTGTGATGCATTCGCCTGCTTTTTCAGAAAAGTAGGGAATTCCAAGTTCATAACTTCCTGAGCTGCAATGTTAAGAAATCTTGGATGACTGATCTTCATCTTCAAATTCTGCCAATCATAGATGAAGCGATTCAAGAAAAGTTTCATCCATTTGGTGTTTTAGGCATTGCTGTGTTAAAAAAGATAATGCTAGACGACAAAAGTTGTGTTTAAATTCAAGAGCGAAAATTCAAAATGATTGCAAAACCATATTATCGGGGAACAAATATGAATTAAATACGCAAAGATGTGGGTCTTTTAATAAAAAAAGAAACAGTGAGTAATTCGATAATCTAAAAGATTTTGGCATATCATAAGAATGTGACCACCTGGAGAAAATAATCATTTTCAAGATCATCTTGAATTTCTCCTAGTTTGAAGACCACAAAGAGAGAGCCAAATGGTAAATTCCAGAAGAGGCTAACTTTTGATGATCTGGTTATCTGATATGACTTTAATTGAATTTTTCCTATTACACAAAATTAAGGTAATCATTCAAAGAAATAGAACGATTAAAATCCTCCAATGCCCACTTTATTTACAATAAAGGAGTCCCGTGTCTAGGGAACTTGCCAATCATTTTGAGAAGACATTTAATGATTCTAACAATCTGGTTCTCCAATCCTCACGTGTCAAAAATTGAGTTGAACCCTGACATTGCAGGCATTATTACATAAGAAACGGATGTAGAAGTTAAGTCAGCATGCCTCCACTATTCTCTTTGATCAATGTAAGATTTGACGAACAGTATACAGAAACAATTATCTATACACACACACGTGTGTGTGCGTGTGTGTATGATAAATGAAGAAACAAGCTGATTACTCGTGTATATATATAGATATATATTCACTTAATGGTGCCAGAAAGATTTGTAGAGAGGACGAATTAAAACGTTATTTTAAGATAATAGCAGAACAGCACACACGAAAGTGAAAGCACAACAATTGTGAGTTCATAGACACTAACTAGATCAGACAACTAAGCAATAAAGGATAGACATCAAGTTAAAGAAAAATCTTACGCAACATCAAACTGCACTAGAGCATTTATTTAATGTTTTAGAAAAAGACAGGCGCACCCAATGCATTTTCCATAAATAAAGTGGCATGGTAATATTTTACATGCTGCAAATTGTCAACAACATCATTAAAAGAAAAGTAAAATACAAAAAAGGACCAAGATTACATAAAAAGAAAAATTATACCTTTACAGGCATTTTTGATGGATTCCTCAATTCCATGGTAAGATGCCGGAGGTCTCCAGCATAAACTACCCTAGGTAAGCTGTGAATGGCACCCTCAAGCCTAGGTAGACTCTGGATATTGAGCACATTGTAGCAGGAAAAAAAGCATCATTATTAACTAATCCAGATGAAGCACGTCATAACTTGTTCCTCTAAGAAAAGTAACAATTTCGAGAACAAGGTGCACCTTTATCACCAAGAACTCAAGGTTGTCTTTCACTGACTTTTTTGGCTTTCTTTTCCCTTTAGCAACTTTCTTGCTGATAATATCTGAGTGAAAGTTACAAACCCCAGTTACTGAACCAGAGAGTTTCCACCTAACGCCAACTAATTTTAAGGTGCCTTCTACTTTGGGAGTGACTGTTAGCTGAACCTGAAGAGTAAGGGGGGAAAGGAGTGATTATTGAATGCTAGCAAACAATAACACCGCCAAGGGAATACAGCAATATATCCTTAATGCAGAATAACATTTTTGGTTGTAAAATTATGAAATATACTGCATTGTTATTTTTAGGTTTTGGGAAGTAAAATTAGATACTAATAAACTGCTTGACACATGCCAGGAAGTGGAAAACATTACTAGATTGACAAACTATGAGCTTGCTTCAAGACATAAAATTAAACTAAATAAAGTCAACTTATCGAGCAACAAAAGTGAGAGCATGTCCAAGAAAACTCCAAATAATACAAAGTATAGCAATGAAAAGCTCACATTATTTTATGAGACTGGGACTTGGTGGATCGGCAGAAGAAAAAGGAAATTTCTGAAATCTAATATGTAATCTATTGCTTTTTTCAAAAACATTGCCCAGGATGTTTTCTTTCTTCCCACATATATATATGATTAGTTCCACTGTTGCAGCATATACAATTTTGATCTCAGGCCAATTCCTGAATACTAAGGTTTGTAGCTAGAAACAAGGATTTAGAGCTCACCAATATAGTTTCGCCTCCTTGCATCGAAATCTCAACTTCTGATAAATCGAATAAAGATGTGTCTGCACTAGTGTCCCTGCATTCAGAGAGTATATAGTATCACTGCAGGACAAATCAAACCAGAAACCAAATATAAGAAAAATTATATCCAGAAAGCATCATGGAGATACCCAATAATTGAGACAGTTCTCAATTCCTTGTCACTCTTATCTTCGACCAATGATCCATTTGTAGCTGTATTGTGCAAAACATTGTAATGAAGTTGATGCTGGATTAGGTATCGATTACTAATATCAAGCAAAGTACTTAAATAGAAACTTAGAATTAAAAAAAAAAAAAAAAAAGAGGAAGAAGAAGAAGTTTGTATTTTTCTTGCAAATAGCCCCCTCAATTGGTGCTTTATTAACACAAACAAAAATTGAGTTTTTGTAATTTACAACCTTTTATGGGTTTTTCGGTACATATGTTAAATTTCAAGAACGATTATTGTAATAAATCCTCTAAGTTATTCAACAAGGACAATTGCGGATGTTACAAAGAGGGCACAGTCTAGTGAATACTGAACATAAACCAGATGTGGAACGTACCTGATAGACTTTCATTACATTCTGCTGAATGTTTGCATATTAGGGTAACATTTGAGATTGATATAGGAATCTGAAGAGGGTTTCTAAAACTAACTTCCACCTTGATTGCCTCTGCAATATCAAGAAGAGCAAGACATTTGTTTAACCAAATGCAGAAATTGGTAGCACAATAGAATGACATATCACATTCATACCTCCAGCAATGCAAACATTTGATTCTTTGTACTTCTTGGGTAAAATCCTAGATTGTAACTCAAGCCAGTTACTCTTCAATGCTGATGCTGATGCTGATGGAATCATGTGCTCCTCCAAAGACTGCCACAATTGTTCTTCAACATTGGCCTGAAATATTGTTAGTATCAATGGAAGTGTAAATATACATCTATAAATGGAAATTGAAAGGATAGAAAATGTACAAAATAATTAGATAATTCAGTATAGTCCATGATAGAATAATTGACTTAATACTCTCCCAATTCAGCATTGACAAGTACATTGCCAAATCAGAGTTGCCATTAGAGAGCGATAGAACGATCAACTTTAAAAGACACCAAATGGAAGGCAAAAATGTCAATTGATATCACTATTAAATCACAGATTTCTGACCATGAACAAATGAAGCATGCAGCACGCCATGGCATGATTCATTAAAGTTCGAACTGAAACCACAGCAGATATGCACAATGCAAGCTCTACCATGTCCGTGAGATACATAAATATCACATTCTGCATTGTTATGGCATCCCGTCCAGAGCTGGAAACTTTGGTAAAGAGAATATGCTCTCCACCACTCGTTTCCAAACAAAGTCCAGCACCGACTCAAGCCCAATCTTACAAAAAAGTGCATAGTATAATTTCAAAGGCTGAATGCATGCTATACATAAAAAGCATGGACAGAAAGAATAAAATTGAGCTAGAAACATCAAATTAAAACTTTGAAACTTTTATGCAATAATGTCTGGAGAGTGAAAACAATCTATGATATGACCATTTCAGAGCTACATGTTACTAATTCAGATACACAAGACATGCAAAATAGGACCAGATATAGATCCCAAAACTTCCTGGGATAAATAAAGGAAATAGACTAGCTTGGATCACGAACAATCAGCATTAAGTTGTTGGTGGAACAGCACAAAACAATTCATTTTACATCAGAAAAGAACTTGCAGTGCCAACCAGCAGCACCACATGGATGGTAAAATGTTACTAAAAACAAATTTGCCCACCAAAGGCTCGCAATTAAGAAAATGTACGAACTAGCTTACAGCTGCAGGAGATGCATATGTGCGATGATCTTCAAACACAACTTTGATTGAAGAAAAGTTGATCACGGGCAACTGAAGCCTCAACACCTCAAATGTTTTCCCTGTTTCCTACATAACCAAGCAGACCGTACATATCAGTGACGTTTGGGTAAAATTGAATGTGATATTAACATAAAGGTGTCAAAAACTAGAGGGACTTGAAAAATACATTCAAGTGAACACTAAACAACATCTAAATATAAATACAAAGATAAAAACACGCGATTACCTATTGAAGTTTATATCTTAGTGAAAAAAGAAATAAAAAAGATACGACAACTCAAGAGCAAGAAAGAAGGAAGAAGCACATATGTGATGATAAAATTGGCAAGAACCTAACATCAACCCTTCCAATCACCAAGTGGGAACAAGAAGGACACAAAGAAAGACCTCATTTAGAATAAAGAAAAAAATAAACAAGAGTACAAATAGATAATTTGCATGAATACCATGCTAGCTGTTTACAATAACAGTTTATGGTAAAAGAAAAGCTACAATGGAGTTCAATGTATAAGAATAGAGTTTGCCCCTTAGCCTCAGACCTGAATAATTTGAAAAAATTCCCTCAGGAACAACTCTTGAGTGAACTTGGCTTGGTGACCACAGGCCAAGACCTCCAACAAATGTTTGATAGCCTCATCAAACATTCCAAGAATTGCATACCACCTGAAATATTTCCTGAATTTATTGGAAAACAATTCCCATGCCCAAAGCCATAAAATGTAATGTAAAGATTAGAGTTGTCAGGAATTTACTTTCCAATATGGAAATGGACATGATCCCTGATGTGGCTCCAAGCTGTGCCTTTGAAGACAGAAAGGGCACCTCTGTATGTTCTGACTGCATGTTTTATCTGATGGAAAAAGAAAGGTAAAGCTTCCTTACGTCACAGTATCATGAGAAAGGATAAAAAAATCATTACCTGATCACATTTCTTGTAGAGGTCACCAGAAAGAACAAGGTGGAAGCCATATTTCCTTAACATGGCTGGTGTAGACAACAAGAAGCAGTATGCAGCTTGCTCAAGCATCACCGCAGTATGCAGGGGTTCCTAACAATGATAGGTTTCAGATGATCACAGGACAATTTCCCATCAGTTGAAGGTCCATAAATATGGGCATTACCTCACCAGAGATTCGAAAATAGACACCAGCAGCATCTTTGAACTGATCTCTAGCCTTCAACATCTCAGCCCACCATATTCCACAACGTGTGACGTTCCGCCCGCATGATGAACCAATTTTCTGATGTTAATGATTCGTGTCAAATGAAGAAATGAGTGCTGGAGAGACAATGAAATGCCTATGGAGCACAGCGCTTCTATATTGCATTTTGATGTCAAATAGAAATTCTTGAGGACTTAATTGCAGTAAAAGTTTGAGAACCTAAATCATTAAGCCATTCAGATTTTAGATGGTTGAAGAAGTCAAAACTACACTATTCCCCAAAAGGAAAAAAAGAATTGAGAATGACCAACTAAATCCCAAATTCCTCAGATTTTATTTGTTCTGCCCCTTCAAACCCCTGGAGAAATCACAAGCTTCAAGTTGTCTGCTTCCTGGATATGTGAAGTTCTCCTGAAGTCCAGAACCACCATCCTTAATTAGGTAAACAAACGGTTGCATTTAAAATTAATCCAAGAAATAAATTTATTGTATGTCACATAAGTCGGCGTCTGCAGGGTTTAGTTGAGCAGTTTTAAGCCTTTATGTCGTCAATTATTCAAAAAGTACACTTTCAGTTAGAACATCGGCAGTCATGTGCGGCCAACTCAAACAAAGCCTTTCCCATTACCAAGAATTCTTTTGTCCATAGAGTCATTGACTCTACCATTCTTCAGTGTTCCTAACATCGAGATCAGTCTGCTCACTTCTTTAGAACAGTTAAAAACCTAAGCAACCAGAAACTGCTCATTAATTCACATTGCTGCCGCCAAAAGATCACAAATGTCCTTTCTATTATTGCCAACCCATATACATCACCGCCATAATATCAATGATTAAAAAGGCGGTTTTGAGGCTAGCATCGAGGCGAGGCACAAGAAAATAGCTTATAGCCTCGCTGCTTCCACATGAGGTGAGACGTTTTAGGCAAGATTATAGCCTCAGTTGGAATTACGTCAATTTAATTTTTGGGGGGCTTGTTTATAATGGGTTTTGTATTAATTTAATTTATAAACCCTAAAGTGAAAATCCATAGCCTAGCCCATGCCTATAGCCTCCTCAAACTGCTCCTTTCACTAAATCCGCCGCGACGCACAAAGACAAAAGAACAAATAAATTCTCGACTCATCTTGCTACTAACTTTCATCTCCTCAACTCCTTTCCTCTCCTCCAGCTTTCCATCATAGAAAATCCCTATGATTATGATATTTTTTTAATAAACCCTAAGATTATGATTTTTTTTAATATTTTCTTCTTATTGTTGAGGCTTACACCTCAAGGCTAGCCTCCGCCTTTTAAAACCTTGAATAAAGAACAATAGTGTTAAAAGGAAATTAAGGAGCTTGGACTTCATAATCCACCTTTTTGGACCAAGATATCCAGAGGACAGCAGAAGCATGCCTTGTTTCCTTTATTCCTAGGCCTGCTAGCAGGCTTTCTGTATTGTTATGCACAGACCAAATGTGATGTTTGCTTACAATTTGTTGTAGTTATCCCTCACTCAGCTATAACTCCAGAGAGAAGTCTTTGGATAGCCACCATTTTCTCAAAACCTATAAATCTGTTGGACATTTTTGGATTGGCATGCTATCATTCTTTATTACACCATATGATTCTAGGGATCCCATATTCTGTTATGATTAAATAACATCATCTTTCCTAGACTGCATAGGTATGCGTTACAATAACACGTTCTCGGAAAAAATCTCAAAATAACAAATTTCAGATGCATTATAAAAAGTTCTTAGAAAAAGGATGGGAGTTTATCATTACCAAATAAGTGATAAAAGCATTTTCCATGCAATATTCGGCATCTTTTCTTGACTGATCCAACATAAAATAAGCCAGTCCCATCATTTCCTGTGCAGTCAAAACACTCCATGAAATGAAGTCCATAAGGAAAAGATAGTACATAGACATAAATGGGCCATAATTACAAATGTGAAGAAAACAAAGAGAAACAAATATTTTTTTTAAAATCCAGCAACCAATCAAAACAAAAAGGTACAGTGATTTAAAATGAAAACTTTAGTACCTGAACTCCAGCATAATGCTTCCATCCTTTATCAAGTTTGTAATCTGTAGAAATAAGTCGATAATTTGATAATGCAAGTTCATAGTCTCGTAACATGAAAGCATAGTCACCCAAAACTCGAATCTGAGATTCTGTGGAGCTAAAAGTGTACCTAGAATAATGTTTAAGAAGCCAAGTTAGACACCAATGGAAAATAAAAGACAAATGAACTATATAAGCATCAGCAGCACTATTGTATATTGATTTAAATCTTGAACGTACATCGCCCCACTAGGACTCTCAGGTGCATCTTCTTTCCCTTTTCTCCACCATAAGTTTTTTATCTGGTTTCTAAATCCCTTCCTTGTTGCTGAAACCTGACTTAACACACATTAGATTAGGGCAGAGCTAGGGCACACGAACTGGAAGATATCAATCAGACAGCTGCATGAGATGCACATACCTGCTGGTTGAGATCACGAATCTTCAACTCCATATGAGGAATGATATGTTTAGATGAGAGATCGTGCATAGTATTTCTCAACTGTGAGGTACAAGAAGAAGAATGGTCACAATCATCTTAAAGATAATATGCTCCTGTAGAGCAATCTATTATAGCTGCAAATAATTACCTCTTCCATATCATCCGCATTGAGGAAACAACCAAACAGCTTGTTATTTGAAGTGCTATTTTTCTGAAAGCAAGAAATGTAAATACAAGATCTTAAGGAGGACAGGACAAATGTCAATCAGAAAATCTGCCTTACATAAGATACCCATGGATTCTGTTGATGTTCTTCCGTGCCATCTGCAGAAGAGTTTATACACAGCAGACGGCAATCATTTGCACCAAATGTACTCCTCATTTCTGCTAGAATTCCAGTAGCTCTGCATAAAGAGAATGAACAAAGAATATCTCATATCAGCAGCTGTTAAAAGCAAAGAAAAATCAAACACCACATCATTATCATTCCTTGTTGCTTTTGCGTTTCCCGCAATCGTTATGGATGTTCTTGAACAAGACAGCATTTATGCCAGTATGGCTACTAATCATACTGATCCATGTGAAATATTCTATTTATCCATTAATTCATGTATTCTACTCCCAATCTTCAATGCATGTTTGTTAAAGCAGATGACTAAGCCAGAATCTATGATTGTTGCAGTAGATGATTTAAGGTAAAATCTAAATAATCCTCATCATCCCATCAATGGGTAAGTACATCCCATTACTGTTACATGGAACACGAGGTGTCGTTAAGTTTGCTCCTTCAAATATTCCCTATTTCACATAAAATGGACATAAATATACATATATTAATTAGTTCTTATATGTATTATAATACAGTATTTCATGCAAATAACATTTAAAACCAGAATTTTAATCCATAAATGTAAAAATATTTGCACTGTCTAACTTCAGAGCAGGGAGATCACCACGTACTTTTCCAGCATGCCTTCTTGATTATCGTGTAGCAACAAGTAATACTTCAGAATCTTTGGATCCATGGCGCCATCGTTAAGAAGAGGGGGCAACTGATTTGTGTTGAATAGGTCAACAAATTTGTCAATGGGGTCTTTGTCCTTTGAAGAGACAACAACAAGGCCTGTTTGCATCAATGCGAAATGGAACCATAAGCAATCACTTAAATACCTCCAACCTCATTTTCTAACACATAATATTGAAGCACAAGATGAAGAGATAACAGCTGGGCTATAAACTCTCAGTCCAAATACAAGACAGACGTACATGCCACGGGATGATCAAAAGCTTCATGTTCTGAGAAGGAAACAACATCTATCAGCTCTTTGTTAAAATTTTGAAACCATGACGGCACCAACTCCTGCTCAGAGGCTGCACAAGAAACATAATATTACTAATCAAAAGTCAAAGCTAGTATTATTAATATAAAATAGCAAGTCCTTTTTTTATAAGAAATGAGAAAATCATATCCACTGAAATAGTGAATACGTTACAAAGTGATGAGGAATCCTATAGACTAAAACTAAAGGGCACTACTCCAAATTAACTGATTATATGGAGTCAGTGGATATAATTGCAACATAAAACGCTGCTAAATATGAATGCTTAGAAACAAGTCCATACTTTTTCTGTTCACTGGAAGTAACAGGAATTCCAAAGTTAGAGATAGGGGGGTTTACAGCTTACTAGTAATTACAGATTCAATGTTTGTTTGGCGTGAACACAACTCGGATATCTCTTTATCTCCCGCATGAGTGATAACCTGTTTCAACCTCTCCTTTGCAGCCTGGATAGAAAACAATAAGATTTAGAGAGTAGGTAGGGTCAGGAAACATTAAAAATATCCCGGCCCAGCAATTATAGTATAGATTATGAAACAACAGTAATCAATCAGAATAATACACCCATCAAATTGCATATGAACTCCAGGTAAATTATTAACATACCATCTATGCTTGCAGTTGCGGTATGGCATTTAGCCATAGATCTAGCGGCATAGAGATCGCAATTCAACAAAGATAAGAACTAAATATAAGACCTTCCTCCTATCTAAGGTTCCAGAAACTGTAAAAGGTGTTGTAACCAAAATTTTCAGTCGGGCATAAATCTAGAGATCAATTTCACGAAAAAGGAACCTCTCATCCAAGCCCTGACTACATTTATCTAGCTTCAACTACTCACCATCTAACTCTACGCACTGTCCTTTTGCAATGTAAGATACGCAAGCACGGCATATATACAGCCATCAACAAGTTCCAAGTATGTGTCGTATAAATTCATACATGAACAAAGCATAATTGTGTACATATACACGGCTAACTTCCAGTTACACATTTGTCACGAGCGTTTCAAGCAAAAGCAGAACTGAAATACTAAAAAACAAACGTACCTCAGCACTCCGCTGCCGAATTTCCGAAGCATAAAACAATCTCGATTTAAATTTCCTCAGTCTGTAGGGCTGATCACTAGCCGTCCGTACTGGCACTGAAAAACCAACAGGCGCAGCAAATCAATATACATATATATATATATGTATGTATGTATGCATATATAATCGAACACAATCGCCTCCAGCACAACACTAATGTGCGCCAAGCTTTGCAGATTGTACCGTCGATGTTATTGAAGCTGCTGTAGGGGGCCAGCATCTCAATTAGGGTTAAATCGTTTTTCCGGCAGGACTCCTCTACGAGCGGCGTACGGAGGACCATCACCACCGGGCTGATCTCGTCCAATAGCATCCTGCCGAGCTTCGTGTTTGCCGGATCCGCCATCCCCCTCGGATTCGACACGGAATGCTAAACCAGAAAAGATCCTGTCAGGTAGGAAACCAACGGAATTACACTTGGACGGGCTCACTCGCTGAGTTGACTCGTTTTGCATATGCAGATGCTGTCGGAAGGAAGGTTGGTAAAATGAGAGAGATCTGTGCCAGATTCGGCTACTCTGCTGTTTGTGGGCTGGCACGGCCCAATTACACATTGATATGGATAATGGGCCTTGCTCGGACAAACTAATAATGATAATTTTGGGAGCCACTATTTTATCATTGATTTTAATATTTGCGCTACAAGAGAAAAAAAAAAGAAAAAAGAAAATAATTTTAAAGTTATTTAAATATCATTTATTTAAAAAAAAATCAAGAGTGGTCTGAGAATGAAATTTCGGATTTACCATGTTTGTTCGAAAATTTCGAACAGGCATGATTTTTAAAATGAGTTTCGTTCGAAAATAAATTTTTGAATACACCATGTTTATTCGAAAATAAATCTTCGAACAAACATTGGTGTGTTCGAAAATTTATTTTTGAACGGACTCCATAAATTTTTGTTTAAGTATCACTCGAACACAACTTCGAACAGAACGCGAAATTTTATCTTTTTTATTAATAAGGATTTTTAGGTAAATTTATAACTAATAAAACAAAATGAAAAATGATTTGTGGTGCAAAGAGTAAAAATGGTGGTCATTTAGCAACTCCAAGTAATTTTTTTAAGGGAAAATGGTCGACTGTGACCTAAACTATACGGCAGTGATCAAATAAAACCTCGTTTTAGTTTTTGGTTCAAATGAATCTTTGAACTTTTAAAATTAGCTCAAATAGGACCACTATTACACCCTTAAACTAATGTCTGAAGTATCTGTCTACGATTTTCATCGATGGCCTCAGGCCTTCAACACTTCCAAAGCATTTCCATTTTCCATGGTAAGCATAACCAGCAATCATGGTTGTCAAAGCTTACAACCCACGTCAGAATTAGGTGCATCCATAGATTTAAACACTCAACATACATGGTAACCACAGAGGCCTCACTTTCTAACCCAAGTTTAACAATCAAGCCATGGGTTTGCTCTCCCATTTTCTGATCAAGTACTGCATAGGGCTTCAGAGTTATCGAAAACTTGAACTCGTCCAAACCAACTTCTTTATCTACCATTCATTTGAAATATCTCAAGGCATCCTCATCGTGTATCACAAAATGGGACTTCTTCCCAAGCAGCCTCACATATACATCACCACTCTCGCCACACGTAAACGACCCACAACAACGATGGTGTTGGGGTCGTCTCGGTACGCCAATATGAGGATGAAGTTGCAAGCAGCAGAGAGACATTCTGGACATATGTTGGGAAGATGAATTAGAGAAGAGATTTTCAGTGGCAGATGTCAGAAGGGGATGAAGATGTATGAAATTGAGGAATTTAATTGGTGGAGATGAATAGTATAATGGAAATGAGGAGGTGAATCCCATATTTCCTGTTCTTACCCATCAGTCCATCACCATCTTCAAACGGCTAAATTGACAGATATAGAAGAATGTTAGTAAAGGGTCTTAATGGAGGTCCTTCTTAAACTAATTTTAAAAGTTTAAGGATTTATTTGGACCCAAAAATTTAAATAGAGTCTATTTGATCCATATCATGTAGTTTAGGGTCCAAGTTGACCCCAATGGGCGGATCCCAATAATAAGGTGTAACACAAATTTTCTTGTATTTGAATAAATAACGCGAAAAGTGTACAATTAGATTTCTTCTTTGAATTTAAAATGCGATTGCGGTACAATCTCTGTCTTAATCCTCTGATTCTTCTCTTCAAAACTTGATCTTCAAACACTTCTTGAAATCTTCTCTTCAAAACTTGATCTTCAAACAGTTCTTGAAATCTTCAGAGCGAATTTGCCTCTTCGATCTTCTTGAACTTGTTATTTGAATTTGATGACGTTATCCGGAGGGTCGAAGACCTTGATTCCGGATTGAATGCTGAATCTGAGATGACTCTAGCGAAAAACGCGTTGCTTCTATGAATAATGTCTTGAATCTTGCTAGAACACCTTGACTTTATAAGCTGTCTGGAGGGTTAAAAACCTTGATTCCAGATCAGACGTTGGATTCTTCAACCTCTACAAGTAGCTTCCATCTTCATCCTTGCATGTGAAGACTTCAATCTTGATGTGAAGCTTTCAATTTCGATTTCAACCTTGCGGCTTCAACATGAAGATTTCAATCTTGCGGTGATTTTTAATCTTGCAGCCACAACCAGAAGATTTTTAACCCCGACTTGAAGTCTTCAACTTTAAGTTTAACCTTGCAGCTTTATCCTGAAGATTTCAACCTTGACTTGAAGCCTTCAACCTCAACAAGTAGATGCCATCTTCATCCTTGTAGCATCAACCTGGCGAAGGTTGCAATCTCTACTTGAGCATTCAACTTTAATGACAACATCAACCAGATGGAGGCTTTGAGACTTTGAGCAATTTCAACTGAATGAAGACTTCAATTTTAAGCAACGGAGGTATCCATTTCAAAAAGGTTCATAGGCCTTGTTCTACTTGTTACTTATCATGTACCCCTTTAGTTGCCTTGTATTATGAATATTTATGCAGTGACATGTTTTAGTGCCTTCTTGAAATCTATGTGTTGCTCCTCATTTTCTTTAGATATATATGCGCTCCAACTATAACTATTCAACACAAATCATGACTAAACTTATACAACATCTAAGCTGCCTACATACCCTTGAAAGGGATCAAGTCAACACGTAGTTCAAAAGATTGATTTGTATTTTAGAGGGGGTGCCGTACGCAATTTAAACTCATGCGGGCCAGGAGTGACTATTCTTTAACCACTATAGACAAAGTGGGTGTTTAATACTTTAACCACATAAAACACTTTGGTGGGATAAATAACAGTTTAACCACATATATTTAACTTTGGTGGGGTAAGTTAGCATTTTAACCATGTACATTTCTTTTTGGTGGTTACCGTACACAGTTTATACTCGTGCGGGTCAGGACTTTCTTTTTTTCTTTTTTTTTTTGTCTTTTTATTTTTTTTGTTTTTTTTTGTTTTTTTTTATTTTTTACTTTTTTTATGGACAGTAGCGCTTCAAGAACTTCCCATTGATTGGCCCATCTTTTACACGATCTTCAGAAATAAGACGATAAGTTTCGTTTGTATAAAGTTCCTTTAGTTCATCAATGGTTACCTTAAAACCTTTTTCAAATTGTGGATGTGTCTTTTCGGTATCTTCTTCGGCAGCACCTTCACTTACAGTGATATGATGTGATGATGCAACTTCTTGACTCACTTCTCTAACACTTTTGAAATTAATGCATGTCCTCATCCTTCCATCTCTTTATCGCACACGGACTATTTGTATTCTAACTTGTGTCTCATCAATAAGACCACTCGTGACCAGACAATCAATTCTTTGACGTATGGGACTTGGAATGATGTATGGCGTTGGATTCTGAACACTGCTAATAGCATGGTAGGATGATGCCACACTTTCTCTATCATCTTCAATATCTGCAGTTTGTGTTAAGATGACAGTTTGCATTTTAGCTTGTAATTCTTTTCCGCATGATATGGTTAGTGTAGTCTGTCTCTTCTTGCGGGATGGGACCAAGCTCTTCATTTCTTGTCTGCTGACAATCTTAGGAAAATTTCTCATTTGATAGCATGTCCTTCTATCCTTTATTTTGTTGCCGAGCCTCTTAAACACAGATACTCGAGCCTCTTTCCTTTCGTTCTTAGGCTTCTTGCCAAGTCTTTCAAACACAGACACTCGGGTATTCTTTCTTGCACTTCTCTCGACTATGTCTTCCATTGACAGAGCTTCTTCTTTAGAAATATGATTGATGTTGGCTCTTCTAATTGCAATTCGAATGGGACTTGCTGGAATAAACCCTAATCCTACTTTGGTATTATGTCCAACTTTTGCCACTAACTTCTTAGTGGGATCAAGTACAGCTTCGTGTGAATCAACCTTCGAAGATGGCTCTTGCATCTTAGAACTTCCTTGTGGATCATACCCAGCTTTTACAAGGAGTGTAAAGGCTTTTGGACCAAAGTTCTTACCAATTTCATTTTCTAAGATTTCTCCATGCTCGGTGGCACTACCTTGACTTGGCCTTACAAATCCATCAAGTGGTGGCGGTGTTGGCTTTTTCATATCAATCTTTGTCAATGGCATTGTTAGCTCTTCCAATGATTCTCTTTTAGCCATAGATGTCTTATCTTTATTTCTTTGACTAGCTGTGTCTTCTGCAACTTTCAGCAACTTTTTATTCGGAAGATAATACTTCACATCAGCAAAGAGTGATTCAGACTCCAGAAAAGGTTTATTATCTCTGATTATCTTCTTCACGACACCATTATGACAGTACTTGAGACATTGATGCCATGTTGAAGGAACGACCCTATTTTCATGCAACCATGGCCGACCGAGAAGCATGTTGTATGACGTTTTTACATCTATCACATGTAGCAATGCTGTTGATGTCATATCTTCCATTGTCAGCTTCATTCTTATTATGCCAAGAGCCATTTGTCCTTCATGATTAAAACCTTGTATCATCAATCGGTTGCTTGAGAGTTCATCAGTGGAGATCCATAGCTGCTTCAACGTGCGCAAAGGCAAAATGTTGACTGCAGACCCTCCATCCACAAGTATTCTATTCACTCTTTGATCATAGTTATAACCGCTCATGAATAAGGGACGATTATGTAGGTCGGAACCAAGCTCTAAATCCTCATCAGTGAACATTATAGTAAATGTGCAGTTAGCAACAACTTCACTTGAATCTTTGTTGAGCTCTTCCTTCATTTCATCAATATTCTCGTTATTCATCGCATTACATGACTCGAATATGATGTGGTTTGTTGTGGTTTTATCGTCTTCAAGTGATATCAGTCCTTGACACGCCAACTGCATGATTTTATCCTTGAAAATGAAGCAATCTTGTATAGCGTGTCCAACCAACCGGTGATACTTGCAGTATTTTGGGTCGTCAGTCCATCCTGCTTCTTCTCGCCGCTTCATCTTTGATAATTCAATGAGCTTTACTTTGATCAAATAATCAAAGATTCCAGAAATGTCTGAGTCCAAGAACGGGTACTCTCTTTGTTGCATTTTTTTCAGGGTCAACTTTATTCTCTCTTTATCTTGAGGAACACTCTGTTTTACACTTTTGTCTGCATCCTTTCTTAGGAACTTCACGGGCCCTATTTTCACTGACATAGACTCTTCATTTGGGGTTTTATCAAATGGTTTGCCCCCTTTCTTGAATTCTTGTCTTTCTTTGAATTTGCGGGGTTCTAGGATCGTTGGTCCTTTGACTCAACTAGCTTCTATACTTAACTCCATGTTATGAGCCCTTGTAGCTAAGTCTTCAAATGTACGTGGTTGGATCCCTTTTAAAATGTATTGAAGGCCCCAATGCATCCCTTGAATACACATTTCTATAGCAGAAGTTTCTGACAGTCGATCTCTACAATTGAGGCAGAGGTTCCTCCATCTATTGATGTATGGAAGTTCCACCATACTGACAATTCTTCTGGTACTATAGAAGCGATTAAGAAATTCGTGCTCCAATTGCCCCCAACTGTCAATCATATTTGGTTCCAGATCAGTGTACCAGTCAAAAACATTGTCCTTGAGTGAATGAACAAACTGCTTCACTAGGTAGTCACCATAAGTTCCAGCATTGTTGCATGTCTCGATGAAATGGGCAATGTACTATCTTAGATTGCCTTTTCCATCGAACTGTTGGAATTTAGGAGGTTGGTAACCCGGATGCCTCTTCAGATTGTCAATCCTCAGGGTATAGGGTTTGGAGTAAGCTATAGATAACTTGGTGCTTCCTTTAAACTTGGTCTTGATGGTTCCCTCGATAAACTCCTTGAGCTGATCAATTTGGATGAAACCATCTGAGGAGATTTCCAGATTCTCAGTATATGGCTTCCTTTCTTCACTCATCTGTCGTTTTGAAGATGCTTCATCATCGTTATCTTCTTCTTCACTTTTTTCTTTGATGACAGCACTGGCTGGACCCTTACCCTTCCAGAGTCTTGAGATCTCTGCATCTTGGTTTTGTATGTGCTTTTGCATTTCCTCAAACAACTTCGTCAAGTTTGCAAGTTGTTCTTCCGTGGTTAAGGCATCTGCCATCAAGACTGGTGCTTCAGGTGAGTAGCTTGCCCATGATGTAGAATTGTCTATCAACTGCTCACCATTTTTTTCTATGCCAGCAATATGCGATTCTTCTTTTACCACAGTAGTTAATTTAGAAGCCTCCAAAGCCTGTTTGGCCATACTCCGTGTAACCACCCCAACGCTCTTCGTAGCAGCTTCAGAAGCAGTTGAGTTTCTGGACATCTTTGGATTTGAAGAAGATGAGAGATGAGCGGTAGAGACTGTCCCACCGGGCGTGCCAAAATTTGTAACACAAATTTTCATGTATTTGAATAAATAATACGAAAAGTGTACAATCATATTTCTTCTTTGAATTTAAAATGCGATTGCGGTATAATCTCTGTCTTGATCCTCTGATTCTTCTCTTCAAAACTTGATCTTCAAATACTTCTTGAAATTTTCTCTTCAAAACTTGATCTTCAAACGGTTCTTGAAATCTTCAGAGCGAATTTGCCTCTTCGATCTTCTTGAACTTGTTGTTTGAATTTGATGATGTTATCTGGAGGGCCGACGACCTTGATTCCGGATTGAATGCTGAATCTGAGATGACTCTAGCGAAGAACACGTTGTTTCTACGAAGAACGTCTTGAATCTTGCTAGAATACCTTGACTTTATAATGTTGTCTAGAGGGTTGAAAACCTTGATTTCGGATCAGACGCTGGATTTGAGATGATTCCGACGAAGAACATGTTGCTTTCCACGAAGAACGCCTTCAATCTCGCTAGAATGTCTTGAATGCTGGAGAGAATTTTGTAGAGAATTTTCCTCCAACTTCTTGAGCTCTTCAATTATGATTTCTGGTGTGTTTTTCATATGATATGGAGATCCCTATTTATAGTTGCAAGAGGATTTAATTTAGGAAAATTAGGTTTGAGCATTTAGGGCTTAGATGGAGTGGCCATGGGCTTAGGGCTTATGTGGCGCAATTCTATTGGTTTGGAAGATCTCCATATTAAATATTTTATTTTCTGTGCAGATTTGGCACATGTCAGCTTCTCATTAGTCAGTAAAATCCATGTAATAAATATTAATTATATATCTATTTAATCTTGGAATCATATTTAATTTAATCCCAAAATATAAATAAAATATAATAAAATATTTAATTCATTATTTTACACATGACATAATTTAATAGGCAATAAATTTATTTTGCCTACAAATTGAAGATGAAGATGTATGAAATTGAGGAATTTAATTGGTGGAGATTAATAGTACAATGGAAATGACGAGGTGAATCCCATATTTCTTGTTCTTACCCATTAGTCCATCACCATCTTCAAACGGTTAAATTGATAGATATAGAAGGATGTTAGTGAAGGGTCTTAACAGAGGTCCTTCTTAAACTAATTTTAAAATTTTAGGGATTTATTTGGACCAAAAATTAAAATAGAGTCTATTTGATCCATATCATGTAGTTTAGGGTCCGAGTTGACCCCAATGGGCGGATCCCAATAATAAAGTGCACTGGACATGTTCATTCTATAATAGAGTGTTGAAAGGAGGAGCATATTGGATGAAACAACACTTGGTGGGAAGTTTTCGAGCTTGCAGAATATGTCCTAAGTATCCCGAGCATGTTATAGTGGAAATGAAAAATTATATGATGATGAAAGCCGAAGCTAAAAAGAAGAGTGAGATGATGCCTTAATCTCAACATCATCCTATTGACAATGATGAAGATGGTGAAGTTATGGAGACATTGGGTAGCTCTAGTAAGCCCAAATCAGTCCCTCCAATGAAAAAGATGAAAGGTCATCTAGATGTGATGTTTGATTCTAATCCACAACCATGATCGGGCTCTAAAAATGAAAGAAAAACCATATTTGATGTATGCAACAAGGTTTGTAGGGACATAGCACTTGACAAGATAGAAAACTTCTTTTATGATAATGGGATTCCATTCAATGCCGCTACCACGGATTCTTATAATGAGATGATTGAAGAGATCGGAAGATATGGTCCCGGATTGGTTCCGTCATCTATGTATGAGCTTAGAGTTCCTCTTCTCAATAAGAAAGTAGATGATATTGATCTTCTAATGTTGGAGTACAAGAAAGAATGGGCAATAAAGGGTTATTCCATTTTATCCGATGGATGGCGTGATTCGGTTGCCAATAAAAAATTTGTGAACTTTCTCGTTAATTCTCGAAAGGGTTGGGTGTTCCTCAGATCAGTTGATGTTTCTAACATTACGAAAGATGTCTACACTTTGGTAAAAATGTTTAATGACATTATTGAGGAAGTTGGAGAATCAAATGTTGTTCAAGTGGTGACTGATAATGTATCCAATTATGTGAAAGCGGGTAAGAAATTATATTCTTTTTCGTTATTTTCTTATTTATATAATAGACTAATTTTATTTTCATTTCTTTGTTAGGAAAAATTCTTATGACTAAAAGACAACATCTTTATTGGACTCCATGCGCCGCACATTGTTTAGACTTGATGTTAGAGGATATTGGAAAACTTCCGAGGATCAAGAATGCCCTCAAAAAGTGCATCTTCATGAATGGTTATATCTATAACCATGTATCTCTTGTAAACATGATGAGGAGATTCACAAACCAAAAAAATTTACATCGGCCGACAGTCACGAGATTTGCTACTTCTTTTATCACTCTTGCTCAATACCACATGCAAAAGAACAACTTGAAAGATGGTCACTTCTGAAGAATGGAGTAGTTCGAATTAGCAAAAAGATACGGCAGAAAATAAGATAGCAACTTATATCTTACAAGACACTTTTTGGATGAATGTTTTGTATGCTTTGAAGTTGGTGGGTCCTCTCGTCAAAGTACTTCGAATGGTTGATGGCGAAAGGAAGCCGGCTATGGGGTATATCTATGAAGCCATGGATAGAGCCAAAGAGGCTATTGCTAAGAGTTTTAACATGAATGAAGAACATTACAAAGAAGCATTTGAGTTCATTGATAGGAGGTGGGAGTGCCAACTTCATCAACCATTGCATGCGGCCAAATATTTCTTAAATCCGGAGTTTTATTATGCAAATCCTGAGCAAGTTAGTTGTGTAGAAGTTGAGAAGGGCTTGTATGATAGCATCGAAAGGTTGAGTCCCGATCTTGAGACTTAAGACAAGATCATGTTTGAGTTAGATGCCTACAAGAATGCAAGTGGCTATTTGGCAATGCAATGGCAATAAGACATAGGAAGGTCAAATCACCAGGTAATATTTTATATTCTAAATTTTATAACTTATTTTGAAATTATCAATATTTTATATTCTAAAATTTTAAATTGTTAAACACTTAACAGCGGATTGGTGGTCTTATTATGGATCTTCAAGTCCCACCCTCAAATCATTTGTCATAAAAGTACTGAGCCTCACTTGTAGTGCTACCGGAGGAATTGGGGTGTCTTCCAACATGTAGGTTAAGATTCACTTTATTTTAATTTGAAATTTTGAATATATAATTTGTTATTTTAACTTAATTTATAATATTGTTTTATAGCTTCATACCAAGAAGAGGAATCGATTAGCGCAAACTCGGCTAAACGACTTGGTTTATGTGAAGTATAATCGAACTTTGCAACGCCGATACGAGAGGAAAGACACCATAGATCTTATTTTATTGGATGAGGTTGATTAGAGCAATGAATGGTTAATTGGGAAGATGAATGAGGACAATTCTAATGAGGTGGAAGATCTTGTGTTTGATGATGATGACTTGACATACAATGTGGTTAGTAGAGCCACGGGAGCCAATGAGCTTGCTTATGGTACTAGAGGAGCATCGAAGACAACAAAGACAATAGCATCGTCATCTAGAGTTGATAAAGGAAAATGTGTTGCATCAGATTCAAGAAGACCCGTTGATGAGATTGAGGGTGACGATGTGCTTGAGGACTTTGGAGCAGAAATGGAGGAGGAGAAGGAGGAGGAGGACATTGGTGAAGACAAAGATGATAAAGGAGATGGAGATGATGAATTTTATAATGATGATTATTAGTTGATTACTTGATTTTCTCTTGCTCAATGCTCGTACATTAAGACTTTAGATTTATTTTGTGTGAATTTTAAGACTTTCATATATTGCATTGCATGATTAATTGTTGCATTTGTGTGATTTTTTGTTAAGTTATAAGTGATATAATATTTTGGGTAGAGAATATAGTCTAGGTAAATATATTAGATTTTTTTTAGTTTTGGTGCGCTTCGCCTACGAAAAGCTCGCTCCCCGTCTGCGCTTTTGCGTCTAGGCTCCGGGGCTAGTTTTGCGCCTCGCGCTTTTTTAAACTAAGGTGTGTGTATATATTATATATTATTGAGAATAATGGAGAATATATTTGTTAATTTATTTTCTTCGATAGAAGAAGAATAGTTACTATATGATCAACTAAAAAAAATCAAATTCTTAGTTTGTACCACAAATAATATTGTTTCTCTAAAAAAATATAACCAGAATTTAATAATATTGTTCATACTCACTAATAACATAATATCACTTCACATTATTTATTAGAATTAAAGCAAAAGTATGAAACATTTAAAAAATCATTCAGGAAAAATTAGATTAAATATTACACAGTAAAGAGTGTAAACTATATTTTGACCACCATGGGAGCAAGGTTTTTAACTGACTTAAAAGCCACATTGACACACATACCTCAATATGTATAGTTTTTTCTGCAATTAAAGTCGAATGAAGTAACTACTCAATAGTTGTCCGGCCTATTTAAGAAATCAAAATGTAAGAAGAAAAAGATCAAAATCACATCATAACATATGAATACGCCAAAGCTTAGTTTTAATTTTGAATACGACATCAGCGGAAAAAATCATAATTCTGCAAAATTATTTGTCATAAATTTGAACAACATCATCAATTAATCATTAAATAATTCAAAATAACATAAGTTATTTAAAAAATTAAAATTTTCACACATAATCTTGAGAGAATCGGGAATTGAATGTCAAGCAAATTAACATGTAAATAGAGAGCGAATTGGAACATGAACTTGACAGAGAGTATATCTTATATTATGTTTCAAATTGTATATCTTAAATAATTTTTCTATAGAAAAAAAAGGTCTATGGCCATGAGAATAAGAGTACTAATTCCCCTTAAATGCCCAGAGCAAAAGAAAAAAAAGTTTAGATTTGATACTAAAAAGAATTGACCGAACAACTTTATTATAATACTAATTCAAACTTTTTCAAGTAAGATAAATTAAAGCACGTGGTAATATAAATTAGGAATAAGGGCCAAATAGGCCACTTAACTAATTTGGGGGCTCAATTGATCCACTGTAACTTTTTTTGCTCAATTGGGCCACCGCGTTTTTAAAATTGTGTCAACTGAGCCACTGCATGACAGAGCCCTAACGGAGGACGTAAACTCGGCTCGAAACGACATCGTTTTCTTTAAGTTTTTACCCTAACCCATAACCCGACCCACACTTAACCCATAACCCGACCTATTCATCCAAACTACACAAAATCGAATTTGTTCTTCATGTTCATCATTCCAAAATCATCCTTCCAGCCATGTTGGTCCTAAAAACATTGATCTTGTGTTATGGGTTGAAAAAAATGAGCGCTGGACATTCTGCCCAAAATCCGGCAAAGCCCAAAAATCAAATCAACCAGCAACTGCTGATGCTTCAACAGTTGCTCCTCCCATCCTAGAAATTCAAAAAAACTAAAAAAATCAAAAAACAATTAACATCCCAGAAAACAATACTTATCACATTCATTCATCACCGTCCAACTCAACTCCCATTGCCCGTCTCTTCACTTCCAGTGTCCCCCTACATAAATCCTCCATCCTAGAACCCCACACACATTCTCCATCCAAAATTAAAAAACCAAAATCCACAGAACCCAGAGCAACAACAGATTTCGAGCAAGATTCAGGAGATTCAGAAAAAGAAAATGGGCTTCAAGAGTTCATCATCATCGGAGGGCTCCTCGGAGGATGAGGACCTTCCTCCTGCTCGCGCAATGGCCAGAAAAGCCCCAATAATGCTGCGAGTGTGTCCCCGCGAGGCCGGCTGCATCTTTGAGTGTCTCGGCTTTTGATGCCTTAGTTGAACTCTTCGCCGCAAACTCACCGCACCAGCCGACCTCCTCATCGTCTCACATGGAATGCCGATCCTTGCATATCGACACCTGACTAGTACAATTCGATTCTAAAATCTCCAAATTCCCAAATTCAATTTTGTGTAGTTTGGACGAGTGGGTCAGGTTAGGGGTGGGTCGGGGTTATGGGTTAGGGTAAAAACTTAAAGAAAACGACGTCGTTTCGAGACGAGTTAATGTCCTCCGTTAGGGCTCCGTTATACAATGACCCAATTGACACGATTTTAAAAATGTGATGGCCCAATTAAGCCAAAAAAAGTTACAGTGGGTCAATTGAGCCCCAAATTAGTTTAGTGGCCTATTTGGCCCTTATCCCTATAAATTATAAATTTTTATAAACGATCAACCCCATGTTCATAAAAATAATTATTAAAGTAAACAACAATGTTTTATTGATTAATTTTATAAAAATATATAATAGTTATATTGTCTAGTATTATGGTGTTGTGCACCAATCTTATAATTCTATACTAGTAATTCTCCCATGCGATGCATGGGTATAATTAAAATACTTAATTTAATGTTATAGTGTATATTGTAGAACAATTTATTACATGTAATGATTAACTAAATAAGATGTAGTTATAGTTTGTTTCATAATTTATAATATTAATAAAAATATATATGCATTAAAAATTTAAAATATCATAAATAATGCAACACTATATTATACACCACATCTGTGGTATATATAATGTTGTTATTATCGCTACTATAAACTTAAATCTTCAAATCACCTTGACAACAACGTAAATTCATTCATAGACACACAAGTAGTGACCGCGAGTTACCTTGTAAAAAAATAAAATAATTACAACATAATCCATTCGAAAATACTCAAGGGCTGAATTCTTAATACAAAATTTAAAAATCCAATTGTATACAAACTCATAAAACAATTAACATTTATCATTTAATAATTTAGAGTTTATAATAATTAATAAACTTGGTATTTTTCTAATAAAATTTTGTTATATTTTGAAAACAAAATAAGAAAGTAAACAATAAAAATTAATTGATTATTAGAAAATTAAATATGAAAAAATTATTAAAAAATATAATTGTATGGGATGAACTCTGAATAGTAAGTGTAAAATTAAACTAAAACATAATAAATTGAAATGAAAAATAAAATGTCAAAAAATAATTGTACAATAGAAATTGCAACATGTAAATGCAATAGATAGTTTCATCCCACTAAAAGTGTTTGGATAGATAATCCTCTTCTTTCCAAGTTCAGTAGAAAATATTATTATGACGAAGTAGTTGTAACACTAAGAATTTTATGGTTGTACTATAGTCGTGGACATATTCCAATAATTAAAGATATTACAGATAAATCATCATCATCATCATCATCATCATCATCATCTTCTTCTTCTTCTTCTTCTTCTTCTTCTTCTTCTTCTTCTTATTATTATTATTATTATTATTATTATTATTATTATTATTATTATTATTATTATTATTATTATTATTTGTAATGTTCTTTATTATGCTATTTTTCCTGTAGAGATTTTTAGTGTTCGTGATTTATAGATTTCGAAAGAGTGTAAAAATACTACATAGTTGATACAATAATATTTTAACTGCCCCATCTGCTATTTTTCTAATTTTAAATGCTAACATTAATACTTTGTAATAATGTCATTTTTAGTGATGACGTAACTTTATGAGTTTTGATTATTATTTTTATTAAATTACATTTGGGCTTTTTTTTATTATTATTGCGTTTCTTGTTTTTTTTAATTTATGTTACAAATGTTTTTTTAAGATATTTGATGTTTTTTAGTAAATCACACGCTTTGTGTTTTTCTTTTAATTATTCTTGTCTTTTCCTTTTTTTCGTTACAAATGCTTTTTTTTCTATTATTTGATTTTTTTCGATTAAATTATATGTATGCTTTGTGCTCTTTTATTCTTGTGTATTCCTTTCTTTTGTTACAAATGTTTTTTTTTTCTATCATTTGATGTTTTTTTACTAAATTATATTATTTGTTCTTTTTTCCGTTACAAATGCTTTTTCTATTATTTGATTTTTTTATTAAATTATATGATTTGTGCTTTTTTTTCTATTATTTGATTTTTTTATTAAATTATATGCTTTGTGGTTTTGTTTTCGTTACAAATGCTTTTTGTTCTATAATTTAATTTTTTTATTAAATTATCCTTGTGTTTTTTTTTACAAATGCTCTTTTTAGAACATTTAATGTTTTTTTAGTAAATTAAATGCTATGTGAGTGATTTTTCACAATATTCATTATACGAAAAACCGATCATTCACGGGAACTGTCACTGAAAATAAATTAATAAGCACTATTATAGATAAATTAATAAATTCAAACATTTGATAATAAAATCATAATCACTACTACAGATACATTTGTTGTTCCAAAAATTGAAATAACTACTATTTTAAACGTCTTCTACACTAAGTTATTGTGAATACAAATTCAAAATTACACAATTGAATTTATAAGCACATACACATGTTTCAAGGGTCAATCTTTCAATTTTTTTTTTATGCACACACCGTTTGATTAGTTGAATTTAATTTGTGGATGTAATTTGGGAGTACTATACATATGTAATAAATTCATGGGTTTTTTTTTACTCACACACCCGACCTATGGTATTGAGGAGGTTCGAACCCGTGACCTTTGGCCTTTCGAGTAACCTCACTCCACCACTAGACCATCCCTATCGGGACATAATAAATTCATGGGTTAAGTATGGTATAAATTGACACATACATTGATTATGACCCATGTACCATATATACACATGCTATCAATACATATTAATTATATTATTGAAATTATATTTTGATTCATAAGAATATATTTATCATATTACGTAAAGTAAAGTAGATTGCTATAATGAATTGAATACAATAAGTTTATATGAATGAGATATTTTCGATCGACAGGTTTAATTCAATATAAATATAAAATATTAATTAGCATAATTATTTAATCCAACTAATTACTTAATCTAATTTTGATACAAAATAATAATTTTAAAAATTAAAAAAGTTAGACATCGGCCAAAACAAATTAATTGGGCATATTAGGATTTAGTTGCATATAAACTGTCCAAGACAAAGACCCCAAAAACATATTATATTCTACTAATTGATGAATATTTACTCTACAACCAGAAATTGCATAAAATTTAGTAATACAATCAATAAAAATTAGAAAAAAATAAAAGAAAAATGCAATAAATCAAATAAATAGATTACAAAAAGAATTAAACCGCAGATGGAGTCACTTTAGATGCATGGCTTGTTCTTCTTCATCTTTCTCACATTTTCACTATCAACACGGCAACACCAAAATAATTAAATGTATAGCCAATCTTAAATCATGATACACGCAAAGCCACCAAATAAATGGAAATAAAAATCGATTCAAAATAATAAAAATTATTTACATATAAATACATAACACATGTTGATTTCATATAATATATGATAAAAATACAAACATTACAACACATGAAAGGCGTTCTAAAAGCTTAGTAGATATGTGATCCATCTTGAATTCCAAGGTGCATATTGTTAGCATCACATGAGGACTCCTGCTCTTTTGATTATATTCGTGGCCGAATGGCGATAATCCTAACAACTCCTCGAAGTTTTAAAACTAATATTTTATTCGAATGACTAACATGATTGACATGATTGACACATGTTTGAAAAATATTCATATTTTATCGGATAATGAATAATCAAAGAAATGAAATAAAATTATAGTGATTTTGATGTACACCTTTATAGGATATTTATACTATTGAAAACCTTGATTACATTAAAATTTATACCAATCAAATCTCATCTTTAAATAATTACATTTAATTACATTAAAGCTTATTCAAATCATTACATTAAAAGTTCTCAATCATCTCCCATCATGTAACCGATTTATAATTTATAAAAATTATAGAAAGAATTAAATAGTTGACTTTTTAGCATTGATTAATATCGTATCAATATATATCTATATATCTATCTATCTATATATATATATAGAGATATATACACTATTAGGATTGGATAATATAAATACTATTTCAAAAATCGAACATCAATTGATTAATTAATATTAATTATTAATTATCTTAATATATATAATTATAAATAAATCATTATATATATCTTATATAAAGACAATAGATTAATTAATTATAACACTAATATTATTTATTATTTCTGAAACCACCAATAAATTTAATGATTGATGAAACTACCAATTAATATTTAATATTTATATTGATTTGTTAATAAATATTAATATATTGATATTTTTATTATTATTTCAAATTTATATTAAGATTTCCATTTTATTAATTATCTTAATATATATAATTATAAATAAATCATTATATATATCTGATATAAAGACAATAGATTAATTAATTATAACACTAATATTATTTATTCATTCTGAAACCACCATTTAATTTAATGATTGATGAAACCACCAATTAATATTTAATATTGATATTGATTTGTTAATAAATATTAATATATTAATATTTTCATTATTATTTCAATTTTGTATTAAGATTTTCATTTTTGGTAATGTGTTTTTGGCGGGAAACTAGGTTACTATTTTTAGTATAACTTCTTGTCTTTATATATATTAAGATTTTGATTTTTTTCTTGTTTCGAAATGACAGAATGCAGTTGAACAACCATTACTCTTCTAATGATGCAATTTCTTGATACAAAACACTGGAAATCGGGAGCCTTTTCATCCAAATAAATTATGTCAATTCAAGTTAGAATCACTCTATTAATATTTGTATTTTTCCATACAATGTAACACAATTAACATTACAAAGAAGCATGCGGCTGAGACAAGAAAATGTTGAAAATGTGAAAAAATGGAAAAAATGAAAAAAAAATTACATTTAACTATCTAAAATTGGTGGTAAGGAATGAGGCCTCTATTATAAAGAGGACGAAAACTGCAAATAAAAACTACTGCACATTCAACATGAATGATAAGCGTTTTAATAACCCTTCAACGTGCAATGATAAATGATAATGAAACAAAATGCAATCAACGTAAATGAAATAATTATAGACATAGTATTTTGTATTCACGGGTAAATTACAGAAAATGTAAACATGCATTGTAAATAATTAGTGTATTGTGCATGACAAAACATCCCTAAAATTAGTAAATAGTTATCATTTTGCTTTCATAAATTGGATGATAGAATTTTCATCAACAAAAAAGTGTCGTAGGCCATCAACATATGGGGTGATCAATAATTTTCATTTTTTCCCAAAAAGAAAATGCACTTATCATTTTTTTCCAAGAAATATAATTAATTAATGTGAATTCACGGTTGTGAACCAATCATGCTCTTACCGGAATATTTCGCTAAAAATGATTTTAAATTGATTGTTAGTGTTTGGACAATGGCGACAGTAGTTGGTTAAATGAAGATGATAGAAGTTCTTATATAGTCTCAAAGCTTCAATGGATGTATCCCAACTCAACAGTTACATACATTAAGTGATTTATTTTTTTTCAGAAAATAAAATTTTCATACTTGTTTCAGAAAAATATTTTCATGAGCACCGCTTGAGTAAATCCATGGTTGAAAAATGCGTTCCAGGCGCCGCCTATGCGCTTGGCGGCCTGGAGTTGCGGTGAAAAGAGGCCAAAATCAGAGGTCTGGGCGACCAGACGCCCATACGGCGCCTATACGGTCTATGCGGTAACACTAGGTGACGCTTACACGGGCTAAGCGGCATTTTTCTTCTATTTTTTCTATCTTCTGTGTTTCAAAGTTTTAATCAACCAAAAATCAAAAATCGTATTTTTCTTATTTCTTAAAAGAAATTGATAGCAGCAATCCTAGCAGACTCATACCAGTCACCACCACTCACTGCCGCAGACCCGCAGTTATCAACGCATCAGTAATCACGGCTTGGCACTCGCCTATCATCATCTCTCATCCTGCTGCCGTCGCGTCGCCTCGCTATGCCTCCCACCTTGCAGCCATAGTCGCAGCATCGTTTCCCACCCACCGGCACCGATGTTGTCTTTTATTCTCTGGGATCAGATGCCATTGATAAGAATTTGTTGTGAAGAATGTGGCTTTTGGAGAGAGATTTTGATATTTGAGAAAAATGATTCACTGCGGGAATAGTGGAATGATGATGGCGTAGTTTAGACGTTTGGTGTGAACTTTGAAGGGGTCTTATATATATATATATATATATAGGGGTGGGTTCAAATAGGAACCAATCCCCCCGTGAGAACCTAGGAACCAATCTAACATGAGAAATTTATATTGCTGACATCAAGAGATTATGTTGCTAACATGAGGTAAATTCATATTGCTAACTTGACGAGATCATAATATTAGCAACATATTGCTAAGATGTTAGAAATTATACACACTGCTAATATGTGACTAATAATTTGCTAATATGTTTGGTTCCTAGGTTCTCACGGGAGGATTTAGTTCTTATTTGATCCTTTCCATATATATATATATATATATATATATATATATATATATATATATAGGGGAGGTTAAAGTGTATACCACCCCCTATGTAGGAAATAGGAATAAAAATAAAACTATAGATCCATCCAAAATAGACGGTCCAGATTGAATCAATATTTTAGGGATTAAATAACAATTTTTTTACAATTCTTAATTATTGTTGGTTGAAAGAGGGTAAAAGGGGCAGGAAAAATATTCCGCAAATTCAGCGATTCTACCTATCGAAACCACCCAAATCTATGAGATTTCTCTAGATTTCGAATTAATTTCATTTGGGAGGCAAAAAAAAACTAGGGTTTTCACGAAACCTAGGGGCGACATTATTTTCCCGTCAACATACGAACGAGATCGGAGACGGGCGGCGACACTAACAGCAACATGAGAAGCCCAGGTTTTTCTTCTACTTTATTTTTGTTTATATAACTTTAAATGTGGTTTATTTGCTAAAATTTGAAATTTATAGATTTGGTGTGGATTTTCTTTAGCAGCCACAAATCTAGGGTTAGTTTTAGCAATCTGTAGTTAGGCGTAATTTTTCTCCAAAGCAAAAAATCGTAGACTGCAATCGCGGTGGCAGAGATCGAACTTTTGACAGTAAACGAGGATCTCGGGCAGACGTTCAACGAAAAGAAGCCCAGGTTTTAGTTCGAGATTTTTTCGTTTCTATCAGTTTTAGTTGGTTTAATTGCTAAAAGTTGGTTTTTTATGTGTTTCGATTCTAGTTGATTTTTTTTTCTATTGGTTTTTACAGAGTAAATGACGCAAATTGTTGCTTTTGGTTCTTCTATGCTTTTACTGTATTTTTGTTTGGGTTTGCCGGTGAATGATTAAACTGGTTTTCTACTGATTTTTACAGAGTATGAATGTTGGTTGGGTTTTTTTTATTTTTTAATTAATCTGGTGGACATTAGCAAGTTAATGTGTTATATTAGCAAATATTATTGCAACAGATAACAGTTGTTATAAAGTGGATTTGTTTTATTAGGAAATATTGATGCATGCGATATCATTCTTTTTTGTGTTTGATATTAGTAAATTTATGAATGTTTTTAGCAAATAGATTGGAATATGGTAGCAAATTTCCTTGTTTACAAAGTTATTAATCTGGTCAATATGAGCAAATTAATTTGTTATATAGCAAATTATGTTGAAACTGAAAACATTTGTCATTTGTTTGAATACATATGTAAAACAATATGCTCTTGATTAGCAAGTTTGTGAATGTTATTAGGAAATAAATCTGAATAAGTAAGCAGATTTCGTTTGTTTGCTCTTTGTTGATTTCTGGAAGGTTTTATTTGAAATGGATGGAATATTTTAATTGAAATGGATGGAATTTGTCATTGGTTTCAGTTGTGGATTAAATGTTTGTTTATTTCGATTGCAACTTTGTAGTAACTAGATATTTAGGAACCAGCTAGCAAATACATAGTTGATTATAGCAAATGTAAATGAATATGCTAGCATTTTTGAATGACGCAATTAGTAGCAGATTCATATTTGTGTCTGGCAAAAAGGTAGTTTAATGGTATCAATTCTTTGGTCTTTTTTTCTGTTTGGCTCTTGGTAGGTTTGTGGAATGTGTTTTTTCTTACCTTGAATTTTCTTTTGGTGGTGAACTCCTGTTTATTTATTGTTATAAAAACCAAAAGTATAATGTTTGCAAATTTATTGGATTCCGTTAGCAAATAAAAGATTTGTTGTTAGCAAATATTCAGCCGCTTGTTAGCAAAAAATGTTTATTTTAGTTTATCATATTTTGTTGGGTTTAGATATTAGTTAATTTGTTAATTTATGTTTCCTTTTGTTGGATGTTTGTTTATTTAGGTGGGAGCCCTCAAGGTGATCACGGCTTGAGGAGCAAGCAACAGAAAGGTGTAACAGGTATAATTTTTTTTTGAAAATGACATTCTAATTTTGTATGTTACTGTTAGCGATTATGTATGTTTGTATAGACAAATATGTGAATCTGATATCAATTTAGTGTATATTATTAGCTAGATATTTATGAACCAGTTAGCAAATACATAGTTGATTATAGCAAATGTAAATGAATATGTTAGCATTTCTAAATGACGCGATTAGTGGCAGATTCATATTTGTGTCTAGCAAATACATAGTTAATTATAACAAATGTAAATGGATATGTTAGCAAATAATGATTCGTTGTTAGCAAATATTTAGGCGCATGATAGCAAATATATAATTTTATATAAGGTGGATAGAGTATATATAATTGTTCAGGCTATTACCTCCATATTATGTTGAAAATTCAATAAAAAAAATTATTTTATTTGAAATGGATGTAATTTGTCATTGGTTTCAGTTGTGGATTGAATGTTTATTTATTTCATTTGCAAATTTGTAGTAACTAGATATTTATGAACCAGTTTGCAAATACATAGTTAATTATAGTAAATGTAAATGAATATGCTAGTAATTCTAAATCACGCGATTAGTAGCATATTCATATTTGTGTCTGGCAAAAAATAGTTTAATGGTATCAATTCTTTGTTTTTTTTTTCCGCTTGGCTCTTGGTAGGTTTGTGGAAGGTGTTTTTTCTTACCTTGAATTTTTTATCAGTGGTGAACTCCTGTTTATTTATTGTTATAGAAATCAAATGTATAATGTTTGCAAATTTATTGGATTGTGTTAGCAAATAAAAGATTTTCTATTAGCAAATATTCAGCCGTCTGTTAGCAAAAAATGTTTATTTCAGGTTATCATATTTTGTTGGTTTGGATATTAGTTAATTAGTTAATTTATGTTTCCTTTTGTTGGATGGTTGTTTATTTAGGTGGGAGCCATCAAGGTGATCACGGCTTGAGAAGCAAGCAACGGAAAAAGTATTGATAGATGTGATAGCAGTGCATTATTTTTTTGTTTTTCTGTGTGGGATGCTAATAGTTTGTTATATAATTGATACAATTTGAATATGAATGTATAATGGCATAGGATTTGGTGTATATTAACACAATTATTTGTTGTAATAGCATATATGTATGAAATGTGTTAGCATTTGGTATTTCTTTGATTTAATTTTGCAAATTATCTGGCATTTGAATATATTTAGCAAAGTTTCTGGTATTTATACGGTAGATTTTTTTTTTGGCATTTTTACAATTGATTTGAGGCTGTATTAGCAAATGTAACTGTTATATTAGGAAATATCCTTGAACCTGATAGCAATTGATTTAGTAGTATACTTGTATATGCTTGACGATTGTTTTGTTATAAATTTGAAGCTAAATGTGTAATGGCATGTGACTTGGACTGTATTAACAAATTTATTTGTTGTTGTAGCATATTTGTATGAAAGTGTTAGCAAATCCCAGTTGTTGTTTTTTCCCATGCATTATAACAATTCATTTGTGGGCACTATTAGCAAATTTGGTTTGTATAGTAGCAAATATTATTGCACATGATAGCATTCGATATATGTTTGAATAAATTTACCAAAAAGTGTGCGAAAGTGTATCAATTTTATGAATGAGTCTTCTATTATGTATCATGCATAATTTTTGCAAGCTAACTTATGTTTTGCATAATGTGGGTAAACTATGCGCAACTTTTATACATGGATCGTGTGGTTATCGAGTACAGAAGGGTGTCATGTGATATCCCTGCAATCAAACAGTGGAAGAAAAATATGCTTTTGCGAAGGCAGGCTATCAAGATTTGTGAAGGAGGTTTCGGACAGGGATGTGTATTTGCTAATAGTTTGTTATATAATTGATACAATTTGAATATGAATGTATAATGGGTTAGCAACAAATATTCACATTGTTAGCAAATTATATTGAGTTAACAGTATTTACTTCTCCTGTCTTTTTTATGCCAAATATTGTACCACATATTAAGTAATATTTTTTGTAATTTTTATTTTACGTTATATAATTGGGGGAAAATATATTTACAATAGAAGTATGTTGTATTAATTTATGATAAATTAAATGCACTCACAAACATCATTGCAATACATATAAAATGACAAAACGTTTATTGATTCCAATGAACGTTGATCAATTTAACCGTGGAAACTATCTGGGTTAGCAACAAATATTCACATTGTTAGCAAATTATATTGTGTTAACAGCATTTACTTCTCCTGTCTTTTTTGATGCCAAATATTGTACCACATATTAAGTAATATTTTTTGTAATTTTTATTTTACGTTATATAATTGGGGGAAAATGTATTTACAATAGAAGTATGTTGTATTAATTTATGATAAATTAAATGCACTCACGAATATCATTGCAATACAAATAAAATGACAAAACGTTCATTGATTCCAATGAACGTCGATCAATTTAACCGTGGAAACTATCTTGGTTAGCAACAAATATTCACATTGTTAGCAAATTATATTGTGTTAACAACATTTACTTCTCCTGTCTTTTTTGATGTCAAATATTGTACCACATATTAAGTAATATTTTTTGTAATTTTTATTTTACGTTATATAATTGGGGGAAAATATATTTACAATAGAAGTATGTTCTATTAATTTATAATAAATTAAATGCACTCACGAACATCATTACAATACATATAAAATGACAAAACGTTCATTGATTTCAATGAACGTCGATCAATTTAACCGTGGAAACTATCTGGGTTAGCAACAAATATTCACATTGTTAGCAAATTATATTGTGTTAACATCATTTAGTCCTGTCTTTTTTAATGTCAAATATTGTACCACATATTAAGTAATATTTTTTGTAAACCAACTAATTGAAATCCGCCCATAATCGAAAAAACCGTCCATATTAAAAACCAGCAATAAACCAATGTGATTATTGATGTGAATAAACCGTCCCATTAATTGAAAGCCGCCCATAATTGAAAATAAAGGGATTATGGTAAAATCCTAAAATCGTGGGATTAGATATGGACATAAAATGTCAATTACAACTATAATCCTTCACCAATTAAGTTAATTAAAAATTGCAAATTAATCCTCCCTACTAAGAACGAATCTTGACCCTCAAAAAAATCAAATATAGCGTAATTGCGTCTCGCAGTAGGATCAGCCTAGAAAATATATGCTAAGTTATCATCTTTATCAACCAGATATTCAAAAAAAATGATGAACAAGACTCCTTCTTCAAAAACATCTTATTCAATACGATTTGAGCATCACATCCAGATATATAAGCTCGCAAATCACGTGAAAAGTTTTTGAAATCATCCCCAGTTGCGCCAACATTTGAGTATCCACCGACAACTTCTTTAGAGATTCGAAAACATTGCATCGGTCCCACATTAGCTCTTACACAATCAAGGATAAAATTCTGGTGCACAACCCCCAATTTTCTATTCACCTTCAAATATTTTTTGAACTCCTCAGTTACCAACGGGTGTGTATGACCCTCCCTAAAGTCAGTAACAACATATCCATCTTGACCACATAGTCTCAAAGTTATTCGAGCCATACAGTTGACTCTCTTCGATACTCTGCGTCGTTTCTGCTTAACCCCATCCCCAACCACATCCGCAACCGCATTTTTTTCACCTTCACGACTGCATAACACATACCTCCATACAATAATACCATCATTTGACCTTCTAGCCATACCACGACGAATATCAAACCCAGCAGCTGAACCATAATTCCTATAAAAAATAATACCATCCTCTACACTTTTGAACTTCTGTCCAACAAACGGTTTCAGCGATGTTTCACATTCGGGTATAAAATCACCATTCGCATGATTTTCTGTAGGACTATTACTGTCTGCCACTTTGAAAAATTAAACTTCAACAAACTATATAGTTTAATAATTACAAACAAATATCATAACTGTGTAACTAATTTTGTTTCATAGTACACAATTTAAAATTAGCAAAATTTTATGCATATGTTAGCAAATCATATACTGTTGGTAGCAATATGATGTCACTGACCTAAACATATATGAGACACGAAATACAATACACTACAAATCAATGCCTTTTTAAGATGTGATTGGGTATCGTTTACCTATTTTTGAATGGGGTGTTTTTGATGTATATTTTTGCATAATTATCTGCCTTGCATCTATTTTGGAAGAATTTGTTGTGCTTTGAAGATTGCAGGTGGATAATTGAAATTGGGCAGTGCGGCCATTAGTTTTGGGAATTGCAAAGATCAAGGTTGGTTTGAAAGAAAATTCTGAAGCAGGCCGTTTGGGCAAGCCGCCTGAAGGATGGACCGAGAAGTTAGGATCTGGGCCTGTGCGCGTAAATTCAGCCTTTTTGCACAAGTCTTGAGCCAGCCCAAGTCCTAGACGCGTATTCCAGCCGTCTTACAGCTTAGGAGTATGGATTATTTTGCTATTTCCTAGAAAAGATAGGCTAGGATGTTAATTTCCTTATTTAAACTCTTTTTGTTTAGGAAATTATCTTGGGAGATATGGATGTATCTATATTACTAGTTCCTTTATGTGAAATTAAAATGAACAGACGCTAGAGAAGAAAAGAACGCCGTTCAGATCATTATTATTATTCTTCCAGTTAATTCCTACGCAACAATTCATATAGTTTCGATATTTTTGATGATTAATATGCAAGCAAGCTAGACGTCGTTCATCCGAAAATCAATCCACGAATCTTTGGCTCGATTCAACTGTGAGATCTAAACGCTTTCTTCTAATTAATTATTTTCGTGTATTTGCTATTCTCCGCTTTGCAAGTTGTGATTTATTCAAATTTACGAGGTAGTTGCAAATACTTAGTGGTTTGAATTTATTACTAGCTAGTTAAATCCATCATCCGAAATTGTGATAGGAGTTAATTTGGAGCAAAATGATTTTTCATAATCAAGGGAATAGTAAGCTTAATTAAATTGTCCTGTGTCAGAGTCAATTGATTTTGTATCGGGTTCCTTAGGAATTTAATGCAATCAACCCATTAAATCGGTAGAGTGTCTCTCAAGATTGTCGGTTGATTAGGGAAGCAATTCATGAAGTGTCTTCTTGATTGTCAATAGATATAGGAATTAGGTTATGCCGGAAAGTGTCTTCGATAACCATAACCGATTTGCATGGAATAATTAATTTCATTCTTGAATCTAGGATCAGTTGAATAGCCAAGGTGGTGTGATTGAATTCCGGATAATTTTTAATCACTTATATAAATAACTCTTTTGTGTGAATGTTTGGATATTTATTTAATCACTACGTTAGTTTCGCATCTTTTATTTTATTTTCTATAAATTCTCTGTTGAAGGGTTTGGTTTTACAGGTTGAAAAGTGAGGGTAATTCTCGCCAGTCTCTAGGGAAAAGATCTTGCTTGCCACTGTACTGTGCAGTGTGGGCAAACCGACTGTTGTCGGAACTTTTATATTTGGTGGAAACGACACACCAAATTTTGGCGCCGTTGCCGGGGACTGGTTCCAAAGCAGTAATTACTCGAAACTTTGCAATTTGTTATTTTTTCTTACTGTGGCTTTTTTGTTTGTTTTACAGTGCATGACCCGTTCCTCACACAAAGGAGAATTATTGTTCAACCCGGAACCGGAGAGAACATTACACCAATTGAGGAGGGCTGCTCGGGAGTCTAAGGAGATGTCCCAACCTAAGGAAGGAACACCTGGTTTGCAACAGCTAGTCAACATGGCGGATAACCCAAATCCACATGATAATCAGAACAACCAGAATAATCGAGCTTTAATCAATGCAGAGACGGAGGAACCTGCTCCCTTGATTCGAGAGTTGGGTCGGCATCGAAATAACAGGCCTATCTCCATTGTACTACCTCCCATTTCCCACAATGCAGAGATCCGGTCGGGGTTCATACAAGTGCTACCCAAATTCAGTGATGCACCTGGAGAAAGTGCGCACACATACTTAGCAGAGTTTGATTGGGTTTGCTCAACCCTGCGTCCTCAAGGCTTTACAAATGACAACCTCCGCTTGTTAACTTTTTCACACACATTGCAAGGCCGAGCACGAGAATGGCTTTTTGATCTTCCACCAGCTTCAATCACCACCTGGGATGAGCTGGAAGAACAGTTTCTGCGCAAATTTTTTCCAGAGACTAGAGCAGCAAATCTTCGAATGGCCATCTCCAGCATCAAGCAGAAACCGAATGAAAGTCTGGCAGATTATTGGGCAAGATTTCAGCAACTATGCCGAAAGTGTCCAGACCACGGATTCACCGACTACCAGTTGTTCACCAATTATTTCTATCGAGGCATGTCGAGCTTCGATAGAAAGATTGTTGATGCTGCCAGTGGAGGATCACTTACCAACAAGACTTTGGCAGAGGCAAAGCAGTTGATCATGGACATGGTGTCTGGTGGGCAACAATATGATGATGAAGACGAGGGTCGCCACCGACCTGTGAAAAGCATAGAAAGAGCTGAGACATCTGATGTGAATGAGAAAATTGAGGCTTTAACATCTCTAGTCCGTGGATTGGCCGTAGCACAAACAAAAGGGCCTCGATGTGGTGTTTGTACTGAGATTGGGCACTTTACTGATGCATGCCCAACCTTGCAAGAATCTTCCTCCGAACAAGCTTGCTATGGTTCGGGTGATGCTCAACAAGATGTACTCAGGGGGATTTACTATGATGGTTCGGGACGAGGAGATGATTTTAGGAGAAAATGAAACAATGATCCCTACTCCAATACCTACAACCCAGGCTGGAGAAACCACCCCAATTTCCGATGGAAGCAACCTGGAGACCTTCCTGCTCAAGGAGATTTTCCCCCGAAACCTGCAAGAGACGGGCAGTTTGCCCAAACCGACAAGTCTGCTCCCAGTATGAGTGAGATTATGAAGTGCCTGGAACATAGCAGTACTCTGGTGAATAATTTGGCACAGAATCAGAAGGCGTTCCAGCAGGAGACTCAGGCTGCACTCGGCAGTATGGGCACGCAGATCACGCAGCTTGCAACACAAATGAACAAAATGCAAGGAAATCAAGGAAAGCTTCCATCCCAGACTGAGCAAAATCCGAGGGGGAATGTCAGTGCTATCACACTTTGCAGTGGGAAGGAATTAGCTGAAGTTGAAGCAAAGGAAGGGAAAACCCAGGAGTTTGGGCAAACTGCAGGAACTGATGACAAACCTGAAGCTGACTCCGAAGCAATTCTTACGCACTGTACCCCTGTTGAGGTATTTATTCAGTCGAATATTCCTAATAAAATTGACTCAGCCCTTTTTTCCTTCCAGGTTAGCAAAGCACAAGAAAGAGGATGATGAAAAAGAGATCATCGAGTTGTTCAAAAAGGTGGAAATCAATTTGCCATTGATCGATGCCATCAAGCAAGTTCCCCGTTATGCCAAATTTTTGAAGGAGCTGTGTTCCAAAAAGATGAGATACGGGAAGGATGCAAAGATCAAGGTTGGTGAAAACGTTTCTGCTGTTATTCAACGCAAATTACCACAAAAGTGTCGAGATCCAGGTATGTTTACTATCCCTTGCATCATTGGGAGTAAGAAGGTAGAAAAAGTCATGCTTGACTTGGGTGCTTCTATTAATGTCATGCCTTTATCCATGTACAAAGATTTGAAGTTGGGTCCTATGAAAGATACTAGAGTCATTATCCAGTTGGCGGATCGATCTAATGCATACCCCCAAGGTGTTGTAGAAGATGTACTAGTTAAAGTTAATGACTTGATTTTTCCCGTTGATTTTTATATTGTGGACATGGATGATTCTTTTTCTGCACATAGATCATTGATTTTGTTAGGACGTCCATTCATGAAAACGGCAAGAACAAAAATTGATGTAGATAAGGATATGATGAGCTTCGAATTTGATGGGGATGTTGTCACATTTAATATATTCGAAGCTATAAAATATGTGGAAGATCCTGAGGCTATTTTTATGATTGACACTGTTGATTCCATTATTGATGAGTTTGTTGAGAATAATTTCAGGGATGATAAGCTTGAATAGGTACTCTTTGGAGGAATGCATGCACCTACTGGAGATTCAGAGGAAGAAAAAGAAATCCAAGAGATAATCCAGCAGCTTTATGCCACTGAAGAATTTCCCGCAAGGAATCTGACAGGCCGTTTGCCCATACCGACCAACACAGAGCCACTTTTACCGTCTCATGTGAAGGCTCCTGTTCTGGAATTGAAGGTCCTTCCCGAGCATCTGAAGTATGCATATTTGGGGGAAGGAGAAACACTGCCAGTCATCATCAGCAAGGACCTGTCGTTTGCCCAAGAGGAGCGTCTGGTTGCTGTTTTGCGCAAACACAAGGGAGCTATTGGCTGGACTCTTGCTGACATTAAAGGAATCAGTCCTGACATCTGTATGCATCGAATTTTTCTGGAAGCTGATCACAAACCATCCTGAGACCCCCAGAGGAAGTTAAACCCGGTGATGAAGGAAGTGGTATTGAAAGAGATTCTGAAGTTGTTCCAATTGGGAATCATTTACCCCATCTCAGACAGTGTTTGGGTCAGCCCGGTGCATGTTGTTCTAAAGAAATCTGGATTCCAGCTCGTGAAGAATGAGAGCAATGAATTAATACCAATGAGATTGCAAACAGGTTGGCGGATGTGCATCAATTTCAGGAAGTTGAATGACGCGACACGCAAAGACCACTTTCCGTTGCCTTTTATTGATGAGATGCTCGAAAGATTGGCAGGGAAATCTTATTTTTGCTTCCTTGATGGCTACTCCGGTTATTTCTAGATTTTTGTGGCTCAAGAAGACCAGGAAAAGACGACCTTCACTTGTCCTTTTGGGACATTTGCTTGTAGAAAGATGCCATTTGGCTTGTGCAACGCCCCAGGCACTTTCCAGCGCTGCATGATGAGCATTTTTTCCGATTTGATTGAGAGCTGCATCGAGATTTTTATGGATGACTTCACAGTGCATGGCGACTCCTTTGAGCAGTGTATGGAGCATTTAGACAAGGTTCTTCAACGGTGTGTAGAAACCGATTTGGTTTTGAACTTCGAGAAGTGCCACTTTATGGTGCAGCAAGGAATTGTGCTCGGGCATGTCATATCTGCGAAAGACATTGAAGTGGATAGAGCAAAAATCGACTTGATCACCAAGCTGCCATACCCATCCAATGAGAAATCAATTCGAGCCTTTTTAGGCCATGCGGGCTTCTACCGTCGCTTCATCCAGGACTTTTCGAAGATAGCCCAACCCATGACTAAGCTGCTGCAGAAAGACGTCCCTTTCATCTTTGATGATAAGTGTAAGAAAGCCTTTGATTTGTTGAAGGAGAAACTGACTTCTGCACCAATCATTCAACCACCACAGTGGGGACTCCCGTTTCAACTTATGTGCGATGCAAGCGACTATGCTGTTGGTGCGGTGCTTGGGCAAAGGACAGGGAAGGTCAGCCATGTCATATATTATGCTTCTAAGACGCTCAATCCCGCTCAATGCAACTACACCACAACTGAGAAGGAGCTCATTGCCGTTGTCTTTGCATGTGAAAAATTTCGATCTTACATAGTTGGATCAAAAGTTGTTGTGTACACTGATCATGGAGCTCTAAAGTACTTGTTATCCAAAAAGGAGTCCAAGCCTCGATTAATTCGCTGGGTCCTTCTGCTGCAAGAGTTTGATCTGGAGATCAAGGACAAGAAGGGAGCTGACAATGGTGTTGCGGATCATTTGAGCAGATTACTGACAGAGTCCGACGGTTTGCCCATACGGGACGACTTTCCAGATGAGCAGTTACTTGCCGCTGCGGAAACCACCCCTTGGTACGCGGATTTGGTGAACTTTCTCACCACTGGGATGTTTCCAAAAGGTACTGAATCTGCCAAGAAAAACAAGTTGAGAAGTCAAGCCAAGTATTTCATTTGGGACGATCCTTATCTGTGGAAAACTTGTGCTGATCAAGTTATTCGAAGGTGCATTCCGGATGATGAGATTCACTCTATTCTCACCTTTTGTCATACTCACGCCTGTGGGGGCCATTTTGGGCCAAAGAGGACAGCTCGCAAAGTCCTAGACTGTGGTTTTTATTGGGAAACTTTATTCAGGGATGCCTACCACTTCTGCAAGTGTTTTGATCGTTGCCAACGACTTGGCAACATTTCAGCAAGGAACGAGATGCCACAGGTTCCTATCTTGGTCTGTGAGATATTCGACGTATGGGGCATGGATTTCATGGGTCCGTTCCCCAGCTCCTATGGGAATTCTTACATTTTGTTGGCGGTCGACTATGTTTCCAAATGGGTCGAAGTCAAAGCTACCCAATCAAATGACTCCAAAGTGGTGGCCAAATTCCTCAAGGCACAGATTTTCCAACGCTTTGGAGTTCCTCGAGCTATCATAAGTGACCAAGGCACACATTTCTGCAACCGGACCTTGGAAGCCTTATTCAAGAAGTATGGAGTTACACATAGGATTGCTACAGCTTACCATCCACAATCCAATGGCCAGGCCGAAGTCTCGAATCGCGAGATAAAAAATATTCTGGAGAAGACTGTTTGCCCAAGCCGAAAGGACTGGAGTCTACGCCTGGATGATGCCGTTTGGGCATACCGCACGACATTTAAAATGCCAATCGGTATGTCCCCTTACCGATTGATTTTTGGGAAGCAGTGCCACTTGCTCGTTGAATTGGAACATCGTGCTTTCTGGGCTGTCAAGCAGTGCAATCTGGACCCGCACTTAGCCGCACACGAGAGGAGATTTCAGTTACAAGAGCTCGAGGAAATCCGGTTGGAAGCCTATGACAGTGCTAGCCGCTACAAAGAGCGCACTAAGTTTCTCCATGATAAATACATCCGGAGGAAAACTTTCGAGGTCGGTCAAAAAGTTCTACTTTTCAATGCCCGCCTCCGACTTATGCCCGGAAAATTGAAGTCCCGTTGGACGGGACCCTATGAAGTTGTTAGTGTCAGTCCACATGGAGCCGTGGAGATCCGTAGTTTTGCCACTCAGAAATTATTGAAGGTCAATGGGCAGCTGCTTAAACCATACTGTGCCGAGATGGAGTTATCACATTTTGATGGGGTTACTTTAGCCCGTCCCATTTCCACTTGACCCGGACCTTTTCGTCAAGCCACCAACGTTTAAACAGAGGCGCTATTCGGGAGGCAACCCGACTTTCTTTCTTCCTTTCTTTTTAATTTCTTTTTATTGTTGTCTCTTTTATTTTAAATATTTTTGTTTAATTTCGTTTAAAAAAATAATAATAAAAAATAAAAAAAAAAAGAAATAAAAACTGTAAGGGAGACACCGGGAAGTGATTACCAGGCTGCAATAGTGGTATCCCACCAACTTGGTTGGTGCTTTTACAAATGAAGGGTTAATTTTTAAATGTGGGGGGGTCATGTTTGTTCTTTCTAATTGCAGGGACCTATTTGCAATATCCCAAACTCTAATTTGGGAATTTTCCTTTTAACAAGCCCTAATTCCCCTTTCAATTTAACCCCCTTCCTTTGCCTTAGTACTTTTTTACGCGATATTTTCACTGCCTCCTTGCAGTTTTTTCACCGCCGCGACTTCCTGCCTTCTCCCCCCTGTTGACGAGTTCGATCACCACCCTCTCCGATGGGCCGACGAAGGGCATCAAAGAAGCGTTCGCACAAAGCTACCGCGGCCATCCCCTCCCCTGCTCCGCCACCCCCTTCGCCCGAGCACACACCATCTCCGCCGCCCGCAGCTACGCCACCCCAGACCTCACCGGTGTCCAGCACCACTCCTCCGGCTGAGCAACCGCTCTGGCAACTCAAACGCCGTCCCCCATCTTCTCCCGCTAGAGCCGGCCCCAGTAAACGCAAGCTCTCCTCCCCGCCGTCTCAGCAGTCCTCACCACCGATTTCCGGTGACAAAGCTCTCACCCCCTCGCCATCGCCACCGCGCGTTTCCCCAAAGGATCCAGAGACCACGCCAAACTCTTCCAGTCGCCGCCACCCACCTGCGCCGCCATCCCCATACCTTTGAGACGATGTGGTAACTCTGCGCACACGAAGGAACTCCAATCGTTCCTTTGTGGGCGCTCGACTTTTTAATTGGGATAACATAGTGATTTTAGGACAGAATGACAATATTCGTGCTCATTTTGATAAAATTGGTTGGGGTGCTTTTTTGGATATGTCTTTTCCTGTGCATAAGTTATTGAGTTTGGAATTCTTATCTACTTTTGCGTATGATGCTTCTCGTCCTCTGAATGATTCTCATGCTGTGGTTTTCACGTTAGGGGGTCATCGTTTTCATTTATCTATTAATGATCTGAATGTGTTACTTGGTTTTGAGTCTGATGAGTCCATTATCTCTGATGCTTATATCGATGCTCCTCGTGATTTGCCTGCTTCGTTTGGTATGCTTGCTTCTGAGCGTTGGTGTGAACTGTCTATAGATACTGAGTATGTGGCTAAATCTGCTAGGAGTAACCATCTTCGTGATGGTGCCCTCCGTCTTTGCCATCATTTTTTGTCTTGCACCTTCTTTGGTAGAGTCGACTTGATGAATGTGGTCACCCAACAAGAGCTCTATCTGTTAAGTTGCATAATCTTAGGCGAAAAATTGAATTTTGGTGCATGGATAGCTAGACAGTGGCAGTTTACTGCTAAGCATCCATTATATAAGATTACTCTTGGGCATATGATTACTCTCTTAGCTAAGCGTCTCCATGTTCTGAATGATGAACCTGTGTTTCTGTCTGCTACCTTATTTTCTCTCGCTGACTTTGCTGCTATGAAGCTTTTATGTGTTAACGCCGATGGGCAATATCAACTGTCTCAACCGGGAGTCGAAGACCCGAGTTCTCTTTCAAGTGCAGGTCCCTCTGCCGTTCCGACTTCTCTTCTGCCCGCTTTTGAGGCTTTGCTTACTACAGTGACCCAAGGCCTTGAAGATCGCCTCAACCGCCGCCTCGATGATATCGACACCCGACTCACAACCATGGAGCATGTTCTTCGCAACATGGCTGACTAGTGTTTGCCTTCTTTTCCCTCTCTTTCTTTCTGTTTTACTTGTTCTTTTAGCTGCTTCTGTGTTTTCTTTTGATTTCTTATTGTGTTTTAACCTCTTCACAGTGAGGACACTGTGTGTTCTTAAATGTGGGGGGGTCCGTAAGTATTCGCTTATATATAAAAAAAAAGAAAAAAAAAAGAATTTATGTTTCTGTGTTGAATTCTCTGTTTGCATGCTTTGCTAGTGTGTTTTGTTTGTGGCAAGTAATGGGCAGTGGAGGACCGAATAGTATGAGGAGGAATGGTTGAGATTGGGTTTGACTGGCACGTGTGGTTGTTGTCTCATTTATGAAGTTTTTTTTAATACCCATATGATATTTGGAATGACGAATTATGCTCTTGATCATATTTTATTACCTCCGAAAGTGAGTTTTGAGCCATGAGCATGTTAAACCTGTAGAAAGCTCATTTATTTGTTGAAGAGTGTGTCGGATGTGGATTTTGATGTTTGGTTTGCTCTTTTGCCTAACTAATTTGTTACCACAAGTTGAGACATGGAAGTGATTAAGGCATTTAGGAACAACCCTCATTCTTAGCCTCCAACCATATATATATATCCTTCCCTTATAATTTCCAACTAGTGAGCACAATTTGAGCTTTTAAATTCCCCAATTCCTTGTTCGAATGAGCCTCAAAGAATCTACCCATGACTTTTGTTTTCTAGCCTATTTTTGTCCCAGAGAACATGGAAGCATTGTGCTAATTCATGAATTGGTTGGAATTTTGGGAAGGTTGCTAGTTAGTATTCCAGTTAAAAAAAAAAGTGAAGGCAGTTTACTGTTCAATAAAAAAAAATAAAGAAAAAAAAAGAAAAAACAAAAAAGGGGTGAATTCCTTGAAGAATAACAGTATGAGGTTTGGATGTGGAAGTTGTTCATGAGCTTACATGTTCCCTCTTTTGAGCCAAGTACCCAGATTTATCCAACCCGTCACCCAAGCCCCATTACACCTTCTTGACAAGACCTTTTTGATCCATGACTCAACTTGGTTCGATGATAAGTAGAATGACAGTAGAGCAAACCGAAGCTGAGAAACACATGTCTCGACTTGTGCGTTTAATTGTCCATTTCAATCTCTTCTTTGTTGTGAGAAAACAAGAGTGACTTCCAGTGAGGTTAGGTTTAGAGCATGATTTTAACTTAGTTGAGGGTGTTGAATGATTTCATAAATGAGATAGGTTTGTGGGTTGAGGACAGTCGGTCTTAGCCATTCCTCCAAATACTTGTTGATTCGATACAACCCATGAACTTGCTGTTTGTTTTTTGTTTTGTATGCTCGAGGGCGAGCATTGTTCAAATGTGGGGGGATTTGATTGGGTATCGTTTACCTATTTTTGAATGGGGTGTTTTTGATGTATATTTTTGCATAATTATCTGCCTTGCATCTATTTTGGAAGAATTTGTTGTGCTTTGAAGATTGCAGGTGGATAATTGAAATTGGGCAGTGCGGCCATTAGTTTTGGGAATTGCAAAGATCAAGGTTGGTTTGAAAGAAAATTCTGAAGCAGGCCGTTTGGGCAAGCCGACTGAAGGATGGACCGAGAAGTTAGGATCTGGGCCTGTGCGCATAAATTCAGCCTTTTTGCACAAGTCTTGAGCCAGCCCAAGTCCTGGACGCGTATTCCAGCCGTCTTACAGCTTAGGAGTATGGATTATTTTGCTATTTCCTAGAAAAGATAGACTAGGATGTTAATTTCCTTATTTAAACTCTTTTTGTTTAGGAAATTATCTTGGGAGATATGGATGTATCTATATTACTAGTTCCTTTATGTGAAATTAAAATGAACAGACACTAGAGAAGAAAAGAACGCCGTTCAGATCATTATTATTATTCTTCCAGTTAATTCCTACGCAACAATTCATATAGTTTCGATATTTTTGATGATTAATATGCAAGCAAGCTAGACGTCGTTCATCCGAAAATCAATCCACGAATCTTTGGCTCGATTCAACTGTGAGATCTAAACGCTTTCTTCTAATTAATTATTTTCGTGTATTTGCTATTCTCCGCTTTGCAAGTTGTGATTTATTCAAATTTACGAGGTAGTTGCAAATACTTAGTGGTTTGAATTTATTACTAGCTAGTTAAATCCATCATCCGAAATTGTGATAGGAGTTAATTTGGAGCAAAATGATTTTTCATAATCAAGGGAATAGTAAGCTTAATTAAATTGTCCTGTGTCAGAGTCAATTGATTTTGTATCGGGTTCCTTAGGAATTTAATGCAATCAACCCATTAAATCGGTAGAGTGTCTCTCAAGATTGTCGGTTGATTAGGGAAGCAATTCATGAAGTGTCTTCTTGATTGTCAATAGATATAGGAATTAGGTTATGCCGGAAAGTGTCTTCGATAACCATAACCGATTTGCATGGAATAATTAATTTCATTCTTGAATCTAGGATCAGTTGAATAGCCAAGGTGGTGTGATTGAATTCCGGATAATTTTTAATCACTTATATAAATAACTCTTTTGTGTGAATGTTTGGATATTTATTTAATCACTACGTTAGTTTCGCATCTTTTATTTTATTTTCTATAAATTCTCTGTTGAAGGGTTTGGTTTTACAGGTTGAAAAGTGAGGGTAATTCTCGCCAGTCTCTAGGGAAACGATCTTGCTTGCCACTGTACTGTGCAGTGTGGGCAAACCGACTGTTGTCGGAACTTTTATATTTGGTGGAAACGACACACCAAGATGTCAAAATTAGCAAACATTTTTCCGTTAGATAGCATATTATATGAAGTTGATAGCAACACTTTTACATTAACTGGAAAAAGCAACACTATAAACCCTAAGTGCATGCGATAACGAACATGATTTCATGTGTGTTTTCCACAATAACTCAAACTACAACACAAATCACTACTCTCCAAACTCTCGAACAAGGTTTGAACATATTTTTTTTAAATTTATTTTTTCTGTTTTCACAAATGTAAACCAATCCATATACACATCTTACACTAAACCACACCAACCTATACAAAACATAATTTTTCCTGTGAATACCGTGAACCAAACAGAAAAATTAATTTGACAGTAATAATTAGACATTGAATACCTGGATTTTCCATCAATATTGCAATCTTTAGTTTATGTATATCACATCTACGGAACAAAAGTTTGATGAATTTAGCGAATAATTCAGAAGTTACTTAATTCTTTGAACTCTCAAATAACCGTTTGATGCATAATAGAACGTGTTAAAAAAAAGGATCGTGACATCTAATGAAAAGGAACCGTATGAAAAAGAAACCGTCCGACTAATTAATTTCACACATAATCGAAAATAAAATCCATACACTGCATGGATTATGGTAAATTCTCCAAATCGTGGGATTAGATCTTCAAATAATAATGTGAATTACAATTATAACCCTTAACTAATTAAACTAATGAATAATTGCAATCTAATCCTCATTATACAAAACGAATCCTCACCATCCAACAAATCAAATACTATGGCTGATATTCATTCCTATTTCCTACATAGGTTTGGTGTTCCTATTTGAACTCTGATCTACACACACATATATATATATATATATCTTAGTGGTGTATTAATTGAGAAAATTTATATTATACTTCTTTCCCTCAAAATCTTCGTGCATTGGAGAATGTGCATCAAATTTTATATTAGTGGCAGATTGATTTAGCTTTTATTCCTCCATTTTGAATTTTGAATGATTTCAACTTAAATTAATACTTTGTAAAAAATATTATGGTTTATCACTTATGACTTATAAATGAAAATTAAAAATTTAGTAGGATAAAAATACATACATTAATTAAAAATTAAAAACCGCCTAGATTCCGTCTAGGTCCCGCCTAGGTGGTCTCGGTGCTAGGCCCCCTCGACCGCCCGACTAGCACCTAGCGAATTCTACAACCATGAGTAAATCAAATTAGGTTAGGTTTAATTTATTCTCAGCAATGCTTCACTGAACAGTTCTTTTTTTTTTTAAGAAAAGTCACAATTTATTTTTGATTAATTTATTTTAGTGATGTTTCAATAAAGCTTTAATCTTTTTTTTAAGTTGCCATTTTTTTAAAACTAACCGTAAGCACCTTTTCATTTTTTATTTTTTTCTAACTAGCAATTCACCTGTGCGATGCACATGGATATTATTATATTAAATAGGGTTAATTACACATAAGTATCCAATGTTTGTTAATTTTTATACTTTTGTTCTGAAATTTCAGAAATAACTCATCAGTACCCAACGTTTACATAATTAATAGTAGCAGCTAATGGTGTGGGCGGCTAAAATAGCACGTTTTGTTTATTAGGTAAGATATTTATTTTCCGCGTAATTTTATCAAATCAAACAAAAATCAACGTATAAAATTTTCAACAATCCACGTCATTATTTAGGTTGTCTAAAAATTACGCTACTGCTAAAAGTGTTAATTATGCAAACGTTGGATAATAATGTCTTTTGGAACTTCGGAACAAAGTGTAAAAATGCTCAAACATTGGGTGCTTATGAGTAATTAATCCTATTAAATATTTAATTTATTTATATGATGTGTATAATATAATAATTGATTATAAGTAGCAATTAATTATATTGAACCAATACGAATAATATATAATTAAGAAAATCAAATACATGAAAAGAAAAATTCATATTAAAAATGTTTGTGTGTATGTGAATAGCAAATACAAATCGAAAAAATATTTAGCGGAATATTTGTCATTAATCCTTATAAAAATTTATATTGTGAACATATTAGCATACTCAAAGTAAGCATCTACACATTGAACATAAGCATAAAACATTATACCAAACAAAAATAAGAACACGCGCTTGTCTTGAACACATGGTTAAATTATTTATTGACACTATTACTATATTTTTGTCAATTTTATAATACTTTGCAATTTGCAAAACCACGCATTAATATCAATATAATAAATTATTGGAAAAACTACTTCCAACATATTTCTACTTTTAGGAAAGATATTACCCCTAAATCTAGTAAACATTTCCACTTCATTATGTACCAAGAGTCCAATAATATGGCTCTGTAGAAATAAAACATGGACAATCAAGCTCTATAATTGGAAGAAAATAAAATTTTAAAAAATCTCTATAATTGCGGAAGCAAGTGGGAATGACCGACTACATCATGCATTTAATACAATAAAATGCAAATTAATTTAGTGTAGGTATATATAGTTTATTGCCAATTTTTACAATTCATTGTTAAGATTATGGTGATATATTTTTTTATGTTTACCACGAACATATGGTATGGATCCTTCAAACTTTACAATCACATGTTAAATATTTCTTTTAATAAATAAAGGATATAAAATATAATATGAAAATTGTAGATTATATCGAACCATGTAAAACATATATTGGATTATATTATTTATAAATAGAATAAAATACTACAATATGATAGTTATATATTTTATATAATTTTAAGGTAACAAATATTTATTTATTCTCGTAGACGTATATACACACATATTTGAAGTATATATATATGTATGTTTGATTGTATATAAATATATGTATATATACATATATTATACTCCGTAAAATAATATATGATTTACGCATTAAAAATATCTTAGAGTTAACTCAACATATATATATATATATATATATTGCCATATCTGATTAGCTAAATTTCAATCGTCAATTAAATGATTTTTTCTATATTGATTGTGAAGATAATGCAATTTAAAACTAATTGATTAATTTAAAAATAACCTATATCCGTGTGAACTGAGATGTGAGAATCATATTTTATATTTTTTCACGAGTTTTATTTGTATTTGATAGCTAGATTGTACCATGATAGCGCACAAGTATAAAACATTAAATCCAACACGATTTTTTTTTTAATTTCAAAACATCAAAACCACATACATGCATCAATTTTGACAAACATAAGTTTGCAAATATTGTTAATAGTCTAGAACTAATTCATGAATAGATCATCAAGCTGGAGATTAAACCATATTAAAATATAAAGCAATATTTTACATATTGATGTTTGGGAATATTAGTTTGTGATGTTATTATTTTGATATTATTAACCCAAAAAAATTATTATTCATTGTCCCGTTTTTTCCTAGAATACAGGTTGAAGCTAGCTATTTAAATTTAAATGTGGTATTAATGTCTAACTCACATAAAAATTTAAAATACAAAATAGTCATTTCATTTATGATTTCATAAACCGTAGATACACACATACAATTAACATAAAATGATCGAATTTGACCCATCATAAATGGACGAAACAAAATATTAAACTCAACACTTTGCTATTCAATGTATACTGACATGCATTAAAATAAATAAAATAAAAATTAGTACAACCAAATAATCTAAACCCAACTACAATCTACTAAATAAATAAATAAAATCAAAACCCAAGTGGCACAAAGAGCGTCGTCATGTTCTTCTTCTACATCACTGCTCTACAACTTCTGAAGAGCCTCGTGTTCTTCTTCTTCTACATCACTTTTCTTTCTTGTACATCAATGACAAATTAATGTAATAATTGATAGAATGCAACTATTTATAGATGGGCATGAAATGCTAATTTTGGATCTTTTGGGTTTACTTTGTATAATTATCATATGGTTAATTTAAAAAACACACCATTTGATTTAATATATTGCGTATCTATAGAATAATAGATTGATGGATATATAGATTATTCAAATATTTAATTCACTTTATATAATTAATGCAATGGAAGGATTTATATAATCTCAACCAAATCACTCAATCAATAATCATATATAACATACGGATTTAAAAATATTAATTATGGTAATTTTTTAATATTTACATATCCAATTTATTTAAAGGAGTTTCTGTTTGCACCCCATATTTACTCATTGCACCATAGCTTCTCCATGCATCCCCTTTTTTACTCTTTGCACCCCTAAAATTGACTATAATGCCCTTACTTAAAAAATACATAAAATCTTAAAATTAAAAGTATAAAAAAAATCGTGTTCCGTTCGAAGTTGTGTATTCGAACATTCTGAATATGTTTGAAGTCTTCTGTTCGAGCATAATGGATATGTTCGAAGTCTTGTGTTCGAACGGTACTTAAAAAAAATTCATGGAGTCCGTTTGGAAATTATTTTTCGAACATGCCATGTTTGTTCGAAAATCAATTTTCGAACAAACATGGTGTGCTCGAAAATTAATTTCCGAACGTGACTTATTTTAAAAATTATGTATGTTCGAAAATAAAATTTCGAACAAACACGATGAGTTCGAAATTTCATTTTCGAACCACATTTAATTTTTTCTTTTTAAACAAAGGGCATTTAAGTAACTTCAAAATTATTTTATTTTTTCTTTTTTTCTTTTGGGATGCAAAGAGTAAATATGAGGGTGCAAACAGAAACTCCCTTTATTTAATTATTGAATCCTAACTATATATATACATTATTTATAGTATATAAATCAACATATGCGGATTTGTGGGTGGTGATTTTTCAATCAACTAATCAATTAATTAATATAAATAATTATTATGTAATTTATGCTATATTTTCTGTTTTTGGTAAATGCAAGAAACTTAAACTTACTATTAAAAGTGACTATCTTACTTTTAGATATATTATAGATTATAGATTATAGATATAGATATAGATAGGCACATAAAATAAATATAATCGTCATTATTTTATGAAAAAATAAATTAATTGTGAATTGTCTAAATTATCCCCCCTATTCTATTTTTATATAATATATAGATGATATTAATGACACATGATGAGTTTAGGAGGTATATCTTTAGTTTTGGTTGAATTTAAAAATATGTTTGTTTTCTGCAAAGCATGAAATGTGTGCAATGTTCTTTATTTCTTTTAAGGGCTGTTTTAGATGTTTAAATGAGGTGAGAATGCTATGGCAGAGTTTTTGTTGGTCATGGTAAATTGCTTGAAATGAGATGTCAGTAAAATTCTTTTACGACGATGAAGGTGATTTTATTTTAGTTAAATATGGTTTAATGGTTTTAAAGGTTTTGGGAATTTCTTTAAATGTTTTAAGAACATGTAATGAGGTTATTTTATAATTTAAATAAAATAGGTGGATTGCCTTTTGAGAATTTGACATAAGCTTGGACTAAATTGCAATCATTTAAAATTAGATTTTTATTTTTCCTAAATATTTCAAAAATTGACTATTTTGAGTCGACTTTTAATTTAATCATTGGATCTAGAAATAAATTTCATTGTTAGATTTCTCATTTCCCGTACATATGAAAAATGTACTATTTTGTAAAAATCTGATAAGAATCGAGTCCGATCGAGATGAAAACGTGTTTAGGTTTGGTGTATTTTTGTACGAGTGAACAGTAACTTTCATCACTGTTTTTCCGTGGTTCCTGCGAGAATTGCTTTTTAGAGTCTTCTAACTGATATGTAGGTTGATTTGAGTTGGTAGCGTGGCCTTTGACCGTTCCTCAAATCCACAGCCACATTATAGTTGACAAGCGGTCGTTTCGCGCTCAAAATAATATTTATACTCATGTGTCCACAGTAAGCATAGCTAGCTATGAGTAAGGGTCGATCCCTCAGAGAGCTGATGTGATTCTACTTTCGGATCACTAATCACAAAGAGGGTTGGTTTATGTTGTCACCTTACTAGAATGTAAATCTGCAAAATAACTAAAGATAATATCAAATAACAAAAGTTTCCGGCATTTGAACTATAATCTGATTTAGACTTTATTTACTCGATCATGGGTACACTGATTTTCCTGCGTTACTAAGTCACCCAGTTACGGAGACCGGATTCCTCGCTACGTCTCCTCATTCATCCGTTTAGAATAGGTTTAAAAGTGATTCTTCGTCAATAAAACCCCTAACCTATCACCCCCCGATTTCCCTAAGAGATGTAAATGAATAGACATCAATGTACCCTACACGAATCCAGGTTTGTGGTGTTTACTAATTCTTCGTGTGCCCACAACAATCTACCGATTTCTCAATTACTGTTTGAATTAACACACAGTCACGATTCGCTAATTCAATTAACCTTGGTGTGCCCTCTACAACTAAAGAGTGATCAGCCGCATTAGTCATTTTACACACACATACTCTCACTTGGAACAAGATCAGAAATTGGCAGAAACCATTCATGAAGTAATATGCCGACACGGTCTCACGAGTCCATAATTTATTTTAAACCATTATCTATCGTTCAAATACCGGAATTGGAAATCTAGCTACTCATGCTAGATGAAATTAAAATTGTAGAATTTAGAGACATAATGAAAAGAAATAAACTTACTGATTTAAATAAATAGACGACTCAGCTCCAACGTTGAGCATAGAACAAGGTCCTAATTCCCGATGGCATAAGGCTCTTTAGATTGTTTGGCTACCAGAACAACTTGAAAGCAAAAACAACAATACGGAAATTAAAATGCAGAAAAATAAAGAGTGTAACTGTCTTTTTTTCCCAAAAGCTAACATTGTTTAAATAGAGAACAAGTTGGATTCAAATTTCCCTAAAGGCGTGGGGTCTTCAACTGCCTTCCCGAAAATAGTGTGCCCTGTTCCACTGGACTGGATAAACCTTATCCAGTCAAGTTGTTGATCAAATCCCAAATTTTCAGGGATCTCTTCTCATCTATTCGGGCTCATCCCCTAGCAGTCATGTCTTGCACCAATTCTTCTCGGATCAATCCACCTCGTCCATTTTATCTTCAACCAACAGAATTCTACAATTCCCGCGTGTGCCCTTTCCAAAGCCTTGGTCGAATCTGCACAAGCAATGTGAGCACGACATCATCTAGTTAGCTTCATCATTTTCTGAGATGCCTGTTCTACTTCTCAAATGTAAAGATATTGCTGAAGAAGTTCCCATGTGCCTCTGAGTGCTATTTATAGCATTGAGATATTCAACGAATAATTGGGCAAAATGTCTCTTTCGCCATATTCGACCTATGAAATGCCCCATACCGCTTTTCTAGTTCTTTTCGACTCAAAATAAACTAAAAAGGACATTTAGAACGTCTAAAATGCCCATAAAATGCGAAATAAATGAACTTATCAACAGTAAATATGCGTAATATGCAAACTATTTATTGAATGGTCAAATATATTTCAGAAATTAAAACTCCAACTGGGTGTTTCTGACACTCAGTCCATCTATTTTTCAAAATATTTTTAGGTACATGATGATGGCTGGCGGCTGACGTGGACCAATGAAAATTTCTTATTTTGTTGACCATTTTATGATTTATAATGATTGATTATGTGTATTTTGTGGTCAATAAATATGAATTTTTATACTTCCATTTTATGATCATGAAGTATTTAACTATTTTGTGGACACTTAGATTTAACTATTTAAGTATGTCAAAAATAGTATACACATGAATTTTAAATTGAACACGTCAAATAGTCTGTCGATAAAATAATAAAGGATGTTAAAATTTCAAAAAATGTAAAAATCGTGTGTTTAATTGCAAATGTTATATGAAAATTGTAAAATGGGTTAAACTCTATGATTTATGCAATCAACCCTGAATATTTCATGTTGGAAGGAGTGTGCACCAGAATTCGCAATATAACTATTAAAGATTTGTTAATTACGATTAAATGCACAATTCTAACATGATTTGTAATTTAAACAAAAACTAATTTTTTGCAATTAAAACATAAATTTTTTCCCCCAAAATAGATATCCCATTTTTTTCCCTAATGAATGAAAAATTGATGTGATACATAAATCATGTTGTTTCATAGTGATAATGGAAATTATTTTCCACCTTATCTCAAAACGTCGTTTTGTACCTAAAATAACAAAAAATATACAATTTTAAAAATTTGACTTTTTAAAATTTTTTTAAGGCACAAACGTCGTTCATTTTGTGATGAGATGGAAATATTTTCCACCATAAACACAACACGACACCGTTTTTTTTTGTCAAGTTAGTTTTTCATTTGTCGGAAAAACATTGAGGATGGTTATTTGTAAATTATCAACGTGTCATCTTTTTTATACGAATTTCCTCATCATCGCCCATCGATTACCGAATTAGTATCATGACCAAACAACCCACATTTCCGGGGTTTCAAATGATCCAATCAATTTTACAATACGACTTCAGTTTGATGTTGGAATCATAACTCAAAATTATTGTAAATATTGAACCAGGAAAACACAGACCCTATCTATTCCGTCAATGGTAGCCACACCATCAATGACTTGACACCATAGATATTCTACCCGTGCTTCACTACACCCATGACGAATCGGCAACCATTGTTGCGTCCCGTTGCTGGTCCACGTGTATTTATCCGAGAACCACGCTGTTTTCAGTTTTGCCCAAATTCGATTGGATAATATAATCGCAAAATTTATTATATATTATGATTATGTTTATTGAATAATTTTAAAATGATGTTAAAATCAAAATTCACGCAAAGGTGATGATATTATATGCAGTTATTCATTTATACGAAAATATCATATTTATTTGTAGAATATTTTTAAGCATTAATTAATAAATGATATTGTTTTTTAAAAACTAATTAATAAATGCTACTGTAATCATACTTTATCCTTCAATAAAAACACCTAACAAATACAAATTATTTTACAATTAAAAATGGGAGATGCTATTTGGAGAACTAATTTTACTCTTTCCACCACAAATAAAAAAATTGTAAAATAAATAATTTTGAACTTACTCAAATACCCTTTTTATTTGCTTGTTTATACTTCAAAAATTTATCAATGCACCATAAATTAAAATAAAAAATATCAATAAATTTATACTCTTTACAAATTAATTAATTTACTAAAAAAATGAAAAATAAAAAAAAAAATAAAAAAATAACAGTAGGCAAAATTATGGACTACCATCTTCTCCTTCGTTGACCACCTTCTTCTTCGTCATAACTGCTCTCCCACCACCATTGCCGCCACATTCTCCGTCATGGCGGTTTTCTCCGCCAGCGGTAGTGGCTGCTTGCCCCCAAATCCGTCATAATCTATAAGAAATTAATCCAATTACATCTACCAATTCAGGATATAAAAACCATAAAAGAAAAAAAATTGTTGAATACTTTCATGGCCGATCCCAAATGACAGCCATTTTCGAAGATGATCATTATGTTCGGAATTGTTTTTTATAAAATGAACAAAATTTCGAAAATTATTTATCGAAACATATTTTCGAACATATCTTTTATGTTCGAAAAATTATTTTCGAACCTCTCCGACATGATTCAAACTGAACTTTTCGAATTGATTTTGATTTTTGAACTCCTGCGTTTCTCTTCTTTGTTTGCCTTTTCTTTTCCAATACAGTAAAACCTCCATATAAAAATACTCTATATGAGAATAACCTCCTTATAGTAATAAAAAGTTGTGGTCCTAACTCGGGACTAGTTATAAATAAGAATAACATCTATATTATAATATTTCGGTATTTTTTGAGGACCATCCTTAAGAAATTTATCACCATATAATAATAAAGTGACATTAAATTAAATTTCATATATATTTAACATCTATATAAAATGTCTAGAATTATTTTAACTACATATGTTACATTAAACTTAAGATTGTATGAAATACTTATCTAAAGTTATTTGTGGCAGTGCTTTAATTTTTTTGGTTAATATCACACCCTTTAATTTGCACGTCCAAAGTAATTGGTCAACACAATCACTTTCTTGTTGAATCTAAAACCTTTCTAACTTGTCTAACATGTTTGAAGCATGTTGACACCATACTTTTTCTATTTTTACACTATCATTCTCTGAATTATCATCATGCACATCTTGCATGATTCCTATATGATGTATTCTTCGGTTAGAGCACATAAATGAATCTTATATACCTTTTAAATTCATGTTTTTAAATATGAAGGGACATTTCCAAGTGTTGTATAATATATATTAATTTTTTTTTAAAATAATGATTTTTATATGTAAACTCTATATAAGAATAACTTCCTTATAGTAATATTTTTCTCTGATCTCAATGATATTAATGTATAGAAGTTTTACTGTAGTATTAATCTCAGTTATAATTTTAGTATATTTCAAGTGTGAGGAGAAAAGAGGAAGATGAGTGAGAGGAAGAGAGTGGGGGTGGGGGTGGGGGCGGCCGCCGGAGGCTGTGCAATGAGAGAGAGGATGGGGAGGTTGAAGAATGGTCATCTTCTTTAATTAATTTTTTGTTTTATTTATTTTTATTTAATAAGAATATTTAAGTGATTGTATAATTATTTAATTTTGAATTAATTTATAAAGTGGTATATATTTTTTAATTAAAATATTAATTTTTAGAGTGAATGATATTAATGTAGATGTATGTAATGCATAACGTAATATATAAAGTGCATAAAATAGATAAAGTGCGAAAAGAAAAAATCGCACTGCAAATAACAATTCCTTTGAAAATTACTAGTATCCCATATGTTTTTTTTGACATCCATCAATTGATAAATTTTCTGGAAAAATTACAGTGAAGGCCTAAAGGAATAATAACCCAATAAAAGATGTCTCACTCTAAAAAAATATATTAATATTAACTTATATATATCCACGGCGGGACACATTCCACTGGGTTTAATTTCAATTTCTTTTTAATCTCTCTGAAATTTCACCGATCAATTCTTAATTAACCGACTTCCCTTCAGTATTTTGCTCTGCAACTAAAACACTAAAGCCCTAAAGAGTTTCCTCCCCGCCCGCTCAAACTCGTCTAAATTCGGGCCGGGCACATTCAACCATGGGTCGGCCCGAGCCCTACGTGCTCTACGCTCACACATTCGTTCACCCCCATCTTGATGAATACGTCGACGAGGTATTTGTATGATTTGGTTTTTGATTTTCTGTTTCTGATTATATATTTCATTGTGTATCGGAATTCTGCATTTTTTTTTTAATTTTTCTTCATGGAAATTGAGAAATATGCTTTCGGATTTTTTTTTTTTTTCTTATGTCTTTCTTTTTGATTCCAATGAAAGAGTTTTCGCTTGATGCATTATTTTAGTTGGGATGTGAATTACCGTATAGTGGATTTCTTACTCAATATGTGGTGTTAAATTTTGTGTTTGGTATCGTACGAGTTTCGTGTTAAGTGTTAAATAGAGCGCAGTCTTGTTACTCAGAATTATAGTGCTGTATTAGTGAGTGGTGGTTTGAAACAAGTGGACGCGAATAAGGTGAATAAATCTAATGACCTGTTGTTTCTGGTTGCGGGCCTTGTGGATTTAGACTGGTAGAATTTTCTTTGGGATTAAGATAATTTGCCAATGTTAATCAATTCTAGAATTTGTCTATGGTTGCATAGAAGTGGCAGGAAACACCAAGTAATTTTTTCACATTATTTGCCTCCGAAATGAATCAAATAAGTAAATTTAGAAGGTTCCATTATTTTCTGAAGTACTTAAAACTGATATTTTGATCCTCCGTAGATTATGCCCTCAAAGGATGCATCTTTGTGTACACTTATTAACATCTTCCACTCATTGAGAAGTGATTAACACCCTTACTCAAATTAAACAGCAAGGGAAAGAGTTAAATGATTTGTAATCACTAGAAGGTGATGATGGAGTAACTATGAGAATTCAACTGCAGATGGCAAGAAAAATATAAACGCTCACAGCTCTTGAGAAAAATAACATCATTAGAAAGATATCTGCATATCCCTCAGATGGAAGAGTATTATATGGAACAATAATTGAATTCAAGAAGGCAGTATTACCTTTGGGATTGGAGTTTTGGCTTCAGATTAAGTGATCGTTTCCGATGTACTGGAGCCTGGAGATACCCATATCATTTTATGATAAAATTAAACAAAGTAGGTTTCTCTTAACTTTAAAGAGCTGCTGTGACACACTGGTATTTGGCTGATGATGGGTATCTTGGCAATTCTTTCATGTGTTATTGTTATTTGCAGACTGCCAACTTTTCCGCATCCTTATAAACTCTTATTTTATATGATATAAACCACTGTCCTTAGGTACCTGGTTGCCTACTTTTCCTGTTATCATTTTACTATTATTTTCCCACCTTTCTGGTTACCTGAAAACAACATTACTTCTATTAGTTGTGAACTAAGACTAGAACGGTATACTCTTTTCATATATTTCTAGTTTATTTCCTTCTGCCTCTCACATTCTTTATAAACTTGTGGAGATGCAGCTGTGTCCTCATGTATTTCTATAACTGTAATGACGTTTATGGTATAGAGGGCGCTATAAACTAAGTTAGCACCCTTCAAGTTCTATGCCTTCTAGAACTTTTGGGTATATTCTTCAAATTGCAAATTCTTAACTCCTGAGGTTTAGGTGTCCAACTTGGAATGTCTCACATTTGCTATCTGAGTTGTGTTGGCTTTGTTTTTCAGACGTAACTGTGAACCTGCTGAATTTCTTTACTCCAGCACCTAACATGTGGGGTTCTCATGTTACTTAATTGTGTTGTTATTCTTCTTACATCATATGGTGGATCCCGTCTTGTTTCATGAAGCATTTTATCATCCTCTGATCCTATCTTCTCTCCAGGGGGGTTGTATGACTCACACTGTATGGGGGGGTGTTAATCTATGAAAGTGCTGACAGTTATTAATGTCTGATGTAGCCATATGACTTTTCCCTCTAGTTCTACTTCGTAATCATTCTGGACAAAAGATTAAGACGGAACTCAAAATTTTGTCTTTTTATTCCAGGTGATATTTTCAGAGCCTGTAGTCATCAGTGCTTGTGAGTTCCTTGAGCAGAATGCTTCATCGATTTGTCCTGCTGTGAAGCTTATGGGGTATGGTGTATATATACATTCACTTGCAACTTAATATAAGCTGGATATAATCTTAAGTTTGAGATTGTGGCTTCTGAATCATGTTATGGGAACAAATATGTGCCCAAGCAGTTATGATTTTTTTGTAAAAAATGCTAATTATTGCCATGGATAATTGGATATTTATTGCTATTATTATTTTATTTTGTCATGTAATCTTTTGTTTTATTACATCCTGTTTAAGATTCTAACTTACATTATTCTTCACTCTGTGTAGGGCCACTTCACCTCCATCATTTGCTTTGGAGGTTTTTGTTCAGTGTGAAGGAGAGGCGAGATTTAGGCGTTTATGTCTTCCTTGTTTGTATTCACATTCTTCATCAAATGTGCTCGAGGTTGAGGTATATATTATTGATTTCAGATGGTTTTTATCTTTATTTTTTAATTTAAGATGAGTTATTTTGTTACATTAATAGCTATTTTTAACTTTTATCTGATAGGATGATGTTGCCTTGTTTGAATGATTTTGTGATTCTTCTTTGTATTTTTTGATATGTTATGGAGAAGATTTTGGTTGGTCCTCGTGCCTGGTCTTGAATGTTTTCCCCTAAAATTCTTCATATCCCACTTTCTTATTACCCACTGGTCCTATATGTTGCAAATTGTAACCCATATATGCTTAAGCATCCCTGGAAGGCTCGTCAAAAACTTTTTAGAATTCACTTTTCATGTGCCATTGAGTGAGCTTGATATAAAGAAATTTCTCGTCTATGCACTTGATTCTTAAAGGTGCTATTTTTGTTCCATATTTTCCTGTATTTGATGATGTCATCCCATGGTATCATTGACCATTAAATTATATTTGAGTATATTTGCAAAATTGACTAGCTTGTAATACCGGCTTATGTAAAAAGTTGCTATTATCTATGGAGTGGAACTTTATATCATTTTCTCTTTTGTAACCTCCACCGGGAAAACTTACTATTGCACTATTTTTTTGTAGGCCGTGGTTACTAATCATTTGGTTGTTAGAGGCAGCTATCGCAGCCTAAGCATGGTGATATATGGGAATACAGCTGAAGATTTAGGCCAGTTTAATATAGAAGTAGATTTAGATAGCTCTTTGACAGATACCGTTAGTGCTGTTGAAGGAAACCTAGAAGATTTGCCTCCTGCTTTTCATTCCACTATGCTGACAATAGAGGAACTTGTATCTCCCTTGAAAATATTATCTCAAGCAGTTGTAAAATCAGATATTCCGCTAGAATTAAGAAACTTTCTGCTACCGGTTTTTAAAATTTTTGACTCTCAGAATGTTGACGTAACAGCTGATACCGTTATCAGTTCCTTATTATCAGTGACTTCAACCTATAGAATAGCTTGCTCATCTCACAAAAATCTTGTGCCAAAGCAATTGGGAATTGATGGACTGAGAAGTGGTGGAGATACTAATCAGACTCTTATTGAAGCGGAAAACGAACTTCTAGACCTTTATAAAATGCTTCAGAATCAATCAGGGGATCCATCTGCTGAATCTTCTGGAGAATGCCTGTTTCCTGAATCTGAGGAAGATTGCCCTACTTCCAAAGAGTTAATGGATACTTTACAGTGTCACTTTGATTTTTATAGCAGCAATGGTAATGTGGGATATCAACATCTTTCACAGGTAGGTGGGATCTGCATCCTCTGCAAAATTATGGCATCCATCCCACATCCTTGAATTTTCTATTTGATCAGATCTTTGAATTTCTTGTCATTTTTTTTCATGAATCTTCTGTACCAAGTGATGTGCTTTTAAATACTGATTTTGCTTATACTTTTTTGTCTTCAGAACAAGAATACAATTCTGTGGTCAATCGTGGCTTTTTTCTTGTGCTCTGCTAGAGAGAGCTGCTTTCACTTCGTTAATTATGGTGGCATGAAGCAGCTGGGATATGTTTTAACTCATCGAATTCAAAACTCTGTTAGTCTTACATTGTTGCTGCTTGGAGTTATTGAGCAGGCTACCATGCATTCTGTCGGCTGTGAAGCTTTCCTAGGATGGTGGCCTCGGGAAGATGAAAATATACCAGCTGGCACTAGTGATGGCTATAATCAATTGTTGAAGTTGTTACTGGATAATCAAAGGCATGATGTAGCCTCCCTTGCAACTTATATACTTCATCGCATCCGGTTTTATGAAGTTTCTTGTAGATATGAGGTACATTCTGTATTTTGTAACTGTGCATGTGACAACTTTGTTCTGGAAGACATATGTATACATGCTTGTGTTTGAATGAACTGACAGGCAGGCACAATTGGATAGATGGATGAGTTATGAGAACAACCTTTTCAGCCTATCATTGTGGATTGTGGCTATACATGACTGCTTTGAGTTAGTAGTAGTTTCAAATGTATGAAAAAATATGATTGTTGTACTTAGTGCTTTTGCACGCATGAGGGTTTAGAAGTCAAAATATTATCTGACTCTATAATATTATCTTTATTAATAAAGCAAAATCCCAAAATGGCAAAGTTCTCAAGTACAGATGGAGTGCTGGACTTAGCCAGCACATTTTCTTACTTGTGGGGCTGAAGAAATTTTGGTCATGGAAGTTTCATCTATCTGATTTGATGGTTTCGATTGGCTAATCAGCATCTATTTAATCACTTGCCTGCAGAGTGCAGCATTATCTGTACTTGGGGGTATATCTGCTGTTGGTCGGGTTACAAACTATACTTTGGACATGCTTGCGAGTGCTAAAGTGCAACTCAAGAAACTCTTGGTTAGTATTTCTCTAGTATATTGCATGTTCATTTCACTATATTAACACTCACAGTCACGCATATATATTACGTTTATAGTCAAACTTGTTTTATTTCTAGAACTAGCATATAAAAGATACTTCTTCCCAAGTAACATTTGTCAACTAACTTTGCTGCAGAATTTGATGAAGCTGAGTGGTCCAATTGAGGATCCTTCTCTAATGGCTGCAGCGAGCAGATCTCTTATCCATGGTGATACTGGGTTATTGCCATATAAAGCAACCAGTAACTTGATTAATCTGTCCAGTTGTGGCTTTTTAAATTGCAACATTGACCCACATTTACTTTCGCTCTTGAAGGTATGCTGCCTTCCCATAATTTAGTTGCATTTTGCTTATCATTCTCTCTATTAATGTCCCCCTATTACTTTTCTTTTTCTTTTGCTCCAAATAAAGAAAAGTTTGATTGCCTTGATACGTATTGTTGACTTGATAATTTTGTTACTTGTTATTTGTATTTTCTTAGGCTACTCAAAACTTTCCTTTTGTCGGACACTTGTAGACTTTTGAGTTATTTTCTTTAGTTTGTCTCATGGCTCTGTTTAGAATTTCTCATCCCTTTGTACTTGATCTTTCTTCCATCGATAGTTTTCTCCTCATTTCTCTAGGAATTGCTTAGGGTTTTATAATATGGTAAGAAAAATATTCATAATTACCAAAACCATGATAGCTAATGCTCTTTAGAAGATGATGTTGGTCCTATCAATTTACAGCTTCTAAGTATTCTGAAGTGCCAAAAGGAGCTTTTAATTCAGATAGCCGTGGGGCATATTGGGATTGATTTGGGCCCAAAAATCTTGATCCTCTTTCAATTTGTGAAGTCTTACTTGTTAAACTAGAACCCAAAGTTTCATTGTGATGTACTCTTTTGAGTGTCCTTTTCAATTATTATGATGAAAAACAATTTATATTCATAAGGTCACAGTGCATGTATCACTCCTATTTGTTCATTGGGATCCTCAATCCCCTGGATTTTCCTGCCATGCGGCTTTAAGAAAGCCTTGATGTCAGATTCCATTTCACTTTCTTCCTGAATAAACTAATACTTGATTCCCTGGGAGATGAGAACCTCTATCTCATAAGCTTGATATTGTATTTCTTTCTATTTCTTCTGTACAAAGAAATGTCTCATTACTTTGAGCAGGTGACAATTCCATTTTCATGAGTTGCTTTCCCTTTTGCATGCAGCTACATGAGATATTCATGAATCTTATAGCCATGAACAGATGAACTTTTTTACTCGAACACATTACTATATTTTGTATTTCTGTGCTGCAAGATTAATTTATTTGTTCTTAAACAGGAGAGAGGTTTCCTTCCTTTGTCAGCTGCACTGTTATCATCTTCTGTCTTACGGTCTGAAACAGGGGATGCAATGGACTTGTTTGTGGACGTTGTATCACATGTTGAAGAAATAATTATTTCTCTCCTATTTTGTCAATCAGGTTTTACTATGCTGCCTTTACACCAAATAAAGTTGTAATATAGTGTAATTTATGTTGCCTACTTCTACTTTCAGGATTAGATTTCCTTCTACGGGACCAAGAAGTCTCCTTAACTGTCATCCATGCTTTGCGTGGTATTCACAATGTCCAAAATGGAGACTTGCTTTCACTTCGCTATGCATCTGTCTTGTTGTCCAAAGGGTTCTTTGTTCGCCCCAGGGACGTTGGCATGATTGTTGAGCTACACATGAGGGCAGTAAGTTCTTTTTGGTCTCTTTACATCGTGCTTTCTGTCATTTCAGATATTAGTCTACCCTATATGAATTGGTTAAAGTGCTTTCAGTTTTGGTTGTTTTCTAATTACCTCTGAATTATTTGTTGTTTATTTGCTTGTTAAACTAATTGCATTTTCTGTTTAACATTTACAGGTAATTGCTGTAGATAGGTTATGTAAGCTGACTCCAAATACTGAAGAATTCTTATGGGTGCTGTGGGATCTTTGTCGCCTTTCCAGGTAGAGTATGCTTGTGGGTTCTCTAAAGGTGAGCAAGTTTTATATTTTTAACTGGCTTAAGGATTTGAGGTGGTCTATTCCAGGTCAGAGTGTGGACGCCAGGCTCTCTTGGTTTTGGTGAATTTTCCAGAGGTAGCAAATTTATGCTCTTCAGCTGCATCTTATGAGTATTCTAGTAATACATCTAGTATTGCCATTTCTTCCGTATGGTCCTTGGAATAATATTTATGACCTTTATCTATACTATTATGTCATAGCCCATATGGTTTCTCTTAGATGCTTTCGTTACTGAAATCATCATATTGATTGTATTTATTGTTAAGGTGATAAAGTGTTATCTGATGAGGGCATATGTCTCCTCTTAAATCATATCCAGAGTATGGCACTTTTTTAATGGTTTTTCTTGCTTTTGTTACTAAAAATAATGATTTTTTTTTATATTATTATGAAGGGGATTAGGAATTATCTGATGAGTGCATATATATATATAAATATATAAGTTTTGATGTTTCTTCATCATATCCGGGGGTGTGGCTCTTTTTCATCCCCACTTAATGAGGATCCTTCCTTTTGCGCTGCAGGCTTTCAAAGTCCTGATTACTGCTTTACATTCCGGAAGGGAACTTGATCCTGTTTCACCAAATACAGGTAAGTCATTTATTTGAGTGATGGGGTCTTACTTGTTTCTATCTACTTATAAGTGGCAATTCTTAACTTACAGGAGTGTCACCATTGAATCTCGCGATATTTCACTCAACGGCTGAGATTTTGGAAGTAGTTGTCACTGATTCTACTGCAACTTCTTTGACATCTTGGATAGACCATGCAAAGGAACTGCATGCTGCATTGCACTCATCCTCCACAGGTTCCAACAAGAAAGATTCTCCTGCACGGTTATTGGAATGGATAGATGCTGGTGTAGTTTATCATAAAAAAGGGGCAATTGGACTCCTACGATATGCTGCTGTTTTGGCTTCTGGAGGAGATGTTCATGTGGCTTCAGATAGTGTCTTAGCATCTGACATGATGGATGTTGATAATGTAGTTGGAGATTCTTCCACTACTTCCGATGGCAACATTGTTGATACTCTTATAGGAAAACGTATTACAGAGAAGGATTTTCCTGGTGTCATTCTGCGAGATTCCTCCATTGCCCAGCTCACTACAGCATTTCGAATTTTGGCATTTATTTCAGAGAATTCGGTGGGAAACTCTTTTTAGTTTCGTTGCAGGCACTTTGTAGTAACAGACTTGCGCTAACCAATTTCTCTATGCATGTAAAAGGTTGCTGCTGCTGCTCTCTACGATGAAGGTGCTGTGATGGTTATCCATGCTGTTATGATTAATTGTAAACTCATGCTTGAGAGGTCATCTAATATATATGGTAAGTTTTCCTTCTCGTGTTGACAATATGCTTGAGAACGCCGACAACATTCCTATAATTCTACCAAGGAGATATTTTCTTATAGAACTTGGCATAATTTTAGTCGTCTGTTGAGTGATTTCTTCTTGTTCTGTTGATTCTGCATTAAAAAACTGTTCCCTCAAAGTTTTCATTGATCATTAACATATTTTATATTCTTAATATATATATTATCATAATCCTTTTAATATGTATTTATGCTGGCCATTTAGTTATCAGCTTTAATGTTGAATCCTAGGCTATTGCTCCATAGCTATGTCGTCTTGGGTAGATTTCATTCTTACTCTCTCCTTTTGTAACATATCATTAACTTCTGAAAAGTGCAGTTTCCTTTCCTATTAGGCATGGATTGAATTTACTTGTTGTTTTTGGGAATGTCAAATGCACATGCTAAACACTGTTACAATTCTATTTGTCCTTTCTTTGTCCCTACTGATAAACTATGGCTGAAGTTACAGAAGGTGTATTCTTAAATGGCATTTTGTTCACTTCATAGTGAAGAAATCATTTATAGAATAAAGTGTTCAACATTGAGACGTTGGCTTAGGCACAATCAGCAGGAAGCTCTGGCACAGAACATTGGCTGTCTCTCTTCATTTTACTCCTTAACCTTGTCTAGAGAATTTTTTATGCTTTTTGAGTGCATATGACTTATGAAGCTAATACATGGCTTGCTGTCTTGAGCAGATTACCTTGTTGATGAGGGTGGGGAGGGCAATTCAACTTCTGATTTACTTCTAGAACGTAATCGTGAGAAGAGTATGTTTGATCTGCTTATTCCTTCATTGGTCCTGCTGATCAACCTGTTGCAGAAGTTACAGGTTTGTGGTGTCATTCCTGTATGCTCCTTATTTCACACTAGTTTCTCAGTGCAAATCGCAGATTTTGATTTCATGTCAATATATGTTTGCCGTAGAATCACTGAGCTTACATTGCCCATAAACATAATTTAAGAAGTCAGTGAATTTTACTTACCCTTGTTATTTCCAATAAACTTGTCCCAATGATCATTTTCAAATGCCAAAGATTGTTTGGATTGCTTCCAGGACTGCTGTTGTTTTGTTTTATCTCATCTTATTTGAGAATGTAACATTAGTATGCACTGTCAAAAATATGATTGATTCAGAGAATAATTTGTGATTGCAAACTGTCGTGGACTATTGAGTAAGAAAATATAAATATGAAAGCAATGCACACCTCCATCCCCTTTAATCTGATAAAGCCCATCCACTATCCAGCCCTAGCTGTGACTCTTATTCGAGTAAATGCTTATTTTCAACTTCAATGATGTTGGACATGTGCCATCATTCTTATTGAGTTTCCAGACTAAATGGTTTGCCAGGATTAAAAAATTTATATAAAACCTGTGAAGGAAGTGCGGAGTACTCTTGCAGCTCAGTGATAGGAAATGCAAAGTCCTCTTGCAGCTCCCACCAGGCCATTGCTTTCTGTTTTTTGACGATGGTGAATGGATCAAACTTGAATCAATGCATGATTTTTTCTTAGCATGGTTTTTTCTTGCTAAATTCAGGAAGCGAAGGAGCAACACAGGAACACCAAACTAATGAATGTGCTCTTACAGTTGCACCGAGAAGTGAGGTAACACAATTATTATCTGTTTTTATTTTTTATATTTTTATAAAGATATATGTGCTCCAATAGTTGATACAGGTTTTATTTGTAGCCCCAAGTTAGCTGCCTGTGGAGCAGAGATATCCAATTCTTGTCCGGATCTTGTGCTTGGTTTTGGTGCAGTTTGCCATCTTATAGCATCAGCACTAGCTTGTTGGCCAGTTTATGGTTGGACTCCTGGCCTTTTCCATTTTGTCCTTGACAGTCTTCATGCAACTTCATTATTGGCATTGGGTCCGAAGGAAACCTGCAGCTTGCTATGTCTGCTAGTATGTGAATCTTACAATTTCATAGATCTTACTAAAGCATTTTGGAAAAATATTGAATTTTGTAATCCATAGTATATCAGATGATAGAAATGTGAGTTCGACTAATTCTGCCAATTTTGTGCCTTTCAAGAATGATTTGTTACCAGATGAAAGTAATTGGCTATGGAAGAATGGAATGCCCATGCTGAGCCCTCTAAGAGCAATGGCTGTTGGTACATTACTAGGTCCACCAAAAGAGAAACAAGTCAATTGGTATCTTAGGCCTGGGAACCCTCAGAAGCTAATAGCTCAATTGTCTCCCCAACTTTTGAAACTGGGTGATATTATACTGCATTGTGCTGTTAGTGTAAGTGTCTCTGTTTAATATTTTGGTCAAGTTAAAAGAATGGCTATAACTTTTCCTGTGGTGCGTAATTCCCCAAGTTCACCCAATTTCTTCTTCTGCTGCATGAATTTAGGTTTGCTTTATTTGTTCTATCTCTTTATCTGATGGCAGTTCTGTAACATGTCAGATGTCAGTTATCGTACAAGAAGTCCTGCGTGTCTTCATTATTCGGATTGCATGTCTAAATATTGATTATGCTTCACAATTGGTGAAACCAATAGTATCATGGATCTCTCATCGCCTCTTAGAGCCATCAGTGTTATCTGATGTGGAAGCTTACAAGGTTATCAGTAAGAATGGCTTTAACGTTGACCCATATTGGTTCCCTGCACCTAATTTGTTCTCTATTGCTTAAAATGTTTTTGTTCACTCTTTTGTAATGTAGGTTCACCGGTTACTTAAATTTCTTGCTATCTTATTAGAGCATCCAAATGCTAAGGTACTTTTTATGTTCCAAATTAACTCGTTGCTTAAGTGAAATGAGAGTTTGTCTAATTCTAGTTATTCCATCACAGCCACTATTGTTGAAAGAAGGTGGATTTCAGATGCTAACAAAAGTGCTTGAGAGGTGCATTGGAGATGCCAATTTTGATGCAAAGCAGTTCTCTGGGAGCATAAATATAGCAAAATATGAATTTTCGCTTCTTAGTTGGTCTATACCTGTTTTTCAGTCCGTAACATTGATTAGTGATGGGCGTACATCTCTTCAGCATCCTGGAGTGCATGAAAGGTTGGAAAATTCCATCCGGATTTGTATGACTCCTTCATCTCTAACACTTGGCTGGATACACATTCATATATGAAGATTTATTTTCTCTTGTTTCCAGGAACACTCCAAATAGTTTAACAGCTGAAGAATGTTCCACATTCTGGTCATATCTCTTGAGATTCTGCATGGTATGTTCCTTTTTGATGTCTTTATCTACGTATGAATTTATAATTATAATTACATGCCATTATCTGCATATCAATTTATAATAAATAACTTGTGCCTCTGTATAAAACACGATACAGCCTCCGACTGTTTATGAGCTGGTATTGCAATTTTTCTGTTTGGGTCAGTTTGTATTCTAAGCAATTAACTGTACTCCTTATGGCATGTACATTCAATTATATAAGCTCAATTAAATATATTATGGCGTCTGTTATGCTCTGGTAAGAATGGAGTTAGAATCACTACAGGATGGCAAAAGAGTTACATTTGATGCTTACACCAGTATTAGGCAAGAAAATTTTCTTATGGATATCTATTTACCTAGACCCGTTTCAGTAAAATGTAAAAATACTGGGGTAAAGCTTTGAGGAAACTGCTTTCAAATGTGTATGAGTCATTTTAAGCGGGTGAAAGAGATTGTGCAAACTAATAAAGTTAAAAAAAAAACTCCTGCTACTAAATTTAACTTCACCCTAAATAAAACTCTAAAATCTATGTAGGATTATGAACTTCTTTGTTATCTTCAAGCATGTCGACAAGTAAATGTTTAATATTATCTGTGTGTATGTGTTCATTATTAACATAGACATTTGCATGGACTTGAGACGGCGAAAGTAGACCGTCTTTGCTATATGCTTTCTTCTTAGTCCATCTTCTATTTTTGGTTCGAGGATTGTTTGATTTCTGTCAGAATGCCTAGAGACGATATGCCGTTTTCAACTCTGGAGCATAGAAATAGAAATAGAAATGGATTTGCATTTTTCCTCTGTTGATGTTTTTCTTCATGCATGGATTTCTTTTTTAGACCATCAATTAATTGACTTTAGTACTTTCTTTTACTTTTCCTTCATATTGTAGGTCTTGCCAATTGGAACAGAATTGCTTGCTTGTCTGTTGGCCTTCAAAGAGATGGCTTCCTCTACTGAAGGCCAAAATGCTTTACTTTCTATTGTAAAGAACATTAAGCCCTCTGCCATTCAGGATTCTGAGAATCATTTTAAACATGAAAGCAATATGAGCATAGTTTATGAATCTGAATGGAAGGAACATCCTCCATTATTGTGCTGCTGGACTACTTTATTAAAGTCGATTGATTCTAAGGATGTTCCTGCAGTACAAGTTGCTGCAGCAATTGATGCATTAGCCTCAGGTGCTTTAGGCTTTTGCATAGACGGGGAAAGGTAAGCAGATTGCTCTTTGTCCTTTTCTCTTGCTACTTAAATAGATATGTTTTAAGTCGATTTGAATTCCAGTTTATTATGCTTGATCATATTCTCAAAATCTAGCAAACTGGGTGATTACAAAGTAATAGGATGGTGTTTGTGAAAAGGTTATATGGTGTAATGACCCACATGTTGGAAAAATGAATGTTTGAATATATTGGTACAATGAACTTTTCTAGCAACCTGAGTTATCCATCTTGGTAAAGCGAGGGCGGATGCTTACTGGACCCCTCCCCGAAGGGCCCAAGGCATTAAAAATGGTATCAGAGCCATTGAAGGGTATCATCTGTCAGGCCGGTCCTGTATAGGAAGGAGTGGGACAAGGACATCGCTTCTCCAATGGGGGTGAATGTAATGTCACACATTGTCCGAAAATTATTGTTTGAGGAATTTCTATATGGGTACAATGAACTCTTGTAGCAACTAGAGCTAACCATTTTGATAAAGTGAGGAGCCGAGGATGATGCCAAGTAGTAGCTGGTGGAGTGAGATATGTCTCCATATTCTATTGGACTCTACCGCAGTGTGCCTGAGGCGTTGCACATATATCATGAAAGCTTTTATTTGAATGAAAAGCGTTGTCTTGAAAGTCGTGGAACACCTTATGTGCCCTAGCTATACTTTTACTTACCAGTAGCGGATAGTTTGTGAAATTTTAAATTATCTTGATTGTGGAAACTTTCAGGTGGCTATTTCTTTTAGTAACAAAAGGGTAAAATAGGCAAAAAATTTGCCAATTTTTTCTGCAAAGTTTATTTTCCGAACATATTTTAATTTTATGAGAGAGTTGAGATGCTTATGTAAAACTATTCCACATGTTTCCATTTAATCAGTGTGAACGAGGAAAAGATTGCTGCAATCAAATTCCTGTTTGGAGTGAGCGAAAATTCTTTGGAAGATTTTGTTGAAGAAAACCTGAAGCAAATTGAGGAGCTCACAGATTTGTTGGTAGCAGAGATGAGCAATAAAGCAGCATCTGAGAGACATCCTTCACCGCATCAGGTTTATATTATTGTTCGTCCTTCCACTTTTTTCCTATTGATGAGGAGTTCTTGTTTTGTTTTTAATTCTTTGTCTTGGGTGTTTAGATCAAGGAGACTGCAAACTTATTACTGCTTTTATTGCAAAATTCCTCTGGCATGGGAGAGGTAGATGCTGAAATTGCCAGTCGTCACACTTCATTACGCACTCCTCTAGTTTCTTCAAGGGTTCATAAATTTGCGGACAGAAGTATGGAGCTGATTGAAGATTACAGCTTGGATGAATTTGGAACAATATTCTCTTGGGAGTGTCCGGAGAATTTGCGTAACAGAATGACCGAGACAGGTCTTTCAAAAAGAAAGATCTCCTCTCTTGAGGGGCAAAATAGGCATGGAAGAGGGGAGAATTCAGTTGTGGAGGCTGCTTCACAAAGTACATACTCTAGGGGGATGGTACCTGTCACTACCCCACCTGGTCCTACACGTCGTGATACCTTCAGACAGCGTAAGCCAAACACTAGCAGGCCTCCTTCTATGCATGTGGATGACTATGTTGCGAGAGAACGAAATGCTGATGGTACTAACAGTTCTAATGTAATTGCTGTCCCACGGATAGGATCTGCTAGCGGGAGACCACCATCAGTTCATGTGGATGTCTTCATGGCCAGGCAAAGGGAGCGCCACAATATTGCTGGGGTAGCAGTCAATGAAGCAGCAGCACTAACAAAATCGACAGCTCCAGATGACAACTTAGATGGGGACAAGTCCAGCAAACCTCGGCAGTTGAAACCTGATCTTGAAGATGATCTTCAGGGAATTGATATTGTTTTTGATGCTGAAGAATCTGAACCTGATGATAAATTGCCCTTTCCACAACCAGATGATAATCTACCACAATCTGTTGTTAATGAGCCACATTCTCCTCATTCGATAGTTGAGGAGACAGAGAGTGATGTAAACGAGAGCAGTCAGTTCTCACACTTGGCTACTCCCTTAGCATCAAACATGGATGAAAACACACCTAGTGAGTATTCATCAAGGATGTCTGGATCTCGTCCAGATATGCCTCTGACTCGAGAACCAAGTATTTCCTCAGATAAGAAATTCTCTGACCAGCCAGATGTCTCGAAGAGTTTACCAATCAGAACTCCTAATGCAACTGATTCCCATGCAGTAGCAAGTACTTCAGGAGTTGCTTATATGAATATTCCCGCGTCTGCTGTACGATTTCCTGTTGATTCCAGGATGCAACCTAACTTGTATTCCAAAACAACTCTGCAACAAACTGGACCTATTCCTCTAACCACTGGGTTGCAAGGTTTCTATGACCAGAAGTTCCCTACAAATCAGCCTCCACTTCCTCTGATGCCACCTCCATCAACATTCTCGTCTGTGCTGTCTCAAAATATGCTTCATGGTGCAAGTCAGTCTTCATCATTTGCCAAGCCTGCATCAGATGTTCAGACTCAGCTTCCTCCAGGGTTCCATGTACGCAAAGATCTACTCGCTGGTTAAGATGGTTTCTGCCTTAGTCTTCCTTGAATGTACTTTCTCACTCTCCCCCTGTTTTGCAGGTTCAGTCTGAATATGCGTCAGTGGCTGGAAACTCCACGTCATTGGCCACCTCCGCCACATTGCCAAATCCAAAATTTGGAAGGACATCTCTCTCCTCCCCAATGGGACCTACAAGACCCCCTCCACCGCTTCCTCCTACACCACCTCCTTATTCTGGAAATCCTTCACTGACAAATTCCACTTCTCAATCACCACAATATTTCCAAACTGTTGGTAACTCTGACCTGCAGCAAAATTCTGGTGTGCCCTTGATTAACCTTCCAGCATCACACTCAATGCTAACTTCTTATCCTCCACCTTCACTGCAACCATTACTTTTCAGGCCTGGTTCCATGCATGTGAATCTTTATGGAAATAGTTTAGTTCCACATCATGGAGACAGCTTGCCTAATGCCTCACAAAATCTTCCTATGTCTATGCCTTCAGTTCAACCCATACCTGCACAGTTGCAGCCGTTACAGCCGCCACAAATACCTCGTCCTCTACCTCAGCATCTTAGACCATCTGTTGCATCTTCCCCACAATCAGAACAGGGGGTATCATTGATGCATGGTTCCTTACAAATTCCTGCCCACCCATCCCAGGTGTTGCAGCAGTCCCAACTATCCCCTGGTCATGTGTATTATCATGCGCAACAACAAGAGACTACATCTCAGTCGCAGCAGCAGCAACAGGCTGATCGCTCACAAAGAATTTTGCACCAGCCAGGAGAAACGTCCCAGCAACAAGATCCTGGGATGTCTCTCCAAGAGTATTTTAGATCCCCTGAAGCTATTCAGGTACTTCAAATGCCAGAAAAATATAATTGCACAATTTAGTTGATTTTAAAGTTATGAGTTTATAATTGACTTGACTTGATCTGCAGTCTCTTCTGAGTGACCGGGATAAACTTTGCCAGCTTCTGGAGCAGCATCCAAAGTTAATGCAGATGCTTCAGGTTCGGCGATATCTGCATTTTATCTTCCATGTGTGCTATAAACATTTGATATCTGAAACATTTCTTGCTTATTAAGTTGGTTCTTTGTCTTGATTCACTGTTGGTCATCACTCGTAAGCAATGTGCTTGGGATCATAAAATATATTTAGGGTCAGAAGGCTTTACTACACATTATTGTTGTTTATTTTGCACAAGGATATAAGTGCTTGTGTGGACATTGACATCTACTCAGAATCTTACTGCAATTCTTGGAGTCTATCATTTGTTGTACGGGGTAACAATGTCTAGAAAGTATGTTCTGGGTGGTGGTGCTTGAAATGAAAATTTGTGCACAGATATTTTGATGGGAAGAATGGCAATATATTTTGGAAGGCATTTCTACTGTAGAAGTCTTGCTAATGTAGTTTGTTGTGGGTGGTAGATACAACTAAGGATTAATCTATATTGTTTTGTTATACTTAATATGATATGATTGAATATATAAGTATTTAGATGTTATGATAGAAATTTTTGTGATTTTGGGAGAATGAGAATACAATTCCTGGACTGTTAAGAAACCAAAAAAAAAAAAAAATCTATTCTGAGATAGAATTGGATAGACTGACTCAAAAGATTGCCTTGCTATTTTCTTGTCACTGTTATTGATACTGATGTCTCAAAATGTGGCCTGCTAATCTATATAGTTAGTCAGATTGCTATCCTTAAATGATAATGTAGATTTTCAAGTATTTAGTTCCATGTTTGATAATTTATTTCATGGTTACCAGGAGCGACTGGGACAATTATAGCGTAGGCTGGCGCACGCGAGGTTGTATGCCGTAAATCCAGTGCTGTCGAAGATGATTTCTTTATGTACATTGAGTTCACATTTTTGATTCATGTGTTGATGTAGTACCATATTTGATGATGCTAGGAAATATGGATGACTGGGGAAATGTTATTTCCTGAGGCAATTGTTATGAGGCAAATATATCCTGCTCTTTTCTAATCACTCAACTTGTTTTTGTATAGGTCTGTTTTTTCCTCAAAATGCATATACTTTTTTTATATTTAAAAAAATAAAATAAAATGAAGCCTGCCTCCTTCCAAAATTCACATATAAAAAAATATTTGGTTGATTTGTAGGTTATCATTGCATTTGGATAGTTTAACAAATTGTTATTTTTTTTAGATTTTTGTGTTTTGAGTTGAGAGAAACTTCATGTTTTTATACATATATGATAAAGTAATTATAAGTTCATCCATTATCCCTTAGATATAATATAATAATTAAATTAATCAAAATTAAATTATGTTATTATTTGACGAGGATAAGTTTTACAAAGGGAGTTTCTGTTTGCACCCCGATATTTACTCTTTGCACCACAGTTTCTCCATGCACCACTTTTTTTACTCTTTGCACCTTTAAAATTGATTATAATACCCTTTCATATTAAATATGTTGTTTACTTAAAAAAAATCGCGTTTCGTTCGAAGTCGTGTGTTCGAACATTATGAATATGTTCGAAGTCTTCTGTTTGAACATAATGGATTTATTCGAAGTCTTGTGTTTGAACGTTACTTAAAAAAATTCATGCGAGTCCGTTCGAAAATTAATTTTCGAACACACCATGTTTGTTCGAAAATCAATTTTTGAACAAATATGGTGTGTTCGGAAATTCATTTTTGAACGAGACTTATTTTAAAAATTATGTATGTTCGAAAATGATATTTCGAACAAACATGATGAGTTCGAAACTTCATTTTCAAACCATACTTAATTTTTTCTTTTTGAATAAAGGGCATTTAAGTAACTTCAAAATTATTTTATTTTTATCCTTTTATTTTAGTGGTGCAAAGAGTAAATATAGGGTGCAAACAGAAACTCCCTTCTACAAATTTAAATGATTTTTTTTTACGATCAAATGATAATTTTCTGTTTGATCAAGGGTATTTTGGACTATTTGTTAGGTCGATCAAGTTAAAAAAAATACCTTTCAATCTTTGCATCTCTCTGCATGTCAAGTGGTAAACACTAGGTAATCTCCTTATTCTCTATCGCTTACTCTCTCACAACTATAGACAGTCTAATACACATTGGTTGCAGATATTGTACATATGTAATCTACTTTTTTTTTTTTTTTTTATTGTATGATTTTCATTCCAACAAAAAGTAAATATTTGGAGTTATTGTAGACAGAATTTCCACGATCCAAGAAGCCCATGATCCAAGATAGCCCTCCCTAAGTAACCATTTATGGTTTGAACAATATTTTACCAATTAATTACTTAATTCGATACATTTATCAATGCGATATGTATGATTATGATGATATCTCAATTTCTTGCATGTCTCCTCACCCCTCCCGACCTTTTAAAATTTTGACCATCACAGAAAAAGTCCTATGCACTCCCATTATATTATGATAATATTTAGCATAGTACTTCCTCTCTCGAAAAGATAAAAAGAAAAAAGAAAAAAAAAGCACAGTACTTGGCTTTACAGAGTACGCCCCAAAAGAAATACCAACATTAATTTTACAAAAAAAAAAACTATTTTTCTTTTTAGTTTTAATCTGGTACGTCCTTATATAGTGTTTGGCAATAGAGAAATTCTATGACGCGTGAGTATGTAGTGTACCATGTGCCACAGTAGACTTAATATGACACTTTCATGTATCACAATAAATCTATTATGACACATGATACACTACATGTGATGTGTCATAGAATTTTCTTATGACACATGATACACTACATGTGATGTGTCATAGAATTTTCTTTTGGCAGTGAATTCATGATATATTCACAACTTATCAACTCACACACACACTTATCCGAATAATAACAAATTGTGATTTTTGCTAGTCCATTTGTAAAAAGTGTTTTTTTTGGGATTGGTTTAGTTTATCCATTGCTTTATATGCAACAAGTTATTAGTTGACACATTAATGAATTTGAGGTTTCAAATATTCAATCTTTTTTAAATTCAGGTATAAGTGATTAATTACTGTGCTTATAATTAATTAGTCAGGGTCGATAAGTGAGTGAAGCTCCAGTTTCAAAATATTAATAAGAATAGTAACGAAATTCCACCATGCATGTTCACCTCCCCTACTCCCAAGTCTCGGCACTCATGCATGCATGGTAATTAACATTAACACACACACACACACACATATATTGCTTCTCCCTTTGGAGGAAACAACGTAAATATGATGATGATTATAAGAACATTGTAATCCTCCATTAATTAATTAATCTTATTATTTAAAGTTTAAACCCAATTAATTAATTAAGGTGTCTGTCCTAGCAAGCAAGCTCATCGTCCCTCTCGAGGCCTTTGCCCCCACCTCACTCCCATCCGGGCCAATCAAGCAAGGCCACGTGTCGCCAACACCGACACCAAACATTAGCCCCCGGGGCAGTTGTAGTCACCTCTATCGTCGTCCTTCACGGCCCCGAAACCCACCCACACGTGCATCCATTATTCTCTTCCTCAAATTAACCAATTAGTTAGTTAAACTTCTCTCTCTCTCTCTCTCTCTCTCTCTCTCTCTCTCTCCTAGTTAATTAACTGAGGATCAGATCGGAGCTTGTATATAGTATATACATGCATATATGTTTAAGGTTTGAATATTAATTCCCATGAATATATCTTTATGTTGTGATGGAAAGGGGAGGATGGAAGCAGCAGCCTAATATCGAGTTAGCAGTAGCAGCAGCACCAGCATGCCCACGCTGCGGCTCTTCCAACACCAAGTTCTGTTATTACAACAACTACAGCTTAACCCAACCTCGCTATTTTTGCAAAGCTTGCAGAAGGTATTGGACTAAAGGGGGATCTCTCCGAAACGTCCCCGTAGGCGGCGGCTGCCGCAAGACCAGGAGACCCAAATCCACACGCGCCACCGCCGCTCCCCCAAACTCAAACAACCCTTTCCAACAAACCTGCACCACTTCCATTTCCCTGCAACCTTCAACCACTATCGATCTCGCCGCAGTCTACGCAAATTTCCTCAACCAGCCACCACCGCCGCGCGATATTCAGAATCAGACTACGCTATCTGAACTTCCCGGCGCTGGGATCGGCGAGTTGTCGAGCTTTCAGAGTTTGAGTGCGCAGGAAAATGGGTTTTTTGAATGCGGATCGTTTACTGCGCAGCTATTAGGGCATGGAGGTGGGAATAGTTTTGCAGGTATGAATGAAATTATCGACGGCGATGTATTGCCGCCGTTGCCGGGGCAGGCGATGTGGCCGAGTTCGGATATGATATTGCAAAACCAGATGGAGATGTTGCCGATGCCACCTTCGGCTTCGGAAGTTGAACCATTAATTAATAGTAATACTCAACAGAATTCGGAACTACTGTTCAATGCGATCGAACATCACAACCCCTTTACTGGGTTTAATCTCGAAGCTTTTTTCGGGTGATCTTAATTCATTGTTATATATACATTTTATATACATCTTATATATATTTTGTATAGGCCAAATTTAATGTGATAATATATGTACACACACACTAAATTGTGTTCATGTTTAATTTTGAATGAGAATTGTGCAATATATACAATAAAATTAGATTAAGTCATGTGTTATCGGAGCCTGGTTAATTATTAGATAATTTTCATGCTATATATATATATATATATATATATATATATATATATATCATCCCTGCCAATTTCAATGGGCATTGGTTTTCATGTTTCGACTTTTCTGTTGCTTTTTTTTTTGTTTTACTATTAAATTTTTATTTTAATAGTATTTATTTTCAAACAAAATTAATTATAACATAAATAACAATAATCATAATTTATCCACAAAATAAAAAATGAATTATAATAATTATGAAATAATCAACTATAATAATGAATTCTTAATTAAAAAGTAAGTATTAAAAATATTTATAAACTATAATTGGGCGGGTTGAACCCTAATACACAAATATAAAATTTTAAACTAAAGCTCAATATTAAAATTGAAGAAAACAATACAATATAATTAAAACTCGTAATTTGAATATACATAAAAAAACTCATAATCTGAAAGTGTAATGCAGAGTGAAATAAAATGAATAACGGGAAATCTCAAACCATGCTCTGATTTCGTAATGAGATCCTCTATTGCACATTTTGTGTTGCATTATTTATTGCCCACTATTTTTTTTTAGTTTTTCTTCATTTTTTTTTCAAATGCATTTACTTGTGCTTTAGTTTAATTTTACACTTGTTATTTAGAGTTCATTCTACCCAATATATTGAGTTGTATTATAGTTTTTTAGTATTTAATTTTTAGTTTTAGTTATTAGTTGAATATTTGAAAATTTAAATACTAAAAAATTATAATATTAAACTTTAATTGGTTAACATGAACCATAAAAAAATGTAGAATTAAATTAAAACACAAAAAATTAAAATTGAAAAAAAATGAACAAAAACTAAAAAAATCGAATGTGTCATACAAAATACAACACAAAAAATGCAATAGATGATTCAGGTGACCATTTTCTTCTGACAATGCAAACTGCGATATATATTTCCCTAATTTTAATTTATATGCCAAGGTGGTTAATGGATAAATATGGATTCTCTTTTCATTGAATATATGTAGCGGGTGCCGGTAAACTGATTAATTGATCGACTGAATTAACCATGTATATATATAAAAAAAAAGATAAAAAAAATGAATGATTGTGATGGAGAATCCAATTAAGGATCTCGATATATCGTCAGAGCATGTGTAACTCAGGAAGTCCCTATGTGTAATACACACCCGCCAACATCTAGTGTTCATAAGTAAATCACGGGAAATTCTATGCTACCCCCGGACATTATCTGAAGTGCCATAATAGATGTTGTGTAGTGTTACAATAGGTATATTGTGACACTTGAAAGTGTCACAATAGACCTATTGCGACACTTAAGATGATGCCCTAGGAGTAGCATAGAATTAGCCGAAAATCACACACACATATATATACATCAATTCTCCCATACACTGGGCACAATATTAAATGGTTAATTTGTTGATCAGGTGAACATCACAAAAAAATGATGATATCTGTAATACTTTTTAATGATACATTTGATACTTTTTGAATTTTGAATGATACTTTTTAAAAATACATGTGATACTTTTGGACTTTTGAGTGATATTTTTTAATATTGCGATTGATTTTGATTTTAATATTTTTCTGGGAGAGTAAAGTATTTACTGTCTGATGACGTGTAAGATGCACATAAGACCACTCTCTCTCTCTCTCTCTCTCTCTCTCGATATATATATATATATAGGAGTGTGGAGTGTGGTTATATAAAAACAACCCCTTGTGTGAGAAATGAGAACACTTCTCACACCACACATCCATCAAAAATCAAAGGTCCAGATTTGATGAAAAAAGCGGTGGCAATTCTGTAATATCTGAAACGTTTTTCGTGCGGGGGTATTAACGTAATATGCTAATTCTTATAAAAATCGCGGAAGATTCGATAACAGATCGTTATGCTAACGAAGTATTATCATCATGCTAACGAAGCATTATATGTATGCTAATTAAAGTTTTCAAATATTGTTAGCGAAAAAAAATTCTAAAAATTAATTATAAACCTAATTTGATTTAATAAATTCTAATTAAATGGAAAAAATCATAATTGGATGAAATAAACCTAATTAGATGAAATAAACATTGATTGGATGTGGTAAACCCTAAATGAGTTGGAACAAATCATAATAATAATATATTTGTACTACGTTAGCATTATGGTTTTGCTTCGTCAGCATTGCGAATACACTATGTTAGCATATGACAATACTTTGTCAACATATGTTATAAACCATAATTGGATGGGATAAACCATAATAATCAATTAAGAACTATTAACAAAAAATTAAATTTTTAAAAAATAATGATAATTAGATGGAATAAACCATAATCGAGATTAAATAAACCATAATTGAGATTTAATAAACCCTAATAAATTTATACTACGCTAGCATTATGATAATTCTTTGTTAGCACATCGAATACATTATGTTAGCATATGACAAATGCTTCGTTAGCATACGTTATCATATGTTATCATAATGCTGACGAAGAATTATTATATGCTAACGATAGCATTTACAACCTGGGCACGCGTAAAAAATTTTCTTTTTTATTTTTTCGTTCATATTTTTTTCATCTAAACATAGCCTTTCGACATCTTAAATGAAAGAGCATGAAGAGAGCTTTAATTTGATATATTTTTTGTGTGCATTGAATTAAAAACGAGCAAGTTATGGTCGGTTAAAGTTTTTAGGATTTTTTTAATTGCGCTGACATCATCATTTTTAATGGGTTTGAACGAAAATAACCCTTCTTCCTTTATTTTTTGCCCTATTATTTACGAAATTACCACCTTAAATCTCAACCATTGGATCATTAAATTGGATGGTGTAAGATGGGTTCTCATTTCTCACACCAACAAAGTGTTCTCATATAATCCATATCCTATATATATATATATATATATATATATATATATATATATATATATGATCCATACCCCATGTGAGAACCGAGAACCAATCTCAACCATAGATCTCGCCTATTTGGATGGCCAAGATCTGTTCAAAAATTAAAAAAACGCGGTGGCATAATTGTAATAACTCCGAACTTCACTGCCCCTGAAACTCGGCGAGGGTAAAATCGGAAATTTCAATGTATATGTGATTCACGCGTATATTTTTCAATTTAGGGTTTTAGCATTGTCATTTCCTATTTTAGCACTGTCATGACTTATTTTAGCACTGTCATGACTTATTTTAGCACTAACATGACCCTTGTTTAGCATGACAAGAAACTCTCAAACCAGCGTTCTTTTTGCGAAGAACAAGTTCAGATCCCACAATCTAAATCAAAATTATACACCTAATCGAAAAAATAGTTTCGTTTTCTTACCCAAATAGACTTGTTTACCGCAATCGTTGCAAGAAAACGCCAAGATTCAGTGAAGGACCACAGATACACAAATTTAATTTTGCACTAAATGAATACACCGATGCGATGCATAAGCAGAGCTCATCTACATATTTAATTAAAAATAGAAGCAGTTAGGTGAGTTGTTTGTTTTTATTAGTTTCCATCTCTCTTTTTAAATGATGTGTAGTTCAAACGTGAATGTAGAATTGCTATTTTGAACTTTCTTAAGATCTTCATTTGCTCCAACCTTCTTGCATAACATCTTTATGATTTTCAATTAGCTTGCAATATTCCAATTGTATGCATTTTTTTCTCTCATTTGTTTTCAATATTAATGCATTTCTGTGTTTATAATTTTATATATGTATTGTGTATCTACATGCACATATATGTTAATGCAAATATGAATGCATGCATATGCTATTTAAATGAAATAAAAAAAAAACAATGAAATGCACTTATACAAAAATATGCATATATACACACACACATATAGCAGACTAAGATGCAAAATTTTAATATTTATATATATATACATTCAATATTTTATAGCTTATATATAGACAAAGTATATACATTAACCGTAGACAATGTATAAACTAAGTGCTAAAATAGTTCACACTAGTGCTAAAATAGATCACAGTAGTGCTAAAGTACATGTTAACAAAATGCTTTTTATAATACTCATTTGTTATTGCAAATGCTGCATTCATCATGCAAAATAATTCACGAATTTAATTATTATCTCACTCTCTCTCTAGCTTCTTGCATAACATCTTTATGATTTTCAATTAGCTTGCAATATTCCAATTGCATGCATTGTTTTCTCTCCTTTGTTTTCAATATTAATGCATTTCTGTGTTTATAATTTTCTATATGTATTGTGTATCTACATGCACATATATGTTAATGCAAATATGAATGCATGCATAAGTTATTTAAATGAAATAAAAAAAACAATGAAATGCACTTATACATAAATATGCATACACACACACATATATAGCAGACTAAGATGCAAAATTTTAATATTTATATATATATATATATATATATATACATTCAATATTTTATAGCTTATATATAGACAAAGTATATACATTAACCGTAGACAATGTATAACCTAAGTGCTAAAATAGTTCACAGTAGTGCTAAAATAGATTACAACAATGCTAAAATAGATCACAGTAGTGCTAAAGTACATGGCAGTGCTAAAACAGTTCACAGTAGTGCTAAAATAGGTTACAATAGTGCTAAAATAGATCACAGTAGTGCTAAAGTACATGTTAACAAAATGTTTTTTATAATACTCATTTGTTATTGCAAATGCTACATTCATCATGCAAAATAATTCACGAATTTAATTATTATCTCACTCTCTCTCTAGCTTCTTGCATAACATCTTTATGATTTTCAATTAGCCTGCAATATTCCAATTGTATGCATTATTTTCTCTCCTTTGTTTTCAATATTAATGCATTTCTGTGTTTATAATTTTCTATATGTATTGTGTATCTACATGCACATATATGTTAATGCAAATATGAATGCATGCATATGCTATTTAAATGAAATAAAAAAAAACAATGAAATGCACTTATACATAAATATGCATATATAGCAGACTAAGATGCAAAATTTTAATATTTATATATATATATATACATTCAATATTTTATAGCTTATATATATAGACAAAGTATATACATTAACCATAGACAATGTATAAACTAAGTGCTAAAATAATTCATAGTAGTGCTAAAATAGATTACAACAATGCTAAAATAGATCACAGTAGTGCTAAAGTACATGACAGTGCTAAAACAGTTCACAATAGTGCTAAAATAGGTTACAACAGTGCTAAAATAGATCACAGTAGTGCTAAAGTACATGTTAGCAAAATGTTTTTTTATAATACTCATTTGTTATTGCAAATGTTGCATTCATCATGCAAAATAATTCACGAATTTAATTATTATCTCCCTCTCTCTCTAGCTTCTTGCATAACATCTTTATGATTTTCAATTAGCTTGCAATATTCCAATTGTATGCATTGTTTTCTCTACTTTGTTTTCAATATTAATGCATTTCTGTGTTTATAATTTTCTATATGTATTGTGTATCTATATGCACATATATGTTAATGCAAATATAAATGCATGCATAAGCTATTTAAATGAAATAAGAAAAAAACAATGAAATGCACTTATACATAAATATGCATATATACACACACATATATAGCAGACTAAGATGCAAAATTTTAATATATATATATATATATACATTCAATATTTTATAGCTTATATATATAGACAAAGTATATATATTAATCGTAGACAATGTATAACCTAAGTGCTAAAATAGTTCACAATAGTGCTAAAATAGATTACAACAATGCTAAAATAGATCACAGTAGTGCTAAAGTACATGGCAGTGCTAAAACAGTTCACAGTAGTGCTAAAATAGGTTACAACAGTGCTAAAATAGATCACAGTAGTGCTAAAGTACATGTTAACAAAATGTTTTTTATTATACTCATTTGTTATTGCAAATGCTGCATTCATCATGCAAAATAATTCACGAATTTAATTATTATCTCCCTCTCTCTATAGCTTTAATAGTCTCTTGACTTAATTAAATTAGCTCAATCATCAACTATCAAAGGATTTTCATTGAGTGGATTATAGTTAGATGACATCCAACTTAATTAATATGTTCCAAATTCTGTAGGTCATGTCGATTTCATTACTAAACTCGAATTTTCAATAGCTAAACAAAATAAAATATCAACAACAATCAATGAAAAGAAAATAAAAAGTAACAGTATTAAGAGTAATAAATTTGCAGTTTAAATTTATTTTCAAGGATTTGGATAGGAAAAATTAATTTTTTTATGGTTGCTATTTAATGCCATACACGAGAAAACGCAAGTGGAAAAATAAATGGAACTAATTTAAATATACACCATTTTTGCTCACTTTTATCGAATGTTCCTATCATTTTTCCTCTATTGTACAATGCTCTCGTCATCAATATATCAACTTCCTTCTTGTAGCCATGTCGAGATTCAGCTCTACCAACAACAGTCAAATCCTTAATCAATGCGTGCTCATTCTCTTGCACAATTTCCTCTTCAATTCATTTGATTTCTATTCAAGTCCAGCAGTGCTAAAACAGTTCATAGTAGTGCTAAACTAGGTTACAACAATGCTAAAATAGTTCACAATAGAGCTAAAATACTGATAGTGAAAAATTCAAAATAGTATCTTAAGTAGCTTCATCAACCTAAGTGCTAAAATAGTTCACAGTAGTGCTAAAATAGGTTACAACAGTGCTAAAATAGATCACAGTAGTGCTAAAGTACATGGCAGTGCTAAAACAGCTCATAGTAGTGCTAAACTATGTTACAATAGTGCTAAAATAGATCACAGTAGTGCTAAAGTACATGTTAACAAAATGTATTTTATAATACTCATTTGTTATTGCAAATGTTGCATTCATCATGCAAAATACTCCGTGCAAAACAGCTTTCTTTTGTAAAATATTAAAAGAAAAAAGTGCCTGTAGCATGACTAAATAGTAAAAAGTTCGTAAACGACAATCGCTTTTAATCAAAACGACATCTTCACCAATTCTGCAACATCTTTACGTGTATATGTAAAGCTTTTTTTAATTCTTCTGACGTTACATCCCAGCTTTATTTTCTTCTCACAAAAACAATTTAATTCCACTTACAGTTGAAAAAAAATACTTTAATATAAAATAAAACTGATCATCGTCTCAAATCATTGGGGAAGGAAAACATTACACGATCGATGCGTGTGTAATCAAGCAAAAACACAAATGATCGTGATCGAAATCGGCGATGTTTTGATGCGTATCGTATAACCTAATCAACGATAGCAAGCGCGGATTTCAGATTACATCAATCCGTAGCAGATCAAAAATGCCAAAATCAAAGTGATCAACAGCAGCAACGAAGCACACACACACACACACATATCATCATCAATCATCAAAAAAATATGAAACAAGTAGAGATTCACAAGCAACAAACTAAAGTGAAACAGACGAGAGAGAGAGAGAGAGAGAGAGAGAGAGAGAGAGAGAGAGAGAGAGAGAGAGAGATGTTGGTGATTGAAAACGAATTGCAGAACGAGAAGAGATTCATTCCAAATATAACATAATTCCTGAATTACTAAAATACCCTTGCTTCATTAAAAAGTCTAAAATATTACAATAATGCCACCGCTTTTTTTTTTAATTTTGGAACAGATCTTTGCCGTCCAAATCAGATCAATCTGTGGCTGAGATTGGTTCTCGGTTCTCACATGGGGGTGTGGTTCTCACATGATCCCACCTCTCTCTCTCTCTCTCTATATATATATATATATATATATATATATATATATAGGGAGTAGATAAAAAACACATCATTTTTTGGTGTAAGAACTGGGAACCCATCTTATACTGTCCACCTAGATGATCTAGTGGCTGAGATTAAATGCCAAAGTCAAGGCAAAAAAAGAGGAGGCGGGGGTATAATTATTCAATCCTCATAAAAAAGTTGATGTCATCATTTTTTTAAAAAAATCTTAAAAATTTTGAACAATCATAACTCACTCATTTCAAATCGGATTAACGCAAATAATATACCAAATTAAAGATCTTTTCATGCTCTTTAATTCAAGATTAGTCATGGATATGTTTGTTCACATAAATATAAACGAAAAATATAAAATATACATTTTTGCTCGTATCCAGCGCGAAAATGTTTTTGTTAGCTTTTAAATAATGGTTCGTTAGCATTATGATAAGTTGATAACGTATGCTAACGAAACATTTGTTATATGCTAACATATTACATTTATTGTGCTAATGAATGATTATAATAATGTTAACGTAGTACACTTACTTATATTATTATTACGATTTATTACATTTCAATTAGGACTTATAATTATTTTTTATGATTCAGTTTTTATGTTTTAGTTACTAATTGATTATTATATATTGTTTATTTCATCAAATTAATATATATTAATTAGGATTTTCTTCATTTATTTACGGTTTATATCTTTTGCTAATGATGAATTGTCATATGCTAACATAGTTTATTCGTAATGCTGATAAAACAATATCATTATGCTAATGTTGTATATTTATATTGATATTATGGTTTATTCCATCCAATTTGGGTTTATAATTAATTTTTAGAATTTAATTATATTTTTTAGATCATTGGAGTTTATTATATCTGAATTATGGTTTATTTCATCCCATTAGAATTTATAATTACTCTTTAGAATTTAATTTTTCGTTAACAATAGGAGAAAAACTTTCATTAGCATTACGATAATGCTTTGTTAGCATGACATTAATGCTTCATTAGCATTACGATACCGCTATTAACTAGCCAGCGCCTTTTTTATAAATATTACCGAATTGAATTACGTTAATACTCACGTTTAAAAGACTTATAAAATATTACAGAATTGCCACCATCCCTTTTAAACAAATCTAGGCCATATATCTTTATTTATTGATTATATAATGTGAGATGAGTTCCTAATTCTTACACTAAGATTAATTTACATTATAACCACTCCTATATATATATATATATATATTTGCAACTCAAGATGTACCACTATGTTTTATATGCGAAATTATTGCACACAAAATCTTGTAATCTTCAAGATCGTGTTCTTTAAAGATGCATGCATGAATTTAACATCTTCTAGAATAAAAGGTTACACGCGCGCGCACATATATATAGTATTAATTAATTAATTAATTAGTTATGCATGCACATTGGGGAAAGGGCCTCTTTTAGAAATCATATATAAACATAGGGCTGGTTTTCGGTGCATGAGGCCTACCGTGCGGCAGCCATCAGACAGCCGCGTGGCGCGTGAGACACACGCGTCTGTCAATTTTTTTTTCCTGGCGTTTTTAAATTTTTTTTTTCAATTTTTTTTATTTTTTTATTTTTCCTAACAAAATTTATATTTTAAAATAAAATTAGTGAACCCTAAAATTAAAACGAATTGATATAATTTGTTTGAAATAAATATAAATTTATACCCTAAAATGAAATTAATAAATCCTAAAAAAACACAAAATTAAACCCTAAAAAACCCCCCAAAAAAACCCTAAAAAACACAAAATAAAACCCTAAAACCTCCCCCCAAAAAACCCTAAAAAACACAATAAAAAACCCTAAAAACACCCCCCTAAAAATACAAAATAAACCCCTAAAAGCACCCCAAAAAATCCTAAAACATACAAAATAAATCCCTAAAAACACCCCCAAAATAAGTAGCAGAGGTCTTACTTTTTAATGATACAGGTGATACTTTTCGAATTTTGAGTAATACGTTTTTATGTTACTATTGATACTGATTTTGCCGGATTTTTTTTACGGGTTGATCTATGAATTTGACCCGCCCGTCTGATATAAGGCTTATGTGCACCACATACACTGAAAACTTTGCGATAAACATATTATTGCATTTATATTTTGTCATGTAATTATTTTTCCGTAAATTGGGTGCATAGACCATTTAGCTGAAGTATCGATATTAATTTAACATGTACATCTGGAAATCTTCGGAAGTTGGGTGGATTGCCCACAATTTATATCGCTTATTCATCACTTTACTTTATATTATTACTATTTATTCTAGCTTCTTGATTGCAAGCAAGTCATGCTAATATATACAATATTGTGTGTGCCCGTGCGTGATTATACAATTGCATTTGGAACAAAAGAAAGAAAGAAGGAATTATATGTTAATTAAATAGTTCAAAGCGCTTAATTATAGTGTTATATATTATATAGTACTATATAGCGTTACAGCTTACAATGTACTGCATGTTCTTATATATGCGTATAAATTAAATCATCTATAGTACTTCTTCCATCCCACAATAATATATCTTACTTTTTTTTTTATAAATTCAAAAAATTTCATCAATTTCTTTATAGTTAAATGTCCATTAAATTTCTTAAAAAAAGTGCATTAAATTTCCTTCTCTTGTATGCCCCTGTTTAACCCAATTTAAAAAATCTCATGATTTTATTTTTAATTTTGAACGAGTAAATCGTATACGTACTATTTTTTTTCTCTTTCAAAACATTATATCATACGCTATTTTTATATGCGTGAAAATAGAAAGAGAATTATAATTTTTGGATGGGGCGAGTAATAGTTAGTTTGCTATATATATATATATATATATATATATATATATATATATATAATTACTCTTTATAAGAAAAAAATAATGAGTATAATACAATATTTTTTGAAGTTTTAAAATATTTGCATAGGAAGTAGGAACACCAAACATAGATTTTAGCGCAACACATGATCCCAGAAGCCCATGATCCGAGAAAATATCCAGGGCAATCATCCCTGATCGGATTATTTGTCAAACACTTCAACGGCAATTTAATTAACTCATATATATATATATATATATATATATATATATATATATAGTGTGAATGTACGTTTGTAGCAAATTTTAATTTACAAAATTCTTTTCTAACCAAACATTATAGAATAGTCTTTCTTAATCAAAATAAATTTTTATGACCATTATGCCCTTGATTGACTTTGAAGCTAATAGGGCACTTGTGAAGGTGTCCTATTTGCATTGATTGATTTTGAATTTAATAAGGCATTTGTAAAGATGTCCTATTTGTCTTTATTTGTTATTTCTTTGATTTATCCTGAGTTTGCCACTTGTGTATGAAAATGGTATCAGAGCCTAGGTAATTTTATTTAGGAATAATAATTTATTTATTATTGAAAGTAATATCCTAACGGAGGAGACACCCAGAAAATATGGATCCGAACAATTATTCGAGATGTTTTTATTTCAGAAGGTACCTTCAAATTTTGAAGGAACTGGAGGAAAGTCACCTGGAGAGGCTAACCTACTGGAAAGCCCAATACGAAGAGAAATTCCTATCGGAGTCAAGTCTGGAGGAAATAGAGCAGTGTATTTCCCAAAGACAAGCTCAAATGAACTTGTTAATGGTGAATAATCTGCTACAATGCGACTTAATGAACCATCAACAAAGGGCACACCAAAACCACGGTTGATGGAACAAAGAAACTACGAGATAACTCCCAGATTTAAAGAGATCGTGGCAGACACATCTAAAATCTCGGAGGATTTACGAGAGATCTAGAAGACGGTACAAAATTATGGAAATCACACGTATGGAGTACCACAAGAAGTAAGGCGAATTTCTATAAAACAAGATGAAATTCTAACCATCTTGTTAGAACTTCAAAAGAAGATCCAGACACTAGAATTAAACCAGACATGTTCTAGTAGAAGGAAACCCATCAACTTTGGCAAAGTGAATTTCACACCAAAGGCCAAAGAAGAACCCAAGAAATCGAAGGACGAAAGGATTTGCCAATTGTTAAGACAAATCAATGAATGACGTCCTCCGAAAGGATAGGATTGGAAGATCTACAAGAATTGGCAGAGTCATTTGCCAATATGAAGATGATAGATCTGAAGATGAATACAGGAGATGGGGCTTTAATTCCCCGAGGATACCATCAGGTGCCCCCGGAACAACAAGTACCGCAGGTGCCAACAGCCCAACAGCAACATGAAGGAGGCCCAACACAAGACGTTCTCATGAGAGCCCGCGAGGACTTTCATGTTGGAGATCAACACAGGAGAGAAAGGCCCAATATGAACAATCTTACAGGAACTAGGGTGAGGAAACAGATCCCTAAGTTCCGAGATACGCCTCTCGGGAAAACAAGCCTTGATCCCATACATCCGTATGGACTCATGCTCAATATCGATGATATTGACTTCAAGGACATCGATATGATTATTGATGATTGGTCATCATCGATGAGAATAGCGGTAGGAACGTTGGATCTAGAAAAGGAGGGATTCATCAAGCTGCTAGAGATGAGTTTGTTGGGTGTAGCCAAAACGTTATGGTCAAGAGTTGCACCAGCAGTCAAAGAAGAAACCTTGGAGCCAGCCTCATACACGGAGATCGTGGATAGAATGGCTTTCTGGTTTAAGCTCACCTTTTTGGGAGCAGACAATTTCGGAAGTGCAGATTCGGAAAAGAGGAAGAAATATTCTCAGGCTATTTTAAACCTGAGACTGAACAACATGGAGAGGGAGTTAATTGACCAATTCTTCAAGTTGTACCACATCTACCAATGGAATTCAGATGTGGATGAAAGGGTCTATGTAGAGATTTTCTTCACGAAGTTCCCGAGTCCCTGGAAGGAAATGTTCATTAAAGAATACATTCCAGGAGATCCTGATAATGTTGGGAGGAGAATGTCTTTTGTCAAACAAAAGCTAGCTGAATGGTGCGGACAGGCCATTCTACAAAAGAATTACAAGAGATTAAAGAGGATGAATAAATATTCCCCTCTTGACTGCACAGCCAATGATCTGCCGACCATCATTGGAGGAGAATCTCAAAGGCCACGGAAGAACAAGAAACACCGAGTTCATCCTTATGCCAAAGAAGAATTCTCAAGGAAAAGGAGCTGGAAACCGAGGAGCAGATGGACCAGGCAAAAGGCCAGATTTTACAAATCTGGACAAAGAAGGGGTCCTTCCAGAGACAGGACATCACAAAGTTCATCAAGTCGAACTCCCGCGAGGAAAACTTTCAGAAGAGCCCATACGAGGGCAAATGAAAGTTTTAAAGATTGCAACTGCTGGACTTGCGATGCAAGAGGACATATTTCGATAGATTGTCCAGAAAAGAGAGGAGTCAAAAGCTTCGAAGGTGCACCAGACATCGAGGAAGCGGTTTACTACCAAGACTTGGTACAAGTCTACCAATTCGAGGATATACCCTCTGATGAGAGTATATACGAAGAAGAAGAAGTATTTAGCAACGAAAGTATTGATGGGAGATCAGACTCTGAATCCGACTGGAACTGAGGTTTTTCATCAAGAGCAAGTGGACGAAACTGGATATTCCAGTCAAACCACTATCTCACAAAGCATGATTGACAAAATCATGAACAAGAGCCTTAATATCCAAAGATATCAAGGCTTTTCAGCCGGACAGATTGATCAATTGCTCCGCACTTTTAGTCTGAAAAGCAGGAAGCACAATGTAATCTATAAGATTACCAGAAGAGAGATGTCGCTTCCTATAGAGCTTACAGGGAATCAAGTTGAGTTACAACTGATTCCATATAGTGACGTTCAAGAAGAGTTGGGAAGGATGAGGCCAGAGATAAGGGATACCATATCCTGGATCCACATCGGGGCTGTCCAGATAGTGCTCAAATCCGCACTACCCGCAGGTGTTGATACGCCCATTGATATTGCAATATGCGATAAGCGTATCAAAAATCACAGAGATTCCTTGTTAGGAACTATATCAGGAAATCTCTGTGCCAAGCAGATTATAGGGGTAATCTATCCAAAAATATCCTATAATCTAAAAGATAGAGATTTCAGTCGAGCCCTGACGCTGTACCAAGACTTCAAAAGAAAGGATATCAGCTACGAGGGAAATCGACCGTTTTCTTTAACATATCAGGTGTCTTATGCGCTTTCCAATTTACACCACACAGATTTATTTCTGGGAAAGCAGTTCATAGAGATATCGGATGTATTCTCAAAGGTGGCACATGCAATCCACCCAGACAGATCAGAAATGCCGCTACCAAGAGAGATAAATATTCGAGTAGGAGACAAACCATTGTTGAAATACAATGAGAGTCTCAAGTTGGAAGGCAAAAGACTGTCATTCCAAGGAGATGGGATTGTGACAGAGCCATGGACTCAGTCCTCAAGAGGAAGCTTCCAAGGAGATCTCAGGCGACCAAGGCAAGTTAAAATAAAAATTAAATGCTCAGAAGGTTGGAGAGAGATCGACACAAGGTTTGACAGTACAAGATGGGAAAATAATTTTCCTTGCGACGTCCTGTACTGTTTACATCAACCAGAAGTCGGCCACTATAAGGGAACTCTCGATATAGAGGCTATGACAATGGAAGTACGAGGAAGAGCCGGAAGAGAATCAGGAGTCCTAATCTTAGGACTTGACTTCTTAGAAAGGTTCAAGCCATGAGAGCTGAAGGAAGATGGGATGATGATCACCTTTAATGGAAAACAACTGGTGATTATATGACTAGCCCATTCTCCATATACATCTCAGTAGGGATGTTATACGAGAAATATAAGGCTGAATACTTTGCAGCCTATATCGACTCAGGAGCAGAAATTTGTACTGCAAAAAGAGGAATCTTCCCAGAAGAATTGGAAGAAGATTTAAATCCAATTGCGGGAAGAGATTTCTCAAAAAGAGTCTTGCTCCTATCTAAGGGAGTGAAGCAGTCGGAAATCTTGATTGGAGGAGCAGGAGATACACCATGGTATAAGGTGAAAACTCCACCAATCTATTTTCATGATACAGGGGTAGACATTTTGTTAGGAAACAATTTCCTACAAATGTTCAGAAAGTATACGCAGGACAATACCAACCGGAGACTAATCTTTACGACAATCTGTGATCATAAGAACATTGTCCAGCGGCTAAAAGGGGCATTCAATCGACAAACGCCACTACAATTTCACAGCAAGCGTGGTGATGAAGGACATCTTCGACACCCAAAAATGCAGGACAAAAGAAAATTCGGAGAAGTAGTTCTGAGTTTTCATAGGGAAAAGGATCTTGAAGAACAGGAGATCCAAATCCTCAAGGCTTCTTTAATATCACATCAAGATATTAAGGAAGAAGCAAAGATATCCCTCGAAGATGTCAAGTGGAAAATAGCTAGAAACTATAATGAAAATCCGCTGGCTTGGTGGGGAAAGAACCAACTTAAAGCAACCTTGAAGGTTAAGGCTGGAAAAGAGTTTGAGTTCGTTAGATACAAGTCTATCCTGATGAACATCAAAGATCAAAAGGATATGCGAGCAATAATCAAAGAACACCTTAATCTCAAGCTGATTGAACCAGGGAATTCACTATACAGCAGCCCCGGATTCTTAGTAAGGAATAATGGTGAGATTAAAAGAGGTAAACCAAGGTTAGTCATTAATTACAAAGGGATTAATGACATTCTTGAGTTTGATGGATATTTTATCCCAAGTAGAGAACATCTTATTAACTGCATACGGAATGCTAGGATATTCTCTAAGTTTGATTGCAAGTCAGGTTTCTACCAGATTCGCATGGAAGAAGAAAGAAAAAGGTTTACGGCCTTTTCAACACCACAAGGGCATTATGTTTAGAATGCAATGCCGATGGGTTTAGCTAACGCACCCCAAATATTTCAGAGGAAGATGGATAATCTTTTTAAAGATTATTTCTCTTTTATGTTTGTCTATATTGATGATATTCTAATCGCATCAAAGAGTATAGAAGAACATCTCAAACATCTGGAGATCTTTGCAGATGTTTGTCATAAAGAGGGCCTTGTGCTATCAGAAAAGAAGACAGTAATAGCTACCCGGAAGATGGAATTTCTGGGAATCGAAGTGGATGAATCAGGAATCATTCTGCAAAATCACATTGTAGAAAAGGTGCAGAAGTTCCCTGATGTCCTTAAAGAAAAGAAGCAACTGCAGAGTTTTCTGGGAGTTGTCAATTTTGCAGGAATCTTTATAAAAAATCTTGCAAAACACAGGGAGGTGTTCAGTAACCTTCTAAAGAAGGATACCCCGTTTGTATGGACAAACGAACATCAACAAGGAATCAGGAAGCTAAAGGAGATATGAAAAAATCTTCCAAAACTGGCTATACCACAAGATGAGGATGAATTGATCCTTTATACAGATGTAAGTGATCATTGGTGGGCAGCCGTACTTACAAAGATCACACCCAACGGAGAGGAGCTCTGTAGATATTGCAGTGGTCTCTTTTCGGATAGCGAGGCCATTCGATGGCATATCAATGAAAAGGAGTTCTTTGCAGTTCGGAAGTCATTTAAAAAATGGCCTCTGTTTCTCTTAGCAAAGAAGTTTACTCTAAAAGTTGATAACACACAAGTTAAAGCTTTCTTGAAAAATAAAATTGAATCTAAACCTGAGAAAGCTAGACTAATAAGATGGCAAGTTGAATGTCAATATTACTTATTTGACATTATTGTGATAAAATCTCATGAAAATATTTTTGCAGATTTCCTAACAAGAGATGGAAGCGATTGAGGTCAATGCCATCATGATTGCGCAGAGGCACTTCACTGAAAACATGGAGTTGCTTCAGCGTGAATGGAACGAGCTGGTTCTTCATGCTGAACAAGCAGGAAGAATGCAACAAGCAGACCAGAACAAGGTCAACGAGAGAATACGAGCATGTGTAAAGACTCAGGGGCAACTCTGGTCAGCTATGCATGAACCCCTCCTCCGGGCCATCAACTTACCATTGATGAAAGGAGAGTTAGCAGTATCGACCTGTAAAACGGAAGTAGGGGATTCAAATACCCCTAACACGAGCTCTAAGCCAGTGATTTCTAAAGAAACACAGGCCCAAGAGAAAATTGAGGGTCAGGGATCACACTCTGAACCATCAAGTCAACCCAGCACCTCTGGGGTTAAAGAGGGAGAGATTAATCTTAGACCCATGACGGGTACCTCTAAGATTAATACTAACAAGTCTGAAGCTTCACCTTGGCAGGTTTATCAAGCTAACTGGGAAAAGCTCTATACTAGACAGGGAATCAATCCGTCTAAAATAAAGGTTGATATCTCTGGAAAGTACCCAAGGGTGTGGATGTTACCAGGAACCAATCCACACGAAGTCAAGCAATGGTATGATTTTGGGGCATTAGCTTTAATTCAGACCATGTCACCAGGCTTCCCAGAAATCAAGTGTCTGCCAAAGTGGATACAGGAAGCTGTGCAAGAGTCCTGGGCTAACAATGATTTGCTTAGCCGAGGAGATGTTCTTGAGCTATACTTCATCAGTGCTGCTCCGGAACCAACAGGAAAAGGGAATCATGAGGCCTTTCACTACATAAGGCTTCAAAGGCCAGATTCCAGGAAATGGGGTGATATTAGAACCTCATCGGAAGAAATCCCACTAATCGCCTCCATTACAGAAGATCAAATATCGACTAGGCGAGCATGAGGATTATGGGTCTGTCTCACTGAGATGGACAAAGTCAAGTTCCCATTCAAGTTTTTCCACAATTCTGCGAATGGGTCATTCATGTTAAATACCATGACAGGGAGAACAACGAGATTTGCTGAGGATCTGTTCGAGAAGAAAAGGTCCTTGATATGGGAGAACAAGCTTGCTATGGGCAAAGAAACCCATCGCAAGTACTGCAACATGACTCATCTTGGACAATGGGATAATCGAGTATGCTCGGATTGCCAGAACCAGAAGGAGCCAGAGTTCGGAAAAGGGTTCCGTCCAAGGATGGAACGAAAGCGAGCTGGGGAGGATAAGCATCCAATGCCGAAAGCAAGGATGCCAAGAGCCCCACCAAAAAAGTAGTTTCTCGACAAGGGAATGGGGAGACATGTGATTACAGATCATGTAACCCAAAAGAAGAGGCCACTAGCACCAAACGACAAAGGCTGAGTGGTCCAACACAAGAGGCACATGGTGCCATTAATTGTGGGTACCTCCACCCACAACCACTTTCACTTGAGGATAAAGGGAACCGGGCCCGACCACTAATTCAAAAAGAAGTGTCGGCAGAAAGGGCCACTCACGTGAATTGCAGAGCTAAATAATGGAGTTGGTGAAATAGAAGGATCCCCCTTCTATAAAACGAGAAACTGGAAGAAGCAGAGATCATCGATCATTCTCTCATAGCTTTCTTTCAAAAAATTGTAATAGTGATAATAGTTTGAGTGTTATATGAGAGTTGCGAGCCCAGCTACTATGAGTAGCTAAACGAGTTTGTCTCCTCCCAAAAAGAGATTTACTTATTATAATAAATGTTTTATTATTCCTAAATAAAATCCAGACTTTTGCTCATCCCTTGTGTTCATCATATATATATACTATATACCAGAAAATTACTCTACACCCCGTGTAGGAAACGAACGTGGGTTGCGCTGTGTGTTGCTGAAGGAGTTCGTCGCTGGAAACCATAGGTTGCGATCGTGTGGTTGGCAAGGCCGTAAAATCCCGGCGAAAATACCCGGCAGTATTCTGGTCAAAAAGGTATGAATCCGGTTTATAGTATTATGTATTTGATTTACGGAAGCATGATGGGCCTGATATGGTCGTAATGGACTATTTCCGTTTGATTATGAAAGTGGCATATTAAGATAAATAGAAAAGAAAATCATTTAAGTGCATACTAGTCATTTAGCCTTATATTTGGTTAGAAAAGAAGATTTTAGAATTCTTGGTCAGAAAAGAAGTTGATATTCTAAAATTGGCTACTTTTGAATTTCACCCTATATATATATATAGAGAGAGAGAGAGAGAGAGTTTATTTTCTGGATGGTAGCTTGATTAGATGATTTTCCAGTCAAAGTCAAATCACGCAATATCTAAGCATAATTGTGAATGAACTAGTAATCTTCAGAGACATTTCTAGCCCTTTCCCGAACATTAATAAATCTTTGATTCTCGCTTTCAGAAAATACTAGATATCGGCCTCATCAATATTTGATCTAGCATTTCATTTTGGAATATCTTAATTTTATAGTCATATTACTATATTTAATTGCATCACTATTTCTTTTAATTTCATATATATATATATATATATTCATTTGCCGGATTAAATCATCTGCTACACGTCACTTTGTGCAATACTTAGTGCTACATAATTAAATTTATTAATTTTTCTTCAATTTTTCATTCAATTTCAATTTATTGTGCTTTAGTTTAATTTTACACTTATTAATTAGAGTTCATCCTACCCAATTAATTACAGTATATAATTATTTTTTTACAAAATAATCAATTATTAATTAGAAAATAAAATTTAATATTGAGAAATTAATTATATACCCTAATTGTATATGATGAACCCTAAGTGATATGTGTAAATTAAACTAAAGCATAATAAATTGAAATTGAATAAAAAAATAGAAAAAAAATTAATAAATTTAATTGTGTAGCACGAATTGTTGCACAAAATATAGCAGAGGATTTCATCCTATCATTTACACACATGCATCTTGAAAATTAACATACTACTTCATCAAATTAAATAGGAAGTTTAATTGAATAACTTAATTTTAAAAATAATTCTTAATCTATATGCGAGAGAGGAGTGTTTAGTTTCTTCCTCTTATTAATTATTTTCTCTCTGATGAGAGTGCTAGCTCTTGATAATTGGAGCTAATAAAGCAGCTGAATAATTAATAATGCAGACGTGAATCGATCTACACCGGACCTCATGATTATTTTGAGAAGGTCGATTAATATAATTAAAGATAGTGTTGATCGTGGCTGGACGCCAAGTTGAAAATGCATCCCAATTATATTATTTCAATATATTTGTATATATTAAAACAAGTTGAATATACGAGTATTATTCAAGAGCAGATTATAGCATGCATCATGTAATTTCAAGATATATTATCAATTCTAATGCGAATTTATCCGGAAAGACCAGTTCCATCTGTTGTCCATTTTTTTCTCCTTAAAAAAAAAATAAAGGCAAGTGTAAAGTAGAATTAAAAGAACGAGAGGCAAAAAAACAAAAGATAAAGGAATGAGAAGTACTATTGAAAATATATAAAGTATAAGAAACAAAAGTAAAAAAATAAAAAAAACGTATAAGAATATTAACACCTGTTTTTAATTATTGAGCTAAGGGTAGTATGTCTCCCGCGTGATGCTTGGTACCGTCTTATTTTACAGTATAATTGAAAAGCTAAAAGCGAACCTCAATCATCATATATATATATATATATAAGTGTGTGACATATAAAATATTTAAATAGATTAAAAAACTATACTATATATATTTTCATAGACATAATCAATAATTATATATCATCATGGAGTAAATAAAAAATCGCAAAAGAAAGAGCAAAGAAGAAAATTAAAAAATATACGGGGACAAAGAAGAAGAAATTTAAAAATAAATTATACTATAAATGAAAATCCTTTGGAAAAAAGAAGAAGAAAATATATGTTGAATTGTTAAAAAAAAGGCAAAAAAAAAAAAAAAAAGAGTAAAGAGAGACAGGATGAAGTGAAGAGGATGCGATCGTCACGAATGCCCTATAAATTACATTCCCTCACAATCACTAAAGCATAGAATTCTATTAGACTTTTTCCAACAAAAAAAATATAATTTTAAGCAATATTTTACTGATATTTTTATATAACAATTTTGTTCTTGGGAATTTGCCTTGATGAACATACTAGCATTTCTCCTGTGTAATGCACTGAAAGTTATTATTTTTTAGATCTGTAATATTATGATTATTTTTTAATTTTATATGTTGTGTTCAATTTTTAAAAATTAATAAAATGATATGTACATGTGTTAATTAATTAGACAAGAAGATCAATTTTGTATAGTTACGACAAACAAAAAGAATATTAAATTCTAGAAACTAAATGAAAATCCATGTTAGAAAGATCGAATTGGAATATTTCTAACATCACGATTTTATAAATAGCAATGTGTAATTGTCCACGATTATAGAACATTTGATTTCTTTGAATATATGACATGTATAAAAAATATAATTATTTTAAATGATAAAATTGAAATAGAAAAAATAACAAATTATTATTATTATTATTATTATTATTATTATTATTATTATTATTATTATTATTATTATTATTATTATTATTATTATTATTATTATTATAGTGTACAAATGAAAGCTATTTTTTTAAGTGACAAATGTAGAGCACTGCAAATCATCCATCTATGCATGAAAAAATAACAATGTATAATTGTCCACGATGACAGAACATTTGGTTCTTTGAATATATGACATGTATAAAAAATATAATTATTTAATTATTTTAAATGATGAAATTGAAATAGAAAAAATAACAAATTATTATTATTATTATTATTATTATTATTATTATTATTATTATTATTATTATAGTGCAATACAAATTAAAGCCATTTTTTTAAGCGACAAATGTAGAGCACTACAAATCATCCATCTATGCATAAAAAAATAAAATAAAAAATATTACAAATATAAAATTTTCAAATAAAAAACTAATAAATAAGATTGTAAAAATTTCTTAAAATACAATGGTTGTAATCTAAATCGTCGTTGAAAATGTAAAAAAGAAGAAGAAAAATTTATAACATTAAATATCACTATTGTTGTCTATTAATTCAAAATGTTGTCCATAATTTAAAAACTATTATCTAAGAGAAAATGTGTAATAGACAACGATTTAAGCCAGAACCGTTGTCTATTATACAATTTTGCCTTAGTATATGTATAGATAAATGAGACCAATTTAATGAATATGGTTGACTAACTTTAAAATTAAAATTGTGAGAAGAATATAAGACTATCATTAATGGCGACCACAAGGATTGTGGTCGCCAGCCATGTAAGACAAAAAAAAAAATGGTTGAAATCAAAAAAGCACGGGTCGACCACGGCACATTTTCGACCAAATCTGTTCACACTACAACCACCCCCTTTGTCACCATCCTATTGGCCAATTAATTTTATTTAAATTTATATATATAATTGATATATTTTTTATATAAAATATAATAAAAATAAATAAATAATATACCAAAATTCATATTTTTTTATTCTTTATAAATAGACATCAATTTTGCTATATTTCAACATACTTTAAAATTATCTATTTTTTTTCTCTAGTTTTCTATATATACAAATAATAAAAAAAAATTCATGTAATTTTAGGAAATATCGTTTAATGAGTGCGATTTTTTTTAATTTTATGAAATGTCGTTTAATTAGTTTGTAATATTTTTAGAATTGACTATTTTATCCGAACAATAAATTACAGTTATTCATAAAAAGCACAATCCATGTCAATTTGTAATTTTATAAAATATCGTTTAATGAGTGTGATTTTAAATTCATGTAATTTTAGAAAATGCAATTTAATTGGTGTGAAGTATCTTGTAATTTATGTTATTAATTTAGTTTGGAATATTTTCATTTTCTTGTTATGATTATAAATTTTTATTATATTTTTATTACAAGTAATATTTTAATTTAAAAATAAAATAAAATAAAATAATAATATATAATGGTGTGGTTGGGTGGTCATTGATAAAATATGTAAAATATATGTGGTTGGGTTGGATGAATATTGATGATGTTGAAGTGAGATAAATAAATTAAATATTGAAGTGGTTGGGTGGTTGAAGTGGTTGTTGATATTGGTAGTCTAAGTAACTCTGCTCTCCAATGAGAAAAGAGCAGCCGCCCCGCTTGCTTACTTAACCCGGGGCCGGGTAAAGTCAACAATATTTTAATTAATCATAAGAAAAGTCGAATATATTTTCAAATTTAATAATTAATGCATAACTGCCATATTGATGATGAACGTACACTCTCTTTCATCCAATTCTACAAATGCGGCTATATTTTATTCACAAATTTCTTCCCTTTCAAGAATATGTATTTATTTGGTAATTTAATGAGAGTCTGAATTGGTAGCTAGGTCTTATGCCAAACAATAAAATTCCTGGGCCCATAGCACTTTACTAATCAAGAAATTAACCGAAAGTGGATCGATGTGGACAATTAAGGAAATTAATCAAATGACAAAAGGGAGATCAATTAATATGCCACAAGAAAAAAAGAAAAAAAAAGAAAAAAAAAAGAAGAAAACCCATATAATGGATTCAATATATAGTTGTTGCCAAATAATCACATATCCAATTGATAGAAACATGAATTAAAAAGTCCATACAATTAACAAAGAGCTGAGTCAACTATTTCAATTCATCAAATACTTATATATATATATATGAAAACGATCACATGAGTAAGTATAAATCAGAAAAATAATCGATCTTCAATATAATTCTTCCGATCCGATTAAAAATTGGATTTCCCAAAATGTTAATTTTACGTAAAAAATCCCCTATAATCTTCTAACTAGTTAAATTTTCACGATCTTAATTTACACATTAATATAATTAATATGGATATGTAGAAATAAAAGTATTAGGTATGCAGGAAGAATTCTTCCAGGCTCTAGCATGCAACTTCAAGATTTGTCTAGCCCTCTCCTTGCTTCTCACTCCACAATCAACCTGAATCACCAAACACAACTTCGCCACCACTCCAATCTGCAGCATCTCCTGCAAAACCGCCGGCGTCGCCGAGAACTTCGAGATCGAATGCAGAATCCTCACCGCCCTCTCGCTGGCGGCGTGCGAAACCCTAAGTATTTTCTTCGAAACCACGGCCAGTCCGGCGGGGTGCTGCAGTAGCTCCGCCCTCCCCTCCGCGCATTGGCAGAGTAAATCGAGCACCATCAGCATCATCTCCGACGCCCTTTTATCGCTGGAGTCGAGTAGAAGATCCATTACTACTCCGACTAATCCAGCTCCCACTGCTTTGACCCTATTTCTTCCCCAAGAACAAGTAGTGATGAGCACTTTGAGCGTCGCTTTCGTCGCTTTCCGGCAGATTTGGTCCTTCAAGATTTGAACTAATTCCGCGAAGAGTTGGGGAGTTAAGTTAATGAGGTGAGATGGATCAGCTACATCGAGCATTGAGTTGAGAATGAAGACGGCGTAAGCCCGTGATTCGTAGCTGGTGGATCGCATGAAGCTGATCAAGCAGCCGATGAAATGGGGCTTAGAAATGAGGGATTTGAGGCCGGATTCGGATAGCTGGAGAGTGTGGAGAATGCTGAGAGCATCTTCGCTAGATTTGATCAGTAGTTCTGAATCTGATGAAGCTGCTGCTTCCGACTTCCTGACGATGAGAGAGGCTAGGAAGTCGGCGGCGCCGGCTTTCTCCATGCATAGGCGATTGGTTTGATTTTGGGAGGCGATGGATCTGAGTCGTTGCAAGCATTTGATCTGTGATTGTGGGGTGGTGTTGCCGGCGCCGGCGAGGAGTTTGAGGAGGTCGGGTTTGGTGACGGGGGGTTTGGGGGTAGGGAGGCGCTGGACGGCATGGAGGGTGCACCACGACTGGATGAGGCGGCGGAGGGTGATGTTGGGGGTGAGGGTGATGTCGTCGGCGTCGGAGAGGGGCTGTTTGGTGACGGGGCAGGTGAGGTTTTTCTGGGAGAATATCCATTTCTCGATGTTGTCTCTGTCGTAGGTTATGCCGGTGGAGACTGTGACGGGATCCTTCATTATCTCTAGAGAGATGGGGCATAAAAAATATGGAGGGACTTCCACTTCTTCTGCATCTGCTGCAGCCATGGATGATGATGAATTCATGTCGATCAAGATTGCTTGCATGATTATATACTTATAATATTGTGAACTACGAAATTAAACTTGAGAAGATCGATTTGATGAATATATAAATTGATGAAGAAGGTGAAGGTCGTTGAGGAGGAGAGTAGTTGTGAATTGGTTTTGACGATATTGAGGGTTTATTAGCTAGGGTATATATGTGTGTGTGTGCGCGCCCGTGGTGAGAAGAGAGAGCATTATTTCCGAGTATTCAAATTAATTTCAAGGTCAAAACACGGAGAGGAGAGTTGAGTGTGCATCCTGTGTGTAGCTATGAGAGAGAGAGAGAGAGAGAGAGAGAGAGAGAGATGTTTAACGTTCATTTAATAATTGGGATTAATATTTTTCTAAGATATATAGATATATGTATATATATATTAATTAATTAAGTGTCCAATTAAGTCTAATGTGTGGGCGGGCAGAATAGAATAATTCACTCTTTCACCGACGTCTTTGGACTTGCTCTTCAAAAAATGACATGCATGTCACTTTTTTGCGAGCCCAAGACTCTTTTTTAATACGAGGAAATGGAAATAAGTACGTCTTAACATTTTGTTTTGGGTATTATATATACACGTATATATGCATGTATGTATATAGATATAGATATATTCTAAATTTGGTTGTGATTAATTATTCATAGTTGGCTGCTGCCTGCTGGCCCGTCGACCTTCGTTGCATGGTCCCTCACGACGGTGTTGAGCGTTGACCAACCTCTTTCTGAAAAATTAATCCCATGTATATATTTCCACATATATATATATATATATAGTAATATTATGAATCTTTAGACTTTTTTTATTTATTTTGTTTGAGTCATCTACTTTTATGTCTTAAACAAAATTTAAGTACATACAAGTCTGAGTTCTCTTTCTCAATAAAAAAAATACAAAAAAAAGAAAAAAGAAAAGAGATAGAGAGAAAGAAGAAGTCCGAGTTCTCTTGTTATTATTTTTTTAATTAGGAGTTGTGATATTTTTTTTACTATCGACATTAATGTATCGTTTATTAATATGGGGAAGAGTGCCATATATTTTTTTAATTTTGATGATGATGGGTTACCCACATCGCATTTGGTAAACTCAGTGTAATAATCTGCAACCACGTATGATAGACGAGATAAAAACTTAGCAATATTAGTGAGATTCGAATTTAAAATTTTTAGTCTCAAACTTACATTACTCCACCATTATATTTTCTCTAAGAAGACAAAAAAATTTCTTTATAAGCTATCAGGTTGAAATATTAATCGGAGTATAAGGAAACAATGATGTATTAAAAGAACAATATAAATGTTCATGAAATCAGTGGCGTACGTGGCAATTTCCTATAAACTAAATAAATTAAAGATGTAACGATATATCTTAATTATTTTTAATTCAATTTTAAACTATAGTGAGCATTAAATATTTTATATATTGTTGATAGTCACAATGGATTTTATAAATGTTTTGATAATTTTTATTTTAAGTCTACCACGAAAGTCCTACGTATGTAAATAAAGAAGTTACTATTGAATGTCTGCGATATTAATATAATACTGATTAGATTGATTTAATTAAGTTATTTTTTTTTAAATGTAGAGATTTAACTAAGCTAGTTGTGAACGTGAACATATCGATTATACCATCTTTGTAATTTTTTTTTAACTCACACACTTGACCTGTGGTATTGAGGAGATTCGAACTCGTGATCTTTGGACTTCAAACAACTTCACTCCACTATTATGTCATCCTCAACGGGACACCACCATTGTAATTAATATTGTGAATTTCGTAGCTAGGTTATAGTTTCATTTTGAGAGGAATTCCAACCCCAGCTCATACTCCCAAACTTGCAGAAGTATTTGCCTGAAATGTATAGTGTTTTATTTCGTGGTCAATCTTATTAAGAGTTTTGTGGCTCAAAATACAATTGGATTTTAGGTGAAAAAATATAATACTTATCCTAAAATAACACCCACCATGTTTAATGTATTTTGACCAACAAGATAAAATAAATAAATAAATGGTAAATTAAAGCTGCAAAAGTGAATGTTACGAAAATTGAAGTAAGATGTATAGAATCGGGGTAACGTGGACCAAATTCCTACCACTCTTTTTTGTTTGTGGAGAAAATAATGTCAACCGTACGCCACTATACAAAACTTCAACATGTGGACTTGTATTAAGTTATATATTAGCCACAAATTTAATTCACAATATATATGTATATACATATAGGGGTGGGTTAAAATGAGAACCATACCCCTGTGTAGGAACTAGGAACCATTTATATCCATAGATCTCTATAATTTGAATGGTCAAGATTGATTGTAGATTTTAGGGGTCAAATTGCAAAATGATAATTTTTTACATAAATTGCAACCATAATAAGGGTATTATTGAGAAATCAAAATACCGTGTTATCACGTTCCGAATTTCTAGGAAGTGGGATTAATTTTAACAAAAATAATTTCATTCATTAATAGCAAATAGAAAAACCCTAGAAAACAAAACGTCACAAAATCTCCCCCTCAATTTTTCAACATTTCCGCCGCTGTCTTCAAGGTCTGCCGCCGTCTACCACAGCACGTAGATCACCGGTGGGCGGAAACCTTCCCAGAAGCCGTCTATTGACTGCAACAACTAGTTCGCCGCGCCTACGCCGCCGAACGACGCCTGCCGCTCGAGTTCAATCTCCCACCCGATTATTCCACATCGCCTCCGCCGTCTTCAAGCTATCGCCGCCGTCTACCGCCGCTCGTTGCTGGCCGGTCAGACGCCTCCCGCACGACATACGACGACAACTGCCCCTCCACCGCTAGAAAGCCGACCGGAATCTGAACGCTCGCCGGGAAATGGCGAAGAGGGCTAAGGCCGTACGAACAGGTGAGTATCCCGCTATTTTTTTTTCAAATTTTTTTGATGTAATTTCATCTGATGCATTTAGAAAATTATCTGTATATTATTATCAATTGTTAAGGTATCGGTATAGGAGTAAATTCTTTATATATTATTAGCAATTTTTAATGTTTTGGTATATGAGTAAATTTTTTTACATTATTAGCAAATTTGGAATATATGATTAGCAAAGTGAGATTCAGGATGGGTATAGATATGAATAATGCATACTTGTGTTTTAGCAAATTTGTACTACATTATTAGCAAATGTTTCAACTGTAAAATTTTGCTGATGGGATTCGTGTTTTATCAACTTGATCTTTTGTGTTTGTTGTTTCATTCCACGGAAGCGGGTTGTAGTTATTATATTTGCAGTGCGTTTCAAATGTTTATTTATTTAAGTATTGGGTTTTTGATTGCCAATTGCTTGTGAGTTGTGATCATGCCTTTTTCGTTTTAGTTTAAGATTTTATGTTGAATATGTTTTTATTTGGGTAAATTTATACATGGATATCTTCTCAAATCTTATATTTCCTATTTTATTTTATTTATTCCTTCTAATATTATTGTTGCTATTTAACACGAGACCAAATAGAAAATGTCGGTTCTTAAATTTAATTAAATTTGTTGGATCAAGAAAACTGTGTAATTCATGTCAGATTTTCACTTTAGAAAATCTGTGAATAAAAAATTTACTTTTTTTCCTTGGAACTAACAACATAAAAGGAAGCAAACTGATCTTCTGTGTATAGCAAATTAGTGATATAATATTAGCAAATAATTAAGACATAAGTAGCATATTACTAAGACATGCTTTTATGTAAATTCCTTGAATATTATTAGCATTATTTAAGGTTGTTGGATGTGGGTATATATGAATTGGTCTGACAAATGCATATCATTAGCAAATTAAATGGATATCATTAGCAAATTAAATGGTTATGAATATTTGTTATTTATGTTAGCTATGTCATCTGTTTTTGGGTTATATGAATATTTTGTTAATTAAGTTAAATTGGGTTGTTAATAGCATATTCTTCTTGACTGTGTAGCAGATTTTGAATATATGATTAGCAAATTGAGGGATGGATGGTTATAGCATATTTTGTATTGTATAATTATGATCAACCTTTGATTTTTATTTATAGGTAACAGCGATAAAGGTGATCGTGCTAAGAAGGCAGTGTCGGACAGTGGGGCAAAAGGTTGTTAAATGATATTACAGACTGTTATAAATATCTTATTTATATGTTTTAACAAAATTAGTGTTTGAATTTAATGTTTGTAATGTTTTGTGGTTTTTCTTCTATTATGACACAGAAGCAAAATCGAGGCAGCCGGCACGAGATAATAAGAAGAGAAGCCGAGCGAATGTGAATAATAGTAAGTATCTTTTTCGGTTATATCAAAATGAAATATTTAACTGTGTATATTATGCTTCCTCCCTTGAATACCTTACTACTTGGACTCATGGAATATGTAATTTATTTGCTATATAGAAAAATTTAAATAAATAATAAGCAAATTATTTAGTAACTAATGACAGATTAAAAATGTGTACTTTATCATGCCCTAAAATACATTACTAGTTGGACTAATGTAATATATAATTTATTTGTTCAATTGTTTTGATGTGGTTTGGTCAGATGTATGTAAAAGTTTAGTAATATATAATTAGCAAGAATGAAGGACATTGGTTAATGTTGAATCATTTTATTTGGTGTTGTTGGTTCAATTGGATTTGATATTTTTAGCAAAATACTCAGGCTTGATTTGCAAATTATTATATTATATTTAGCAGATTAGATTGTAATTATGTGCTTTCAGGAGTATTCTTATTTGTACCAACTCATATTATTTACATTTCTAACACCTTACTAATGGCAGATTAAATAGTTTGCTGTATAGCATATTATAAATAAATAATTAGCAAATTATTTAGTAACTAATGGCATATGAAATACCTTAAATACCTTACTAGTTGGACTCGTGTAATATGTATTTTATTTGTTCAAGTGTTTTGATATGGTTTGGTCAGATGTATGTAAAAGTTTAGTAGTATATAATTAGCAAAAATTAAGGACTTTGGTTAATGTGTAATCGTTTTATTTGGTGTTGTTGGTTCAATTGGATTTGGCATTTTTAGCAAAGTAGTAAGTTTATATAAGCCAATAATAATATTTTGTTTAGCATATTATTATAATAAGATTATCAGATTAGAAAACACACAGTTGATTGCATTTTCTTCCATGGCTAGAAAGAAGAGTGTATTATTAATGGCATTTGATTACATTGGTGTGATTCATTTAGCAAATTTGTATTTATATCAAATTGGTGTGTTTATAGCATAGTTTCGTTTTGCTTATAGAAAATTATGAATATATGAATAGACTGGTGTGATATATATAGCAAATTATAAAGGTGTAATTATCAAATTATTTAGAAACTAATAGCAGATTACTAATATATTTTCATGGTAGGTTGCTTTATTTTTGTTTGTATCAAAGTAAAATCATTATTTAGCAAACTGATTTATATGTGATTCTAAAAGCCTATGTGGATTGGTTTTTGATTAATATTTCAAATGTGGCATTTGTTATGTTTTTTAAAAATGTTAGCTTCTAACGTGATCATTTACTTTTTTGTTTGAGCAGGTGACGACGAATGCGATAGAGAGGTTAGGACGAAGCAACGTCATGAGGCTAGGAAAATGCAGAGGTTGCAAATGCCATGGAGAAATGACACTAATAAAGTGGATTGTGGTATCTACGTGATGAGACACATGAAAACATATAAGGGTGGGAGTTTGAGGTAGTGGAGCTCCGGACTCACGAGTGATAATGCGAAACAGATGAAGTATTTAAGGGCAAAATATTGTGCAGCTATCCTTAACGATGAAAGTAACATACACAAGGAGCGCATAATGGTTGATGCAAGCCTATATTACAGGGCAACGTGTGGTGATGGTCCACACAATATTGACACCATAGTTATGAATAATGGCTAGGTTGAATAACGCATACTGAAATTCTTTAGTTATTAAATAAATTTGACTATTACTATAAAAGACTTATGTATTGGTTCTAATTTGATAGTTGGTTTTAGCATATTATGATAGGAATTATAGCATAACAGTCATGGTTTAATATAACAGTTTTATTCATTAATATATATTTGTTATGTTTCATGATATCAAATTAATTATACATAACATGAATGTTTCGCGATATGCTATTAATACATTTGAATTTTGCTAAATAACGTATAACATATTTGCTAAAATTCGGATATACGAGTGCTTATAAATCCTCCCGTTAAATAAATTTAATAGCTGGCTCGTACAGAAATCCTTATTTCCATAAAATAAATATAATACATAACATCCAAATTATCAAATTATCCAATTAGTCGTTGCAAATTATTATTTATTTTCTAGAAAATCATTAAATTGACTCATAAATCATATTGAAACCATTTAAACAAAATCGTATTTGTACATAACGTATTCCAGATTTGCTATTAATCTATATATAATTTGCTAATTAAGGATAACAAATTTGCTAAATGTTATAAATACGCGTCTGTTCCAGATTCCACCCATATACACCTACAACTATACATTAATGGAAGATCAAATTATCCAATTAGTCGTGGAAAATTATTATTTATTTTCTAGCAAATCATTAAATCGACTCATAATCTATTTGTTCGTGGTCGTATTATATTATTTAGTTAGAGATGGCCGATTCTTTATATTATACCATAATATTCTTTAGTAATATTACAGCAAATTAATGTAAGTTATTTATCAAACTAGCGTACATGTAATAAATCGATAAAATAATAATAAGCTGAACGCACACAACCTGCTAATCAACATATAAATATTTGCTAATTTCGGATATATTACTTGCTAATAACAAGAAAACGTAACAATGTTCATTTATACTCAAGTCTCATGAATTGATGGTTCAAAAAATTCATTAAAAGTGGAAAATAAATATATCATGGACCCGGACAATTCCTTGCATCATGTTTACCCTTCACCCCGCACTTGCTACATTTTCTTGGCGGCTTGTTGGCATCACGAGCAGCCTTTGCTTCCCTTGATTTAATCCCACTTCCACTACCTTTAGTCATAACATGCAGAGGTGGATTCACATGGATTTCAGTTGGCTTCTCGGATCCGAAAAAAAGTCAAAAAACTTGCTTTTAGTTAATGTGGACTGGCGACTCTGTGTATCATTAGTCACCAGCACATCTTTCAAATCATTTATGCCACTCATCAAAATTTTTGTCTTTTCCTCATCACCTTCAACAGCTCCCACACACGCATAAAAATCTGATATCATCCTATTAATTCTTTGTTTTCTCTTATTAGATGCAACACACCTATCAAAACCATCATCCCGATAAGCTGAAGCTGGATTCAATAAAGCAGCCCTGGTCCATCGTGCAACAATATATTTATCAGGAATATGAACCCACTTAAACTGGTTGAATAGGTGGAAAATATGACAACAAAGTATACCCTCCCGGATAAATTTTTTACAGCTACATAGAGCAGTATCTGCTTCTTTGTTGTAAGAGACCGTAAACGTGCGATCAACACCATCTTCGACTTCGTATATCATACCGGCATCGCATCTCTCCATACTAAGAACACTACAACTGTAACATGATTTTTCAATCTCTTCTTGAACCTTAAGGAACATGTTACTCGTGTAAACAGTAGCTGCATGCTTCTCAAATTTTTTTGGCGTCTTCACTTGAGGAATTGTCAAATGATCATGATTATTTTGAAGTTCGTTGGAATTCCTCTGCGCATCCATAGCACTATCAAAATGCATTAGGAATTCGACAAGGTTAGACCCCAGATTTAAGTAGATACTGAAGAAACTATTCATGCTCTCAGAGATAGAAGTAGTCCTACACAATCCACTCATTGCATAGTCCCTAAAATATACCGGTATCCAATACTGTCTAATCTCAAACAATGAAAGGAACCAACTATGCTCTGTTAGATCAAAATCCACCATAACATCTTTCCATTTTTCCTCGAATTCTTGAGGCACAATCATATCAGTCCAAATAATATCATTAAGTCTCTTCTTGAAAGCATCATCATTTTTCAATCGTGGTGGGCACCTATCCGGAACCTTTAGCATAATATGCCACATACACAAACGATGTCTCGTATCAGGAAGGACACGGTCGATTGCAATCTTCATGGCAGGATCCTGGTCCGTGATCATCATTCGAGGAGATCCACCCATACACTCTTTGAACTTCTCAAATACCCACTCGTATGATTCATGATTTTCACCAGACAACAAAGAAGCACCAAACGTGACGCATTTTCCATGGTTGTCCTTGCCCGTGAATGGTGCAAAAATCATCTCATACCTGATGTAACCACCATATTAAAAAATACAATTCACGACATTATAATTAATTATAATAACTAGTAATACGCTATATGAAATTTGCTAATAATAAGTGAAACATTTGCTAATAACATAATATTATGTTGCTAGAAGCATACCTATTTTTTTTGTACGTGCAATCAAACGAAACAACATCGCCAAAAATAGCATAGTTACGTCTGGAAATCGGATCAGTCCAGAAAATACTTTTTAAATTGTCATCTTTATCTACAGAGTAGGCGAAGAAAAATGCATTAGATGACTCCTTCCGCATGAACATAGTATTCAACATCATTTGCGCATCACACCCGGAAACATATGCACGCAGATCACGACAGAAATTTCTATAATCAGTCCCAGTGCATCCAACATCATTATAAGTACCCACGGCTTCTTTAAAAAATCGATAAGATGCCATCAGACCTATATTTGCTCTGTGGCAATCCAAAATAAAATTTTTATGAACAAACCCCAACTTCCTGTTAGCCTTCAAATATTTCTTAAATTGATCAGGAACTAATGTGTGGGTATGTTCTTCAATAAAAACAGTCACGGTGTAACCATACTCTGCAACATATTTTACAACCAAACGAGCCATACAATTCACTCTTCTTGAAACTCTACGCCTCTTTATCTTCTTCTTCTCCTCCTCCTCCTCATCATCATTGTTCACTTCATCTGGAAGTGAATTTTTTTCCCCCTCACGATTACATACCACATACTTCCAAATAACAACACCATCTATCTTTTTTTCCGATCCAAGCCGAATATCGAAACCACCTGCTTGACCATAAACTCGATAAAAGGTAGTTGCTTCTTCGATATTTTTAAACATCTGACCAACAAATGGCTTCAAAGATTGATTACATTCTGGTATGTAGCTTCCACAATGACCCAAAACTGAGTCAGCATTAATTCCTGCTATACAAAATAATGCTATAAGAATATCCAATATATGCTATACACGTTTATATAATATGCTATAGCTAAAAAAATCGTATGTTCACATAAAGGTATTCCCGATCTGCTATTAACATATATATAATTTGCTATATACACATAAAATATTTGCTAAACGCTTGACATACGCGTTTATAACTGAATCTGTCAATATCCATACACTTATGAATATATTTTTAGTCGATAACATAACACCTGTATTTTCCATAATTAGACGATGACGACACTGATGATAATATATGATGGAGTAATAACTTGTGGAAAAAAAAATACATTCATTTGCACACAACAATTCATGCCATTTTTACTATTTTTTTCCTTAATAACTTGAAAAAATCCACAACCAAATACGAAAAGAATCTATTGTCTATAATAAATATGAAATACCCATTGTCTGCGGACATCTCAATATCATTCAAAGCAAATTGAAACAAATTTTTATAAAAAAAAATGAACCATTTCTTTTCGCATACAAATATTCCCAATTTGCTATTAACATTTCTATAATTTGCTAATTATGAAGACGAAATTTGTTAATAGCCAGACATACGCGTCCATAACAGAATACGTCGAAATCTCTACACCTACAGATATACATTAATCGATAACATAATTCCTATATCTTCCATTATCACACGATGACGATAATGATGATACTATACAATGGATTAATAGCATGGTTAAAAAAAAAACTTATTTTGCACAAAACAATTCATCCAATTTTAACTATTTTTTTAATAACTTCATAAATACCACAACCAACTACGAAAATGATCTATCATCTATAATAAATATGAAATTCTCATAGTCTGCGAACATCTCAGTATCATGCAAAGCATATTGAAATCATTTAAACAAAATCTTATGTGTACATAAAAGTATTCCCAATTTGCTATTAATATATATATAATTTGCTAATTATACATATAAATTTTGCTAAACGTCAGAAATACGCGTCTATTCCAGATTCCACCCATATCTCTACACCTACAACGATACATTAATGGAGAATATAATACCTGTATCTTCCATAATCAGACGATGACTAGAGTGATGATAATATACGATGGAGTAAGAACTTGTGGAATCCGACGATAAAATTATCCGGAACGAATCCTCAACCCCAAGAAATATATGAAACACCGATAGATACAACTCTGTAAAAAATTTACAAAGTGAAAACGTCCAAAATAAAAAAAAACCGTTCCGTATAAATCCCACAATATATGGAAGGGATATATTCACTGCAGATTTTTAATATGCATTACAATTACATATATACCCTCAACTTAATGTAATTCTTAACATATTGCATATTTGACCCCATTTTTTGCATATTTGACCCCATTTTTTTGAGATTGATCTGAGCCTTATAAAATAAATGATCCAACGCTCCATAATAGTTCCTAGTTCCTACACAGGATATTGGTTCTCATTTGATCTCTATACTATATATATATATGATTTAATCCAGTATTTAATAATGATAAATATTATAAATTAAACACATTGTCCTGGCTCAAGCTAGTACATACAATGCGCCCGTAACTAGAACTTTTGCTATATGAAATTAGGGGTGTAAATGAATTAAATGGTTGGCGAGCTATTCAAGTATGGATTTGGGAAAAGTTCGATTGAAATTTGACCGTTTATTAAATGAGTCGAATTCGAGCTTTTTTCAAGTTCGATAATTTTCTCGAGCCGAATTCGAACTACTCATAAGTAGTTCGAGTTCGACTATAAACGAACTTTTATCGAGTAGCTCGCGAGCTTTTAATCAAGCTTTGATAATTAAGCCAAAAAAATAAATTTTTACCCCCAACAAGATTTAAACCTTAACCAAATTAAATGTACTTTGATGCACTATTTTTTATTCAATTAACTGCAACTAACACATATCAATACAATAAAGCTAGCAAATAGAGTATCGTATCTACAAGGACTGCAATCATGATTTACACCAAGTACTAAGCTAACAGATTTCTATTATCCAGCCCACCCAACTTCTTAAGTGAATTATTTATAGGCAAAGAATTAAAATTAAACTATTAAATTCAGTAACTAAAGAACGAGACAATTATAAAGTAAATTAGATGAAATTCCAAAGGCAGTTAATCAAGTCAAACAAGTAATTAATCCTAAAGAATGCATACACATGAATCCATTATATATTAATCTAAACCTATCAATTCCCAATTTTAATTTAATTATCGGTGAAGGATCATAATTTTCATTACCTATCTCCGCCAAGTCTCAAGGTAATCGTAGATTAACAAATTATCTATTATTTTTGTTTCTATAATTATTTGTTTACTCCCTGAAGCATCAAATTTAAAACCTTCTACAGATCACAGAGTATATGTATCAAATTGTTCAATTAAATGTCACTAATTAATTATCTATGCCAGGAGTCAAATTAATTAGTTAGCATACAATGACTATGACCACTAATCAGAGCTTCGTACTCTACTTCGTTGTTGGCTAATAGAATCCCGACATTATGGCTCTTTTGGCCAGGCTTCTGTATTCCTAAGTGATTTTCGCACTCGCCCTCTTGAAGTTCGACATGTATTTATTTAGCTTGTTTAGGGTCGACACATTTGAGGTATGGGCCCGAAAAAGATTTCCTGTATAGAGTTCTGGAGATTATGGTGAACTTCGAAGCCTTAGCTCTGATTCTTCTTGCTTCGATGGGGTCTTTTGAGAGCTCGTTCTCTATTATGTACCTGCTGGGTTGGGTCATCCAACTAGCCTCTGGTTTGGTTTCGATTACTTAGACCTCGGCGTTCACCTCTTTCCATACTGCAAGCCATTTCACGTGGATGAGCGGGATGCTTTTAATGTTGGTGGTTTATATTGCCGAGCCCAGATTGGCCAGGGCGTTAGCATGTCTATTGTCATCTCTTGTGATGTGACTAACCTCGATCTTCTCGAATCTTGAAGATAACACATTTTCCACGGCTAAGTGTGCGGCCATTCTCGAGTCTTTGGTTTGGAATTCTCCCTCGAATTGATTTATTATAAGTTGGGAATCGCTTTGGACTCGTATCTTTTTTGCTCCGAGGTCGTTTGCTAGATTCAACCCTATAATAGAGCTTCGTACTCTGCTTCGTTGTTGGTTGTTTCAAATCCGCACCGAATTGAACGCTCTGTAGTTTCACCGTTTGGATTCGTTAATACCAGGCTTAATCCACTCTCATTCAAAGTACTGGAGCCGTCTACTTGGAGGGTCTAGTAGTTTGAATTATCAACCTCTCAAACATTTGCCAATTCGAGTTCTACTTTAACGTGGTCATCTATGGAGAAGTCAGCGATGAAATCTGAAAGTACTTGGGATTTAATTGAAGTTCGGGGAGCATAGTGAATGTTGTATTCCCCGAGTTTGACTGCCCATTTTGAAAGTCTTCTTGCGAGGTCCAGCTTTCGCTGCACCGTTGTTAGTGGAAATATAAATATTCATTTTTAGGATCTACTTAATTCCAATTAGGGTTCATTCTATCTCGATTAGGATTTTTAGAATTTCAGTGAAAAACAAACATCACTTTTAATATTGAAAAGTAACACTTCTAACATGAGACGAGTACTGCACACATCATCTCCTCAAATGCCACATATACCATACTAATATGAGAATAGTTCTATGCTAAAACGTCACAAACGCAATGTTTATATGAGTTACAGCTCATACTAAAATGTCATATACATTATGCTAATATATGAGTAATTTCGAGCTAAAATGTCATAGATGCTATACTTTTTTCATATAACTAGCAGACAAAGTGTGCATTGCACGCAATTTAACTATTTTGCTTAAATTAATTATTGAAGTTTGAATAATTATACTTTGAGTAGTCAATTCAAATATTTCATTACACACACACACACACACACACACACATATCACTTTATAAATATAATAATATCTAAAAATTCTAGATTAATCAATAATCAGAAAAATGATAAAAATATAAAGTATAATAAAATTGTAACTATTCGAATACGAACTCATAATTTATAGTCTTTTAATTTATTTATATTTTTGTTGTTTTAAAAATATAAATACACACGCACACACACACACACACACATACGGAGAGAGAGATGCATGTATCCTTTCTCAAACTTCCTTTTTTTACAATAATTCTCAACCTTCTTTGATTGTTGACACATTGAATGTGTGTGTGTCAACACATCAAATCTTCTATTTAACAATTTTTATTTTGACTTTACCGTGTAATAAAAATATAAAATTTTAATTAATATAAATTCACAAAATCTTGCATCATCCATTTCAGAAAGGTTCAGTATAAAGTTAATTAAACTTACTAAAATAATTTAATTAGTTAATGAGTTCAAAGTATTATTAATTATATAATTTTTTTTACTATCATGACAAAACATCTTATCGCACATCAATTGATATAGTTTATCTCATAAGTAAATTATATTTATAACCACTCTATGTTATCAATTAATTTATGTATGATATCATGATACACTGAATTGATTGAACTATTTTAATTATTACACATGTCGCAAAATATTAACTATTTTTTGTGTATTTTATCCGAACATACATTTAATACTATTTTTTTATTGTAATATAAATGACTACATTGAACAAATAAAACTAAAAATAACTTAACTAAATTAAAATGGTGTTGAATGTATCAATATCATATATTTAAAGATAAAAAAACTTTATTATTATAGCAAAAAATATGTTGCTCAATGATAAAGAAATGATAAAATCTCAAAGTTTGGATGGAAGTTTATTGTGGTAAATTCCGTTCAAGGTTTCATGTTCAATATATTTTTCAAAATTTTATACATTATTTATAATTTTTTTACGAAAAATGTATTTTGATTGCCAGTTGTAATTCTTGATTCAATGACTAAGTAATTTAATTAGTAGTACAAATCTAAGGGAAAATTATTCAATTCCTTAATTTCAATTATTTCCTCAACTAATAGAGAATGTCCGTTCTCATTCCTATGATTGATATGTTTTAAAATTGGCAATCACCATTTTTTGGAAAATCTATATTTCAAAAAATGTGCAATATACATTCCTTCCACCCGATGAATTTAATCATTATCATTCAACCAAAATAACTAATATACATCATTCTATAAAAAATCCCAATGTATAACACTTTTACATATAAATACGTATTATATTATTATTCTACATTATGTTTAACTAAATAGTTTGAGAATTATGTTAAATAATAAGTAGTTCAATCTAAGGGAAAAATATTCAATTCTTCTATTTCAACTCTTTTATAAGTAATTGGACTATGATCATTCTCAGTCATATGATTATGGATATAGTCAACATAATTCATATTCCAAAAAATTGTGCAATATTTATGCCCTCCCCACATGAATTTAATTAGCTATTCTTAATCAACTGAATAATCTAATATAAAATATTATATATATAATTATCAAACCTTCTAATATTCTAAATTTCTCAAATTATAAATTAATAAGCTAGAAAAAATGTAACATTTGAACCATATTTTAAAATTTATTTCCCAAATCAACCTTTTATTATTGTAATGTTTTAAAAGACATGTATATAAATTGTAAATTAGTTTAAATTTTGTGATTTTTTTTTACGATTTAACCATATATTTTTTATTATTTTTTACACACACACCCAACCTGGTGGTATTGAGAAAATTCGAACCCGTGACCTTTGGTCTGGAATTTAACCATATTTTTAAAACTTTGTCTAGCAACTTTCAAAATAGTGCTCCCAAAATTATCTACATTAATCAATTCTTATATTTATCTTCATCATTGATTTTTTTAGGTGTTCTTCATTCGCTTTAGTAGATATATAGTCTAATAGTTTAACATATATCATCTGACATGTCTTCTTGGTGTAGTCAACATTATCCGAGCCCGAAATCATATGAATGAGAGTGAACACATCAATTTCAATGAATAAATTAAAACTTAGTATTTTGGTTGTATATTATGGAACCAACTTCTTCTTTTTTTTAATTTTGTTTTATACCATATAACATGATTCAAAACTCATATATATTGTAGTTACCATACCTAAATTAAATATTTTCTATTAAGAACTACTTAAATAACTTATATTAAATGAATCACGTCATTGATTGAATGTCATTCTCATTATCTTTTTCCCCTTCATTAATGATTGATGAAGATGTAATTCTTGATTATTGACAGATGACTTCTTAAGAACAATGAGGTAAGTTTATAATATTTTCATAAATTCATGTTTTTATTTTTCAATCTTTTCGTTGGGATGTAATATGTTAGTCTCGGACGAGTCAAATGGAGTTTAGAAGGAGGGTTGGATAAACTCTTTTCAAAATTCAATTTAACTTGCAGAAATATAAGGGTTTTGACTCGTTATTTCATTTGTACTAACATATCATTGAGATATCTAGTCTAGAATGATAATTTCAGAGGATGGAATATATAATAAATAAGCTAAAATAGCGGTAATTAGTTGTGCGTGAATATGACTCTGGATAACTGATTTGAATAAATGTGTTGCAATTAAGACATGTCAATCAAAATAAAGTAAGGTACAACACACAAGATTTAAGCTGAACCAGGTAAAGATGACTTTTCTAAGTCATCATTACCTCAGTTGGATCGATTTCTCACACTTACAGTTTCAGGATGTTAGCTGTTGCGACGACAATTCCTTTAGCGGTGGCTCACACTTTGACAAAAGATAGGTGCTTTTGAAAATTTTACAAGATATTAGATCTCGCATGTGTTTGTTTACAAAATTTTACAAGATTTTCAATCTTAGGATTAATTTTATTCTAATTAGTAATTAACGTTAATTTCATCTCAATTAGAGTTTATTCTATCCTAATTAAGATTTTTAGAATTTCATTGAAAAAATAACTTTTAATACCGAAAAACACCACTTCTAGTATGAGACAGATGCACATAAGATTTTCTCGAATGACATATATACCATGCTAATATGAGAGTAGTTTAATGTTAAAATTAATATTATAAACGCAATGCTGATATCGGTTACAGGTCATGCTAAATTGTTTTATATATGATGTTAATATGTGAATAGTTTCATGCTAAAACAATATAAACACAATGTTGTGAGTTATAAGTCAGTCTAAAATGTTACATATACCATGCTAAGTATGAATTTGGGTCTGCTTTGTATGAACAAATATGTATGAAAAATATAATTTTGTATTTTTCATCTATTTTAGTTCATAATATAGACAATATGTTTCTTAAATGAGAGAACATAAAAATAGCTTTAATTTGATACATTATTCGCGTAAATCGGATTAAAAATGAATAAATTATGATTGTTTAACGTTTTTAAGAGTTTTTTCAAATCTAATGATGTCACCTTTTTTTTAAAAAAAAAAAATCTCTCTCTTCGGAAGCTCTATTACAGACGGAAGATAGCGCTTCAATTGATTTTTTGTATTTCCTTCCGATTTTACCCTTAATCAATTGGACGAAGTTTAATTTTGGCTGCTTATTACAATTTTGCCACCATACCCTGCCTTTTAATCACACATTCAGATTAATAGATTTGTTGGATGAGATGGGTTCCTAATTCCCATATAGGAAAGGGTTCTCACCAGATCCACTCATATATATATATATATATATATATATATATATATAGGGAAAGGATCAAATAGGAACCAAATCCCCCCGTGAGAACTTAGAGAACTTAGGAACCAAACATATTAGCAAATTATTAGTCACATATTAGCAGTGTGTATAATCGCTAACATATTTGCAATATGTTGCTAATATTATGATCTCGACAAGTTAGCAAAATAAGTTTATCTCATGTTAGCAACATAATCTCTTGATGTTAGCAATATAAATCTCTCATGTTAGATTGGTTCCTAGGTTCTCACGGGGGGATTGGTTCCTATTTGAACCCACCTATATATATATATATATATATAGGGAAGAGTTCAAATGAGAACCCTTCCTCCATGTAGGAACTAGGAACCCATCTAATCCCTCCATTATTTAGATCTTAATGGCCACAATTCAGTCAAAGTTTGGTCAAATGCAATGTGTCACACTTGTAATTATTTACAATTTTAAGTACAAAAGGGTATTATGGTAATCAATAATTCTTATGTTTTGAAACATAATTATCTCCCTCTCCATTTATTTCTCTCTAACACTCACGATTTTTTTTTCTTTGTGCACCTCTCTCTCTATCTCCCCTCCTCTCTCTCTCTCTCTCTCTCTCTCTCTCTCTCTCTCTCTCTCTCCACTATTTCCCCTATCTCTATTTTTCACCTATTTCCTCTCCTCTCTCTTTGTTTGTTTTTGTAAACCATTTACTAAATACAAATTAAAAAATTATGATAATTTAATAATTTATTAAAATAATAAAATATTATACCTATAAATAAATATATGGTTAAGAGGATTTTTTATGCAAAAAATTGAAATTAATGTTGCCGGTTGAGACACGATTTTGAATTCTTGATGATTTTATTTTTTTGACGTTCACATGCACATTTTAAATTTTTAAGATTTCTTGATTTGTTTGTAAACACTATTATTCCTTTTGGATTAAATGCTATTTTTTGTTTAAATTATCCCAATTAAATTTTTACCTTGCTTTATCTTTTTCATATAATGTTGTTGATTCACGTGTTCATCTTTTTTAAATTATCTCGTCCAATTCTGATTTAGGTATTTATTTTCATTTTTTCGTCAATGATTCTGTTATTATTATAGTTCGTGCTAAAATGACATATATATCATGCTGGAATGGTTCATAGTCCATACTAAAATGACATGACTTATGATGATATTGATAATATTATTCAAATTTATTTCCAATATGTGTAATAAATGCTGCTGATGTGAGTTACATGTTGGATAAATTTCACAATAAACTGAAAGTCTTCAATTAAACAATAATAACTTCATCCATATATAAACGTAATATTGATATGTAATATCATGCTAAAATATCTTATACACTATGCTAATATGAGAGTAATTTAATGCTAAAAATTCATAAACGCAATGTTTTTTTTCATATAATATATCAAATTATATTTTTTTTTTCATACTATTTCATTCAAGATCTCACATGGCTTTGTTTATCCAAAGAAATATGAAGAAAAATATAAAATATTCATTTTTTAGGGCTTATTTTATTTTATTTTAAGAATATATGATTTTTTCTCAAAGAGTTTATGACATTCCCTTTGTAGTTATTACATTAATATTAAGGTTTATCAATCTCAATTACTGTTTAGAATATGATGCTAAAATCAGAGAAGTATGAGGCTAAATATGTTCCCATTACGGTTTATTGCATCCCCTATTATTTTTTATCAAATCATGCTAAAATTAAAAAATTATCAGGCTAAAATGAGGGATGTAACATGCTAAACTTGATGTCACATTCTCATTAGGGTTCATTGTTCCCAATTAGGGCTTATTACCTTCCCATTAGTGTTTATTATTCCCAATTAAGATTTATTACATTTGCATTAGGGTTCATTGTTCTCAGTTAGAGTTTATTGCATGACCCGTTACTGTTTATAGTATCTTGCTAAAATGAGGGATGTATTAGGTTTAAATGAGGGAAGAATAAGGCTAAATTTGATGTCCCGTTACCATTAGGATTCATTATTCTCAATTAGGGTTTATGACATTCCCATTAGTGTTCATTGTTCTCAATTATGGTTTATGACATTCCAATTAGGATTTATGACATTCCCATTAGGGTTCATTATATTATTCCTGAGTAAGATTTATTACATTCGCATTACGATTTTCTAGATCCTCCAACACTGTTTAGTAGATCATGCTAAAATGAGGCAAGTATCATGCTAAAATGAGAGAAGTAACATGCTAATTTTTTTTTATCACATTCCCATTAGGGTTTATGACATTTTCATTAGAGTTTATTACATCGCATTATGGTTTATTGTTTATAACATCATGTTAAAATGAAGTGAGAATGAAGTTAAATTTGGTGTCCCAGTTCGATTAGGATTAATTGTGTCCCTATTAGGGTATAGAAGATCATGTTAAAATGATGCAAGTATGATGCTAAAGTGAAATGGTGCATGATGCTAAAATGAAATATTATATGATGCTAATAAAACAACAATATCATGTTTGTATAAAGAAAAATTTACGCTAACAATGACATTTTCAAATATTCATAACAAATGTTTGAAACTAATCTTCATCACCTTAAACTAATATTCTTCAACTTGAACTAATATTTATCAACATAAACTAATATTCATAAGAAATATGTCTTGAAACTAATAGTACTTGTAGAAATTTCATTAACAGTACAAATCATTGCGACATAACAAATGCTTCAACATTAATTGGACCATCTTCACATGAGAGCCTGTAGTGTAGGTTTTCCTCAGCTTCGTTCATTTCACTTTGTATATTACTGTCTGCACTTAGAATCGCAGCACATATTTTGCTCTCATAAACTTTATGTCGTTTCGGGAAATATTCTTTCATTTTCTTTCTTAGTTGTCCGTCATCTCCTTCGTTTCTTTACTTTCTCATTCTTTTTTCTTCTTTATCATCAACTCGTATTTTTCATTTTGTAGTATCTGTATAGGTGTATGTGTTTATATAAAACTGTTAGAAAAATATTCATAATATCAACCGCTAAAATACATTACACAACATGCTAAAATGTATTACACAACATGCTAAAATGAGAATTTTAAAAACATGCTTCCAATCACCCAAATCTAATAATAATATCTTTAATTTGATATATAATTTGCGTAAATTTGATTAAAACGAGCAAGTCATGAACACAATACTGATATGAGTTATGGATTATGCTCAAATGTTATATATAGATCATGCTATTATGCGAGTAGTTTCATGCTAAAATATCATAAACACAATTATGTGAATTATAATTGGTCATGCTAAAATGCTATATAGGTCACGCTAAAATATTATATACGCCATGCTAATATAAATCTGGGGCTGTTTTGGATGAAAAATATGCTTGAAAATTGATTTTGTATTTTTCATTTATTTTTTTTCAAATAAACATATGCAATATGGATCTTAAATGAAAGAGTATGAAAAGAGCTTTAATTTGATATATGATTTGCGTAAATCCGATTAAAAACGAGCAAGTTATGTTTGCTTAAAGTTTCTACAATATTTGTACAAATATGATGACATCATCATCTATATTTTGACGGAAATAAATTAACCACCACTTTTGAAGTTCAATTATTTACTGTTCGGTATTTATTTTCACCTAAACTGCAAGTGTACAACGAGGCTTATAGGATAGCGGTGAACAAGAGTATCGTATCCACAGGGATTTAAGATTTAATCTGCTAGTTATTCAATTTAACCCCTCGCAGTTATCTAGACTATCAAACATGGTTGGATTTAACTAATTAAAAACTAAATATAATAAATAAAATAAATCACCACAGCAGAAATCAACACAGATAAATCAAACACTGAAGAAAAAGATGCATTCTAGGTTTGGATAATCATTATTTAATCCATTCTCTTAATCAATCCATTTAATGTCTATGTTGGGATTTAAATCATGCTAGAACAATCACTCATGTATTCTAAACCTTCTCTCGAAGCGCCTAGATTGTAGATCACACAACAAATATTAACGTCTCCGTTCAATACCTATTATGCAATTCCTAATGGTTCCAAAGATTTATTGTTCTCTAAATTAATCGCAACTCTCTCGAGTGATATTGACTAACAAGTTAATTATTCCAGATCTTGTGTTAAAACTCATCTCTCGAATTATGGATTAACACATCAAATTGTATCATTTAGTGATCAAGTAAATAATACAGAGAAAACAGGAATAATCAAAACATAATTAAATCATAGACACCAAATAATATGAATCAAAAGAACTTCATAAATAAATCATAATCCAACCCTAGAATACTAGGGTTTTAGCTATCCATGGCAAAATTGTAACAGCCCGGTCCCGAGATAGGGATTAACGAATGGGGACGGGGTGTTATTAAGGGATTTAACGAGTAATATCAGAAGGTTAACGAAGAAGTTTAAGAATAAAGGTACGCTTTGAAGATAGTTGATGATACTCGGGTTTACTTGATTAAGAAGGACACATGCTTTAACGGAATAAAACGGCTAACTAATCAGATACCAACAAGCATAGACTCTTTTATAGGTGAAAGGAAATCATACTCGGAAAGCGGAAATAAACTTAATATGCATCTTATATATATAATCGTCTGGGAATATTCTTAAAATCTTGAATAAACGTAATAGAGCCTTGAACGGAATTTAGAAAGAGTTAATCAGAGTAGCAGAACACATAATGGGATTTCAAAGAAACTTATATAATAGCAAAATAATCTTGGCAGCCAACCCACATCCACAGCCATCATCATCCTCGGCATCTCAACCTGAAAATATTTGAAAAAGAGGGCGTGAGCACTAATGTACTCAGTGGGTTTTTAATGAAAACTTCTTTAATAACTTGAGAAATATCCAACAATGAACTAGCGGTATATGGAGAGCAAAACGCAAAAGCCCTCTCCATATCCGCAAAACTTTTTCTTTACTTTTGGGCCCAACCTTGGCTCAAACCTGATGTCAACTGCACCCTTAGGCATGCCAGGGGATAGAAGAGGGATTACCTTAAATACCCGAATGAGTTTGCGAGGGAAAAACCTAGCAGTGACTACCTTAATAATTCTGAGCTCAAATCCTGCTTAAGTGAAAACTAAGTTCCTTCTCTTCCTATTTTTGCTAGCAATACCAAGCTTAGAACAATGTCTAATGCTAATACCTTATTGCTACATGATCTCGGCCTACAAAGGGTTAAAACTACCCTAACAAGGCAAGTCCTTAATCCTTAACTATACGAGCTTTAACAAAGCATAAACATTCAAATACGAGGAAATGAACGCGGATAAACATCGATTGCAAATAAAGCAATTCTAAACACCTTATGCTAGCATAAATTGTAAATAAACAATTCTAGCATATCTAAACATACTTGAGAGCTCATTTAACTTATACTGACTTCCTTTACTTTGTCTAACTCAAATAACAATTCAACATAATCATGCATATAACTTCTTTTATTTCTTTCCTTTCCTTGTACAGAGATCGATCAGGCAGAGCAAAAATGCTTTATTGGATATCTAATTTGCCCTAACATGCTTCTAGAGCTTATTAGCTCAAACTTTAGATGAGTATATGTTTACCCACCTCGATTACTTGACAGAAGATGAAGCAACGAGTTGATGATCCTTCTCCGATTTCCTATGAGGCTCACTTCCTCCTACAAAAGTCGAATCATCGACTTAGCGACCTTCTTCGAAGAAGTTAACTATCTAAATCGAGAAATAATGATATTTTACTCGAAGACTAAAATCTAAGATTTTATTTACAGATTGCACGACTTTACGACTTTATAAATTTCGAAAAGAATTTATTTAAAGAACATCTCAACTTGATTTCCTAATTTTTAGACAAAGAATAACTTGAATAGATTACTCGAAATAAATTGAGAATATCTTGATTGCTTCTCTAAAATTTAACTTGAAAATAATTTGGAAATAACACGACTTGAAAAGCTTGAAAAACTCGGGAAGAGGGTACGGAAATAGCCGGAAAGAAACGGCCGAAAAACAACACGGAGGAGGGGGGGCCGCCGCGGCGCACATGGGCGCCGGCGGGCTCCCCCCCGCGGGGCACCCTTGCCCCGGCGGGCTTCCTGCCGCCGCGGGGCCGCTAGCCCCGGCGGGCTCCTTGCCCCTGGCGGGCTGGCCACGGCCGTGGGGGGTGTAGCGCGGCGGCGCTCACCCCCCCGCGAGGCTCTCCCTCTTTCCCCTTTTCTCTCTCTCCTCATCTGGGTTCCTTTAATGTGTTCTTCATCTGTTCTTCGTGTTCGTTGATTTCTTCGACGAACACGAAGAACACGAAGAACAATTAACCCGAATTTTTATAAAAATAACGTACTTGAATTTAACATGCAATAACATGCTTTTAACTTTTAAAAGAAATTTTGGCATTATAACGACGTAAACACGATAATCCTCTTTAAATATTTAGAATGACGACGAAATCTCTAAATATAGCTTGAACGGAATTTAAACTGAATAAACAGGACTAATCTCAAGAATAATAACGACAGGAATAAAGCGAGAAATATTATGCAAACGTTATTAACTTGGAACTTCAATAAAAACTGAAATATAACTTAGACGGAAGGTAAACGAGCAATAATGAAGAACGCGAAGAACGTAAAGAACGGAAAGTAAATGCGGAATTTAAAGACGGAAAAAGAAATAGAGATCGAGACCGACGAGCAAGAATGGACGGGGTTAGGTGCGTCGAAGGAAGGTGGCTAGCTCGGCGTCTCGTCGAGTTGCAACGGTGGCAGAGCCGCCCGCTACAACCCAACGGCGCCCCTAGCACCTTCCCTCACCGCATCCCTTCCACGCCACTCCGCTCGTCGTCTTGAAGAACAGTCACGAAGAACACTTTTTACTTTGACAGAACCTTCTCGGCTTTCAAAGCTTCTCACCCTCTCGATTTAGAAGTGAAGTAGATGACAAATGAGCAATGAAAGCTAAAGGGGTGGCCTTGTATTTATAGGAAAAGCTTTGGCTTCCAAGGGAAGCCACTTCAGTGCAAGAATACTGCAAAAGTTACCCCGGGTTCGGTTAAAAGCTGCTTTATTCGATGTCGAGGTCCAAATAACCTCAAACACGAAATCTAAAAATACCGGGAGACTCGTTGGCTCGAATAATAGTGAACCAACTTGATTCGTGAAAAAGACGGGGTCGTCTTTAAAAAGACGAGCAAAGATTCCCTTTTTGAAATTACTTTTTACTATTCACTCAGACTGACAGATTTTGCTCCCGAGCGTTCGATTGACCTCAGAATGTCAATCCGTGAACGCCAACGGAATCCTTGGGTCATTTCCCATAGGAGGGGCCTGACAGAACTGGACTCGGATTAACGAGGAGGATTTCTTAAATTTCTCAAAACACGAACGCACGCAAAAGTTACTATTCATTCATCCTTTAAATTCGTTTTTCATCACCGGGAACTCAATTGACTTCAGAATTAAAATCCGAAAACACCGGCACACTCCTTGAGTTAAAACCTTTCTAACGAGACTGGTGCGTCGTTTTACACCAAAAATAAAATGTCCCGACTGGTCTGTCGGTATGCCCTTACTGCAGAGTACAGCGGCGAGCAGGATCGTCTCCCAAAGGACCGGCGAGTTTCACTTTTATTTTCCAATCTGTATAACCAACTTTAACAAGGGAAATTTGAAATTTATGAACTGACTTGAACAGCAAAATAAAAGAACTAAATTAAGTAAAATAGTTTGGCAATAAACGAAATTGATAATGATGAAGAAAATATCCCGGACTGCAAATAACTCCACTCTAGCTAACGAACCGATCACAGATGCAAAGATGAATTCAAATAAATTATGCAACCAGTTATGGACGCCGAAGACACTTACTGACACGTCCTTATTTCTCCGTATTTTATCGTTAACCAGGAAGACACTTCATCGATTAATTCCCTAATCGACTGACAAACGTAAAGAGACACTTTTATGGTTTTAATAAGTCGACAGCCTTGTGATCGAGAGAAACCCGATTCTAATCTACCCAACTCTGACACAGGAAGGATAAAATTAGACTGCTAATCCCCTGGTTTCAAGAACCGTTTTACCACAGATTAAACTTAAACCACGTTTACTTATGGCCGGTTTAATTGGCTACTAATTAATCTCGCGTTCCTAAATATTTGCAACTACTTAGAAAACACGAAACAATTAACAACAATAAAAATGAGATATAGCAGACACATGCATTCAAAAGAATTATGGAGCAGTTCGATCTCACAGTTAGTCGCTAGAGTTTCGTTGATTCGCGTCTGGGATAGGCGCGTAGATTAACTAGACTTCATGTAGCAGTATGATCGCGCAGAGTTGTAAAAGTTGAACACGATGATTCGAAAATAAAGCTGAATAAAACTGAATAATGTTGCTTCTCTGCGCTCTGTACTAGAACGATGATGTATCCTCGTGAATAGAATAAATCCTAATATATCTAGCTACCAAAATAGAGTTCTACTCCAAATAGAAAACAATATTAAATCTTATCTAAACTAGGTAATTAACAAAATAGAATCCTTGTTGTATTTGGACACTTTTAAACCGCCTCCAGCTCTTCAAAGTTAAATAACTCTCGCTGGGCCCGCTGGAGGTTTCAACACATGGGCTCGACCCATCAAAACACTTCTCGGCCCACTGGATCTGTCCAGCAAAAAATTCAGTTTCACTGGTATGCCCTTACCACCGATCCATAACTTTGCAAAATGCACCTCTTTTCCTTTAATTGAGACTAACTACCTGCACAAACTCAAGGAACAAATCTATCCACAAAATATATCCAATTGGTAGTTAGTCTAGCACAATATACACTAAAAATCACCCTTAAAACATAGAGGATTTAGGACCAATCAGAGACCATGAATGGTCATAAAAGAATTAAGATCAAATTTTCCGAAAAGATGATTTTCACGAAAACTGACCCTTAAAGTCGTGACTGACATCTGACCTTAATTAACCTTAATAAATTTTATTCCTCAACTTCTTAATTATCATTAAGAATCCTCTAAACCTTAATCAAAAATCTGGGGCGTTACATCCTACCCCCCTTAAAGAAATTTCGTCCCGAAATTTACTAATCATGATAAACGATATCAGAGTACTTTTTGAGTAGCTCGGATTCGAGCTCCCATGTTGCTTCCTCTGAACCATGAAGGTTCCATATCATCTTTACGAGATTGATCTCCTAGCCCCTTAACTTCCGGATCTTTTGACTCACAAAGGCCTGGGGCTTCTCTTCATAGGCTACGTCCTCATTTAGGAATATCTCTTCCTTGCAAATCACGTGCTTTGGATCGAACACGTACTTTCTCAACATTGAGACATGAAAAGACGTCATGAACGTCACTCAGGTTGGGTGGTAAGGCCAATCTGTAGGCTACTTCATTCACCTTTTCTAATATTTCGAAAGGTCCAATAAATATGGGCCTTAACTTGTTTCGTTTGGCAGAACGAACCACTCCTGGACGGAGACATTTACAAGAATACTATCTTTCATGTCGAATCTTAGTTCCGTTCTTCTTTCGTCCGTGTAAGGCTTCTGTCTGTCTTGAATTTCCTTGATTTGCTGATGCACAAGCTCGATCTTCTGGACTGCTACCGGGACCATTTCAGGTCCAAGTATCCTTCTCTTTCTAACTTCGTCCCAATACAAGGGTGATTTACACTTTCTTCTGAACAGGGCTTCATAAGGGCCATGTTGATCGATGACTGGTAGCTGTTGTTGTACGCAATCTTTTATCAATTACAGTAGCTCCTCCTAGCTACTTCTGTGGTCGATGAACACTCCTCTAAGCATGTCTTCTGGATTCTGAATAGTCCTTTCGGACTGGCAATTCATTTGAGGATGAAATGCCGTGCTGAAATTGAGCTTTGATCTCATTGCCTTTTGTAGACTCCTCCAAAATCTTGACGTAATCTCGTATCACGATCCGATATAATCGAGATCGGCACATCGTGCAATATGCACAAATTTCCTATCATACATCTGGGCTAATTGATCTAGCCCATCTGTCATGATAACAGCAATGCGAGGCACTACTTTCGATAATCGATTCACGATTACCCAACTAGCGGTATTCCACCACTTAGACTTTGGTAATCCTAATACAAAGCCTATACTACTATGATCCTACTTCCATTCAGGAATTCCTATGGGTTGGAGCAACCAGAAGGTTTTTGATGCAAGGCTACACTTGATGACAAATCAACACCTTTCTACGAAGGTGGCTACTTTTCTCTTCATACTATTCTGCTAGAAGTTCTTTTTGAGGTCTTGATACATCTTGGTGCTTTCGGGATGTGCTGTATGTGGCTTGTCATGTGCCTTGCACATGATTTCCTCCTTTAGTTCTTTCTTGCTTGGCACACAAAGCTTTCCTTTGAGTAAGATCGCTTTATCGGCAGCTTCTGCGAAGTCTTGCGTGCTATCTAATCGTGCTTCTAGGATTTTCTTCTTGAGAAACTCATTTCATTTCCAAACCTTAACTATCCTTTGTCTCGGGTCGGGATAAGTGACTATCGCGGTGATTTGTGCTTAATTGATTGCGGGTGGTGTTGGCACCTCGATCCTTAACTCCTTGAATTCCTTATCGTAGCTGTTTCCGAACTAAAATGAATCCTAACTCTGTCTTCTCTTTCCTACTTAGGGCATCTGCTACCACATTCTCCTTGCCTGGGTGGTAGTGAGTCGTGCAGTCGTAATCCTTTACAAGTTCTAGCCACCCTCTCTGCCTTATGCTAAGATCCTTTTGCTTGAAGAAATACTTTAGGCTCTTGTGATCTTGAGAAGAGTCTTACACTTGTCTCCGTAGAGATAGTGCGTCTAGATTTTTAGCGCAAAAACAACCGCTACTAGCTCTAGGTCATGCGTGAAGTAGTTCTACTTGTGATTCTTAAGCTGCCTTGAAGCAGAAGCGATCACCCTTCCTCTCTTCTTCAGCACGCATCCTAATCCTTTTCTCGACGTATAAGCATAAACCACGAAATCTTCATTTTCTTCCGAAATGGCCAATCATCGGGCTTGTGGTTAACATCTTCTTTCTTGAAATTTTCCTCGTACTCGGGTGTTTACTTAAACTTGAAGTCCTTCCTTGACACTCGCACCATAGCCTTAGTTGTTGACGAGAATCCTTCGATGAATCTACGATCGAATGTCGCAAGTCTTAGAAAACTTTCTATCTCATTCACGTTCCTTGGAGACTTCGAGTTGCTTGCAGCTTCAATCTTAGCTGGATCTACTTTGATTCCTTCTACCGAAACCATATGACCTAGGAACATAACTTCTTTAAGCCAAAGCTCACACTTACTAAACTTAGCGTAAAACCTTTATCTTCTTTAACTTCTCCAGCGCCACTCTTAGGTGCTCTTGATGCTCCTCTTGTCCTTCAAATAAGTGAGAATATCATCTATGAAAACTAGCGCAAACTTATCTAGATATGGGTAAAATCCCGATTCATTAAATCCATGAATACTACTGGGGCATTGGTCAATCCGAACGGCATTACCACAAACTCGTAATGCCTAAAGCGAGTCCTAAAAGCAGTATTAGGAATATCCTCCTTTCAGATCTTCAGCTGATGATTCCCAAATCTTAAGTCTATTTTTGAGAAGACACTTGCTCCCTTAAGCTTGATCAAAGAGATCATCTATTCTTGGATGAGGGTATCGATTCCGATGGTCGGCTTATTAAGCCTTCTATAGTCGATGCTCATTCTCAATGTGCCATCCTTCTTCTTCACGAATAAGATTGGAACTTTCCAAGGCGACACACTAGGTTGGATAAAACCTAGGTCTAATAACTCTTGCAGTTGAATCTTGAGTTCTTGTGACTCCTTAGGCGCCACTCTGATAGGGGCTTTGACTGGTGCAGCTCCTGGTTCTAGATCGATAGCGGATTCCACTTGCCTATATGGTGGTAGTTCTGATAGGTCCTGGAAATACGTCTTCAAAATTTTCTTGTGTCTGGAACGCCTTCTATTGCAAACTCTCCTTCCTCTTTCTTTGTCGCAACCGCTTTATTCTGACTTTATAGCCTCTTCTGGGGATCACCGTCACTTCTGGGGATCACCATCACTTACAGGCATAAAGATCGCATGACTGGACCTTGAACGTAAGCTCATAACTTATCTAATGTCATTCTTCAGATTGCCTCTTAATACTGGATGAGCTGAAAAATCGCTTTTAGAGATTCGCGTCCTACTAGAAGGGCGCTAACTATCATACTTAGATTATTCTTCCTATCGGGACTATTTTCTCTTATTCTTCCAAAGGAATATTACTTTATACTATCTGCTCTAATCAAGGATCCACACTCGAGCTCTATGAGTGGGGTAAAAACAAAATGATTGCCTCTGAGTGAGGACTTTATCTTGATCAATAATTCTTTAACAAGTTCCAAAAGCTGGAAGAGATATAACACTGGGTTACTTAAAAACATTGCTTTTTCAGAGGACTTATAAACTCAAAAGGGTTTTGCGTGTAGCAAACGTATGAGAGACAATCGATGATTAACAATTGAGAATTGTACTGAATACTTGCAAAGGTGTCACCATAACTTTAACAAGGGAATCCTATCACTGATTTTGGATGATTAAAGAAGTAGCATCAAAAGATTATAATTTGTCCAAAACGATATTGAAGAAATTCAAATGATATGAATGAAGAATTTCAATTAATATGAAGCTGTGGAAAGGTGATTGTTTTAATTGATGCGAGAATGAATGAATAGACTCATCAAAACTTCTTATCTTACTGAAATTTTTCACAAGCAAAAACCACAGCGAGTAACTCCTTCTCGGTTGTAGTGTAATTACATTGAGCGGGATTAAGTGTCTTCGAAGCATAGTAAATGACGTGACTACGCTTCTCCATTTTTTGTCCGAGAACAGCTCCAACAGCATAGTCGCTTGCATCACACATGATCTCAAAAGGGAGGCCCCACTTTGGTGGTTGAATCACTGGGGCAGAAGTGAGTGAGTGCTTTAGCAGATCAAACGCCTCCTTGCATTTATCATCAAACAGGAACGGAGCATCCTTTTGTAGCAACTTGGTCATGGGCTGGGAAATTTTTGAAAAGTCTTGAATAAACCGTCTGTAGAAACCCGCATAACCCAAAAATGCTCGAATGTCTTTCTCACAGGTAGGATACGACAGCTTCACAATCAGATCAATCTTGGCACGGTCCACCTCGATCCCTCTTTCAGATATAACATGACCAAGTACGATTCCTTGCTTCACCATAAAATGGCACTTCTCGAAGTTGAGAACTAGATCAGTATCAACACATTTTTGCAGAACTTTGTCCAAGTGCTCCAAGCATTGATTAAAGGAGTCGCCGTGAACTGTAAAGTCATCCATAAAAATCTCGATACAGCTATCGAGCAAGTCTGAAAAGATGCTCATCATGCACCGTTGGAAGGTGCCAGGTGCGTTGCACAGGCCGAAAGGCATTCGGCGGCAAGCGAAGGTTCCAAATGGACAAGTAAATATCGTCTTCTCCTGGTCTTCTTGGGCTATATAAATCTGAAAGTAGCCAGAGTACCCGTCCAGGAAGCAGAAGTATGATTTCCCAGCTAGTCGCTCGAGCATCTCATCGATAAATGGCAAGGGGAAGTGGTCCTTGCGTGTAGCATCGTTCAACTTGTGAAAGTCGATGCACATGCGCCAACCAGTCTGTAGCCTCATCGGAATCAACTCATTGTTGTCATTCTTAACCAACTGGAACCCTGACTTCTTGGGGACGACGTGTACTGGGCTCACCCATACACTATCAGAAATCGGGTAAATGATTCCCAATTTCAACAGCTTCAGAATCTCCTTTAAAACAACCTCTTTCATGACTGGATTGAGCTTCCGCTGTGGATCTCTCAATGGTTTGTGGTCAGGTTCAAGCAGAATGCGGTGCATGCAGATGTCTGGACTAATCCCCTTTATGTCCACCAAAGTCCAACCGATAGCTCCTTGGTGCTTTTTCAAGATGGTGACCAATCGGAGCTCTTGATCGGCTGTGAGGTCCTTGCTGATGATGACCGGCAGCGTGTTCTCCTCTCCCAAGTACGCATACTTGAGATGTTCAGGCAGAACCTTCAATTCCAGAACTGGGGCTTTCACGTGGGAAGGCAATATCGGCTCTGTATCCACTGGTAAGGGCATACGGCCTGACATATTTCTCGGCTGGAACTCCTCGGTGGCACACAGCTGCTGGATAATTTCTCGAATCGCTTCTTCTTCTGCAGAATCTGCAGTTGCTCCAGTCATTCCTCCAAACAGTACCTGCTCAAGCTTATCTTCCCTGAAATTACGCTAAAAAAACTCATCAACTACAGTATCAATAATATCGACCATATAGATAGCCTCTGGATCCTCAACATGTTTCATTGCTTCAAAGATATTAAAAGTAACTATGTCACCATCAAACTCAAAACTCAACATGCCTTTATCTACATCAATTTTAGTTCGTGCAGTTTTCATGAACGGCCGACCCAAAAGAATCAAAGATCGGTGAGCAGAGTATGAATCGTTCATGTCAACAATATAAAAATCCACAGGAAAAATTAAATCATTGACCTTGACAAGAACATCCTCTACAACACCTTGTGGATAAGTATTAGACCTATCGGCTAACTGTATCACAACTCGGGTTTCCTTCATGGGGCCTAACTGTAAGTCTTTATACATGGAAAGAGGCATAACATTTATAGAGGCACCTAAATCAAGCATTACCTTTTCCACCTTCTTACTTCCAATGATGCAAGGAATGGTGAACATACCTGGGTCACGGCACTTTTGAGGTAATTTGCATTGAATGACTGCAGACACATTTTCACCAACTTTGATCCTAGCATCTTTCCCATACCTGATCTTCTTAGAGCACAATTCCTTAAAAAACTTGGCGTATCTAGGCACCTGCTTGATGGCATCAATCAGTGGAAGATTGATCTCCACCTTCTTGAATAATTTGAAAATCTCCTTCTCCTCATCGTCTTTCTTGTGCTTAATCAACCTGGAAGGAAAGGGAGCTGCAGTAATGGGGTTAGAAACCTTAAGATCATATTTTACCACAGTTTGGGCTTTTGGAGCAACAAGCTGCTCAGTTTCATCATCGGCCTTTTCTGCATTCTCCGTAGTATGCCCTTCCTGCGGGGTTGTCTTCTTTAGCACAATTTCTGCAAGTTCTTTGCCACTCCGGAGTGTTACTGCACTGGCGTTTTCTCTAGGATTCTGCTCCGTTTGAGATGGGAGCTTCCCTGGGTTGCCTTGCATCTTATTCATCTGTGTAGCAAGTTGAGTAATTTGCGTTCCCATGCTACCTAAAGCCGCTTGAGTCTCTTGCTGGAATGCTTTCTGACTCTGTGCCAAATTATTCACCAAAGTACTGCTTTGCTCTAGGCACTTCATAATTTCGCTCATACTGGGAACAGGCTTGTCAGTATGGGCATACTGACCATCTCTCGCAGGCTTCGGGGGAAAATCCCCTTGGGCAGGTGGGTCTCCAGGCTGTTTCCATCAAAAATTGGGATGATCCCTCCAACCCGGATTATAGCTGTTAGAAAAAGGATCATAATTCCTTTTCCTCCAGAAATTATCTCCGCGTCCCGAACTATCATAGTAAATTCCCCTGTGTGCATCTTGTTGCGCATCTCCCGATCCATAGCAAGCTTGTTCAGGTGGGGGCTCTTGCATCATTGGACATGCATCAGTAAAATGTCCAACCTCAGTGCAAATACCACAACGAGATCCTTTTGTCTGGGCTACAGCTAATCCACGAACGAGAGAAGTTAGAGCCTCAATTTTCTCATTCACAACGGATGACTCGGCTCTCTCAATGTTTTTCACAGGTCGGTAGCGACCTTCATCCTCATCATCATATTGTTGCCCACCAGATACCATGTCCATTATCAGCTACTTTGCATCGGCAAGAGTTTTATTTGTAAGCGAACCTCCACTGGCAGCGTCAATAATTTTCCTATCGAAAGTGGACATGCCTCGAAAGAAATAACTGATGAATAATTGAAACTCTGTGAATCCATGATCTGGACACTTTCGGCACAATTGCTGAAATCTCGACCAATATTCTCCCAAACTCTCGTTTTGCTTCTGCTTGATACTCGATATCGCCATGCGAAGGTTTGCTGCTCGAGTCTCTGGGAAAAATTTCCGAAGAAATTGCTCTTCCATCTCGTCCCAGGTGGAAATCGAAGCTGGGGGAAGATCAAATAACCATTCTCTGGCTCGGCCTTGCAGTGTATGAGAGAATGTAAGCAAGCGCAGATTGTCATCAGTAAAGCCTTGGGGCCGCAGAGTGGAGCAGACCCAATCAAACTCGGCCAAGTGTGTGTGTGCACTCTCTCCTGGTGCATCACTGAACTTAGGAAGAACTTGGATAAAAGCCGGCCTGATCTCTGCATTTCGAGCAATGGTTGGCAGCACCACACAGATAGGTCGATTGTTTCGATGGCGACCAAGCTCTCGAATCAACGGTGCGGGTGCCTCTGCTGGTACATTGGCTAGAGCACGATTTTGCTCAAATCTATTCGTTTTTGATAGTCAAAAATTATGAATTCAAAATCTAAAATCTTTATACTATCATACCTTGACTTTTGTTGAAGATACGAGGGTGATGGCGAGCTGTGGGTTGCTGCTGTAAATTATCACGAAGTAATTCTTATGCACATAAGCACTTAGCTTTAACTTAAACAAAGAGACAGGTCTGCAGAGTTGCAAACCTGCTCTAATACCAACTGTAACAGCCCGGTCCCGAGATAGGGATTAACGAATGGGGACGGGGTGTTATTAAGGGATTTAACGAGTAATATCAGAAGGTTAACGAAGAAGTTTAAGAATAAAGGTACGCTTTGAAGATAGTTGATGATACTCGGGTTTACTTGATTAAGAAGGACACATGCTTTAGCGGAATAAAACGGCTAACTAATCAGATACCAACAAGCATAGACTCTTTTATAGGTGAAAGGAAATCATACTCGGAAAGTGGAAATAAACTTAATATGCATCTTATATATATAATCGTCTGGGAATATTCTTAAAATCTTGAATAAACGTAATAGAGCCTTGAACGGAATTTAGAAAGAGTTAATCAGAGTAGCAGAACACATAATGGGATTTCAAAGAAACTTATATAATAGCAAAATAATCATGGCAGCCAACCCACATCCACAACCATCATCATCCTCAGCATCTCAACCTGAAAACATTTGAAAAAGAGGGTGTGAGCACTAATGTACTCAGTGGGTTTTTAATGAAAACTTCTTTAATAACTTGAGAAATATCCAACAATGAACTGGCGGTATATGGAGAGCAAAACGCAAAAGCCCTCTCCATATCCGCAAAACCTTTTCTTTACTTTTGGGCCCAACCTTGGCTCAAACCTGATGTCAACTGCACCCTTAGGCATGCCAGGGGATAGAAGAGGGATTACCTCAAATACCCGAATGAGTTTACGAGGGAAAAACCTAGACGTGACTACCTTAATAATTCTGAGCTCAAATCCTGCTTAAGTGAAAACTAAGTTCCTTCTCTTCCTATTTTTGCTAGCAATACCAAGCTTAGAACAATGTCTAATGCTAATACCTTATTGCTACATGATCTCGGCCTACAAAGGGTTAAAGCTACCCTAACAAGGCAAGTCCTTAATCCTTAACTATACGAGCTTTAACAAAGCATAAGCATTCAAATACGAGGAAATGAACGCGGATAAACATCGATTGCAAATAAAGCAATTCTAAACACCTTATGCTAGCATAAATTGTAAATAAACAATTCTAGCATATCTAAACATACTTGAGAGCTCATTTAACTTATACTGACTTCCTTTACTTTGTCTAACTCAAATAACAATTCAACATAATCATGCATATAACTTCTTTTATTTATTTCCTTTCCTTGTACAGAGATCGATCAGACAGAGCAAAAATGCTTTATTGGATATCTCATTTGCCCTAACATGCTTCTAGAGCTTATTAGCTCAAACTTTAGATGAGTATAGGTTTACCCACCTCGATTACTTGACAGAAGATGAAGCAACGAGTTGATGATCCTTCTCCGATTTCCTATGAGGCTCACTTCCTCCTACAAAAGTCGAATCATCGACTTAGCAACCTTCTTCGAAGAAGTTAACTATCTAAATCGAGAAATAATGATATTTTACTCGAAGACTAAAATCTAAGATTTTATTAACAGATTGCACGACTTTACGACTTTATAAATTTCGAAAAGAATTTATTTAAAGAACATCTCAACTTGATTTCCCAATTTTTAGACAAAGAATAACTTGAATAGATTACTCGAAATAAATTGAGAATATCTTGATTGCTTCTCTAAAATTTAACTTGAAAATAATTTGGAAATAACACGACTTGAAAAGCTTGAAAAACTCGGGAAGAGGGTACGGAAATAGCCGAAAAGAAACGGCCGAAAAACAACACGGAGGAGGGGGGGCCGCCGCGGCGCACATGGGCGCCGGCGGGCTCCCCCCACGGGGCACCCTTGCCCCGGCGGGCTTCCTGCCGCCGCAGGGCCGCTAGCCCGGGCGGGCTCCTCGCCCCCGGCGGGCTGGCCACGGCCGTGGGGGGTGCAGCGCGGCGGCGCTCACCCCCCCTGCGGGGCTCTCCCTCTCTCCCCTTTTCTCTCTCTCCTCATCTGGGTTCCTTCAACGTGTTCTTCATCTGTTCTTCGTGTTCGTTGATTTCTTCGACGAACACGAAGAACAATTAACCCGAATTTTTATAAAAACAACGTACTTGAATTTAACATGCAATAACATGCTTTTAACTTTTAAAAGAAATTTTGGCATTATAACGACGTAAACACGATAATCCTCTTTAAATATTTAGAATGACGACGAAATCTCTAAATATAGCTTGAACGGAATTTAAACGGAATAAACAGGGCTAATCTCAAGAATAATAACGATAGGAATAAAGCGAGAAATATTACGCAAACGTTATTAACTTGGAACTTCAATAAAAACTGAAATATAACTTAGACGGAAGGTAAACGAGCAATAATGAAGAACGCGAAGAACGTAAAGAACGGAAAGTAAATGCGGAATTTAAAGACGGAAAAAGAAATAGAGATCGAGACCGATGAGCAAGAATGGACGGGGTTAGGTGCGTCGAAGGAAGGTGGCTAGCTCGGCGTCTCGTCGAGTTGCAACGGCGGCAGAGCCGCCCGCTACAACCCAACGGCGCCCCTAGCACCTTTCCTCACCGCATCCCTTCCACGCCACTCCGCTCGTCGTCTTGAAGAACACTCACGAAGAACACTTTTTACTTTGACAGAACCTTCTCGGCTTTCAAAGCTTTTCACCCTCTCGATTTAGAAGTGAAGTAGATGACAAATGAGCAATGAAAGCTAAAGGGGTGGCCTTGTATTTATAGGAAAAGCTTTGGCTTCCAAGGGAAGCCACTTCAGTGCAAGAATACTGCAAAAGTTACCCCGGGTTCGGTTAAAAGCTGCTTTATTCGATGTCGAGGTCCAAATGACCTCAAACACGAAATCTAAAAATATCGGGAGACTCGTTGGCTCGAATACTAGTGAACCAACTTGATTCGTGAAAAAGACGGGGTCGTCTGAAAAAAGACGAGCAAAGATTCCCTTTTTGGAATTACTTTTTACTATTCACTCAGACTGACAGATTTTGCTCCCGAGCGTTCGATTGACCTCAGAATGTCAATCCGTGAACGGCAACGGAATCCTTGGGTCATTTCCCATAAGAGGGGCCTGACAGAACTGGACTCGAATTAACGAGGAGGATTTCGTAAATTTCTCAAAACACGAACACACGCAAAAGTTACTATTCATTCATCCTTTAAATTCGTTTTTCATCACCGGGAACTCAATTGACTTCAGAATTAAAATCCGAAAACACCGGCACACTCCTTGAGTTAAAACCTTTCTAACGAGACCATGAATGGTCATAAAAGAATTAAGATCAAATTTTCTGAAAAGATAATTTTCACGAAAACTGACCCTTAAAGTCGTGACTGATATCTGACCTTAATTAACCTTAATAAATTTTATTCCTCAACTTCTTAATTATCATTAAGAATCCTCTAAACCTTAATCGAAAATCTGAGGTGTTACAAAAATAAACAACTAAAACAATCCACAAAATAAACATTGTATTCTAAGAATAAAGTAAATAAAACCCGGAGATTCTATATTGGCTTTGGTCTTGAACACTATTGAATCCTTTGGTCTTGTTCTTCGCGTCTTCTTTTCTCTGCAGCAACTCTCTGTTGGTAACTTTTAGGTAGGAGGAATTGTGTCTAATTTTCGTGCATTAAATCCCTTAAATACCAAGTTAAGAAAAGCCCAAAATAGGTCAAAAATCGGACAGGCCCGCTCGATTCGTGACCTCGCTCGCGACCCCGTCACCCGCGACTCAGGTCGCGAGTCTACGTGGCGCTGACGTGGCCGAAATTCACGACCAGATGCCCAAATTCGTGACCGGGTCGCGGGTATTTCAAAGGAGAACCCCCTCTCTGTCGCGCGCGTACAGTAAAATGGAGAAATGGTGATTCGCGACCTCCCCGGTCGCGAGTCCGGTCGCGGGTAAATTTCAGCTCCGGTAGCCTCTCACTGTTTTGCTTCGTTCTCACTCGTTTGTCGTCCGATTGACCCGATTCTTTTTGCAACGCATTCCTAACTTGATTTTCCATCTTTCTAGGGTGTTCCCACACTCATTTGAGGTCCAAAAAAAAATGGTATTAATTCCCTTCACAATGAATAAACACGTGACATTGTGCAAAACATAGAAAACTATGCAAAACTCAACACTTCATGCATGCAATGCCCATCAAATACCACTCAAATATACCTCAAAATACATGCAAAATAAGAGGTTATCAACTCCCCCAAACTTAAAACATTGTTTGTCCCCAAACAAAGAACAAAAACCAAACATGGAATTCAAACAATACATAACTCCACAATTTATAATATAGCATCTACAACCTCGAAAATCTAATCGGGAATAACAAAAACAAACACAACACTCAAATCATGAACACATGCGATAGATTTCATTGAGCAAATATCAAGCCAATGATCCTCACCGGTGTGTGTTTCGCTCAAACACTCAAAGGGTGATAAAATAAGGGTAAGCACTCATCGAAACATTGAACTATACACTTGATCTACCATATGCTTGCATGCAATCTAAGCTCTCCACTGACAAACAAATGTGCTCAAAATTAAGATCAAATAGGACTTTCATTAAGGTTGTAACATAGGCTTGGGTTAAGGTTAGGAATATTTAGCTAAAGTGACTAAAAAATTGCAACACAATCCACCACTTTTACTTTCTATTCCCAACTACTTTTCACATTCAAACACTAGTTGGAATTTTTCCAACTTCCTCCTACACCACCTTAAGTCATTTATATTTTTTTCTTTATTTCAACTTATGGACCTTTGGTCTCTTTTGTTTCTTTCTTTTCATTGGCACTTTTCACATTTTTTTTCTTCTTTTTAGTGCTCTTTTCATGATTTTTCTTTTCAACACTCACATAGTACTTTTTTCATTTCTTGTGCACTAACAAAAATCACCGATTATCACCATTTTTTTTTCTTCATCCCAACCCCAAAATTCCTTACCCTTCCTCCTATTTCTCCACAAGAATCAACAATTGACATCCCAAATAGGCTTCAAAGAAAAGGCATTTAGGCACAAAAGGGCTCGCAAAGGAATATACTGAATTTAGGACAGTGTATGGGATAAATAGCTAAAGAAAAGATGGCCTACTATCATCTCTTATTTTCAAGCACAACAACTCAATCTCAAGCAAGACGACATGCAAGTTCTAGAGAAACAAGTGTACAGACAACCAACACACAAGAAAAAAATTAAGACAACAGTCTTATAGGCTCAAAATCTCACAGCTCAACATTGGCCAAAATAAAGCTTGAAAATCTCCAAAACACATGTTCATTCAAGTCATGCTATACATGCTCAAATCATCCCCAATCAAATATCTCAATTATAAGTACTAAACCATAAACCATAAAGCATATATCATCAAAATCCCAAGTAAAATTCAAGACCAAAATTCAAAATTTTTCAACTTTCCGGAAAACAAAACCAAAACAAAACAAGTAAAGCAGGTAAAAACACAAAAAAACACAATAAAGGTCTAGACACTACAAGCATACATCCCCCCAAACTTATTCAAATCCACGGGATGGAATAAGTTTACAAAAATGCATGGATGTGTCGTCGACCACTTACAACGATCACATAGATGTCCGGTTGGGTTCAACGTCCTCCCCCAAACTTGTCGACGGACAAGTTGATCAAATTTCTATCCCCCAAAGTATAGCATCCATCCGGTCTTTACCTGCATAACTCATAAAAAGAAGTGAAAAACATAAATAAGAAAAAAACTAACTGAAATAAAATAAAACATATTGGGTTGCCTCCCAACAAGCGCTGCATTTAACGTCGACAGCCAGATGAATTTGGGAACTCAAGTTTCCAAAAGTGGGGAAACAGGTATCCCCCATTCTCTTCCCCGAGCATCCATCTCCATGCCTCCATCATCAAACAGGAACTGAATGTGTTCATCTTCAAACCGGAGAGTGAGAATCCCCGTGTCTAGGTTGATGTTGGCCTGTCCGGTGCGCAAAAATGGGCATCCCAAGATGAGAGGAACGCTCTTGTCTTCCTCCATGTCCAGCACCACAAAGTCCACCGGGAATATGAAATCCTTCACTTTAATCAACACATCTTCTAGAATTCCCTCGGGATGGACCACAGATCGGTCAGCCATCTGCAAACACATGGTTGTAGGCTTGAGTTTCCCCACAGTTCAATCTCTTGAAAAAGGAGAGCGGCATCAGATTGATGCTCGCCCCCCAAGTCACATAATGCTTGACCACCTATCTTGTCTCCAACAGTAATGGGGAGCGTAAAACTCCCCGGATCCTTCATCTTGGCAGGGAGCTTCCTTTGGATGATGGAACTGCAGTTTTTAGGGAGGTGCACAGTCTCAAACTCCTCTATCTTTTTCTCCTTAGACACAACATCCTTGAGGAACTTTGCATACTTGGGCATGTGCTGCAGCGCCTCCACCAAAGAAATGTTGATTTGCACCTTCTTGAATATTCCCAAAAATCTGGAAAACTGTGCATCAACTTTCTGTTTCGAGGTCCTTTGTGAGAATGGGATAGTCACTGTGGGGGAAACTATAGGACCATTTTGAGGACTCCTGATCGTGGAATCCGGCTTGTTGGAAGGCATTTTGGAAGGAATGACTTTGGCGACAGCAATAGGCGCAGGAACCTCAGTGTGCAGATGGATTGCATTGCACTGTTCCTTGGGATTCACTGTGGTGTTGCTAGGAAACTGTCTCGGTTGGTGCTGAGTTCCTACAACTGTAGCTAGCTGACCTAGTTGCTTCTCGAACATCTTCATTTGCACACTCATGGCACCCACAGTATTTTCCAGCTTCTCCACTCTAGCTTGCGACTCCCCCATGAATTTATCGGTCTTCCCCATGAACGCCATCAATAGATCATCCATCTTTGGATTCTTCTCATCATTGATTACTCCATTTGTTACAGAGAAGCCAGGAGGGGGCTGCAGTGCACCGTTGGGATTCTCATATGAGAGGTTGGATCGGTTACCTTGGTAGAATTAATTCCCGCCTCGGTAATTATTACCATCATAACCACCTCTCTGATTGATGTAGTTGACATCTTCAACTGTATTTCCCATGGGATTATCTACACCCGGTCATGCCATAGCATCAAATCTGCTATTGATCGTGGCATTCAGAGTAGACAGCTGGGCGGCAAGCTTGGCAATCGGATCATTATCATCAACTGCTGCAGCTCTTTTCAAAATCTTCACTTGTCGATCCCCAGACCACTGATAGCTATTGGTTGCCATGTCCTCTATGATCGTCACAGCTTGATCGTGGCCCTTGTTCAACAAAGAGCCGCCAGCAGAGGCATCCAGAAGCCTCTTCAATTCCATGTCACACCCATTGTAGAAGATGCAGACTTGATGATCTACCCCAAATCCATGGTTGGGGCACTTCCTCAGCATATCTCGAAACCGTTCCCAAGCCTCATATAATGTCTCATCCTCGTATTGACGAAATTGTGTAATTTCGCCCTTTAGCTTGAGAGTCAAACCAGGTGGAAAGAATTTGTGCAGGAACTTGTGCGCAAGACTTTCCCAGCTGTCCACAGACCCAGTGGCTAGAGATTGGTACCATTGCTTAGCCGTATCTCGTAAAGAGAACGAAAATAGGCGTAAGCGAATGGCGTCATCGGGGACTCCATTCATCTTCACTGTACTACAGATCTCCAAGAACTGCGTCAAGTGTGCATTCGGGTCTTCAGTGGCCCGTCCTCTATATTGCTTTTGCTAAACCATGGAGACCAATCCCGATTTCAACTCGAAGTTATTCGTATTGATCTGGGGACCAGGAATGTCTCCATGGTTAAGTACTGGAACAAAGAGCTCATTAATTGGAGGTGGCTCTACAGCTCGAGCATCATCTTGGTCTTGCATTCTCCGCTGCATTTTCTCTAACTGTCTCTGCATCTGACGCATCTGTTCGACCGTAACAGGAGCTTGTTGTTCTGCCATCTCTCTTCTTCTTCTTGCGTTGTTATGCCGAACAATAACTTCAATCTCAGGATTGAATTCTTCTAGAGATCCTCCCTGAGATCATGTATGCATACACAACCTAATCACAATAAAAAGAAGATTATAAAATTTTAAAAGAAAATAGACTAAAGACTGAAAAATAAATGTCTAGACTAACACAAGAAATTAAATCTAAATAATAGCAAATAGAAAAAATTAAATCCCCGGTAATGGCGCCAAAAACTTGTTCGGTATTTATTTTCACCTAAACTACAAGTGTACAGCGAGGCTTATAGGATAGCGGTGAACAAGAGTATCGTATCCACAGGGATTTAAGATTTAATCTGCTAGTTATTCAATTTAACCCTCGCAGTTATCTAGACTATCAAACATGGTTGGATTTAACTAATTAAAAACTAAATATAATAAATAAAATAAATCACCACAGCAGAAATCAACACAGATAAATCAAACAATGAAGAAAAAGACGCATTCTAGGATTGGATAATCATTATTTAATCCATTCTCTTAATCAATCCATTTAGTGTCTATGTTGGGATTTAAATCATGCTAGAACCATCACTCATGTATTCTAAACCTTCTCTCGAAGCGCCTAGATTGTAGATCACACAACAAATATTAACGTCTCCGTTCAATACCTATTATGCAATTCCTAATGGTTCCAAAGATTTATTGTTCTCTAAATTAATCGTAACTCTCTCGAGTGATATTGACTAACCAGTTAATTATTCCAGATCTTGTGTTAAAACTCATCTCTCGAATTATGGATTAACACATCAAATTGTATCATTTAGTGATCAAGTAAATAATACAGAGAAAACAAGAATAATCAAAACATAATTAAATCATAGACACCAAATAATATGAATCAAAAGAACTTCATAAATAAATCATAATCCAACCCTAGAATACTAGGGTTTTAGCTATCCATGGAAAAATAAACAACTAAAACAATCCACAAAATAAACACTGTATTCTAAGAATAAAGTAAATAAAACTCGGAGATTCTATATTGGCTTTGGTCTTGAACACTCTTGAATCCTTTGGTCTTGTTCTTCGCGTCTTCTTTTCTCTGCAGCAACTCTCTGTTGGTAACTTTTAGGTAGGAGGAATTGTGTCTAATTTTCGTGCATTAAATACCTTAAATACCAAGTTAAGAAAAGCCCAAAATAGGTCAAAAATGGGACAGGCCCACTCGATTCGCAACCTCGCTCGCGACCCCGTCACCCGCAACTCAGGTCGCGAGTCCACGTGGAGCTGACGTGGCCGAAATTCACGACCAGATGCCCAAATTCGCGACCGGGTCGCGGGTATTTCAAAGAGGAACCCCCTCTCTGTCGCGCGCGTACAGTAAAATGGAGAAATGGTGATTCGCGATCAGATTCGCGACCTCCCCGGTCGCGAGTCCGGTCGCGGGTAAATTTTAGCTCTGGCAGCCTCTCACTGTTTTGCTTCGTTCTCACTCGTTTCTCGTCCGATGGATCCGATTCTTTTTGCAACGCGTTCCTAACTTGATTTCCCATATTTCTAGGGTGTTCCCACACTCATTTGAGGTCCACAAAAAAATAACATTAATTCCCTTCACAATGAATAAACACGTGACATTGCGCAAAACATAGAAAACTATGCAAAACTCAACACTTCATGCATGCAATGCCCATCAAATACTACTCAAATATACCTCAAAATACATGCAAAATAAGAGGTTATCATTTACCAATATGCCACCGTCTTTTTTAAAAAGTTCAACATATTTATAAGTTTACCACCGATAATCTGTTTTAATCTAAGTCATCCAAATCTATGAATGGGTGGATGAGATGGGTTCCTTATTCCCACATGGGGGAGGGTTCCCACCAGATCAACCCCCTATATATATATATGTATGTATAGTGCAGACCCTTGTGAGATATTCTATTCCAACATTGTATTCCATCTCATGTTTCGACCATAACATTGAATTTTCATTATAAATATTTATTTATATTTTATTAGTAGATTGTTATTGAATTTTTTAAATACGCATGATATGAACTAATGTAGCTTTAATTTGATATAAGCTACATTTCTTTTCCCGACGGTCTGTTTTAATTCTTTTAAACTTTTTTTCATTTCAAGAATTAACAATTTAAGTGTGTAATGGGTGGTTTCTATGTTCTATGAGCCCATTACCTTAATGTGAAAATTGGACCTCATAAATAATTTCAACTCCAACTGAGACCCAATTAGATTCCATTGGCCCAATGGACTTTCTTATTTCTCTGTCGCCCATTGTAATTTTGCAGCGGCTGATTCTGTAGGTAGCCACTAATCTTCTCATTATAACCTCCAACATAAAAAAAAACATAAAAATATGAGTTGAAACTTCTGTTTTGCCCTTTAAACTCCAATTATTTCCAATTTAAATATTAGGATTGCATAACCCCCAATAAAATTATGACAAAAAGGAAATGTGTGAAATTGCCATTGGAGCCTTCTACCTTCCCGCTGCTACTCATTCTTCAATTACATGATTGCCTTTTTCGCTTTGAAACTCTGAAATTTCTCTACTATAATAAATTTCTCCATCAAAAGCTTTGTTTTTCATTCAACTTTATTTTATGAGTTATTTTTATTTCTCAATTTCATCATCCATAATATTAATTAATTTACCGCATAATTAATTCATCTCTATTTTTGTGCAATTTCTTTTGCCACCAAACTTAAGCCGCCCATTTTCGTTAGCTCCCTTGAATTTCTATCAAGAACTCATCTCTTTCTTTGAAATAGTGAACTCTATCTAACTTTAAGGGGCATAAAAACTGACATCAATTATATATGTTAAAACTTGATTAGAGATTCAGAGGTTAATTTGGTTTGTGATACATAAATGATAAATATGATGACACTATAAATATTTCTGAGTTTGTTCAGTAGAGATTTGTGATGACATTCTTTTTTTTCTTGAGATTTTGAAGAAGGGGGCTGTATTTTTTTTTTTTGAGGGGAAATTGGGTACTACAATTGTTATAAATGTTTATTGAATTTTATTTCGAAAATAAATGTGGGCTTTAGGGGTAAAAAAGAACATTCAAATTATATTTTAATTTTTTAGTTATTTGGGGGCTGTAGTGAGGAAAATGGTGGCTATGTTTAAAATTGTCCTTTTGTAGCACCTCTTATAATTCAACCTAATTCTTGATTGATTATTTATTTATTCATGATCAATTATATAGAGTCCCTGTAAAAATTTAGATTCACGTCCAATCAATCGGCAAGATGATTCCAATTATCTATAATAAATTGTGTTGCATCTCATTGTTTATTAAATGATGTATATATTTTCATATATTACACGTGTGATGCAACATATTTATAAGTGAAAATATATAAAATTACCCATATTTGTTAACTAAAAACCCCATTTACCCACTTCCTTACCCACATCCAACAATTACCCAACTTTAGTGTGAAGTCCCTAAAATATCCTCAAAAAGGTGTTACTTACACATCTCTTACACAAGTGTACTTGATTGTGCTAAAAACCAAGACAAATGTACTTAGAAATGTTACAGAGACATGTGACAATGAAGACTTCTCATTGGCTGAAAAATCATTGCACAGATCCCGAATGAAAAATATTTTTATCGGTATTCCAGCGGTATAACATCATCCCACCAGTATACAGGCGATATTGGAGATACCGACCGGTATGTGAGCGGTATATTTGATACCGCTAGATTACAGGATCAATACCGGTCAGTATTTCAGTGGTATCACATAATACCGACCGGTATGCGAGCGATATATTTGATACCGCTGGATTACAGGATCAATACCGGCCGGTATTCTAGTGGTATTACATAATACCGGCCGGTATTCAAGCGGTATTACATAATACGCAAGCAGTATTAATGTAGCCCGGGGGTATGTGAGCGGTATTCGTACGGTCTTCGATTTTCCACACTTTTGAAGATTGTCTTGTTAGCATGTCTTGTTTTTATCTGTTTTCTTACACGCATGTACTTTGATTTATAACAAAACAATTGAAGAAGTACATGGATGTAAAAGGGATAGGTGAGATTGAAGACATGTCATATTTACACCATAGGATATCAATAAAATCCAGCGGTATTCGACCGGTATCACATGGTAGACTGAATAGTTTGTATATTGAAAGTGACATATCATATTGCCTTATACTTTTACACACATGCTGGATATAAGAGAACGTTGAGATTGAAAACTTTTTCGTTGGATGATTTCATATTCAAGCATTAATATACAGGATATACTACACACATCAATTTCAAACAAACACAAAACACAACACAACACAACAATATCTAGCAAAAAGAAAAACAATCATCGTGCAGTCTAACACAAATTCATCAGGTATATTTTGAATCTTTCATGCAGAATATATACCGCTCGAATACCGTTTAGAACCCTATCTAAAAGGTATTCGAACGATAATAGCGCTACCGAGCGGTATCGTCATTGTAATAGCGGTAACGAGCGGTATCTTAAGTGACTAATGTTTTTATTGACATTATATTTTGTTGGGTCTACAGATGGATCATTGGCAAAGTGTCATTGTACAATATGGTGGGCGATGGCAAAATTCCAACTACGAAGGCGGTGATGAGCAACTTGTACACATTCCTACTCAACCTATATCTTTGGGCGAGTTAATCCAGCGCATCAATTACATCATGCGATCCAATTCACTGGGTGCAGATTATCTTCTTTATTATTTATCACGTACTCGAAATGGTAGATTATTGAGGTCTCTCTTGAGTACTGATCAAGATCTGCAGGGGTTGTGCATTCGAGAAGGTGAACCGACAGTGTATGTTGTTCACAATATACAAAATGACATCAGGACAAGCCATCAGCAAGATCCATATGTACCATCAGTAGATTACTCAAGTCCTTTGTTTGATAATTATGGCACAAAATATTCACAGTTTGATAATTGTGGCACACAATATTCACAATTTGATTGGTTTAGTGACCCGCATTGTAGTGTTAGCCGCAGTATGCTAACTACCACATCAAATCATGAACCAGTAGGCTCACATGAGTACGTGGGTGATTTTGGAGGCAATGGTGAGGAAGATGACACTGGAGACAACCCCTCACAGAATATACATGGTGACGGGAGAGGCAATGGTGAGGACGATAATGATGATGATGATGATGATGATGAAGATAAAGACGAATATGAGACTGAGGCTGAGCGACTGAAAGATGATGATGATGATGCAGATGAAGATTATGATGAATATGAAGATAAGGATGAGGATGATGAGGAAGATGAAGAAGCTGATTTTGCCAATAGGTTTACACAGTCTACATTTGTAGAGTTTGCTGCATGGATTCGCAGAGAGGGTGGCATAAAAAAACTGTTGTCTATGTTAGGGATTAGCAACCCTTCACCAATACCCGAAGAGTCAAACCCAACTGAAGAGCTAAATGAAAATTGGTTAATACCGATGATTCTCATTGATGTTTCAGATTCACTTCTGATATCTTATTTGGAGGGGGTACCGGACGACCAACTCTGTAAAGGGTCCACCTTTTGGACCAAAGATACTCTGTCAATCGCGGTGGGATTATGGAATATTCATCATCGTGCTGAATATAAAGTGGCTCGTTCAGATTCAAAGCGTCTGATTATTATATACAAACATGAAGATCATTGTCCTTTTGAGGTGCGCGCCACATGGAGAGAAACATTTTGGATTGTATATAAGTTCACGGAAGAACATACTTGCATGAACGACTTGAGTCGTGTCGCTCCGAGACAAGTCCATGCAAAAGTGATTGCAACGTATTTTGCCAAACAAATGCGCGGTGAGGGCCAGCTAATGAAACCAAAAGATATCAGGGTGAAGATGTTGGAAGAGTTTGGTATCCGAACCAGTTACAGCGTGGCACACCGTGCCAGAAATGCTGCCATCGAGATGATTTATGGTGGGCATGAAGATTCTTTTAAGATGCTCCCTAGCTACCTATACATGTTGGAACAAACCAATCCTGGTACGTTTACTGACTTAGAAGTTGGGCCTGATAACCAATTCCAACACATGTTTGTTGCTCTTAGTGTTTGTCGTACTGCATATGCCATGTTTCTGAGACCGGTGATAGTTGTGGATGGAACACATCTGAAGGGAAAGAACAAGGGCATTTTATTTGTTGCAGTAACAAAAGATGGAAATGAGCAGTGCTTTCCGTTAGCAATTGGTATTGGTGCAATAAAAAATGATCGGTCATGGACTTGGTTTCTGAGTAGGGTGAGACTAGCATTTGGATGCAATCCCGAGACATTAATTGTCTCTGATGCTCACATCAGTATAAATAATGCCGTTCAAGAAGTATTTCCAGGCACACCCAACGGACTTTGCTACTATCACTTGTTAAACAAGTTCACGCGGTATGGCAAATGCATTACAAGCATGTTCTACAAGGCTGCATACAGTTATCGCCGAACAGCATATGACAAGGCAATGGCGGCTATACATGCTCTAAGCCCAAATGGAGCTTATACAAAGTTGATGGACATTGGACCAAAGCGATGGGCACGATCAAAATGTCCAGTTCACCGTTATGGTTTTCTTACGTCCAATGCAGCGGAAGTTTTGAATGCACGTTTGTTATGGGCAAGACGTCTTCCAATATGCTCATTAATTGAGTGCATCAAACATGTGAATATTTACGTGGGCAAGACATCTTCCAATATGCTCACCTTTTGAATACACTAGTACATCGAATATTTACGTGGGCGGCTGTTTAATTTTTTATTAATATTTATGCAGGAAAAATGGTGAATCAATCCTTGACTATGTCTCTTCATACTACACGACGGATAATTGGCGTGAGACATATGAAGGGTCAGTAAGGTCCCTGTCTCATCGAGACGACTGGGTGGTACCAGTGATAAACTGAGATTTTACACTGATTTTGATACGCTTTTGTGTTGAGTTTGAATTGGTTTTGGTGTGTTTTATCTCAGTTTATGTGTGTTTTTATGCATTTGGAAGTTTGGTATTACTTGTGCAAATTTTGCAGGAATTGTACTTGGAAAGATGGTGATTGAACGAAGTATGGAAGTCCTGGAAAATATGTGGAAAAATGGCCGAGAACAGCGGTCCACGTGGCAGCTCGCGGGTGAAGACCTCGGCCATTAACTGTCGAATCGCGATAGAGGCTGGGGTGCTATGAGTAAAAGTCGCGAGTCGCGAATGAGACCGCGAATCACCGAGGGCCATTCACTGTATGATCGCGACAGAGACAGGGGTCATCTTTGAGAAATTCGCGACCCGGTCGCGAATATCAGTAGAGGTCGTGAATATTTTGACAGCTGGATGCCACGTGGAGTCGCGACCCGAGTCGCGACCGATGTGATCGGGAGCGAGCTCGCGAATCTTCAAGGCGGTGCAACTGTGGTTTCCTACTTTGGATCAAATTCATACTTAGTATTTAAGGATGGTAATACACGAAAATCAGAGACAGAAAACCCTACCATAAGTTTTGGAGCAGAGAAAACTAACAAAAGGGGGCTATCGTGAAGAACAAGCTTTGGGGATTCGAGGAGTACAAGATTAGAGTCAGATTTAACTTTCCGGGTTTTATTTATTTTTATTCTTGTATTTCTATGGATTGCTGGATTGGATGTTTATTTATCGGTTTGATTATGGATAACTAAACCCTGGTATTCTAGGGTTGTTTATGACTCAATTATGAAATCAGTTAATTAATGGAATTTTCTTGTCTATGATTCTTTTCATGCTTTAATTATTCTTATTTTGGATGCTGTATCGATTAATTGGCCATTAGTTGATGCAATCAGTGGTGTTAATTCATAATTCGAAAGATGAGTTTTAGCACGAAATTCGGAATAATTAACTTGAAAATTGATAGTACTCGAGAGAGTTGAGATTATTTAAGAGAGCTTTTAACCTGTTGATCATTTTGGAGTTGCATATTGGATAGTCAATGGAGACATTATTATTTAATCTGTAATCAACATTACATTACTCTGAGAAGGGAATGTATATAATTGTGTGGTTGCTCTAGTGTGATTTGAATCTGATTATAGACTTGAAATTGTGTTAGTTAAACAGGTGGAGTAGTTGATGATTAAACAATCCTAGAATGCGCTTTTTCTCCTGATAACTTTACTTGTTCTTTTCTTCTGTTTTATGCTTGTGGTGATTTTATTCATTTCATTTGGGTAGCCTAGTTAATTTCATACTCATCATTTTGTTAGTTTAGATAACAGCCGTAGAATAAATAGAATAACTAGTGATTAGATATTGAGTCTCTGTGGATTCGACCTTGTTCACCGTTATATTAGAAACCTCACTATACACTTGCAGTTTAGGTGAAAATAAATACCGAACAAGTTTTTGGCGCCATTGTCGGGGACTCAAATTCTTTTATTGCTATTATTCGATTTTATTATATATTGTTACTCGAGACATTATTTTTGTTTTTATTAATTTTTCTCTTTTTCTCTGCAAATTCGTAGGAGGTGTATGAGCACACTCTCAAAAGGGGGACCACTTCAACCTTTTGATCCTGAGATTGAAGCTACTACTCGTCACCAGAACGCAAGGAGAAGAAAAGGAAACATGGCGGATCAACAAGCATCACCTATCACTGCTGAGCAGATGCGTCAGATGCAACAACAGCTCGGGGAAATGCAATAGAGGTTCCGAGAGCAAGAGAAAGTTAGAGAAGCTGCCAGAGCAGCTGCCCCGATGCCTATTAATCAATTGTTTACGCCAGTGCTGAATCATGGTCAAGTTCCTGGCCCCAGGATTAATGCAAACAACTTTGAATTGAAGTCGGGTTTGGTAGGAATGGTCCAACAGCACCAGTATGGGGGGCACAAGACGGAGAATCCGAATGCGCACCTTTAACAATTCCTGGAGGTTTGCAGCACCATAAAGATGAATGGGGTGTCGGATGACACTATCCGGCTTCGCCTATTCTCATTCTCGCTGAGGGATGCCGCTAAGGATTGGTACTATTCCCTGGATCTTAGCACAGTAGATACCTAGGAGGCTTTGGCGCATAAATTTCTTCATAAGTTCTTCCCTCTCGGTTTTACTTTGAAACTGAAAGGCGAGATCACCCAGTTTCGCCAATATGATGATGAGAATTTGTACGAAGCCTGGGAGAGGTTTCGAGAGCTGCTTAGGAAATGTCCTAACCATGGATTTGGAATAGACCATCAGGTGTGCATCTTCTACAACGGATGTGACACGGAAGTGAAGAGGCTTCTGGATGCCGCGGCAGGTGGCTCACTACTTAACAAGGGACATAATCAGGCTGTATCTATCATAGAAGACATGGCCACAAACAGTTACCAGTGGACCAACGATCGACAAGTGAAGATCATGAGGAAAGCTGCTGTAGTAGAGGACACTGATCCTATTTCCAAGCTGGCCGCCCAGCTTTCAACGTTGAATGCTACCATCAACAGTCGATTTGATGCCATGACACGCACGGGTGCAGAGAATCCTGTAAGAAATGTAATGGAAGACGTGAACTACGTAAATCAGCGTGGATATGGGAACAACAATCATAATTACCGAGGTGGAAATCAATTCTACCAAGGAAATCGTTCCAACCTTTCTTATGGAAATCCTAATGCCGCATTGTAGCCCCCACCTGGATTTTCAGTGACTAATGGGGTGATTGATGAAGAAAAAAAGCTGAAGCTGGATGAACTTCTGATGGCTTTTATGGGCAAGACAGAGAAATATATGGGCGAGTCTCAAACTCGAGTTGAGAAGCCAGAGAATGTCGTTGGAGCTATGGGCACTCAAATGAAGATGTTCGAGAAGCAGATGGGCCAATTGGCTACAGTTATGGGAAATCAGCATCAGCCGGGCCAAGTTTCCCAGTAATACAACTGTGAATCCAAAGGAGCAATGCAAGGCCATACAATTGCGAAATGGAACTTCTTATGAAGGGCCAAAGAACCCTGAGCATATATCCACTCCTGAAGACGAGAATGAAAAGATAGAGGAGGATTTGGAACATCCAGTTCTGAGCACTGATGAACCTACAATACCGCTACCATCTTCTCCTCCGCGGGCCCTTGCCCCTACATCATCTTCTGTTCCCATTCCTTATCCTCAGAGATTTCAAAAGAAGAAGAATGAAGAACAATTCTCCAAATTTTTGGAGATTTTTTGAAAGGTGAAAATTAATATACCTTTGGTGGAGGCTCTACAACAGATGCCAAGCTATGCCAAGTTCCTCAAAGATGTCATTTCAAAGAAGAGGAAGTTGGGAGATTATGCCACCGTGAATCTCTCGGAGAATTGCAGTGCTCTCATTCAGAAGAAGCTTCCAGCTAAGCTTAAGGATCCCGGAAGTTTCACTATTTCTGTCACCATTGGAGGAGAACATACTGGAAAGGCTCTCTGTGACTTAGGAGCCAGCATAAATCTCATGCCCTTGTCCTTCTTTCAGAAGCTAAACATTGGAAAGATAAAGCCCACTACCATTTGTCTTCAGATGGCCGATCGATCCGTGACTCATCCGCGGGGGATAGTCGAAGATGTCCTGGTGAAAGTCAACGAGTTCATTTTTTCCGTTGACTTTGTGGTACTAGATATGGAAGCAGACTCTGAGGTCCCACTCATTTTGGGACGGCCGTTTCTCAATACGGGCAAGGCTTTGATCGACGTAGCTAAGGGGGAATTAACACTTTGTGTTAATGACGAGATTATTACTTTCTCTTTATTCAAAGCCATGCAGTTCCACGATAAGGAAGATGCCCAACAAATCGAGGAGTGCAAAGTGCTTCAAGTGGTGGATTCATGCATTGACATGAACGATTTCATGGCACCAGGGGGGTCTTTGGAGCAAGCTTTGCTCCAGTCTTATTTTCATAAAAATGAAGTTATTTTTAATGCTTTGGATTTAACTGATATAATTGCTGAGTTGAATTCTTTGCAGGAAATCCCAAGGCGAGGGTCCAAGTTTCTCCCATTAAGGGACGAGGGTGAAAAGGCCAAGGATGGTGAGCCAACTGTGTCTAAAAAGCTGAAGTTGAAGTCGTTGCCTGCCCATCTCAAGTATGCCTTTCTAGGCGAAAATGATACTAAACCGGTAATCATTTCTGCCTACCTTTCTGAATCTCAGTTAGATAGCATTTTGCGTGTATTGAGAAAGTATCAAAGTGCTATAGGTTGGTCTATTTCTTACTTGAAAGGGATTAGCCTATCAATATGCATGCATAGGATTTTACTTGAGGATGATTATAAACCCCGTGTGCAAAATCAACGTAGGTTAAATCCCATAATGCAAGAGGTAGTGCGAAAAGAGGTGTTGAAATTATTGGATGCGGGGATCATTTTTGCTATTTCTGATAGTGAGTGGGTTAGTCCCACTCAAGTTGTGGCTAAAAAGGGGGGCATGACTGTGGTAGAGGGTAAAGGAAAAGAAATGATTGCTGCTAGAGTTGTTACTGGTTGGCGTGTGTGTATTGATTATCGCATGTTAAATGCTGCCACTAGAAAGGATCAATTCCCTCTTCCCTTTATTGATCAGATGTTAGACAGATTAACTGGATATGAGTATTACTGTTTTCTAGATGGCTATTCTGGTTATAATCAGATTATGATTGCTCCTGAGGATCAAGAAAAGACTGCGTTTACATGCCCTTATGGTATTTTTGCTTATCGTTATATGTCTTTTGGTCTATGTAATGCCCCAGCTACTGTTCAGAGATGCATGATGGCTATTTTTCATGGGTTGATTGAAAATATCATGAAAGTTTTTATGGATGATTTTTCTGTCTATGGGAATTCCTTTGATAATTGTTTAGCCAATTTAACTCAAGTTTTGTAGAGATGCGAGGATACCAACCTCGTCCTTAATTGGGAAAAGTGTCATTTTATGGTACGGGATGGTATAGTGTTAGGACATAAAGTGTCTTCTGCAGGTCTGGAGGTTGATCGTGCCAAGATTGTCGCCATCGAGAAGTTGCCACCTCCTACTAATGAGAAGTCAGTGAGAAGTTTTCTTGGCCATGCCGGATTTTATAGGCGCTTCATTCGGGATTTTTCCAAGATAGCTAAGCCTCTTAGTCATTTATTAGAAAAATCTGTTGCATTTGACTTCTCTGATGAGTGTTTGCAGGCCTTTGAGACGTTAAAGAAGGCTTTGGTGAGTGCACCTATACTGATCACTCCTGACTGGTCGCAGCCGTTCGAAATTATGTGTGATGCCAGTGATGTTGCTGTGGGCGCAGCTTTAGGACAAAAATGAGACAAGCTATTTCGTATAATCTACTATGCCAGTCGTACTTTAGACTCGGCACAAGTAAATTACACGACCACCGAGAAGGAGTTATTAGCAGTTGTTTATTCTTTTGATAAATTTCGTGCTTATCTTATTGGTGCTAAAACAATTATTTATACTGATCATGCTGCGTTGCGATACTTGTTTGATAAGAAAGATGCTAAGCCTCGTTTAATTCGCTGGATTTTATTATTACAGGAATTTGAACTCGAAATTTGAGATAGGAAAGGGTGCGAGAATGTGGTTGCGGACCACTTGTCTCGCTTAGAGCACCCTGTGGATGGTGACGAGGCTCACGTGCCAATCAACGAGAAGTTTCCTGATGAGCAACTCTTCGCGGTACAACCTCAAGCTCCGTGGTTTGCTGACTTTGTCAATTTCCTTGCTGCAAATGTGCCGCCACCGGATTTGTCTTCACATCAGAAAAAGAAATTTTTCCATGATGTGAAGTTTTACATATGGGATGATCCGTATCTGTTCCGACGTTGCTCGGACACTGTCATCCACCGTTGTGTGCCTCAAGATGAATGGCGGCCAATCTATTTGCAGTGCCATGCTTCGCCGAGTGGTGGCCATTTCTCAGCCAATCGTACCACTTTCAAGATCTTGCAAAGTGGTTTCTATTGGCCTTCTTTGTTTAAGGATTGCCATGAGTTCACCCGGGAGTGTGACAAATGCCAAAGAATGGGGGAGCTCTCCAAGAAGAATGAAATGCCACTCATAAACATTGTAAAAGTCGAGTTATTCGATGTGTGGGGCATCGACTTCATGGGCCCCTTTCCAGTCTCTTCAAGCGGTTTTCAATACATTTTGCTAGCCGTGGACTATGTCTCGAGGTGGGTCGAAGCCATTCCAATAGTCACCAATGATTCTCGGGTAGTCACCAAGGTCACCACACCGTACCACCCACAAGCAAATGGGCAGGCCGAGCTAGCTAATCGGGAGATAAGGCAGATTCTGGACAAGACGGTGAATACCAATAGAAAAGATTGGGCCAGGTTGCTTGATGATGCACTTTGGGCGTATCGGACTGCATACAAGACGCCGTTAGGAATGTCTCCATACCAGCTGCTCTTTGGGAAGTCCTGTCATTTGCCGGTTGAGTTAGAGCACAAATCCTATTGGGCGGTGAAGCAGCTAAACCTTGATTTCAAGACAGCAGGGACTAAGAGGGTGCTTCAGCTCAATGAACTTGATGAATTCCACACGGAAGCCTTTGAAAACTCGTTGCTTTACAAACTGCGCACCAAGGCGTTTCACGATCGGATGATTGTTCAAAGGGAGTTACTACCTGGTGATAACGTTTTATTATTTAACTCTCATTTGAAATTGTTTCCAGGAAAGTTAAGGTCCAAGTGGTCGGGTCCTTTTATGATAAAAAAGGTATTACCCAGTGGTGTGGTCCAACTCTTGTCCCATACGGGGGAACTATTTACTGTCAATGGCCATAGGGTCAAGAAATACTACAGCCCGGAGCAAAGACACGAGGTGTCCCACATCAAGTTGTTGGAGCCTTAAGTTGCCCGATCATCTGGCTGTCGACGTTAAATGCAGCGCTTATTGGGAGGCAACCCAACGGTTTAGGTTTTTTTTTTCTTTTAGTCTTTTTGTTTTTTTTTCTTCTTCTTTGTTTTGTTTCCTGTGTTGTTGTCTTTTTGCTGAGTTCTGCAGGTAATTTCTGAGGGAGTGATATAATGTTGATAAAAGTGTCCCAAGTAACCTTCAAGACGTGTGTTCCATGTATTGGGCTTGCGCAAAGAAAGTTGCGATTAGGGTCGGTTGTACCTTTACTTGGGATCTTTTCTCGTACATTCAATCATATCCCATCTAAATTTTCGAAGAACAACAATGGATCGGAGGCCGTTCAGTTCGTCAACAGCACTAAAGAATTTTCACGACCAAAATTCACGAGTCCGGACTCGCGAGCGAGGTCGCGAATGATAAGTTGGTCGTTTTCTGTCAAATCGCGACAGAGAGGGGGATCGCTAAGGCAAAATTCGCGACTCGGTCGCGAATATGGATCCCAGTCGTGAATCCACGTGTTTACCAAATGCTGACTGGATCGCGAATTTTCCAAGCTGGACTTAAGGAAATTCGCGACCTCAGTAGCGGTCGCGAGTGAGGTCGCGAATTTTATGCTGACGTGGCGACGCGGAAATTGCTTTTTTCTCCCTTTTTCTCCAATTTCTCACCCACACCTCACTCTCACTTCACTCACACACGCACACATTCAAATTTCTTCTCCAAATTCAACACTCAAGACATCACAATGGCTCACGAACGTCGCCAATAGGTCATTAGTTCCTCTTCGTCCTCTGAAGATGAAGGATGTGATTATGAAGAAAATCCAGAGGATGAGGAGTACCACTCAGAAGAGGAGAAGTCCGAGGCCGGGTCCCAGTCTGAAGAGGACGGCCAGTCGAACGAGCAAGAGGACGACTACAACAGTGCTGAGGACGAGGACTATGAACCAGGGTCTGAGGAGGATGATGTTGTTGAGGAATTAGAGCCCGAGTTAGCTGATGATGATGAAGAAGGGATGGAACCCCTATACCATCCACATAGGTAAGGGATACGCCTACAAACGGAGGAGCAGCAACGCGCCTAGGCCCGTTTGACCGTGATGAATATTTATTCTACCAGATATCCTTGTGCTGCGACAACTATAGCCTTGGGAATACATGATGACGTCTGGGGCTCATCAATAGAATCGGGTGGAATCACGCCTTGGCCGGTGGATGGTCGACATATCCCATCCTTGTGTATGAGTTCTTGAGTACATTGGAGGTACATGCGTCCACAATGCGCGGCCCACACACGATGACATTTTAGTTAGGCGGGGTCTCGCGCATCCTCACAGCTGCAGAAGTTAACAACATCTTCAATGTGCCGTCTGGTGGCATTTTCAATGGTTTCCCGGTTACAGCTGAGGCGTTTTGGCGACAGCTCTAGACAGAGATGACTCACTTTGATCACAAGAGAGTCAAAGCGTCTATGATGCCGAACCCAGTCTTCAGGTATCTTCAGAAGATTTTCGCATCGATAGTCTTGGCACGCCATGAGATATCCGGTATGCGCTCACCCGAAGTCCTATTTCTCTACTGCATGTTAAGTGCCCACAACCTCAACTTTGCCGCATTCTTGATGCAGCAGCTCAAGAGATAATCCACTCAGGCCACCGATGCAATTGAGATTGGTGGGATGATTACACTCATTACCGCACATTTTGGCATCTCGCTGAACCGCTACGAGCCCCTCCTTGAGACTCGCCTCATTGATCTGACCACCTTGAGAAATTCTCAGATGCTGGCCACTCGCACGGATTGGTTCTTGTTGCACTTGCGTGGTTCTCACTATTTTCCGTTGCCCAATAGACCACTCACTACAGTGTCGGATCTTACGGACACTCGAAACTGGTTGATGGATACACCGGCCCATCGGTAAGCAATTGCTGGAGTTGTGAATGAGGGCCGAACTAACTTTGAAGTCTTTGAGGCTCAAGGAAATGTTCATATAGGAGAGTCGTCTGCTCAAGTCGAGCGTCGGGGCCACACACGGACTAGGGATGAGAGGAGCAAAGATCAATGGGACTCTCTCACCCAAATGATGGCCAACATGAACACGACCATTGGTTCGATGAACAACGCCGTTGGCACCTTGACCACAAACTACGGTGCTATGAATGATGCCTTCCAGACGTTGCAAATGGATGTGCACGCTATGAGAGGGGAGGTGCATGAGATTAGAGATGCGGTTAGGGGCTTGCAGTCGGCACCCGGCTACTACCCTCACCCATTCTTTGGTGATGGCCCGTCTGGTCCATCCCCGCACCAAGAACCCACATCTTCCGGCCGCTCCCAGTCTCAGTCTCAGCAGAGGCAGATGCCACCACACATGTATCCGTATATGCCGTACGGATACCCGCCATATCGACCGCCCCCGTCCTCCTAAGCCGCTGTAAGTGGTTGAGACACCGTTTCATCTTTCTTCAAACTTATTCTTCCTCTTTGTGTTGAATAAGTTTGGAGGGATGTGCGCTTACGATGTCTCGACCAAGTTAATGGGAGTGATAGAACACTGTGAGTGTTAATGGTTGTGAGGTGATGAGTGTTGTTGGCACTCCAAAAAAAAAGAGAGAGAAAGGAGAGAAGAAATGAAATGAAAGAAAACTTTCAATAAAAAGGATGCCAACAACATAGCTGAAAGAAGAAAATAACGGACTCAGAGAGTCTGAGGAACAGGGTTGTGTAGAAGAAGTGAGTTAGACACAGTCTAACCTATACCTTTGTTAAAGAAAAAAAAAGGTGATGATTAGATTGATTGGTAGAGTTGAGTTGATAAAGCTGTGAATTTCAGTGATTTTTGCAGGGTTTTTGAGTCACTTTAGCCATATAATTCCAACCCTAACCCAAAGCCTACATTACAACCCATTTAAAGACCTATTTGATCTTTAATTACGGCATGATTTTGTTTGAAGAGAGTGGGGAAGAAGTGCAAACTTATGGTTGATGTTTTCATATGTTTGACGTTCGATGAGTGGCTACCTCGATTTATATTTTGTGAGAGTTTTAGTGATATATACACACTTGAGAGGAACATTGGTTTCATGCATGTGTGTTGTGTTTCGAATGTGCATGTGGGTGATTTGAAGGGCTTATGGATTTTAAGCTTGCGTTTTTCTTACCTCTTGATTTCATCATTGCTAGATTGTGAGTTGTATGCATGATTTGTATTGATCCTTGAGTTGAGTCTTGTTCTTTGTTTGAGGACAAACAAACTTCTAAGTTTGGGGGAGTTGATAAACTGAGATTTTACACTGATTTTGATACGCTTTTGTGTCGAGTTTGAATTGGTTTTGGTGTGTTTTTATCTCAGTTTATGTGTGTTTTCATGCATTTGGAAGTTTGGTATTACTTGTGCAAATTTTGCAGGAATTGTACTTGGAAAGATGGTGATTGAACGAAGTATGGAAGTCCTGGAAAATACGTGGAAAAATGGCCGAGAACAGTGGTCCACGTGGCAGCTCGCGGGTGAAGACCTCGGCCATTAACTGTCGAATCGCGACAGAGGCTGGGGTGCTATGAGTAAAAGTCGCGAGTCGCGAATGAGACCGCGAATCACTGAGGGCGATTCACTGTATGATCGCGACAGAGACAGGGGTCATCTTTGAGAAATTCGCGACCCGGTCGTGAATATCAGTAGAGGTCGCGAATATTTTGACAGCTGGATGCCACGTGGACCACTGTTCTCGGCCATTTTTCCACGTATTTCTAGGACTTCCATACTTCGTTCAATCACCATCTTTCCAAGTACAATTCCTGCAAAATTTGCACAAGTAATACCAAACTTCCAAATGCATGAAAACACACATAAACTTAGATAAAACACACCAAAACCAATTCAAACTTGACACAAAAGCGTATCAAAATCAGTGTAAAATCTCACATTTCATAGCAAAAGGTGACGCCACTGATAGTGACCCGTCAAGCTGGCCGTCCCTCAGGACGTCGCCATCCATCTGGGGCGGAAGTAGCTAATCGCAGATGTCAAGGACCGAGAAAGTGCAGCATATGTCATGATCCAAATCACAGCAGAAATAATTGCCCTAATAGAGATAGATGAACCATATGTCGTATTTATTTCTTGAAAAAATGGTAGACATTAATTAGTTAATTTGGTAATCAGTTGTATGGCAAGTATTAATTACTGTTTGCATTGTATTCAAATTCCATTTTTGTTTAGCAAATATTTATTGATTTTCTAAATAAATAAATATCACAAAAGAAATAGTCAAAATGGAAGTGAAAATAAATTGCAAGTTATATGTAATAACTAAAGAAATAGTCAAAATGGATCCACACGACCGTTACACATCTCGAATATCAATTGTGCAATGTACCGCCTATATAGGGTTAGATTTTGGACCACATTCCCCCAAGATATAGCTGGTCTACCACTGTGTAGGCGCTCAACGTACATACACGAATAGGGGCCACAACTATGTTCATCGACCTGCCAAAACTGCTCTGAATCATTTGCCATCTGAATTTCCAACATTTTCCGAGGTCGCTGAAACCCCCAATGGTTGAGATCCCAATATAGACTCACATCCAGAAGCCGTTCCAGCAATCGAAGTAATGGCATCAATTTGGCCTTCCTTGTCTTGAGAGCCGACTGCTCCAGTGTATGTGCAAGCGAGTCATACACTACCACACGCCACTCACTCAAAATAATTTACACCGTAACAAAATGCCGAGTAATGAGGCACACGGTGATAACCTAAATAAAATAAAACAGTTATTAGAACAAATGGAAAAAACCAAATTGGGCAGTACTGGGCGGTATCCGAGAGTCACCGGGCGGTATCTGATAAGTACCGGGCGGTTTCCGAGCAGTACCCAAGCGGTACCGGGCGGTATCCAATATTTTCAATCACATTTTCTGAATCACGCAAACTAAACATAAATAAAAATATAGTGTTGAAAAACCTTACATTAGTTGCACCCCACCAAGGTTGTGAGGTAGGCGACTCGGATCCTTGGATAACTTGCACCAGCGATTCCGTCGGACTCCATTCTGTAATTTTTTATTTGCCGGTTCTCGGATCTTTAACTTTGCGTATCCATTCTGATTCTAAACTGGTCTGTAATTTGAATTTGAATTCTAGTTATATACGTATTCATCAAAGAGAGATTTAGACAAAAAAAAAATATTCTAGTGCCTTACAAAGAATGTTGGGCTAACGATAACTGTGTTAGTGGCATTCACATTAGGCAAGATATGGTCTCCATTAACCAATTTCTTCTTCATCACCTCCATCATGATGCCAACCGTCTGTATAGATAATTTTTTAGAAAAATTAGATGAGAAAAACATTTGTTTGAGATTTGAAAAAAAACTTACATCTAACTCCATATCGGTGTTATAGTCTTCCAACCGGGCGAAAAACACTTGTCTTAGTGGATGACCACTGTATGCAAGATTGATCGACACTCTTGCTCCAAGTTTACGAAACTCATTATATGCAATCCGGCGTTCGATAGGGAGCATCGGAGGCGCGATATTAGCGAAAGGAATCGTTGGGATAACATAATCAAATGGAACCGGATCAACCACTTTTTGTTTTCCTTTATCTCCCTCCTTTTTTACCTTAGTCCAACGTGTGAAGCGTGGCGGAGGGCTATTTTCCTCCACCTCAATAACCTCAATATCCTGAAACAATGATATAAATTAAATTAAAAATTACAAAATCCAGACGGTACCCGGACGGTATCGGAACGGTACCCAGAGGTAGGGGAGCGGTACCCGGCGGTATCTTAACGGTATATCGCTGGAATACTGTTCATGATACCGGCAGGAATCCAGCGGTATTATATTATACCGGCCTGTATTCTTACGGTATTATATTATATCGGCCGGTATTCTTGCGGTATTCTATGATACCAGCCGGTATCCTAATGGTATTACATTATACCGGCGGTATTCTATGATACCAGCCGGTATCCTAACGGTATTACATTATACCGGCGGTATCAGTTAATTAAATTACTAATTATACCTTATGAGGTTCCTCTACCTCAATTACTGTGTGAGGCGCATGATCCATCTCCTGTACAGGACCAAATACTACATCCTGACACAATTATATAAATTAAAATAAGAAATTGCATAATTGAATTAATTAAATGGGAATGAAATTAGAATTTATACCTTATGATCATGATCTTGTATATCTCTAGAGAATGTATCAACACCAAGCTCGTATTGCCCCTCGAGGTCTGGACAGAATAGTACCTGCAACGGCTGTGCAGTCGTCAGAAACTCATCTATATCCATAGGTGTTGGCGTTTCTTCAATCTGTAGAGACCTCCTCCCAGGGATATCCTGCCCTGGAGATTGGCAGCCAGAAACATATGACGAGGCACGTGCGGGGATGTGGACGGAGGGGGGGTGATCGAGCTCTCGGGGATGTGCAGTGAGTATGATGACTGCGATGCGACTTTGATCATCTCGAACCAGGCCAGACAGCTCAGATCATGTGCTTCATCTCTTCCTTTATAAAGTCCTTCAAGTTGGGTAAAAACTCGTTCTTAACTTTTGAGATGAAACGAGCCTCGCGTTTCTCCCATCTGTGTGAAGACGAGAATGTTTTCTCTTGATGGCGATTTTCATTATCCTCTCTTCTCTTGCGTCGAACTTTGACATTTTCCGCAAAATAATGAGGATCATTTTTTTTTTGTTTTTCTCCTGCATGCACTCTAGCCGCCATCTTCCTGGATCAAATCACTGGGGGCTCGAAACGAACACCAAGTGCGTTTGGGCTCTGAATGCTGATCCAGTAGTCACTTTGCTCTTCATTGGGTTCTACCTGTAATGTTTGCTGACACGGATGCACGAACTGTAATGATAGGAAAAAGAACTCAGTAATGATACGTATAAAAAAATTGAATTTTTAAAAGTAGAGAATTTTTTACCCCGGCCTTGAAAAATACATCAAAGTCATCAATGGAAGACTGCACTAGAAACCATCTCAAACACCTAGGCAAAGCATGTGGGTAAACGCATTGTGCAATCTGACCGGCAAGATCTGGAATGGCCTCGCAGGCCCAAATCTATAGAATATATGAGAAAATTGTAAGTAATATTGTTATTATTTACTTTGCGATTTAAAATCACTAAATAATTGTAAAATACCTGTAGAGCCCATACTGGTCTAAAAAAATGATATTTCGAGCCACACTCTAATCTGGTGTTCGGCAATAAAGACATATAGTTTAGCAAAGTGGGGTATATGTAGGTACCTCAAGGGAATCTGTCCCACTCTCGTAGGATGTCGACCAAAACCCAAACAAAGCTCTCAACTTGTCGGTGAGTGTCATATCCCAAAGCAAACATATATAAGGCCAACACATTAGCAACTTTCAAATAATCAACTTCTGTTGCATTAGCCACATCGTTTCAAATTTTTTCAATAAATCTTTAACTCTTATCGACTTTCCACCACAAAATCTCATAAAAACCCCGATATTAGAACAGTCGTGGTAAGCGTTTGGATCAAAATTAGATGTCCCAAATCTAAATCCGGACACGAGCGCAAACTCGGGATATGAAAATCTAATATTATTCCCATTAATACGGAACCATACCTCATACTTCGGAGCATCTCCAAGATTTATTTCCCACGAAATCAAAGTATGTAGTGCTTTGCCACAACTCCGACTATCCGTCCATCTCAAGAGATGGCCGAAACAACCTTCCTCAAACCTTCGTAGTAGGTCCGAATGACCAACATTTAATAATCGTGTGCTTATTTTGTTCAAAATCTTTCCTTTGCAGTAAAGATTAATGATGGGATCCATTAATTGCGTTTCAAATCTCTTCCATGTCCAAGAAGGTTACAAAACAAGCGAAAAACGAAAAATAAATAGAAAAATTAGAAGAAATAAAACATACCGCTCGGTACCGCCCGGCAGTATTCAACGGTATCGTCGACAACGTATAGCAGTTTCTGAATGGCGTCGGTAAGTACCGCGCGTTACCGCCGGTGGTATCCGATAAATCACAAAAAACAAAATTCATAAAAAGAATTCTAGTTCAAAGATTACCTCTACAGAATCATCTCCACTACTTGTACTCCCGCCGCACGACATTGCCGCTTGGTAAAAATCGAAGAGGTAGTCAAAGAAATTACCGTTTTGGAGTGGGATTCGAAAAAATGGGAATTTTTTGGATTTGAAGGAGGGAGTTGAAGAGAGTGTGATTTTTTTTGGGGTTTGAAAAGGACCCTAATATTCTCGCGAGGGACCCACATGTCAAATCTTTGAACGCGATAAAAAAATAAGACTATGATTGGACAATTAAAATACCGCTAGAAGCCCGAATCACACTTGAATACCGTCCGGCGGTATCCCGGGTGGTATCCAAGCGGTACTGCGCCTCCTCAGCGGTATCAGGAATTCAAAAGCCAATTAGGGGTGTGTTGGATTCAATTATTCATCATATATGACCTGAGTGTCAAATTACAATGTATTCTCTCAACATATCATGGATTTCGCACTTGTGAGGACCAAGCACTATACACTTGAGGCATTAGCACTACACTCTAGAGACATTAGTGTAGTATTGTAAGTGATCATTGGCAATGTAATTGAATGCTTGAATTGTAAATTTTTGTTATAATTATGCGAAAAGAGGTAGAGAATGATTAATTGCTTTGTAAATTACATACTCCTTCATTTTCAAGTGTTCCTTGGACTGAATTTACACTAGAACTATGATTGGACAATTAAATACTGCTATTAGGGGTGAATCACGCTTGAATACCGTCCGACGGTATCCCAGGTGGTATCCGGGCGGTACTGCGCCTCCTCAGCGGTATTAGGAATTCAAAAGCCAATTAGGGGTGTGTTGGATTCAATTATTCATCATATATGACTTGAGTGTCAAATTACAATGTATTCTCTCAACATATCATGGATTTCGCACTTGTGAGGACCAAGCACCATACACTTGAGGCATTAGCACTACACTCTAGAGACCTTAGTGTAGTATTGCAAGTGATCATTGGCAATGTAATTGAATGCTTGAATTGTAAATTTTTGTTATAATTATGCGAAAAGAGGTAGAGAATGATTAATTGCTTTGTAAATTACATACTCCTTCATTTTCAAGTGTTCCTTGGACTGAATTTACACTAGAACTATGATTGGACAATTAAAATACCGCTACAAGCCCCGAATCACGCTTGAATACCGTCTGGCGGTATCCCGGGCGGTACTGAATTTACACTACTTTTATAATAAAATATAGAAAGGAGAGGGGGAAATGAGGTTGGGAAATGATCTTCTCCAGGCATATGTCTGGTCTCTCCTACATCTTATCTTCGGAATCTGCTCGTTGCTTCTCACTTGTACAACAAGCCAGGTTTCCGGAGAGAGAGATCCGGTGTGCAGGGCCGAATCCGTGCGGTATATGGGCGGTATCCACCAACTTCTTCTCCAATTTTCTCTACCCCGAAAAACTTCTTCTCCAATTTCTTTACCCTGAAAGCTTGACACAATCAATAAACCTTGACATTCATCAGCTTTCGGGATAAAGAAAATTGGAGAAGATGTTTACCAAACTCGGAATAAGGTTTATAATACATATTGTGAAGAAATTTGTGCACTTGAAGCGGAGTTCGTAAACTTCTTCACCAATTTCTTAACACCGAAAGCTTGATCAATAAACGTTGACGTTCATCCGCTTTCGGTATTAAGAATATTGGTGAAGATGTTTACTAAGCTCGAAATAAGGTTTGCGATATAAGGACTCTTATTTATATTGTCGAAGTAATATTTCATTCCATTATTTTTGAATGTGGACAACACATATGAGGACAAATAGTAAACTATTTAAGATTCCACACTATTAGTCACATAAGAAAATAAAACTATATCAGTTATCATTGGAAATGACAATTCAATGTAGATTCCCCGTTCAATGTATAAAATACATATGAATACCGTTCGGTACACCGAATCACGCTTGGATACCGCCTGGCGGTATCGTGCTTCCTCGTCGGTATTGAATTGTGATTGGAAATGACAATTCAATGTAAATCCCCCATTCAATTTACAAATTAAATATGAATACCGTTTGGTGCCCCGAATCACGCTTGGATACCTCTAGTTGAATTCCCGGACGGTATACGGGTGGTAGTGTGTTAAACATTTTGATAAAACAAGTTTTTTATATAAATTAAAAGTATAGATGGATTTATTAATGGCACCATGCACTTTTTCGGATTCCACTCTTTTATGATAAAAAAAACAAACTATATGAATTGTGATTGGACATAACATTTCAATAGTGAAATCACTATATCGCACATCTTTATATGTAGTCTCGCAAGAAAACAAGTTGTTGAAGAGACAATTCAATGTATAAAGTCACTATGAATACTATTCAATGTGTAAAGTCATTGTGAATACTATTTGCATATTTAATTCTACACGATTGGGCCGGTACCGAGCGGTATTGAGAGGTACCCCGCGGTATTGACAGTTACCGCGCGATATTGATCGGTACCGCTCCGTATTGACCGGTACCGCGCGGTACCGAGCAGATTCCGCTATATGAAAAATACAAAATTTAATTTAAATATTTATGGACATATATAGTCATATATTTGGAATATAATAATATTCAATAAATTGAAGAATGAGAACGGAAATTAGTTTGATTATAACAAAAAGGGTCTCAAAGTATGTTTTTATTCATCACACAAATCAAATATTCTAACTGCCATCTGAAAACGATAATCTCTTATGTTAGCAGTTTTGTTCCCCCATTTAACCATTGGCGAACCTGTGATTAGTCTATCAACATACATGCACGCGTAGGGCCCACAACTAACATCATCTTTCTGCTTGAAATTGTTGGTCATGATCCGGCAGGGCAAGAAAGGTGATGGTGGTCTCCGAATCTCATGAACATTCTGGACAAACCAACCAGCATAGTGCAAGACTTGCTTCATCAACTTTGTCAATGGCCTCAGTTGAATTCCTCGAAGTTTGTTTTCTTCTGGCGCTAACCTATGAAACACGGAGTCGTATACGTCTACTATCCATTCAATCAAGTCAAGCAACACAGTGAGCCAATGTTCATTCACGCAACACACGAAGATTACCTACATTGAAAAAAAAATACATAATATATCAAAATAAGCTGGGAGATTGAAAATCACAAGGTTATGGCAAAACATAAAAATATAAGGGAATGACGCTTAGATACAGCTCGAAAATCTCGAGCGGTATCAACGGTATCGATCAGTAGTCGAGCGGTATTTACCTGTTTAGCATCCCACCACGGTCGAGCCCCTAGAGCATCTCGCCCTTGAACCATTTGAACCATACTGGAAAAAGGCTCCCACCAATAAATATCTGTATTTTCACCTCTCCAATGTGCAGAGTCAGATTGGTCGACAGTCTTACGCCATTCTTTTTCTAACTGAAGTTGTTGAATACTTGGAAATTAGATTAATAGCATTGTACTAGATACCGTTGAATACCGCTGCTTTTTCGAGTGGTATTCAAAGGTATAAATAAATACCGTTGAATACCGCTCGGTATTCAACGGTATTTATTTATACCTTTGAATACAGCTCGAGCGGTATTATTATTTGTACCGACGGTATTGTTAGTTGTAAAAATAAAATTAGATACTCACAAAGAATGAAGGTCCCATGATGCGTGTACTCCCTGCATCTACTCCATCTAATAGTTGTTTGCCCCTCTCCAATTTGGCAACCATAGCTTCACAGAAGAGATCAATTATCTGTAACGTTATGGTTGATTAAAAAATTATTTCAGTTAGACAAAGTTTCCATATTTGGTACGGAAAATAATTATAAAAAATATATAAAGATTTACCGTGGCATCCATGGCGGACTTCATGTTCTCCACTCAATCAAAAAATGCATGATCCGACTCAAAATGAGACGCGAGGGTTCGCACAAATGGAGTTGGTCTTTTCTTTCACCAATTTATGTAAGCATTACGAGTTGCGGCTTTGATTGGAGTAGGCATCGTGCTTATATATGGCGTGCGAAGCGCAGTGGATTGCTTTTTCACTCGACGTGGAGGATTATCGAATTCTGCAATTTGTTTTCCTTTATCCTCACGCTTGAAACAAAGTGGACTACCCTCCTCTGAGTCAACACCTTCCTCTTGAGCGGGAACATCGATCTGAATGTCCTAATGCAAATAAAAATTAAACCAAAAATAAGAATAAAAATTAATGTTAACACTAATTTAACAATTAATAACAATAATAAATAAATTAAATTATAATTTTTAAAAAAATTTAATACTTTACCTGGTTTTCCTGGTACGGGAAAGCAGAGACGGTAGGATACTCAGTAGTAGAATCCCCACCATAGACCTCCAAAATGATTCCTTGTCAATTAGCTCTCGGGGGTCTATCTGCATCTATAGTGATCTCTGAGTATGTCCTCCATTTACAGATGTGCGGTCTGCCTCTGGCATGTAAGACGAGGCATGATGACCAGTGTAATGATAGTTCTGATCGAACTGATCCCACTGATACGAATGATGGGACTGATATGCAGAATGATGGTCCGGCTCTGGATGATAAGAGTGGTGAGACTGATGGTGATGATGAGAATGATGGGACGGCTCTGGTTGATGAGACTGATGGGGATGATGAGTCTGATGGGATGGCTTCGCAGAATGATGTGATGACGCCGGATGGTGAGACGGATGGGGCTGATGGGAATGATGACTGTGCCCTGAGCGTGATCGACGGTCTCCATAGTAAAGTGATTGCATCCAACTCTTCAGATCAGGAAGCAACTCATACCTCATGTAATCTTTCAAATCTGGCAGTACTGCTTCCCTCAACTTTGAAATTAGACCGCGTTCACGTCTCTCCCAAACATGACTCCCTGAAGAAGACGAGCTCGATTCCCTACCCCGTTTTCTGGAAGTTGGTGGAGGAGTATGCTTCTTCCTTGTCTCACGCACATCACTATCAGTCTCAGTCTCCGGCGCTGATTCTGGCGGAGCAGCCTGCTTTTGCTTTTTCCGGGGCTGTCGTTTTGGTGCACTTGCTGAAACTGAAGCTGCAGAGCGACATGGTACATTTCGCACCCGTGCTGCAGTCCTCACGACGCACTGCACGACATCATCGCCGCCGCGTTGTGCCTTCACAGGGTTTACCGGTGCACGGTAAACAACACCCAGTGCATTGGGGACTAGAACGCTGATCCAATAGTCACGTACTTCTTCATCTGCGCCAGCATAGAGCGTTTCTTGACACTCACCCTACAAAATAATCGGTGAAATATTAATTATTAAATTAAGCGGTACCGGGCGGTACACAGTGATACCGGGCGGTACACGGTGGTACCGGATGGTATAGGGTTAATCGGGCGGTATAGGGTCTTAACCGAGCGGTACCGTACGGTAACAGACGATATTACATACTTAGTTAATTAAAATAAAAAAGTAATATTTTTATCGTGCAAAATACATTACCGCATCATTCAGTAGTGTATGAAAATCTTGCATATTTGAAGGAGTAAAAAGCCACTTCAAGCAACGAGGCAACGCCACTGGTTCAGCAACATCCGCAACCTCTCTTCCAAGGGCCGGTATAGCTTCATATGCCCAAATCTGTAAAAGTGATATTAAAATCAACCTAATCAGTATAATTAATACTAGTACTATTTTTTAAAAAAAATTCATCAAATTATACATACTTGTAGAGCCCACTCAGGGCCATAGAAATGATATTTTCTAGGTGTCGACCTCGGCAATCGAGCAATGTAATGGAGTAAAATAGGATAGGTGTAGGCACCCCATGGAAATTTGTTCCACGCTTCAAGGTCATCGACCAACACCCACGCAAAACTATCGACCTTTTTTGGAGTGTCGTACCCATAAGCAAAAAAATACAGGGCTAAAATATTAGCCACTTTCAAATAATCATCTGGCGTAAACTTCTTCGAGGGTCTGCGATCCTTTCCGCAAAAAATATTCCACAGCTCCAGAATGCTGAGATCCTTACCACCACAGAATCTCCTAAACACTCCCACGTTGGAATGATCGTGTTCGGCATTTGGATCAAAAGCCGATGATCCGAATCGAAACCCGGTCACCAGAGCGTACTCGGGGAACGAAAATCTGATATGGCTCTCATTAATACGGAACCATACCTCATGAGCCGGAGCACCGGGAATAGTGATCTCACGAGAGATCAAAGCATGCAAGGCTCTACCGTTGCTCGACTTACTTTTCCATCGTATGAGGTGACCGAAGCACCCCTCCTCGAATCTACCCAGTAGTTCTTGCCCACTAACTCTCAACAGTGTTGTCCCTGTCGACGTTAATACCGTCGGCCTGTAGTAGATATTCACAATTTAGAAATAATTTTGCATATCTACTCTCTTCCAACTCCAAGGCGCCTGAGAAGAAGATAAATAATTAATATTTAGATAATGCAAAGAAATGCAATTCAAAAATTTTGAATACCTCCCGTTGTTGATGGACGGTATTCATTTGTTAAAAAAAAATTGAATACCGTCCGTTATTTGTTCAAACTCGCGTAATTCAATGTTTTATACCAATTAAGCAGTAAAAATAGCGAGAAAAATAATCAAATGAGGCCAATACCGTAAATTTAGTACAATACAGGTCGCGTACCGCTCGACTTTATTAAGCGGTATACGACGGTATTTGCCATAGCCGACGGTTTTCGATGTTTTTATCCAACTAATCATAATATACAAGTCCAAAAATTAAATTAAAATTTGAACAAGTAAATTATAACATCATAATTGAAAACCCCAATAGAAAACACAAAATATCGTCGCAAGGGGTAATACCGCTCGTATACCGCCCGATAGAGACGGGCGGTATTTGCTATGCATCACGGTATTTGCTAAACATAACAGGATTTTCTGTAAAAATAATGTTGGATACCGCCCATCTCTATCGGGAGGTATACGAACGGTATTTTCTACATAAAACGGTATTAAATCTACGATATTCCTACTTAATCCCGACAGTATTCCAATTAAGCAAGAACCAAAATATAAGCAATGCTGAAAAGCTTAAACATTCTATAGTCAAACAAGTTTCATAAAAATTTATGAATACCGTGGGCAAACAAAAAATTATACCGTTCGACTTGGTCATTCGGCGGTATTCATGTATTGTTCGAGAGAAATGAAATGACTAACCTGGGCATTATCAGAATGATGAGATCTACTAGCCTCGCGCGCCTCCATTGATGTTCGAAGTTAGACCGCAAAGAATTTTTAATTTTTGGTTTGATTTTAGGGTTTGGTATTTGGGGATATAATTTGATTTCTTTTGATATATGGGATGGTATTTGGGGATGCCCGCTTAAACATGGTGGGGATATTAATTTCAAATTTATCGAAATAACTGCCAACATGGGTCCTATATCTGAAAGCTGATACCGTTTCATAATACGATTTAAAATGGATACCGCCTGTAAGCGGTATTCAACTTAAAGCTGATACCACCCGAATGCATTTTTTCAACGGTAGTGAAATATTTTTACTATAGTCTGGATCCCTACCAATATCGAGTTAATACCGCCCGTAATTAAATGATAATATTTGAGCGGTATTCATTTTTATGGTGATATCGGCCGAATGTATAATGTGGGCGGTATTGAAATATTTCAATTATACCTTGCAATACCGTTTGAATACCGCCCGTAATAGAAGACGGTATTTGACCAGTATTCAAATTTATTATGATACCACCGATTGTATGTGATACCGCTCGAATACCGACCGGTATAATGTGATACCGTTCGCATTCCGGCCGGTATAATGTGATACCGCTCGCATTCCGTCCGGTATTTCATTTTCCGAGGTTTGAGCACACACGTGAGGAATCACTTTACATATTTATTAGACTGATTTGAGCTGAAAAATGAATACTTTTTCTTACAATTTCTGAAAAGTGAGAGGGCCCATGTTTGAATGCATTGGAAAATGAAAAAGTGGGGATATATTAGACATAGTGGGTATTTCTTGAATGTGTGTAAGAAAATGGATAAAAGGGGTTTTTAGTTAAGAGATATGGGTATTTAAATTTTTCTCTCTATTTATAATAGACGACCTCGTGAGAGCTTATAAACTCCTAGATACTAATCGCGCCTCCTTGTGTGGTTTCTTGTATTAGTACATGAGCTGCTTTAATGCTTTCATGAGAGTTCTTTCTTTAATAATATCAATTTAGGATTATGAGTTATTTCTATATCCCTTAATTATTTCTAGGATCCGAAAAGGAAATATATTTGTACAATTTATATTATTTCAGTTATAATAGATGCATGCAACATCTATCTGCTAAGTAACTACCCTAATCAAGTAAGAATTATGTAGTAAATGAAGAAAAAGAAACCTGAACTTTTAATTGATATTGATAATTATTCTGTAATAATTCAAGTTAAAAAGGACACGGTCACTATCAGTAACATCATCCTTAGACATTAAAAATAAAAAAGCATAAGTCAGTCAAGGTTATGTGTCTTAAAACTGAGGTGGTCCATGCCAATTCATGACACATGATAATACCGATAATAATAATTACAAATAATAATGATAATAAAAAAAAATAGAAAATTGAACTTGAAAAGCTAGCCTGCCAAGTCTTTTTGCCATTAAAGCAAAGGTCTAAACAAAGGTAAATGTAGCAATCAGCTATCATTCCCTTTTAACATTGCTGCATTTCATAATGGGCCATTGTAGTTTAGTGCTGCTGTCAGCTGATCAAATTCTCATGTAAAAGGAAAATATTTTGAGCTATGACATTTTGTCTTGTGCTTATGGACTATGTGTCTCATTGCCAAATTCTTTTTTTTCCCCCTCAAAACTTGCCAAGAGCCTTATCCCTAACTTTCTAGAGTGGATAAGTTTGTACAATCGGGCGGCTGTGAGATTCGAATTCAAAATCTTTTGTTCGAGTAGCTTCAGGTAATAAATTCAAGCATAAACGAGCATATGAAGTATTATTTATTTAATATCTTGGAGTGTATGTACAGATGCTACAAAGCATAGAAAATTAAGTATCATCGATCATAACCAATTAAGTATGCTAGCTCCCAGCTACAACACAAAATTCATATTAAGCAAATTAAAATGGGAAAATAAAGCAGATTGAAAGCCACTCTTTATTCTTCTATACCACCCAAAATAAACTAGTTTTTCTCAACATTACATTATCACAATCATCTATTTTATCTGCAGAAACAAAATTAATATACAAACAATCCCCAACCTCCATATCTCTAACCACCTAAGCTGCCCTGTAAGAACGCAAACGGTTCTCATGAAAATGTGTACAATATATGATATATATATATATATGTATATAGATATATGCCTATAACTATGCCTAAGTTTTGTTTCAGTTCTTCCCTCTCTACACTATGAATATTGAATAACAATGGCTCAATTCGTGCAGAGCAACCTAAACGTTATACCTTGTGTTGGCAATATATAGCTAGCTCAGCTCATCCTCTCCTTTTGCCGGTATGTATATCTAGGGATGATGATGATTGATGAGTGAAGCTTAATTATAAATTAGGCTACAAAGTCCGGCAGCAGCTGCGCGGCGAACGGCTTCCGATTCTGAATGGTGATGTTGTCGTACACATTGGGGGAGTGAGCATTGGGTTGCGTGTTGATACCTCCACCGAAGTCATTGGATTCTCCCATTTCAACTCCTCCTCCTCTCCCTAATTGTACTGTTTGATTAGGCATAAAGCTCTGGTGCGGGAGTCCCAGCGTGAGAGAAACGGCGTTGCCTGAATAGGGCGGTTGGAACTGCTCTGCTCCGAACCTTCCGAGGTCTCCGATGGGGTAAGAGCCGAAGCCTCCGATGAAGTTGGTGGGGGCTCCCATAAGAGTGAACCCTCCGCCGCCGTTCACGTTGTCTCTGGCATCGGCAGGCTTGGAGTCGATATTGATGGATGGGATGGTGGTTGTGTGCAGTTGCATGTCGGCCATGCGCAGCTTCTTGGGACTAGCCTGAGCGATGGAGTCCATTTCCGATGATGATCCGATGAGGTTGAAGCCTGCAGCTGCAGCCATGTTCGGAGATGGAGTGGCGAAGCTCTTGTTCTGTTGTTCCGGACTCTTTTTGGAGGTGGAGTGATCGTCGACATGTTGCTGCTGATCGCTCTTATTATTATTATTATTATTATTATGATCATCAGAGGATCCAACATTAGTATTAGTATTTTTGTCGTGGGAGTGATCCTTCATTTCTTCGGTGTACATTTCCTCTACCATTGGCTTCCAGAGGCGAACTCGGGCGTTGATGAACCAATTGGACACCTGATTTAAGTTTCAAATTTAAAATTCCAAATTCCAAATTCAAATCATAGATATGTAATGTATGTATAGTAGTACCTGACTCCTGGTGAGGCCAGTCTGTTTGGCAAGCATGATCTTATCAGAATCCTTGGGATAACTGTAAGAAATGAAGTGAGATTGAGGAATGAATTGACATGCAAGTAGGTAGGTAGTGAGTGAGTCTTACGGGTGAAGGAAGTGCTCAAAGAGCCAGGCTCGGAGCACAGAAACAGATCGCTCGGGTAAGCCTCTCTGGGGTCTCCAAGCATTGTGCTGGATCATTCCCAATTGCTGCAGAGCTCTCTGCTGTCTGATCTGATTATCAACATATTTAAGCCGAGAACCAGAACCAGAACCAGACTCCATTTTCCCTTCCAAATTATCTAATTCCTCTCCTAAACTTTTGCTGGCTCCTCTGATTTGACCTAAGATTGCATCTTTCAAACAACGGAATTGCTTTGATATTGTTTGGAGAGCGAGAGCGGTGTATGTCTTAGCTGACCCCATTCCCGCCGCTTGCTCGAACCACGATATCACTATCTGCATCTGCCCGTGGTACTGTCTGTATCTCTGCTCCACCTATCATCATCATCATCATCATCAACATCAATTGCTGTTTCTCTTAATTACCTAATAATACATTCAATACAATACAATACAATACAATTGACTAACTAATCTGATTGAGACAATTCCCTAACTCAAAACTTTACTACTGCCAGCTTTTTCACTCTCATTTTTCAGTGTTTCCTGTTATAAATCAATCCCAATATTGCAGCTTTTCTTTGTCGGCAAATAATATATCATCATCAACCTTACCTCATCAAGCATGTTAACCAACTTCGCTTTCTTCATCTGAATTTCTTGTCTCTCCGCCGTACTCAGCTCCGCCCCACGTTTCGCGCTGCTATCTCCTCCGCTCTGTCCATCACCGCTCGCCGCCGCCGTCGAATCCGCAGCACTTTTCTGCGCCGCAGCCTTCGATGATTCGGCACCGGTCTTGCCTCCCTTTCCGACGTTAACTACTTCGTCGAGAAGCTCCTGCGCCGCCTTCAGATATTTAGAACTCAACAGGACGCTCTGAACTCCGTTCACCCCATTCGAAACACCCGACGCCGACGACGGCGATCCGCCAGACACCCTGACGTCGTCCCCGCGGGGCGGCGACGACACGGCCGACACCATCGGCTGGCTCGGAACCTCCCTCTCCGGCCTGAAAGAGCCGTACCCGGGCGGCTGCTGGGAGGAAAGGCTCAAGGAGAGACCCTGCTGCGCGCGCGTCACGTCACGCGCCGCTCCGGGGTCCATGGGGAGGTTGTAGAGATTGTAGGGGACGCGGGGGAGGAAACCGTGGAGGACCGACACATCGTGGTGGTGGTGCTGGGGATCCTGCGGAGAGGTGGTGGGGACGGAGGTGGTGCCTTGGAGGGGTACGCCGACGAAATGTTGAGTGTGGGACGGCGGCGCGTGGGTGAGGTTGTTGGCGGAGGAGTTGGAGTTTAGGAATACGAAGTTGCTGCTGCTGGATGGCGGTTGGGGATGATGGTTGTTGTCGGAGTATCCAACGTAGGCGGGATTCATGAGAATCAAGGTCTGTAAACCGTCGCCGCCGCCTTGGATTTCGGAATTCCCATGAAAATACGTCGCCATCGATGATGATCTTGAGAAATATACCACCTAATTATTTTATTTTATTATCCCTGTTATGAAAAACGATGAGAAAAGAGACTACGTTAGCTTTCACTTCACATCCAAATATCCAATCCAACTTGCTTTTCACACACCCCTGGCACACACAGAAATCAAGAGAGAGAGAGAGAGAGAGGGAGGTATTTACCTCTGCAGGATAGGTGAAATATGATGGCTTAACTTAATTTTTAGGAGTAGTGCTCAAATCATAAGGCAGGAGGCAGTGATGGAAACTGTTGTGTTGACTACAGAAAATGAAACAGCCTAATTCTGATCGGGAGAGCCCTGCAATTTTCAAATTGTAATAAAATGAAATTATTATAATCTCCCTTTGCACCAAAAAGTCCAACATATACATATATATTACATACATACACTGTTACCTTGAATCAACCATAAAAAATAGGGCAAACTCAAGAAATTAAAGAGACATGAAGAAGGAGGGTTTACAAACCAAATTAAATTCACAACATAATAAATCATAATCTCATATATTGCAAGCACATATTATATATATATATATAGTGGAGACGGAGAGGGATCATATATATATTTATGTGCGTGGAAATTAATTAAATGGTTCGAAACAATCTGTCTTTAGTGACCACTCTAGAAATATTTCCCAAATAGAGATATGATTCTAGATGAGAAAAGAAACAGAAAAACAGATATCTGGATATATTATTAGGGAAAGAGAGATTGAGTGGGGGAGAAAGGGATTGGTTAGGTTAATACTATTGCTACCTCGTGTGACCAAGATTTCAGTGTGCACGTGTTCCATATATACATATATCTAACAAGATATATCTGTATATATGATTTTCAGTTGCAAGCGATCCATCACACATGCAACGAGAAGAAGATAAGTCGACGACGAATTAAGGTTTCAGAACGTCAAATTAAAGAGATCGATGGATCCATATATACATATATATATATATATATACATCCAATCCTAGGCATACTCACCGTGATACTTTTGAGGTTTATGTATGAATTATTTGAAGAAAGTAGATAGTGTGTGCATGTTTTGTGTGTGAAATAATAGTAACTTCTTCAGCCCAATAATATGTGATCGGACACAAAACCCATGGCTGTCTGCAACTCTCTCTCAAGATAAGGAAATAAAGAAGTGAAGGGAGAGAGAGAGAGAGAGAGTGAGAGAGAGAGAGAGAGAGAGAGGTGCTAAAAAGGCTTGGAAAAAGATGCCCATCTTTATTCACTCATTTATCCACACAATTTGTCACTCTTTTTTCTTTCACACATAATAAAAAAGGGAAAAAAGAAAAGAAAAAACACACTAAAAAAAGGGGGAAACGGGTTCTTCAAGAAAAGTAATATGCACAGTGAGAAATGAATTTAAGAGGCGTACATGTTGTTGATGATGATACAAGCTCGCTCATGTACTTCTCTCTTCTCTCTCTAGAACCAAACTCGATCTCTTCTTCCCTTCTCTCTCTAGCTAGTTTATATATATATACTGTGTGTGTGGGTATGGCTACTGGCTTTTGTTTGAAGTCCCTCTGAATTGATCAAACAAGGGAATTAACTTTGATCAGTGATTTGACTCTCCTTTCCAAATCATTTGATGCATCATATCTACGACTCCTGCGCATCAGCTACAAAGAAATTGAACCTTTCAGACAGATGAAAAAGATGTCGATGTGTGTATGTGTATGTTCGTTAGCACATAGATGTATGAAAATGCCATTATCAAAGTGTGTCAGAAGATATATACATACATACATACCAACAGCTGAAAAACGAGGAAACGTCCCCTTCCCACTAAAGATTTAGAGTATAATATAATAAAATATATATATAATCTATAAACACAATACAAGATTATGATGATAATCTTGATATCAAAATATAATTATTAAAACACATATTTTTTCTTTATCTTTTTATGAATGGAGTGTGGGATGGGGAAGGAGGGGGGTCCCCTTGTTTCATAATTGAATTTTCTTTTGTCTTTTTTTGTTAGATTTTATTTTATTTATTTAGGTTTAATCTTTGATATATTTGTGTGGTGGAAAGCAGAGTTTGAAGATAAAGCAATTTAAATGCCCAAGGAACGCGGGACCAACTACCATAACACCTACTTATTGCCCAAAAAGCTATTGTATTGTCATCTCCATCTTTTTTTTTGCTTAAAATATTATGTATTATATATATACATACATATATAATTTATCAAAAAAATGGGACAAATATCTCAAGCTGGCATGCATCTTAGGTAGAAATTAAATTCGTAAATTATGGATTGAATATTTGAGACGAAAAACCTAACTCTCATCAACAAGTGTTAATCGATGGTTTGTGTACAAATCCAAGAAGTTTGACAACTAACATAGAATTGAGGTGGTTAAATTTTTTGGCAATTTAAACATATATAGTTAGACACATATACATATTAAGAAAAATAAACAAGTGGTTGAGGACCCCATTGGCATGTTCATTGGTCAATGCCTTTTAAATACAAATTAAAGGGAATTGTGGTCCTGAAAAAACCCAATAACGCATGGAAAATGCTTTGATTTTCAAGATTTTTGCTCCCTTTTTTTTTCTTTGTTGAAAGTTTTGAATATCACTCACTATTTAATTTCCTTTCCATATTCATCAGTTGGTAAACTCTGGTGAATCTGTGGTGTGTATTCAATCATTCATATACGTATAGATAAGTGTATGCGTTATTCAATATTGATAGAGACGGATTTTGTGAGGAATGTAATCTAGCATATGTATGTGTATATGTATATATAAATGCACAATAGTATGTAATATTAAATTTGGTTCATTTATATATCTGGAAATTAAATTATCTTTATTATTTCAATTTCATAAAAGTTATCTAGCTAATTAATTGTCTCTTCACCGAAAGCTATAATTGCTGATAGAGGCATAACAGATAAACAGAACGTACACCAATAAATATAGCTGAATTCAAAACCTAGAAACCTCGCATTTTGATATCATCTGACAAAATTTAACCCTACAACTACACCAAAAAAGCCATCATATACAAGACAATAATATGGATTGAATTAATTAATAAACAGGAGTAATACTTAAAACGTAAAAAAAATGTGTCAAATCGGTTGATGGATCAAGATTCATTAAACGGTATATATATGGTCCGAAATAGCTCAACACATATTCAATAACATATTTTAAAAATTTATAATATATTTAAATCCGAGTGTGATCATTGTTTGATAGATTAGACACAAGCTTTCTGCATCGATCGATCTCTCTTACATACACTGAAATTAATTAAATCTCTTATTATCTATATGATGATCCAGCTAATAAATTAAGAATTTGGTAGTGAATTAATTAAATAAGTTGGGATAGCGTGATCAACTGTCATTCTCCGATCATATCAATATCAAAGTTTGTTTTTATTTCCCAAGAAAACACTCACTTCCTAAGATTCTCCCTTAAAGGTCTACAGTGTCTATCTCTTTTCTTGTTTCTTTATCCTCCAGCTTGTGGGCTACATACATAGATGCCCATTTCTTTTTTTAAATACTATTTTATTACAAAAAGACATACAAACACCACATGTATCTATCCATTATGCAAACATTGACATGTTTTAGATTACACTTTTGAAAGTATAAATTATAAATTAATGTATCATCTGTTGCAATTGTACTGCACGTACAATCTTACTTATCCCAACATTCTTGAATTTGTCATACGTTTACAACAACATTTCCAAAATTAATTTCACCACACTTATTTATATATTTTTTATGTTGTATTACTATTAATTAATTCCAACTCCCTAATTTATGCATATACATACATATGAGATCAAAACACGATAATTCGAATGTATTGATTCAAAAAAGAGTATATGTGTGTGTGTGTGTGTGTGTGTGTGTGGGTGTGTATTCTGGAGTTGTCATTGAGATTATTAATTAGTTAGATTAATATGAGAGCAATATTATATTTCTAAAGTCATTTTCTTCTTTTGCATCCTAGAAGTTGGGAGTCTTGGTGATTTAATAAACAAACGTGCAGCTTTTCAAGCAAAATGCGAAAATGAAACAAATATAATAAATCAATGTGAGGGGACTAATGGTTTTGTGTTAATTAATGATAATGATGCCTGCATTAGCATACTTAAAATTAAAATATGTTAATCATCAAGGTCATTAATCCTTGCGCTGAAACAACTAATACTGACGGTGTGATATTGATGTATTAATTTGTAGTCCAATTCATATGAAATAAAATAGTTGAGGAAACGAGAAAAAGATGTGAGGACTTATGTAGCTATGATTGTCAATAGATGTAACCCACTGACAAATATTAACACAGCTATTGTAGTAAAAATTCGTGTACAAACCCGTACAATTTTTATTTAATTATTATTACATTTGTATATGTCTCTTTAGTGGCCATTATATGATTAATTTTCAAGAATATAAGTAGTAGCCATCACATCTTAAAAAATATTGCATGCACGTGCACAGGTCCCTTTTAAGTTTTAAAGTGTGTGAATTTTTTTGATCTATCCCTTTGTGTCAGAAATTGAAATAAAACAGTCAAATCACAAGCATTATTTTGGAACTGTGGATAAAATAAATAGCAAGTGTACGTAGATTTAGGAAACTTTTGGGTTAAAAAAGGTGGAAAAAAAAGAAAAAAAGAAAAACACTAACAATCATATTCTCACACACCTACACACATGTGACAATGAATCTCTTTGTACAATTAGTTGGGATAGTATCAAGACATCTTTAAAAGTAACTCTTAAAGAGTCTTATCAAATCGAATACGATGAAGTGTGGAACTCATTTGGTGTCAAAACATTTTGAAACTTACACATATACATATATATGAATTCTATGCTACCCCTAGGGCACCATTTTAAGTGACACAATAGATTTATTGGGACACTTCTAAGTGTCCTAATAGATCTATTAGGACACATAGAAGTGTCCCAACAGATCTATTGTGCCACCTGTAGCAATACCCCAAGGGCAGCATAGATTTTCCCCATATATATATATATATATATATATATTTAGGTTTTGGTTCAGGTGAGAAATATTTATTGGTGTGAGAAATGAGAAAATGTTTTTCTCATTTATATATATGTAATATTTATTTCTCTTTCTTTAATAGTGTTCTTTCTTTTCATCACAAATATACAGATTGGACGGAGCTGTACATACTATTATCTAAGTTTTGTTTGAGATTTTTATCGAGCTCCACATGATTTGAACATTTTCAATTATATATTAATTTGATTGAGATTGAACGAGGTCCAACTACGAGTGGAGGATCAAGTAATATGTTACTTATAATTGATATGGGAAATTGATGTAGGTAGAAGTGTGTATCATCCGTTGATTCTCAGAATATCCGGAAAAAAACAAAGAAGAATATCGTTGATTCTCGCAAGAATACCGAATTGCACTTAAATATCACACTTTTTATAAAATTTTAACTCCCCTAGTAACAATACAGACCAACTATTTATAATATACGGGAAACTTGGAAGATAAGAAATATAAAATCAAAATTAGATAAATTTCATAATTGATAACATAGTCTAAATAGAATAAAATATAATTAAATCTAAAATATAATATATATAAATAAGATATCAAAATCTAATCTTAATATATATCTCCACTAGAAATGATTAAGTGACATCAAAATTAAATATATTTTTATATGACCCCAAGAAAAACAATAATAATAATATTATCATCTTCTTGGGTCATATCATATTTACTGCTGGCTCCCCCAAGAGAGTAATACTTATTGTAGTGTTTTTAAACTCTGACCGGACCAGCCGGTCCGATCGATTTAACTGTGAATCAGGCATGTGTCCGGTCCGGTTATATGTGATTTTCAAGTTGAAAATGATCTGCATCGAACCAGTCAAAAACCTGTCAAATCTCTTAAATCTGATGGAAACCGGCCGAACCGATCAAACTGTTTCATATTTAATTCTTTCATGCATAAGGAGGATTTGAACCCACAATCTCCAAAATATATACAATTTTATATTATGCACTTAACCAACTGTGTTAATGCATGTTTTTATTATTTTTTGGATATTAATAATATATATATATATATATATAACTTGAAAATAACTAAATCTTATTTTAATTAAAATCAATGTTTAGTATATAATTAAAATAAATATTTAAAATACATCTAATTTATTATTTTAGTTAAAATAAATGGAGAGAAGAAATAAAATCTAAAATAGTGACTTATAAAATAAAGATGAACAATATTTTAATTGTTATTAATTATACAATATTCTTTATAAATAAAATTAATATTTAATTTTTTGACATTTAATTATATATCTTCTAATAATCTAATATTTTGATGTTCTATTTTTATTTTAATTTAATAATTACTATATTTTCAATTGTTTAACTTATGGAAAAAGTATTGATAAACACTTTATTTACTTAACATTGATATAAATTAAGTGTATTTTTTTAACTTAATTTAATATATTTATCATGATAAAAGTTTGTTTATTTTATTTTATATTTTAACCTATACATGGATAAAATATAAATAAATATTATATAACGGATCATCCGATTTTTTTAAAACAGTTCAACTGGTCAAACCAATAACTCAGTGATCCAGTAAATTGACCGGTTCGATGTCCGGTCCGAGTTTAAAAACATTGACTTATTGATGGTAAGTTCAAGGTATGGTCTTTACTATCTTATTAGACGTTGTAGTATGTATATACACTTGCAAATACATAAGTGTATCCCTTATATTTATCAAATTGATTTTAAACCAATTTAACGAATAAACTCGAATCAGGTCTTAAGAATTATAATTTTGTTACTCAGTCCTAATCAGAAAATGATTAAGATAAATATTTCAGTATCAATTAAATTCAAATATCCTATATGCCCTCTTATATTGTGTGTATCATTTTTCTTATCGTAAAAGGCTTTTTTTTAAGGGATCGTAAAAGTTTTTTTTTTTTTTTTAATAAACGGCTGGGGCTAGGACTTCATTTTATTAAAACAAAATTGTGGAGTGGTGTTTCTTGAAGCCAAAGGTCTCAAGTTCGACCCACCACCAACACCACTAGGTGTGAACCTGTCACATCTGACTTGCCAAGTGTGGTTTACCTCCCCTGTGTAGGTTTGCAGGCTATTACACAGGGGTGGGGTTTACCCAGTGCGCACCACGGTAGCGGCCGTAGGTTACCCTCGACATAAAAAAAAAAGGTTGTATTGCTTGCAACATATACTATATATAGACCTCATAAAGATTCATATAAATCAGTCAAACATCCAATCATGTCTGCAAAATTAGTTGTATCTTCGTAAATATTTAATTATTGCTGATGCTTAGTCCTTACATCTGAATGTATGTATGCAGAAAAGAAAATTGTCAGCATATTTAATTCAAATGTAGAATTCTTAATTTTTTGCTTTTATTATAGTCATGGGGGAAGAAATAGCTTGGTCCCACTTTTTATGAATTAACTGGAGTTGGTGAACGATTTCTTGAAATAAAGGGAATCAAACTGTTACAATTAGTCAAATACAATTAATGGCTAATTAGTCTTCATGAATTTCTAATACTATATTTTCTCAATTTTTTTTAATCATGGAGTTGGTGGGATGAGTTGGGGGGGGGGGAGAGCTAAAATTAATAGCATATCATAAATATACAACCATCCAGATTATGAGTATTAAATTTGATGAGATGTAGCTAAATTAGGTGTGTGTATATAATAATAAGATGATGATATAATTAATCTCTCTCAAATTGATATTTATATTTTTTTTATCTTTTTATGCAGATTTGATATTGATATTGATATTGTATATATCTTTTATAAAAGCTCCTCATTTAACTAATAATTATGGAATTTTAAATTACATATGTCCGTAATCTTACGATTTAGATGTGATACTATTTGTGAAAATATTCAGATCTCATTCGGTGTATAATCAATTATGCCTTGTTATAAGGTGGTATAGTCGGTAACGCGAGTGATCTAGTGGTTGAATTATGAATTCAAATTTGATGAATGTCTTTTAGATCGAGTGATTATACAAAAATACATTCATGAATAACGATTATAGATAGTAATTAAAAATAATTAATATCTAACAGTTGTTGGTAAACAACAAATTCAGGCCCAGCTGAAGTTGAGCTAGCTAATAGAGATTCTGTGATATATAAAACTTCCGTGGTATTTTCATTTATTTTTATATGGAAATAATCTCATTTACGGCAACACATTTTTAATTTAAATTTTAGAAATTTACAAGTCGACCACATTAAATAAATTCACAGTTTAATTTGTTAGTATCATTTGCATGCACTTGTTTGTTTGGTAATTTATGTCTGACAAAGTGTTCGTGAAGATGTTCATGATGTAATGCACTATTCCATTGTGTGAATATAAAAATAAGTTGTGATCAAGGTTGCAGAAGGCGCTAGACGCTAGTCGGGCGGCCGATGGGGCCTAGGCGGATTCTCGGCCTTTTTTATTTTATTATTTTATGTATTTCTTAACAAATAAAAAAAATTAATGCATAAATTCATAAATATTAACATTCCAAATAATATCAATTAAAGTTTAAATCATCCAAAATTCAAAATAAAAGAAACATTGAAAGTTCAAATTATTCAAAGTTCATGACAAAATAACATTCAAAATTCAAATGAAACCAAATTCGAAAGATAATTAATATATTAAAAAATAGTTTTTTTTAAATGAAATTCGGCCGCCTAGACGAAACTCAGCTGCATAATCGTCGAACAATTCTGCCTAGGCGGCTAGCCCGCATAAAATGGCCGATTACAGAGTTTTCTCCTCAGGAGGGTAGCGCGGAGTGCGGCCGCCTAGGCCGCATTCTGCAACATTGGTTGTGAGTGTTCTCTCTGTTGTTCCAGAATTTGTCCCTAAACAATTTATATATGACTGTTTCCTTGTGGAAGAAGATCGTGCGTGGATTGGTTTGGAAGGCAAGGATTTGTTGTTTAACTACCTTATGGAGTAGATGCACTGCTGATTTGAACCATCACCTACAAGTGAAACACCTACACCTACACCAACATGTAAAAGAATCACAAACCCTAGATCAATTTCCAAATAGACAAAGATTGAAGATCAAGTCAACTTGGAGCGTTACGTTATATGAAGGCCAATTTTCTTCATAATCTGTGTGTGAAATATTTTGATTATCTGAGTTTATTATTTGAGAGTCGTTGGATTTGTAAGTTTTGTAATAGCTGAAAGTTGTTCATTAATCTGTCCAACGTGATAGTTTAAACACAATTTATGTTTTCGTGAGAAAAACACGTGAGGGTCTTTTGATCGTTTTGTTCACAGTCTCGGGAGATATTATAAGTAGAGGCATGGGGTAGTTAGGGTAGACTAGCTAACACGGTTATTAAGGATCTTACAATTTAGTTCATCAAAGTGCTCGTAAAGAAGAAACGACGACATAAGGAGGGAGTCATGTATGTGTAAGCATCCCAAGTAATGATCTCAAAGGCGTAGTGAACTATTTTTCAATTTTGGACCAAGTCTCCCCAAAATATATTGATTAACCGAACGGGTTATCAATCTCGTGCGTTTTTACTGCTTTATTTTATTTTGTACACACTTTTACACAGTAAGCTAATAACACATAAGTATACGCGCGGATTATATAATTTCATAATTAATGACGTGAAATGCAAGCATTTATAGATTTCGGGAGTTGAATTTGAAAGAATTTATTAGGGATAAAAAAGTGCATGCATATCATAAAAATTCGTGCATTAATCTTCACATCTATTCCTCTAGAATCATGCATAAAGTTAAAAAAATCCACAATAATTTCAAGATTTTATTGTTCATACGTGACATGCAGAGACTTATTTTTTGAGTTGAGAGAGGGCGGGGAGAGCAGCAATATATTGAATTCGATATCATTCCCTTTTACGTATGAAAGTCCGCCGCTTTGATATCGTAGGGGGATAGAGATATTATTATTGTTGTTGTTATTGTTATTGTTATTGTTATTGTTAATTGGTCAAAATAAGGCATAAGTGATTTGAAATCTATGAATCAAATTTAAAGATCTAATAAAATTTGATGAGTCCCTACAAATAGTGTGTCATTATGAAGCAACTAGGTCTACCAAGTACCAACAATATCAAGTGGTGCACCTCTTGCCTGGTGCCATGGCCTACTGTGTCTCACAAGCGATCGAGAGATCCTTAAAGAAATTAAAGTTCACATTGTATTTGCATATGTATTTACTAGGTAATTAAATTTTATTAAAATAAAATACGAGATCAAAGTTGAGTTTTTTACTCCATAAAGAAGGGAACAACAATGTGATGTTGTACAGTCCAAATTTGTACGTAACAATTGTATAATTGTAAATATGTTGTTTAGGTTTTCTAAGCCATTCCCACCTAGCTAGCAAACATATAATATTCAAAATAAATAATACACTTAGTTTTAAAGGTTGTATAAGCTTGTGTAAGCCCATGCATATATATATATATATATATGAGTATAATTAAATGTGGAAATGAAGTTTTTTGATCATAAGTTGGAATTCCCACCATTGGGAGATTTTGGGGTTGCTAAGCTAATAACATTATTGTTGTCTGTTGATGAAAGATATTTTGTAAAAGTTGCATAATATTGAGAGAGTTCCTATTCTAGAGGTAAAGAATTTTGCTCTTTTGATTTTTGTGAAATGAAATATATAAAATGGGTCCGGCTCTCTTTAATAGGCACAACAAAGGATGGTCCTTTTCTCTGTTATGCGATTCTTTCTTTTGCTAAAAACTCATCCAAATACGTAACACTAATTATGATCATTAGGTTTTTAGCTAAAAGAATATCAAACCCCACCAAAAGCTATTTCTTTTAATCAAATTGCACGACTTATGTCCCCCACCCTGCATTAGCTACTTGTTCACTCTCTCTCTCTCTCTCTCTCTCTCTCTCTCTCTAACACACACACACACACACACATTATACTCGTCCCCCACGCGCTTCTATATTACATAGACGCACACACGCCTTTTTATTTTTCTCATAGTGTACACGTGGATTATCTTATTCATTATAATACAAACATACATACAATATGAATTACTAACATGAAATAAAGAATATAATAAGGAATTCGAACTATGTGATTAATATTTTAATCAAGAAAAGAAGTCTGATAGACAACAATTCGGAATAATTAGTCATGCACGTGCATATGATTGCAGAAGTTTATAAGCATACCATCGTCTAAATTGGATTTTTTGAAGAGTATACTTTATTTGGGATCAAGTACATCTCTCCTTTTTTATCTGTTTCGAGTTGGGGGAAGGAGCAGTGAGTATCGAACCCAATATATCTCTTACTTGTATATAAGGATATCTTAAGGCTTAGAAATTTCTACTCGCTAGGACAATTATTCTATAACTTTTACTGCTTGCACAGTTCTGGTGTTGTAACTTAATTTAAAGAAGCAGTTTCCAATTCGCATCACCATATATACAACAAAAAGGACAGAAAAAAAAAAGAAAAGGAAGCGTCTTAAGTAATTATTTGTGCCAACATTTAAGAAATGAACAAGGCTAAATCCATAATATGTAAGCCTATAAAATGTTGTCCAACTGAAAAGGGAAATAGAAGGAATATCGTTTTTCTTTTTCTTTTTTACCTAAAATTATTGATTATGACATCTAATATAAGTACATGCAGTTCATTTTCTCTTAATTAAAAAACAATAACAATAAAAATATCAAGTACTAGTGTGCTGTGTTGTGCATAATAATTATGAAATATTATGAGTTGGAAGGAGTAATGTAATATTTGTAGGCTATGGATTTGACCGGCCTAGGATGTAATAGATTATATATGGACACTAGAAAGTTGAAATTAGAGCAGAGTGCAGGAATCAACGTTAGACTTGCCAAAAACAGTGTGGTTCAATTTCATAGTGTTGCTACCTGAATTTAATAATCTCCGTCCTCGTCTTCTTTAAAGTTTAGAGATATCAGTTTCAAACTCTTTCCCTCCAACATTTAAAATATTTTGTTAGGAAATCAACAAAGATTCTTTTGATTGAATAAGCAAAGAAACTTATATGCAGAAATCAAAAAAACTTTAAATCACGAACAAGAATGAAAATCAGAAAACTTTGAACACTCAAAGGGATGATTTCTAGGGAGTTAACTGCATGTTATAGCAATGAATATTTGGAGTGTTTTACAGATATCTGAAAACTGAAATCTAAACTATCAAAGAGCTGAATCTAGACTAGATATACAACTGCAAAATCTAATCTACACCACACGATTACAACAAGTAATCAACAACTAGGATAAGAGCAGTTACAACCATCAAAAACCAACTTAACTAACTTCCTGAACTGCTACTAGCTTCTGTTCTAGTTAGGATCTTCAATAGCCTTCTGTAACTGCTGCAACCAAGTGTTTGCATGCATGCAACAGAAATCATGCCATGCAAACTGATTTACAAATCTCCACCTTGCATGTATGCCAACACTCCATTCATCTAACGCAGATTCCTCCCAAATTTAGGTACCCCATTACAGAGTAGATAGAAGACTTTCTTAGGGAAAGAAAGTCAGACTAACAAGTTTAAGACAGTGTCTAAACTTATTAGCAGGCAAGGGTTTTGTCAACACATCTGCTGCATTGTCTTTAGTTCCAACTTTGGTTACCTTCACAGCTGCACTTGCAATGATATCTCTGATGAAGTGTAACCGAACATCAATGTGTTTGGACCTCTCGTGAAAAACCTGATGCTTAGCTAAATGCAAAGCACTTTGATTATCACACTTGATCTCCACTGCACCTTGTTGAATGCCAAACTCAGAAATGATTCCTCTCAACCATATTGCTTCTTTGATGGCTTCTGTTATAGCCATGTATTCTGCTTCAGTAGTACTCAATGCTACTACAGACTGAAGTTGTGACTTCCAGCTTACTGCTGCTCCAAATAGAGTAAAGATGTATCCAGTCTTAGACCTGCGAGTATCAACATTAGAAGCAAAATCAGAGTCAACAAAACCAAGCAATGGTTCTTCATTTGAGTTCAGCTTCCTTTTGAATTCAATCCTTCCTTCTGAATTGCTTTTTAGATACCTAAGTATCCATTTGAGGCCTTTCCAATGATTTGCTCCTGGATCAGCCATATATCTGCTCATCATACTAATAGAGTGTGCTAGATCAGGTCTAGTACACACCATAGTATACATTATACTTCCAACTGCATTTGCATAGGGAATATGCTTCATTTCTAATCTCTGCTGCTCATCTTTTGGCTTATCTGCCACAGAAAACTTTAGATGTATAGCCATTGGGACTGTTGTTCCTTTAGCCTCATGCATGTTGAACCTTTTTAACACCTTTTGAACATAATCATGCTGAGTTAACCACAAACACCCCTTCTGTCTGTCTCTGGTAATATCCATTCCCAGAATTCTCCTTACATGACCAAGATCTTTCATTTCAAACCTGTGACTAAGGGCTTTCTTAAGCTGCTCCACCTCAATCAAGGACCTGCTAGCAATTAACATATCATCTACATATAGGAGTAAGTAGATAATGTTATTTCCTTGATTTTTCTTGATGTATACACAGCTATCATACTGAGATCTGTCAAAACCAATGCTTAACATGAACTCATCAAATTTTAAATACCATTGTCTAGGACTTTTTTTAAGTCCATACAATGATCTCTTTAGTAAGCAGACTTTATTCAGTGTTTTTGGTAGAATAAAACCTTTTGGTTGAGTCATGAAGATATTCTTGTCTAGATCTCCATGGAGGAAGGCTGTTTTGACATCCAATTGCTCCAGCTCCATGTCAAACTGTGCTACAGCAGATAATAAAATTTTGATGGAGCAGTGTTTGACAACTGGTGAGAAAACTTCATCAAAATCTATGCCTTCCCTCTGTGTGAACCCCCTGGCTACAAGCCTTGCTTTGAATCTCACATGCTCTTTCCCTGCAGCTGTAACCTCTACTTTTCTTTTGAATAGCCATTTACAGCTTACTAGCTTTTGAGACTTAGGCTTATCCACCAGCTCCCAGGTACCATTCTTTTCTAAAGAATTAATTTCTTCCTGCATAGCAATAATCCATTCCTTTCTGTCAGCTGAGGCAATAGCCTCCTTGTAGCTCAATGGTTCTTGATGCTCCACCTCTTCTGCTACATTAAGAGCATAGTAGATCATATCAGCTTGACCATATCTGGATGGAGCATGGATGGCTCTCCTTGTTCTATCTCTGGCCAGCTGATAGTTGCTCAAGTGATTTTGAGGATTAGGATTTGTTTGAGATTCATCATCTTGCTCTTCTGATGAAGTTTCTGAGTCTGCTCTGCCTTCAACATTCTTGGTACTATCATCATAGTCTACTTCAATCTGATAATCTTTCTCACCATCTCCTTTGGTAGGATTTCCTTGTAGCTTCAAGTATGGCATTTCAGTCTCTATGAATGTTACATCTCTGCTGATCACTACTATTTCCTTACCAGCTTCAGTACACCAGAGTTTATAACCCTTTACTCCTCTGGGATAGCCAATCATCACACACTTCTGGGCTCTAGGTTCTATCTTATCTTGCTTGATATGAGAGTAAGCTCTACATCCAAAAGGTTTCAAATAGGAGTAATCAGCAACCTTGCCATTCCATAGTTCATCTGGGGTTTTCAACTTCACAGCTGTTGAGGGGCATTTATTGATTAAATGAGCTGTTGTGACAACAGCTTCTCCCAGAACATCTTTGGCATGCCTGAGCTTATCAACATACACCTGACTCTCTACAGCAAAGTCCTATTCATCCTCTCTACAACACCATTCTGTTGAGGATTTCCTGGCACTGATTTGTGTCTCTTTATGCCCTTTTTCTTGCAATAGTCTTGAAATTCCTTTGATAAGAATTCAAGACCATTATCTGTCCTTAGGCACTTGAGTGGGACACCTTTCTCAGTTTCAACTTCACTACACCAATCCTTGAACTTCTCAAATGCTTCTGCTTTTGATTTCAAGATAAAGACCCATAACTTTCTTGTATAGTCATCTATCAAACTGATGAAGTATCTTCCCCCACCCATGGTTTGAGTTCTTGCTGGTCTCTAAAGATCAGAATGGACATAATCTAAGGGAGCAGTGGAGGAATGTGTACATGTACCATAAAGCAGCTTCTTGCTTTTGGCCAGAATACATTGCTCACAGTTGTTGATCCTGAAGTTCCCTGGATTTTGTAGAATTCCTTACTTCTTGAGCTCATTGAGGCCTTTGTCACTGACATGGCCTAATCTCAGATGCCACAGCTCTGAATCATCATTAGTTGAGACAGCAGTTTCCCCTAACACTGTAATGCCATCAAGATAATACAGTGTCTGCCTCTTGATTCCTCTTAGAACAAGCTTGGAGCCTTTTATCATTTGAAGGGTGCCTCCTTTTGATTTGAAGTGCATTCCTTTACTCTCCAACATACCAAGAGATATCAAGTTCCTCTTCAGATTTAGGATGTATCTGACTTTAGACAGGTTCTTAATGGAGCCATTGTGGATCTTTAATTTGATATTGCCCATTCCTTTCACATTGCTTACCTAATTGTTGCCTAGCAAGACATATCCAAAATCTCCTTCATTTAGATCTGTGAACTAGCCTTTGTTAGGACACGTATGAAAGCTACAGCCTGTATCCAATATCCACTCCTCCCTAATTGGATGCTCCACCACATTCAGCACCTCTCCAGCATCACACCCTTCTGCAACATCAACTGTGTTACTACCACCTTTTTTTCCAGATTGTTGCTTTCTATTCCAAGAATAGCAATATTTCTTGATGTGGCCTGGCTTCTTGCAATAGTTGTAGATCCTGGTGTCTTCATGTGCAGCTTCGTTCCCCTATGTTTGATCAAGTTTCTTATGATCTTTGTTGGGTTTCTTGGACTTCTTCTTGTCAGCCTTCTTCTGCACATTCAGAGATTCACCACCAGAACTCGAGGCCTTTTCTTCATTGATCTTCTGCAGTTCTTTAGCCTTTAAGACTGCTTGAACCTCTTCTAAGGTGATCATTGTTTCTCTACCATAAATCATGGCATCTTTCAGATGCTCATAGGTCTTTGGCAAGGCTTTTAACATGATGATAGCAGTATCTTTATCCTCCAGAGTAACTCCAATGCTTTCAAGATCGTCCACCATCTTGTTGAAAGCATCCAGCTGGTCATCCATGCCTTGATCATCTTGCAATTTGTAGGAATATAGCATCTGCTTCATATAAAATCGATTTGCCAGAGATTTGGTCATGTATATTGACTCCAACTTGGTCCAGACGTCTGCTGCAGTCTTTTTTTTTAGACCTCTCGAAGAACTTTATCACTAAGACACAAGATCATGGTACTATGAGCCTTCTCCATGATTGCAGCTTTGTCAGATGTTGAGAGAGTGGCAGGCAAGGCTGATTCACCCTTCAGAGCTACAGAAAGGCCTTATTGAACCAGCATGGCTCGCATCTTGATTCACCATAGACAAAAGTCATTTTTACCAGAGAACTTCTCGATATCGAACTTCGTGGATGCCATTTTCCTTTTCTCCAAGAACACTGAAATGCCCAGACCTTCAATCTTCAAAGAACGATGTGAGGATCTTCTTCTCTTAAGTTTCCCACAGACGGCGCCACTTTGTTAGGAAATCAACAAAGATTCTTCTTGATTGAATAAGTAAAGAAACTTATATGCAGAAATCAAAAAAACTTCAAATCACGAACAAGAATGAAACCAGAAAACTTTGAACACTCAAAGGGATGATTTCTAGGGAGTTAACTGCATGTTATAGTAATGAATATTTGGAGTGTTTTATAGAGATCTGAAAACTGAAATCTAAACTATCAAAGAATTGAACCTAGATTAGATATACAACTGCAAAATCTAATCTACACCACACGATTACAACAAGTAATCAACGACTAGGATAAGAGCAGTTACAACCATAAAAAACCAACTTAACTAATTTCCTGAACTGCTACTAGCTTCTGTTCTAGTTAGGATCTTCAATAGCCTTCTGTAACCGCTGCAACCAAGTGTTTGCATGCATGCAACAGAAATCATGCCATGCAAACTGATTTACATATTTAAAAAACAATTCCTTTTCTTTATCATATTTCGAAAATTCAGAATAACAAAAAGTATATACATCCTATCATTTCTTCAAAGAAAGTTCTCACCGTCGGTTTTATTTGATTCTGCTATTAATGAGTTGTTTTGTTTTTTTCCCCCTTAATTTGTGTTTGTAGTTATACAATTGTACGATTTTTTTATCTATACTATTCTAGACAAATCAAATAACATACAAGAATAAACAAATACAAGACATATAAAATGATAAATAAGCAATTTTCTCTAGAAAATATATAAATGTACACTCCCTCCGTTTCATAATATTTAATGTTTTAGCCTTTTAATTTTGTCTCAAATTATTTGATGTTTTAGATTTTTTTCACACAATTTCTCCCAATTTTATCCTATCAAAACACTATAAAATCTCATACATTAACTTACCACGAATAGATGAGAGAGAAAAGATGGTATACTCCCCCGTCCTAATTATATAGTCCATATTACTATTTTAATGTATCCCAATTATATAGTCTCATAAATATAAATAGTATTAATTTTCATATTAATATACTAATATATCCTAGTTAGGTCTTGAAAATTAAAAATCAACCACTTAAATTTTTTAAAGTCGTTAATTTTAAATAAGGATAATATTGGAAGTTAGGCTTTAATATCTTGTTTTCATAAATATTTTTAATATACATGCGAGGAGCTGTTGACTTAGCTTTGATTGATTCTTTAATTCCTAGGTTGGTGTCAACTCAGTAAGGCCACGATTAATTAGTTGAGAAGCTTTCGTTAGAAGAGGTTAAGATGGCGGTTTTTGCATTGTATGCTAACAATGTTGTTTGGCCGGACGAATTTACGGGAAAAAATTTCATGCTTCTTGGGAGATCATTGCCTAGGATATTTATAATGCAATCTTGGAATTTTGTAGTTTTGGAGTTTTACCTCCAGAATTGAACTCTAGTCTTCTGGTTCTTATTCCTAAAACAGATAGGACTTTGATGGTGGAAGATTTTCGTCCTATTGCACTAAGTAATTTCTTTTTTAAGATTATTACTAAGGTGCTTGCTACTCGCCTTAATTCTATTGCTTTGCTTATTATTTCTAAAGAGCAGTTTGGCTTTATATGAGGAAGGCAAATTCATGATGCAATTTTTCTTGCTTCAGAAGGTGTTAATTCTTTGAATCACATTTGTACGGGTTATAATATGGCGCTCAAGGTTGACATCACTAAGGCTTTCGATATATTAAAGTGGTCTTTCTTGCAACAAGTTCTTTGTAGTTTTGGATTTCTTACAAGGTTTTGTGCACTGATTACTTCGATTCTTGAATCTGCAAGGTTATCGATTTTAATCAATCGATCGCCGATTGGATAGTTTGCTTGTTCTCAAAGGGTTCGGCAAGGCAATCCACTGTCACCTTTGCTCTTTGGTATCGTCAAGGAAGTGCTCAGTTTTTTACTTGCTAAAGCGGTAAGGGAGCGATAGCTAACTCCTATGTCGTATGGTTGAGGAATTCAGCTTCCAACGCATATCTTGTATGCAGATGACGTCTTTCTCTTTTGTAGAGCTACATCTTCTAATGTTGATAATGTTGCTGCTATTATTGAGTTGTATGCTAGACTTCCGGGGCAGTTGTGTAGTAAAACAAAGTCACGGGTTTTCTTGGGGGAAGGTGTCACTCTTCGAGTTCCACCGCTCTTTGATTCTAGGCTTAGTTTTACGGTTGGTTCTTAACCTACCACTTATTTGGGAGTGCCTATTTTCAAGGGAATACTAAAGCTTAGCCAAATGAATTTTCTAGCTAACAAAATTTTAGCTAAGTTCGATATGTGGAGTGGCCAAACTTTATCAATGGCAGGCCTCCTTTGTTTGATAAAATTTATCATTACCAGCTCAGCTATTCATTCAATGATGGTGTATCATTGGCCTGCTTCTTTGATTAAAATGTTAGATACGGCGATGCGGAATTTTCTTTGGAATGGGGATATTGCGGTTCGATCTTATACTACCGTTAGTTGGGCACGTACTTGTGCTATTTTTGAGGAAGGTGGTCTGGGGTTATTGTCGTTTAAGGAGTTAAATAGAGGAATTTTTATGAATTTGGCATGGAGCATTATTCAATCGAATTTCTATGTGATGCAAATGTTTCGCTCGAGATTCTTACCTTATCCTCGTCAGATTAAGTGTGTGGCTTACTCTTCAGTTTGGCCAGGGGTTTACGCATTAGTTGGGAACCTCTTTCAGGATTCGTATTGTGTGATTGGGAATGGCTCGGTGGTTGATTTTCGGCATGACAATTGGCTAGGTTATATTATTGTGGAGCTATTATATATTCCCCTTTGTATGTATGACAAATTTCATGACAAGGTGGGTGATTTTCTGATCAATGATATTTGGATATTCACAAAGTCTGTTGCATTATCTTTCTCCTTGGTGGTGTTGGATATTTTAAAGGTTCCCATAATTACGAGGAAGGATAAACGAGTTTGGACAAAATCCTTGCATGGCAATGTTACCACTCAGCTTGCAAGATTGCACAATCATCAGCATTTCCACTTAGTCAAATAGGGTAAGTGGATTTGGAATTCTATTATTCATGTTCGAAGTTTTATGGTTAATTGGAGGATTATTTTATCTCGGCTACCTACTTTTGATACTTTGCATGATTTTATTGGTTCGGGTATTTACATGATGTGCCATGGAGCTTTAGAAAATATGGATCATCTTTTTTGGAATTGTTCTCTCGTGACAATGCTTTGGCGTTGGTTGTTTGATATCTTTTAGATTCATCCGATTGAAGCGACGTATATTCATGAGGCTTACGTTCAGTTTATGAACTGTTCCTTTAGTTCTCAGATTTTGATGTTATGGCGGTCTGCGGTGGTTACCATGGTTTGGTGTATCTATACATTTTGCAACAGAGCAATTTATGAGAATTTAGTTCCTACACCTTGGATTCTTTTTAATTCGGTTCGGGTGGCTATTCGAGAGATGACTTTGATGAAAGGAAAGCATGGTTTCATGTGTAATTCTCTTTCGGACTTGATCACGTTGAAGACCTTGAAGATTCCTACTAGGATTGCTCCTTCGCAGTCTATTATTACGGTGATCTGGAGGCCTCCACTTCAGGGTTGAACCAAGATTAATACAGATGGCTCGTTGAAAAGAGCGCTGGGTTTGATAAGCACTGGAGGAGTTTTTTGTTGTCAAGATAGTTCGTTTATATGTTGTTTTCACTCAGATGAAAGGGTGGATTTTGCTTTTTTGGCCGAGTTGCTCGCGGTTGTCTTTGCTTTGGAATGTGCACAGAGTCTGTCTCTCGACTTTATTTGACTTGAGGCGGATTCTGTATATGTGGTTTCACTTCTATCTTCTAGGAGTCTGCGGGTGGCTTGGATTCTCAAAGCGCGTTGGAGACGGATTCTGGAGTATATTAATTCTATTCATTTTTGTGTCTCTCATATTTTTAGGGAGGGTAATAAGGTGGCAGATTTGTTAGCCTCTCATTCTACGTCTTCGGGTGTTTGGTTTTCGATTATTCTTTGTATTTTGGATGTTGTTCAACAGGATTCATGTAGTTCTGGTTATTTTCGTTTTGTGTGGAGAGGTACTCTTTTTCCCTTATATGGTTTTTCCCAGTTTAGATTTTCCATGTGGGTTTTGATAAGGCCCCAGTCCATTGAGGTATTATTTTGTGATATTCGGGATTTTTAAGGCTAGGTTACTTTTTTTTTTTATTTATACAATTCATTTCAGAAATTGGACTATATAATTGGGATGGATGGAGTATTTGTCCTATTTTTTACTTCTTAAAAATAATATTACAAATTGTCATATTATAATTAGTTTGAGGGTTATACTCCCTACGTTTCATAATCATTGATGTGTTTGCCTTTTAATATTGTCTCAAATTATTTGATGTTTTAGACTTTTTTCACAAAATTTCTCCCAATTTTATCCAATCAAAACACTATAAATTCTTATACATTAACTTACTGCTAATAGACAAGAGAAAGAAGATGATATACTTCTCCCTGTCTAAATTATATAGTCCATATTACTATTTTGTGGTATCTCAATTATATAGTCTCATAACTATAAATATAATTAATTTTCATAATAATGTACTAATATACCATTATTAGGTATTGAAAATTAAAAACCAGCCACTTAAATTTTTTAAAGTCATATTAATTTTAAATAAGGGTAATATTGGAAGTTAAACTTTAATATCTTGCTTTCATAAATATTTTTAATCTACATGCGAGGAGAAAATGGACTATATAATTGGGAACGGGGGAGGGGGGATTTGTCATATTTTTACTTCTTAATTTTTGTGTAAAATGCTAAAGTATTAAATATTATCAAACAGAGGGAGCATTGTTTTATGATCGATATTTTATTTCACTAAAAATACTACTCGCAAGTGTACGAGGTAAATGTAGCAAAATTATGGTGAGCAAGGTCGTATCCACAGAGACTGGCTATGCAAAGCAGCTAAGTACTCAATTATGTTGTTTCACTTTATCTAGAGAACCAATTAAAAGTCTGATTTTAATAAACTAAAATGCTTAAAATAAAATAAATAAGCAAACAGAGGTAACTGGATAAACAGATGAAAAGACAGATCCTAGGGTGTTTATGTTAAATGAATTCACTGAATCTCAGATAATCTATCAACCCAATTTAATTCTAAATCTTGTAGGAGAATCACTAAATTAATCACAGCCTCTCTCTCGAGTAAGTTATGAAAGTAGATTAGATTATAATTCTTATCTCTCGATCTTGAATTATTATCTAACTCCAAGTAGCACCTCAGATTTATTCTCCTCTCAACACCTACTAATCTCTCGATCTAGCAGATTCGAGTTATGCAATCCTAATCCGTTAATTATTAACCTCTCTCGAGTGAATAATAAATTAACTACACAATTGTAAATGCTGATAAGTTCATTCACAAAAGACAACAATAATCGAGGATGCATAAACAAGAAGTAGAAAGGAACAATAAATTACTTCAATTCATCAAATCCATAAAACAGTCACAACCCTAGGATCTCTAATAGTTTAGCTACTCATATTGTATTCAAAATCCAAAGAAACTAAATACAAATCAATAGCTGTCATGATAATCCGAAATGAATAAAGCATAAAATAAAACTTAGTCTTATGATGCGCTTCTACAATCTCTCGATGGTCTCTTCTCTGTCTTCTCCGGGATGTCTCTGCTGTGTCTATAGGGTAAAAAGTTCTGTAATTTTCGTACAAAGTAGAGCCTTATATAATTGAGGAAATACAGAGTCCAAACAAGGAAAAACTCCAAAATTGCGAAAACACGCGGCACGGGCCGTGCCGAATAACAAAACACGCCCGTTGGTGGCTCGAACATGTTCATCCTCGAACATCTGAGAAACATGAAAGAACTGAAGTGCGAAATATCAAATATGCAGTGCTTCAAAGAAAGTAAACTGAAGTTTTGCCCAATCAAGTATGCACATCAAAACCACAATGCACAATGACAAACTCAAAGAAATCAAGCCTTCAAAAAGTGAACTTTCCAGGTGTGTAAACTGCAAGTGTACAGTGAGGCTTCTAGTATAGCAGTGAACAAGGTCCTATCCATAGAGATTTAATATTTAACTAACTAAGTACTAGAACTTAACTCCTAAATTCTATCTAGACAACCGATTAAATAGCTTGAACTAATTAAAAATACTTAAACATATAATATAAATAGAAACACATAGAGGAAAAAGTAAAGAAGAAACAACGGAGAAAGACGAATTCTAGAGTTGGAGAATCCTTATCTAATCCATTTATTTACTTGTTTCATCACACACCTATGTAGGGACTTAAATCTAGCTAGAACAACCACAATTATACCTTAAACCTTCTCTCGAAGTGCCTAAAGCGTGGATCACACAACTAGTATTAACGTCTCCATTTAATGCCTAGCATGCAACTCCTAATGGCGCACAGGGTCTATTGTTCTCTCAATTAACCTCAACCCTCTCGAGTGTTATTGATTAATGAGTTAATTACTCCAGATCACGTGTTAAAACTCCTCTCTCGATTTATGAATTAACACATCAAATTGTATCATTTAGTGATCAGTTAAACAATACAGATAAAAACAAGAGTAATCAAAGATTAAGATAAAGTCATAGGAAATATGATAAAACCAATAAAGTAAACTTCATAAATAATTCATCATCCAACCCTAGAAAACTAGGGTTTAGCTATCCATATAAATATAGAAAACTAAAATCCAACAAGAAACCATGTCTAACATAAATAAAGATAAATAAAACCTGGAAGTAATTATTCTGTCTCTATTCTTGCTTAGCTTGAATCTTTTGGTCTTGCTCTTCGTGTTCTTCTCTACAGCGAACCTCTGTGTTTAAGAGAGGAATATGGTGTGTTGTGATTTTTGGTGTTATGGTAGGGTTTTTTATATGTCAATTTTCGTGTTTGGGGAGGTATATATAGTGTTGGAAGTATCCTAGTCGAAAAAGGAAAGAAAACGAGCCAAAATAGGCCAAAAATCGGACTCCCAGGGCTTCGCTCGTGACCCAGTCACCCGCGACTCGGGTCGCGAGTCCACATGGCACTGACGTGGCCAAAATTCGCGACCAGATGCCCAAATTCGCGACCGGGTCGCGGGTATTTCAAAGGAGAACCCCCTCTCTGTCGCGCGCGTGCAGAAACCAGTCCAGACCAGGATTCGCGACCCTGTTCGCGACCGCGGTCGCGACTCCGGTCGCGAGTCTACGTTAGCTCCGGTGGCCTCTCACTGTTTTGCTTCGTTCTCACTCGTTTCTCGTCCGATTGACCCGATTCTTTTTGCAACACGTTCCTAACTTGATTTCCTATCTTTCTAGGGTCTTCCCAAGCTCATTTGAAGTTCACACAAAAAATGGCATTAATTCCCTTCCCAATGAACAAACACGTGACATTGCACAAAACATAGAAAACTATGCAAAACTAAACACTTCATGCATGCAATGCCCATCAAATACCACTCAAATGTACCTCAAAATACATGTAAAATATGATGTTATCACTCGGCGAGCCAGATCACTGTGACATCTTCAACAGAGTGCCCCAGGTAAGCTTTCACACGGTGGCCATTCACTCTGAAGCGTCCTCCAGTATCGGGATTTATCAGCTCAATTGCCCCATTCGGGCATTTTGCATATACTTCAAATAGACCAACCCACTTGGTCCTCAGTCCTCCTCCCATAAGCTTGAATCTTGAGTGGTACAAAAGTACCTTCTGCCCCGGGATGAATCTCTTCCTCCGAATTACTTGATCATGGAGCCTTTTCATTTTTTCCTTGTACAGCACCGAATTATCGTAGGCCTCCATTCTCATTTCTTCTAGCTCTTGAATTTGAAATTTTTTGAGATGCCCAGCAGCGTCATGGTCCATATTCAGCTTCTGAAGTGCCCATCGTGCTTTGTGTTCCAACTCGACTGGCAGATGGCAACACTTTCCAAATAACATCCTGAATGGGGACATCCCAATTGGAATCTTGAATGCAGTTCGGTATGCCCACAGGGCATCTTCCAGATGAACACTCCAATCTTTTCGGTTTGGAGCTACAACCTTCCCAAGAATGGCTTTACTTTCCCGATTTAAGACTTCAGCATGGCCATTTCCTTAGGGATGGTAAGGTGTGGTGACCCTATGGTGAACCCCGTACTTCTTCAACAATCTTTCCAGCATTTGGTTGCAAAAATGGGTCCCTTGATCACTGATGATGGACCTGGGCACACCAAACCGACTGAAAATGTGGGATTTCAGAAATGCGGCTACTACTCTTGCATCATTGGTAGGAGTAGCCTTTGCTTCCACCCATTTGGACACGTAATCAACTGCCAGGATAATGTATTGGTTCCCTCTCGAATTTGGAAAGGGTCCCATAAAATCCATTCCCCAAATATCAAAAATCTCCACGGGCATGATTGGTGTCATAGGCATTTCATTTCTTCTTGTGATGTTCCCTACCCTCTGGCACTGGTCACACTTTCTGCAGACGTTGTGGGCATCCTTGAATATTGTGGGCCAAAAGAACCCACAATCCAAAATTCTCCTTGCTGTTCGGTTTGGTCCGAAATGCCCTTTGCAAGCATAACTGTGAAAATGCTTTAGAATTTCATTTATCTCTTCATCAGGGACACATCTTCTGATGATTTGATCAGCGCATCTTCTCCATAGAACAGGGCGATCCCATGCATAGAACCTGCTCTCATACCTTAGTTTATTTTTCTGGTACCTTGAGTACCCAATAGGCATTTCCCCAGATTCAAGGTAGTTTACTATATCCGCATACCAAGGTGCTAATGTGCCCCTTGCTTAATATAAATGCTCATCAGGACAATGATCGGCAATGGGCATTTCGTCGCCTTTCTCATTCAGTACCCGGCTCAGATGGTCAGCCACCAAGTTCTGTGCCCCACTCTTATCTTTTATTTTGACGTTAAACTCTTGTAAAAGCAGGATCCACCTAATTAGTCTTGGTTTCGTCTCCTTCTTGGCCATCAAGTGCCTCAGTGCACCATGATCTGTATAGACAATGCTCTTCTTAGAAATCACATGTCCCAGTACAATGCCCTCTCTGACCATGAAATGACATTTTTCATAGTTCAACACCAGGCATTTGTCCACACAACGCTGCAATACCTTTTCTAGATTATCTAAACATCGATCAAAGCAGCTCCCGTACACTGTGAAGTCATCCATGAATACTTCAATGCAGTTCTCGAGCAAATCAGAGAATATGCTCATCATACATCGCTGAAATGTGCCAGGAGCATTGCAGAGGCCAAAGGGCATTCCCAAATCTGGTGGTTGAATGACTGGTGCCGTGACCAGTTGCTTCTTCAGAAAATTGAATGACTTCTTACATTCTTCATCAAAATCGAATGGCACATCTTGCTGCAATAAATGAGTAATAGGCTGGGCAATCTTTGCAAAATCTTTTATAAATCTTCTGTAAAATCCAGCATGCCCCAGGAATCCTCTCACTTGCTTCACAGAAGTGGGGTATGGCAATTTCTCGATTATGTCCACTTTGGCTTTATCAACCTCAATGCCCCTCTCAGAAATCACATGTCCCAGTACAATGCCCTCTCTGACCATGAAATGACATTTTTCATAGTTCAGCACCAGGCATTTGTCCACACAACACTGCAACACCTTTTCCAGATTATCCAAGCATCGATCAAAACAGCTCCCGTACACTGTGAAGTCATCCATGAATACTTCAATACAGTTCTCGAGCAAATCAGAGAATATGCTCATCATACATCGCTGAAACGTGCCAGGAGCATTGCAAAGGTCAAAGGGCATTCTGCGATAGGCAAATGTGCCGAATGGGCACGTGAATGTTGTTTTCTCCTGGTCCTCTTGACTTACTGCAATCTACATGTATCCTGAGTATCTATCCAAGAAACAAAAGAACTTGTTTCCTGCGAGTCTTTCCAACATCTAGTCAATGAACGGTAGTGGGAAATGATCCTTTCGCGTGACCGTGTTCAGCTTCCGGTAGTCGATACAAACTCTCCAGCCAGTTTGCAGTCGTGTGGGCACAAGCTCTCCTTTCTCATTTTTCACAACTTGAATGCCCGACTTCTTGGGCACAACATAGATTGGACTGACCCACTTGCTGTCTGAAATTGGGTATATAATGCCCTGGTCCAGAAGCTTAATTATCTCTTTTAGCACCACATTCTTCATCACTGGATTGAGCTTTCTTTGTGGATCACGAACGGGTTTTGCATCATCTTCCAACAATATTTTGTGCATGCAAACCACTGGGCTAATGCCCTTTATATCTGCCAAAGTCCATCCGAGTGCCTCCTTGTATAGTCTCAATACTCTCAAAAGGCGGTCCTCATCAGCTTGATTCAACCCCGCACTTATGATCACTGGGAGTGTCTCATTATCTCCCAAGTAGGCATTCAGTTCCACCGTGGGCGCTTTGATAATAGAAGGCATCAGCTTATCATCATTTCTCCGAATGGGCACACCATAGTCCACACATCCGTGTGGCATTTCTTCTAATGAATACAACATCATAATTTCATCCCTTATGTCATCATCCTTGTCCAGGACATCCTGGTCACTCAGTCCATCCCACAATGCCCACTCCAGTGGTTCTCTGTTGCTTACCATGGATAAAGTAGAACGGCTCGGGGAATGAAATGTGTTCACAAAACTGCAATTTTCTGTATCCAGGGGGTGCTTCATGGCTTCAAAAATGTTGAACGTCACCTTCTCCCCATCAAACTCACACATCAGTGTGCCCTTGTCCACATCAATCTTAGTTCGAGCTGTCTTCATGAAGGGCCTTCCCGGCAACAAAACTGAAGATTTTGAAGTCGCTGTGCCAATGTCAAGCACATAAAAATCTGCTGGGAAGATAAGCTCGTCCACCTTGACCAATACATCTTCAATAAGGCCTTCTGGATAAACATTAGATCGGTCAGCTAACTGAATGACCACACGGGTTTCCTTCAGAGGTCCAATCCTCAATTCTTTGAATACCGACAGGGGCATTATATTGATTGATGCCCCCAAATCCAGCATGGCCTTTTCAACTTTCATGTTCCCTATGATGTAAGGAATCATGAACATCCCTGGATCATCACACTTCTTGGGTAGCTTTCTCTGTATCACCGCCGATACATTCTCCCCAACTAGGAACCTCGCATCATCATTAAAGCGCACATTTCTGGTGCAGAGTTCTTTTAGAAACCGGGCATACCGCGGTACTTGCTTGATTGCTTCGATCAGTGGAATATTGATCTCCACTTTACTGAACACCTTCAGCATCTCTCTGGTTTCTTCTTCTCTTCTATTCTGTGCCAATCTCCCTAGAAAGGGAGGTTTCCGTCTCCCTGGAATGGGTACCTTGGCAGGTTGCTTCTCTGGGATGGGCTCTGCTCAGCTTCTTATGCCTCGTCCTCTGTGGGAATTTTTTCCACTTCTTCCTCCAATGGCACATCATCCTTTTCTTCTCTCGGCATGACCATCTCCGGAAGCTCTTTTCCACTCCTCAATGTTACTTCATTCACTTGTTCTCTTGGATTCTCAACTTGGGAAGGCAGCTTCCTATTTTTCTCCTCCATCTTGTGCATGGCTTGAGCCAGCTGATTGATTTGCTTGCTCATGTGCGAGAGACCAGCTCGAGTCTTATTCTTAAACTTCTCATTCTCCTCAGCCATAGCAAACACAAGATCTTCTAGCCTTTGCTTCCTTTTCTCCTCTGGTGGCGGCAATGGGCGTGCAGGATGCCCATCCTCTGGCCTTCTCCATCTAAGATTTTTATGATCTCTCCAGCCAGGATTATAAGTCTGGGAATGGGGATCATATCTTCTGGAATGCCCATTTTGGCCAACTACAGCGTTCACTTCTTCCATTTCAATTCGTCTTGTAGAGTAGGGCATTCATCCGTAAAATGAGATATGCTTTTACATACCCCACAAGGTGTGGGCTTCCTCGTCATGCTTGCACCGGACAAGATTTTTTCGATCTTGTCGCACAATCTATCAATTCTGTTATCCTGGTCCGGTGCCCTTTCTGATTCACTTACAACCCGAATGTCCTCTCCACCAAAGTCTCGGTTGTCTTCAGCCATTTCTGTGAGAATTCTGAATGCTTCAACAAGCTGTTTATTCAAAATGGATCCTCCACATGAAGCATTCACGATCGTCCTCTCATGTGGTCTCAATCCTCCGATGAAATACTGAATCAAATCGTGTTCAGTAATCTGGTGTTGTGGGCATTTCACCAGCATCGCCTGGAATCTTCCCCAATAGTCATAGAAACTTTCGTTAGTTCCCATCTTCAGACTTCCTATTCTCCTTCTCATTTCTTGCACTCTGGATCCTGGGAAATATTTCTCCAAAAACTTCTATTGAAGTTGTCTCCATGTGGTTACAGCACCAGTGGGTAGTGTGTACAGCCAGTCCTGTGCCCCATCTTGAAGAGTAAAAGGAAACGAGACCAACCGCACATACTCCTCTCGTCCATGGTCGGATGGTTAAGTCTGGCAAACCATTTCAAAATCTTGCAAATGTCTTTGTGGATCATCTCCAGGCATTCTGTGGAACTTCGGCAAGATCTGGATAAAGTTTGCGTGAATATCCCAGTTCTGAGTCACAGCTGGGAGTGTAATGCCCATTGGGCGCAAGTTCATATTGGTCGGGAAGACCAACTGCCTTAAAGTCCAGTTATCATCCACATTGCCATTCACGGCATTTTCATTTGCGGCCATGTTGATGTTGTGGCCGTTCTAAAACTATCTTTCCTCCTCGTGCCCTTCGTCTCCTTGATCTTCTTGATCCTCTGGTGGTGGTGTGGGCTCACGAGGTCTATTTGCTACTTGGCATGCCCTCTTCACTGTTGTCCTGTTTTTCCTCGAAGTCTTCTCTATCTCCGGATCGTACAATAGAGTCTCCTCTGAAGAGCCCCTGGGCATCAACTTCCAGGCTCACCAATTGTGGAAGATAAAATCACTAGAAACCAGCTCTCCGGCAACGGCACCAATTTTGACGCGCGGTCGTTTCGTGCTCAAAAATATATTTGTAAACTCATGTGCCCACAGCGAGCGTAGCTAGCCAATGAGTACGGGTCGATCCCACAGAGAGCTGTTGCGATTCTATCTTCAAGTAACCAATCACAAAGGGGGGTTTGGTGTTGTCACTAGACTGAATTTAAATCTGCAAAAGTAACTAAAGAAAATATCAAATAACAAAAGGTTCTGGCATTTGAATTAGAATTTGGTTTAAACATAAAGCAACTCGATCATGGGCACACCGATTTTCATACATGATATGTCATCTAGTTATGGTGATCGGATTCCTCTCTGCGTCTCCTTATCCATCCTTTCATTTTAGGTTTAAAAGTGATTCCTCTTCGATTAAACCCCTAACCAGTTACCCACCTCCCGATTCCTCTAAGAGATGTAAGCAAACAAGCAGCAGTATGCCCTAGACGGACCCAGATCTGTTGTGTTCAACTGATTCCTCTTGTGCCCACAACACCCCATTAATTCCCTTATTACTATATGAACCGATACACAGTCACGATTCGCCAATTCAATTAATAGTGGTGTGCCCTCTTTACCTAACGAGTGATCAGCCACATTGGGCACTTCAGACACACACTCACGTGGAACAAGGCACAAGAATCAACGGAAACTAATCATGCATTACTATGCCCATTTTGGTCTCACGAGTCCAGATTCATGCTCAAACCAATTCCATCATTCAAATGCCAGAATTAAAGATGTAGCCGAGAAGGCTAGACATAATTAAAACTGCAGAATTTAAAGACATCAAATTAAATAAGAACTTACTGAATTAATTAAGTAAAAACTCGACTCCAACGTCGATGAACATGAACATAACCTAAGTCCCGAAGGTTTAAGACCTTTCAGATTGTTTGGCTGCCGAAGCAGCATACTGAAAGTAAAAAATGCAGAAATATAAATGTAAAATATTTCAGACTGTCTAAAAAGCTTCTTTTCCCAGAGACTAAACTTGCTTAAATAGTTACATTTCCGAGTGGAATTTCCCCCATAGGCGGGGGTCTTCTGCTGCAATTCCGGAATGGTGTGCCCTCTCTGACTTTGACTGGATAAACTTCAGTTTTATCAAATCCCTATTTTTTAGGGAGTGCTCTTATCTCTTTTGATTGTGCTTTATCCCTTCGTCTAAGCTTATCTCTTTGTTGCAGCACCTTCCAGGAGTCCAAATTAGCTCCAACTCTCATTTGGATATGTAGCTATCTTCCATCAGCTCTCCTTTCAACTGAATCCCGAGTTTCACTGGAATGCCCATTCTGCCCTGTGGTCGAGTCTGTGCGAGTACTGTGGGCACGGCATCATCTGTCAGTTCCATCCGTATCTGATATTCCCACTTCACCGATCGAATGTGGGATAGATACTGGAGAAGTCCCATGTGCCTCTGATGAACATATGTGTGAGATAAACGTGAATATTTGGGCATAAAATGCCCCTTCCGCCAGACTCGACTCTTGAAATGCCCTTTGACCGCAACCTGGTTCTTTTCGACTCAAAACACACTAAAAAGGACATTATAGAGGATAAAATGCCCATAAAAACACGAAATAAATGGACTTATCAATTGTAAATATATATTAAGTTTTTAGCTTATTTTATCATACACGCACGCTCTAGACAAGAAACGCAGCAATTGAACGATTTTAATTCAATTTTAATTCTTCTTCTCTTCAATCTCATCATCGCACAATTACACAATTTATTGTTGCTCAATTCAAGCATGCAAGTTAGCTAATTTACTTGTATTCCGGTGACGACGACGAAGCTCCGCTTATACAACTGTGAGATCTAATTGTTTGTTCATAATTAATTGATGCATGTACCTGTTATTCTTAGATTTCGAGTTGTTAATTATTCTAAGTCTATCGAATAGTTGCAAATATTTGGTAGGTTGTGATTAATTACTAACTAATTAAATCGGCCATACGTAATCGTGGTTTAGGTTTAATAAGTGGTAAAACGGTTGCTCAAAACTAGGGGAATAACAGAGTTAATTTTACAGTCCTGCGTCAGAATCTGTAAGTTAAGAATCGGGTCTCTCTTGTGCTAATTGCTTTCGGTTCATTAAACTTAAAGAGTGTCTCTTACAGTTGTCAGCCGATTAGGGAATAATTAATGAAGCGTCTTCTTAATTATCGAAATAGTATGGAGAGATTAGGTCATGTCAGAAGCGTCTTCGATGGCTATAACTGATTTGCATGGTTTGATTAATTAATTCTCGGTGTTATAAGTGGAGTGGAGTTTGTTGGATCCGGAATACCTTTTTGTCATTGATTTAAATCCGTTCGTTTGCACAAGTATTTTCTGCTAGTTGTTTATTTAATTACTCAATTTATTTTGTTGTTTAAATCACACAAAATTCCCTTTCTGGAGTTTGGTCACGTAGACTGAAAGTCAAGAGTAATTCTCGCCGGTCCTTTGGGAGATGATCCTGCTCGCCACTGTACTCTGCAGTGTGGGCTTGCCGACGAAAGTCGGAACATTTATTTTTGGTGAAAAACGACCCACCATTCCACATTACAACACATTCTCCGAAATCTTAATACAGACCATTTTCAAATAGATAGAGAAATCCAGAGAAAATCAAAAGCAACATCAAACTAGTCCTAAAAACAAAAGTAACAACCTAAATAAAATAAATAAATAGAAAAATTCAGGATACTACCACACCAGCCCCCTCCCCCAAACTTATTCACACGCCAGGAGAATAAGTTTGGAGGGAAAAGAAGTGAAGTATCCTGAAGAACAAACTCACCGAGGTGGAGGTTGAGTAACTGAAGGCCCTTTTTTTTTAACCTGCACCAAAATAAGAGAAAAGAAAAACAAAGTATAACAGAAATAAAGAAGAAAAAGCGAAAAAGTACCAAAATATTGGGTTGCCTCCCAATCAGCGCTTGATTTATTGTCTCGAGCTCAACATCTTCTTAAAATTGACTAAGGAGGGTTTGGTGAAGCACGACGCCACACTAATCCTCGTCTCATCAACTCCTTTGGGGATATCAAAACAGCTCATCCCCAATGCTCTCCATCCTTTTTCTTGGCTTTTGTTTTCTTTCTTCTCGAGCCTTGAGTGGCCTTTTCAGATCAACAGAAATAGGAGGTCCATCTAATTCTTTAGGAGAGTTCACCAATTCCACCATCTTTACCTCCGCAAGAGCCGAGCTTTCGAGTGGTCGATAAACAGTGAAAATTTCACTTTCATCTTCCACTTGCAACAGTAGAGTCCCTTTCTTCACATCAACAATTGCGCCCGCCGTGGCAAGGAATGGCCTCCCAAAAATTAGAGGAACTTGGTGATCCACCTCCATACAATAAAATCGGCTGGAAAAATAAAATTTCCAACCTTTACCAGCACATCTTCAACAATTCCCCTTGGGGATCTCAGAGACCGATCAGCTAGCTGCAGAGTTACAGCTGTTGGCTTCAACGGGCCCAGTCCCAGCTGCTGATATACAGACAGAGGCATCAGATTAATACTGGCTCTCAAATCACAAAGCACCTTACTAAAGTGAGAGCTTCCAATGATGCACGGGATAGAAAAGCTTCCAGGATCCTTCAGCTTCGTCAGCACTGATTTATGTATCACTGCACTGCACTCTTCTGTCAAATGCACCCGTTCTCCTTCTCCGATCTTCTTCTTCTTTGCCAAAATCCTCTTCATAAACTGAAGATACTTAGGCATCTTCTCGAGAGCTTCCACAAATGGGATATTAATCGACAACTTCTTGAAGATCTCGAGAAATTTGGCAAATTGAGTCTCCTTCTCTTGCTTCTTCATTCATTGGGAAAACGGTAATGGAAGAACATATGGAGGCGGAGGCACATATTTGGGCTCAGGCGCCTCTTCAGCAACAACTGCAGTCTTTTGCTCACCAGCTTCATTTGTGCCACCACACACATAGATTGTATTGCACTGCTCCTTTGGGTTTACCTCTGTATTACTCAGATACTGACCTTTTTGCTGCTGGCTTCCAACAATCTTAGCCAACTGACCAATCTAATTTTCCATAGACTTTAGCTGCGCCCCCGTGTTGACAGTGAACTTGTTGAAGGCAATTGTCAGATTGTCCACCTTCGCAGCTTCGACATCCATTCTCTGTTTGGTAGCAGTCATAAAGGACCCCAGAAGATCTTCTAGATCCGGCTTATTCCCCTCATTGATGACTCCATTATTGGTGGAAAATCCAAGAGGCGGCTGCTGGAAGTTATTGGGGTTGCCATAACTCATCTTTTCATTATTTCTCTGTCCAAACTGACTGTATGGATTTTTTCCTGGATTTGGTCGATAGTTGTTGTTGTAGCCTCGACCTTGCATGTAGTTCACATCAGCTGCATCATCCTGAACTGCCGCTACTTGCTCCGGCGCATTCTCCACTGGGGCCAAATTATTCTTCGTCAGCAAAGTAATGGCCTTGGCCATAGTTGACATTTGAGATGTCAACTCCTTCAGATCATTAGAAGTTGAAATCTCGGCCACCCTCCTGACTGAGTTTCTCTGAGCTGGCCACTGAGCACTGTTTGCAGCCATTCTCTCCAACAACTCCATAGCCGCATCTGCAGACAACTCTAATAGAGCTCCTCCTGCAGCTGCATCAATCTGGTCTCTAGTGTGTTCCATCAGACCATTGTAGAAATAACAAACCTGCTGATCTACTCCAAATCCGTGTCGTGGACACTTCCTGATGAGATCTCGGAACCTTTCCCAAGCTTCATACAAAGCTTCTTGGTCGAACTGACGAAACTGCGTGATCTCATTCTTCATCCTAAGAGTCTTGCTTGGAGGATAGTACTTGGCTAAGAATTTCTTGCACAGTTCCTCCCACGTCTTAACTGAATCAGCATCCAAAGAATGGTACCATAACTTTACCTTATCTCGCAGAGAGAACGAGAAAAGGTGGAGCCGGATAGTATCTGCTCCAACTCCATTCATCTTGACAGTCCCACAGACTTCAAGAAATTGCGCCAGATGCGCATGCGGATCTTCCAGTGTTCCACCCCCAAACTGATTCTGATGCACCATCAGAATGAGTCCCGACTTCAGCTCGAAGTTGTTAGCATCGATAGTCGGCATCTTCAGTCCACCATAGTGTCCAGTAGCTTCAGGCTCCAAAGCCTGTCGGATTGGTGGTGCGGCAGTAGGTTGTTCTTGCTGCTGTTGTTGCTGCAGCAATGCCTTTAGCGCCTCCATCTCTTGGCGCATAGCAGCCATCTCTTCTTCCCTCGTAGCTGCCATCTTCTCAGCTCGGATTCTCACTGCGTTCCTGTGTCTTGCAGAAGCCTTGATCTCAGGGTCTAGTGGTACTAAGTCAGTTGCATCTCTAGACCTCAAATTCATGCGCTACCTGTCAAACACCAGATAAAACCAAAACGCAGCAGAGAGAATTAAACTAAACAGAGAAAAATAAAATACTGAAATAAAATAAAATACACTCTAAATTAAAGCACAACAAGTAAATCAAATATTAGCCGTCAATAACGCCAGTCCCCGGCAATGGCGTCAAAAACTTGATCGATATTTTATTTCACTAAAAATACTACTCGCAAGTGTATGAGGTAAATGTAGCAAAATTATGGTGAGCAAGGTCGTATCCACAGAGACTGGCTATACAAAGCAGCTAAGTACTCAATTATGTTGTTTTACTTTATCTAGAGAACCAATTAAAAGTCTGATTTTAATAAACTAAAATGCTTAAAATAAAATAAATAAGCAAACAGAGGTAACTGGATAAACAGATGAAAAGACAGATCCTAGGGTGTTTATGTTAAATGAATTCACTGAATCTCAGATAATCTATCAAGCCAATTTAATTCTAAATCTTGTAGGAGAATCACTAAATTAATCACAGCCTCTCCCTCGAGTAAGTTATGAAAGTAGATTAGATTATAATTCTTATCTCTTGATCTTGAATTATTATCTAACTCCAAGTAGCACCTCAGATTTATTCTCCTCTCAACACCTACTAATCTCTCGATCTAGCAGATTCGAGTTATGCAATCCTAATCCGTTAATTATTAACCTCTCTCGAGTGAATAATAAATTAACTACACAATTGTAAATGTTGATCAGTTCATTCACAAAAGACAACAATAATCGAGGATGCATAAACAAGAAGTAGAAAGGAACAATAAATTACTTCAATTCATCAAATCCATAAAACAGTCACAACCCTAGGATCTCTAATAGTTTAGCTACTCATATTGTATTCAAAATCCAAAGAAAGTAAATACAAATCAATAGGTGTCATGATAATCCGAAATGAATAAAGCATAAAATAAAACTTAGTCTTATGATGCGCTTCTTCAATCTCTCGATGGTCTCTTCTCTGTCTTCTCCGGGATGTCTCTGCTGTGTCTATAGGGTAAAAAGTTCTGTAATTTTCGTACAAAGCAGAGCCTTATATAGTTGAGGAAAATACAGAGTCCAAACAAGGAAAAACTCCAAAATTGCGGAAACACGCGGCACGGGCCGTGCCAGGTGCGGCACGGGCCATGCCGACGGCAGGTGGCACGCGCCGTGCCACTCGTCCAGAAACTTGTTCTCTTACGGTGACACTTGGCACGGACCGTGCCAAAGTGGCACGGGCCGTGCTGTTTTACGCACTGCCGATACACTTTGCCGTTTTGCTCCGTTCTCGCTCGTTTCTTGTCCGATTGACCCGATTCAAGTTGCACCGCGTTCCTCACTCGATCTTCTATCTTCTTAGGTACTTTTCAAGCTCAATTGAGTCTCATAAAATAAATGGCATCAAATCCCTTCAAAATGAGCAAATACGTGACACTGCTCAAAATATGGAAAACTATGCGCAACTTCTCAATAACCACATGCAATGCACATGAACTCCCATCAAATTAGACCTCAAACTAAAATGAATTATAATGAAAAACAAGAGTTTATCATTTTACTAAAACAAAATGAAACAAAGGGTGGGTATTTTTCAAATACTGAAAATCCTAATTAATTATATATATAAAAAAAAAACCATCTAGAACGCTCACAATTGTGAGTATAATCGTGTCAAGTCGAGCGGGGTAGTCATAAGCTCGAGCTCGACTTGATAGCAAACTAGACAATTCCGAACTCGATATTTATTTATATTAAATATAAAATGGTATTGTTTAATTTAAATAAAAATAATTGAATTATTAAAGACATATACTTGCAAATAACTAATTATAATATTCATCATAAAATTACAATAACCCTCAAACTCGAGTAGGCTTTCACTTAAGTGAATTTCTAGATTTCATGGAGTGGGTCTCGAGTAAATCACAATTACATGCATAGACAATACACATAATATATGTAGTTGTATTACCATTTTATACGAAGGACAGATATTTAAAAACTTGGAATAGGATATAAACACAGTAATTGCAGGCTGCAGCTGGATATTTGAATGAAATATACGAGGCAAGTTACTGTGAGAGGCGAAGGTGGAGCGGGTTTAAAAAAACAAAAGCCAGAAGCTACGGGGCACTAATTACGCGGGTTAGGCGCAGTGGAGCCCTCCAAAAATGCTAAAAATTCAAAAAATATATGTAGATTGAATATTAACAATGGGGTAATTAATTTAGTTAGCGAAGTCGCTGTTGGTTTTGGCATTTAGCAGGGGGAGGGGGACCCACAGAACTGTACACGCGTCAACCATACATCCCCCCGAAGGGAAGAAGATTCGCCGGGTGGGGCCCGGTCGTCCAATCAATATATTTTGGAGTTTGTGAGGGGGAGAGCCGTGTAGTGTGGGTGTAAATCCACGAAGAAAGGTGGGGCCGCTGGAAAATGGGGAAAAAAAAAGTCAAGAAAGTAGCCAATGAGGGGGCAGACGTGTGGCCATCAGCAACTGCTTTCCTATTTATTATCTCCGACCCCCACGGTCGCTGTCGGCAGGACACGTGTCGATCATCGCCCCTACTATCGTTGGCCTCTCCTCTCCTCTCCTCCTCTCTTCTTACGTCACCCTTCTTCGTCATTTTCTGCTCTGCATCTTCTCTCTCTCTCTCTCAAACATATTCATCTCCAATACTACAAGTACTACACTTCATAAAACTAACTATCCCCAAGTCTCGTTATCACATCACTCTCGTTTATCTATATATGTTATAAATTTAAATTTTTATAATATTTTTTAACTTGAATAAATTTGAATATTATTTATAAAATTTAGTATTTTACTATAATAAATTAATATATACATATATATATATATTAAATCGAATAATAATTAACAGTGAACATACAACATATTGTTTTAATTAAAAATTAATTAAAAATACAATAATAAGCAAAACAGATGTTTAGAGATGATACAAATGTAGTTAAGTAGGAATTAGAATTGAAATAAAAAAAAATTTGCGAGGAATTAGTAAAATATTACATCTATTTTATAAAGGTTGGAAAATTAAAAGAAAATAAGGGTGATGTTGCTGCAGGTGTGGGGCCCGAGCTACCCCCACTTATTCCTCAGGTGCGTGAGACGCACCCTCCACCTGCGGCCCTCGATCGGGCGAGTGAGAGATCGCACTCTCTATTTCACTTTTCTCTGTCTTATGTTTTAGTTTAATTTTATAATTATTATTAAGAGTTTATTTTAATTAATTGAGTTTATATTTATTTTTTAGTTAATATAATTGATTAATATGGTTAATTATTCTAAAAGTAGGGTATATAATTTTTAGCAATAAATGTTGATTATGATTTCAAATACTATAATAAAATTTATTTTTGTAATAAATATTTTTAAAATATTAGATTTCATAGTGGGACACAATAGTGGAATATAAAAAGTGAACTAGAGAATTTTATCCTCTTTTTTAGAGGCGACACTTTCACGCGGTCTCCTCATATTCTTCCTTAATTAATAGCGCTCCCTATTCCACGTCACCAACCTCTCCTTCACTTCTACCATTGGAGATGCTCTAATTCAGAATAGCTAAGTTTTATAAATTACTATTTTCACAAAAAAATATAAATTACATTCACAATAGCAATATCCATAAAATCCTTCACCTCAAGTTTCCAAAATGCATTATGCTTCCCATCTTTACTACCATTAATCAAAATAGTCTCCTTATTTTTAGACGTGACCCTCATATAAGGCAGGTAGATTATCTGTTTTCACTATAATTACAAATGTTGTTACGAATGTCTGGTTAGAATCGAATATAAAATTTATGTTTAGATTTCGTATTGTTTTTCTTCTTGTAGAATGAACCTTCACACTCAGTAAAAACAGTTGAATAATTATTGAAAATGGACTCACGTGACCGCGGACATCAGAACAATGTCTGAAAAGAAAAAAGAAGAAGAAAGAAAAAAAAAAAAAAAAAAAAAAAGAAGGAAACTGATTTCCTAGTTGTGAGAAGGTGGCCGGGGAGAATGAGGTATTTCATACACTTTAGCTATAAGAGTAAATTTTTATGAGTGTTGTTATTTGGCTAGCTAGTTACATTTATCACCCCATGTTTGAAGCTTAATATTACTAATTAAGGTCTCACAAAATTAAAAAGTATATGAGGCAGAATACAAAACACTATAGATGATTAATTAAGACTACTGCGATTGAATGACCGCTAAACAAATCGTTTTCATGATAATTAGTTTATTAAAGCTAGCTCTATCTGTTTGGTATCTATTGGAGAGATTTATCGCTCATATATCTATCTCCCAACTAAAATCTGAAGTAGATAATAATTTCAGTTTTCGAATAAAAACCTTATTTTCAAATATTGCTTTATCCAAGGAAATTAATATACTTATATGAACGGAAACAAATTTACTCAAGATTAGACAAAAAGTACTGAATAAAAAACTTAGGGCAAGTCTCCTGTACATAAGATGTACATCAGACGGTCAACGTGTGTTGATTCGGTCAATGTTTTGACCAAAAAATTCGTCAAAATTAGTATCATTCATAATACTGAAAAGTATAATTTCAAAGGTCCAAAAGTATCATTTGTATCAATAAAAAGTATTGGTCAGAAAAAATAAATAAAGAAAAAAATGTTAAAATCAGTATCAATCGAAACACTAAAAAGTATCATTCAAAATTAAAAAAAAGTATCAGTTGTATCCCTAAAAAGTATCATCCGTTTTCACGATTTTTTTTGTCAACACTTTGATCGAGTCAACGTGCGTTGACCCGGTCAACACGTTGATCGTCTGATGTACATCTTATGTACATGAGTATTTATGAAAAACTTATAGTCGTTTTGGTTTCCTTTCTCATTTTATTTTCATCTTTGCTATTCTAGGGCTGAAAATAATATTTTTGCACAAACATTTTAATGTTTAACATATGTATATTTTGTTTAAAAAAATCCATTTCTTTTATGATTAATTATTACCTTGAATTATTAATTAATAAAAGAGAAGCTCTTGCGTACATAAGTCGCGTACGTGCGCCTATATCAGACGGGCGCGTGGGCGTCACGCGCCCGTCTTTTTTTTTTCTTTTTCTTTTTATGGCGAATTTTTTATTTCCTTTCCCGATTTTCTTTTTAAAAAAAATAAAAATTTCCCAACAAAATTTATACCCTAAAATAAAATTAGTGAACCCTAAAATTAAATTGATTTGATATAATTTATTTGAAATAAACATAAATTTATACTCTAAAATGAAATTAATAAATCCTAAAAAAACACAAAATAAAACCCTAAAAAACACAAAATAAACTCCTAAAAGTACCCCCAAAAAAACCCTAAAACACACAAAATAAACCCCTAAAAACACCCAAAAACCCATAAGATAAGTGGCAGAACTCTTACTATTTAATGATATAGGTGATAATTTTCGAATTTTGAATGATACTTTTTAATGTTACCGTTGATACTGAGTTTATCGATTTTTTTTTTTACGGGTTGACCCGGGTCAAAACGGTTTGACCCACGAATTTGACCCGCTCGTCTGAAACAAGCCTTATATACACCTTGTGCATGTAAGTATTTGCCTTAATAAAAATATTAGAAGAAATTAAGCGCTTGTAAACGATGAAGTTAATTTTCTGGTAATTAACTTTTAAAAATGAAGCTAATTATATTTATAATAAAAAAACAAAAAATATAAAATATTGAGTAATTTCAATTTTATACATTGTACTATTGCACTTTAATATTAAATTAATGATAGAGTAATCTAAATTTAATCCCTTTTCTGACATCACATATTCACATCAAATGAAAAAAGAAAAAAGAAATAATGATTCTAAATAACACATGAGATTCACTAATAACTTAGACAACTTTCAACAATAATTGGTGGACACTTATCGATTGCGATAGGGTTCATATTCTTGACTTCAAGCTGAATTTAACTAATTAAACGAACTTAGTCGCGAATTTTAGCAATAATTATATAACCATTAACTGGTGTAGTTTATCCAGAAATTAAATTGAAAAGCTTCAACGGTACAAGAACATGTTCTACTAGAGCTTAACTTGGAATGAGAGAGTACAGTGTAAGACTGTTTTATCGGTCTCTAAATTTGTAAAGTCGGTCAAAATTCAATTGCAAAAAAAGAGATCAAACACCTTCAAAAGTCCAATTATATATTTGGATCTGAACTTTTCAATTCCTTATGCGTTAATTCAATTTTACAATTGTTAATTAAGATTTATCACACCAAATTATGATTTTCGTATATTTTAGTTAATAATTGGTTATTACTATTGATTATTCCATAACTAGGCCATGTAATTTATAAAAAAAAAAATTATTATCAATAAATGTTACTCCATGTGTCCCATAATTATAGTTTCTTATTACAGTCCACTTTTTTTATGAGATGTGCATTAAATTTTAATTTTTCCTCAATATATAAGTAATGAGTAGTAGGACAATCTTATGTTTTCAAGTTCATTAAATAGTTTTTTTAACATGTGTAAAAATGAAAGAGTGACTATAATTATTGAATGGAGAGAGTAATTATATATGATTGTTTATATTACAAAAATATTTCTATTATAAATATAATTAATATGATGAATTTGATAGTGAAACTTACAAATGGACTATAGATTCTCATGCTAAACAGGTGGTCGCAAAAATAAATTAAACTTCTTGTGAAAGTTCCAAATATATATATATATATATATATATATATATACTGCTCGATATATTCATCCCGGACAAGCCCAACAACTTGCTCTAAACTTCATTTTAGAGCAATTTGTCGAAAAAGGGCACTCCAACAGATGCTCTATCATTTGCTCTAAAATAGAGATAGAGCATCTTTGCTCTAAATTTGAAGCATCACTGTTGATGCTCTGTTCAGGATTTTTTTTTTTTGTTAATTGTTAAAGGATATATGTTAAATGTTATTGTTCACGATTTTTTTTTTAATTCACGAGGGATTGTTGGATGCAAATCGAGCTATTTTTTTTATATTTTGATTAGATTAATTTTTGTTTACGATTTACATACATATATATATATATATATATATATTTTAATCTTATACTTTAATTTATTTCTTTCTTAAAAATATTGAAATAAAAAATTGTATATCAAAATAAAATGACATCAAATAAAATGACATAATAAAACTACTAAACATAAAAACAAAGAAAATACAAAGCATTAAAAATACAAATAAAGCATTGAAAAATACACCAGAAAATACTAATACAACACTGAAAATATAAATAAAGCAACACAATAATATTATCTAATAATCAGAGAGACCACTCCCACTTCCTCCTCCAACATCTGGAAAATTAATTCCAAACAAGAAATTTTAATAGTTATTTTTGTTGGAAAAATCTTGATTAAAATAAATATATAAAAAGGGATATTATGGAATATTCTTTTTTATAGTAGAATTTAGAGTAACTGTTGGAGATGAAGTGAAGACTTTACTGTATAATAGAGATAGAGGTGCTGTAAAATAGAATCAACTGTTAGAGATGACCTTGAAATACAGTCCTATAGGCTACAAGTCACGATTGTAACAAGTCAAGGATTCAAATGTAAATAACTTAAGATATTCTCCACCATTTTAATGTTTTTAGCGATTCTCCCTCCCATTAGATGCAAAATAGGGAGAAATGCTGCGAAATTTTAATATGTTTAATTCACCATTAAATATCTAAGATCTTAATTTAGTAAAATAATTTTAACCGATCGATATCACAATATGCAATTAATGACTGAACCCCTATTCCACTGAACAGAAACTTTCATTTTTTTAATCTTCTGAAAACTTATCATAGAAAATAAATAGGAACATTTAACGAGGAGTTTTAATTAAACAGTAACAGTATAATAAATTACTCGGTAGATTTTTTTTTTCTCTTTTCTTTTAATTTGTTCATCCTTGGCTAAATTTTCAACTTGAGATGAGATAATTATATTGATTGCTAGGGCCCACAATTTGCCCACAATTTCAAATGCGTACGCTTTTCAATCCCTAAAGTTAATGCATTCATCTGAAATGTTGAATATTGCTACAACCTTCAAAGGACTCAATAATTGCAAATCTTTAATTACTGCTTCAATATTCTTACTATGTAAGTACTAAATTAATACTACATGCCATAGTTGATAAAACGAATTGCTATGAATTATATGCGCAACAATTAATCATTTACAATAAGGTAAACTGTCGTTTATAACTTAGTTTTTTAATATGTTCTTAGTTTTTTAATATGTTTCAAATTAACACTTTTAATAATTAATGACCTAAATTATTTAAAAACTAATCAAATCTAACATTTGATGATTTTTTCAGTGCGTACTAGAAATTGGCACCAAGTCAACTCATTTTTTATTTTGACAACGTGAAATATATGAGTGAATTTGCAGCTTGATTATTTTTTAGATATCGAAAGCTATATATGATGTTAGCTTCTATTAGTTTTTTAACAATTTAAGTATTTAATTGATAAAAATGTTAGTTTTAGATAGATATGAAAAAGTAGAAATACATTGAAATATAAATGATGATTTACCATTTACCACACACACACACATATATATATACTTATATAAAAAGTGTGGATGATTTCTTACAAAATATGATTTGTCTATTATATACATAATCTACACTTAATTTAAGGGTAAAAAGGTAATGTAATATATTAATTTATTTTTGTTAATATAATATATTATATTTATTTCAATAATTTTGTTATAATTGAACTCTACTATAAAAATTATCCCTAATATAAAATATTATAAATAATTATTTATAAATATAATATATTATATTTATTTAATTTCTCACAAAATATTTGTCTATTATATCCATAATTTATACTTAATGTAAGGGTAAAATAGTAATATAAAATATTATATAATTAATTATTCTCATATAATATATTATATATATTTCAATAGTATTGTACTATTCCAATTTTTCATCCACATGATATAATTTTTTCATCAATTATTTCTCTATCATATAAACCATAGGAAACAAGAAAAAAAAAATTAAAAATATAATCTAACAGCAATATAATATATTATATAATTAATTCAACACATAATATATCATATTTAATTTTATAATTTAAATATTAATTCAATATAACTGTACTATTATAAATTTTCATTCATCCACACGAATTAATTCTCCATCAATTACATCGTCTATATAAATTACATTCGAATGAAGAGATTGAAAAATAAAAGGTTGAATTTATAGAAAGATTATATACTAACATGATGATACTTAAGAAGTTCTCTATAAAAAATTAAGAATTTCTTCTCCATCAATCATTGTATAATTAATTATTCACGTATAATATATTATATTTATTTCAACAGTATTCTACTATTCCAATTATTCGTTCACATCAATTAATTCTCCAACAATTATTTCTCCATTATATCAATCATAGAAAAACAAGAAAAAAAATAAAAAATATAATCCCATAGCAATAGAATATATTATATAATTAATTTTCCACATATAATATATTATATTTTATAATTTAAATATTATTTTAATAGAATTGTACTATTACATAGTTTATACATATTATATCCCAACGAAGAGATTGAAAAATAAAAACTTGAATTTATGGAAAAATTATAAACTAACATCATTGTTCTTAAGAAGTTGTCTGTCAAAAAATCAAGAATTACATCTTCATCAATATTAATGATATTCCAATTCTTCATTCACATCAATTATTTCTCCATCATATTAAATATAGCAAACAAGAAAAAAAAAATTAAAAAAATCCCATAGTAATATAATATATTATACAATTAATTCTCCACATATAATATATTATATTTTATAATTTAAATATTATTTCAATTGAATTGTAATATTACACAGTTTATACAAATTACATCCCAACGAATAGATTGAAAAATTAAAACTTGAATTTATGGAAAGATTATAAACTAGCATCATTGTTCTTAAGAAGTTATAGTTAATAATCAAGAAGTACATCTTCATCAATCATTAATGAAGGGAAAAAAGATATATGGAATGACATTCAAGCAATGATTTGATTCATTTAATATGAGTTATTTAAGTAGTTCTTAATAGAAAACATGTAATTTAGTTAACATGAATAACATTCAATCAATGATTTGATCCATTCAACATAAATTATTTAAGTAGTTCTTAATAGAAAACATGTAATTTAGTTGTGGTAACTACAATATGCGTGTATGTGTATGTTCTGAATTATGTTATATGGTATGAAAGAAAATTGAAAAAAAAGTTGGTTCCATAATATACAATCAACATGCTAAGTTTTAATTTATTCATTGAAATTGATGTGTTCATTCTCACTCATATGATTAAGAGTGGTCCCAATAAAATTTATTGAAACTAAATTTCTACTTCTTTATTTATGGTCTGGCTCAGATAATGTTTACTGCACAAAGAAGACATGTGAAATGATATATGTTGAACTATTAGATTATATATATATATATATATATATATATATATATATATTAAAATGAATGAAGAATACCTAAAAAAATTCAATGATGAAGATAAATATAAGAAATTAATAATGTAGATAATTTTCGGAACTCTATTTTAAAAGTTGCTAGACAAAATTTTAAAATATGGTTAATTTAAAAAAAAATCACAAACTTTAAACGAATTTACAATTTATGGTTGATTGGAAACATAAATTTTAAATTATGGTTCAAATGCTAGGTTTCCTACCTTATTAATTTATAATTTGAGAAATTTAGAATATTGGTTGGTTTGATAATTATATATAAAATATTTCATATTAGATTATTCAGTTAATTTAGAATAGTTAACTAAATTCACAGGTGGAGGGAATGAATATTGCACAATTTTTTAGAATATGGATTATGTTGACTACCCATAATCATATGACTAAGAATGAAGATAATCCAAATACTTATAAAAAAGTTGAAATAGAAAAATTAGATATTTTCCCTTAGATTGAACGACTAATTATTTATCATAATTCTCAAACTATTTAGCTAAATATAATATAGCATAATAATATAATACTTAATTATAAGTAGAAGTGTTATGCATTAATTAATTTTTCTTTATATAGAATGGTATATATTAGATGTTTTTGTTGAGTGAGAATGAGTAAACTCCTCGGATACAAGGAATGTATATTCCACATTTTTTGGAATATAGATTTCCACGATAATGGTGATTACCAATTTAAAACATATCAATCATAGGAATGAGAATGGACATTCTCTGTTAGTTGAGTAAAATAATTGAAATTGAGGAATTAAAAAGTTTTCTTTTAGATTGAACTACTAATTAAATTAGTTAGTCATTGAACAAGAATTACAACTAACAATCAAATTATATTTTTCTTAAAAAAATTATAAACAATGTGTAAAATTTTGAAAAATATATTGAACATGAAAGGTTGAACGCAATTTAGCACAATAAACTAAAACCCAACTTTGAGATTTTATCATTTATTTCTCATTGAGCAACACATGTTGCTATGATAATAAATTTATTTTTTAAATTTTTAAACACCTCATTTTTATAAATTCAACACCATTTTAATTTAGTTAAGTTATTTTTAGTTTTATTTGTTCAAGGTAATCATTTATATTACAATAAAAAATATAGTATTAAATGTATGTTCGGATTAATACACAAAAAATAAAATAATTAGTTAATATTTTGTGACATATGTAATAATTAAAATAGTTCAATCAATTCAATGTATCCTGATATCATATGTAAATTAATTGATAACATAGAGTGGTTAAAAATATAATTTACTTATGAGATAAACCATATCAATTATGTGCAATGAGATATTTTGTCATGATAGTAAAAACTCATATAGTTAATAATATTTTGAACTCATTAACTATCTAAAATATTTTAATACATTTAATTAACTTTATACTGAATCTTTTTGAAATGGATGATACAAGATTTTGTGAATTTATATTAATTAAAAAAATATATTTTTATTAGATAGTAAAGTCAAAATAAAAATTATTGAAGAGAAGATTTGAAGTGTGTTAATATATATATATATATATATATATATATATATCAACAATCAAAGAAGGTTTGCGAATTGTTCAATCTAAAGAAAGGAAGCTTGAGAAATGATACATCATATATGTCTCTCTCTCTCTCTCTCTCTCTCTCTCTCTCTCTCTCTCCTCTCTCTCTCTCTCTCTCTCTCTCTCTATATATATATATATATATATATATATATTAAAATAACAAAAAAATAAATAAATTAAAAGGCCATAAATTCCAAGTTCTTGTTCGAATTGTTACAATTTAATTATACTTTATGTTTATATTATTTTTCTGTTTATTGATTAATCTAGAATTTTCAGATATTATTATATTTATAAAGTTATATATATATATATAGAATAAAATATATATTTTTTAATTGACTACTTAAATATAATATAGTAAAATTATTCAAACTTTAATAATTAATTTAAATAAATTAGTTGAATTAAGTACAATGCACACTTTTTCTGCTAGTATATATATAAGTGTGTGTGTATGTGTGTGTGTGTTTTGCCCGTGTACATATAATATTGAATAGTACATTTGGCATATTTGACATTTATAAGTCCCTTAATAACTTATGCAGCCGGAAGTTAACAAAATAAAAAATAAAAAATTGTCCCCTTGGGGATGGCCTAGTGGTGGAGTGGTGATATCTTGAGGCCAAAGGTCTCAAGTTCGAATCCCACTAACACCACTAGATGTGAGCTTGTCACACCTGGCCAAGTGTGGTTTACCTCCCCTGTGTGGTTTACAGGCTATTACACAAGGGCGGAATTTACCCAGTGCGCTACTCGGTAGCGGCTGCGGGTTACCTTTGACAACAAAAAAAATAAAAAAATAAAAAATTACACAAACACAATTCAATGAAATCTAAATAATATAAGTGTATTGAATAATTAAGTTGAGTAATTTTCGAAAACATAATCATAATTCAAGCACCTAAAATATTAAACATAGTCACATATTTATACTATGCATGGCCGGCTTTGAGGGTGGGCAAGGTGAGCCACCGCTCAGGGCCCCTCACTTTTATGGGATCCACATTTTATATATATATATATATATATATATATATATATATATATAATTAGGTAATTTAAAAAAATTATAAAGTTAAAATGGTTATCTCTTTTAGATTCTACTCTGCCGATTTTGAAATCTTATAAGGCTTCAATGATTAGATCCATCACTTATTTTTTTCTATGTAAATTTAGTGTTTATTGAGATTTTGTGTTGATTTAATCTCAATTTTGTAATTGAATTATTAATCAACTATCTGTACTCTATACAAAGATCATGTACAAGAAATGCACATTTAAATACTCAATTTTGAAAATTTATTAAAACTGTATAAAGGAAAAAAATAATTGATTGTTATATTTAGGAGTTTTATTCCTCAATTTTGAGTCCACCAAAATCTCAACTTTAGGGCTTTTAACATAAAATATTACAATAAAAAAATTGAATTGATTCCATTTTGAATTATTTTTCTTAATATAATCAATATCTTTTTTGACGATTATCTAATTAAAGAAAAAATTGTTTTTACTTATAGAATTCACGAATGAGATTTTGCAAATATTGATTGTACTTTTTCGAGATTTAAAGTGATTGGAATAAAATGGAAAAAACTTAAGATGCTGGTGAAAAAAAAAATTCAGGGCCTTTTTTTTTTTATTTCGCCCTGGGCCTCCGAATTGTCAGGGTCGGCCATTACTATGAAAATCCTAATAAAATCATAAAGCAAATAAAAGGATTAAGACAATAATAATTAAATTAACTTAAACAAACTAAATAAAATGCTAAGAAATACAGAAAGGAGTTTTATATTTCAATTTACAGCTTGAAGATTTAAATGGTGTTAAAACTCCATCCACCGATAACTGACATGGCCGTTAAATATCCAAGTCATCTTAACGCAATTTTTTTTTTTTACATTTTTTGTATAAGACAGATTTTGTTAAAGTAATTAAAATAAACAAAAAAAAGTTATTTTTTGTATTTTCTGATATCATTCACTTTTATAAGTTTTTTATTTTATTTGGATTTTATTGACTCTTGACAGATGCAGAAATATTAGAAATATTAAATTGAACTCTTGATTGCCTAAGGGGAGAGAGAGAGGGGGAAATAAACCTCCTGTATTGGAGAGAGCGATGCTACTACTGAGAATTTCATAAAATCAAAATTGAGCTCTTTTTTGTTTAATTTAATTAATGTAGAATTGTAAATAAAATATACCTATTGTTGTTTAATTTAATTATGAAAAAAATTATGAAGATGACGTAGATATTTAACAACATCGTATGTTTGATGTAATTTTAATACGGTTAAATTTTTAAGGCCTTAAATAGATAAAGTTTCATATAGAAATTATATTTATATATATATATATATATTTCTTTGAATGAATATAATCTCTTCGCCAAACGGGCATGTAATTTAGAAGAAGTAGGAATATACATAATCGAAAATAAAGCAATAAGGAACCACTCTCAAATCAAACTGTCATTCACAATCTAACAAGATAATCAAGACGCGCAATAAATTGCTTTATATACAACTAGTATTACATCCCGTGCGATGCACGGTGAGAGATTTATAAATAATTTATGATAAATAGTTTATACAAATAAAATAATTAAATTACAATTAAATAATTAATTGAAACAATTATAAAATGTATAAATAATATATATAATATTAAATATATTCAAGTTTATTCACTATTTTATCGGCAGTCAATCCATATCCATGAATAAACTTACAATTTCCATTCATTGTTTCTATTTAAAAAAATAACACAATCAGTTTGCCTAAAATCCATTCCGAACATAATTGAAATCATTTCTAATTTTAGGTACAATAAGAAAAATTAAGAAAAAATGACACATAATCGTAAATACATTTAAGAAAATTAATATATATATATATATATATATATACACACGCACACACATCATCATTCTCTCTCCATACTGTGGTGAAGTGGATATATAGGACATCATTGAAGGAGTTTGGATATATGTCACAACTTGAGCGGTGCTTCCACAATTTGATTAATGTCTCATCGCCGTCGTCATCATCATCATCATCATCTCTTTTATTGTAGAGAACATCTCAAACTCCATTTTAGAAATCATATCATTTTATGTCTCTTTAGATACGGATATGATTAATGTATTAAATTATATTTTTAAAATGTTGGTCTATATGTGGTGCGAAATTAAAAATTTGGTCACTTTTATGTATGATATGTAAAATATACGTATGATATCTAACCATTAAAGGAAAACGTTAAAGAAATTGAAATATATAGTATAAATATTTGTTTGGATTAAAAACTGCATAGAAATATTCAAACACAAGATCTCACATATTTTAAGCTCATTATAATATAGATTTGATAACTAAAAAATGGTTAATTTTCAACAAAATTTAACAATCCAACAATCAAAATTCTAAAAATAGATCGAGAGTCTCGTACATAAGTGAAATTCAATTAGGATTTGAAAGCCAGAAACCGCTTCATTAAACAATATCAATAAGATAAATTATTTGTCTAAAATAAATCAATATTATATGATAATAAAAAATAATAAAAAAAATATATAAATAAGAAATTAATTACTTATGCTAAATCAAATTATTAAGAATTTTGTATACAAACATAAAATTAATCATATTAACTTTTCCAATGAAATATGTGAAAAAAGTTTTATTTGTTCAGTGGGTCAAACTTTAACTCAAAAATACATTTATTTCAATAGTGAAACGTGTGGAATATATTAGACACAAATTTGAATGTACCTAATAAATTTAAAAAATATTAAAAAATGAATATAATAATGAAGTTATATCCAAACATGAAAATTCAATCCATAAAATATCTTCAATGTTAGGTTTGTCTTTCTTCCATTTTTCTCTCTCATTTTTTGGCTCTCACTAATTCATTCTTCATCAAAAAAAAAAAAACCATTCTAAATTTTTTTTGGCATTTGCAACTAACACTACTTGTTAATTTCATCTTCACCTTCCAGTCTATTTTCAGTCTTATGAAGAACGTACATAAAACATAAATTTTATATTATTTTTACGCCATTTGTTTCTAATACCTACTATATTGCACAAAATCTTCATAAAATGATGTGACCTATTATAAAATAGATAATCACTTGGTAATTGTGCATGAAATTTGAAAGGTAAAATTATAAAAATATTTAGAATTAAGTAGATAAAATCAATTAATTCATTTAATTCAAAAATTAAATATATTTAACTTAAGTTTTTGGATGTTGTTGAATTTTTTTTAATAATTTTAGTTAACTCAAGAAATAAAAAAATATGTTCAATAAAAATATTTAAAATATTTTATTTGATCTCTTTATATTTAATTCAAAATTTAAATTTTAAAATATTGAAATTCTATAAACCTAAAATATATTTAATCATTTTCAGGTTTCACCATTTATAGTTAATTTATATACAACAATATACGTAAATTCTTCGATATTGAAAATTTTTAATTTAAAAAAATAAAATATATAAGTTTTAACTATTTAAAATATATTTAAACTTGATAACATAAATATTTTAACTTCAAAACTATAAAATATTTACATTAAATTAATAAGATCATTTAATAAAATATTTTAACTTCAAAACTATAAAATATTTACAATAAAATATTTACATTATGATAATAGAATACAATATTTAATAACCGTGCATCGCACGGGTGATAATCTTTATCTTTATAATATATATTAAGTAATGCAATGTTTCATACATCAAACACAAAAGTACGTCTTTTCCCATCTATTTGATTTTTCTGTTTTAAAAATTAATTATATAGTATTAAAAGATCTCATTATTTAATTTAATAATAAATTATTCATTTAATTTAGTAGTTGTTATAATTTACATAAAATCAATACTATAAAACCTGACTAAAATTTTCTTTAGACTATTTTATGATTATCTAATTATGTGTATATATAATTATTTTTAATTGCGGATAAATATTTCTTAAATACTCGATAATTGCTTTCATTATATACTGTATAAGGTAAGTTGCAATTTTCCTTAGAATATTTTATAATACCCTAATTATGTGTATGTAAAATTATTCTTAATTCTAGATAAATATTTCTTAAATATTCTATAATTGATTTCAATATATTTATAAGCTCAGTTGCAAAAAAAAAAAAAAAAAATCCCTTAAATAATGACACTAAAATTTATGGTTAAACACACATGGAGAGATTACATTGATATATTATACTATAAATTTATCATAATTGTAATGTTAAGTCGTACATTTAAAATGGATTACCCCAACAAATAAATTTGTATAATATATAGATTCACCATATAGATGTATTAAGACTAATTGGGTGGATTATAAGCTAAAACAATACAGAAAACAATGTTCCATTATTATAATATATCTAATAGTAAAATTAATTTTTCCCGATCATGTCTTACAGATGCATGCAACATGTACCAATATTTTAAAAAAATTATATTTAATATTCGTAAAACCAAACAAACTCGATCATAAGAATATATTTATTTTCTATATAATTATCTTAACCCCAACAAAAATTTCATTTTATTTTTTTGCTTAAAATTATATATTTTTCATTGAAATTATGGGGAAAAATTATTTTTAAGAAGGTGATTGCTTTTGTTGCAAGTTATGATAACCAATTAAAAAACTACATTATATTAATTTATTTTTCAAGCTAAATATTTTTATTTTGGATTTCATTTCTTTATTTTTTAAAATTATATATAAATTGAATTATGTTAATCTTATTATAACATTTTCTCTCACTTTAATTTTAACTACCCCTACAAGTTCAATATTACAAATTGGTCAGTCCAATTACTACATATACTCTCAATCCAAGATTTTCTTATATTACGAGTTAAATTTGGATAATATATAGTCATGTTAGGTGAATTCTGAAAATTTTATATAAGAGTTTCAAATGTTTGAATGTCCTTAATAGATTAGGGAAAGTGTGTGTGGGTATTTGATTAGTTAATTATCAACAAATTGTTTAGCAAAAAAAAAAAAAAAAGACTAATTGATTAATTGTTGGGGAAGCTATTTGCAAATGCTAGACTTTTCTCAGTTTCATGATTTATATTTTGGTGGGACTTCATGTTATTTGGATTAATAATTTTTAGCTCTCTGTGAATTTTTATTAATATTTGGTAAAATTGTGAAATATTATTTATGCTATGAAATGTGAATTTTCTCATCAATTATATATATGATTGGATCTTATTATTGGTTAAAATATGAATAAGATATAGAAATGAAATAAGAATGAAAAACATTGTTGCGCCGTGGACAAGTCACGACCTTAAAAATTAATCCATTCCAATGGTGTAATATACATCGGTCGATCACTAACTTTTCAAGGTTAAATATTTTTTAATCGGTATGTGAACCAGCGACGAGCGTACTAAATCACTAAGAATAATGGCTCATATGAAGAATTATAGGTGAAAGGAAATAAATATTTAATGTAAATTGATTCGGTTCGTGTTTAATTTGCAATTAATTCAATTCGTTTATTATGGTTATTGGAGGGAATGTGGTTATTCATTTTATTTTATTTTATTTATTTTTTGTAAAAAATTGTTTCTTACTAAGACAAGTGATTGAGATTCTTATTTGTTGGTTAAAATTTGCAACACGAACACTTTTTTTTTTTTACTTTTAAATAAGTTGTGGATGTTTTGAAATTTATTCTTTGTCTATTACTTGATATTTATGTAGAATTTCCAATATTGTCTGTCATATTTTTACAAATGCAAGGGTAAACGCCCCTCCATGATTGTAGCTTTCTCGTGCACTATGATGCGAGATTACTACCGAATGATCCACATAATTGGAAATGTATGGAAGATGTTCGGATTTTTTACTCATTAATTTTAGATTTTTTTTTCTTATAAATGATTTATTAATGTACATCTTTAATTTTCTTTGTATATATTTTTCTAAATTGTTGGAATATCAGCTATCCAATATGTCTATTTATTAATTAGTACCACGTCTCACATGGGACTTTTAATGAAGAAATCTATTTTCAATCAGAGTTAACTTTATGTTGTTATTTCCATGTCAAAAGATGTAGTCGTTTAAAAATTTGAATGTGTAATGAATATAATAACAATTCATATACCACTACGTGTATAAGAAATTATTTCCATTTATTTTATTAGTAGCAAATATATTTATTTATCTATATACAATTTGTAATCAAAATATAACTTCTATAATTTTAAATTTTTAATTGATATAATTATTTTTGTATTTATGATAAATATCTTATATTATATATATATACATTATGATAATAGAATACAATATTTAATAACCGTGCATCAAGGAGTTTTATATTTCAATTTACAGCTTGAAGATTTAAATGGTGTTAAAACTCCATCCACTGATAACTGACATGGCCGTTAAATATCCAAGTCAACTTAACGCAATGTTTTTTTTTTTTACATTTTTTGTATAAGACAGATTTAGTTAAAGTAATTAAAATAAACAAAAAAAAAGTTATTTTTTGTATTTTATGATATCATTCACTTTTATAAGTTTTTGATTTTATTTGGATTTTATTGACTCTTGACAGATGCAGAAATATTAGAAATATTAAATTGAACTCTTGATTGCCTAAGGGGAGAGAGAGAGGGGGAAATAAACCTCCTGTATTTGAGAGAGCGATGCTACTACTGAGAATTTCATAAAATCAAAATTGAGCTCTTTTTTGTTTAATTTAATTAATGTAGAATTGTAAATAAAATATACCTATTGTTGTTTAATTTAATTATGAAAAAAATTATGAAGATGACGTAGATATTTGACAACATCGTATGTTTGATGTAATTTTAATACGGTTAAATTTTTAAGGCCTTAAATAGATAAAGTTTCATATAGAAATTATATATATATATATATATATATATATATATTTCTTTGAATGAATATAATCTCTTCGCCAAACGGGCATGTAATTTAGAAGAAGTAGGAATATACATAATCGAAAATAAAGCAATAAGGAACCACTCTCAAATCAAACTGTCATTCACAATCTAACAAGATAATCAAGACGCGCAATAAATTGCTTTATATACAAAATTATACTGTGCATTGAGTTATAGTGCATGCATTTTCTTTTTATTATATATGTTAAATTCATATACTTGAGCATTAGGTGTTGGACCACTTGGGAATAATTATGATTGATGAATGGAGCCAAGTCAGGGTTCATTAAAGAGGAAATACCTGCTTCTGCTTAAGATCCATGTGCTCTATATCCTTATAATTAATATTTTCTGTTCAAAACTTGAAATGCTTTTTTCTTTTCTTTTTTTACAATTTTCCCACCGGAATTTTAATTATATCCCAAGTCTGACCCATGATGCAATACTCGTCTGATATATAGTCACATAAATAAAAATTAAGAAATAAAATTGACATTAATGTCGGCAAGGTATAGGCATACAAGTTAAAATACTAAATTGTGTCTCCATGTACGTTCACTCTGCTCACATTGACGACTATAATTTTATTTTACTTTTGTTTCTATGCCTATTTGACTTGTGTCGCAACATGGGTCATGTGGGCACTACCAGTTGGAGTATAATTGAACTTTCCCTACCCGTCTTAATTAATTAATTTAAAAACTTTTAATACTACATTAAATAAAATTAAGGTTGCAAAAGGATTATATATATTGGAAATTATGGATATTTCCTATCCCTTCTTCCCTTTCGATTTGAATGATGTTTTGTACTCCACATATATATATATATATTGCTCCTAGGAACTACTAGCTAGTTCCAATTATATATAATTTAGAATTATTTTTAGAAGAATTATAATTTAGAAATTAGTTTGCGGCAGTCTATCTAAATCTGATGAGAATTATAGAAATTATGAATTCTGAGATTTTGAAATGAAGCCCTTCTAGGCTTCTATGGTCTATCCATTGTAGCAGTCAATGAACAGAATCTTATGATTATGCCACATTAAAGGACTCTCTCTCTCTCTCTCTCTCTCTCTCTCTCTCTCTCTCTCTCTCTCTCTCTCTCTCTCTGCCATTACTTGATGATACTAGGGAGTAGGGAGAAGCAGTTGCAGCAGTTGATTGATCCAATAATGAGCATATATACCTTACTGATTTGGTTCACAAATCAAGGTCGAAGGTCTGAATGAGCTTCAAATGCATTGGAATTTTGGAATAGGCTAATTCTAAATGAAGATTATATATTGGGCTTTTTTTTAGCTTTTAAATTTTTTATTATCAACTTTTACTTTATAATAGAATGGGTATTAGTTATTATTATAAACTCCCATTTCCAAATAGGTAACGGTGTATCTATAAGAATTTTTTTAAGAAAAATTCCAGATAACTGTATTCCAGATAATCTTTATGCCTTCCTCTCAAGTCTTAAGGATGCAATCTCGAGTTATATGATAAAAGAAAAGGATAAAAAAAATATTGATACCTATTCATTGATGCACATGTCACTATTTGTCTCGATTATTAGGCTCTAGAACGGATCAATAAGTGTGATATTGGATGAGCTCATTCAAAAAGTTATATAATTAATAAGAAATTGAATTCAACAAAATATGGTGATGATAGTTTATTTTAGTTAGAATGTTTTCCTTGCTTGAGTTGCCAAACAAGTCATACAAGTAATTAAAGTCAAAGCAATCCCACATAAATTATTGAGAGGGCACAACACTACTTGCATCAAGACCTTTTGAGTTTGAAGAATGTCCTATTTTTTATTTTATTTTTTAATGTTGTATTATCTAAATTGCAAGACATGTGCAACTAAATTACTGGGTCCTAAAATTTCATTTGGACAGTTTCAAAAGGTATATATTTTGTCACAAGGGCAAAACCTTGTCCGAGACAATTCAATGATGGCGATCCTGTTATTATTAAAGTAAAATTATTCAAATATTTAAAAGACAACCATGCATTTTGTTTTTTCTACTATATATATATATATATATATCTAATAAGTAATATCTATTAGTCTAAAAAATAATAATAAATGAAATCTATTGTGCTTTGGTGGTCTCGATTTTGAAACTAGACGTGGCGCAGTGTTACTCGATTTTCTTGCAAAGATTAAATTTAATTAAAAAGTGGCAACTTGTGTGGTTAGATATTGAAATCTTGCACACTTTTGTGATAGTATAAACGTGGTCTATCTACGTCCAAACGAAGCCCAAAATATTGGTATGTTAGGTAGACACAGTATATACATACATGTCCCCAAATATCTCTCGATTATTACGAGATTATTAATCATTTGACATGTTCTAGAGACAACAATGTTTTGATTTAACTAAATGTGTCAATCGACCATACGACACTATTAAATATTATGTCTTTTTGCGAACTACTTTAATTTTTGAGTGTAATCTATTTCGATCTAGTCACTTGAAATTGAAGGGTTAAAATTTCAATTCGGATCAAATTCTACATTCTTGGATAACGATAAAGAAAAGAGGATCAAATCGAATAAGGCAGCTATTAATTATATATAATCAAATAGGAATGAACCATTGCAATACTTTTGCGATGCAAGATCGGTTAAGAGGTTGATCTTTCTTTTAATATTTTATAAATCATGCACTTTTGAGTTTAATTAGGCAAAAGAATTAAATAATCGTAATAATAATATAATTTAATAGGGAGAAAGAAGAGTAGGAATGATGAGGCTAGGAAATTGGTATCTAATAAAGAAGAAAGCACTATCAATTCTACCTCTAAAAGAAATGGATTGTGACCTTAAAGATGTTATCCTATCATCATACTTTGCCTAGACATATAATTATCTCATGAAAAGATAGAAAGCACTACCATTACACCCAAGAAGACCCCCAACATTATATTATATCACATAATTAAATCTTTGGCATGCCTACAATCCCTTATGTATATATAAATATATATTTGCATACACACATTTATCACACACATGCACACAAACACACCTATCATTGGGTTTTGACCTATGTATTTACAAAAAAAGAAAAAGAAAAAAAAAAGCCTCAATTACTCTACAATATATGTTGGTGCTGTTTGCAAAATAGAAATTTATGTTAGGAGGGATGTGCCAGCTAGGTGAAGTATTATTTTATTTTTTATTTTTGCGAATAGGTCAAACTTCAATAGTAGTTTCTGATCAATTTTATTAATTTTTTTAGTGACTTCATAATTTCTTTTCGTCTTGTTAGGACGAAATCTGCCATTCTTAGATTTGCTAGTTTTTTTTTATTTTTTTTTCTTGTTGCTAGTTTACAAATCACAGGGCCACCTTTTAGATCTCATATTCCCAAATTATATAATGAGATTTTAAAAAAAAAAAGAAAAAGAAAAAGAAATAAGGCCTCGAAAGTGGATCCAATATATATTAAATCCTAAAAGAAAGAAGAACTGATAACCTAAGTAGAGGTGTAATTAAACTATTAAAGGATGCCACACACACACACACACTAATCCTCTTTCATTCAAGAAATATTAATATTAATTAATATTGATCTTGCTTTTTAATGATTAATCTATAGATTAATCATGCTGGTTTGTGGGTGGGTTCTTTTTTTTTTTGTGGGATTCATGTTTTGAGGGTTATTGGAGGTTTCTTGCCTCAGAAAGTTTGGACAAATTGGAGATACTATGTTAATCTTTTTAATCTTATGTCTAATTAGTGTGTGTATGTGTGTGTGATGCACCATTAGCATCATTGCAGTGCATGTATCTTTCAAATCATACTTGCTTTCCTTTTCTCTTTTCATTACCAAACAAATTAGTAAATTAACAACTCATTATTAATTCGCACTTATTAACTTATAATTCGAATCACTTCATGTCCCAAACAGAACCGATAATGTAAATATGTAATGACTGATTTCGGTTTAATCACACTAGTCATTAGTCAAACACTAATTAAGTGATTGATTTCTATGGGAAAAGAAAAAAAAAATGACTGAAAATATATAGTGGGTACAGTAGGCCTGAATGCCTATTGGGCTCACTAGTGCCAGTAATTCGAAATCTCAATTTCCCAAATTTTATTTGATGGGCTTCATTGGGTTATTTTACTATTTGTTTGGTCAATTCTAAACCTAGCCACATTTTTTTCTCATCATAGTACCATGTTTAAAATAAAATAAAATAAAAATATTGTTCAATTATACATTGTTACCCTAATAGCCCCTAACATTTTTTTTATTATTTTTGAGACAATCATATCCCATAACTTTAAAGCATGGAATAACGCTTTATAGCACCCCAACTATTTATTTTTTAATTAATTTTAGCAATATCTTCATTAGATTTAATAGGTAATTAATAAAGGATTTTTCATTGAAAATTAATATAAAATTAATTTAAAAAAATAAAAGAAAGTTAAAATTTGTGATTTTTGAGGTCGTGGATTGATAATTTTGGATTGAGAATTTTCATCTTTCAGGTCCTGAATCGATAGATTACCCATCTTTCAGGTCCTGAATCGACAATTCTCCTTTTTATCATATGATTGATGGTGGGTGGATTGGAGTTTTTTTTTTGGGATTATAATTTCTAAGTTGTGGGTTGTACGGGTGAATAAGTCCATTAAAATAATATTTATAATTTAATTAATTTAGAACTACAAATAGTAAATTGGGACTAATGTTTAGAATTACCCATTTCTCACACGAATTCATGATAATGGGCTTTTTTTATTGAACATAATCAGAAAATGGGCTTTGATGACTGCAAATTTTCACAAAACTAGATAAACGACAAATTTGTTCAGATTCTCCGGTTCGGTTTTTCGATTTCGTTTTAATATTTCGTGTTGCAACTTACATACATACAAGTTATTTTTTCTTTTAATTACCGTATTTCAGATTCATATATTATTTTAAAGTTAATTACCAAACACAATTATACCTAACATCTAAGCTGAAAAGAAAAGCAATATGGCAAATAGTAGATAATCATTGCGAATAAATTAATAGTGCATAAGTTTATTATCTATCAATTCTTATTATCTCAATAATCTTGCAATTTCTTGGAAAAAATTAAAAATAAAACTAACAGTTCCTGTTCCACTGCTGTGTCTCATGATTTTCATCACATCCCCCATTAGTATTTCTGGAAAATATTGCTAAAAAAGGTGACATTGACATTTTTTTAACTATTTATACTTTGTATTAAAAAAAGTCACTTTTAATACTGAAAAATATCACTTCTAACATTTGAAAAATATATGTTTAAAGTTTATATATATACAACCGTTATTTAGAACAATTTACCTTTTATCAATGTATATTATTTGTGCAATATTATCTTTTATGAAACTTGTATGATCGAATACAAATAAACATTATGTAATATAAAAAAATAGTCAATTCTGTTGAAATTGAATAAAAGCATTCATATTGATCGGAATAGTTTTGTTTCTGATATTCAATCTATAGTTTCATAGATTCTATTCACAAAATATACAAGAGAATTATTTATATAGAAGAGAAGCGTATATGAAAAGCAACTGCCATCTACGGCTATAACTATGCTATTACAAATCAATGGCTGATAATGCCTTCAGCAGTGGTCCTGGCTCCAGTGTGCATAGCTGCTTGACACGTGGGCATGTGGAGACTCCTCTCAGCTCTATTCAAGCTGCAGCAGTGAAGAGTGGAAAGCTGTGAAGCATACGTGTGTTAACCATGCAACATATGAGGCACGTGTGATAATCATGTAAACCGTGCATGCATGCATGAATGGAAGATGAACAATTTAACACCCCCCCGCAGACTCAACCGTGATGAACATCCCCAAGGTGGAGTTTGGATAGCAAGGCTTGAAACTGAGGCTTCCCAAGTGATTTGGTGAAGAGATCGGCTAACTGATGATGAGAAGGAATAAACTGAGGAATGATAAAACCACTCTTGTAATGAATTCTTGCGAAGTGACAATCTAAATCCAAATGTTTGGTTCTCTCGTGAAAGACCTGATTTTTGGTGATTTGGATTGCAGCACTATTATCACAATGGACAGAAATGGGCATAGGAATAGATATACGGAAGTCATGTAGTAAGTATGAGAGCCATAGTAATTCTTTAACAGTGAAACTCAAGCAACGGTACTCAGCTTCGGCTGTTGAGAGGGAAACAGTTGTCTGCTTCTTGCACTTCCATGAAATAAGGCAGCTACCCAAGAATACACAATATCCAGACAAAGATCTCCTAGTGTCTACGCAGGTACCCCAGTCAGCATCACAGTAGGAGTTGAGGATAAAACTAGGAGATTGTGTGTAGCAAAGACCTAAAGAAGGACATCCTTTGAGATACCGAAGCACATGGAGTGCGGCATCCCAATGATGCTTGTGAGGAGCATTGACAAACTGACTAAGCTGTTGAATTGCGAAGGAGATGTCGGGTCTAGTAAGGTTGAGATAGAGCAGCTTGCCCACTAATTTTCTATAAGAATCTGGTTGGAGAAGAGGCACCCCCCCGTGCTGGGAAAGAGATAAACCAGGAGGAAAGGGAGTTGAAGCGGGCTTGCAGTCAGTCATACCAGCTGTATCAAGCAAGTCCAACACATATTTGCGTTGACAGAGATATAAACCAGTGGAGGACCTTGCTATTTCCATGCCCAGGAAGAACTTGGCGTCGCCAAGATCTTTAATCGAAAATGCAGAATATAGAGAAGCTTTGACAGTAGAAATCAACTCCAGAGAAGGGCTAAGGAGCAGTATATCATCTACATAGACTAAGAGAGCAATAAGAGAGGAAGCACTACCTCGAAGAAACAGGCAATTATCATGCTCTGACTGCACGAAACCCAGGGAGGAGAGAAGTTTGCAAAATTCTTGATTCCACTCCCTAGAAGCTTGCTTAAGCCCATAGAGACTTTTCTTGAGCTTGCAGACCTTCCCAGCATGCTTGGTAGGAAATCCTGGTGGAAGCTGCATGAAGATCTCATCCGTAAGATACCCATGTAAAAAAGCATTGTTGACATCCACTTGGTGAATATGCCATGCAAACTGAGAAGCAAAAGCAAACAAGAGCCGGACAGTTACTAGCTTAGCCACAGGGGAAAACACCTCAGTATAGTCTATACCAAACTCTTGGTTGTAGCCTTTAGCGACTAATCGGGCTTTGAAACGCTCTACCTGGCCATCAGATGTAAGCTTGATCTTATAGACCCATTTGCAGCCGATAAGATGTTTCCCAGGAGGGAGGGTAACTAAATCCCAGGTCTGATTATCATGCAGTGCTGTCAACTCTCTTTGCATAGCCTCTATCCATTCAGGGCATTGTGAAGCTTCTTTGTAGGTTTGTGGTTCATTCAAGGTATCAACATGAGTCAAAAAAGCAGTATAAGAGGAGGAAAGAGAACTAGAAATATGGAAAGGAAAAGTAGGGGGAGGAGTAACCAATTTGTGAGAAGTGGAACACACATAGTCCTGAAGATAAGTAGGAGGTTTGCTCACTCGTGTACTCCTTCTAAGAGGTTTAGGATCAATAAGATCAGAGAGAATGGGACCGTTACTGCTGTGTACAGCAGGATCTGAAATGGGAGAATGAGATGAGACAATGTCTGTAGAAGAAGATGTATGGGAATGAGAGGAATCAGAGACAATAAGAACAGGTTCATGATCAAAGGAAGAAGAAGGGAAATCAGAAGTAAAGGAATGGAAAGGAAGAGGGGAAGCAGTATCTTGATGAAGAGGAAAAATGGAAGGAAAGAAAGTAACATCTCTGCCTATAGTGACATGTTTAGCTTGTATGTCATACAACAGAAATCCTTTTTGGTGAGGAGCAATGCCCAAGAACAAGCATTCTGTGCCACGTTTATCAAATTTGGACTTTGTAGGAAATGTGTTGGCTTTAAAAACTTGACAGCCAAAAGGATATAGTTCCTTCATGTCTGGTGCATGTCCAAAAAACAGCTGATGAGGTGAATCCCAACCTAGAATAGCAGAAGGCAATCTGTTGATTAACCATGTTGCATGAAGAATAGAGTAACACCAAAAAGCTGGAGGCAACCTACTCTGGAACATGAGAGCGCGTGCGACTTGAAGTAGATGTCTATGTTTCCTCTCTACAACACCGTTTTGCTGCGGTGTGTAGGGACAAGATTTTTGATGTGAAATGCCATGATCTGTGAGCAAAGCTTTCATCTGTGCATTAACAAATTCTCCACCGTTATCAGATCTGATAGTCTGAATATGAGCCTTATTCTGAACCATGAGTATAAAGCTTCTCACAATAAGCCAGACCTGAGATTTAGTCTTGAACAAGAAAGTCCAGGTAGTTCTTGTGTAGTCTTCAACTATAGTTAAAAAATATGGAGTATCTGAGACAGAAACACCTTTGTATGGACCCCATACGTCCATGTGTAAGAGAGCAAATAAGCACCTGCTGCGCCTGTTAAGAGTAGGGAAAGGATCCCTTTGCTGCTTGGCTTCAAAGCATATTTTGCAGTTCTCCAAAACAGCATAATCATCACTTCTAAACCGTTTATTTGGCAATGACAAGTGTTTCATAGTAGTAATGGAAGGGTGTCCCAATCTACAGTGAAGGTCTTGTAGATCAGAACCAGTGTGCAGACTATTTGCTGAAGCGGTGAGCTGTGAATCAGTAGGAAAAATATAAAGAGAACCTTTCATCTTGCAAATTCCCAAAACATGATCCTTGTCTTTTCCTTGAATTATGCAGTGTGAAGTAAGAAATTGGACAGTTCCATTGATATCCCTAGTCAATTGCCCTACTGATAATAAGTTGTGAGTGAAGGCAGGAGCAAAAAGTACATTTTGCAGGCATAAATTCTCATTCAATCTTGCTGTCCCAATCAAAAACACCCAGACTGTGCTCCCATCAGGTAGGAAGATCTGAATAGGATCTTTGAGTCTCTTTAAATCTGATAACATGCTAATGTGGCAGCACATATGGCTGCTAGCACCAGAGTCTATAATCCAATCACTTCCTTGGAGTCCTATTCCAACTCCAAAAGCATAATGCCCATTGTAGTCTATAGAAACCTTGCCCAAATCAGCTTCTGCCAAGTTTGCTGTGTTCAAACCAGCTTCTGTCCCTATTCCTTGCTTAAAATAAGCAGCCATATGCTTGGTTATTTCTGACTGAACAAACTTACTCATATCATGTTCCATTTCTGAATCCATTCTGACTCCCATTCTTGGTGATTCCATCTTTACTCCCATTTTGGGGTTTTCATGCTCTGTATTGCCTTCCAAGCCCGGATCAAGAGCATAGTGTGCTCGAATCTGCCCTTTTTCAGACTTAAACCTCCTGTACCAGTCAGGTACACCAACAATCTCAAAACAATCTGTCTTGACATGCCCTTTGCCTCCACAATGCTCACACTTGAGCTTGGCCTTTTCTTCTCTAGTTAATCGCCTCTTATAGAACTCCCCTTTAGAATTAGGTCTAGGATTAGCATACATAGCATTTTGATCTAAAGGATCTGCAAAGTGAGTGGAAACATTCATTTGTTCTTCCACCTGTAAGACCATGGCATATGCCTGGCTTACACTTGGTAGAGGATCTAGTATCAAGACCTGCTGTCTTATGGCCTCAAAGCTGTCATTTAATCCCATCAAAAAACCCATCATATGTTCCTCTTCAATGTCTTTATTGCTATCTTCTAATGCATCGCATGTACACGGCCTAGAATTCTTCAATAGTGACAATTCATCCCACATGTTACTCAAGTTATGAAAATATAACATCACTGACTGAGTATTCTGGGCAAAAGTAGCAATATCTCGTCTAAGCTTATATATTTTGGGGCCATTTTTCTTCCCGAATCTCCTATGAAGCTCTTCCCAAAGTTCTCTTGAAGTATCTAGGTGTTGAAAACCCCTAGAGATTTCCTTCATCATAGAATTACAAATCCAATTATAGACAAGGTAATCAACTCTTAACCACTGCATGTAGTCAACCGACCCGATTAAAGGCTTCCTCAAAGTACCATCTACAAAGCTCAACTTATTTCTGGAAATTAAGCCTCTTTTAATTGATCTTATCCAGTTATGAAAATTAGAACCATCGAAAATATCTGCTGTAAGATTCATTCCAGGATTCTCATTCGGATTAAGATATAACGCATCATTAGCTAGTGCTCGACTATTACTGACCTCAGTGCGTGTATATCCAATTTGCAGATTATCTGAGTTGCCGCCATGGTTCCGAGCACTGTGTTGCGGTGAAATATTGGTGTCGATGTGAGAATGTTCACGGTTATCCTCCTTTGTTCCGCTAGAACCAGCATTTGCGGCAGGACTGCCATGATTGGAGAACCCTAGCTCTTCGTCCCTTGCATTTCTCCAGGAGAAAGTTTGATTCTTCTTTGTCATGACTCCAGAGAAAATCGCTCGATTAATTTCAGCGGAAAATCAATTCAATCAGACTAGAAATCAGATTAAACAACCTGCTCTAGATACCATGTTGAAATTGAATAAAAGCATTCATATTGATCGGAATAGTTTTGTTTCTGATATTCAATCTATAGTTTCATAGATTCTATTCACAAAATATACAAGAGAATTATTTATATAGAAGAGAAGCGTATATGAAAAGCAACTGCCATCTACGGCTATAACTATGCTATTACAAATCAATGGCTGATAATGCCTTCAGCAGTGGTCCTGGCTCCAGTGTGCATAGCTGCTTGACACGTGGGCATGTGGAGACTCCTCTCAGCTCTATTCAAGCTGCAGCAGTGAAGAGTGGAAAGCTGTGAAGCATACGTGTGTTAACCATGCAACATATGAGGCACGTGTGATAATCATGTAAACCGTGCATGCATGCATGAATGGAAGATGAACAATTTAACAAATTCTACTTATTAAATTATATAATTAGACACTTTAAAAAAATATCTGCCGCCTCTCACCGTCCCCCTCGCCCCTCAGCCCCCCTCTCTCCCGCACACACCCGTCACCACCCCGCTTCCCCTCCTTTTCATTGCCCACCCATCCTCCCCCCTTCCCTCATTTTTTAACACATATATATGGGTAATATTTGAGATTTGGTGAGGAAGATATATGAACATAGTTAGTTGTGCAATAATTTATTTTTATATTGATGCACGGATCAATGAGGAAATTAATAATTCGTGCACGTGTTCAATTTTGAATTAGTGCGCACTAGTGGAAATATTCGTGTATTCATGTATATGCATGATTTTACACTAGTGCACAAGTGGAAATTCTCGTGTATTTGTGTAATTGTACTATTTTGTACTGGTACACAAGTAGAAGCATTTGTGTGTTTGTGCATCTGTTCAAAATTAAACACGTGCACAAATACACGAATGATTCTAATTGTTCACTTGTGCACCAATTTGAAAATGAACAATTACACGATTTCACGAATAAATTCAATAGTGAACACGTGTGCCTGTTAACAAATGAGCTGGTACACGAGTACGCGTAATGATATATTCGTGCAGTATTTCAAAAATATTTTACTACGAATGAACAACAATTTTCATGTACCAATCAACCATAGTTCGTGCACCCTTAGATTTATTTTTAATAAGAAGAATAAAACTAAATGTATTATTGTACTTTTATCATGAAAATAATTAGAAACATTATATATTATTTATGTGGCTAGAAATAAATTTCAGTAAGTTAGAATGATTATTTAAAAAGTTATCTCAAATTAAAATATGGGCGGATCTATTTATGATAAGATCACACACGCTGCACATTATTAATAACCATTAAATTCCCTTTCTGGATGATTTTTGCTTTTAATTTGGTTAAATAAGCTGCCAACAGAATTACTATTTTAACAGAGAGATGGCCCCATAAAATAATTGAGATTATGAATAATTAGTTTTTTATACAAAACAGATGGTATATAAAACGTGACATGTTGAAGAATGTTTTTATTAATATATTTTGATATAAAAAATACTTTTACTATTATAAAAGATTCCGCGTTATTTTCTTCGAAGTTTGAAGTTCAATCAGACATCAGATTTAGGTCAGATATCACTAGCTATTTGATAGCCGACAAAATGGATAAGACAAGATGCTCCTTAATTAAGTAATTAATTAATTTCTACATAAGAATGAAGAACTAACCCAATTAAGTTTAATAAAAAGGTAACATAACTAATCCTTGTTTAAAGGTTTCTATAACTTTTTTTAATTCCCATTTATTCACTCTATTATTTAATTAAAGAGGAAAAAAAATCACATAATTATTACTACCATGAGTGTGCTCACTGATGATCTTCTTAATTTTATTCCTTTCTTTTTCTTTTTTCTTTTTTGTTTTGCCGGGTTGTGCATTAACACGAACAAGTCTTAGACCTACTTAAAATTCGTAGAGGAGTAAAATTCTTAAATGTTTATTTAATTATGGAAGATTATAAATATATTCCAAATTACAAGCCTCTAGATTGTCCTAGCTAGCTAGATTCTAGGAAGTCAACCAACAATCAAAACATGCATGTGCCACTAAATTATGGGTCATCAAATTTAAAATAGTCATTTTTTGGAACTTAATTGCCGCGTTCAATATATTGATTAATTAAATTTAAATGGGGTACGTAAGAGTTCAATAAATGAAATTTAGACATACAATAAGACAAACACGTAAATATTTAAGCTTCAACAAGTTGGGCTAAAGCCAAACATAACACCGTCAGAATATTAAAAAGGGATATATTCCCTGATCAGCTCTATATATATTAAAAGAAATTAGGTGGTGTTTCGAGAAACAAATAATAATACATATATAAATTATGGAAGTACTAGCTAAAAGCATGCCAAATTGGAATAAATCTTACCTTAATTATTTAATTACTAAAACCATGCAAATTAAAGGTACGTACCATATCGAGCCTTATAAATTTGAAGTCCACCTAGCAAAGGTCCACTCATCAAGTCTTCGTCTCTCTCTTCACTCTAGCTGGCTCGTCTTAATTTGCATGGTTGCTACTGCACATACATAATCTGTACGTACGTATATATCCATGGAGATGATGATGAGTTCAGCTAACCAAGAAAAAACTCACGAGTGTTTGATTAAAACAACGTTCGAAAAGCTAAAGGAAAAGATGATAGATACAGTGAAGGAGACGAAGAAAATCGGAGAAGATGATCCGAGAAGAGTCATTCACTCCATTAAAGTTGGATTAGCTCTCACAATAGTATCTCTGTTCTACTACTTCAGACCTCTCTACGATGGCTTCGGACAAGCAGGAATGTGGGCTATTTTGACAGTTGTGGTCGTCTTCGAATTCTCAGTTGGTAAGTAAGTTAATTCATTAATTTTCAATTTTTCATATATGTAATTCCAAATTCCAACCCACCCTAGTCCCTAGCTAGTATCATATATAAAATTAATATATACTTATGTAATATGTATTATATATTTGTTGTTAAACATTTTAATTTTTTATATATATATATATATATATAATTTAATTTTCCTTGTTCAGGAGGAACAATTTCAAAAGGTCTGAACAGAGGGGCTGCTACATTACTAGCTGCTACATTAGGAGTTGGTGCTGAGTTTTTGGCCAACGACTGTGGAGAGATAGGAGAGCCTATTGTACTTGGCCTTTTGGTTTTCACTCTAGGTATGTAAAATTATACTGTATAATTTGTTCAATAACGAAATCAGTAACGTCGACACTACTATTTGTATGAATGAGTATTATTAATGTCATTTAATTTCTTGAAAATTAATAAAATTAATGCTTTGGAAATATATATATGGTGCAGCTGCCGTATTTACATTCATGCGATTCTTTCCAAACGTGAAGAGAAGATACGATTACGGGGTGATGGTATTCATACTGACCTTCACTCTAGTGGCAGTTTCGGGTGCTCGGGCCTCCGAAATCTGGAAAATGGCTCATCAACGGCTCACCACCATTCTCATAGGTGGAGCTACCTGCATGGTTATATCCCTCTGCTTTTGTCCCGTTTGGGCTGGCCAAGATTTGCATAACCTTATTGCTGCAAATATAGGAAAACTTGCTACCTTTTTAGAAGGTACGTACTAGCTAACATATTAGATTATGTTACTTGCTAGCTACCAATTTAATTTAATTTAATTTAAATCTTTCATCTCAAAAGTCAAAATCGATTTGCTTATGCAAATTTACAGGTTTCGGTGGCCAATTTTGTATTTCTTCGAGTGATGATAAGGATATGTCATATCTGCAAAGCCATAAAAGTGTGCTAAACTCAAAAGCGACCGAGGAACTGTTGGTTAGTATAAGCTGCCCAATATCTTTTTTCTCGAATCAATTGTTTATAAAATGAACTATATATATTGATTGTAATCCAGCATATATCAATGTATTTTTTTCGAATTTATTTTCTGGGATTAATAATAATATTATTATTACAGGCGAATTTCGCATGGTGGGAACTTGGTCATGGTCGTTTTAAGTTTATTCATCCTTGGAAACTCTACTTGAATGTTGGTGGCTTAGTAAGAGAATGTGCCTGCCAAATTGAAACGCTTAGTGGATGCATACATTCAAAATCTCAGGCAAGTATATATAAATTCAAGAACTAGAGAATCATTTTTTTATGCACTAAAATTAAAAATCGAGATATTCATGATTAATTTGATCTGAATTTTACAGGTAGCATCCGAATTCCAACAGAAAATCCAACCAGCATGTGTAAAAATGAGCATAGAATCTGGCAAGGCTCTGAAAGAATTAGCGGCAGCAATAAAAAACACGACATTTCCATCATCAGCTGTTGAGATCCATTTACACAACTCCAAAGCTGCAGCAGATGAACTCAAAAACATAATGGAAAACTTCCCATTGCCCACTAAAGCAGACCTCAAGGAAATCGTGCCAATCCTTGTGATTGCATCAGTACTCATCGACATCATTAAATTCGTCGAAAAAATCTCTGTTTCTGTTAATGAACTTTCTAGGAAAGCAGGTTTTAAAGAACTCAAGTCCACAGCCATTACAAATGACAAGCAACTGCTCCATCGTGGGACGGTGAAGCCTGTAGATGATGGAGTTGTTGTTATAGACATTGTGAAACCTATAGATGATCAACTAGCTGTAGATATTGTCGAGATTAAGATGAAGAATCCCACACAAGGCTAGAACCTAGAAACATATATATAGTATCGTAACTTTTTTCAATAATCTGAGAGTTTTTTATATCTGCAATGTATTACTCTCAAAACCATTTCAAACGTCATAAATGCAATATGAAAATTTAAAGACAATTTACCTTTCAAACTGACGATGCAAGAAATATTAATTAAAAGTTATTGGCGCATGCAAGTGTTCATTGTTCAGTATTTTATTTCACTAAAAATACTACTCATAAGTTTATGAGATAAATGTAGTAAAACTATGGTGAGCAAGGTCGTATCCTTAGCGATTGGCAAAGTTAAGCAACCCAACTAATTAAGTACCTAAATAAATTGTTCTATTTTATCTAGAGACCGAATTAAAATGATTTCAAATTTAATTAAACTAAATTGAACAAAATAAATAAAATAAATAGAAAAGACGAGATTGGTGAAACTTCAGAGAGAAAGTGGATTATAGGGAATTATACTTCTATGGATCCTAAGAATTCAATTATATATTAAACCAAATTTAATTCCTAAATTTGCAGGAGAATCACTAAATTATTTAGTCCCTCTCTCTCGAGTAAGTTCTAGACGTAGATTAGATTCTAATTATCATCTCTCGATCTAAAATTATCATCTAACTCCTAACGGCTCTCAAGATTTATTCTCCTCATGATAACCTCTCTACTAATTAACCTCTCTCAAGTGATAACCAATTAAATGTACAAGTGCATTTGTTGACCAAACAATTACACAAGACAATCGAATCAAGGAAGCATAAGTAAATAAAAGAAATGAACAATCATATTAATCAAAAACAAAAAAATCCATATCCATATAAAACCCTAAAATCTTTAATAAATTAGTTACTCATAATGTATTTCAGATCCACAGAAATAAAATAAACAATGGAAACTAGCATGATAGTCCCGACATAAAGAATTAAAAAAAAAAAAAAAACTTATGCCAAAGTCTTGAATATTCAATCTCTGTTTTCTCTCTGTCATCTCTCTGCATTCTTAAGAGTTATCTACCGTGTTCTACATTGTGCAAAGTCATCCAATTTTCACCTAAAATCGGTCCTTAAATAGATGAGGAAATGGAAAAAAAATGCCCAAAAAAGTCAGTAATTTTTCACCGAAATATACCACGGTCCGTGCAAAGTGTAGCACGATCCGTGCTATTTAATTGAAAAGCCTCTGTCTCGAATCATCAATGGCACGGTCCATGCAAAGCTGAGCATAAACCGTGCTTGAGCAATTAGAATCAACTACAAGTTTGATCATGTGTTCGGTCAACTTGTATCATTAATTACCACTTTAATTAATGCTTCAAACCTTAGCACATGGTCGAACTATCATCATTAATGATCACTTAATTAGCACGGTTCGTACTAAGTTTAGCACGAGTCATGCTAACTTCTTAGCCTCCTGATTTTCATTTTATCATTTTTTACTCGTCTCATTCGATTCTTTACTCCATCTTTAAACCACAAACACTCTCCAATTCCATTATAGCTCTGAACACAAAGGGCTATGCAAACGCGCCAAATAAATTCTAATTAACACCAAAATGCATATAAATTACAAGTTTGTCATTCATCTAAGAAGATAAGTATATCATATTTTGCATTAGTTAAGAGCCAATCACTAACACTCTTGTGCAACGGTTTAACTAATGGATTTCGTCAAACAGGAGGGTTGCTCCGAAACTCAGTCAAAACACACAAAAAAATTAACAATGGTAAAAAAAAAATTCACGTGATCGTTGACATCATAAAGTTTTTGCCACTAACTAATACTATCAAAGTTGCTAGGATTGATTTAGTTGCGCTACGGGCATCACTCTATTTATCTTTTGGACAAATTACAATTTAATTCTCAATACTTGAGTATATTTAACAAAAATAATCTGATGTTTAAATAATTACAGGACAATTCACAACATTTCCTCGTTTTGATAATTTGATGGACGTGTCGCTCCTCTTAGAAGCATTCCTATATTGAAACAAAAGGAGGAATAAGTATCCAATTTGATTTTAAAGACGAATATGCATCCGTCAAATTATCGATATGTCAATTGCTGGAAAAAATTGATTGGGGGCATTTTTTTGTTGAAAACAAGGAAATGTTGAGAATTATTTTGTAATTATTTAAAAATTGAATTATTTATAGCATCTAAACATTTTAGAAATTAAAGTGTAATTTGCCCTTGTCTTTTAAGGACCACATCATCTTCATCTCCATCTTCATCAACATAATCATCCCCAAGTTTGATTTGATTTTTATAATCATTTAGAATACAAATTAAGATGGACATTTCCATGTGTGGACAGCTAAACAATGTACCTCTCCGTGCAAAAGAAACAGGAGCGGGTGGATTTTAGAGTTAGTTTTTTTTTCCCTTTTCTTTTATTAACGGCATTTTTGTTCACTCTCTATAAAAGTGGCTTGAAAAATGGACCATGTCCGTGCTATGTGTCATAACTAATTTTTTAAATTTATTTTAATATATTTTAATTAGAGATGAATGAATCCTAAATAAAAAAAATTATTTATATTAAACTCAATCATTATAAATTAAAAATAAAAATATAGAAAATTAAAGATTTGGCATAAAAAATGCGAATCATGTGATAGAGAATGGACACGGGTGATCTGAACGTTGCTTGAAAAATGACATTTTTTCAGTTTTTGACTAGAAAAAACATTCCACTATTCATAAAATATCAATTAGTTCAACATGCATGCATCATCGGTCTCGTAGTGCAGTCAACCTTGAAAAATATAAGTTACCATTTTATCACTTGTATATTCATCTATGTCGTACTCCACGAATTACATGCATGTTTTCTATTAGAATAGCGTTTTTTTTTCCTCATGATTTTTTTTTCAAATGGCTGTTGGAGAAGTAATTATCGTGAGTTTTTTTTCTCATTGATAATTGTTGATGATTGATGGAGAAGTAACTATTGTATGATTTATTTTTTTCTCGTTGATAATTGGTGGGGAGTCGTTGATTGATGTTGAATTAATTATTATATTGTGAGTTTTTTCTTCTCATTCATATTTTGTGAAGAATTAATTGGCATGAATTTGAAGTGTTGAATGATATAAGTCAATCGAATTTTATAAGAAATAAGGTTGTAGTTTGAATTTGGTTTCAATTCCCACCCACGGATTCGGATATTCTCATATCAAATCCACTTACATCATCTCTTTCTCCATTGTTTGGATTATCGCCAAATGTACAAAGTTTGATGATTAGGCTCATGTTTAATTATGATAACTATTACATAGTAGAATTTTGTGTTTTTGGAAATCTTTTTTTCTGATAAATTTTATATAAGACAATAAATTAATGATATCGATCAGAGTCGAGAATTTTTATTTTTTTTTTAAAAATACTCACCAGTCACCACATGCCAATTCTTCCTCTTTTTCTACATGACACCGTTAGTATTTTTTTTTTTTCAACTATTCTTCCTTCTTCAAAAATGTACTTCTATAAATTTTTTTAAACTATTATGTGCATTTTCCCGGCATTAATGATGATTGATGAAGAAGTAATTTTTGTTAGGTTTTTTCCTCCTTCATAATTGGTGGAGAATTAATTAGTTTAGGTGTGTAACATCCTTTATTTCTTTGTTCGAATGTTACCATCTTACCTTAAGATTCATATTAAAATCCTTTAAAAATTATGAAAGCGATAAATGCGATGCACGGATGAGATACATATAATTTTTTTGTTATTAAAATATCACACTTCAAATTATTTATCTAAGTATTGATATAATTAAATCTTAAGTCAAATGTATAAGAAAAATGTGAAATCAAACATAAGTTCATTCATGATGTTAAATCTGAATAACCTAAGCTAACTGATTGTAAGGTGGAGAGTGTATAAAATTAAAACCATTAATAATAATAATAATAATAATAATAATAATAATAATAATAATAATAAGGGCTATGTTGCATTTATTAGCACAACCTTTTAAAAAAAATGCAATTACAGCAAGTTTCAACACGACTTTTGAAACTTTGTAATACAACATTGAGTGTAGATTTAGTGTGAATTTTATGTAATTTGATCATCAAAATACAACATTATTATCAAGAGATGTTATGTTACATTTAATATGTTAAGTTTAACTATATAATACAGTGTAATACTTTTTTTTTCCAAATATATAATGCTTATTTAGTCTATTATGATAATCGATCACAAGGATAAAAAAGTCATGATGTATTTCTCTGCAAGAAAATAGTAAACAAAAAAAAAATGATTAAATGAAATATTTAGAAAAGTTATTCCAAATTTAATAAAAAATGGACAAAAAATAATAATAACCTTCATTAGTCTCAACAATATTGGACACAAAATTTTGAATTATAGATTCGAATATAGCATGCATTTTTAATATTCATTGAAGTTTTAATCAATTTGGAATGTGAAATTTCATTTGTTATGTAAATTTCACACTTAAAATTGAAACATATTTATTTGAATTTTTAATATATTCAAATAAATAATTGAATATTTAAATTTAAAATTATATATTTATACTTGATCTCGACTATTTAAAAGACCAAGAAAGTTGCGAGAATACTTGGTCTCACAATAATGATAAACTAAAAAAACACTGCAAAAATATATGTAAGAAAAATGGTTGATTGAAGAACACGTGAATATCTTTTTATCAAATGAAGTGGATATTACCGTTAACGAAAAATAAAAAGAGTTACAATTAAAAAACTAAAATCCATCAACAACAGATGATGGGAAGGAAAAATGAAAATGACAGCAAAACAAAAATACATTTGAATCAATCATTATCAGTGAGTCTAAAATATCCTCGGCCAAAAAAATCAGACTCCACCAAAGCATTTATAACCGGAATAGAAAACTGTCACCAATCCATAAGTACATACCAACTTATCCACAACCCAATTGTCTTCACGATAAATATGTGATACTCTGAATTAAACCTCGTTCAACAACGTGAATAATCTCAATATACGCTTCTTGACCCTCCAAGGGATGAGGCCAACATATAACATTTGAATATGATCTTTTATCGTATAACACACATGGGAGCCATTTGATTAGCAAAAAAAAAAATCAACTCAAGAAAGGTCTATGTGTGTGTGTGTAAGTTTTTATTAAATGAAAAATAATGAAAAAGTATGAATTAATTGATTACATTAATGACGATAGTAATTTGACTTTTAAAATCAATAAGTGGTTGTAAAAAATTGAATTTTATGAAATATTTTTGGTGTTTTCATGCAACAATATTGTTTAAAATAAAATAAAATTGTCATATCTATTTTAGGTACAACTATTGGTCAAAAAAATCTATTTACACCAATATTAATATAAAATTGTTACTTTTCTATAAACTATTTAATAAAAAAAATCTTATTCTTCGTCATGAAGTCATATTAATCATATACTGGCGTTTAAATAATTATAATAACTCTATATATTTGACAAACTAAATTAACAAAAAGAACAAATCCCATTACTATAATAACTCTATATATTTGAACTAATAGTAATATAAATAATAGACAACTGATGAGTGACATTTTGACACAATATTTTGAGGTTTATATGAAGTGAATTGAAGAGTTTTGCATGTGTTTTAACCCAAATTGCGCTCTTAACTTTCCTACTTGAGAGTTTTATTTCTTGTTTGAGTTTTGCAGAAAATTGTGGATGAATAAATGAATTTTTGAGTGATTCAATGACATGGGAAGATAGAGGATCGAATTGAGAGCACGGGGCAAGTTGAATCACCTCAATCGGACAAGAAACAAGAAAGAACGAAGCAAAACTGTGAAAGGTATCGGAGCAGGGCTATAGGTGCGACCCGAGCCAGCCCAGCACCGCGACCGCTGCTCCGTGTCCGCGGCTGATTTTTCACCACCTGCAACGCGACCCGAGCCAGCATCCTCCGCCCGGTCAGGCCTCCCAGCCCCGACACGAAGCCGCAGGGCGCGACCGGCCCTGTGTTGCGCCCCTGTGTCACGTTTTCGGATTTTTCATCTTTTTTTCCCCCATTTTTGATTTTCTTTTAATTCTTTTATTCATCCACTATATAAACTCACCCCAATACAAAATTAGGGCATTCCATTCCACCCTTAGCCACTTTTAGAGAGAGAAATACTTGGAGAAGAAGAAAGAAGAAAGGGAATTGAAGATTGGGCAAGAAGAATAAAGTTGAAGCAAGATTTGAAGGCCAAAACATCCATTCGGGTTCTTTTGTTCTTTAATTTTGTTAAAATCATGTTCCTTCTTGTAGAGATTTTGGTTACCCATGTAATTATGAGAAGCTAAATCTTTGATACTCTTGGGTGTTGGTTTTATTTGGATTATGAAATATAAATGATATTTATTTTGGATGTTTAATGGTTCTTGATTATGCTTTGAATTCTTGTTATGTATGGGTGTTATGTATTGTTGATTGGTGAGAACTAATTGATAATTAATTAGTATGATTATGTATGTTGATTCAAAATTCGAGAGATGAGCTTCAGCATAGGATCCTAGAATTCAAAGAGCAATTATCAATAAAATCGAGAGGTTTGAGATAGTTGTTGAGGCATAGATCCTTGGTGCTCTTGGTAAGCACACTTAGGTATTAGTTGGAGACAATAATCCTATGCATGTGCCCCATATTCTATATGCTTTGAGAGGAGATATAGAATAAATTTGTGATCGCCTTGGTAATCTTGAATTGGAAATTAAGCATCCATTATAATTAGATTTTGTGTTAATTAATCCAATAAAACCAACCCCGAGAGTGTTCATTTCCTTAATTGCCCAATTTATTTGTTAATTGCAATTATTTACTTTACTTTATTATTTAGTTAGTTTTAAATCAAACAATTATCCATTTCGTCGTCTAGATAACAAATAGGAGCCGATGTCATAGTACGTGCTTATTTAAACTTTCTTTTTCCCTGTGGATTCGACCTCGTTTCACCCTGTACTACATTTACTTGTTCACTTGCAAGTTGATTCGAGTTTTAAAACTAAAATTTCACACATCAAGCTTTTGGCGCCGTTGCCGGGGAATTAGTGTTTTAAATTTGTGCTATTGTGATAAGGTTGTTATTATTAATTTAGACATTTTTTGTTTATTTTTGTTTTTCACTTTTTGTTATTGGTGCTTTGAAGGTGGTGCATGATCACACGGTATATGAGAGCACTCCTTGAACGTGAGGTTATTATTTCACGTGGATAAAGAGAGATTAAAAAAAGAGAAATAGTCATGGGAGATGAAAATGAAGGTCTTGTTCGTCGTCTACAAAGACAATTTGAGGAGATGCAACAAAGATTGAATGAGCAACGAGATGTCCGGGTTCAAGTGGAGCAACCACCCATCAGAAACATATTTCAACCCATTGTAAATGAAAGAGTGATGAATGGGCCAAGAATTGAAGCCGATAACTTTGAATTGAAGCCCGAATTAATCTCAATGATACAACAAAACCAATTTGGTGGAGGAGTCGATGAAGATCCAAATGAGCACATTGATCAATTTCTACAAGTGTGTGGGACCGTGAAGCTTAATGGAGTCCCGGATGACGCAATACGCCTCCAACTTTTCCGATTTTCTCTTAAAGAAAAAGCACGAACATGGTATCAGGGTTTGAGAGTTGGATCTATTGAAACATGGGCTGATTTGGTTTCAAAATTTCTACATAAATTTTTCCCTCTGAGTATGATGTTGAAGTTGAAATGTAAGATCACACAATTTCACCAATGGGATGATGAGAGTTTTAATGATGCATGGGAACGATTTTGTGAAATGTTGAAGAAGTGCCCTACTCATGGGTTTGGTATTGACCACCAAGTGTGCATATTTTACAATGGAACCAATCAAGACATGAAGAGACTATTGGATGCCGCATCGGGTGGCTCATTGTTAGGAAAAGGCCCCGATGATGCCATGAAAGTTATTGAGGACATGGCCATGAATTCCTATCAATGGCCCGTGGAGAGACAACAAGTGCAACACTTGAAGAATGTGACTCCTACATCCAAAGTCGAACCTTTGTCAATCTTGGCAGCCCAAATGACGATTCTCAATAAAAAGATTGAAGTCATCACTCATTCTTCATTGAGCTCAAGGAATGAGCAAATCCAAGGAGTTGAAGCGATGAAATATGTCGAGCAATGGAGCAACAATGGCCGCCCAAACCAAAGTTTTCAAGGAGAAAATCACTACAATCAAGGAGTCCGACAATTTTATTCAAATGTTCCTTATGGTAATCCTAATGGTTCTTGCCAATCTCCACCTAACTTTACCATAACAAATGACATGGTTGATGATGAAAATAATCCCAAGATGAATGATCTTTTGATAGCATTCATGGGTAAAATGGAGACATATATGGGAGAGTCCCAAGTTCGCTTTGAGAAGCTTGAAAGTAAGATAGACATGATTGGAGCACGGGTGGATACCATTGGAACAAGAATGGGTGTGATTGAGAAGAGGATGGATAAATTGGAGGTTGTAGTGGGAAAACGACCGCAACAAAGCCCGGAGCAATGCAAAGCTATGTCCGTGATGAGTTTGAAAACTTTTGATGGGGTAAAAATACCACTCATCAACAACTAATAGCAATATTAATCGGATTATGTATACATTACTATGAAATAATAATTTAATACTAACAATTAAAAAAATAATTAAAATCAAATTGTGGTCCATCATAAAGGAAAAATAGGTATTTAACAAAAATAAAGCCCACAGATACTGGAATTTATTTTTCATCCCAACAACAAAATATATTTGTTGAATGAAATATAGTATTTTAGAAAAAGAAAAAACAATTGTAGTATGAAGCATTGCTCCTTGAAAATTTTGTTTGGCTTACCTTTTTTGGTCATTGGTCTTCTTCTTCATTCTTTTTTTTATGGTTTAACCAGGAAGCATGTCATTTGTCGATGTATCTTCTTTTTCAACTCCTCGCAACTATTATATAAAAAAACATAATTATTTCTCCATCATGTGTCATCATTACTTATCTTTAAACCAATTGATTTTTCCTAATTTTGAACCAATGTTTCTATAACGGTATGGAGTCAATACTTTAACTAGTATGTCTCTCGTACGATGTACGAAAATCGGTCTACACATTTTAAATTTAAATTTTATTAATAGTTGAAATATTGGTTGTAATAGTATTAATATATAATATGAAATAATTACAACTTTATCAAATGATAGTTTACATATATCACATTATATATTTGTAAAATATATTCATAAACATGTTTAGAATGCTTTTATATTTTTAAACTAAATCAATTTGAGATCTATATACGCTTATTACGTATGAACATGTACCACATAGTAATGTTATTTTTCAACAGACAAAATTGATTACTTTTTTTATTTTATAGATTTAACGTATTAAAGATATTTGAAGAAATATATTAATTACAATAAAAAAATCAATTTCAAATTTTCATTATTTAGTTTTAAACGAATTCACCTCTTTTATCTTCTTTTTTTATTAAGAGCTCATATCCCTTTTTTTTTTGGATGTCGAGGGTAACCCGCAGCCGCTACTGTGGTGCGCACTGGGTAAACCCCGCCCCTGTGTAATAGCCTGCAAACCACACAGGGAAGGTAAACCACACTTGGCAAGCTAGGTGTAACAGGTAAGAGCTCATATCCCTTTGATTACACCACAAGTGGTATTAGAATTAAAAAATTAAAAATTTAAATGGTTGCCATTCAAAACGCCGTTAGTTACGTAGTAAGTCATTTGATTACACCAAAAGTAGTCATTTTATGGGCATTTTGTTATTTTTTGGTGATATTTTTTATTAGAAAATCTAAAAAATTAAAGATGTGAATGATTGTTAATGTTAATTTTTTATTAGAACTTTTGACTAATTTATTTTTATGACAATTAGAGTTTCTCTTGTATGATTCACAAATTTATATATATATTTTTTAATTTTAATATTAATATAATAGAATGACAAATAAAATTTTAAATCCATAATAGATCTTGAACCTATCTATATATCCAATAAATCATGAATATAAATAGTTTATAATCAACGAATTTTAGGAACTTTGAAACCAAACTGAATTGATTTGAGAGTCAAATGAGTTTTTAGTTTTTTTTTAACTTAAGAGAGAAAGTACAATCACAAATATATTAATGTAGATTATAGGTAGGTGTATACATGTCTTCCAAGTACTCGGTGAGGGAGAGCCAACAAAAACAAAACAATATTTGAATCCTCGTTTGGAAAATTACATAAAACCATGTTAAAATTATATTGGGATGCATTAGAAAATTAATGAGAGCATTATAAATAATATATAAAATATTTAATGTAATATTACATCTCATTTTCTCTATGAATGCTAATAAACACTAAAGGAATGCATTCTAAAATGTGAATTAAAAAAATATTTAATGTAACATTCAATTTTCTCTTCTATAGATTGGGCATTGAGAATGAAATTCTGTAGAGATCAACATAAACAATGGAGATTCATAAGAACGAAAGGAGGTATTTATATTTTAAAAGTGATATTTCAAAGACAAAAACATAATCATCATGGCAATAAAAATACTTTGAAAGCCATATGTCATATGAATACGTTGGAACCCACAATGGAATCCAACAGTCTAAACTTTTTACATAATTTGAAATTTTTCATTAATAGATTTACACCAAAGGTCATAACTGATTATAACAATAAAAGTTATCATTAGCTCATTAAATTAAATAAATAGAAATTAAAATGGAATCGTGTGGGTAGCAGCATGAAATCAAAATATCATAAACAACAAAATTATATCATTAAATACATACAACAATTAAAAGTCATTAAAAAATAGAATAATTTAAATTAAATTGTGTGGGCAGCAGCATAAAATAAGGAAATCATAAACAAACAATAAACCATTAAATACATGCAATAATTAAAAATCTTTAAACAAATAGAATAATTAGAATTGAATCGCATGGCGGTGTGGGCAGGGCAGACAACATTAAATAAAAAAAAAATGTCGACAATTGGATTCGATCCTGCACAGCGACGCTCCCGCATGTAGTTCAAGAAAACTCAACAACCACTAAACTAAAGACATATTTTTGTAATATTTTAGCCGGAAATATTATTTTTAATCAAGTTTTTACAGATTATTTTTTATGACAATTTTACCCTCACGATTTTGCTTTAATATATGTATAGATAATCTGCAAGAAAGACAACTATTAGAGTTTCACAAATATGAAAGCAAAAAAGAGAATATAACTGTGATATTTAAATGTATAAAAATAAATGAATACGTTTCTCAATAAAATCAAAATTGATGATGAGAGAATGTGATACAAAATGGACTCCACCAACCATTATATAGAATGGGAAATTTTAATTAATTCAATAACATACATTCATTAACTACTATATCTAACATATGCATAATAATAAATTAATATATCATCTAAATTAAATAATATAATCAACATTAATTACATATTGTAGATGGCAAAAAAGTAAATATTATATATAATATTTTTATTGATTTTTATATATTTATTTAGTTTTGGAATCTTATGAAATCTTATAAAATCCAAAATTAGATAAAATATTTAAATAATAAAGATATTAATATATGATAAATATCAAGAGTCTTTGGCAACAAGTAAATATCTTTCAAAAGATATATATCAATTTTCAACAGCCAATGAGATAGTGCCACATCAGCTCTAGATCTCTCTCCCTACAACTATAAATAAGGGCCTCCATATCAGTTGAAAAACACACCAGAAGTCATTTGAAGAGTTCAAGAATTTGAGAACTTCCATAAGTGAAATTCTCTCAGATATTCAAGGCGTTCTTGTGACATTCAAAGGCGTTCTTCACCAAATTCATTCCGAAGACGATGTTTGATCCATAAGCAAGGCAGTCAAAGGCGTTCTTCATCAAATTCATTCCGAAATTAGCGTTTGATCCGGAAACAAGGCGTCGGCCCTCCGAGTTAACGTTATCAAGACTAAAGATCAAGTCAAAGAAGATCGAGGATACAAATCTTCCCCGAAAACTTCAAAGGCCAAGTTCAAACAATAAGTCCGAGAAAATCAAAGACACAAATTTACTCTGAAGATTTCAAAAATCGTTTGAAGATCAAGTTTTGAAGAGAAGAATCAGAGAAAAAATAGAGATTGGATCCGTATAAATATATTTTGATCCGAAAATCATCTGAATTGTACACGTTTTGTGTTTTACCAAATTAAATATAAAAATTTGTGTTACAAATTTTGGCACGCCCAGTGGGACCATCTCTACCTCTCATCTTTTCTCTTCACCAATTTTCTCAAGCATCAAGATGTCCATAATTCTGGAAGAGCAAATTGCAAATTTGACGAAGCTCGCCGAAGGACTTGCCAAGCGGATACAAGAACGAGATGCTCAAATCTTGAAGCTGAATAAAGAAATAATTATTGATTTTGGTGGCGATCAAGTGAATGAAGATACTGAAGCTGAGATATCTACAAAGTTACATACCAACAAAAGTGAAAAATCTACAGCCAAAGAAATTGAAATTTCGTCTGATGGCTCAATACAAGTTGATCAACTCAAAGATTTAATACTGGAAACAATTAAAGACAAGTCTGGAAAGAGTCTTAAATCACTCTGGACTTACAACAAGCCATATACTCTAAGAATTGACAACTTAAAAATGTCAGATGGCTACCAGCCGCCAAAGTTTCAAAAATTTAATGGCAAAGAAAATTCAAGACAACACGTGGCTCACTTTGTAGAGACCTGTAATGATGCTGGAACATACGAAGATCATTTGGTGAAGCAATTCATTCGTTCTTTAAAAGACAACGCGTTTGATTGGTATACTGATTTGAAGTCAAATTCGATTGATAGTTAGGGGCAACTGGAGAAAGAATTCCTTAACCGCTTCTACAGCACTTGAAGGACGGTTAGCTTGGTTGAGCTCACAAATACAAACCAATAAAAAGAAGAGTCCGTCATCGACTACATCAATCATTGGAGAAACTTGAGCCTGAATTGCAAAGATCAATTATCAGAAAGTTCAACAATTGAAATATGCATCCAAGGCATGTGTTGGGGTCTTCGATATATTTTGAAAGAGATTCAACCAAAGACCTTCAAGAAATTGTCTACTAAAGCTTACGACATGGAGTTAAGCATGACTGCAAATGAAGTTCAAGAACTGTCGATGCAAAAACATCACAACTTTGAAGAAGAGTCAGAAATAAATGATGGAGGCAAACCTTTTGAGGAATCTCCAAGTGAAGAAGAAGAAGAAGAAGAAGAAGAAGAAGAAGAAGAAGAAGAAGAAGAAGAAGAAGAAGATGATGATGATGATGATGATGATGATGATGATGATGATGATGAAGATGAAGAAACGGCTACAAATCTAACCATGGGCCAATTCAAGTCTTTCAACATTTGTTACAATCAATGAAAAGAAAATGGGCAACTGCTCCTTGATAAGAGCCTAAACTATCTTCAAAACTCCTTGATAAGAGTCAAAACTATCTAAGGTTTTCAAAATGCAACGCTCCTCGATAAGAGCATAAACTATCTTCCAAAGCTCCTTGATAAGAGCCAAAACTATCTAAACTCTTCAAGAAATACCAAGACTCCTTGACATGAGTATAAAATGTCTACTAAATTCAAATTCAAGACTCCTTGACATGAGTATAAAATGTCTACAAATTCTAATCCAAGACTCATTGACACGAGTATAAAATCTCTACAAATTCAAATTCAAATTCAAGACTCATTGACACGAGTATAAAATGTCTATAAATTCAAATTCAAGTTGAAGGCTCCTTGATATGAGCACAAACTATCTAAGTTTAGGAAAGCTCCTTGATAAGAGCCAAAACTGTCTACAAATCCAAATTCAAATCTAAGTACTCACTGACACGAGTATAAAAGGTCTACAAAGTCCAAATTCAAGTTGAAAGCTCCTTGATATGAGCATAAACTATCCAATTTCAAGAAAGCTTCCTGATACGAGCATAAACTATCTAAATTCAAATCCAAATTGAAGGCTCCTTGATACGAGTGTAAATTATCTAATAAATTCAAATTGAAGAACTCTTGAATATGAGTATAAACTATTCACAAGTTGAAATTCAAGAACTCCTTGATACGAGTGTAAACTATCCACTAAATTCAAGTTCAAGACTCCTTGATACGAGTTTAAACTATCTAATCAGTTTTCGAGACTCATTCATTTCAAATGACAAGTCGTCCATGAACAAGTCTCGAGGGGGCATTTGTAGATGGCAAAAAAGTAAATATTATATATAATATTTTTATTGATTTTTATATATTTATATAGTTTTAGAATCTTATGAAATCTTATAAAATTCAAAATTAGATAAAATATTTAAATAATAAAGATATTAGTATATGATAAATATCAAGAGTCTTTGGCAACAAGTAAATATCTTTCAAAAGATATATATCAATTTTCAACAGCTAATAAGATAGTGCCACATCAACTCTAGATCTCTCTCCCTACAACTATAAATAGGGGCCTCCATATCAGTTGAAAAACACACCAGAAGTCATTTGAAGAGTTCAAGAATTTGAGAACTTCCATAAGTGAAATTCTCTCAGATATTCAAGGCGTTCTTGTGACATTCAAAGGTGTTCTTCACCAAATTCATCCCGAAGACGACGTTTGATCCATAAGCAAGGCAGTCAAAGGCGTTCTTCATCAAATTCATTCTGAAATTAGCGTTTGATCCGGAAACAAGGTGTCGGCCCTCCGAGTTAACATTATCAAGACTAAAGATCAAGTCAAAGAAGATCGAGGATACAAATCTTCCCCGAAAACTTCAAAGGCCAAGTTCAAACAACAAGTCCGAGAAAATCAAAGAGACAAATTTACTCTGAAGATTTCAAAAACCGTTTGAAGATCAAATTTTGAAGAGAAGAATCAGAGAAAAAATAGAGATTGGATCCGTATAAATATATTTTGATCCGAAAATCATCTGAATTGTACACGGTTTGTGTTTTACCAAATTAAATACAAAAATTTGTGTTACACATATCATTATTAATTAATTTTGGTAAAAAAATAAAATTATAATTATACCCTAGACTATCCTACTTGTATATATAGTAGGATAGGATATGATTATAATATAATATAATCCCCCATATAATAATTAGACATATATATATATAGGATCTATTGATATATAAATAAATTATTATATACATGCACATATATATATATAGTATGTATATTATATATATAAAATCATTAATTATGTTGTATTTTATTTTATATAAAGTTATGATATATAGTTAAAATTCATATATATTTATTAAACTTACTATATTAATAAAGTGTGTTTTGGCGGGAAAACACAAAAATTGCTAAAAATAGGACCTTTGTGTTTTTATATATATAAAGATTGTGGAAGCAAAATATAATATCTTTAAATCTCTTTCTGTAATACTTATTAAACTTAAAATTTGGTCACACAAAAACTCTCAAAATAAGTTTCCATTTCAGCCAAAACACACAACACACTCATCATGAACCTGCTCGAGTTTTAATATAAAGGAAGGATTCGAACTTAATATTATCACGTATGGAAACCAAAGCCAAAAAATTTAATGCATTTTTTTCTTTTAATTAACACCACTTTGCAACCATGTAGCACCTCAAACAGCAAGGAGAACGAAAAATAAATAAATAAATAAATAAAGCATAGCATTTATAAAAATAAAAAATCACACTTTGTCCTTTCCAGAATAAAACATTCACATAAAGAAGAAAAATAGATAACACTTGAAAACAATCACATTGGACAAATAAGTTCCTACGAGAATATATTGATGACTGCAAAGAAAAACTATTTAGGATAAAAGTCTTGAAAAGATTATTGCCATAGTCAATTCAATTTTCACGACTGCTTCGGCCTTCGGAACAACTACAATAAACTAAAAAGGTGGGGTGAGCATATATATCAAAGATATACTCAGTGAAGAAACATGCAATTATCTATAAATTTTAAACATGCACTTATAACATCACTCATAAAATCACATAAACATTCAATTACGTTTTTCGACTACTAAGGCAGAGACTTGTTTCTCTTAGTGGAAGGGACAGAGACTTGATTCCTGACCTACATAAACGTTACTACTAGGGCAGAGACTTTTTTCCCGTAGTAGTAGGGGTAGAGACTTGTTTCCCCCTTCCAACATCATAAAGAAAAATTCATAATCGATCATGATATAAAAATACGTAAAAACATATAGGATTATAAATCACGTGCATTTAAAATTTCCTCACCTTAAACCTTGATGCAGCGATGAAAACAGAAACTACCGAGCACTCGTATGCAATTACTTCTTCTGCGCTCTAATGTGCATATGTGAAGAGCTAGATATAATACTTGGTGGATTGAGCTAATCCAATACGGTTTAGGAGTCTTAGTTGATATCTATCTAGCTAGAGAAAACCTTATCTCAAAAGAAAAATTGATAAATAAGCAAATAACCATCGCTTAAGTTGAGAAAATAAAGGCAGAATATTTGGAGAAACCCTTTAAAAAAATTCAAATATGAAAACTTGAGCTTAAGAGTTTTGCGTTGCTGATTCTTTTTTTTTAATATATATATATATATATATATATTTAAAACTCTTTAGAAAAATCAGGGTGTTACAGGATGAAGAATTCTATTAGCACAATATATATTTTTATACTCCCTTCGTTTTTATTTAAATGTCATTCTAGATGAATGCACACAAATTAATAAATTAATTAACTTACCTAATATACCCTTGTGTGAATACATTAAATGAGTTAAATATATATATATGAATACATTAAATGAGGGAAAATGTGATAAGAATATGAATTTTATATCTTGAATTTGTAGAATGACATTTTTTGTGAGACAAAATTAAAATGCTAAAATGACACTTATTCAGAAACAGAGAGAGTAATAAATATTTAAATTATAAAATATAATGTATTGTATTTGGATAAAGCCAAGTGTTTCTAAATACACCACTAAATTTTCATTATATTTCACTATTAATTTTAAATAAAAAATAAATAATTACTAATTTACTTCAATATTATTTCTAAATAAAAACTAATTATTTAAAAATCAATTAAAAATAAAAAAATAAAAAGGAAATAATGTTGTTGCCATATTCACCTCTTCTTCCCCACCCCATCCTCTCTTTCCGATCCTCTACCTCCATGACTCCATTTTTGTAACTTGATTCATGTCTGCTAATTAGTATGCTGAATTTTTAGACTAACGACCTACTCTCCCACGATTCCTTATTCAAACAAACAAGAATTTGAAAATCATATGCATAATAGATTGAATAATGACGCAACTAAATAGAACAAAGGTGAAGAAATGAAAATGGAGAGACAGACATGGTGGGGCATGTTGGGTACTGGCTCCACTTCCACCGAACGTCTTACTCCTATATTTAACAGAGATTGCGGCCATGGACGGATTCAGACCTTGAAGACAGAACTCAGTATGGCTCTGAATTGTCTACACCTTTTACGTAACCTCCAGTAGCAGATCTTCTCAGATCAAACACCTCGAAGGTAGGATTCATCGTAGAAACTCACCCCAGACACATAACCCTCCCAGGCCCCAAACACTAACTGACGTTATCTCACACACCTAGAGTATTTCCACCAAGATGGTGAAAATACCCACTCACACAGAGTGAAGAAGAAGAAGAAGAAGAAGAAGAAGAAGAAGAAGAAGAAGAAGAAGAAGAAGAAGAAGAAGATTGGAGAATCACAAAGAAGAAGAAGATCGAACCAGAAAGCACAGAGCTTACCAGATCTTCACACACTCAATCTCTCTCTCTCTCTCTCTCTCTCTCTCTCAGAACTCTCTAGAAGAACACACAATAAAATGAAGAGTATGTGTGAGAAGCACAACCGTCGCCTGATTAATATGAAGGCTCGGGTCAGGTAGTTAGGGAATGGGCCGAGCTGCATCTGTAGTTCTTAGGCTTTACATGTGTTGGGTCTCACTTGCTATATGGGCCTATTATATCAACAGAGCACACTGAAAATTTTTTGAAGAAGAGAGCAACAACAGTATTAGTCTATCATCCCTCATTTTCTTCCTCTCTTCTTTTCAATTGGGTTAAATTAATTGTTAAGCTAACGGATAAAAATGAAAAAATTGTGGTGTATAAAGAAAATGTAGAAATAAATTAATTACAGTGGTGATGTATGTAGTAAATGTGGTATATATTGAAAAAATAGTGGTACAAATAGCAATACCCTTGAATAATTAATTCAAGTGGATGAAGAATTCTAATAGTACAATTCTATGAAGCTAAATATTTAGAATTGAGTTTAGAATATGCAAATAATACATAAATTCAATTTTAAAATAGATTTAGATGCATTAATTACCCTCATAATTAATTAAAATCCCCATGAACCAAATGTTCCTCCTATATTGGTTTTTTTTTTACTGAAAATCTTGTTGCACTCTGACGCGCGGTCGTTTCGCGGTCAGAATAATTCTGAAGAGAGAGTTATCCTTATGCCCACAGCAAGACGTAGCAAGCTTATGTGAGTAAGGGTCGATCCCACGAGGAGCTGCGAATTCTATCTTCCAGTGTCACTTTTCCAAAAGGGTTGAGGATTGTTGTGGTCTCCGTACTTGTATTTAAAAACTGTAAACTAAAATAACAAAACAAAACAAAACAAGAAAGGAAAATATTAATAGTAAACGCATTCCAGATTAGAACTCAGATGTCGAACTTAACAAACACTGGACCGATCATGGGCACACTGATTACTTATGCAAATCTAATTATCTGGTTAAAGGTACCGGATCTTTCTTAACATACTCAATCTATCCTTTCAGTTTAGCTTAGAGGTGATCTCTCGTCCCCTAAACCCTAACTTGTTACCCAATCTCGATCTCTCATATGATTGTAAGCAACAAAGCAGCATTATGACCTAGACAGACCCAGATTTACCTAGACAAAGATCTCTCTTATGCCCTCAGTAACCGTGATGTATCACATCCCTTTATGACCAACACACAGCTAAGATTCATTGGCCATTTATAGAGGTAGTGAACACAATTCTAATTAACGAGTGATCAGCCACAATTAACTAGCTTAGCCCACTATATAATGCAACAAAGAAAACGACTACACGACGAAACTAGATTCACACAGTTTATGCCCATAAGCCTCACGGTTCTTACATGTTCATTAAGTTCTTATCTTTGTTCAATCTGGAATAACGAGTCTAGCCGCTCATGCTAGACTTAGAACAATAATAATAAATAAAAGAAATAAAACAAAACATAATATAAACGAAAAACTTACTTATATTAATTGCAAAATAGAATCCACCTCCAACGCTGGATTTAAGAACATAAACAGTAAAATCCTAAGTGTCTGCAGGCATAAGGCCCGAGACCTATTGCAGAAAAGTAAAATAAAACTAAATAAAATTGTTTGGTGCTATAGTACGTAAGAGTTGTTTGTTTGCTGCCATGAGATCTACTTATATAGGAGTACAAAGATACTAGGTAAACTCCCCGACAGGCCGGGGATCTTCAGCCCAATTCGCAGCCGTCATGCCTAAAGCTTTCCATATCTGGCAGATTCTTCCCTTATTTAGAAGATCATGAGTCGCAGATTCTGTACTCGCCGTGCCCTAGTAGTGCCGACATAGCAACTTTCCTTGTAGAGCCGAGCATCCTTCTGGAAGCGTCAACTTGCCTTCCGCGGCTCCTCTTTCCTTCGGCGGCTAGGGTGCATTGCTCCTGCTGTAGCTGGCATTAGTTTCCTTGTGTCCAGTCTCCTTCATTCTCCTCTCAATCACTCTGGGGTTGTTGTGGGCACGATCACAAACTTCTCCTTCAGCTGTTGCTGGAATGGTGGGCGATTTCCGCCATGCTCAAGAGAGAGTTTTCCGCTGAGAAGTTGTTGCCCATCTTAGTATCATTGGCATCATTGTGCCCTCCAGAAGTGATTTTCCTGCCTCCTGCTACCCCCTTGTGCCCATTCTAACTCTTTCCGACTCAAAAAACAGAAAAAACAAAGGACAAAAGAACGAAAAAAAAAGACACAAAAACACGAGAGAATTTGGACTTGTCACACGGCATATTTTGTATATAAATAATTTGTTAATTATACTAGAAGGTACAAAACATAAACATACGCTGCTGCTGTATTTGTACAGTTGTACTGTTAGTAAATGGAGAGTGTGTGTTTTGTGTGGATCGGAGGTTATTGACATATATGAAATCCTACATGCACCTACTAAATTAAATATGACGGAAATATATACCCCAAAAAGTTAATTAAATGTCTACTTGAATAAACTATTAGAAAGCTATAGCCCATCAATTTAAATATATGTGGACCAGATCCAAGCAAAGTCCAGTCATCATACCTTTACGAAACACTGAAACACTACTTTTTTATCAACTTGATTGATATATCACCAATATTTCAAATTTTTATAAATATCCGTCTAAATTTCGTACCATTTTCCCACTAATGATGATTTACCTTCTAAATTTAACCCGACCCGTGCCAAATTATCGAGTTAGGTCTATATCAATCTCATTGCTGTTAATTGTATCTTGATCTAGATATGTATACGTACATGTGATATATATAAGTATTAATTAAAGAATAATGACATGTGATACATGTACGTACTCAATTTCACGACTTTAGGAAATGATGATGATCTAGTGTGACGGAAATATTTATCGAGTAATTAAAGACAAATTTATCAAGATTTTATTGCTTCTTCAGTCTTTTCTTTCCATTCAATATATAATTCTGATTTAACGTAATTGTGGAAGATTTTATACCCGGCCAGAGGTCGCTCTCTAACAAGTTCAACATCAATATTCCAAGTTAAGTACTGCTTTTTCAATGGATTCTACAGGAAAGTCAACGTAGCACAGTCAAAACATGTATGATTAATTAATTTAATTGATCACAAAATTTATATGTAGATTTTGGAAATTGCCGAGTTGAATATAATATATGGTTAAGCAAATTTTTATTAGAATATTGATTAATTTTCGATGAATGAAATTTAGACAAACATGTAATTAAAGCGAGTTTGAACAAGTTGGGCATGTAGAATCCAACTAATTAAAAGCACAGGGTGTGTAACTAGCTATGTATGTATGTATATTGTTAAAATCTTGACAGTTTAGAAGCATGCCAAATTGGAATATATATATATATATATATATATAACAAATAAAACATATATTTTTAATATTCTGCAATTTCCACCGGCCTTATAAATATCAAATATTTCCACTCTCCCCATTGCATGGTCGTTGCTACTGTATTAATTATATATACACACACACATATATATCCATGGAGATGATGAGTTCAACTAAGCAAGAAAAAATGAGTGAGAGTGGGTTGATGAAAAGAATACTGGAAAAGGTTATGGAAAAAGTGAAGGAGACGAAGAAAATCGGAGAAGATGATCCGAGAAGAGTCATTCACTCCATTAAAGTTGGATTAGCTCTCACAATAGTATCTCTGTTCTACTACTTCAGACCTCTCTACGATGGCTTCGGACAAGCAGGAATGTGGGCTATTTTGACAGTTGTGGTCGTCTTCGAATTCTCAGTCGGTTAGTACTAAAACTCATCATGATGAAGTACGTACGTTTTATTTAATTTGCCTTACTTTACATAGAGATCGAAGTACTTAATTAGTGTCATATATATTGTATTTTATATATAATTAGGAGGAACTATTTCAAAAAGTGTGAACAGAGGGGTTGCTACATTAGTGGCAGCTGCATTAGGGGTTGGAGCAGAATATTTGGCCGACCAATGTGGAGAGAAAGGAGAGCCAATTGTTCTGGGCCTGTTGGTTTTCGTTCTAGGTAATAAACAAATTAAATAATAAATTAAATGTTTATATATGTATATATAGTTTGAATTGAATGAATGAATTAATATACATATTGATGAATGTTAATTAATTGCATAGCGACAATATCAACATTTACACGATTCTTCCCAAACGTGAAGAGAAGATACGACTACGGGGTGCTGATATTCATACTGACATTCAGTCTAGTGGCGGTGTCGGGTGCTCGGACGACGGAGATATTGCAGTTGGCTCATCAACGGCTGTCCACCATTCTAATAGGAGGAGCCACATGCATCATTATATCACTTTCCATCTCCCCCGTTTGGGCTGGTCAAGATTTGCATTTTCTCATTTCTGCAAATATTGCAAACCTTGCTGCCTCCTTACAAGGTACCTACGTACGTACCTATTTATATACTAGCTTGCATTCCATTTGCACCTAGCTACTCTTTTTCTTTTTTCTCTCTGAAAAAATTAAGAAATATATAAATGCATCTAGCATAAGTAACTAATTAATTATATATTATAAATTAATTTTGCGAATTTGCAGGTTTTGGTGGTGAATTTAGTCTTTCTCCGTGCGATGGAAGTGGTAGTACGGTTTCATCTAAGGACGATAAAGAAAAGTCGTATCTCCAAAGCCATAAAAGTGTGCTAAACTCAAAAGCAATGGAGGAATCATTGGTTAGTACTATATATATAATTATATATTCGGTGTGCTTGCATGTGTAATTTTATTTTTTCCATAAATAATGATATCTTTTTTACTGAATTAAAATCAGCTACCCACCCATTGTATATATGTTTCTAATTAATTTTAATGGGTTTTAATATAATATTATTAATTATATATGTGATTAATTGCAGGCCAATTTTGCATGGTGGGAACCTGGCCATGGTCGTTTTAAGTTGAATCATCCATGGAAACTCTACTTGAACATTGGTGGCCTAGTAAGGCAATGTGCATGCCAAATTGAAACCCTTAGCGGATCATGCATATACATTAATTCAAAATCTCAGGCAAGTATATATATATATATATATATATATATATATATATATAATTTAATTATACACCACGCACACGTAGGTAAGAAGAATAGGCAATAATAATAATAATAATAATAATAATAATAATAATAATAATAATAATAATAATTTTCATGATATATATATATATATCTAATTAATTATTTATTTGATTATATAGGTAGCATCCGAATTCCAACAGAAAGTCCAAGGAGCATGTGTAACAATGAGCATAGAATCCAGCAAGGCTCTTAAGGAATTAGCAACATCACTAAAAAACGCGACGTTTCCATCATCATCATCATCATCTTCTTCTTCTTCTTCTTCTTCTTCTTCTTCTTCTTCTTCTTCTTCTTCTGTTGAAATCCATTTACACAACTCCAAAGCCGCAGCTGATGAACTCAAAAACATAATGGAAAAATCAAGCTTCTTACCCATGGAAGTAGACCTCGAGGAAATGATGCCCATACTTGTGGTTGCATCACTACTCATCGACATTATTAAATTGGTCGAAAAAATTTCAGTTTCTGTTAATGAACTCGCTCACAAGGCAGGTTTTAAGGAAATCAAATCCACGGCCGCTGCTTCAACTGACAAGCAACAACCACAACTGCTCCACCGTGGGATTGTCAAACCTCTACTTATTGATATTGTTGTCGTAGATCATCAACAAATTACCTCTTCCATGCAACATAATAGAGGGCTACCTACAAATTAAATAGATAATGTATGTATGTATATTTATTGTGATTACATCATTTAATTATATTTCTCTCCAATTATGTACGTGAGAGATTAATTATATATATATATATATATTTCTAGCTAGCTCGGACAGGAATATGAAACCATATATGTATTACCCTTGTCGTACATATATAGATTGATGATGTATTTTTGTCGGAGATATGTAATAATCCAAGCTACAATAATATTCCATTTACATGTGAAATTGTAAGTGATGAGAAAGCATATATATTATATATGATATATGTTTTAATTTAGAGTACAAAAGTGCATGTTATGTATTCGTATATATAGGTCGATGTCGAAATCAGTTTGTTAGTTGCGGTAGAATGTGTGGCTGCATTCTCTTTGCTGACTAGCTCCCTTTTAACCTTTCTGCTCATCTTTTACTTGACTTACAATCAATAAACTATATCTATCCCATCACTACTACTACTATATGTTTCCCTCACTAATAAACATATATATATGATCGCAAAGATTAATTAATTTGTGTGATCAGACAGCCTCACGAACTCAAGTCCATGAAACAAAAATCTATAGGTAACATTAATTTATATATATATATATATATATAAGTAAATATTTACTTCAATTTCTTCATCTCTAGGATCGGAGTATATGTTTTAATTAATTCGGTCCATTATACAATCTCACCGAGAGACCTACTCAAATATAATTAGAAAATTGCTAGGTTCTGAAATTAATTAATTCAGATATGAAAATTAATTAAACTTGGTTGGAACGTAATTGGAAGTTAATATAATACTAGTATTTCTCCTGTGCGATGCACAAATAATTATTATTTTTTTAAATTTGTAATATTATAATTATTTTTGAATTTTATATGGTGTGCTTAATTTTTAAAATTAATAAAACGATATGCACATGTATTAATTAATTAGATAAGAAGACCGATTTTGTGTAGTTACGACAAACAAAAAGAAAATTAAATTTTAGGAACTAAATGAAAATCTATGTTATAAAAAAATCGAATTGAAGTATTTCAAATGACACGATTTTATAAAAATCAATGTATAATTGTCCAAGATTAAAGAACATTTGGTTTCTTTGACTATATGGTAGGTATAAAAAATATAATTATTTAATTATTTTAAATGATGAAATTGAAATAGAAAAATAAATTATTATTATTATTATTATTATTATTATTATTATTATAGCGCAATATAAATAAAATCTATTTTTTTATGCGACAAATGTAGAATACTATACAAATCATCCACCTATGCATAAACAAATAAAATAAAAAAATGTTATAAATCTTCAATTTCCAAGTAAAAAAATAATAAATAAGATTCCAAAAATTTGTTAAAATACAACGGATATAATCTAAACCGCCATAAAAAATGAAAAAAAGAAAAGAAAAATTTATAACAATAAATGTCACCATTGTTATCTATTAACTCAAAAATGTTGTCTATCAACTCAGAACCGTTGTCTATTATATAAAAGGTGTTATTTAAAATATAATTATTAAATCATGTGATAGACAACGGTTAGACAACGATTTATAGTAGAACCGTTGTCTATCACATGATTTTACCTTAATATATGTATATATTATATATGTGCCCGCCAAAACAAATATGTATTTACCTGCACTTAGAAATAATTAATATTGTTTAAAAAATGGAGAAGAAAAAAAGAAACATAAGTCAGTTCCAATATATATTTTTGTTGAATTAATATATATATATATATATATAATTGTTGCCATGGCTAATAATTAATAATGTCATCACAGAAGACCCCTTTTTGTTTGTAGTGCTAGTGCGTTGGGAACTCTTATCACTCACTCCTGATTTCTCCCACGATCAATTCCGATTCCTTAATTATTTTGTCTTTTATCGCCGATGATTATCCATTTTATTTTATTTTTATTTCATTTATCTATCACGAAGTGTATGTACTGTTCTGAATTTTTTTTTCTTTTCAAATTATTTCTGCTTAGGGCCCACGTAATCTGGCGTGAAACCCGGCCCGATTAGGAATTTCATATATATAGTCAATCTCCGAAGATGATGACTATGTAAATGTGAATAAGAATAACATCAATTCTCCGGTACATCATTCAAGGTCCAATAAAATTCATATATTTATCAAAGGTGACCCCGTCATTGACCAATAAAAAAAAAACTGTTAAAAATTAATATCAATCATAACACTAAAAATCACTACTCAAAATTCAAAAAAGATCAATTATATCCTTAATTAAAAAGTAACAGGTCTGCAACTTATCTTATATGAGTTTATTTAATTCAAATTATGATTTTTTCATTCCAAGTAATGTTTAGAATTTAGGAACTTTGGATTTTTTTAGGGTTCATGACTTTTTTAGGATTTTTAGATTTTTTTAGGGTTTATTTTGTCTTTTTTAGAATTCATGTGTTTTTTAAGTTTACTAATCTCAATTAGAGTTATATTTATTTAAAAAAAATTAATTCACTCTAATTTTATGGTTCACTAATTCTATTTCAGGGTATATTTTATTTCAAAAAAATTATAAATTATCACTTTAATTTTAGGGTTCAGTAATTCCATTTTAAGATATACATTTATTTCAAAAAATATATAAATTACTTCACTTTAATTTTAGGGTTTACTAATTCCATTTTAAGGTATATATTTATTCAAAATTAGGATTTTAAATTTCAATTATAATTTATATTTATTTCAAAAAAAAATTATCGAGGGCAATGCACGAGCCCGCGCGTTAGCGTTGGATGAGTACATTTCGCAAGTCGCCATAAATTAAAAAAAAAAAATCATTCACTTTAATTTTAGAGTTTATTAATTCTATTTTAGGATATATATTTATATTTATTTCAAATAAATTAATTCAATTCATTTTAACTTTTGTGTTCGATAATTGAGCACTTGTACCTCACGCAGACATGGGCCTCTCTTTTTTTACCGTTAAATACACCGCATATATAGAAGACACCTCTAAGAATAATATAGAAAGATTAGATACAAGATAGAATATAAGTATATATATAAGTGATAAGTCCGGATTCAATGTTGTATGGTGAAAGATCCAACAAATTAAGTTAAAGAAATGGATATCGTACTTGTGTTGTAAGTGCATCACTTGAAAAATGGAAAGGACAAAATTTTGTACGAAGCTAAAATTAAATATCAGAGATTGATGCACGCTGTTCACTGTAGAAACAAGTGGTTTGTTAGAATCTATTTGATGCAACATGTAGTAGTAGTGGTGGTGGTCGTCTTTTGTTATTATTAATTATTATTTTATTTTATTTTTCTTGAGAGAGAAGGTGGGTGGTGGTGGTGGTATTGAGATTGAGGATACTATAAAAACACAATTTGAGTAGAAAGTCGACAGAAATAGTGAGTTTTATCCTAGGTAGGCACTCAAGAAATGTACACTATAAAGAAACGTTCTTGCAAAGTAGAGGGGAGTTCGAGTTGTTTCCCACTTTAGCTCTTGAGCTAGTGGTTAAAGGAATCTGTTTAATTTTGTTAGAGTTTTGAGTTTTACACGTACGGTTGGATCTCAATTCATTTTTTTGGAGTTCACCCTCTCACCTGTGTAACATGAAACATTAGTAATGAACACGTTAATTTGTGATTACGGTGAATAGATTAATGGTTAGTTTTAATTTGCATATGATACTCCTCTTTGATGCTAAAAGTGGAAAAGATAAAAGTAAAACCATGGACTGAAGTAATTTAGAATTTTTCTATGTGATGACTTTCGAAGATTTTGCTTTGCCCTTGCGATTTTCAATCAATATTTTTGTTTCATTGAGATTTAAGTGTTCTCTTATAGTATCCCCTAAAAATAAATAAACAAAAGAAAGTGTTCTCTTATAGTGATGATGCAAGGTTGAAAGGGACTAGATGAAAACCTTCTGAAGTAAGAGTCTGTGATAACAACGCACATCAGTTACTTAACATCATGCATGCTTGTTATTAATACCTCTTGACTTAACTAAAAAAAATGGTTACCTATTTAATTTAACTGGGTCAGTTACCTATCAATAGTTTCATTTCAATTCTAAGTTGAAAACCAAGTGCATTATTAAAAGATATATCCAAAAACAAAAAGTTTGTTCAATTTTAGTTACAGGATTAGAGATGGGGTAAATCCGGCAGCCTAATCCTAAGTGCTATTAATTCCAAGATAAAAATCATTAATTGTTAATTAATTAGAAACTTTATTTCCCGAGCAAGAAATTGAAGAGGAAGAAGAAGAAGAAGAAGAAGAAGAAGAAGAAGAAGAAGAAGAAGAAGAAGAAGAAATTGATTGAACTAAAATGTCGTGAAAAAATTATTTTTCAACTCACCTAACACGTAGTAACTCCGACATTCCATGTTAATAATCTGGTGCAAAAAATTGATTCGATTACATTTTTGAAAAAAAAAATGGAAAGTATGGGTATTTTTTTAGCATTTTTTCAAGTTCATGACATTTTTAGAAAAATAGTCAAAGTTCATGATATAATATTGTAATGTAAGTATACATTTGACCATGTTTATACATGCTTAAAAAATTAATTATATCGTGCTTATATAAAAATTAATTAAGTCCCTTGTTTATTATATAATTCGTATATGCATGCTACCATACTTAATTTTCTATATGTCCCAATATGGCTTCACCATGCAAGAATTTGAAAGGTAGTACTTTTAATCAAATTAATTAATTAGGATAACTTTTTCTTGGGATACATATCAAATGAATTGAATGGATTAATTAATTTTGATTTTTTCTTCTTGCCTGGTTTTCCTTTTGCTTTTGCTTCAATGAAGTGGAGTTCGTAGTACTTTTCCTCAAAAAGAAAATGAAATGGAGTAGTGCTGATCTTCAATTTTATTATCTCTAAATTAAAGTTACTGATCAGCTACCACAATTGGATTATTTATCATAAATGATAATATATATATTTATATATATGTATATCTCAACGCATATTACATATTATAAAGAAATGGGGTATCATATATTATTAGGAAAGAAAAAAATTATTTTTTACGAGTGTCGATCGAAGGTTGAAGTACGTAGGGGCATTTATTAATTCTATCTATAACTAAATAAGATAAATATTTCAGTATCAATTAAATTCAAATATCCTATATGCCCTCTTATGTTGTGTGTATCATTTTTCTTATCGTAAAAGGCTTTTTTTTAAGGGATCGTAAAAGTTTTTTTTTTTTTTAATAAACGGCTGGGGCTAGGACTTCATTTTATTAAAACAAAATTGTGGACGAGCAACAATATTGCATTATATGTGTGTGTGTGTGTGTGTGTGTGTGTGTGTGTGTGTGTGTGTGTGTGTGTAATTTGAAAACTAATTAAGAAAACATTCAATACTTTGAATCTAACTTATAAAATCAGACCAAACACCCTATGACAAAATTAAATTACATATATACTGATAGTGTCACTATCTAGATTCATTGATTAATTAACTCAAGTAATTTGTGATTATTAAAACCCCTTTTATTGTTTTAAATAATTGTTACTTGGAATCCCAATACTGAAACTATATAAGTATTTTTTTTGTGATCAACCATGCAGTACGACTGCTGGACGTAATCTCTCAGTTTAACCAGGTGACATTATCAATATTACTACAGTAAAATCTCTATATAAGAACACTCTATAAAGAATATTGATCTCTTTATAGTAATAGAAAACTATGCTGCCAATTTGAGACCCGTTATAAATAAAAATGAACTTTACATTGTAATATTCTAATATTTGTTTAGGATCATTCTTAAGAAATTTACCTTCATATATGTATGATAATAAAATGACATTAAATTTCAAATATATTTAAATATCAAGATAAAATATCTAGTTTTAATTATGTTAATTAAATTTAAGATTATATGAAATATTTATCTAAAGTTACATGTGATAAATACATTTTTTAACATTTTCTAAATACATAGTACGTGAACAAATCTTCTAAATCTAATATGTATATATACACATGTACTTGATTTTTTTTTAAAATTTGTGAATATTTTTTAGGGGAAAAGTTCATGAATATTATTTATCTTTTAAATTCACATGTTTTAAAATGTGAAGGGATACGTACATTTTCAAGTGGCGTATAATATATATTAGTTTTTTTTTAAATATATAATTTTTATGTGTAAATTTCTATTTAAAAATGACCTCCTTATAGTAATATTTTTCTCTGGTCCTGACAATATTACTGTATATAGGTTTTACTGTATTATGGAAAGATTCAAACTGGAATATTACTTTTCATTTTTATATGGGGAAATTTAAAAAACTACTCCCTCCGTCCTGATTATATAGTCCATTTTCTACTCGCACGTAGTTTAAAAATATTTATAAAAATAAGAAACAAAAGCTAAACTTCCAACTTTAACCTTATTTAATGAAAACTAATAAAACTTAAATTTTAGTTCAACTTTAATGTATTAATTTTTTGAAACCAAGAAATATACAATTAATGAAATGCAAATACAATGAATATCAATAGAATTGATCCAATTCAAGTACATGCAAATTAATTAAGTTGGTCAATTTTAATTAATACTTCTCTTTTTTTTGAAAAAATAACATTTAAGATTTATAATTTTCACAAACTTAAATGTTTAATTTTTTTAATTTCCAAAACCTAATAAGGGTATAATTGTAAATTCCTATTAAAAATAACACTATTTATAGTAATGAGACTATATAATTGGGACACCTCAAAATAAAAATATGGACTATATAATCGGGACGGAGAGAGTATCATTTAAAGCTTGGATCACTTTGCTTCTCAATAAACTTAAACCTTTTGTAAAGAAGTAACAATTAAAAAAACAACTAATTAATTAAGTAATATATATTCAAAGCTCCGGCATATATATATTAATATATATATATATATTAGACAATCGTATCACAATTTATTTCTAATATATCACGCACTACATTCCAGTATTATAAGATTAATTAATTAATTAATTAATTAATTAATAGTTCTACCTTGGGATTGTGGAATATAATGTCAGCAAAATCGAAGGTTAACCCAAGAAGTAATAATAAATGTGGTTAAACCTCAAAAAGAAAAAATAATTAAAATTAATAATGCATGTGTGTAGTTATGTACAGCTGTACAAGGGTGAAGTGGACAGCCATTTACGAATTCGAGACTATAATATGATCTATAATTTCTAAAGATTATCACTAGCTATATACACCCATAAATAATGGCTTAACTAATATACCTTCTTGTCAAAATAATATATATATACTCCCTTCGTCCCATTTTAATAGGTCGATTGGAATTTTTCACGGTGATTAAAAAAAGAATTGAGAAAGATAATTAATTAAAAAACTTTCAAATATATATATCCTAATTTATTTCTTTGACAGTGAATTAATTCTTAATGTAAACATATATATTAAATAAAGGTATATATTAATAAATTAGCTAAATATTTATAGAAACATGCTTATATATCGAGACATTCAAAAAGGCAAACAAATCTATCAAAATGAGACGAATGGAGTATAATCAAAGATGATTTTCTGTGAAAAATCAGTTTCTGAAGAGTAAAATACAAAATTCAAAGTAATAGAAACTAATGCAAAGCTTCTGCGCGAGAGAGATTAGACAGATTGATTAAGGCATCAGCAGAGGCAAAATATTTTAATTAAAACTTTTAATTTTGAAACTCACATTGTCACATGACCCTTTAGTTATCTAGCCTTTGTTTCTTTCTTTTTGGTTAGTATGTGTGTGTGTGTTTAATTTGATTATTATTTAATTGTTGCAGAAGTTGGTAGTATATATAGAGGAATATTACATGTTTCAAGCACATGAACAGCACGCGGCAGACAAACTAATTTCGGTGGGATTTCGTATTAAATTTAATTAATCTACCATGCATATTCTTCTTCCTTGTCACTGCTATACATACAAAATAATAAAATTAAAGTCTAGAATCTCGATCGGTTTGGTTCATTAGTTCAAGTTAATATCTTAAATTTAATTTATTTTGGGTAAACTCACTCGAAAAATTCATATATATGGAACGAGCTCGACCGAGAAATATATTAATATTAGCGGAATTCGAACTTATTATCTTTAAGTTTAATTTTCTTTCCTTTTCATTTATCCGTACTAGAAGGTTAGCACCGACTATTCAGTACATTCGATGTACTGAGTTACTCATTACAACGAGTCAACATTTGATCAAATTCACAAGTCAACCCATCACAATTCGAGGGTTGACTCGTCCCATGCCAAAAATAAAAAATAAAAAACTTGCCAAAACGGGTATCAGTAGTAACACTAAAAAGTATCACTCGAAATTCCAAAAGTATCATTCGTATCCTTAAAAGTAATGGGTCTACTAGTTATTTTTAATGAGTTTATTTAATCCAAATTAGAGTTTATTCCATCACAATTAATGCTTATAGTTTAAGGCAAGGGTTTAGGGTTTATGATTTTTTTTCAAGGTTTAGTATTTTTTTAGAATTTTTTTAAGTTTTTTTTTTAGGGTTTTTATATTTTTTTTATGTTTTTTTTAAGGGGGTAGGATTTTTATATATTTTTTTTAATTTTTATAGGGTTTAGATTTTTAGGATTTATTAAATTTCAATTAGGACATTTATTTAATTTGAAAATATGAATTATCGACTGCAGTGCACGAGTCCATGTGTTAGCGTCGGACAAGTGCATTGCGTGAATTGTCGGATAAAAATAATTAAATCGCTTTCATTTATGATATATAGTTTTGGAGAAGAAAAAAAGGTGAAAAGAAATAAAATAAATAAATAAGAATAAAACATTACAGAAAATTGAAGAAGAAAAAAAACCACGCGCCCGTGTGATGGGTGCAGTGAATAGCAACTAAAATGTTAGATGTAGATGCTTGTCTTAATTGATTGTGACCGACTTAATTAGCCAGATCGCCTACTCTATCTTATTTTGATTGCTTGTTTTTGTTGTGGTGTAGTTAAAGTCTGGAAATCTTAGAGTAGGATCAGAGGTTCATGCACATGACAGCATAATTTGGGTGGGATTTAATTAATTAACATCATTTTACAATTTAATTTTAATTATATTGCACTAGCAATGAGCAGAAAAATACTCTTCAGCACTAATTTCATACAAACACACACATATTATTGATATATATATATATATGTATATTTATATATTTGTTTTTCTTTTCTTTTTAATTATTTGTCATATTAATATTCCCAATTGAATCATTTGATTCATTTCTACTAATTCAGAATGCATTGTGGTTGTGGACGATTTCAGATCTGTGTCATTCTTTGTTACCTTCATGAGCTAAACTTTTTTTTTTTTTTCAATTTTTTTATTTCAATTATTATGATATCTAGTTTCCTAAAAAAAAATTATTTAGGATTTATCCTTACCCAATTATGGTATATTTAAAAAATGAAGAAAAAATACTTATGACATAGGGGATTTAATTTGATCTGTTGTGGATGTGGCTCTTACAATTAGTTTTTTTTTTTTTTTTAACTCATACACCCGATCTGTGGTATTGAGGAGATTCGAACTCATGACATTTGATCTCCAAACAACCTCATTCGACCACTAGAGCATCCGACCAAGACTCTTACTATTAGTTTGTGTGTGTGTGTGAATTAATAACTAGATCAAATATTGAACCGTTTACTAATTATTCAATCAAATAGAATATTGATTATTATAGAATCATAATTACAGTTTAGTAATCAACCCAAATTTGTCACGTACATTTTAATTTTAAAAGAATAATAATTAGTCAAAATTGTATACCTGACAAAGTTTAAGAAATTAAAACAATTACTACTATGATTAATTTCACTTAATTTAGGATTCATTCCACCCAATTGGGTTTATATATTTTTTTTAATAATTATTTTTTATTTTTAATTAATATGATTGATTAATAGGATTAATTATTCCAAAATTAGGGTATATAATTTTTTAAAATTTTAATTTTTAGCCATAAATGTTTGATTATGATTGGTTATACTATAGAAATAAACATTTTTAAAATGTTAAATTTGATAATGGGACACAATAGTGAGACATAGAATGTAGACTATAGAATTTTATCCTATATCAATGACATTTTTTATTTCTTCCGTCAAATTTATAATTTCACTACCCACCAACAATTTTTCGATTATATGGTTTAGCAGATAAATCGGGTACAAACTCGGAACACATTTGACAAGGATATATATATATAGGGTTGTAAATGAGTCAAGCCGAACTCGAACAAACCTATGTTTAAACTTGTGTGAAATGATATCGAGCTTCAAATTTTTGTTCAAATTTGTTTAATTATCTATTGAGTCGAGTTCAAACGAGTTTTAATCGAGCCGAACATGAGTCGAGCTTGAGTTGTTTGATATTTTTATACATGTTTCCTTAATTTTTACTTATCGAGCTCGAATTCAAGTCGGGATTTATATCTTATTGAACACAAAATTATGTACAAGCTCGTTTGATATGCTTATCGAATCGAGATCAAATGAATTTTTAATGAACGAACATAAGTCGAGTACCGAAATATTTAGTTTGATTTTCAGCCCTAAATTAATATATATATATATATATATATACCAATTGTCATAGTTTTTTTTTAGTAAATTACAGTTTGATATCCGATCTTTTGACCTTTTAATAAAAATGTCTCAACCTTTATATATTTACAATTTGATACCCAACCTTGTAATTTTTTTATCAAATATATCCCCTAGTCAACTATCTTGTACCTTATAGAATATGTGGACTACTATAAATCTTATGTGGATTTTTATAATGTCACATCATACCTAAAAAAAATATTATAAACTTAAATTTCTATATAACTTAAATAAATTATCATTTCACTTTTTAAACTGTAGTTTATGTAACTCGAAGTCAAAGTTATGTCAATTTATATCTTGTGAATGTATATAATTTATATAAAAATGCCTTAAAATCATTTCATTTTTTTTTTATATATATTGATCTAATGTCAATTAAAATATTTATGTATATTATTACCATCACTTGTTGAAGAAGTCATACCTAAAATTCAATAAGAATATACATAATTATCCATTTGTCAAAAGTTGTAACTCGTAAGATTCGAAAAAAAAACATTTATTTAAATCTTCTATATTATGTGAATAGTTAATTACTCCCTCTGTCCCATAATTATAGTCCATTATTCCTTTTTGGGATGTCCCAAAATTATAGTCCTATTCTAAATTGGGATTGTATTTAAATATTCTTTTACAAATATAACCCTATTTAATATAGTACGAATGCAATTAATATAGTAAAAAATAAGGGCAATATAGGATAATTATTGTAAATTGTATATTTCCAATACATATTAAATGTGATTTCTTAATCTGTGTGAAAAGGGGAAGTGGACTATAATTATGGGACGGAGGGAGTATTAAATAATGTATGAATATTCATTAAAAATATTTATATAAAAAATAACATTAACATATTTAATCAATGTATTATATTTCAAATCACACAACCCCCGAAGAATTTTCTCATTTTCTAATTTATTAAACTTACATGGAATAAATAAAGTTTTTTATATTTATTTTTTAGGTATAATGTGGCATTATAAAAATCCACATAAGATTTCTTGTCTTCCACATATGTTATAGGGTACTAGATAGTTGACCATGGGATAAATTTGACAAAAGTTTACAAGATTTGGTATCAAATTGTAAATATATAAACGTTGGGACATTTTTGTTAAAAGGTTTAAAGGTCAGGTATAAAATTGTAATTTGCCCCCCCTACTCACACACCCGATCTGATGGTATTGATGAGATTCAAATCACTAACCTTTGGTCTCCAAACAACCTCACTCCACCACTAGACCAATTGTTGTAATTATAGTAATGAAACCTAATAAAAGCCTAGCTATTCTAGTTTGACATTATAGAGAAGACAATCGGTCCGATCAACTTGCTTCTACTATGCCTTGCTATTAACTACCACACAATCAATTAGTGATTATTACGTGATTTTCATTGTCATCCAAAAAAATAAATAGTACAAAAAACATACTCTGAAGTCGGTAAGCATATCAAATCTAATCCGACTTTGAGAACAATTAATTTAGATATAACAATAGTAAATAGCTATTATCTTAATTATTTCCATGAAACAAGGAAATTTGGAAACTATTGTTGCTTTATCAAATTTATCGATTATTAGCAATGTTGTTGAGTTTGATATGTATCCTCACTGATTGAGAGAGTTGGTTTGTTGAAGGTAATTTCCATAGAGATCACATACAATGCATCACCTTCATGAATGGATGACAAATGTCCATGGACACCATATTTGGATATTTATATTCTAGTTTTTATTTTTGCAGATAACAAAAGTTTTGGCCGAAAAATTCATCATCAATTAAAAATTTCGGCATCATTTACCTTTAATATTACATATTTTTTAAATATTAAAAGTTTTGGTTATTGAATTTTTTTTATTGACCGGTCGATAAAAATTGAAAATAGCAAAAAAATGGCTACATATAGAAAGGTGAATGTATTACACTCACCTTACCATGGAATTTACCGAATTGGGTCTGAAAGTGTAGACGTTGTTCAGATCTGTGGTGTTCAAATAAGTGTACTGATAGTTTGTTGTAAATTGAACAAAATAGAAAACATGTAAAGAACTCGTAATATGTTGACCCAGTTCGGTAAACACCTACTATGGGGGACCACGTCCAGGTAAGAATCAATCAACTAATCCAATACAAATTCGTACTCAGGTACTTACACGATAAACTTGCTTCACTCGACACCTTTTCTATCATTTGCACCCTCTTTTGTGAATTGACGTGCAAGATCCCCTCACACTCTAGATCCCTCTATTTCTCACAAGTAAGCTCTCTCCTGGGCCTACTTCTACCCAATTACAAATGAAAACCTAAGTGTTAGAAAGATATTCTAAATACTAGGACGCTAGACTTCATGTTGAACACTCAAATGAACAACTATAGTTAGGACCGAAAAACCTATGCTCAAAACACGTAGGGCACTAAAAATATATCTTTTGAATTCTTTAATTCGATCCACACCTCAAACTGAATATGATACCTCTTTTATAGAGGTGTAAATCGACTTCACATCTGAAAGGAAATCACTTTCCTTTTTGAAATCAGAATCCTAGTTTGAGTAGAACTTTCCTTGTTGAGCACTTCATTCCTTCTTTAACATCCTAGATCTTTCCTTGTTGATCTTGGAGATTCTTCTAGGTCTCTTCCAAGGCAAGTCATCAACATCTATTACATCTTGAATCCATCTACATACATCATTTAATTAATCTTCAATTAACTCTTGAATTTCGAAGTAGAATGTTGAAACACTTATTGAACACCCGATGGAACACCAATTTGAACAACAAATTCTGAAGTCTCCCGACTTCAACCTTTTGTTCCTTTTGCACAGCGAAATTATGAATACTTCACCGAATCTTCATTCTGAATGAACTCGAAGCCAAATACGTGATTTTCTATAAATAAAGACACTCACACAATGTGCTACTTTTACACTAACAGGGTCGGCTCGCACTGATTACCATTATGACAAGCTTGGGCTCGTGAAGTAATGTGACAACAAAAATTGGCCCAGACCGTTTTCATGTGCCCGGCCCAAGATACCCATTTGAAAGATCTGCTAAGTGCTAACTATATACAGTACAAATTACGATATAGGAGTCCCGGTGGGGATGACCTAGTGGTGGACGTGAGGTTGCTTGGAGACCAAAGTTCACGAATTCGAATTTTCTCAATACTACCAGATTAGGTGTGTGAGTAAAAAAATGAGGGTAAGGATATTTTCTTGAGTTGCAATAGAAAAACACAATTATTAAAGTGCTAATTTTGACATATCCAATGCTCCTAATCTATACCTATATAATACTATAAAATGGAGTTTCCTCCAAAAAAATTTCCCCCTCAAAAACATCAAATCATCTACAATTTTTATAAATAAAAAATTATTCATACATTCTCTCTCTCTCTCTCTCTCTCTCTCTCTCTCTCTCTCTCTCTCTCTCTCTCTCTCTCTCGCACACACACACACATGTCATACACATTTTTTATTTAAGAATTCATTTGTTTTATATTCAATAACATATTTTTTATATACATGACATTCAAAATATATCTGCACGAATGATTAAATATGTGAGTTTTCGTACATTAAGAAGTGTTTGATAGCACTCAGTAGATTTTATATATCAAATAATCATCAACATATATTAAATATATTAAATAAAATAATTAAGTGAATTATTTCATAAACATCATAATCAGTAGAATGTTGTATTATAATTTATGCATAGATATAACATTTATAATATTTTTTAAATTATATTGAACATGCCATAATTAACAATTTAACATTCTAATTAAATAAATAATTACTAAAATAGAGATTGATATTTATAACTTCATATAATCTATTATATTTTTTTAGAAAATATAGTCCAATGTTATTGCATACATAATCATAGTTAGCATATTTTATAGGGTTTATTATACTTTAGTACCCGAAAATTGAATTTTTTTACACTTTTGTCCCAAACTTTTAAAAAATTACATATTAACATATTTTGTTTGTATAAATTAATACTTATAGAACTAAAATATTTTTTTTGCCTCACAAATGTTGGTGTGTCATGTCGAAATTGTTGAAACTCATTTTTTAGCTTATTCTATTTTTACAAATATTGGATGTTATTGTTATTCTTCACAATTTTTAACAGTCCATGATAACATTTGTCAGCCCATGAAATTGCTCTAGCATTATAAGCATTAATGTGTGTAAACGTACGATATCAATATGTAAATTTTGAAATTTTGGAACACAAGTATAAAAGCATTTAACGTTGGATATTAAAGTGTAATCAATCATATTTTAATGCAAATATAATGAAGATACATAAGTTGTATTATTATAGTTTCTTAAATTTAAATTTTTTATGTTTCAATGTATATTTATTAACCTTATTTTGACTACATTTATTTTATATAAAACATAATTATCAATTTTCTTAAGAGTTAAATCAAACAAATCTATATAAATATACAAACTTTAAAGCATTTAAAATGAAATATAAGTTATTGTTATAATATTTGTTCATATATATATGTGTGTGTGTGTGTGTGTGTGTGTGTGTGTGTGTGTGTGTGTGTGTGTGTATAAAGTTTTTAGTCATGGTCACTTATACATAACGTAACTATTTCACGAGTCACAAGTCGTGTTGGTTTGAAAATATTTATTTGTAGAGATAATGATAGTGTAACAATGCTATTATAAACATTGTATACAAATAATTAAGTGTTGCATAATTTATAATATAATATTTTGATTGTAGTAATTTATTAATTATTTATAGAATTATTTGAAAATATTATATTATAATATAATATGTATGTATATACATATGTATATGTGTGTAATTAAGCAATTATATTTTTTAACGATTGCCAAATTAATTTTTTTAGGCTCGAAATAATAATAATATCATTGATATTAAAAAAAATAATCTAACAAATAAAAAAAATATTATTTACTTATTAACTAATTTAATTATCTGTAAAATACGAAAATGTAACACTTACGTACATTAAAAATCCCGTGCATCGCACGGGTGAAAATTTAGTTGGTGCAATATAATGAGAGTACTAAGCAATAATATATATTAGTAGCTATTCAAGTTACTTGACTAAAAACAGTTAGTTTGATGTTACATTTTTTTTTTTACAGCAAACCTCTTCTTCTCATATATTAATCCATCAACACCTTCAAACATGAAGGGAAATTACAGTTCCAAGTAAACAACTTGGTACAAGAAGCTCCAAAACGAGCAATGCCATGAGCGATGATATTCGCCTCTCTACACATATGTCGATAGTCGACAATCACACCCTACTTCACAAGCTTAGCTAAGATAGGAACATCTTTCTTCAAATAATCCACACTAGGATCCACATCTTTCAACAGTCTAACGGTAAGGAGAGAGTCTGAGAAGACCATGAATGTGCCAATACCTTCCCGTTTGCACAACTCGACGCCTAACAAAATTGCCTAAATCTCCGCATCAAAAGTAGAGCGGGGGCAAGCAATCGGGGTTGCAATCGCAACAAGAAGTTTTCCCCTATCATCTCGAATAGCAGCTCCCACTCCAAACTTCTACAAATCAGAGTTAACACAAGCGTCCATATCAAGTCTGTGGATCCCAACTCCAGCCGGCGCCATCGAGTTTTTTTCGGTATTTTTATTCCACCTAAACTGCAAATGTACAACGAGATTTCTAGTATAATGGCGAACAAGGTTGAATCCACAGAGGCTTAAATTCCAGATACTAGTTATTCTATTTATCCTAACTCTGCTATCTAGACTATCCAATATTCAGCAGTTTTAAACAAATTAAATAAACCAATTAAATAAATCAAAACACTAAAACTCAACAGCAGATAAAATTGCAGAGAAAATTATCAGGAAGAAAAACGCACTCTAGGATTGAACAATCATCATTTAATCCATCTTATTAACTAATCCAATATTCATGTCTATGTTGGGATTTTAATCACACTAGAGCAACCACTATAATATTCAGAACCTCTTCTCAGAGAATTTAAAACATAGATCACACAATAAATAATAATGTCTCCATTTATTATCTAGCATGCGAATTCTAAAAGATCTATGGGTTTAATGCTCTCTTCAGTAATTTCAACTCTCTCGAGTATTGTTAATTACTAAGTTAATTATTCTGTTCTAGTGTTGAAGCTCCTCTCTCGATTTATGAATCAACACAATAAATTACATCAATTAATGGCCAGTCAATTGACATAAATAAATGCAATCCAAGAATAATTAAAGTGCAATAAAAATCATAGGCACAAAAATTAGAATTAATTAAAAGATTTCATAAATGAATCATGAATCAACCCTAGAATACTAGGGTTTAATTGTTCATAATAAAATAAACAACAGAAATTATGTTCTGGATGTTCATGGCTAGACAAGAATTGAAATAAATAAAACCTAAAAGATTAAATCTGCCTCGAATCTTGACTTGCTTGAAATCCTTGGTCTTATTCTTCGTGATGCCTTTTCTCCACAGCAAACCTCTGTCTCAATCTTAGGGTAGGATAACTGGTGTCTAATTTTTGTCCAAAAGGAGTCCTTATATACCAAGTTAAGAAAAAGCCCAAAAATACAGAGGAAGATCCGGAAAACCTCGCTGCATTCGCGACCCGAGTCGCGATCGGCTGCCCGCGAATCCACGTGGCATGAAATTCGCGACCTGCAACTTATTCGCGACCCGGGTCGCAAATTTTGTTCTTCTACACCCCTTCCCTGTCGCGACATTGCAGTCGTCTCCTCTTGATGATTCGCGACCCTGAAGTCGCGATCGGGTCACGGGTGCTCGCTCGCGATTTTCTTCTCGGCTTATTTCATCCCGTTTTCTCGACCAATTTCTTCATGTACTCTCTCGGGACTACACATTCACTTCCAACCTTTAAAGCATCCACAATTGACGAACAAACCTGCAAAATACGTCAAGCACGACCAACTCCCAAAAACTCGGGAAACTCAAATAAACTGAGATAAAACACACTTAAGACATACAAAATACAACACAAAAGTGTAACAAAAACAGTGTAAAATCTCAGTTTATCAACTTTTCACCAACCATCATCCCCAGTGGGTTAGTCACCTTCAAAGCACACCTCACAGTCTGAAAAGCACTCACCATCTCCCTTGCAACCTCCAGCCCCACCTCTCCATGTTTCTCAATAGGCGAGTGCTTAATATGGCACAAATAATGCCAAATATTTTCCATCAACATCACCCATATTTCATACTCTTCCATTGCAAATTTCCTCCTCACCTCACCAGCAATTTCTAACATGGACTTCTCTCTCATAAAATTCAGTAACCTCCAGTAGGGGCTCGACTTCTAAATGCATTTAATCATTTCACAAAAAAAAATAGTGAACTATGGTGCCCCAATCCTTCTTACACACTCACACAGCCCCGTCATTTTGACACGATGGGATCTAAGGTTCACCGGCGTCAGAATGATATTATTTAAGCATCTCCACATGAAAATCTTAGTCTTAGGCGGCAAGTTTGGTTTCCACACCAGCTTGTGCCACTCCGATATAGCCATTGTAGATCTTGACTCCTCCGAGCGATAATACCCTATCTCCGCTATGTATCCGGACTTCACCAAGTAATCCCCTATTTCCTCATATCTCCAAAAGCATTGGTCATCGCCCTGCTCTTGAATGGGAACAAGACAAATAGCTTAAACGATAGTAGGCCAGAAAACTTGGTTAAGCTTAAGTCTGTCCCACTCACGGTTTTCATTAATAAAATCAGCAACTTTCATCTTATTTCCCTCTTCGCCATTCAAGCAAAGCAGACCCGATGGAAACCCATCAATAAAATTATCCCGCATAATATGCACTGTCTTACCCGAGCCAATTCTCCAATTTGCACCAGACCGCACTAACTCTCGGCTCCAGCAAATTGATCTCCACGCAAAAGAGGCATTGGAACGCATCGGGGCCTCCAAGAAGGACTCATGCTTAAAGTATTTAGATTTCATAACCCGAGCTAAGAGAGAGTTCGGCTTCATCATAATTCTCCATGCTTGCTTTGCCAGCAACGCTTTATTAAAACTCGATAAATCCCTCAGCCCAAGACCCCATCTATCTTTAGGATTGCACAACTTCCGTCAATTCTTCAAATGCATCTTTTTTGTATCTTTAGAGCTCCCCACCAGAATCAAGCACAAGCCTTATTCACCTCCTTACACAAAGACTCAGGTAACCGAAAACACATCATGGCGTAGGTAGGAATGGCCTGGACAACAGATTTAAGCAACACCTCATTTCCACCTACCGAGAGGATTTTATTCTGCCAGCTATCCAACTTCTTCAAAATTCTATCACGAATATAACTGAATTGAATACGTTTATTGCGAATGGATATCGAAGGCAGGTCCAGGTAAATAAAGTGTCCATTCACAATCTACACACCAAGAATATCTTTGCATCTATTCATAGACACCCCGCTGGTAGAAGGACTGAACGACACAGAGGATTTTTCGAAGTTAACTCGTTGACCAGTGGCCATCTCATACCTATTGAAAACATCTTTGAGCTCTCCACAAGCTCTATTAGAAGCTTTAAAGAAAAGCAAACTATAATCAGCGAAGAAGAGATGAGATACGCTAGGGCCAAGATTCCCAAACTTTACAGCTTTAATCTCCCCAACAAGGCATTTTTTATGAAGCATGGCAGAGAAGCTTTGAGCACAAATTACAAAGAGGAGAGGAGAAAGAGGGTCCCCTTGCCTCAGACCCCTCGAAGGGTTAATATCCCCATAGATACTACCATTAACCACGATCGAATATGAAACAGACGAGATACGGTGCATAATAAGGCGAGTGAAAGCATGAGGAAATCTCATCTTATTAAATATAGCTTCCAAGAATCCCCACTCCACTCTATCGTAGGCCTTACTCATATCAAGCTTAAGAGCAGCATAATAAATTTTCCTCCCTTTTTGCTGGATCTAATGCATACACTCATAAGCTACCAAAATATTATTTGTGATTTGCCTCTCCGAGACAAAGGCACTCTGATTATCATCAATGATTTCATTCATAACCAGCCGGAGACGTTGAACAATTACCTTCGAAATCAATTTATAGATAGTATTGCACAAGCTAATCGGTCTGAAATCTTTCACACTTCTAGGGCTGCTCACCTTAGGAATTAAAACAATAAGTGTTTTATTCCACTCCTTTAGGTTGTCTCCATTATTGAGAACCCTGAGAGCTACAGCGGTGACTGTGGCGCCAATCACCGACCAAAACTTTTGGAAGAAACACCCCGAGAACCCATCCGGTCCCGGCAACTTCGACGGATCCATATAAAACATGGCTTTCTCGACTTCATTCTTCGAAAAAGGATTTCGCAGCATATTAAAACTCTCAACACTCAGCTGTGATCTGACATCACATAGAACAGCCTCAAAATCAGCATTAGATGGCTCCCGATGATGTGAACAAATCACTGAAAGAACCGCAGATAATCCCAGCCATGTATTTAATATTTGTCACCCACCCTCCTTGACACACTTCCAACCCGACAATATTATTCCTCTTTTTTCTGGCCGAGGTAAAAGCATGGAAAGGGGGGTGTTCCGATCCCCATTAGCTATCCAGTTGGACCTCGACCTAAGCCGTCAATGACTCTCTTCTATCTCCATTAAGATCTCAATCTCTTTCAAAACACCAGCAATTTTTACTCCATCAATTCTAAATCCCTCTTGATCAAGCATAGCAACCCGCTCCTTACGAAGCCCATCAATTCTTTTTCACAGGTTGTCGAACTTAGTCCCCACCCATCTTTGGAAAAATGCACGACACTTCACCAAACTAATTGGGAGAGTTGATGATTTTTCAATTCTGTCCCATTCAAAAAGAAAGTCAGTGACACATGAAGGATCCAATAGCCATTTTTCCTCAAAGTGAAATCGTATTCTTCCTCCCAATTGAGTGACACTAGACCCATTATCAATTTGCAAGCACATCGGGCGATGATCCGAACCATAGAAATCCAAAATTTGCATAGTACTATAGGGAAATAAATGTCTCCAAGTCTCATTTGCCACGCATCTGTCCAGCCTCGCCCACACAACCGCGGATCCTTGTCTTCTATTATACTAGGTCGTAATATTACTGCCTTCTTCCAGATCGTGGAGATGGCACTCATCAAGTGCATCTTTAAATATCTGCATTTGGCTTCTCGAACGCCATGTAGTCCCCGTCTTCTCACATTCATACATAATTTCGTTAAAGTCCCCTCCAACCAGCCAAAAGAGATGTTGAAGATACGGATCACCCGCTAGCATTCGAATTAACTCCCAAGAATATTTCTGAAGATTTGCATATGGATTCCCATAAAATCCAGTGAATCGCCAACATAACTCATTCCAATAAACCATACAATCGATATGCCCTTTGTTCCTAGATTTCACAAACACATTTAGAGGATATTTCCACATCATAATAAGACCACTACCATTTCCATTCGGCTCAACCACCTCAAAACCCTCTAATTTGAACACGCTTTCCCACTGCAAACACCTCTTCATATTTAGTTTTGATTCACACACAAAAATTAAACATGGCACGCGGTCCTCCAACAACCGCCTGAAATTATGGAACACACATTTACTCTCCGAACCATGGGCGTTCCAGAACAATACATTCATTGAGCTCGGCAGGGCTGCACATCAGCCTCCGCCGTTATTGCCAACATAATTTTTGATTCCACCGTACCATTCTTCACCTTCTTCACGCAACCCTCAACATCCATAGCTTTCCCCGATGGGCATCCCCGCTTTTCTCCTATGTCTGCCATCAGGGCATTACTGTTATCAGGTACAGAAGCGCTACCAACCTTTCTTGCCAACTTTTTCCAATTCTTACTTTTCTTTTTCATTTGCAGCGAGGTTATTCTGGAGCTGCATCAATTCCCCCACTAGCGCACTTATCATTGTTAACCTCAGTCTGCAACATCTCTTCAGCCTCTCTAGCATCCGGCAAATTGATTCCCATATTTTGCATAGAAGCAATATTGCCATCCAAACTCGACTCCTTCAAGGGCTCTCCTACTATCATCACTTCCTCTACAGATTTATCCTCCTGAGTCGCTGTGATCAGCTTCTCCCTATCCGGAACCTTAACAATACCACCAGCAGGTTTTTTTTTATCAAAGAGCTCAAGGGTCTTCCCCCTGAGTTCAGCAATCCATGACCCTTACCCCAGGAGTTCCTGTTAGCACCTGCACATGGAAATGAAGCATTCACTGCCTAAGCTTTCATCCATGGCCCGAACCCTAGATTAACCTTGTCTGCCACCTCATCTTCACAAAACTGAACTGAGTGGCCAACTTTCCCATACGCGAAGCAAAAAACAGGGAGATTCTCATATAGCAGCAGCACCATACACCTCTCTCCGGAAACGTTACCTTCCAGATAAATACATCTCTAAAGGGGTTCATTTATTTTTTTACGAACCCTAAGTCTGACAAACTTGCTCACAGCACCACCAGCCAAACCGCTGTCAACTTCTTCGACCACCCCAAGCTGACTTCCAATCCTACGGATCTCATTAACATCTCTATGAAGAAAGAGAAGCTTATGCAGCTGGACCCAACCATTTTCAAAAACCATATTAGAAATATTCTGCATTCCAATTGGTGCTTTGAAGACCATTAAGCTTCCGAAAAAATGACAAGGGCCATCCAAAGAGGCACGGCATTTATCCTCCTCAGATAAAAAATCGATAGCAAAAATGTTATTTCACACACTCTCAACTGTGATAATGTTGCGAGTATGAAGGATATTAGGAATCTGGTTCCTAAAAGTTTCCTTACTGATACTCCAATGTTGAAAAAAATTTCCAACAAGCACACTTCCTTTATTTCGGAAAGGCAAGTCCAGCCTTGGTTCTACTATGTTGATAGTAGGACCCTTAGAATCTTGGATAGTTCTAGTTTTTCCACTAATCTCGCGATATCCTCAGGATCCATTACCACTCACCAACCCACTACCAACCCAAAGAATATACTCACGACCCCACAACAACCCTCACCAACCTCACAAGCAGCCAAAAGAATAATCACACTAGCCCAAAGAAGGAATAAACCCACACACAAAAGGAAAGAACTCTCAGTCTGACGGGGATAAACAAACAGCTTCTCACCAAAAGGAGGAGTGGCGGCGCTCCACCCTACAAAACCCTAACTCACAGAGAGAGAATTTCTGAAAATGTAATTTTGTATAGAAGTCGTTTGATATTACGTTGAAGCTAATTAATTATTTTGTAAACATCATAATCGGTAGAATGTTTTATTATAATTTATGCATGGATATAATATTTATAATATTTTTTAAATTATATTGAACATGACATAGTTAACAATTTAACATTCTAATTAAATAAATAATTCATAAAATACAGATTGATATTTATAAATTCATATAATTTGTTATATTATTTTTTAGAAAGTATAGTCCAATGTTATTGCATACACAATCATAGTTAGCATATTTTATAGGGTTTATTATACTTTAGTACCCGAAAATTGAATTTTTTTACACTTTTGTCCCAAACTTTTAAAAAATTACATATTAACATATTTTGTTTGTACAAATTAATACTTATAGAACTAAAATATTTTTTTTACCTCACAAATGTTGGTGTGTCATGTCGAAATCGTTGAAACTCATTTTTTAGCTTATTCTGTTTTTACAAATATTGGATGTTATTGTTATTCTTCACAATTTTTAACAGTCCATGATAACATTTGTCAGCCCGTGAAATTGCTCTAGCATTATAAGCGTTAATTTGTGTAAGCGTACGATATCAATATGTAAATTTTGAAATTTTGGAACACAAGTATAAAAGCATTTAAGGTTGGATATTAAAGTGTAATCAATCATATTTTAATGCAAATATAATGAAGATACATAAGTTGTATTATTATAGTTTCTTAAATTTAAATTTTTTATGTTTCAATGTATATTTATTAACCTTATTTTGACTACATTTATTTTACATAAAACATAATTATCAATTTTCTTAAGAGTTAAATCAAACAAATCTATATAAATATACAAACTTTAAAACATTTAAAATGAAATATAAGTTATTGTTATAATATTTGTTCATATATATATATATATATAGTTTTTAGTCATGGTCACTTATACATAACATAACTATTTCACGAGTCACAAGTCGTGTTGGTTTGAAAAATTTTATTTGTAGAGATAATGATAGTGTAACAATGCTATTATAAACATTGTATACAAATAATTAAGCGTTGCATAATTTATAATATAATATTTTGATTGTAGTAATTTATTAATTATTTATAGAATTATTTGAAAATATTATATTATAATATAATATGTATATATACACATATGTATATGTGTGTAATTAAGCAATTATATTTTTTATCGATTGCCAAATTAATTTTTTTAGGATCGAAATAATAATAATTGTTTGATATTAAAAAGAAGATAATCTAACAAATAAAAAAATAATATTAACTTATTAACTAATTTAATTATCTGTAAAATATGAAAATGTAATACTTACGTACATTAAAAATCCCGTGCGATGTGAAAATCTTGTTGGTGCAATATAATGAGAGTACTAACCAATAATATATATTGGTAGCTATTCAAGTTGCTTGACATCAAAAAAGTTGGTTTGATGTTACGTTGAAGCTACTTAATTCCATTGAAACGATCGAGTTGGCCAAAATTTTCATTTGTTCGGTCCTTCAAGATATTTTTTTTTTTTTTTTTTTGGGGGTACGGTTGTGCTTTACGAATTTTGGCAGTTGGTCTTCTTAATTTATGTCACGTATAATTCCTTATTGAATTCATCTATAGATTAAATTACCTGATACATCAACTTGCATTTCTATGCAAATAAAGAATTATTGACATTAATTAGTGATGGAGTGAGGTTGCTTGAAAATCAAAGATTACGAGTTCAAATCTCCTCAAGTCAGGACTGTGCGAGTCAAAAAAAAAAAAAAAATATGACATCATGCCAAAAATAATTCTTATTAGTTTATTAGTTTTAAGTTTGTATTGTAGGTTGATCTCTACAATCTCGTTTAAGTCGAGATATCCAAATTAGATAGGCTAGTCCACACTTGCCAGAAAGTTGTTGTATCACATTTCTCAATGTGTATGTGTTCTCCTAAATGTTACATTAATTAAAAAGAAAATTGCAGAAATTTTATCGATTTATTATGACTAAAAAATGCCTATATCAATTATCGATTTGAATCATGTGAAACTTTCAATGGAGACCATAATGTCTCAAACTTCTCATTCTTTTTGAGTGATTATAAATATAGCCCGGTTTTAATTTTCATAGCCCCTAATTTAATTAAAATAAATATATTTGTTTATGTTACTTTTTATCCCTTTATAGTCCCATAATTAAAATCTTAACAGATAAAATAAATTTCCTAAAGTATAACCCCATCATTCTCAATTCTTCATTGAAAAAATAAAGAAAAAACTATTCCATGCTCGTTCTTCTTCTTCATTAAAAAAAAGGAAAAAATTGCTCCACGTATATGCCTCTAATAGACTACAATAATGTTAATTTTCTTAACTACCTCAATGTAACTAAGTTTGGTTCAACACATACATGTAAATAAAATTGAGCATCATATAGATTGATGGTTAATTTAATTTGTTGTAAACCTTCTTATCTTAATTAACGAATATATATTTGAACAATATTTTTTACTCGGAAATGATGAAACTGGATCCATCTCGACGAGAATTCCAGACGGCAAGGCAAATTTGAAGTTTTTTTTTTTTTTTTAATTAGGGCGAATCCAAGTTCTTAATTTCAGCCACTGAGAATACAATTAGAATAAATTGTTCAAACAACAATTTCACATTCTTTTGTAGATAATTCAAATCATGTTCATGTATCAATATGGTGATTTGGTGTTTAACGTAGTGAGAAAAGAATTCAATTTTGCACACAAGAGATAGAAAATTAAGAGAGAGGAGGGAAGAAACATAAGAGAATTGATGAATCGCCATTGAAGAGCAGAGCAAAAAATGTATATTGCGTGAATTGAAAAAATTGGTTGCAGAAAAAATTATCTAAACCTATATATACTAGTTACAAGAAGAAAAGGCGTAAATGTAAGAAGGAAGAAGGAAGAAAAAAAACACGTTTCTTTCCCAAACTTATGACTCCCCTTCAAGATGGGTGTAGATAGAGTATAAACCCATCTTGCCCAGAAAAGAACGAAACAGAGCAGGAGGAAGGGGCTTGGTGAGAATATCCGCCAGCTGGGAGTGAGCAGAAACATGTAGAGGCTTTATTATACCAGCAACAGAACGTTCCCGAACCACATGACAGTCGATCTCAATGTGTTTCGTAAGTTCATGGAAAACGGGATTGGAACAGATATGCAACGCCGCTTGATTATCACAATAAAGAGGAATTGGCCGAGTTTGAGAAATGCCAAACTCTTTGAGCAATGCAATTAGCCAAACAACGTCGCAAGTGGTATTAGACATGGAGCGGTATTCGGCCTCAGCGGAAGATCGGGAAACAATAGATTGCTTCTTAGACTTCCAAGAAACAAGAGCATCACCGAGGAACACACAAAAACCACTAACAGAGCGGCGGGTGTCAGGATCAGCGGCCCAGTCTGCATCGGCAAAAGCCTTAAGCTCCAAAGAAGAAGTGCTAGGAAAGAAAAGACTTTGTCCGATGGAACCCTTGACATAACGGAGGATACGATGGGCAACATGGAGATGAGCATCATACGGCTTGGAAAGATATTGGCTAAGCTTATTCACAGCAAAACTCAAATCTGGTCTAGTAATGCACAAATATAGAAGCTTCCCAATCAAACGGCGGTAGGTAGTAGGATCAGAAAGAGGAACACCGGCAGTCTGTGATAAAGGCACCACTGAATCCATAGGCGTGGAACACGGTTTGGAACCAAAAAGACCAGTCTCATCGAGCAAATCAAGAACATATTTGCGTTGAGAGACAACAATACCATGGGATGAACGAGCCACTTCAAGACCCAAAAAATATTTGAGAGGACCCAGGTCTTTGAACTTGAAATGGGCTCCCAGAAAACACTTGAAATCAGCAATTAAACTATCATCATCGCTGGCAAGTAAAATATCATCGACGTAGACAACTAAGCAAAGAATGTGACTGCCAACCACCTTAATAAAGCAGGAGTGATCAGAGGCTGGCATAGCAAAACAATACTGGAAAAGAACGGAAGAGAATTTCTCAAACTATTTTCTAGAAGCTTGCTTAAGCCCATATAAGGATTTTAGGAGTTTGCAGACAGGATTGGGAGGAAAAGAGGACTCCCCTTGACTGTTTAAACCTGGTGGCAAAGTCATGTAAATATCTTCTTTTAACTCACCATGAAGAAAAGCATTGTTCACATCAAGATGGGATAAATGCCAACCTTTGACGGCAGCAATAGCAAGTAACACCTTAACGGTGACTAGCTTAGCAACGGGAGAGAAAGTATTGAGATAATCAATTCCAGTCTGTTGGGTATAACCCTTCGCAACAAGGCATGCCTTATATCGTTCAACACTGCCATTGGCATGAAACTTTGTACGAAAAACCCATTTACAACCAATGGGTTGTTTGGTGGGAGGCAATGATACAACTGTCCAAGTATGATTAGCCTCTAAAGCTTGCAACTCCTCACGCATTGCTTGCTGCCACTCAGGGTATTTACAGGCTTGAGAGTAGCTGGAGGGCTCAGGCACAGCAGAAATGGCACAAACAAAGGCTTTAAAAGAAGGAGATAAACGATTATAAGAAAGATAAGTGGAGAGGGGGTGAGCTGTGTAAGTAGTGGTGAAAGAGTTACATTCATAATCATTTAAGTAACTGGGAGGGCGAGAGATACGACCTATTTTAGTAATGGTAGTGGCAGGAGGAGGTGTCTGGGGTGCATCAAAATGAGCAGAAATATCAGTAGCAGGAGTGATAGAAGACTCCGAGGATATATCCATAGGAGGAAATTGAGAGACTGTGGCAGGAGAAGATGGAGAAGTGAGAAAAGGAAATATGTCTTCATGAAAAACAACATGACGAGTGATATAGATAGCACGTGTAGCAAGATCAAGAAGCTTATAACCCTTATAACCAGCAGGGTATCCCAAAAACATAGATTTTCTTGCACGGGGGGAAATTTTATGTTTGGCTCGATCAAGGGTGGAACCAAAACATAAACAACCAAAAACCTTAAGATGAGAGTAAGATGGAGGTTTGTGGAAAAGTTTGATAAAGGGAATGGCATCATGGATAGCAGAGGATGGCATACGATTAATAAGGTAAGAGGCACTAAGAATACAATCTCCCCAGAAATCAAAAGGAACTCCAGATTGAAAATGTAAAGAACGAGAAACATTCAATAAATGTTGATGTTTTCGTTCAACCCTAGCATTTTGTTGGGGTGTCTCTATACATGAATGTTGTAGAACAATACCATGAGTGCTATAAAAGGTATGAAGAGAAAATTCAGGTGCATTATCACATCGAATGACTTTAATGGATAAACCAAACTGATTCTTAACACTAGTGAAAAATGCAGGAATTATATGTGCTACTTCTGATTTGGCTTTTAACAAGTAGGTCCAAGTGTATCTAGAAAAATCATCTACAATGGTGAGAAAAAATTTAAAACCATCGACAGAAACGGGAGAAAATGGTCCCCATATATCACAATGAATTAAGTCAAAAGCATTCATAGCAACAGAAGTAAACAAAGGAAAGGATAAATGTTTTGCTTTGCAAGAGGACAAACACCACATGGTGTAGTTTGCTTAACAGATTTAATGTCTAAAAAGGAATGCAATAATTGCAGCTTTTTAGGGGATAAATGTCCTAATCTAGCATGTCAAAGTTCAGCAGAAACAGCAGCATGACAAGAAGGACTAGTTTGAGTGATGCAGGGATCTAAGACATAAAGATTTCCATGGCGTCTACCCATCCCAATCAGCCTCCCCTGAGAAGGATCCTGAATACAACAAGAAACAGAGGAGAAATTAACTTGACAGTGATGTTCTTGAGTAAGAGAACTGACAGAGGGAAGGTTATATGTGAAGCTAGGAACAAAGAGTACAGAAGAAAGTAAGATATGCTCGTTTAACTGTACAGAACCTATGTGAGTAATCTTTGCAGATTGACCAGTAGGAAGTGTCACAAAGGCATCAGTAATAGGAGAATAAGAGATAAATGAAGATAAAAAGCAACAAACGTGGTGTGTGGCACCCGTGTCAAAGAGCCATGCATTATTATCCAATTGAGCAGAAGCAGCAAAAGTAAAAAATGGAGGCAGAATAGGCATACCACTGAAAGAGAGAGCGGATGGATTATCTAGCATAGGAGGTGGGGAAGGAGTGGCAACAGCAGAGGTGTGAAGCTGTGAGCTGAGCAAAGCAACCAAATGTTGATATTGCTTTTGTGATATAGAGCCAGAAACAACATCAGTAGAACTTTGAGTGATGGAAGGATTGTCTACAGCAAATTGAGTAGATATCTGATTAACATGCCCCTTAGGCTGATCTGTTTTGCCAAGTCCCTTACCCCTGCCATATCCAGGAGGATAACCATGAATTTTGTAGCAAGTATCAATTGTATGATTCGGTTTACCACAGTAGGAACAAAGCGGTTTATTCTTATCCTTCTGAAACCGACTAGAATTACCCTGAGCTTGAGTCAAATTAGCTGAACTTTGCTCGCTCATTATCGGAGTGTAGCCAGCAAAATTGCTTGTACCAATCAATCGCTGTCGTTCCTCTTGGATAACCATAGAGAAAACTTTCGATATAAGAGGTAGAGGCTCTAGATTTAGAATCTGACTTCGCATAGGGAAATAAGATTCATTCAACCCAACCAAAAAAAACATGACACAATCCTTCTCTTGGTATTCATGGCATTTTGCACAAGCAGCAGGTTCATAGGCACGCAATTCATCCCAAAGAATGCGAAATTGTGTAAAATAGCCATTAATATCCAAATTTCCTTGTCTCAATAGCATCAATTGTTGTTTCAGCTCAAAAATACGAGGAGTGTTACCTTGAGAGAAACGAGCATGAAGATCATCCCATATTTCCTTCGCCGTCTCCAAGTACAACAAATTGCTCACAATTTCTGAGCTTACAACTTTGCTCAACCAAGTTACAACCATGCTGTTACATCTTTCCCATGCACCGAAGAGAAGATCAGATTCATTCGGCTTGACGATGCAACCATCAATGAAAGGAACTTTGTTTCGAGCTTTCAAGGCAACAAGAACAGATCTACTCCATTTCTGATAATTTGAACCAATTAGCGGTTCTGAAACAAGGATTAATCCCGGTGTATCACCGCTCTGTAGGAAGAAAGGACTATCCGAATCATCCGTCGAAGCATTTTGATGTTGTTTACCATTGTTTCCCCGAGCCATGATTTAATGGAAAATCGGAGGAAAATAGACTGAAGGAAGTGAGCGGAAGCGTTATGCTCTGGTACCATAAGAGAATTGATGAATCGCCATTGAAGAGCAGAGCAAAAAATGTATATTGCGTGAATTGAAAAAATTGGTTACAGAAAAAAAATATCTAAACCTATATATACTAGTTACAAGAAGAAAAAGCGTAAATGTAAGAAGGAAGAAGGAAGAAAAAAACACGTTTCTTTCCCAAACTTATGAAAACACAACAAATTTGAGGATGATAATTCGCACCCAAAAAAAAAAAAATCTCCCAGGAGTTTCATTGCAGTAAGAAAAGCAAACAAATTAACTTTGCCCATCTGAAAGTTGATATCATTGAACATATAGATCAAAGACCTAAAATCTTTATTTCCGAGTATGTTTGATGAAAGAAACTTATCTGATATAAGATAATTAACATTTGTAATGGTGCATCAAAGCAATTTAGTTTTTTATTTATTTATTTAATGAAGAGGATTGGGGCTATACATTCGGATATTGCTTTGGTATTTTATTAGGGTTTTATAATCCTGGAGTCATAAGGGCAAAAAAATCAAAATATTAATATTTTTATTTAATTTAAATTAGGAGTTAATTATGACGATAAAAATGGGGGTCGTGTATAAATTTACCCTTCTTTTTTTGCTTAATTATTTATACTCTATGAATTTTTTTTTAACTCACACACTCGACCTGATGGTATTAGGGAAATTTACACTCGTGATCTTTGATCTACAAGAGACTTCACCCCACCACTAGGCCTATGAATACACTTTTATCCCTTCTAATTTAATAAAAGTATAAAAAATTATCGAAAGCCAAAAAATAAAATAGATATAAGGTCCACGTCATTGTTAGTTTTAAATTGTAACCCACATGTTAGAGTCGAGTGAGTGCACTGTGTGAGATGCCAGATAAAAAAAATTAAAAATTAAACTAATTCAATTTAATTTTAGGGTTCATTAATTCCATTTGAGTATATATTTATTTAAAAAAAATAATTATCGAGTGCAATGCACGAGCCGACACGTTAGCGTCGGATGAGTGCAGTGTGCAAGACGTTGAATAAAAAAATTAATTTAAAAACCAAATTAATTCAATTTAATTTTAGGGTTCACTAATTCCATTTTAGGGTATATATTTATTTTCATTAAATTAATTATTGAACACAGTGCACGAGCCTATGCGTTCACGTCAGGCGAGTGTACTGCGCGAGACATCGGACAAAAAATTAAATTAATTCAAATAAATTAAATATATATTTGTAAAAACTAAAAAAAATGAAAAAATTAAAAAGTGAAAAAAACTAAAAAAAAAAAAAGAAAAGAAAAATGGGTGAAGGGGGAGGGGCCACTAAAAAAACAGAAAGGAAAAGAATAAGGAGAGGACCAGCTTATGAATCAAATTGTGATCCATCTACCGTGAGAAAACCATTAGAAGGTCATAGACAAGTGTGTCTCTAACAAAAATTAGTGGGTCGTGCACACGTGTAGGCTGGACAAGAATTTACCCAGATTGATGCATCTAAACTTTTAGTTGACTATGTCCCGGTGGGGATGGTCTAGTGGTGGAATGGGGTTGTTTGAAGACCAAAGGTCGCGAGTTCGAATCTCTTCTCAATACCACAGATCAGTTGTGTGAGTGAAAAAAAAACACTTTTAGTTGACTATCTTTATGATAGATCTCGAACAAATAAAAAATGAAGTTTTCTTTTTTCGAGGAAAATAAAAATGAAGTTGAAGCATAATTTCATATATTACCGGCTACAGCCCCAAAAAAAAAAAAGTCTTATACATATGAAATGGCTTTACAGCAGGGTCTTTTTTTTATTTCCTTTTTTAGTAGGGGAGATAAATGTGGAAATTGAAGATCGTTACTCGCTTATACAAAAATGTGAGGAATACCTCTGAATTACAAAGCATGTGATTATAGACTGGTTAGTTAAAATAATATATCAGGTACCAAATTGCATGCAACGGAATTGAAGTACTAAGCTAGATAAGTAGGCAAATTAAAGAAGTAATCTCTATTAATTATATCAATTGTTATTGCCTAACTCTGTATATACTCTTGTAGTTTTTCAGTTTTTCAAATTTGCCTATATACTGTTTCTACGTAGCTGAAACTTTTTCGTCCCTAGTAGTAAATTAGTTTGATGCTTGAGGAGAAAAATAGCATCATCGGAATGGAAGTATTTATATTACTAATTAATAGTTTAGATCGCTATTGTGAGGCTATAATTTCATGTTTTAATGTAATGCAATAATGCCATATCCAACAGTTTACTTTATTTTACAACAACTTCAACTCTATTATACAACAGAATCTTTATTTCATCTCTAACAGTTTGTTCTAAATTTTGTACTAAAAATAAATATTCCATAATATTCATTTTTTATGTATTTATTTAATCTTTATTTTGCAATATTAACATTAAAGTTTATAAAATTTAATAATATTGAGACAGAAAAAAACATAATAACATTAATATTGCAAAGACTTTATTTGTATTTTTATTGATTTATTTGTATTTTCAATGATTTTATATTTAGTAATTTAATTATGTAATTTTATTAAATGTCATTTTAATTTCAACATTTAATTTGATGTACAATTTTGTAGCTCAACCTCTCAAAGAAAAAAAAATAAAGAGAAAGGAGAAAATAGAAAATAAAATTGAAATACAAAAAAAAAATCGTGAACGGTGAGAGAGTTGTGCTTGAAGCAGCACTGTGCGTAGCAAGATGGATTTCCCAACAACAAATAGCGACGTTCTTGGAGGTGAATTTTACTACTTTAATTTTGCCATAAATTTAGCATTTAAAGCAACCGTTGGAGTTGCTCTAATGCTATAATTGTATACATCTTATTAGGGGTGTGCATTCAGTACGAACTGGAACAAACCAATCAAATAAAAAATGATCGATCTTGATTTTGGTCGAACCAAACATAAACCGAAATCATCTGCTTGGTTCGATAGGTTTCGTTGGTTTTCATTTATATGGGAAAAATTAATGAGATGGATAGGTATAAAAGCAACTTGTAGCCTAGTTGGATAGAGTCGCTTCTTTGAATCTAGATGTTGGGGTTTCAAATCCCCTTTATTTCAAATATTTTAAACCAGTTTTCATTGATCCGAACCTAAATCAATCAAAACTTCAAACTATAAGGAGCCAATGTAATTTACCAAAGCAAGTTTTCATAGAGTGAAACATAGAGAGTGCAATATAAAATCTTAACATGGAGTAAAATATAGAGAATGCAACACAAAATCTCATATGAATCTAGTACGGTTTATCATGTGTGACATGATCAGATCTAGTGTGATTTATCTATCATGTGTTATTTGCAAACTATTACATAAGAGAGTAAAAAAATGCATGTTACTGCACGAGCAACCATGATTAAAACATAAGTTGAACCACAAAATATTTTGACAGTTGAAATTAATAAGGACCACACAATCATGTAGTTCCTTTATGAGTAACAGAACTTTTTAAAGATAGGAGGCGAAGGCTCAAATTTCTCTCTCTCCATCCTATGAGCTAAAATAAGTACCCTAGTAAAATTCGCATTTTCAATTAGACATTCCCAGGTATCATATATATATATATATAGATTGCACACATTAGAAGAAGTGGTACGTAATTAAAAAGTAGTAGTTATCTCCCATAATATTAATATTAATATTAATTTGAAATGGATTCGGAAAAGAAAGGAGGAATATTAGTGGTTAAATGGGATGGAATGAAGTGTAAATTGGTGAATGCAGCAAAAATGAGGAAGAAAATAGGAAAGGATGATCCAAGAAGAATGATGCACTCCATGAAAGTTGGATTGGCTATCACATTAGCATCCTTACTCTTCTACATCAAACCTCTCTACGCTGATTTTAAAGAAGCCGGGATGTGGGCCATCTTGACAGTTGTGGTCGCATTTGAATTTACCGTTGGTCAGTTCAGTTCCATGCATAATATAATTTTTATTTTTTTACATTTTACGTACCATTAGACTATTATATTAATGTTTGAAGTTTTGGTTATCTTTGTTTTAGGCGGAACCTTGTCAAAAAGCTTGAACAGAGGAGGTGCAACCTTGGTAGCTGCTGCTTTAGGAGTTGGGGCTGAATACTTAGCCTCTCTTGGGGGAGACCGCGGAGAGCTATTTATTCTTGCTTTTTTGGTCTTCATTCTAGGTATATATATATATATATATATATATAATCCAAATTAATAAGTTAATAATGGCCATATGCATACACATAAATTCCAAAATAAAAAAGTTAATTGGATGTTTGCAGCAACGGCATCAACATTCACGCGGTTTATCCCAAACGTGAAGAAAAGATACGACTACGGAATGTTGATATTCATACTGACATTCTCTCTGATAGCGGTTTCGGGTTCCCGGGAGAGGGTGGATGATATTGTGGGGTTGGCACGTGAGAGGCTAACCACCATTCTCATCGGCGCCGCTATCTGCATCTTCATATCCATATCCCTCTGCCCCGTTTGGGCCGGTCTAGATCTCCATAATCTCGTTGCTGCAAATATACAACACCTTGTCCCTTTTTTACATGGTATATATATATATATATATGCTACCTTCCATCATCACCTTCAATATTAATTATCACATACATATGGAGATTTTATTTCATTTATAGGTTTCGGAGCAGAGTTCTTCAGTTTTGATGGCCATGGAGATAAGGATGAGAATGAGGATTTCGACAAGACGGTACTTTTACTAAGCTATAAAAATGTGCTCGACTCCAAGGCAATCGAGGAATCCTTGGTACCTATATGTATATTAGAATATATAAAAGATGAAACATTGATGTGTGTGTGTTGAAAAACCTCTTAATTAACCATGGATATATATATATATATATATATATATATGGTGTGATGGGTTTTAGGCAAATTTTGCGTGGTGGGAGCCTCCTCACGGCCGTTTTAGGTTTCGCCATCCGTGGAAGCAATATCTCAACATTGGAATTCTCACTAGGGAGTGTGCCACACAAATTCGAACACTAGGAGTGTACATCAACTCCAAACCAAAGGTACGTGCTATATTTTATTTCATCAGCACACCCACACGTGGTGGTAATTAATTGAAATTGCTAGTGTTTTCGAATCCATTAATTAATGAATAGAAATTGGAGTTGCAGGTAGCATCCGAACTGGCGAGTCAAATCCAAGAAGCATGCACAAGAATGAGCAGAGAATCAGGAAATGCAATGAAAGAAGTGGCGTCCGTCATAAAAAACATGAGGCCTCCATCACCAGCCCTTCAAACCCACATACAAAATTCCAAGGCAGCAGCTGCACAACTCAAAACCATCCTCCATAATTTCTCTTCTTCCCCCAAACCCCAACTCCAAGAAATCATGCCACTATATCTAGTTTCCTCAACACTTACGGACATCATTACAACCATCGACGAAATTTCTGTCTCCGTCACCCTACTTTCCCAAGGGCCGCCTTCCGGAACCCCAAAGCTACTGTCGAACCATGTAATGACATTCCTGAAACCAAAGTGAGCGTCGTGATCGATATTCATGTGCCGCCCGCTGACTCTGAGTAGAGCAGATGAGGTCCTCTGTTTCGAATTTGTAACACTTGATTCTTTTTTCTTTAAGAAATTAAGAGTTTTATTGATTAAACATATACATACATGAAAGTAAAACAAACTCGTATAGAAACTGGGTTGCAAAGAAGCTAATATATTTACATTCAACTTTCACGGCGTGGCATAGTTGATCATACCTACAGACAGCTAACGCGAAACAAAACTGAATATTGCCAGGACTATTAATTAAGATATACCCTATATCGACTTCACGTATCTATCTTACATCAGGGAAATAATGATTTACAAATTTGCTACGTTATCAACCTACCACCCATATATAGGGTTCTCCACCTGCGGAGGCAAGAGATTAAGATCTTTGCAATGCTGCTTGTCGTAGTCCCTCGTTCCAGGGGTTGCTCCGCTACACAATCTAAGAAACTCGTTACCAGTGAGACAGTAATGCGCAAATGCCAGTCCTCCATCAACCATGTCGTTCAAGTTTGGCATCGAGGTTGATTTTATCAAACCGTTGTTTCTGTTGCCTGAATTATTCAAAACCTTGTCGAGCTCTGAATACTCCATGAATCTCTGGGTAGCAGCCTCCCACGAAAGGCTGTATCTTTGCTCCGGGGTAAGAGGCTGCGGTTCTCTGGCCATAGCTTCTTTTACTTTTGTGACAAAGTCTTCTGGACTCTTGTATGTCAAACAGTTGGGGAATGCCCTGAAGAAATCATTTGAAGGGTGGTCGGCACAGACAACGAATTTTCCCATCGCAAGGGCCTCAGCTGTAGCTGTACAGAGCACGTCGCTGACACTGGGATTTATAAAGATTTTGTAACTGCAGGCAAACAAACATTCGTAAAACAGGGAATACGATACAAATAAATTTCCTTATAAGATGCATTCTATGTAAAGACGGGAGAATATTAATCCAATGAAAGTAGTAATCCTTGTTTCTAGGAATTATGTATTTCATAAGTTCTATATAACTGTAAAGACTTCAAATTCCAGGTGAAAAATGTCATGATTGATATGCAGAGAAGACGAAGGAAACTTACCCTTGGAGAGAATCATCAGCATGGTCTCTTCCCTTCATAAAGTTGACATTTAAATTAAGTTGTTTGGCAGTGCTCTGAACTTCATGAGCGTCCTCTCCGTTGCCATATACATCCAAGTTGAAGCCATCAATGTCCCTTTTCTGCTTCGCTAGCAAATCTATCAACTCCTTGTAACCTTTTGCCCATACCATCTTGCCTAGGAAATACGCTCCCTTTGAAAAAGTTTGCTCTCCCCGCTCCTTTTCTGCTGCTACTTTTTCACCAATCTTTATGAACTTGGGATTTACACCATGAACATTGCAAATGACAGACTTAGGTAAATCCTGAGTGGCAGCAGAGAGCCGTAGGACCTAACATAGAATTATAAAGACAGTTACTGCAGAGAAAGCATAAACTTGCAGAGAAATGAAAAGCAAACTATTTGCACTACTTTGTTGCTAAACCCATAAAAATTAGAATCATGGCACTATGGCAGTAGTGATCATGAGAAAGATTTCAAATTAAAACAATTGAGAGAAGATCAATACCTTGTGACAGTATGCTCTTACAACCCAATTATTTATATGTTTGACAAGAAAAGCTTGCAGAGCACCATTCTTCTCCCTCTTGATGTATTCCAAGTAATTTGTATGAACAATGCCTACCACATGGTTGAATTTATCAGTCCACCGTTTGCCGTGATGGTACCAGTTCAAATGTTCAGGTTCTTCCAGAATTGCAATGTCAGCATCCTTAGATGGAATAAACCGAGATGTATCTCCAGCGGGTATAATACTCCGTCTTGCTTTTGAGAACTAAGAAGTGAAAAAAGTTAAGTGAAAACAATGTACCAAATATCCAAACTTATCTCACAAATCATTTGAAGAGACGCCCATTGTAATTGCAGATATATGTTTCCTGTTCTGGCCTCTTAAACATATAGTTTTCTAAATGCATAGTAAATATATGGCAGGTATGCCGTGAGTGTGGTCCCATCACTCATTAACCAAAATCTGGATATTATGGTGGTGTTTGATGGATGATCGAAAGTCCATTCTATCAAATGTGTTTCATATAGACCACTAGCATGTAGTTTTAGTTGGTATTCCACCCCTCTGTAAGGATGAGAGACATGTGTACGAATCCCAATCCCCCCATCCCCGACTCAAAAAACAAAAACAAAAACAAAAAATGTGTTCCGTATAGGAGCTGCCTAGATAAAATAAACCTTTGTAGTCTACTTATTGCAAAAATAAAAAAATAAATAAAAAAATATTGTAGATTTCAGCAAGAACAATGAAATTTTTAATGCTTATAAATGTGTTAAGAAGATTATTTGGTCCAACTACCTTTCCAGGGTAAAATGATATCTTGAAGTCAGCCTTGAAGCCAATCCTTTCCTCAAGCCAACTACGTATATAACTTTCCTGCTCCTCGGGCGAGCTAAAAGTGAGATTGTTGGGATAAACAAGCTCTTGATCAGATTGACAAAGCCAAGGAACCAAAAGTGTGACATTCTGCTTAGCAGATTTAGCTAAATATGCTGCTCGGAACAATGGATTGACAGCTGTTCCTGTCATCCAAGGAAGGCTGGCAGTAGTGACAATAGCCACATGCCTCTTTTTGTCCGACACATCTTGTTTTCCAAAATCACTCCAAAAGCCACCATCATAATGATGCCCTGTACTTTGGAGTACACTGGCTACTCTTAAATCCAACTCATCATTAATGTTCTCACTTTCCACAATAGACGACTCTCCATCAGATAACGAACGTAACATGAGTTGGTTTTTCCGTTTGCTGCACAAACTCTCAACTATCTTGTCTGCTATGCCTGACACCGACGACAAGTATGAAATCAGCTAGCTGCAGTGTAGCACATAATTTTAAGCTACATTTGAGAAATTTAAAGCCTTGATGATGCCTTTATTATCCAAGTGAAATACTGAGACACTAGACCATGGTGATACAGAATCAGCAGGTGGGCAGGTGGAAATAAATTCTAGGTTATTTGTTCAGGCCTTGTTTAACAGAGAAAATTGAAACGTACTACAAACAATGGCTAGGAGAGGAAACATATAAAATTCTAAGGGAAACAAATTTCATTTCTAAGAGCAAGCAGAGAAATCGTCCATGTGATCTCTTAAATGGAAACATAGAATAGTCTCTTAAAAAAATCGTCCATGTGATCCACAGAGCAAGCAGACAGAGAAACATAGAATGGTCTCTTAAAACATAGAATGGTCTCTTAAAAAAATCGTCCATGTGATCCACAGAGCAAACAGAGAAACAAATTTCATTTCTAAGAGCAAGCAGAGAAACATAGAATGGTCTCTTAAAAAAATCGTCCATGTGATCCACAGATGTGCCCTTCGCTACCACATATCAATCTATGGACCATTTTCATTGTCAATGAAATGGAAAGCACCGTGATCACATAGATGTTCCGAAGCTTGATTGTATATTTAACAACAAACTATGAGCTATTTGATGCCGATTAATCAGTTAAACCACTAGCTCAACAAAGAACAAAACATAATAATACCTTTATCATTTTCAATGTGACAGTATGCAAAGAATAGAATATGCGTAGGATCCACATACCTCTACTAATGCCCAGCTGATCTAGAAAGGGGCTAGACTGCCTCACTAAACATGCCAGCAGTTCTGGTACATCAAGGGGCGGAACTTCCTAAATTAGAAAAATAGAAATCGGCACAAATTATTCAGTGATGCAGCATATGTAATTTCACAGACTACAATACACTGGTGGATTATAGAGTTCTAGATTTTATACATAGCTCCATATGTTTTTTTTTAGTTGAATTGTATTTCATTTTCCCTTCAATAATTCCCTTCAATAATAATTTTCATTTGATAATCTAGGTTCTTAACATTTATGCATTCTTTTATGATAATTCAGTAAGTGGAGAAGACTATTCATAATTAATAACAACTTGAAATAGCATAAGACCGTGCACATATAGAATAGCAGACTAACCTTCGACTCATTTGGATCCTTGCAAATTGATTTCTGCAACAAGAATTTGGAAAAGAAAAATCATCACGGTGCATCTAAGTGACTAAATGTCAAGCGCAGTTACTAGCCATATTAGACATACAAGTTTGCACTGTATTATGGAGAGAAATAACAAACCGAAAACTCGACTACAATTGTATCCCTACAAACTAGTTTCACTCTGCAACATATTCCTTAATCCAGAAAAAAGCATATCAAATTCATCCATAATAGTAACAGATGATTATTCTGCATTTATCATAACTTAGTTCAAAATTGACTATCCCAAGGAAAAATTTAAAAAGAAAATTCTCGCAGAGAAGAAACGGGAAATTCTTACCAGGCTCGACTTGACTTTCTCGACAAACTCACTGTTCTTAATCCCCTCCAAAATCTCACTGGAGCTCTTCTGCTCCAGTTCCCTCAGCCTAGACCTGAGCGTCCTTATCGGTTCCCAGAATTCCCCAAATTGCCCCTCCTCTCTCTCCTTCTCCTTAAACCTAACCCCCCTCCACTTCCGTAACGTCTCTCTCTCATTCTCCTCGTCATCCCCCACCTCCGCAACAATCGCGCTCTTAATCGCGGACAAATTGATCTTAATCTGAGGCTTCGAGTAGAACTTGAAATCAGGAGACGAATAAGCCCTCCGGATTTCCGACAGCTTCGGCTGAAGCTTCTTCACGAATTCGATCTCCGCCGGCGGAGCCGAGTTGAAAGTGGCGGAGGCGGTGATTGTGGGGACACTGAAGGGCGATCTCGAGGCGGAGTTGAGGAAATTCTCGAGTTCCCTGTCGGCTAGGTTTTTGAAGGAGTTGGCGCGATTTTTGAGCAGCTGGAGATCGGCGTCGGCTGAAGAGCGGACCTCGCGCCAGCCCTTGGATATGAAGGATAAGGCTTTCTCCGCCGTGACGGTCGAGCCGGACGGCACCGCCGTCGCAGAGGCCGACCGCGCCTCCACCGGCTTGAAATTCATATTGTTTTGGCTTTTCTTTTCCAACTACTAATTCTGAGTGATTTTTAGGTTAACTGAAATTTGGATGAATGAAAGAGAGTGGATGGTTGTGTGAATTTTAACGGCTAAGATTAATGTATGTTTTTGCTTCTGGAATCTGGACAAGATGAAATGAAATCTTAGTATGACAAAAAAGTTGCGAGATTTTTTATTTTATATTTTTTAAGTGGTTAATTTCGAGGAAGGCAGGGTGACACGTATGATAACACGTCGGATGGTTTATGTAGCCGTGGGCCCTATGTAATTGTACTTGTGCGCACATGGATTTGTCACGTGATTATAGATTACGTGATGGGGATCTGAGTGAAAGAAATGAGCATATTTAAGTATAAATTATACTACGTATTAAATGTTCATAATATTAAGAGACGATTATTACTGCCGCTGTCTCATTTTCATAATTTTATTTGTATTTTTGGAATGTCTCGATACAGAGTATATTTTTATATATATTTAGTTAATTAATTAATACATACTTCTATTTAATATGTTTATATTAAGTATTAATCCATTATTAAAAAAATAAATAGAGACATATTTAAAAATTTATTGATTAATTATCTTTTCTAATTATTTTCTTAATTCTCCTGAAAAATCTCAATCAATCTATTAAAATGAGACAAAAGGATTACAATTTATATATCAAAAAGGTGGTTTGGAATATTGTATAATGATCATGTAAAGGTAAATCCATTAAATATTTATTTCGAACGTGTCATGACACTATCATAGTGTGTGTAGGTTGGTGAATGTAAAAATCATTTGACAATTCCATCAAAACCAATGATTTGAAAATTCAGCTGGTCAAAAAAAAATTAAGTGATATTGAAGTAGCTAAGAGAATAATTATTGTGACTATGTATGTAGTATAAATTTGAAACAATGATTTGAAAGTAAAAAAAAAAATACAATTTTTTTCGTAGTGCATGCGTATGTACTTTTTATAAGTTATATATAGATTATCGTGATTTCACATTATATTGACAATTATCATAAAATAAATTGATAACTAATTATGTGTTTGATTAAGTTAAAATATGATATGCCAAGTTTATATATTTGAATATTACCTCAGAATGCATGTAAGGATATATTTTTTTTGGAGAATTGTCGATTCAGGACTTGAAAGATGAGTATTCTATCAATTCAGGACCTGAAAGATGAAAACTCTCAATTCAGGACTCGAAAGATGAAAATTCTCAATCCAGGACCTCAAAAATCACAAATTTTGATTCTCTTTTATTTTTTAATTATTTTTTATTAATTTTCAATGAAAATTCCTTCATTAATTATCTATTAAATCTAATAAAGAAATTGTTAAAATTAATTTAAAAATAAATAGAAATCAAAATTTGTGATTTTTGAGGTCCTGAATTGAGAATTTTCATCTTTCGGGTCCTGAATTGAGAGTTTTCATCTTTCAGGTTCTAAATCGATAGATTACCCATCTTTCAGGTCCTGAATTGATAATTCTCCTTTTCATATCATTTTCAGCGAAATCATTAGTTAGTCTGTCAACTTCCGTTAAATATAGACTACATAATGTGAGTTTTCTACAACTTATAAATCTTTTAAAACATAGAATTATTAATAAACCTTTAGGGAAAAAAAACACATGATTAGAAATATACTAATACATTTCGTGTTCAAACATAATAGGTTGTGTTTTTATCGTGTTTCATGCAACCCTTGTAACGTGCAATTTTTGACCAGATAATGTGATGCATACCGATAATAAATTATGATTTTGACTAAGTTTGATAATGAAACAGTTAAATAATCAATCAATAGCTTTATTTTTCCATTTGTCATTTGATTTTGACCAGATGCTGCCTGAGGTGACAGATGGCGACAATTTATTGGTGGATGGATGAACGTTGCAGAATATTCTAGGGCAGGAATAAATATCCTTTTTTGGTTGGCCAAAATCCACAATCTAGCGAACCACTTGGAAATCACAGTGCGTGCGTGAGTATTGCGTCTATTGGTCCTATTTTTAGGCTGCATTATCTCCATCTCATTCAAATTCTTCCTAGATAAACTTTATTAAATTCATATATTGCTTACGTAATTTATAATAATTAATACCAAACATTTGTTTGTGATGCAAATAAGATTCATATTTATATGGTCTCAATTCTTTTTATTAAAGTTGGAAAAAAAAGAGAGAGAATTTTGTCTGAGACTTTTAGACTAAGAATATCGGCGCCACTTGAAGTGGTCGCTGGGTCCATGTGCCATTTAGAGGTTGGATGAAAGGGGTCGACCTCCCCCCCCCCCCATTTTTGACCATTGGTGGTCTCTTTTCAACCTTTCTTTTGGCCAATAGGATGGAGACACTTGTCTCCATGTGTCTCCATCTTATTGGCCAATTAATTTTGTAGTAAAATATATTTAAAATTGATATTTTTTATATAAAATATAATAAAAATATATCAAAATTCATATTTTTTTTCTTTACAAACAGACATCAATTTTGCTATATTTCAACACATTTTAAAATTATCTATTTTTTTCTCTAGTTTCTATATATCCAAATAATAATTTTTTTTTCATGTAATTTTAGGAAATACCGTTTAATGAGTGCGATTTTTTTTAATTTTATGAAATGTCATTTAATTAGTTTGTAATATTTTTAGAATTGACTATTTTATCCGAACAATATTATTTTTTATTACAAGTAATATTTTAATTTAAAAAAATAAAAAATAAAATAAAATAATTATATATAATGGTGTGGTTTGGTGGTTTGGTGGTCATTGATAAAACATATAAAATGAATGTGGTTGAGTTTGATGAATATTGATGATGTGGAAGAAAGAGAAATTAGTTAAATATTGAAGTGGTTGGGTGATTGGAGTGGTGTCAGATAATGGTAGTTTTAGAGATCAAATAATGTCAGAAATGGACAATAAAAAAATAGTATGAAGTCAGCTAAGCGCAGTGTAGACTGTAGTGTAGCATATATATAATTCGTAAAATACAATTTATTGAAATTCAAAACTAGATTGAAAATAAGGAAATATTAATTGCAAACAAAATTTGGGGTTGCCAAAAGCGATGCCATGTGTAAGAGAGTGAGGTGCATGGCTGGTTCATATCATAAGTCACAACCACACAAAAGTTGGAAAGAAAAACACTTCAGTTGTTGGATTGGATTATATTAAAAACATACAGATTTTTCTCCTATTTTCCGTTGGTAGATGTGATTCTCTGCTTTAATATCATATTTTATTTTTATATTTAAATCATTAGACTACGGTTAGTCGTATATTTAAACAACACGTGATACGATTCAATAATTAAAATAAAAGATGAAATACGAACTAAGAAACAAATAAGTGACGTACAATGACATAAACACGGATTAGCAAGAGATGAGTTTGGAAGTTTGTAGGAAGAAGTGGAGCACTGTGTGTCAGTTTGTGTGTTTGTTGTAGATTAAAATTGTGTATTTTGTGGAGCACCAAGAGTGTGAACCCACGTTAAATTGTCTCAACTCAAACTTTATATATATATATATATATATATATATATATATTCCATTTCAAAATATTTGTTGTGTTGAAATATTTATTATTTTAGATATCTTCGCACTATTTCTCAATTTTAACTTTATTCAAAATCATGTTAGTCAAAAATATTATTTCTTAATTATTGATCAAACTCTTAAATCAACAAACATTTTGAAACTGATGAAGTATATTATTCTTTTTACATTTAATAAGATTGCGTGATTAACTCTTCGAGAATTTCAGTTTTAAAAAAAATACTTCGATATTTTTTTGTGTGACGCATTCGTGATAAATTTAAATATGTAGGATATAGATTTCATTTGACTCCATAACAAATTTTTAGATCTGCTGGAGTTTTCTTTATTAGTTGCATTTTAATACATATTGTTTAGCAAATTATTATTATTATTATTATTATTATTATTATTATTATTATTATTATCATCATCATCATCATTGTAAATTCGAAAATCTGCAATTAATCGTATCAGTCCGGAGCAGCGGCTAATCTGTGAAACAAAAACAGAAAATACCGTAAGAGCCAAAGACCGTTGGGGGATGACGATCGTTGGGCCTCTGACGCTCAAGTCAGGAAAAGAAGAAGAATAGAAAGAAATAGAATACGAAATAATTGAATAATTAAAGAGCTTAAACGTGACTAGAAATCAAGGGGAACGTCGTTCAATCCTGGAATAACGTAGAAAAGAAGCCCGGATGTTGAATCGCCGGAGTGGAATTAACTCAGAAAATCGTGAGCTCAGTATTCTTAGGATATGATGTCAAGCTTGTGGGTATTTCAGCGTAGTAGTCAAATGAGGAGGGAGGTCTCTTTTTATAGGTGGAGGTAGTAGCTAGGTTTACGCAGATCGCGGAGGCAGTTGAAGAACGTGCCCATTCTTTGAACCCGTCAATCCTTTCTGGATGAGGCGAAACTGCAATATTAATGCAAATTTAAAATTGGACATTATTGTTATTGTTATTGTTATTGTTATTGTTATTATTATTATTATTATTATTATTGAGTGCACCCTTATATAGCACTCGAAAAAATAAAATAATAAGTGCACCCACAAATAAGACTACCAATTTTTAAATTTTCCTTATTACTAGGAAGAATATGGGCCTCCTGTATGGGCTTTTCTACATAAAAGCCATTTTGCTAGGCGCTTAAAAAGTGACAAGCAACCCCAAGGCAATAACCCTATATTGTATTAGTTATTTTCTTCAACACAAAAACTACATCACAGTAAAATTCAAATCAAATTAAAAGGAATATTGCTTATGTTGATTCGAATTGATTAGCATCTCCTAATTTATATCTTCTTCTTCTTCTTCTTCTTTTTTTGTAAGAGGCCTTAGATGGGTTATGTGATTAAATATATATTTTTAATAAGTTAAATTAATGTTTTTTTAACTATTAGAGAAGGGGAAGTACTGGATCGCATTTCATAAAAGAAAATTAAGCATTTTATTTCAATTCAAAATTTAATATGTCTTTTGTTAGTTTAAGATGGTATCCCAAAAATATTTTGAATCTTACAGAATCATAAACTTAGTTGTACATTATAACATAAAAATAAAAATAAAAATAGAGGGGGGCGGGGCAATAACTAATTAATTTGAATCGTGTTCGTTAGTCAACTATTTTAAGCTCGTCCAAATAACTTATGGTGATGGATAGGTTAGCCCGTTATAACATTTGTATTTGTTCTTGAACGAAGAAACCAAATAATACAAAAAAAAAAAGACCCCAAGTTCGAAATTCTAATCAAATTTGGGTATCATGTTTTTTAAGAAAGATTCAGTGTCAATTTTTAATAAGGTATTTTGCTAAATTATTTTTTTATAGATACCTCCTATATTCAAATACAAAATGCTTTATAGACTTAATTAAACGTTAGTTATTACAAATATTAAAAGGCAAGTTATTTCCGATCTCTGTTTTAACTCTTCTAAGTCCTAAGAATATATTTTTTCATCATTTTTTATAATAAAACTACAACAATAAGTTTCTACTATTATTTAGCAATTATTATTAATAATTACTTCCTCCATCTCACTCATATGTATAAGGAATGTATACGCCGTGCAACCTAATAGTTATTACAATAAGATTTATAAAAAGAATACATAAAATGAAAACCCTAACTATAACCAATTCGAACGATGGCTCAGATCGCCTAACTCCATATCTCCTCAACATAATGTGAAACTCCGCAAAGAAATGGCCGGAAGATCAAGCCAATACACCACCGGCAGCCCAACCTCAGTTGCACCAGCAAAATGCTCTATCAAACAGATAATAAAAAAGGTGAAAGAAGAATATTATCACAAAGAGAATAGAGAAGGGATGAGGAAGAATATGATCACACATAGAATAGAAAGAGAAAGAGGAGGAAGAAGATGACATGAAGACAGAGTCGAAACTCTATGATCTTCTCTCTCCCTTTCAATCTGTAGAAACCATAGCCGCTCACACAGTCAAATGAGAATTGTGTGTTTAAGATGAGATGCCAACATAAAAGTCTCTGGATAGGGCAACTCTTCTAGTGGGTCATCCACAAGTTGGATTGAGCAGTGACGAACCTCATTCAACTATTCGAGCCCAAAATAAATGGGCCACAAACTTCAACAATATAAGTTGATTGAATTTTTCACCAAGAATAAGAAATTTTTTGAAAAAGATAATTAAATAAATAAACTTCATAATATACTCATTCTTATTTATTTGACTGTGAATTAATGTATAATGTAAACATATTAAATAGGTGTATACATTAATAAACCAACTACATATATATAAATCAACCTATATGTTAACACATCTAAAAATGAAAATAAATAAATAAATAAATATATATATATATATATATATATAAACGGGACGGGGAGTATAAAATGGTCATAATCATACTACTTTTTTAGATATAGTGATATAGGCTAACTTTGAAAAATAGACAAAAGTCAAAACAATCAAAAACTTATTTCTCAATTCCAAGACAATTCAATTCGATTTAATCATCCTACTAACAAAAAGCGACTTAATTATCACTGGAAAATTCCGTCAAAAGAATAAAAAATAAAAAATAAAATAAAATCAGTTCCGTCACGTGCAGAACCATAATTGTGATTTGTAATTGAATGAATTGGAGCATTGTTGTCCGAAAACGGTTTGCAACGACACCAAACGCGGTGGCGCCCATAAAGCCGACTCCGGACACGCTAACTTAGCTCGTAAGGCTTGAAATTTGGGGATTAAGTGAAGGGCAATCGCGTCATTCCATCTGCTCCACCGATAACCGTTCCCGTTCCTCTCTCAAAAAGAAAAGAGAATAATGATATAGGCATCGCCGATTATCTGATTTCTCAAGGCAAAGTTCCCAACTTGCGTAAAGCATCGAACCATAATAATTTTGCGGCGAAGATAAAATTATCTTCTCTTTTCGTTTATCGCATTTCTCCGCCAATTTTACTACGCACCGGCGCCGAACAATGGGGCTGCTCTCAAATAGGTTGGTTTGATCAATTATTTTCTCTCCCCTCTTTCTAATTTCTGTTGTAATGTTTTGGCTGAATTTTTTAGTGTGTATCTGTTTTTATTTTTTTTTTATTGTTTTTGGGGGGTATGTTTTTGTGAATGTAAACGCGAAGAATCGAAAGGAGCAGCCTCAAACCAGGGGATCATATCTACTCGTGGCGCACTGCTTATATCTATGCTCATCACGGTTGGTTTTGATTTAATTTAATTTATTTAAATTAATTTTGTTTAATTTGATGCTGATGTGAATTGGAAACTGTGTGTTGATGAATGCTGCATATATATTGTTTGCTATTATTTTAGTTATTTAATTTAAACGACTAATTTTTCGAGCTTTTCAGTTGGATCTCGAATTATTTTCCTGATAACTGCTGTAGCATAGACAAAAGTACAAAATCATGCACTTGAAGTCGGAATTAGATTGCAAGTAATTTGACGGTTCTGTTTGAACTTTCCGAGAAATCCAATTATAATTCGTGCGAGGAAAAACTGAAGCCAAGTTCAATATCTGCTTGCTTTGGATATGGATATTTCACTAGCATTTTGGTGGTTTTCCCCATCTTTGTGTAGAAATTAAATGACAAGATATTAAGTTTACAGATTAAGTTGGTTAAGAGATTTGAGGTTAGGGAAGTTTCTTGTATTTTTATCGATGTTCGCTACTCTTTCAGGAACTATATTATTTGTGCAAGTATGGAAAATTTGGTGTGATAAAAATAGATGATTAACTGGAGCTGAAAACTGATACCTACGCCATCATATGCTAAGGTTTCCCTGAACATATCAACATGTTTTGCCCCCGGTTCAAACTTACTCCATGCGTGTAGTCAGATGATGCTTTCAACATGCTAGCCGATTATTATAGTGAAAAAAGGTGGTGGATAGATTATGATTATTTTATTAAAACAAATGCCAGATTTCTGTTATGTCTTAGAGAATATTATATGGAATTTCTGCTCAGATGTAATTTACCCATCCCCGGATGCCATCTTGGAACGTACTTGGAATCTCCTTTCAAGGAGTTGTTTTTGTTATCCAAATCTAAATATGTGCCTTAATTATCTATTTCAAGGTTAATTATGTTTTTTGGCAGTAAACTAGAATCTTTTAAATATTTCTGCTGATACCATATCATGTTTGCTGCTCTGTATTTGGATGAGAACAGGTATCTACATTGGAGATGATAAAGTTGTACATTTCACCAGACGTGGCCAAGAAGTGGGTACTGGCACCGTGTTAGATGTCCTGCTGGTGAGTTCAGGGCCAAATCGGTCATATGTGCCATGCCCCACCTGTGTCCCAACAGAAGATGCGCATGGGGTGGTCTCATCATGTCTGAACTGCTTCCTTGCTGGTGGTATTTTGTATCGCTTTGAGTATGCTGTCAGCCCTGCTCTTTTTCTTGCAAAGGCTCGCGGAGGAACTTGTACCCTCGCTGTCTCAGATCCTGATGATGATGTGATTCACCGAGCCAAGTACCTGCTTGACAACGGGTTTGGATGCTATAATGTGTTCAAGAACAATTGTGAAGACTTCACAATCTATTGCAAGACGGGATTGCTTGTGCTGGATCAGAGTACAATGGGGCAAAGTGGACAGGCGGTGTCTATCATAGGCGGACCTCTCGCGGCTGTATTATCCACACCACTTCGTCTAGTCACCACTAACATTTACGGTATGGCAGCTACTGCAGTCGGGGTTTATTGTGCCAGCCGATATGCTGCGGACATTGGCATGAGGAGGGATGTAGTAAAAGTTCCTGTTGAGGATCTCACGAGAAGGCTCGCCACAGGTATGCTTCAGGTCCTTGAACCAAGCCTCCCTGCTGCACCTGCACTTGCTCATTAGCTCTATGTTGAGTGATGCAACAGAGAAAAGAGAATATGATCTATCTATCTTCGCTTGATATCTAGTTATAAACTGTGGTTTGTTATGTGAACCCTAAATCTATGGTGCTCCTTGGTTTTATTTATACAAGAAATTACAGCATGCTGCGTGTATTTCTGTATAATACCAAAGTTTGTTGGAGTGATTTGCAACTGTTTCGTTACATGACCATTCTTTACTGTTTTGATATTAGAAACTCTGTTTTGTCTTATAAATTTGTGAGGGTGCTCTCCTTTGGACACATCTTGGAATGTTGTTTGTTCAGTTGTTTATTTGTCGCATGATTTGGATTGCAAGCATTTACATTGAATTGAAGCCCAATCCGTTCAGAATTGAAAGAATGGTTGATTATCATCTTTCACGGAATGAATTTTCTATTTACTTTTTTGAGCTATGAAATGACAAAATTCTATAAATCTAAGATCCCATCTTTTTTTAACATTCGGAGTTTATTTTGTGTGACCAAATTCAGTATATCCATGTTTTTCAGTTAATTTTTAACTACGGAAATATTATAGAAGATTAAGAGAAATTCGATATGTATTCTAGTGTTATTAGAACAGGAAAATGGGATCTTCGTTCAATATTTTAATGTTTTAGTGTTATTCGATATATCCATTTTTAAAATGTTTTAATGAATTGGTGGTTAACATTTATTGGATAAAAATAAATAGAAAACGACATTTAAAAGTTACGAATTAATCAAGCTCTTCTATGCTTCTAATGCGGTTGATGTTTTTTTTGTGGATTCTGAAATCCTCAACACCAAGTTTAATTTACCCAAATAATGTTTTCTCATCACTTAAAAAAAATCAAGGTATATAACCCCTTTATATTCGGATAAATCGTGACTCATATATGTCTATTTAATAAACTGTTGGCTTTCTATAAAAGAGAGAAGACAAAAAATTAAAAACTAGTGAAATGAGTTGGTTCACTTTACTACTTTAATTTAACTTTTGCTTGTTTGAGTGGGAATCCAAGTTGCATGGTCTATCAATATCCTCTGCATTTTATTGATTTTTAAAGGATGAAATTTGTAGATTTTTCTTGGGAATGTGTTGTAAATAATCGGGTAACGCGGTAGTCAATTCTTGATTTGGCCAACTCAATATGGAAGAGTTGATGCATCAAATAGTGAAATTTTATTTGATATGGATTACTACCGCATCTGGTATATGTTGCTTTATATAGTTTGACAACAAAATTTGTAACTGCTGTCTAATTTTCGTAATCCATGTTTCATTCACCATTTATTTATGCAGAGGTACCTTTTTTTCTTCAATAAGTCAAATCCATAATTCATTTAATTAGAGTTTGTCATGTTAAATTACAGTTTATGTAATAAATCAAGAAGAATTATTCTTCACAATATTGCGGGAATACTTTTATGAATTTTATTATTATGGTTTGTGAGCTCTACTCGCAGAGAACTCTTTTCCAGAAGATTTTCAAAACTGATTTTCCCCATAATAATAATATGTCCAAAATTGAATGAGTTTTAAAATTGTACTTATATTTATGGATAATATGGATGATGCATAAGTTGTGTATTTACTGTTTTACACAACATACAAATTTGCTTTTTGAAGTTTATTATTAAGGAGAAAATTATATTTTGAGATAGCAGGTATTTTATTTTCGAGGCACAACCGCACAATAACGTTACAATAAAACACCAATAAATTCTCCCTCGTTGAAGATGTTCTTTATAAAAAAATTAACGATATCCATATTAAAAGAAGGAAGTGTAGATATTCTTTAAAAGTGTTCACAACCAAAATGAATTTATTCCAAAAAAAGATACATATATAATATGGAATGGAATATTAAAAATATTAGTATTTATTTGTATGGGAAATGGGGCCTTTGCTTTTTTGACTGACTGCACCTTTTTTATCCTAACATAGTCAAGACAAAAGGATTAATCGTGATTAGATTTTAGGGCCCAGATTTGTCCCAATTTAGTCGTCCAATCAAAAGCCGACTTTGCACCGCCACAAAACACCAAATCTTTTTATTTTTTCTCTTTTTTGTAACACCAAAATAATCCACCAAATCTAATATGGCGTCATTCAAAGATAATATAGTGTTATTTATTGCCACTCAAACATGAAAATAATATTCAAGCCCCCGCAACGGAATTTGAAGTCCCGATGGGGATGACCTAATGGTGGAATGAGGTTGTTTAAAGATTAAAAGTTCAGAGTTTCAAATTTCCTCAATACCATAAATCGAGAATGTGAGTAAAAAAACATGAAAATAATTTATTGAGTGCACCGTCATATTCATATAATTGTGGGAAGGTTAATTGACTAATTCAATAAATGCAGAGCTTTATATGTGCATACATAATTGCCTAATTGGAGATATTAGACGATCGATTATATGTGATTGAAATTTATTAGTTAATTGAATACTCAAAACTCCATGTTATATGATAATTCAATTATCAGTCTCTCTTTGGTTCATTAATTTTTTAGGCAAACGTTCTTTTCAGCAAACTAGCTAGGTTATAATACTGGAAATGTCAATATTTATTGCTAGCTAATAATCAAACTAGTTAGTTAATATAATTGTTATTTATTGATGAGTAATTAATAATTATTATTGCCTGCAAAATTAGATGTAAACTTGCGAATTATCAGACATTCTTAATACTTAAAATAGACTACCATTTCCATTAGCAAAGATAAAGCTATAAATAATTTGGTAAGGTAGTAGAACCCAAAAATTTAATATTTCGGTTCCATCCCACCATTAATTTCTGCATCCATAAGGACCACAACTGATAATATTGATAGTATTACTTTATTTTAAGTAAAATATGCAGTGATATTAAGATTAAAAATATATTTTATACCCTTTGTCATAAAATAAATAAATAAAAAGAAAGTCACGTGACAAGTTCCACAAACACACTTGCATATTTTTATATTCTGCCTAATTAATTGGCTGTTAAATTAGTTAGTTAGCACTTAGCATTTATTGTAGCTAATTGTGAAATAATTAAGGTCACATCTGGTTTAATATTCTTTTTTAGTTATTGCATGATAGCTGTCTGTAATATATGGAATTCAATAATACCATTCACATGCCAAAGATTGAACAATAATTTAATTTCGTTGTTTTTTCCCCTTTTGTGCTGATATATATGTACTTGTTGGAAGACAAATTTGAGATAAATAGTGATTTTATTGGTGTGACATTAATGGTATCCGTAGCAAAATGTAAAATACTAAATGAGAATTATAAGGACAAAAAGTTTGTGATATATGCCAAATTAATAGCCTCGGGTGATACCATACGCGAACGCCTAGATATAAAATAAATTGACTCAAAATACATGAGTAGTTGGATTTTTTTTTTCATAGTTTACAAACTTTATTTTTCCCTTTTTCTTTCACCATGTAATGCTTATGCTCTTTCTCCCTCACTTTTCACTACTTTGTACAGTTTCTTGTTTTATTTATCTTATGTTGTATTTATTTTTTATTATTATGTGTGAGCTAGGTTGTGTTGATCTTAGAGTATTCTCATAATTTTATTTGAATTGACATTTCACTCGTTCAATTATGTAATATATTTAGTGGATAATTAATAATTTCCTTTAACAAAGGGTTAGTTCAGTCGAAAGTCCAAAATAAAAATAGGAGTTCCTTTTTTTTCAATTGAGAGAAGGGGAGTGTTATTCAATATAATTAAGAGTACAAGATATTAGTAATCTAGATTTTTCTTCGTAAATTGACTATATACCGAATAGTATTTTATCAGGAACGTGTTTAAACTTTCTGATTTTGATTAATTAAGATTCTCTATTTCTCTAAAAAAAAAAAGAGTACAAGATATTAGGGCCACGTTATTACTTGCGTCTTCTCATTACACTTCATTTTTTCAAGTTATAATTTTATTTTTACTGAGCATAATTATCACTATCCAACATAATATATATCAAACATTTTTGTTTAGAGAGCAATTTAATATCTAGTATTTGGTTTAAATATATTTATTATATATGGACATTACTTAGCCCCTACTTCAAGATTTTGGTTTCTAACCACACACGTACACACATATATATAGAGGGTGGTTATAGCGCAAACTAATCCTAATGTGAAAACTAGAAACACATATCTTACACCATACAATCAACAAAAATTTAAGGTCTAGATTTGCTTAAAAGGGTGCTGATAATTCTATAATATTTGATAAGTTTTCTAGACGTGTGTATTAACGTAATTCGATAATGTTCATAAAAAGTTGTTGGGTAGTTGATAGCAGTATCATAATGCTAACGAAACATTATCATAATGCTAATGAATGTTTTCTCATATTGTTAACGGAAAATTAAATTATAATATTTGATAAATTTTCTAGACGGATGTATTAACGTAATTCGATAATGTTCATAAAAAAGTACCGAGTAGTTGATAGCAGTATCATAATGCTAACGAAGCATCATTCTCATGCTAGCGAAACATTACCATAACCGTAATTTGAATATAATAAACTCCAGTAATCTAGAAAATGGAACAGGCCTTCTTCCCCCATTTTCCCCCAAATTTGAATTCGTCGCCCCCCGCCGCCCTAACCCCCTGCCGCCGAGCCCCCCGTCGCCCTAATCCCATGCCGTCTCCGAGCCCCCCTCCCTAACACCCTGACGTCGCCGCCGCCCGCAGATACGCCTGACAGCGGTAAGTCTTCATTTCCTTTTTTTTTTTTTTTTTTTTAATCTCTGCTTTAAATGTTTGAATTATTGAAGAGGCTGCAATGTTAAATTGGTAACTTATAGATAATTAAGTGATTATTGTATTTCTGTTAATTAATTAATTGTCTAGTTTTCAAAAGATAAAATGTAGACTACATGGTTTTGCTAGCAATAGATGACTTAATCTGGTTTTGAGTAGGAAATTTAGATGTAAATTTCTGGTCAATTTAATTTTTTCTACTTATTTTACAGATTGATGGTCAATTTAAGGATTTGTTTTACAATAATTATAAAAACGTCAATGAGTATTTTAGTACCTGTAAAATAATGCTGAATGGAACTTCTTGTTGTTGTTGTTAGCTTATAAAATTAAGAATGTGTTGTATATCTGCAGTTATATATAGTGTGCTTGGAATCATATAGATGGGAATGGGACTAACTAATGAATCAATTCAATTCTGTTTGCAATGCTGAATTGCAGTTGATATCATTAATTAATTCCTTAGTAACTGATCTTATATATTAAAAAAAAAAAACATTACAGTAAAGGGTATCGATCATGTGAGACTAACGAATTAATCTATCTGCAGAAGATTGATACAATATATAAGGATGATGTTGTTTCATTGTTCAATGGGACTAAATATCTAGTTCATTGTGACTGGTATTGATAATTGGTATGTATAATAAAGAATTAAAAATATACTACTACTTATCTAATTTAAATAAATAAATTTTATAAGACAAGCAGTGCATGCGCAATAATATGTATACATATATATATATATATACTTAATTAGAGATCAATTATATATATATCCTAGCTATCTATTAATTAGAAATATGCAACAACATTAATATTTAATTTGCATGCATATATATCCAATTAAGTTACATGTATCTGTGTTTAGTGTGTTTTAATTTTAATTACTTATACAAGTTGTGTAATTAATTAGATAATAAACTCATTGCATTCATGCCCTTGAATGATAACTATTTTGATTGAGAAAATATGTGCCATAAAAAATATGAAAATTAATATGATATATACAAAATGCTGCGTTACATTTCATCCAAGTTTAGTTTATTTTTATTTTAATTATGTAGTTATTGAAGAATTTAGCATGTCAAACTTGTTACTTTAATTATTTATTAAATCATGTTAGTTAAATGGGACAAGAGCCCCCGGATCCCTCTATATTAATTGTACGTAGTTAGATTGAGATGAGGGCTCCTGAATCCCTCTATTTTAATTGTACGTAGTTGTATTGGGACAAGGGCCCCTAGATCCCTATATTTTAATTGTACGTAGTTAATATTGAATAATTGATCGTCTTGAATGTCTTCATGACTTTGTCGTTTTGAATTTTATAGTTTGTTTAAGATCATGTGTATATATATCTTTTTGAGTTATTTTTGTCAGATGACTAGAGGTGGTGGATCTCACGGTGCTAGGTCCAGAGCGATGTCATCCATGGCATCCGCCGGCGGTACCATTGATAATAGCGTCAGTCAGGATGGGACCGATGCTACGAGAGAGGAGTCCCGTACAGTTAACTCGAGAGAGGTTGGGCTCGAGACAGTGGGCAGGGAGAGATATGTTGAGATATATATATATATATTTATATATTGATATATATATATATATATTCACTTAATTTACTTTATGTATATTATAATTCATTATAATTTACATTTTGAGAGTCATGGTGCCCTCGAACGCCACTTCGAGGGCAATTACAACTATTTTCAATAGGTATCTTCATCCTAAGGGCTTCGCTTGGAATAAGGTGCCCATGAATAGGAGGATGCTATATTAGGCTGAGTTCAAGGTATTTGTTGATTTATATGTATTTGTGTTATCTAATATTGTTACTAACATCGTTGTTTACTTATGTGTTAATACATAAGGAGATTAGGCGGATTCACACCGATGATGAGGTGCTTCCGCTCTTCTGGAAGAACTTCTAGAAGAAGTGTCATGACCGATACAGGGACATGGTGTACCATATGAAGAAGGATGACTACCTTGCGGGCAAGAAGCCTGATTTTGTTGGACTTAAGGACTGGCCTGCATGGGTAGCGTACTGGCAAGCGGAGGAGACTCAAGAGAAGGCTCGATTGGCCCGGAGGAACCACCTGACCGAGCCCGATGGCCTAGGATCATCCAGCCAGATTCATCACGGAGGCGCCAGATGTGCCGTGGATCATATGCGCAATCTGGTACGAGTTATAATAATTATTCAAGTTTATAGCATTATAAATTAACACTTTCTAATGGATTTTTGTTTTATTTTGTTTAAGCAGGCTAGAGAGCAGCATCTGTCCGAGTGGGAGGCCCGCTACTAGACCTACCTCAAGCTTCACTGCTTGGACGACCATTGGACCACAACCAAGGCGAAGGAGAACAAATTAAGTTGTTATTAATATTTTAATATATATATATATACGTATATATAAATAATTTATATTGAAAAATGAATTATATTTATCCTGATAAATACATGATAAGTGTGATGCATTGGCTGTAGAGTGGAGAGTTGAGGGTGGGGAGGTGGACATGGACGAGATTTTCCGCCAGGTGCTGACGCCTGACAGGAAGGGGCGCCTATCGGGCTGGGGAACATGGCCCCTGTCATTCGTCATCCTTTTGCAGCTGAAGGATCCTCATCGTCATCGAGCCAAGGATCCGGGTCACTGTATACCCAGACATAGCACAATACGAGACTGGTTGAGATACATGCACCGATGGATGAGAAGTTGAGTGCCCAGCAGGCGACTGAAGCAGGCCATAATGGAGTCTCTGTTTGAGCGCCTTCTCAATCAGCAGTCGGGTGGTACTGGTGACGGATCTAGAGAGTCTGGTGACGGTTCCGATGGGCTTGATGACGGATCGGGATCTTAGTTGTATGTATTACTATTATTATGTTACAGTTTTAGTATATATATATATGTATGTATTAATTTATGTACAATTATGTGTATATATATATATATTTTTTTTTTATGATCTTTTATTATATTTGGGTACCGATAAATATTTTTAAAAAAATGAATTTAAAAGAAAAGTGAATTAAAAATAAAAATACAAAAAAAAAACAGGTGACGGAACGGAAATGTTCCGTCGCCCGATTTTTTATATTTTTTATTTGGCGACGGAATAATTCTGTCGCCTTGTCCGTCGCTGCTAAAGGCGACGGACCAAGTCCATCGCCTTAAATTGGCGACCATTTTACACAATAATTTATGTAGACGAAAAATTCCGTCGCCAGATCCGTCGTTATAGTTGGCGACGAAAAATTCCGTCGTCTTCTTTTTTTAGCGACCAAATTTAGGAAACAGACATTTTTCGTCGCCATTCCATCGCCCGTTCAATTGGCCACGGAAATCGGGTATAGGGGGATGGAAAATTCTGTTACCATTTCGTATTTTTCTTGTAGTGAAGCTTTTTGACATGAAATTTTTTCTATTTCCACACTATCATCCTCTGAATTATCACATTGCACTTCTTGTCTAATTCCTATACTGACATATTCTAAAGTTAAAGCACATGAATAAATCTTAGGACCAATTACAGTTTGATACCCGACCTTTTGACCTTTAAACAAAAATGTCCCAACCTTTATATATTTACAATTTGATACCCGGCTTTGTAATTTTTTATCAAATATATCCCCAAGTCAACTATCTTGTACCTTATAGCATATGTGGACTACTATAAATCTTATATGGATCTTTATAATGCAACATCATACATAAAAAAAATATATTAGAAACTTAAATTTTCATATAACTTAAATAAATTACCCTTTCACTTTCAAACTGTAGTTTATGTAACTCGAAACCAAAGTTATGTCAGTTTATATCTTGTGAATGTATATAATTTATATAAAAATGCCTTAAATCATTTCATTTTTTTTTATATTGATCTAATATCAATTAAAATATTTATGTATACTATTATCATCACTTGTTGAAGAAGTCACACCTAAAATTCGATAAGAATATATATAATTATCCATTTATCAAAGGTTGTAACTCGTAAGATTAAAAAAATATATTTAAATCTTCTATATATTATGTGAATGGTTAATTATTAAATAATGTATGAATATTCATTAAAAATAATTATATAAAAATAGCATTAACATATTTAATGAATGCATTATATTTCAAATTACACAACCTCTGAATAATTTTCTCATTTTCTAATTTATTAAATTTACATGGAAATAAATAAAGTTTTTAATATTTATTTTTTTAGGTATGCTGTGGCATTATAAAAATCCACATAAGATTTCTTGTTGTCCACATATGTTATAGAATACTAGATAGTTGACCATGTGATAGATTTGACAAAAGTTTATAAGGTTGGGTATCAAATTGTAAATATATAAAAGTCTGGGACATTTTTGTTAAAAGGTTGAAAGGTCAGGTATCAAACTGTAATTTGCCCTAAATCTTATATACATTTTAAATTCATATTTTTAAAATATGAAGGGACATTTCCAAGTGTTGTGTAATATATATATATATATATATATATATATATATATATATTAATTTATTAAAAAATAATTTTTATATGTAAATTATATATAAGAATAATTTCCTTGTAGTAATATTTTTCTATGGTCCCAACAATATTACTGTATAGATCAGATTTTACTGTATATTTAAATTACTTGACGCCAGAAACGAGTGGGTTCATTGACACTAGAAGCAAAAAGGTATTTAATTTGAAATGTAGAATCCACGAAAAAACAAAATCAAAGATATGTGATAACTCTTAGAACCTCCTGAGGAAGATTATCCTGAAAATGAAAATCTCAATATATTTCATTACACGTTCATCAAATCTTATCTTAATATATATAAAAGCAACAAAGTATACTAAAAATAGTAATTATCATTTCCCGCCTAAAACACCACCTCAAAATAGTAAGTTGATTAAATATATATTAATTTAATTTATTTATATTATATATCATATATCATATCTTTAATTTAATTTAATACACTAGTTTATGCATTAATAAGATATATTAACTATTATATGATATTATAATATGAATATAAACACATATAAACTTATATAAGATATTATAATCTTAATCTTTATATATTATATATAAAGTAAAAAAAATATGTTGTAATTAGTAATTATGTATACTATTTTTTAGAAAAATAAATGATATAATTCTAGAAATATATAATAAACCTAATAATATGCAATTTAATTAGAATGTTATATATTCTTATAATATAAAACTATGCATGAAGAATGCCACCGCTAAATTAGCTATCTATATTTTAACATATATTGTGACCTATGGAATTATTCTAACCATTCATAACATCGACGGGATCTTTGGAAATTAACCATTTATATTTAATGTATATTTAATAATTAGCAAATTTACCTTTCTTAGTTTAGAAAATATATAATGACATAGTTACCGCATATAAATAAATCCATTTCATTATAAATAACTTTCAATCATGTAAATCAAAATCATAATATATAAATCAATTTCAGGAAATTACATTTGGACGACTGTTTTGTATTGAGATATTTTAATCTTAACCTTAATATATAGGAGTACAAAAAAAATAAGTATGCCTTAAATAGTAATTCAAATTTTTCCGTCTTAATACACTATCTCAAAATAGTAAGTTGATTATATATATTGATTTAATTATTTATCATATCTTTAATCTTTAATATAATATGATAGTATATTATAGATATATAGATTTAATTTAATAAGTTATATCTATATATCAATAAATATCTAATCTCAAATACAAACAATAATATAATATAATATAATATAATATAATATAATATAATATAATATAATATAATATAATATATTATATTTTCATAATTTGTGTCTAAATATGTATATATTGCTTAAAAATACAATACATACGAAAATCAATTTATAATTGAGAATTTTATGTTTGAATATAATAATTTATGTAACCGTTTCCATACTAGCTAATAGGATTATATATTCTTCATTTGCTTGATATATAAATTAAAGTATTCATTACCAAAATTATTAGTTTGATGTAATCGATTGTTAGTTATTGTAATTGATTAACATAAATTGTTGATTGACAAATTTTGTGCAAATTTTAATTTATTGCCATATTTTTGTGTACATTCAAATGCAATTTAAAATTTGAAATTCAAAATATTTGCCTAGAGATGATCTTTGATCTTTGATGTCTATAAATACTCAATTATTATATCACAATTTTTAACTCCAATTTTTGTGTTCATGATTTTTGATCAATCTACTTTTTTTATTTGTTCAAATTTTCTAATTTTGTAACTTGATTTATTATTACTCTTATGTTGCGGATAAAATATAACGCCAATACTTCAAATTTTCGAGAAGATGTGACTATTCATCCTTGGATGAGACTAAAACCTTTGAAATTTATTTGGTCAAGATCTATCATCTACCTACACATTGATACAAGGGTTGCAATTTAATTTTGAGCTATATATTGTAAAAATAAAATAGCGCGTATTATATTCATCTAAATGTTTTGTAGTTAGAATGATTGTAACGTAATTATCTAAATGTATTTTATAGATATTTTTATTTTTGATGCAAAAATACATTATATAGCCTCAATGGGATGTGACAACACTTTCATGTAGGATTTGGCTTGATTATGTGTTCAATATTTTATAATTTCTTCAACTATATACCACCTCTTTTATAAATAGTTGTATCATATTACCAAATGCATCCAACACATTGTATCATTGGCAATTGCTTAATATTCTAATATTTGCTTTGTATTTTACACATAAATGTCATATTAAGTTGTATATATATTTTTTCTATTTCTACAAAAGATTTTGTATGCTTATGTGTATTGTTTATAATTGAGTTCATTGCCTTATTTATATTGCAAATTGTATCTAAAGTACAATTTGTCTAGCCATTAATTCCACCCTCTAAATGAGTCTTGAAAATTCAATTTATCCAAGTTTTGTGAAAACATGCGTGTCAAAAGAAAAATGATTATCATATGATCATAGGTTATACATACACATAGATACGATGCATGACTGACATTTGTGATCACATTTAGAGTGTATAATTAATTCATTAATCTGTATGTTTCAATTTTATGGCTATTGCATGATATTGTGTAGTTCCTTTGTTTTCTCCAATTTTTAACACAATAAAATAGTGAATTAAACTTGATTGTTATGCTACAACTTACAGATTTTCACAAGTATACATTCGGCTACATTTGTAATTTTAAAGAAACGTGCAACAACGAAGTCGAGAAGTGAATCCATATAAATTAATATAAAAATATTAATTAATTCAATTTCAAAGAAACATTAAATATGATTATATTAAGGTTGAGAATGAGTTGTCATTAATTAGGTTTTGACCATATCTCTTGATTTTTATGATAATATTTTATTCATTATTACCGGTTCAAACTATGTATTTTATTCATAGAGTAACAATATATTTCTTTTAAGCTTTCTTTCAAAAAAAATGTTTCTTTTAAGTTTAATGCTCCATAAATAACAAAAGATAAGGATGCTTAATAATTTATTTTGATATGTTATTTTCGTCAGTTACGCAAAATTTTAGTGTATTAAGGACTTAATTTATTAATGGTAACATAAATTAGTTAAATTAACCTCAATTAGTTAAAACGGAAACATATTTTAACTTTTAAATAAAAAAAACATATATTTAAGTTTGCAATCTTAAATATATGAAATGTATTTTAAGCAATTAACTTCATAGATTTTAATTTCTCAAACTAAAGTTATCCCTCATTGAAAAACACCAACAAATATTTTTTTGGATAAACAAATTTTAAATTGTGATGCCAAATACTAGAATCATCACACTCTCGGAGTCTTTCAATTGAGATTTGTAATATTTGATTTTATCAGTTTAATATTAAATATATTTAAAATTTCAAATTTTGTAAAATTTTATATAAATATATTAAAATTTAAAAAAAAATCAATAGTTAATTTGCTATTTAAATATATATTAAATTTATTATAGACAAATGAATCTTATGTATTTTAATTTCTTAAACCAAATTTATATCATGTCAAACAACCGACGAATATCGATTTGAATTAACAAATTATAAATTGTGAGATCCATTTGTCCCAACAAAAGAACCTTGACAACTTTCTCAATCTTTCAACTAAGATAAAGTGTGAGTATCTAATTTTATCGGTTTAATATTAAATAAATTTTTAAATAAAATATATTCAAAATTTAAATAATAAATATTTAAATTAAAAAAAATTATGTTTAATTGTTTAAAATATATTCTAACCAATTAAATCTTATTTATTTGATTTTTTAAACTAAATTTATTCCACAACTAAGAACCAATTCTACAAAAAATGCTCTAGGCTAAGCATAAGATAATTTATTATCATTTGGCAAGTGGGTACCCCATGGGTACCCTCCCCCCGGGATAATCTTGGCCACGCATCTGTCTCTAATTAAATTAGGATGGGACCGGAGATCAATTTAAGGGGCGAGAGGAAGCGATTCCGTCCTCGCAATGTCCCGTTTAGATCCCTAGGAATTATGACTATTTTTCAAACTTTCACCTTAGATCAAGTGTAAGTATCTAATTATATCTTAATCTTTATCTTTATATATATAAAAGTAGAATGGTCCTACTAATAGTAACTTTCAGATTTTCCCGCCTAAAACATCATTCCAGAATTAGTAACTTTTATTATTTGTAATTTTTTATTTATTTATATTAATTACCTCTAAATTTAATTATTTTATTAATTTACACCACAATGCACTTAATTATGTATCAATTACCCTTACAATGATTATTCATTGAACTGGTCAATTATGCTATTAAATTTAAAATATTATTCACGTTTTATTTTAATCATTATTTATCATTTATCTTTTGTTAATATTTTATTAATATAATTCTATTAATATTATTATACTATTAATTTACTATATATAATTTTAACATAATTTGAAAATCTTTATATATGTATATATGGCAAATTTTATAATCAACAAAAAAATATTAATATTACTATTACTATTATATTAATATTAATATATATATACACGTTATATAAATATAGAGATATGTATATCTATATATTCCTATCAAGTAAGCATATATTTTATACGTAGCAATTATTCTATATTAGCTATATTGAAATACTAATTATATTATAATCATAACTATAATTAATGAAATTAAGTTTGATTGCTCATATATCAATTAATTTATTAATTATTACATAATTTAGAGCTTACAATTAAAATATTTTATAGTAACGGTCAATTATCCCCACTCAATTCGTACATTCCAAAAACTAAAAATAATTACCGCCTAATTTGATGATTCATTAATCAGGTAATTGTTTCTCTTCATTGCTGACTCTATAAATAGCCACATATCTAGCATGATTCTTAGATATTTTGAGTTCCTTAACGAGAATTAAAATATATAATGTTATGATTTATTTGTCTGCATTTTTTCTATATGTGAATTTGTGTGTTCTTGTGTTTTGTTCGACCCTAATTCAATTTATGTTGGGTTTTTTTATCTCGAGCATTATAAAAATACTTTTTTAGAGCTTAAATGCAAAAAAACATTGTGCTCTTCCAAGTATCTAAAGAATCAAGATCGTCCACAAACAAATTTTCAAGTTTACGAAAATTCACCGAAAGTCATTGCAAAGATGCTGATCATGCCAAATAAAACACAATGTGGTAAGTCCGCCATCATCTTATCCACCAACGAAAGTCGAAAGAAGGAAGTTGGCATAGTGTGAGATAGACAAACATGACATTGGATTTTAATTTCATTATAGTATAGAAGATATTTTTTTATTTTAGTTGTGATTATTTTTTGTCATATAACTAGCTACATTGTATTTTTCATTTTCTTTTTAAGATATGAATGGCTTATATGCTTTTATTTCTCAATTAGATGTCAATCTTTTTTATTGTTCTTTATCTTCTTGATGATTTTCAATTATGACTAGCAGTGTAGATTACCACATCATTAAAGTTCTAGCAAATGATATGATTATATATATACATTAATGATTTTTCTATTTTTTGTATTTAGAACAATGTTCTTTTACCCTTGGAGTCAAAGTTTTCCTCAATTAATCATCTTATATATCTTTGTCAAATTTTATTTTCTAAGCATTCTTGAATTTTTAGTCATTGCACTCATGAATATTTTTACACTATAATTAAACCTGACATTGTTTGAGAGTTTTTAAACTCACGCTTGCACCATGTCAAGTGTGGGGACTCATTTAAACTCGATTAATACTGTGCCAATAATTTTATTTTACTTCTTTGAAATTTGGGATTAAACCCTTGCTCTCACAAGGCTATTAAAATCACTATAAATACCACATATTTAATTTTTTTTTTTATATATTATCAAAAGTTATGTATCGTTTGAATGCACTTAAGTCTGGACGTTACTAAAGTTCACAAATTTTATAGTTTAGTAAGATTACTTACATATGTATGTATATTAGTGGGTGATTGAGATTCAATTCCAAATCCCCCTCCATATAAAAGTAAAAAAAGAATGGTGAAATATATGTGTGTGTTTGTGCATCTGTTTCAAATTTGTTATGTGTGTTTTGTTATTATTTAATCAAGCTCATAAATCTTTTTTTTTTTTATGTACATATGCATAGTTTTAAATTATAAATGCATAAAAAGATTATCGTGCATCGCATGCTGAAAATACGATAAAGAAAAAAAATCATATGATGATTTATTAAATGATCTTAAGTTTAAGTAAAAAAAAATCCTTAAAATAGTCCTTAAGTTTTTTTTTTTAAATGTTGATTTTCTTTGTAAATTTTATTGTTATTTTTTGTCCTGACTATACACAAATGTCGTCTTAATGTATATTTAAATGTGCATATTATTTTCCTGATTTAAAAAAACCACACAAAATTAAAAATATATATATATCTTATTTTTTAAAATTAAATCCGTGCATCGCACGGGAGAAAAACTAGTAATCATAATACTAAGATTGTGGAACAACCAAATTGAAATATTATAGGAAATGACAAAAATCTGGTTAATATTAATATTGAAAGTACCATATATTTTATAAATATGACAAAAACTTATAACATAAATATTATAGTTGTCGACAACACTTTTACCTCCACAAATTGCTTTAATAATAATAATAATAATAATAATAATAATAATAATAATAATAATAATAATAATAATAATAATCTGGATACATAATCTAATATGAAATCAAATTGCCAGAAGCACTTTAAAATGAAAAGTTACAATTGAGGCAAAGCTCAACCTACTAAATAGTTACTGTCCCAATAGGATACAAATGAACATTTATATGAAAGAGAAATGCCATAATAAGTAGTGAGACATAAAGTGATATTGTAGCTCATGGATTTTCGCAAGACCCGTGATTTAATATATTATATTCTCCTATTAACAATCGCATTATGTTCCGCTACATATATAATATATTTGACAATGACTTTAGTATTGAATATGCAATTAATGGATGTCGTGACTGCATATTTATATGGGTTATTGGACAATAATATTTATATCCCTGATGGAGTTAAAATTTCCCGTATAATATCATAAGTCATAACATCTATTATAAAAAAAGGTCAACTTATGCCTAAAGACAGAGCCTTTGAAATAAAAAACTTGGATAACACTGAGTATTGTCTCGATCTGCAGATCGAGTATCCTCTTATGTGATTTTATACACCAATCAACCTACTTGAGAAAGGTTTTGGATATTTTATCTATGACTAAGTTTATTCATTTGACATATCGATGTTTTTTATATCAGTACTTGAAGTGAATATGTATAATTTTAAACTCAAAGATGATAACGAGGATATTTTAGAACTAGAAGTTCAATATATATAATATTTTATCTTGCAAGATTACCTGGTTAGGTACTGCATTCATAAATAACTTGCTAGCAAGTTTTAGTATTTTTCTACAATGAGACACTAACATACATATTACTGTACTCTCTATTATTTTTCTAGTTATATATAAAGATTATTTGTTGAGATTAACAATGGCATGACATTGATAAACTATTCAAATATTGGCTATATGTTTAATCCTCATATTGCCATATCAAAGACTGATTTTATTTTTATTTGAAGTGGTATTCTTTTTTTTTTTTGGATTTATACATTATTAAACCATTAAAAGATTGTCACGATATATAAACACCTCAAAAGAATGTTTACTATTAAAGATAGTTCATACTTTACATTCATGATTTGTGTAGTATTGCGACGAGTGATATTATCTCCTATTGTGTGTCAGACGGATTCTAAAAAAGTTGATGGATGTGGACGCTTATCTATATTTTCATTTCGTGTCGCAAATCAATTTGCCAATATTAATCCAAAATCCCGATAACTGCAGCTTCAAACATAAATAATTTCCTATTAATATTATTGTGACATAATTTAAATTTAAATCTATTATTTTAATTCACGTGTAATGAATTATGAATGTATGTTATTGCGAACTCACGTACCAATAAATTAGAGATCAATTACGTATACATGTTATTATTTATTTATGTGTTTATTGTTGGCAACGTCATTTTCTTTTAATCATCAAATATCATCATTTTCATTGCCACCGTGATCACAGGCTTATAAATTCCACGTACACATGGATGGTCATTGTTTTTTTCCATTTCAATTCACGAAGCAAACAAGTCTTTTTCATCACATGAAAATAAGGACGTTTAATGCCGTGCGCATTCTTATGGCCAAACATTTTTTATATTAAAATTCTACTTCATTATAATTGTTGTCAATTATTAGAATAATGAAAAATATCCATTGAAGCCCTACTTTAAAAAAATCAAAATACAATTGAAAGTTATCCTTTTTATTTGGAGAAAAATATTAAAATTTGAATTTAAGACTTTAAATTCTTCAAAATGGAGCCACACAGAGAAGTGTCGATCGAACAGTTCAACTTTGAACTTTTAACTGATTTTTTTTCTTCTTTTTTTTTTGTGGATTTAAGAGATGGGGTATATAATTCGAGCTTTTAAAGTTTAAAAATGGTGAAAAGAAGTAAAACTAGAAAATTGAAGGTCCAGTTGAAGTGGTAGAATATAAAATGAAAATATGCTGAAGTGACAAAATTAAAGATAAAAAAGAAGAAGCTTGAAGTGACGACAAGTAATAAAATAGAGGTTGAGTGACAGAGTAACAACATTATAAAAAAAAAATTGCTAAAAGAAAACATCATTATAAAAAACTAAGAGGCTAAATATGATTTTGACATATATGGTAAATATTATAATCAATGGATAAACACATGTATGATGTATATATTTCGGTTCATATAAAATCACATACATGAATGCATCAATATGGGAAAAGAGATAACAGTTATTACATTACATGACATAATATGCTCCATAACATAATATATTTAATTTATACTCATGTTGGCAAATGACAATTAGTTAATGTAAAGCAAGGCCTATCAAATTGACAGTACAATTTGAAGAATTTATTACTCATTAAGACTTAAGAGTAGTACATTTAATAGATTACTAATAAGTCAAAAGATTTGCTCAAAAATAAAAATAAAAAATTCAAAAGACGATGAAAAATCCGTAGGTGCATGAGAGGCAACGATGCGCACAACTCTACCTCTTGAATAAATCATATATGAGAGAGAAAATTAATTATATTACATAAACAGTAAACCTTGTACAATAAATTCGATGCAAAAGCGAAAGTGGTTCTACCCATTTTTTTATTATTTATATTCTTGTTCCCAAACTCCCATCCAAAAATAAGAATCTACTTTTATTTTGAGTATTTCCTCTGCGTTATCCATGAGTAGTAATGGACTTTAATCGACACACACACACACACATATATATATATATATGGTATTGAATCTATTCAATTCGATCGACTATATTCCAAAGATGAAGTGAAGTATTGTTTTCAATTAAAAGGCAAGCTCAAGCCTTCTCATAGATTATCCATAATGGGCAATTTGACAATTATTTTGAATAATAACGGTTGTAATTGTAGATATTCATAATTTCGACCATAACACGATTCGTGACAATTGAGCTACTGTCTACTAATAAATATTGGGTAGACAAATTATTTGAACATCCACCCCAACCCCAGAAATATTTTGTTGTGAAATTAAACAACTAATATTTGCACATCGAATCCCACCACTCTTTTAGGCCAAGTTTGTCGCTAAGGGTTTACTAAATATTGCATTTGAATGGAAATATATAATTGCTTGGTATTATAGTAAGAAATGGGGGAAAAATGAATCCCCTCCGCCGTGGAAACTGTTTTGGTGTCAAATGAATTTAATAGAATAAAACAAATTTGATGTTAAAAAACTACAAATTTCCAATTTGCAACCGTAAAAATCAAGACCGAGTTCATTGGGGTTGCGGAAGAAACCAAGAAATATGCATCTATCAGTTTCAATTAGACAATTAATTATCAAATAAATAAAAATAAAAATGGTTTCAATCAGACAATATAAATGCAAGAAGATTTTAATAGGTGGGTGGATCATGAAATATGAAAAGACAAAAAGGGGCTTCTCGGGGATCCTAGCTAGCGCAAAATCAGCAACACCCAAATCCAAACGTAGCCACTTGTTTCCATGATTTAACAGTCCCAAAACAATTTCAAGATTTCTTTCCTTCCTAAATTTCTTCCTTTTCTTCTCGATCCGGACATCCGCATTTATAATCAAAGATCCACTTTTTCGTTTAGCTTGGCTTGAAAGTCTCACCCTTTTCCATCCTTTTTTTTTTATATAAAATTTTGGTGGTGTTTTCTGTATATTATTCTTGCACATGAGTTTTGTACTTCCGTTTAACTCCCTCTCTCTCTCCCTCTATCTCTCTCCAATTATCACTCCCTCTCTCTCTACCACTCCTTCCAAGATTTCAGATGGGCTTCTGAAAAAGCTTTTACTATAATTCCACACACTTCTCCCACTACTCAATGCGTGCGCACTGCTTATTAGCTTCAAAATATCTGCCATGGCGGCTACTGCCCAGATAACACTCGCTGCAGCTCTCTTTCTCTTCAGTTTCTCAGTAGCTCACAGCGCTACGGACCCGAACGATTTGGCCGTACTAAATCAGTTCAGAAAAAATCTTGAAAATGCGGAGCTCTTGCAGTGGCCTGCCAATGGCGACGACCCTTGTGGGCCCCCCCGTTGGCCGCACGTTTTTTGTACTGGCGACAGAGTTACGCAGATTCAGGTACAAGGTTTAGGTCTGAAAGGCCCTTTGCCGGAAAATTTCAATCAATTGTCTAAGTTGTTCAATATTGGCCTTCAAAAGAACGAATTCAGTGGAAAGTTGCCGTCTTTCAGCGGTTTGTCTGAATTGAAGTATGCTTATTTGGATTACAACAAATTTGACACAATCCCATCAGATTTCTTTGACGGTCTTGTGAATTTGGAGGTGATGGCATTGGATTATAACCCTCTCAACGCCACCGCCGGCTGGTCGTTGCCGGCGGCGTTGCAGGGCTCAGCTCAGCTGACAAATCTCACATTGATGAGCAGCAATTTGGCCGGCCCCTTGCCGGAATTTCTGGGAAGTATGTCGTCCTTGCAGGTTTTAAGGTTGTCGTCGAATCGACTCTCGGGTGGCATTCCTGAGAGCTTTAGGGGGTCTGTTCTTGTACAGCTTTGGTTGAATGATCAAACTGTGGGTATGTCTGGTTCAATTGAGATAGTTTCGAGTATGGTTTCTCTCACTAGCCTTTGGCTACATGGGAACCATTTTTCAGGTAGAATCCCAGACAACATTGGTGATTTAGTTTCATTACAGGATCTTGACCTCAATGGCAATGATCTTGTTGGCTTGATTCCTGCTAGTTTGGCTAATATGGCGTTGAGTCGTTTGGATTTGAACAATAATCATTTTATGGGTCCTGTGCCTAAGTTCAAAACTGTTAATGTTACTTATGAATCAAATCCATTCTGTCTCCCTGATGCGGGAGCTCTTTGTTCCCCTGCAGTTATGTCACTCTTAGAGTTCCTTGATGGTGTCAATTACCCCGATAGGCTTGTTGTTTCGTGGTCTGGTAACGATCCGTGTAAGTCTTGGTTAGGTGTAGGGTGTGATCCAAGTGGAAAGATTATTACTTTGAACTTCCCAAAATATAATCTTTCTGGTGTGTTAAGCCCTTCGATTGCAAATCTTGATTCGCTCACTCAAATACATTTGCAGTCCAACAATCTCTCTGGCCTGATTCCAACAAATTGGACTAGCTTGAAATCTTTGACATTGCTGGATGTGAGTGAGAACAACCTTTCCCCTCCTGTTCCAAACTTTAGTAAAAGTGTAAATCTTGTCTTAGGAGGGAACTCCCTTATAAATTCCGGCTCCTCTGGGGCACCCTCATCACAGAATAATAGCACTTCATCTCCGGGTTCACAATCCTCTCCCGGTTCTTCTTCATCAACCACTGGCTCGGATTCTTCCACTCCCGCACACGAACCCATTGCAGGAAAACGTGTGAATAAGTTGTATGTGATTGTTGCCCCTGTAGCATGTTTCTCAGCTCTAGTTTGCTTGGTTTTGCCACTTTCAATGTATTTCTGTAATAGGAGAAGAGACAGGCGGCCTCCTCCAAGTTCCCTCGTGATTCATCCGAGAACTCCATCTGATTCAGATAACGCGGTCAAGATTGTGGTTGCAGATAGCACAAATAGAAGTGCCACTTCCTTGGCCTCTACAGGTGCTGCAAGCATAAACAGTAGCGAATCTCATGTGATTGAGGCGGGCAACCTTGTCATATCAGTTCAAGTTCTTCGAGATGTGACAAAGAATTTTGCTCCAGAAAATGAACTAGGCCGCGGTGGGTTTGGGGTAGTGTATAAGGGAGAGTTGGATGATGGAACTAAAATTGCAGTGAAAAGAATGGAAGCGGGAGTGATTAGCAACAAGGCTTCGGATGAATTTCGATCTGAAATTGCTGTTCTCTCTAAAGTTCGTCACAGGCATTTAGTTTCTCTTTTGGGATTTTGCATTGAAGGAAATGAAAGAATTTTGGTGTATGAGTACATGTCTGAGGGGGCTCTTAGCCAGCATCTTTTTCAATGGAAGAAATTACAGCTAGAGCCTCTCTCTTGGAAAAGGAGGCTAAATATTGCCCTTGATGTTGCTAGAGGAATGGAATACCTTCACACTCTAGCTCATCAAAGTTTCATACACAGAGACCTTAAACCTTCGAATATCTTACTTGGTGATGATTTTCGAGCTAAAGTATCGGACTTTGGTCTCGTTAAACTCGCACCGGATGGAGAGAAATCTGTCGTCACCCGGCTTGCTGGAACTTTTGGATACCTGGCACCTGAATATGCTGGTAAGCATTCTGGATAACACTACAAGTTTCTTCTGTTATTGAGTACTAATCTGTCTAAATTCGTAACTGTGTTTCTCTATTTAAGTCTGAGCATGATAATTGATAACTACATATCATAACATGTAATTTTCCAATGTCTACATATCCAGTCACGGGCAAAATTACAACAAAGGCCGATGTCTTCAGCTTTGGAGTTGTGCTGATGGAGCTCTTAACTGGAATGATGGCACTTGATGATGACAGACCTGAGGAGAGCCAATACTTAGTTGCATGGTTCTGGCAAATCAAATCGAGCAAAGAGAAGCTAATGGCCGCGGTAGACCCGTCCCTGGGGATGAAGGAAGAAATCTCCGGAAGCATCTCTATCATTGCTGAACTTGCTGGTCACTGCACAGCAAGAGAGCCAGGGCAACGGCCTGACATGGGCCATGCTGTGAACGTTTTGGCCTCCCTGGTCGAGAAATGGAAGCCACTAGACGACGAGACTGAGGAGTATTGTGGGATTGACTACAGCCTTCCACTCAACCAAATGGTGAAGGACTGGCAAGAAGCAGAAGGGAAAGACATGAGCTATGTGGACAACCTTGAAGATAGCAAGGGCAGCATCCCGGCTAGACCGGCTGGATTCGCGGACTCTTTCACTTCAGTCGACGGCCGTTAGATTAGGTACATGCTGCCTGTAATATTATTCTTTGTTTTCATGTAGGTAGTTGTTGATAATTTGTTTTGTGTTTGTGTAAACTGTTGTTTGAATTTGTTAGAGCCTCTTGTGTATTGTCTAATATCAATCTCTTGGCTTCGTAGATGTAGAACACTAAGAGCAGTCAGTTCCTCACTACTGCATTCTTTTCCTTTTGTTATTATTTCTGAATGAAACTCTGCTTTGAGTTTTAATCTTTGTTTTCCTTGTAATAGAATCTGTTGGGAATTGTATCAAGTAAATATGTTCACATGATGTATCTTGTTAATGTGAAAAATGAAAAATGAAAAATGAAAAATGTATCACAAGATTAAGATGTTGCTATTTATGAATAGTGAATAAAAATCTAGAAGCCAAAGGAAAAACAAAATCCCTAAAATGAAATGAAGAGGTTGATGTTTTAATTATGGCATGAAAAATTGACGCATCATTCCAACAACTATAAATGGACTAGTCTCAATCATAAAGCTTCATTAAAAACATATGCACACACATACACATGGGTTATGTTCCTAAATGATTAAGAATGAAAATTTTAATTTTGATATTAATTGTATTTCATCAAATATAGCATTTAGAGTAAGATAATAATTGACATTCCATAAGTTATCTGAGTGTGTTGGCGCATAACGTGAAAGTCAATTTCAGTGTCATTTATGCATATGCTTTGTTTCGATGTCACATTAAGCCAACTGGTACATGTGATTACGTAGTTGATGTGGAATTATTGTTGGAATATATTATGAGTTGTCTGAATTTTATTAGTCGTGGACGAGTTAATCCCTTTTTTTTTTTTTTTTTTTTTTTTTTTGAGGACGAGTTAATCTTAATCCATAGTTTATCACGTCTTTAAAGTTTAAATCACTGGTCTTGTCACGTTCCACCACCCAAATTAATTTTCATATTCTTTCATTTATTTTTATTTGCCCTGTCCATAAAAATGGCGAGATTCTCAGTGTATACAATTTATTGGTTACTCACGAAATCCAAACATAACATTAATGTCTTTGTACTCGTCTTCGTGGCTTAGATTGATAAAAGTTATTCTATATTGCTTCACTGGTCATATTTATCTATATATGCATAAATATAAATGCAAAATATGCTTTGTCAACAAAATACGAGGTACAATTATTTAATTCAAAAGTACCTGAAAGTGAAGTTAAAAACTTATGTTTATTTATATATTGAGTTACTACTTGAGGAGATTAAGGCAACTATATTTCGGTGAAGAAATTGCAAAAAATTTCATGGTCTTAAGATAAGAAATTTTTAAACAATGAAAACCTCAATCCAAATTAAAAAACCCCCTAATTCTTCTTGTGGGCTCGATTTTTTTTTATTGAAGCCCAATCATAAATGTTAACGGACCCAAACGGAAAAAAGAAAGCCCAGCTTCGGAGCACCGTTTTCCGGGTCCCCCCGTTAAAAAATTAACCGCCACTTTTCACCTATCGTCCCATCCCCTGCTGCTTAAACCTTAAACCCTAATTCAAGAATTTGGGATTTTCTGCTCGTGAATTATTCGACAATTGACTCAGACAACTTTTCGCGTCTAAACATTGTCTCTAATCAGGCTGAAGAAGGTCGACTATGGTGAAAGCGAAATCCCAATCGAAAAAGCCCAAAAAAGGCGGGGTGGATTTCAAAGTAACGATTCGAATTTCTTTAATCTGTCAAAGTTATAACTCATGGTGAAAAGGTTTGATTCTAAAGCTATTGTTTTATAAACTCTCAAGTTTTTGAATTTGCTTTTCGGCAGAAATATAAGCGGAAAATCGGCCGGAAATTGCCGCCTCCGAAGAATGCTACTAACACTGAAATAAAATCTAAAGCGATAGTTCTGCCGGAGCAAAGCATAGCAGCTGAAAAGGCGGATTTGGCGGTCAGCAAAAAAAGGTTGACACTAAAGGAGCTTCTTCAGCAGACAAGCCATCATAATCCTAAAGTTCGTAAAGGTCCGGCTTTTTCGTCCCAATTCTTCATTTTCCTCTTATGAGGTGCTTGAACTGTCGCTCTCGATAGTTTTTTATATATGCATGAATTATGCCGATGATTCCATCTATATGAAACTTTAACTATGAAATGGGAGGTTAGTAGTGAGTGTGGGTGAAAATAGACTGCTGTATAGAAACATAATATCATAAACACATACAGCCAAGTTGCTATTCGAGCACATTCTGATATAACCCAAAAGGTAGATTCTAGTATTAAGGAACTGAAACTGTTCCTGGTGAATGTAAAATCAGCTGGCTTGGCGCATGTTGATTCTGTTTGAACTTGGTTACATTCAGAGTATAATATACGAATGTGAAGAACCTGGGTAAGGGCAATTGTAACTGAGTCCTTAGTTTATCCTGTTTGATATCCTAGTTTTCATTTTGTGCTCAGTGATTAACATGGGTTGTCCTTTTTCACAGGTGCATTGATCGGTATCAAAGATATATTGGATAATCACCCCAATGAGCTGAAGTTACATAAACTTGCTGTTGTGGAAAAACTTCGTGAACGCATTGGTGATGATAATGCGCCGGTCCGTGATACACTTTATCAACTTTTTAAGTCAGTGATTTTCCCTGGCGGTGTAAAGGTATTTGCGGATATGACATAATATATCTTCTACGCTCTTAACTTATTTGTTGACTTTAATTTGTTATTTTGCAACCCATTTACCTACTCTCATTTCTAACTCAAAATATATTATTTGATAGTTAACTTATCTGTGACTCTATTTAGTTTATTTCCTTGTTTCCAGTTTGTGGATTAGGATTCATTTTAAAATTTTCTGCTCAAGGGGAATCAATCCTTACTATTATAGGAATTAGCATGTTTTTAATCTTCATGTTTATATAGAGATGTTACTGCAAGGTTGCTTTTGTTAATGAATCCTGATGAACTAACTATCGATTCAATGAGAATTGCAACTTCCGTTTCACATTGCGTGATTTTATATGAAAGCTCCTGGTTCATCCACTCTTTTAGTTATATTCCTTGAGCTTACTCCCTCAATTTATTCACATAATGTAATCATTCATATTGGCCACCACAGTTTACAAACTTGTGGTTATTATTGGATATTGCACTGAGTTTTGGATAATTAGAACAAACTACGCTTCATTCACCCTTCAAAATCAGATTGGAAATTATGAATTGATTTTTTCTTCTCGATCAAATCAATTTTATATAGGTTCCCGATGCTTTAATGATTTCATTTTGGAACTGGTGTTCAAGCTTAAAGCTTTTACTTTGGAAATGACATGTAATTTATTCACTTTGTTGAAGATAATTAAATAAAACAAATTTGGAGGTTTATTCTTTTGAAGTTTAAACTTTCCCAACTCTTGAGGTCTACAACACTAGTTGGGAGAATGGGATAATCTTGTTTATTACTATAGTTTCCTTATTGTTTGTGCAATATAGCAGATCGTTATTTTGAACATTGACATTTTTCATATGTTTTCAAGTTGCAAGCTGAGTTGCTTTATCTAATGTTCTGCTTCGTCACTTACAGGATAACCAAGGACCATTCGTTTCCTTGATGATGGCTTATGTATTTAATGCTATGGCCCATTTAGAATTAGATGTGCGTTTGACGGCTTTCAAATTCTTTGACCTTGTTGTCCAGTTCTACCCCTCTTCGTTTCCCATTTATGCTGAAAAGGTAAGCTTATTTTTTTTATTTTAATTTGCTGCATACTCTCTGGATTACTGCATCCTTCCATTCACATTCAGTTGCATTTTTGTTGATTTAACTGTTCAGTTTGGTGCCTTTTATTAATTATATACAAACTAAAATCTTATCTCATCCCTGGTGCTAGAGTATTGGTGGAGTCATAAGTCATTTTGCTACCTTTCTAATTGTTCCTTTATGCTTCACTATTAAACTTAAATCTGATGGAATTTTGGGTGATCTGCCGGTTTTAATTTCCATTGTGATAATCGAGTTAAATATTTTCCATGATCCTCTATTTAAAACTTTTGGATCATCTCTGCAGGTTCTCCAAAACTATGAAAATTTTCTACGGAAGAACCAGTTTTTAGAGGACAAGAGCAAATTAAAGAGCATTCTAGGTGGGCTGATTCGATGCTTATCACTATTGCCATGTGAAGACAGAGATCACTCAGCAACTAAAAATGTATTTTCTGGTGAATCAATGGCAATAACAAATTTTGGAATTACTAGTCTCTGAATTTTGCTAGTATTTTGAAGGAAAGTTGCATCATGGTCCCATTGCCTTATTCTAATACTATTTGAAGAGAACTTCCTGTCAATCCTCTATGGCTTTAACCGTTAAAAATCTACAGTTGCTCTGATATATCTATTCAACTTCTGTCTGGCATTTCTTGCAATATTGCGCAAAATTTTCAAGTTACCTCAAGTTACTTAAAAACTGCGCTCATGCAAGAGGGAAATTTAATTTTGGTGAATTGACATGAATGATGTGTATGTGAAAAGTGACAAGCATAATCTTTGGAGCCCTTCCAAACACATTGTTTCTTCTGCTTCTTGCCTTCGCATGCTAGCCTGTAGTTTTGTTTGAGAAAATATATATACATGTGTATGTGTGTGCGAGTATGTGATATGTGTTGGAAAGGAGGGGGTATATCTATATATTAATGTGGCTTTCGTTAATAGAAGATTGATACCCTTATGCATATTTACCTATATTTTTATTTTCGTTATTTTTTGTCTACTTGCCAGTGTGGTTGATTTTTCTTTCTCAGCTGTGTTTTAAATATAATACTTATTCTTCACTGATCTGTACAGGATATTGCAGCTCCTGAAATTCTTCATGCTTTTGAGCCTGATATGGCTAGAGAACCTATAGGTGAGTTTCAGAAACATTTTACTTCCAGCAGGTGCATTTTTTTTATTTTCTAATGTTTGTTGTTTGAAGCATCTTCTAAAAGAAAACTGCTTGACACTTACTTTGATTCCATATTTGGCAGGGCTTGTGGATATTACCAGGCAATTAAAGGATCTTTTGCCCATTCTAGTTGGTTGTTTCCATGATTTCATGTCAATGGTGCACAGAACCACCCAGCTAGATCCGCAATCAAGTGATTGTATGCAAATTATACTTCAGAGTATAGATATCATAATCAGATTTTTGGTTAGTGGGGTTTGTCGAAGTGAATCAGATCCAAAGATTTTTCCATTTTGTGGGAAGCCCAGTTTGATCGAATACAATCAGTTAGTATCACCGATGATATTAAAGAAGTTATGGGACGTTTATCCTCTCAACCTAGTTCATCTTACTCGAAAGGTATATTGATCTTATTCCATGCAGTATAATATTGGTTTCAGATTTCCTGCGTGTCCCAGATGTGGTTTTCAGCAGAAGAGAATTTGTTCATGCAAGATATGTTTAAAGATGAAATCTTTTTCGACCGGTTTCTTTAGTAATTCAACATGTAGGCCCAAATTGGTGTGGCGAGTCACGAGTGATTACCAATTATCTGCCAAAACTGTACTATGCTATTACTTTTCTTTCTCTCATCAGTTATATTGTATATTGGGTGGCTAATTTCTACATCTACTCTGTAATTGAAGTGATCTTTTTTTTAGTAGTTAAGAATGCCAATGACTGCTGTCTCTCAGTCTCTAAGGAGATAAATGTCTCATTTTGTTTTATTTGGTGCCTTGCAGGATGATGAACGGATATTCATGCTGAATACTACAATTACTAAAATATTTTTGCAGTTGAAAAACTGGGAGCATTCTTCCCCTGTTTTATTGGACAAGTTTTTGGAATTCATCGAACGCTCACTGGCTACAAAGGTTTGTTTATTGACTTCTTTCATATGTTCTTACATATATGAACATTCTTTGCCCAAAAACCAAATACTGAATAGAAGTTACCCGGTTTATTATATGATGATCGCTTTTGTTTCTTCATTTTGTTTCCTTAATGATACTGATACTTTTGTTTCTCATGAATTGCAAAATGACCCTATGTATAAAGTTGTCTGTGCCTGATTGTTTTAGGGTTCTGTAGCTTTATGGTCTATTTGATGGTTTCTTATTAATTAAATATTTTCCATGTTACATATTTGCACAGTGGAATAACATGTATGTCCTTTATATGTACACATATGTGCAGATACAATCGGGTAAAGTGTACCAAGAGAAATGCTTGCTTCCACTTATACCATACATTCCAAAATTAGTAATGCAAATTTCTGGTGACTGGATGTCTCGTATACTTAAGGTTTGTTATTTTCACGTGTACAATTAGATATAATAGTATGTTACTGCTGCTCCACTTTTTTTTAAAGCAGAGGTTTTATTCTTTTAACATTTTTTTTACCTCTTTATCATAGTTATTCTCATTTTTTACCCTCATTTGTTTTTGCAGGCTTTTACTGAGCTTTTCAAGAACTCCAGTCCACGGGCTTCAGTTAAATTAGCCTGCATTGTTGCAATTGAAGAAATGCTCGCTCCTGTAAGATGTCAATTCTCTGTTTTTTTAATCTTATTCCACTAGAATTGAATTTATTTTTATATTTGTTTATATATGAGTACTTTTTCTGGTTTGATGGCTGGTTTTATTTCTCAACTTAATTAGATTATGGCAATTTGTGACACTGGAGAAGGGTTGATACTAAGTGGACCCAATGCTGTAGCAATTAGTTTAGTTGCCTCAATGAAGTATTATGTTTAGAAAAAGGGCCTAAATTTGTTGGTGCAACAGGAAAGGAGATCACTTTACCTTGATGAGAGCGATCCTACTTTGTTATACTATCAGATCACTTGGGTACAAGATCTTCCATCGTTGCTGATTTTATTAGATGACAAAAGTCCCATATGTTCCAAGGTAGTTTCCTGGCATGTAATGATTTAATATTTCTCTCCTGAATGTTTCGACCTACGAGCTTTATGTTTTAGTACCAGAATCCTTCATCAGTAATTGTTCTTTCTGCAGGCTGTTTTACGACTTCTGTTGTATGTAGGACAATTTGCTCCAGTTAACTCTCCATTATCTCAGGAGTTTGACACTTTGCAGTACAGATTTAGAGAATTCTTCATCCAACCAGTTGAGGATGGTATACACTTCTACCCGTTCTTCCTATTCCCTTTATTATTTGCTATGTACTAAATGTAGTACTCTGTTTTGTAGCCATATGCTTCGGTCCCTTCATAAGGCTTGCAGCAGATATTCAGGAGCTTGCCATTTGTTGCCTTTATTATTTCTCTTTCATGGACTCCCTGTTTCTGCAATCACTAGTTTCATGTTGCTTATGTAAGTATGATAGGACTTGTCTAATATTGTTTATTGTCTCTATTGTGCTGTTAATTGCTTCTTTAACTTTTGTACTTTTTCTATGCTTAGTCCTTAGGTTGTATTCTATTTCTGTTATGTAACTGGTATTTGTATGTTTGGTCTCCTCTTTTAGAGTGGGGTGAGGTAGCACAATGCTGATAATTATCTTACTGCATATTTATCTGACAGCGAGTTAAATTGACTTGTTGATGATAAAAATAAAATAAAAATCAGGCTTCACTTTATTTATCTGAAGGAAGACATGGAAGTAATATAGATGTTGTCACTAAATAAAAACTATGGATACACACACACACACACATTAATATATTGTGACATAACTATGATTATGGACGAGTGTAAATAATCTTAGATTCGCTTTGTCACTATACCACAGGTGATGATCTTGCGCCATTTTTCATTTCCCGTATAATTGAAGTTCTACAATCTGCCTATAGAGCCGGGCATATCATGGTAGCAGACTATACAAGTTTCCATGTCACTTTACTCTCACAGTTCCGAGTTTATCCAGGTAACTTTAGATTAAATTTCTGGTTGTCATCGCCAATAAAGCAATTTAGTGCACCCTCTGCATGCTAAAAATTTTGTATGGGTATTTGATAGTCTGTTACATGTTTTTGCCTACACAAGTATTGTTTAGTAATTCCAGTACCCTTGGCAATCTTTATGCAAACAAGAGAATATGTACAATTGAATGTGGAATTGTTTCTTCAAAATGTGACGTATCTTGTTAGAGAGTGTAGATCCTCTTTCTTTGGCCTAACTTTTTTTTTGTCCTTTTTGCATGGAAATTATTGTACATGCTTCTTACATTTGTTATTTGGCGTTACCTCGCAGAAAAAGTCTATCCGGCTGATAATCACGATGGGAAATCAAACTGGAAGACATTTAGGCATGTTACTAGCGTTGTCTGTTCATGTTTGTCAGAGATTGGCGATGATAATCTTGTCTTTCAGATGCTGGAGAAGATAATTGTCGATCAAATAGTATGTTCATCTCTTTGGCTTCTTCCCATGTTAATTATGTTCTTCGAACTCCTGCAGGAAGATCATATCAGCTTGGTTTTTATAATATCCTTGAACTAATATTTGGTTAATATTTATTAGTGTTCGGATTTACCAATGGACAATAAGTGCGCCTTTGTCAGATTGCTTCTCACACTAGACTCAAAACCATCAAGGCTTTCGGATCAGAGTATTGTCAGCCTAAGTCATGCTCTTTCGCATTACATGATCAGTGTTTTATCCGTGAGTACCGCTTTTGTTTCATTTTGAAGTCGGTATATCTTTTTCTCCGTCCATAATGTCACTTGAAATCTATCGCTTTGATGCAGAATGTTCAGGAAGATGATCAAGAGTCGACATCCACCATCAGTGTGAAAAGAAGGCAATATTACTTACTACCTTCCTTTTATCTGATTTATGGGAGCAAAAGGTTATTAGGTCTCGTGTTAAATGTGATGGGAACTTGGGTTTGTGAGGTTCGACCCTCAGTTGATTGTTCGACTACAATATGTCGCATAGCCTCCGTACTGCTTCTCATGCATAAAGATATCAAGGTCAGTCAGATTCTGCCATCATGCAAGATTGAGATGGAGACTATGTTACAGAATTTGCTCAGCTTACTGGTAAGAATGTGACTTCTATTTTCGCACGTTATATATAATTAAGAAAATTCCAAAATTTAAGATAAGCATGGTAAATCGTACTTGTTCACAGACTAGTGAAGGGTCAAACATGACTTTGGAGGAAAGGCATAAAATTCAGAGAGCCCACCATCAATTAAGAGCAATCACCAATGGTGAAGTGATGCAACAGCCATGACTTGGGACAAGTGACAAAATTGTGGACGTTTCTCTTTTGTTTTCATTTGAATCTTGGTAAAAAAAAAATTGCTGTTGTGACAGATCTCAGTTAAACACCCCCCCCCCCTTTTTTTTTTGGGTCGGTGCAACCGAACACATTCTCCCCCGCACTCATCGGAATGCTGATCGATGGGGAAGAATGCAGCATTTGTTATGTGCATATATTTAGGTTGAGATTGAGGGTAGAGTGCAAGGCAAACTGTCATTCACCTTCTCATTTTGAGCCACGCACGCCTCTCCATTTTTGTAGTTCTTTTTACTTATAGTTTGAGCTTAAATTTTGGTTCGACCTTTATTGTTTACTTTACCTTGATACATTTGGCGAAGCGATCTTGGGCATTAAATAAATATATTTCATAACTATTATTATGTCTTAATTTAATACTATGAAATATTTCATATAAAACCCTATTTTTCCTCAAAACCCCACCTCCCTTTTGGTGTCGTCCGTGCACCATTATTATTATTAAGTAGAGGATTAAGCATTGATTAGTTCCGACTACGATTTATTAATTCGATAATTAACCTACCTAATTACTGGGCCGCATGGGCTAATTGAAGTAAACGGAAGCCCATAACACTTTGAAGTTCGAAGTCCACAACACAGACTTTCAATCCCTAAATTGGTAAATCCTAATAAAAGCCATCTCTCTCTCTCTCTCTCTCTCTCTAAACAATTTAAAAGCCAACAAAAATCTAACAAAATAAAGTATTTTGGCGGGAAACCAAAACTTCTTGCAGCTTTCATTTTTCACTGTTACTAATCAGCATTCAGCAACACCAAAATCACCCGTTCAAAATCAATCAAAATGAAACCGAAAGCAAGGTCGGAGATGCAATCGAAGATCAGCGCCTTCTTCAAGCCGTCGCTTTCTCCCCGGCCGGAATCTCCCGAGTCATCTCCATTTTCAGCAGAAGAGCCAGAAATCGATGCCTCCTGCAAACGGGCAGGTTCTGAACCAGAAGGGTAAATCTCGTCGTTTGTTTATATATCGCTCGGATTAATCTTGTCTGGATACATATTCCGATTAATCTATTGTTTGCGGAACTCCATGGTTGAATGCTTTGATTAACTTTTTGTTCTTGAACTTGTTACTGGTTAATTCTTTAGGGATGGGGGAGGTGAATGAGCGCGTGGCTGATTTGTGCGTTAGTGCTTGAACTAGACCTAATAAGTTTTGTTTGAAATTTCAGAGTTTTGGACTTTGCAGAAATTTAGTTCGAGTCTGAGTAGTCTTAGCTCCTTTTCATTTTAGTATACACATTCTCTGTTTTAGGTTCTTTTGAGTTAGGTAGTTCTTCTTCTGAGCTTTTAGACAGCAGATATTTAGTGATGGCCATTATTGCCAACAAAATGTGGATCAATGTTTTAACTTTACACGCTTCATGATGTTGGTACCTTTTGGGACTTATGGAATGACGAAGTACAATTTTCTTTTCTATTGATAGTGGATCGAATAGCGAATCATCAAAGAGACATGATCTTGAGGGAAAATGGATCAAATTGGAGCAAGGCAAGAGTGGCAAAGTTCTGAATAAAAAGAGAAAGTATGCACAGCTATTCTTGGAAGTTGGTCAGTCAGATTTTCTATTTCATACATGCAAAGTATGTAGTTTCCAGTATTCTCCTGGTGATGAAGTTGATGAAAAAGTCCACAAAACCTTTCACAAGAATTACACCCATGGATTGCCTTTTAAGGTAGTAATTTGTATTTTGTTTATATATGTTGCTTGTTAGTTTAATCAAATATTATATTCTAGTTATCCATGTTTGTGGTTTATAATGACATGATGACCTCATTCTAAGGGTTGGCGCAATGAAAGAATTATAGATGAACTTGAAAAGGGGCGCATAATTTTGGTGCAAGATGGTGATCCTCTCGCTCAGCATAAAAAGGTACTGGTTGGTTAAAGAACTTTATCTTTGATGAACAACTTTGGTTTGCTCTTCATTTTGGGGAGTTCTAATGGTGATTTTAGTGTCAATGTAGGTTGAGGATGTTGTGCACCTGATGGAAATGGAGCTTGGGGAGGGGTGGATACTTAATAAGCAGTGTAAGGTAGCCAAAATATATGATACTCATCAAATATCTTTCCCTTTCCAGAACATCTCGACCATTGGATATTTTAATTTTTCATGAAATTGAGAGTCAGTTATTGCTCAAGCATCAAGAATCATGATTGCTTTTATTCATTTATCTTTTTCTTTACCCCAACTATCAAATACGCAATTTTCTTCTCCTTGCTGGCCTCTTCTGGAAAATTAAAATCTCAAATATCTTATACCATTGTAAGTTAACTTCTTCATGGATGCAAGTTTTCATATGACAAAGAATTAATGTATTTTACATGATAGCAGGTATATCTATTTATTTCATCACAAAAAGTATCCGGATGCCTAGTTGCCGAGCCAATAAAAAAGGCCTACAAGTTACTCTCAAGCTCACTAGGCGAAAAACGTAACCTTTCTACAACGGAACAAAAGAGGAGCTCATCCACTCTTCAATTTGGTGGTGTTAGTCTCCAGAGGGAAGTTATAAGAAGGGACTCTGTCAAACATACAGACGAAGGAGCCCATGATGGTCTGATTTTGTGCAAGGACGAGGCTGTACCAGCTCTTTGTGGGATTAGAGCGATTTGGGTCTCCCCTTCTAACAGGAGGAAAAATATAGCTAGAAGTCTACTTGATGCAGCAAGGTAAATCTAGTGTTTATTCAGTTCTCAAGCTATATTGAATCTTCCCATTAGGCACCTGTTCGTTCAGTTATAAAAAAGAAACATCACTCTTCTCAATTTTCTCATGAAGAAAAGAAGGATCACTTGGTATGAGGTAGTAGAGGTGAATAATGGGAAGGGATCCATTGTCATTCCTTATGCTTGGTACAATGTACAAAGGAAGGAATGAGAATAAAAATAAGTTAATCATTCCCTTGCTTTCATTAACCATTCTCATCTCTTCATTCATTAACCCCTCCATTTACAATCCCTTCAATGATACCCATTGTGATTCTTATTCCAGAAGTTGAACCAAGCGGCCCCCAAGTTATGTAGTTAAAGGGGAAGCTGGCTTTTATGCTTTTACACTTCTGTTTTGTTGAATCAATTCCATAAAGGGGCATGCATTGCCATTTAATGTTGAAGATGAGTTCCATATTTAAAGCAAACACATAGTTTACTTTTACTTGAAGGTGCATGAACTGAAACTTCATTTTTAAATTTTTCTTTGTCACAGAAAGAGTTTCTGCACAGGCATGATTCTCAGCCATACAGAAGTAGCATTTTCCCAACCAACAACGCTTGGAAAAGCTCTGATTTCCAGCTATACAAGAACAAATTCTTTCTTGGTCTATACAACAGCTAGTACGGACTAGAGGTCTTCCCAAAATCTTTTCACATTAAGATCCATTTTATTGCTGCTTCTAAATCTATTCACATTAAGATCCATTTAAATATTTAATTGCCTCTAATTCTAGTCTTGCTCCTTTTTAAGTTATGCTTCAAAGTTTTTGCTTTATGGTCCGAACTTTCTGTTTTAACTGAATAAGGTAGGCATATCCTTTGAATGCTGATTTTTTTTTTATTTTTTTTTATTTCAACTTCATGTTAGTTAGGAAAATCAGTTTGAAATAGTATGTCGTGTGTGGTCAGATATTGACCTGAGAATTCCTCAATAAATGAGGAATAAATTCCTTGGACCTGACTTGTCACTTTGCTTGTCTTGATTTATTTTCAATTCTTTAAGTGATTTATACCAACATTGAGCAATATTTAGATTTTTAATGCAGCCACAAATTAGTGTATAAGGTGTTAATATCCTGTTTTTTGTACTCAGTAAATTCCATAGAAAGTGGTGGAGCTATACTTTTTTGTACCTCGTTAAAAAACAAAGGGCCTGCAGTTGAATTTTGTTTCTGACATCTTTTTAATGTTCGAAAATTCCACCATTTGATGCCTTGTCTCACTGATGCTCTGAAATTGGACACAACCAACTAAATTAACTAGAGTTTCACTTCTCATCCGAGATACTTGTAAATTGTCTTAATGCAGTTTTCCGTTACTCTAATTCCATATTTTTATTTTATTCATGTGTATTGTGTGGTGTGGAATAGTGATTTCATAATATACGATATAGATGTATTGATGGTGTTATTATAATTCGTGTGCGTTGTTGATATTATTATAGTTTTTTTTTATGTCAACGGTAATCCGCAGTCATTACCGAGTCGCTGCAAACTACATAGGGGAGGTAAATCATACTTAGCAGATCAGGTGTGACAGGCTCACACCTACTAGTGTGTTGGTGGTTTGATTCAAACATGAGATCATTAGCCTCAAAATAACACCACTCTACCACTAGATCATTTCGAGGGGACATATTATTATTATTATTATTATTATTATTATTATTATAGTTTTGAGCTCACAAAATAATGACTATTGTTAACGCGCCATTAACATGAATAAATTCAAAGCGAAGCTAAGATGAAGCTAAGCTCCTTTTTCGATGCAATTTCGTTTATGGCTCATAATCCAAGATTTTACCTAAAATGCATATCTCTTGAGTGCTGAAGCCTCTTAGAAGTCAGGAACTATATTTTGTGAAAAGGGAAATTGGATAGTAATAGATTATTAATTTATTACTGACTTATTCAACTCTACGCGGAATACGTCTAAAAATGATATCTGTAGGTGGTTCAGTCCTTTTGCATTATTACAAAAAAAAGGGAAATTTTTGCCATTTGCAATATTTTCACCTTTGGGGGGGGGGGGGGGGGATTTGTGGGGGGTACCGGGGCAAATGCAATGCTTTCACTTTTTGTTGGGTAATATTTTCACTTTTAACATAATACTCATTACTCAATTGTAAAATATACCTTATAAAAAACATGATAGCGTGAACATGAATTGTTTGTTGAAATAGACACGTCTACCAATTTATTTATTGATTTTCAGTCACGAAAAGGCTTAGTATTTTATTTCATGAATGAAGTATTCCTCGTCTACTTCTGCAATCAAAGATGTTGGGGAAACAATGTCAAACTAATGTTGTAGAGATTACTCTTTATAGATAATAATCAAAGTATATTAAAAACAGCTGTTCATTGTATATAAAGTACACATTCATAGGCCACAAATCCCCTCGTGTTCACAACCCAGTTCTCATTTTTTCCGAATTTACTTTATGAGGATGTTTGGATCTTATGTGAAACACGAAAAATTTAGGATGAACAATTCTGAAATCTAAGATATTTATCTGCAAAAATATAATATTTACTATATTATTTACAAATTCAATTTGACAATTTCTTTTATACAATGGTCGTAAATAAGTCTTATATCAAATGCATATTTTTGAGTGTTGAAAGTTATACTTTTTTTTCAATTCAAAAAATATAGTGATAATTACAAAAATATTACAATTTTTTTTCAGCAGGACTTTCCATTAAAATAAACGTGATACTTTTTTCAATATGATATAAGATTTATATATAATTTTTGTACGCAATACCAACCCATTCAGTTTTGGCAACACGAGGTTTTACTGATTTTGATCCGAAGAGTGGCATTTTAGTTGAAGAATTGATGGAGATTAGGGAGCTTCTACAAGAGAGTTTTGTCCCTGGTGTCAATCACATGTATTATAGTGCAAATTCTGTTGCCTACTTTCCGCACATTATTCATAGTCGAGTCAAGTGAATTAGATTTTCCACGTTGGGTTACGGACATTAATGTTTCTTTTGATTTGGTTAAATTATAAAAATTCCTTTTTTCCTTAGAGAATGTATATACTTCGTATTTATGTAAATGTGGAGATATTAAAATCAAAGAAAACATATATTATGTCCCGATGGGCCCGTGGGGATGGCCTGGTGGTAGAGTGAGATTGCTTGGAGATTAAAGGTTACGGGTTCGAATATCCTCAATACCACAGGTCGAGTGTGTGAGTGTAAAAAAAAGAAAAAAAAAAAAGAAAACATATATTATCTGTAATAAAACAGCACGAAACAAATAAAATTTTGAATTTTGAGGGTGAAATTTGAGAGAGGATTTAAAAAGATGGAGAAAGGACACCTGATCTTTACGCGACTGACTAGTCTTATGAAAAAAGACTTGGTTAGTCAAAATCCAGGAGAACAAGGGCAAAATGGTCCCTCAAAAATTACAACAGTGCCGCGATAAAAAAGAGCATATAACTAAGTTAGTAAACAGAAGATATTGAATAGAACAATAACGCGGTGATGTTGACAGCCTGACAGTAACAGTAAAACCATTGCTTGGAGCCCAAGTAATTTTCCAAATTTATTCTACAAAAGAAACTCTCTCATTCCCACGTAATCTGCGTTTCATTTTTTCTCTTCCTAAACTACCCCCACCGCCATAATTTAATACCCATCGTGTCCTCCCCCTTAAACCCCGCCTCTCCATATATATTAAGCTTCAACTACTGTTTCTGATCAAAACTTCTTTCTCCTCACCTTTTACTTTTTTTTTTCTTTTTTTTTTTTTTGGTGAGCCTTACAATATGGTGGAAGGCGGCGGCGGAGGTCCAGCGTTTCCGGTGATGTTCTTCGACGGCGAGAAGGAGATGAACATCGGAGACGTGAGAATCAATCCGACGCTGGAGTACAAGCCGTTTCAGCACATGTTAAGCCAGAAGATCGGGATTTCTCCCAACCAAATCTCTATCTACCTCGTCGACCGGCGGAAGAGCCCTAAGTCGCCGTTCTCGGAGGACCGGCGGAGGATCCCGATCACCGGAAAAGTCAACTTCGGTCTAATATGCCGCCAGAAGGACTGCTGCTTCCTCGTCGTGTTGAAAAGGTCTCGGAAGGCGAGGAACCGGCGGGAGAGGGCGATGAGCGGAGTCGACTTCGCCGATTTATCGCCGGAGAGCGACTTATCTCGGCCGCCGATGCATTCGGCGCCGGCTAATCTGATATTACTCCGTAGAGATCAGCAGGTTCCGTTTCACGACCAGATTGTGCAATCGGAGCTGGCCGAATTGAATGAACGGTTGCAGAGCCTGGAAGCTCAGAGAGAGAATTATCAGATGGCAATGGCGAGAGGAAACTTGAATGCTCCTTATCACATCGCGGAGCACGGGACGGGTCGGAGCTCTGCCCCGGGTATGGCTATGGATCTTATCCCTAATTTTGATGATTGGTATTCTTTCCATCCGTCAACAATGATGATGACGAACAATGACATTAGAAAAGCCTATTGTGAGGAGTGTGTGAAAGCGGAAATGAATGGGAGCGCGCCGTCGTTCCATCCCTGCGTGAACGACGCCGTGGTGACCCGGTTGACCGCGCGGTTCGGGCCGATTCGTCGGCCGTATAAACCGGCTCCCTGAGGGCTTTAGCGGTTCTTCAATAAACCGTATTTTTCTTTATTTTTTTTAGGATTTAATCGGAGAAGGTTCTGGTAGAAGTGGGTGTTATGTGTTGAATTGGCTTAAGAGTCTTTGTGGATTAATTAATGGTGTATAGTTGGTTAGACCACGTAACGTTGATGGCCTCCATTGAAGAATTGGTTGTGGGAGGATGATTTTGCCGGGATATTGATCAATTTAATCTCGGATTATTAGGGTTGTAATTCTAATCTATCCTTATTTTGGTTTGTAGATTACAGAGGAAATAGGAGATGGATTTAGTAGATTTTGGGCTTTGGAAGACATTAATTTTTGAATTTTTGTTTTTCCCAATTTGTGGCTGGATCCAAGTATTTTATTAATCTCCTTGAATTTGTATATATATTAAAAAAGGAGTTTTGATTGGGACCCACGCGTTCACGACCATGCCAGATCAACTGAGTTACTCGAAAGCTCGGCATTCTAAAATGCTCTGCTCTTTCTGGTATTTTTTTTAAAAAATAAATAGGCCCACAAAGGATTGCTTACACGATTATGTTGCATCATCATACTCGGCTTTGGGGATGATAAACATGAAAAACTGCCCTTTTTATTTCATATATTTAGTTGGGTCCCAAAACATCTTCATCACCATTTTCACTTTTTTCATTTTACATGACTAAAAGGAAATCCTTGTTTTTGGGGTTAAACTCAATTTCACACGCGATGACCGGTTCGATCAACTTTCAATGTAAATATTCAACTTTTGGAAACGTTGTTGAATAATAATACTTTTAATATGACCCGTCCCATTTGCAAAAATGTGTTGGTGTGTGTTCGCACATTAATTATTTTTTTTTTTGTCGAAAATCATCTATTTAATTCCTATTAAATTAATTAATCCTTATTAAAATTTATATTTATTTTTAAAAAAATTAATTATCGAGCGCAATTTATAAGTCCATAAATTAACGTCATGCGCGTGCAATACACAAATCATCGAATTAAATAAATTAAATTAACTCACTTTAATTTTAAATATATATTTATTTTTAAAAAAATTAATTGCAAACGTGGTACATGAACCCACACAAGCCATCCGGCTCCTGAATTCAAACAAAAAAACTTAAAAAATGAAAATCATGAGAGAGTCGCACCGTGCGACAGTCTCATGAGACAATGGCTCTTTTAATATTCAATCAAGTTACATAAAAAGTAAAATAAAATAAAATAATTAGTTTAGTCATATTCTTCCGCCACCACAATCTCATCAGTGGCTCTTTTAATATTCGATCAAGTCATGCATAAAAACTAAAATAAAATAAAACTGTGTTGAGCCACCACCATCTCCGGTGAAGGGGTTGGTGTCAAGCCTGCCTTATTCAATGTAGTCCCACTTTATAATATGCTGGTATGGTTAGGTGAGGTCGACAGTGAAAGCAACAATCTGGTTGTGCCTAATAATTATTAATTGTTGGGGAAGCATATATGTTTCAATTTTGCATTTTATCACATTAGTTAATGAATGTAACCATCTTGGATAAAATGATATGAGCTGAATGATTTAAAGCATAAAATGTCGGAGAATCCGATTCCATTGGATTCAACAATATCACGTCCCACTCACTCACCAAGTATCTACTAAAATTAGGCCTATATATATACATATCCATTTACCAACGGTTGACTTTCACACTTGTCAGCCACCACGGATTATGCGTCCAACGCCTCATTTCATTCAAAACACATCTTTAGTCTCCCAAATGCCAACAACATTTTTGAATTTTGATTATTCTCTCTCTCTCTCTCTCTCTCTCTCTACTCTCATAACCTAGGATTGAATTGAAGGAATATTATTCCTAAATCTCAACACCTCGTCTGTTCATGTTCCTACCAAATTAATTAAAGTCGAAAATGGGAAGCTCGTCGGAAAATTCGAAACACGACCCCATGACCATGCAAATGTACCCTCCTCCTCCACCGTCTCCATCTCCGGCATGGCAGCAGCAATATTCATACCAACAATATCCAAATCCATATGCTCCTCCTCAATTCCAACATCCAAATCCATATCCCATTAATCCCAACCCATATTCTAATTGTTCCCAGCCGCCCCCCTACGGCTATGATTACTACTGCTACTACCAGCAGCAGCACCACCAATCATTGTCCAAGCAAATTAGCGTGATCGACGAATCCGACCGCAGCGCCTCGTTTGGGCGGGTGCTGCTGACATTGATAATGGTTCTACTCTCCACCATTTTGACCATCACTCTCATCATCTGGTTTCTCTTCGGTGCCTATCTCCCTGAGTTCGAAGTCGCGTCCATCCAACTCTCCAATTTCTCCGCCACCAACACCTCCCTTTCCGGAGCCTGGACCGTCGCCATGTTCGTTAAAAACGTCAACATGGAGCTCCACGTCGATTTCCACCACGCTATGTCTTCCGTTTTCTACAGGGATTCTCTGCTCGGAATCGTCGCGCTCGATCCCTTCCACGTTCCCAAAACGCAGCGTTTCGCCCTCAATTTCACCGTGCCGGCGTTGCGGAATCCGGACGATCAGCGGCTGCATAGCTGGGTTCTACCGACTCTCGCCGAGGATCGGAGCGACGGCGCGGTGGTTGTCAGTCTGAGACTGGCGATGGACGCCAATTTTACGGCGCCGGATGTGGTTTACAGGCAGGAAAGCATCAGAATTTACTGTGAAGATTTGGTGATTAGGTTTTCGCCGTCTACCGGTGAAGGAACGTGGTCGCCGGGATTGGGGAACCCCTGCTTCATACGTATGCGCGATTCCCATGATTGAATTAAATCATAAGTCATTTTGTTAATTGCCTCATCATAGGAATATTAATTAATTTATTATTTCCAGACAACCCCACATTAATTATATAATTAGTATATTTGGAAGATAATGTTTTGAGGATTCTTAATTATAGAGGAGATTACTACTTCTAGTGATTCTCATCTCTCAAGCAACCGGATCATGTGTTGGATTATTCCACTATCTGGTTAAATTCCTTTTTCTTTTTTCAAATTTTTTAGTTGGGAGTAAGAGAGAGTATATAGTGGGATTGAAGCATAGACTTTTCCCTTTTACATAGGCAGGTCTGTGTTTGGGTGTAATAGAGAGTTTTGTTGAATCTTTTTTTTTATCTACACCTTTTCTTTCGCAATGCAATTCCTTAATCATCAGTTGGGAATTGGGATATATAATTTGTTTCAAAATTCTGTCGTTGTATTATTGTAAACACGGCCTAAGTTTTATGATGCACGTGACAACAATCCAACAGAAGGAAATATGTTTAGGCTTGATCATAGGCAAACAATATTGAACAAGGTGCAGTGGTGACAAACTTACTTCTTTTGTGCAAATTTTGCTTCCTATTTATTATTATTATTATTATTATTATTATTATTATTATTATTATTATTATTATTATTTCAACATGATTGTAATAGTCTCAATTTATATATGGGTCATTGTGATGGTAATATTAAACTCGAAGCGTCTCCAGACTATTATGGATTGAAAACTTTTGATGAGGCCCATTATGCCATAGGCTCCCTTTTAATTTGAACTGGTGGTACTGGGCCTGAGTCGATTGAAAGGCCCATCTCTAATTCCATTTCGTGGGTTAATATTTGGACTTTTGAGCAATTGGTGTTTTCTATAGTGACTAGTGAGAATATTTGATACATGTCACGTGTTAATGTATATTAGTAAAGCTAACTTAAAATGTAACTAGTTACGATAATGCAAAACTAAATATTAAATATAACATCCCGTGCTCATGTTGACATGAGGTGTACCCAGTGGCGGATGGAAGGGGGAACAATTTTTTTTTAAATAGGATTATTTAGCTAAATTAAATTTTTGCCCCCTAACTTTTTATTTATGTATTTAAGTTTCTTGTTGTTAGGTTTGATATATTTTTTAAAAAATATATATATGATATTAGTTTATATATAATTGAGCTTGGAAAATTGGACTTCACTCAAATATATGAATAAATATTAGAACAAAATTAAATACACATAAATCAAAATAAATTAAACAAATTCTCTCAAATCTCTCTCTAATCAAAACAAATTAAACAAATTTGGGTTGAATTAGCAATTCGACTTTTATGAATTAGATTGCATATTTATTAAATTGATATCAACTTCAATTTAATAATGAATCATGATTGAATTGTTTTAGTTTTTTATTTGAAATTATTGATCTATGTTATTCACGTAATTTATTTTATAAATTATATATTGTGAAGTTATCATTTTATTAATTCGCCACTTGAACTATAATTTCTACCTCAAATGATTAGAATGAATGAATTATTATTCCAATTTTTATTGTTGGTCATAACCAATTAAATTTCAATTAACGAATTAGTTTATATTAGAAGAATTCAATTCAAATTTTAATTATTAATGTTATTATTTTCAATTATTTATTTTAATGAAAATGACATTCTTTTCTATTTAATAAAGAACAAATGAAAATGGTGTCATTTCACAAACGACATTCGTTTCACTAGAAAAAATAATGAACAAATGAAAATGGTGTCATTTCACACACACACCTATGACAAAAAGTAATTAAATGCATAATTATTCACAATCATCTCATTTTTAATGATCTTTCTTAACGGCATAAATAAATAGAAAGTACGAACAATTACCGTTTCACCTCCCCCCAAGAAAATTTTCTGAATGCACCCCTGGGTGTACCTCAACTCTCGATTCGTGAAAGGATGAAAAGAGCAAAAAGATGATGAAGAAGAAGAGTTTATTTCCCTATCAATCGATGTAGACTGAATGAAGCAAGAAAAATGAATTGGGCTCCACTTATTTTATCTCTGATCCTTGTATACTTTATATTTTTCGATCCTACCCATATCCTCCATCCTCTAGTCTCTACCACATTCTTTCATCTATCACTTTCTAGTTTCTACATCCATATATAAGAGACTTATCATCACATGCTTCCTTCATTTTCCCCTTTTTCTCTCTCTAAATATTCTCATCTCTCTTCCAAATCTCAACTCTAATTTTCTATAAAATGGTCGGATTTATTTGATTGATTGCTACTACGGTAGAAAAATGGAATTGCTCACTGCTATAATATAAATTCCTAAAATGTGTCATTCATTGATTGTGCAAAAATATATGTATGAATCGTATTTTAAAGTTAATTCTAGTGCTCACCATGTAAAACACACAAGAAAATCAAGTCACACTAGGGAAGTCGTATCCAAAAAAGAAAAAGAAATAAAAGTCGACCTAAAATACTTAGATGAAATTTGAACCCAGCACGATGATTTAGCATCTTTCAATCACAAATTTACCCGCTTCACAAACTAAATTCAACTGAAGGAGCATAGATTTAGAGTTCCGACTCAATAATAAAAGTAAGGAATCTTTGGAAGAGTACATTATAGGCCAAAAATACTATTCCATTTGATAATTCATCCGTCATTATGAACAATTTCAAACATTGGTAGTAAAATCATAACCTTCAATACTTCATTCTCTATAATAATTACTAAACAGTACTGAAGAAATTTAAAAAAAAAAAGATTGGATCATTAGTTAATGCTTTAAGAAGTAAAGTTTTAAGTTGATTGATCAATAACACCTAACTTTTCTATAATTCACGGATTGCAATCATAGATAGAATTGGGTAGAATTGTAAAAGAGCAGTTGCAAGAAGTTAATAAAAGGTTCCTTAAATTCCAAGAATATCATCTTATGGGACTATAATAATTACACTACACATTTAGGAAAATTAGGATCTGTTTGTTTGTCAGAACAAAAGGTTTGGATTTTAAGGGATCTAGTGTGGGTAAGCCACCACCTTTGTCTGTTGTGAACTTTTTTTTTTTTGAATTGTGGGGATATCCTTGCCTAGTTTCTGCTGTCCCTAGATGCCTTATCCGCCTCATTTTCCTTCATATTTCTTCTAATTTACTTCATTATTTTATTTTCACAAAAAAATATTAAAAAAAAAACATTTTGTAACAACGCATTTGTGCTAGCAAAGATGTTTGTCTATTAATTATTATATTTTGCGCAGAAGTAGTTGAGCAGCGTAAGAGAATTGAGTCGAATGATGCTAGTGTTTATATATATTTGAGATTTTATTGAATTTTCAAAAGTACTTTTGAACCTTTTTAATATCCTGATCATTAGTATATTTTTATAAGTAGGTCATGATATTTTTATTAATCTATTCAAAGATAAAATTAAAATATGGTATTTACCCTTTAATATATAGGTAATTAAATGAAATTCTAATGCTTATTTTGAGTAGAATAAACAATTTAGCCCCCCTTTTTCTCCCCCCCCCCCCCCCCAAAAAAAAATGAAGAAAACAAAATAATTTTCCAAAAGTGCAAGAATTATTTTTTGATTTTGCCACCCTCTATTATATTAGGTCAATAAAACATAGCACGTTTTTTTTTCAACGTGTGGGAACAAAGCTATTATTGTGAGATATATGCATCTCAAAAAAAAAAAAAACTAAACAAAAGAAGAAAAAAATCTGCAAGTTTAGTAGCTTTAATTTTGTTGACTAAAACTATTTCACACATTCAATGAATACTACTTTTTCTGCCGATGTAGCCGACACATGTACAACAATTGACGCCTAAGGAACAAAAAATTCCACGTAATCTTTTAACTCCATTTTTGGACGGCTATTGTTCATTTGCGCATTTACTTCCAAATTGATCAAACGGTATCACAATATTAACCAAAGCAAACTTATGGGATTAACAAATCTTATTACTAAAATTTGTAATTTTGTAAGGTTTGACTGCGCTTCAATCTCAATCTTAATTCATATTGTATTACAAAATTGTCTCTTATTTACTTTAGTTGTTTTTTTAATTTCATTTGGCTCTTTTGATTATTATCTAACATCAACGCAACCTTTTTTAGTTTTTTTTTTCTAAAATAAAAGTAATTTTATATTAAACTAAATTTGAAACTTTCTAATGTTATATTATAATAATATATTCAGAATTCATGCATATAAAAATATCTTTTAGCTAGGATTATACATTTTTTTAATAGTTTCTTAAAATAATTAATAGTGTAGAAAACTAGACGTTGAGAGCTTTCTAACATGTAGTATAAGAATATATGAAGCATTTCACTTTAGATACTTTTAACTATCTAAAGTTTAATTTTGTGATAACAGCCACACTTATGCGTGAAAAAAGTAAACCAATTTCGTATTAAATAAGTGTAAGTGGTAAGCGTCTTATTCGTATGTTGCATACCCTTAAATTAATGGTTTGTATTTCAATTTCTTAAATAGTACTTAGACTAAAGTCGAATTTGTGAACTATTTCAATTCATACATAATTTTATAAAATTGAAATCAAATTTATTTGTGAGCTACAATATTCATATTAATATATCGCAATAAAAAATAGAAAAATCGAATGTTGATTACAATGATTGTGAGAGTAATTTAATGGTTATTTCGCTTATGGATTAGTACATTCGAGTACCCAAACGCGGAGTCGGTAGGATAAGCTCGTAATTTCTCATGGCCATTTATAATAATAATAATATGAAAACATGTAAATCATTGAGTGGGTCCCATTCCATCAGCTGACGTGTCAATTAGCCAAGTCCAATCCCCATCATAAACGTACCTTTTGATAATTTCTCTGCATTAATTATGTTATCTTGGGCTAATGCTCCACACTTAACAGATTCCACTTCCTCACTTTTTTACTCAATAGTCAAAACATATTTCACATTGTAAGTTTAGTTAGAGAATAATCATTCAATTAAAGAACATATTCTATAATCTTTTTTCTGCCCAGAAATCATGTTTTCTTGGATTTTTGTGAGAGCTATACAAAAGAACTACCTTTACGTTACTGATGTATGCTGAAATAATATTTAAGATGTAGTATTAGTATATAATAATAGTTGTATTCATTCACTTTTAACTTTTAAGTAAAAGTAGATCACTTTTTTTTTATCCAAGACACGGAAGAGTAGTGAGATTTTAACTGTATATTTTAATGAATCTAAACATGTATATTTTATTTTTTAATATTACAAATATCTATATACAGCACCGCTTACCCAAATATTTTTTGCTGGGTTCTTTTGAAAAAATAAAAAATTAGTAGAAGTGTAGTAAATTTAAAAGTTTAGAAACATAAAAAAAATGATTTGAAACGGAATCATATATACACAGGCTGTCAGTTAATTCCCTTGATACGTTCATTATGTTAGGTTTAACTATTTAATTGTTAATTTTGATTCTTTCGCGAGATTCCCCGATTGTGGACGAAGCTGCTTCTTCTTTTCTTTTTCTTTTTCTTTTCCCCCTTTTTTATTATTTAAGAAAAAAAAACGTAAATAAATAACAACCGCACGATATGGGGGACAATCAACAGTAATATATGCATGGATTTTTATAATTAGTGGACTGTTTTAATTTACATTAATCGGGCGTATAAAATCCATGAATCATAAATATTGCAATGTATATATATATATATATTTATTTAATTGAAATGAATAAAGTGAAGCACGAATTGAATTAATTATAATGGTGGTTAATAGACAACATGGAGGAATTTCGAACTCCACTTAGTAAGGATCATCAACCGTGATAATTTACCCTAACTCTCATTTTAATCTCTAATTAATTAATTAATTAATTATATTACCCGGATGTCACTTTAATATACGTAACATTCAACCTACCTAAATTAAACTATAATTATTTAAAACACTGTGGCTAGTCAAAATATATGAAAAAGAATTTAATCAAATGAGCCCTTTTCCCCAAAGTTAGAGCCAAGTCATTTCCTTTTGCTTGTTTAAAGTCACAGCTTTCCATCTAAATCACTCACTGTTTCAAAAAGGTGTGACCCTAACCCGTCATTTTAGTAGGCTCACACATGCATTTACACCCACACATATATATATATATTAAACTTTCTTACATACTGCTAAATTGCATTCCATCTAATAAAACTCACATTTTATTCATCACTAATTCAATTATGCAAAGCCCAAAAACATTGGTTTGGCCAATGCAAAAATAAAAATAAAAATGATTTATTACATTGTAATGATGAAGAATACAACCAATAAAGATAGTGCAATTTTAATGGATCTATAAAGTTATATTTAGATAAAAGCGTTTATCTGTATAATACATGAAATTAGAATACCTATTTGTCTGTTTTATCAAACGGTCATAAAATTATTATTCTCGACTTATATTGACTTGATAATTTAGCAATCTAAGAACTACATATACCTTGATTAGATATTCAACGATCTTAGCTGAAAACCCCTTCCCAAGTACATACTAACCAAAAATATTAATTTCTTAGTTAATAATTATTCACATCTCAGCTCAAATTAAAAATCCAAACCCAGTATTTTATTTCTTCCCAAAATCCACACACACTACACGTAGTAGGACGTCATATTGTAGGGGCACATACAAAAAAAGCGTACACCGATTTCTAACACCACCACCTCTTAAATAAAGCCTATATTTAGTAGACACCCATCCCACAATTTCCTCTCACTACACTCTCTCTCTATATCTATCTCTGTGTTATCTCCAAACCTCCCCCACCGCTTGCCGCGCCGCCGCCAAGATGTCGGAAAAAGTGTGCAGCCACCACAAGAGCAAACGGCGGAAGGTTCTGAAAAAGTGCTGCGCTGGGCTACTGATCTTCAACTTCATTCTTCTCATCTTAATCCTGCTAATCTGGGCCGTTCTTCAGCCGAAGAAGCCGCGATTCATTCTCCAAGACGCAACCATCTTCGCGCTCAACGTCTCCGCCGCCAACGTCATCTCCACCACCGTCCAAGTCACCGTCTACTCACGCAACCCTAACTCCAAGATCGGCGTCTACTACGACAAGCTCGACGTCTACGCCACCTACCACAACCAGCAGATCACCTACTACACCGTTATCCCCCCCGTCTACCAGGGCCACAAAGACGTCAACGTTTGGTCGCCGTTTATCTACGGCAACAACGTTCCGGTGGCGCCGTACAACGGCCTCGCCCTCGCGCAGGACCAGAATAACGGCGGCATCAAGATGACCGTTAAGATTGACGGCCGCGTTAAGTGGAAAGTCGGCTCCTTCATCTCCGGCCGCTACCACCTCCACGTCTCCTGCCCCGCCTATATTCCGCTTGGCAATAGCAAATCCACCGGAATCATCGTCGGCACCGCCGTTAAGTATCAGCTCGCACAGAGTTGTAGTGTAAGTGTGTGAACAATTTTAAATTGTAAAATTTAAATAATTGTGGAGAAAAAAAAAAGAAGAAAGAAGCTAAAGAGGCCATATTTATATAAATAGGACAATTTAATGTAAAATTTGGATTAAATAGATCCTCGAAATTTTAATTTCAGTTGTTTCTTCTTTTGCTTTTGTTTAATTTCAAAGGAGCAGAAAATTGTACATTTTGCTCGTGAATAAATTACAGTAAAAATATTTTCTATATATGTTTGTAATAACAATCCATGTGTGTGAATGATTAAAATGCGGATTTGATTGAGTGATTATGCAATAATTGGTTCTTTGTTAGAAAAAAAAAAAAAGCATTTAGTGGGTGTTTAATTAGTGGAGATTAATAATAATAAACTAGGGGTCACTTTCTTTCGTTTTCCTTTGCATAAAAACTATTGACTTTTTTTTTTTTTTTTTATCTTTGCTTCTTTTTCACTCTAGTCCCTTTTGATTTAATAAATGATTACTCTGTATAATTGAGATTGTTATTATACATTTGTAGTGGGTTTAACTTTTTAATTGTGTATGACTTAATATATTGTAGTCTGGTCCATCTATAGAACATTTGAGCTGTTTATGTGGGCAAACCATGTGTGATTGTTGCTCGTTCAAATTTTGTTCTATATTCATCGATGGATCTCTCTCTCTCTCTAATTTATTTCCTCACTTACTTACTGTTAGTTTATTGACCGGTGTACAGCGAATTAGGTTTGGAAAATAAGTAAAATGCTTAATTATTCATTATTTCAATTGCAACAATAAAAAATAGCATTTCATTTATCAAATTAATGTGTGCACAATTCAAGACATGCTAAAGAAATTGATTAAAAGTTTTGGTCAACAATGTTGAAATTTGTTTTTCTGGGGAGACTTGTTGGAGTGGTGGGTGAGTATATATTTAACTGCTCAAAAATAATATATGGCTATAAATTAAATAAACAATACAAATATGTATCTACGTTTTCTCCAACGGAATGCAATATTAGCTAGCTAAATAATTAGAATCTTGGTGTACGTATATGAACGAGTATGTATATATGAATTGCAACCTTTTCATCGTAAACAAATAAAATTATTATGAATTTAAAATCTTATCATACGTAATCATACGCATATATTTGACATACATTATGTTACTTTGTACATGCATGTCTATTCATTTTAAATTTTTGTTGTTATACTTACATATAAGTGTATATTTAACCTTTTTTTTTAAAATAGTCTCTAATTCCAAATAATTAGTTCACGCGTGTGGATACACGAGCAGGAGCTAGAATTGAAGCAAATTGTAACGGTGTGGTAGCCTCATAAATCATAATAAATATATAAAACCAACTTTACGTAAAAGTTGAAATGACACAGATCAATTATAGGGAATTGTGACCTAACAAAGAGCAAAATTAATTAAATCTTTAATGTTGGGGGAATCATATTGTAGTGACGAGGCAGGTCCACATATGTTTGGTGCATCTGTACGTATCAATGAATGTATGCTTCCAAGTTCCAAGTGGCAATATATCGACGTTTACAAATAAATTCATATATGGGATCCAATAATTTAATCACGACATGCACCAACCACTCGTTCCACAAGTTTTCGACTTCACATGCCTCCACTATTAATTATACGTGATTCTAAATCATATATACTTTAATTTCATATTGTGTTTATCAATATAATTTGTATGCTTTAGTGTTACAAATATATTATAAATTCATGCAACTTTCAACAATAACAAATTAATTTGTATGCTATAGTGTTACAAATATATTATAAATACATGCAACTTTCAACAATAACAAATTATCTCGTATCTAGAATTATGCATACACAAGAGAGAGAGAGAGAGAGAGAGAGAGAGAGAGAGAGAGAGAGAGAGAGAGAGAGAGAGAGAGAAATACGTAGAAGATGGGTGCATGTATTGTGTGGTCATTTTCAATGTCCAACGTCTCTTACCTACTAATAATTGAAGCATGGAAAGAGAGTTGAGAAAATTGGAGTAGCTATATATAATTGTCGTTTTATCATAGATTTTAGTGGATACATATTCCACTTACACATGCTCAACATAATTTGGCCATTATCATCTCTCTCTCTCTCTCTCCAAACTACCAAATTTCGTAGAAATATATTAAGATATCTTCATTGGCCACATGAAAAGCTAAAGAATGAGCAACTCCTTTTGCACTTCGATAATCAACAACTTGGAGAAAAGAGAAAAAAAAAACATGAAGAGCTAAAGAATGAGCAACTTCATTTACACTTCGATACATGTAGAAGAAGCCTGAGAGAAGACTTCATTGAATGCAATTGAAAGTTGCTCGGTGTTTATAGACAAGCATGTTGTCATGTCCGCCAGAGCCAATTGCAAGAAGACTTCGATACATGTAGAAGAAGCCTGAGAGAAGACTTCATTGAATGCAATTGAAAATTGCTCGGTGTTTATAGTCAAGCATGTTGTCATATCCGCCAGAGCCAATTGCAAGAAGAGAGTCCGAGAACACTTGAATAGGTCTAATGTTATTTACAATACAAAGAATGAGCCCATATAAAATCGTCATGAGCCAATTATCATTTATCTCTCTCACTATTACATTAACATGGAAAATTTTCATATATAAAACTATATTTGAATAATACCTATCACATGCCATGTAAGATAAGCAAAGCATGTGAGGACAATATGGCAAAGTAGCCACTCAAATTTTTTAAAAGCTTATTTTAGCAAGTAATTTTTAAATAATTTATTTTGTCCAAATTTACTATAATACCCTTATTTTAAATAATTTGTCTAAAAAAATTATAAAATAATATTCTTAAATTAAACAAAAAGAAAAAAGAACAAAAACTAGAAATCTCTCTCTCTCCCCTCCAGTAAAACCAGTGCCCCATTTGCTCAAAATTCAAATTACTTCCACTCAATTCTTGCAAAAGAATTTTTTCCGCATACAAGTCCCTTTCTTGTTGTTGTGTTGGAGAAGCTTTGCCGAAGACGTTTGTTGAATAGAGATGCAGAAAAAAAAATTGTGTGTTGGAGAAGATGACCGGAGAAGGTTCTCGGTGCACATGCCCCAGTCGAGCGCGCAAGCCCCCGTCGAGCAAGGCCTGCACAGCTCCAACGCGCAACCTTAGCGCGCAGGTCCTGCATGTGATGTAGCAGCTCCGTTATCGTCAACCTTCTTCCCTTGACTCTCTCTTCCTTCCCAAGCCGAACGCCACCGGGGAAAACATCCGAAAAAGATGATGTTGGACGACGCTTATCCACGATAGGCCCTTTCTTTACGTAGCCTCACGACATCGCATGAAGGGTGCTCCTCCCTCCAACCCTGTGCCGTTGTCGGAAACGACATTTATCCTTTATTTTCATCATTTGTGAAGAGAGGGGCGAAGAGGAAGGCGGTGGGGGAGGAGAAAATATTTTTAATTTTATTTTTGAGTTTGAGTTTTTTTTTTGTGTTTTAACTAAGGATAATTTTGTCCAAAGTGGTTAAAATATATATATTTTTTAAATTAGTGGCTAAAATAAGTTTTTTAAAATTTTAAGTGGTTAAAAAAAATTGAGTAATGTATGTATAGAGTGGCGGAGCTAGTTTGAACGAACTAGATGGGGATCCAATTTTTTTTCTCTAACTACAATTATAATATTTTGATTAAAATATAATAAATTAATTTCAACTTTGAAATAATTAGATAATTAACCCACACATAAAGTAGGACAACAAAATACATTATTAATAAAAATAATTGCAAGTCTTGTAGTTTAGTGGCATGTATTTGTATATGGGTGAGAGCACGTAGTTCGAACACCAAACCTCTCTTTCTCAACTAAAAAGAAAAAATTATTTAAAATCAAAAGTATATAAGAAAGTTTCTTGAAATAATGTTTGGCATATAAGAAAATATATCGAATGAATTTTACAGGATTTAAAAAAAAAAGGGAGAAATATTATTGGGATGGGCAAACAAGATTTAAAACCTAGTAGTTATTTGGACTATTTGTACTTACTTTACACAATACTCATTGGATGAGATCCATAAAATATGATTTTATTCTACAAAACTTACACTCTCACTGACAAAAGCTGCGAGAAGGAATAAATACTTCAAAGTTTGAATTAAACCCCCTACAACCACGATTGCATGTAATACGATTATTAAGGTTTGAAATTAATTTCATCAACCCCTCAACCCACCCACGATTAACCATCTCTTTCTCTCATTCTCTCACAGCACAACGTCTCTCCCTCATTCTCTATCACCACCTCTTTCTCTCTCTCACTGCCTCTCCCCCTCTCTCCATATTTGAAATATTGAGCCTCCCGCGACTCCCTCTTCTCTCTATATCTCCCTCTCGTCATCTCTCTCTCTCTCTCTGCATTAAAAAAAGGTTTTCGACAATACCCAAATAACCGCCGGAGATGGATCGAGGCTCTGGAGCACAACCGAAGACATCTTCACCTTCTCATATTTGATTAGGTTAAATGGGTTAATTTTAAGCATACATTTACGATTACGATTGGTATCTGGATTGATTTGAATGTTACGAATGATTTGAAAAAATATTGTATGCTTACATTTACAATTACGATTGGCAGGTCATTATTTCACAATCGTAGATTGATATAAATTAATCATGGCTCAATATTTCATAATCGTAGCCTGTTATATATTAATTGTAGCTCATTAAATTAATCGTAACTTAGTATTTTATAACCGTAGCTTACTAACTTATAATCGTCGCTCAATTTATTCTAATCGTAGCCATTTTTTTGTTAATCGTAGACCATATAATATTAATCATGGACCACTAAATATTAATTATATCGTGTTATTGATTAATCATAGCTCATTAAATCAATCATAGCTTATTGAATAATAATTGTAGCACATTCTAATTTAATCGTAATACTTAAAGAATTAATTGTTGAAATTCTAAAATTAATCGTGTCACTTTTTAATTTAATCATAGCACTTAAAGAACTAATCGTTGAACTTAAAAAATTAATCGTAGGAATTTATAAGATTAATCGTAGAAATTTAAACATTATTCGTAGCTATTTTAAATTAACAGTAGCAAATTTTAAGATTAATCGTAGCAATGCAAATATTAATCTTAGCTATTTTTATATTAATCGTAGCATCGATAAATATTGCTACAATTAATTTAAATCTTTTTACGATTAATTTAAATTTGCTACGATCAATTTAAATCTTTCTACGATTAATTTAAATTTTCTATGATTAATTTAAATCTTTCTACGATTAATTTAAATGACTAGGCTACGATTAATGACCTATGATTAATATTTAATATTAATTGTAGGCCATTTGTGTCACAATTATTAAATTTTGTGATTTAAAATTTGCAATTTTGCAAATTTAGAATTTATATGAAATATTAAATATTAATTGCAAGCATCTATATTTAATTATTAAAAGTAATTATTTTAATTGCAATTTAGCAAATGTTGTTAGATTGATTGGCTGAGATAGTCGCTGCAGCCATGGTTGCAGAAGGCGCTAGGCGGGCAGTCGAAGTGGGCCTAGCGCCTAGACCGCCTAGGTGGGGCTTAGGCGGAACCTAGGTGGTTTTTATTTTTTAATTAATTTATTTATTTTTGACCCATCAATTTCACAATTTTGAGTTATAAGTTCATAAAACATGACATTTCAAACAAATTTTTTAAAGTAAAATCATCCAAAAGTATATATAAAGAAACATTCAAAGTTAAAATGATCCAAAAGTTAAAAAAAAAAAAAAAAACAATCAATGTTTAAATAATCCAAAATCAAAAAAAAATGACATAAAATACAAACATTGAAATCATCCAAGTCACGATTCCATCCGGCTCATATCCACTCTCATTAATTTCCTCATCTCCATTCTCCTCCCATTTTCAGAGATCTCCTCTTTGTATTAGACTATTAAATTTCCCTTTTTTTTTTTAATTTCACTTTGAATTAAATTAAGATTTTAGTTAATTGTAAAAAAAAGGGAAAATAATTAAAATTGGAAAAAAAAATAGTCCGCCAGGCGCCGCTGTAGATGGTGAAAAATCAAATATTATATATAATATTTTTATTGATTTTTATATATTTATTTAGTTTTGGAATCATATCAAATTCAAAATTAAATAAAATATTTAAATAATAAAGATATTATTATATGATAAACATCAAAAGTCTTTGACAATAAATAAATGTCTTTCAAAAGATATATATTAATTTCCAACAGCCAATGAGATAGTGACACATCAGTCTTAGATCTCTCTCACTTCAACTATAAATAGGGGCCTCCATATCGGCTGAAAATCACTCCGAAAGTCAAAATTGAAGAGTTCAAGAAGTTGGAGAAAAATTCTCTACGAAGTTCTCTTTAACATTCAAGCCGTTCTTCACCGGAGTCATCTCAAATTCAGCGTCCGATCCGAAATCAAGGTTCTGAAACCCTCTAGACGACGTTATAAAGTCCCAATATCCAAGGTGTTCTAGCAAGATTCAAGTCGTTCTTCATCAGAATCACCTCAAATCCAACGTTCAATCCAGAATCAAGGTCGTCGGCCCCCCGGTTAACGCTATCAAATCCAAATACCAAGTCAAAGAAAATCGAGGATATAAATCTTCCCTGAAAGCTTCGACGACCATTTGAAGATCAAATTGTAAAGAGAAGAATCAGAGGAAAAATAGAGATTGGATCCATATAAATATATTTTGATCCGAAATTCATTTTTTTTGTACACAATTTTGTGTTTTACTAAATTAAATATAAAATTTTGTGTTACAAATTTTGGCACGTTCGGTGGGACCATCTCTACCTCTCATTTCTTCTCTTCATCAAATTTCTCAAGCATCAAGATGTCTACAACTCTAAAGGAACAAGAAACAAATGATGGGGGAAAACCTTTTGAGGAATCTTCAAGTGAAAAAGAAGAAGAAGTGACTATAAGTCTCATCAAATGCTTATTTAAGTCTTCCAATATATGTCACAGTCCATGAAAAGAAAAAGGACAATGCTGATTGATTAGAGTGTTAACTATCTACCAAAGCTCCTTGATAAGAGCCAAAATTATCTAAAGTTTTGAAAATGCAAAAGCTCATTGATAAGAGCCAAAACTATCTAAAGTCTTCAAAATGCAAAAGCTCTTTGATAAGAGCCTAAACTATCTTCCAAAGCTCCTTGATAAGAGCCAAAATTATCTAAATTTTCTGAAATGATCCTTGATAAAAGTCTAAACTATCTTCTAAAGCTCCTTGATAAGAGCCAAAACTATCTAAACTTTTCAAGAAATACCAAAACTTCTTGACACGAGCATAAAATGTCTACAAAGTCAAACTCAAATCTATGACTCATTGACGGGAGTATAAAAGGCCTACAAATTCAAATCTAAGACTCCTTGACACGAGTATAAAATGTCGACAAAGTCCAAATTCAAACAAAAACTCCTTGACATGAGTATAAAATGTGTACAAAGTCAAATTAAAATCCAAGACTCATTGACATGAGTATAAAAGGTCTACACATTCAAATTTAAAACTCCCTGACATGAGTATAAAATGTCTACAAAGTCAAATTCAAATTCAAGACTCATTGACACAAGTATAAAAGGTCTACAAATTCAAATCCAAAACTCCTTGACACGAGTATAAAATGTCTACAAAGTCAAATTCAAATCCAAGACTCCTTGACACGAGTATAAAATGTCTACAAATTCAAATTCAAATCTAAGACTCTTAAACAAGAGTATAAAATCTCCACAAATCCAAATTCAAATCCAAGTACTCACGGATACGAGTATAAAAGGTTGGGGTATTATCAGATTTTAGCCCGACCTTTCAAGTAATTCACAAAAATGTCCTGAACTTTTATAAATAATAATTTAATACATAACCTTTTGAATATACAACAAATCTAGCCTGGAATTAATTTTTGAGCTTTTAGTTACCATCATATATCTTTTTTCTGAATTTTTTTACTGGTGTGGAAAATACTTGTGTCACGTCAATTGATCAAATAAAATTATATTTCACTCCAGACTATATGTAAAAAGATATACGTTGGGGATTAAAATCCCGAAAATTAATTCCAGGTTAGATTTGTTATAAATTCAAAATGTCAGGTATTAAATTGTTATTTATAAAAGTTCAGGACATTTTTGTGAATTACGTGAAAGGTCGGGCTAAAATCTGATAATACCCCTAAAAGGTTTATAAAATTCAAATTCAAGTTGAAGGCTCCTCGATATGAGCATAAACTATCTGAGTTCAAAAAAGCTCCCTGATACGAGCATAAACTATCTAAATTCAAATCCAAATTGAAGGCTCCTTGATAAGAGCATAAACTGTCTAATAGATTCAAATTGAACAACTCTTGAATATGAGTATAAACTATTCATAGGTTGAAATTCAAAAATTCCTTGATACGAGTATAAACTATCTAATAAATTCAAGTTCAAAACTCCTTAACACGAGTTTAAACTATCTAATTATTTTTCGAGACTCATTCATTTCAAACAATAAGTCGTCCATGAATAAGTTTTGAGAGGGCATTTGTAGATGGCGAAAAATCAAATATTATATATAATATTTTTATTGATTTTTATATATTTATTTAGTTTTGAAATCATATCAAATCCAAAATTAAATAAAATATTTAAATAATAAAGATATTATTATATGATAAACATTAAGAGTCTTTGACAACAAGTAAATATCTTTCAAAAGATATATATCAATTTCCAACAGCCAATGAGATAGTGTCACATCAGTCCTAGATCTCTTTCCCTACAACTATAAATAGGGGCCTCCATATCAGTTGAAAATCACTCCAGAAGTCAAAATTGAAGAGCTCAAGAAGTTGGAGAAAAATTCTCTACAAAGTTCTCTCTAACATTCAAGTCGTTCTTCACCGGAGTCATCTCAAATTCAGCGTCCAATCCAGAATCAAGGTTCTGAAACCCTCCAGACGACGTTATAAAGTCCCAATATCGAAGGTGTTTTAACAAGATTCAAGTTGTTCTTCATCAGAATCACCTCAAATCCAACGTTCAATCCGGAATCAAGGTCGTCAGCCCCCAGTTAACGTTATCAAGTCCAAATACCAAGTTAAAGAAGATCGAGGATATAAATCTTCCCCGAAAGCTTAGACGGCCATTTAAATATCAAATTTTAAAGAGAAGAATCAGAGTAAAAATAGAGATTGGATCCATATAAATATATTTTGATCCGAAAATTATTTTTTTGTACACTACTTCGTGTTTTACTAAATTAAATACAAAATTTTGTGTTACAGCCACCTAGCCCCACCTACCGCCTAAGACACCCTACCTAGCGAAAGTGGACAAGGTGAACCACTGCCTAGCACCTAGGCCGCTTTTTACGATAGTGGCTACAGCGCCTGAGACCTTCGGTCATAGTGTATGCGAGATCGGAGGTAATTGAGCATATGAGAGCCACATTATATGCGAAATATGGTGATGATGTTGTGCAATTATTTAGCTCTGGATGCTTCGAATATTTTCTGGACTACAGGGATAGTGACGTCCAGATGAAGATAATTCATACTATGATGAGTCATGAGGTGCGTGTGTCAGATCATGCACTAGAGGGACGGGACACATGGTTCCAGGTTCATCGATCCCAGCTGTGCTTCGGTCTGAGTGAGTATAATCTGGTGTTGGGATTACGATTCGATGCCTCTACATTCGATCAAAACGGCGCGTGAGTTGTTCTGTCGAGAATGGTCTACTATCAATTATTTCAAGGGAAGTGCATGACCCTCCGTGAGATGGAGGATAGGTTCACAGAGCTAAGGATGGTCAGCCACGTTCTGGATTATGTGAAGGTTGCAAATATATTGTTCGTATACCTGATGATTTTCTGTCTGGATCTGAACTGATACATAGATCCATAGATGTGGACTCTCGTGGAGGATGTGGACATGTGGAACTCCTTTCCATGGGGGCATATTTTTACCAGATACTGATGCACTTTACCAGTCTCCTCCCCATGACTCGACAGACTATGGACGAGAAAGACCATGGGTCGTATCATTTCAATGGGCCGATCTAGGCACTCCAGGTAATTAGTTTTAATTTTATTGTACTAAATTAGTGATGCGTAGTTAAATCAAACCAAAACGTAACTGATCTATTAATTTATTTACAGATATAGGCTTGTGAGGTGATACTTGAGTTGGCTTGTAAGATTGGTGTGCTTAGTGAACAACTTACGATTCCTAGATGTTTGAGGTGGACATTCATGCACCCCACCACTGGAGTAACTACCTTATTGCAGGGATCGGTACGTTGTTAGGTTTCTTTCTCTATTTAGATTATCAACTCTATATTTGTTAATGATTCTTAATGATATTATTAATTTCATGCAGTTATAGGTGGTGTTATTGGTACCATCACCAGAAGAGACGGTGACTCCATATTACCAGAGCATGCAGCTGGAGGGAGATGCTGAGAGCGTGAGATTTGTTTTCCCTTAAAAGGGGAACAAGAAGAAGATGCTTACAAATGTAGCATCATGCTGCTCCACTAAAGCTGTGGGCATTGTGGGCCCACCACCCTGAGGGACGAGGGCTGCTCGGAGACCACAGAAGGGTCGACAAGCGAGTCGGACATTGAGGGATGAGTCAGATGATGAGATACAGGGTCTCTGGCCCCACACCGAAGAGACAACAGTGCACTTAGGAGATCCGGATCTAGATTGAGCCTTTTCCGAGCATGGGGGACTAAGTGATGGAGGAGGGATCGATCTCAGAGTAGTGGGAGCACAAGTGGCCCAGATGAAGTGCAGAGGAGCCGTGAGAGAGCTTTATGGAGCACTGGCTTCAGAGGGTTGTGGCAATTGTGAGGGAGGATATGATGCATCGTATTCAAGAGGTTGTGAACCAGGCTGTTGAGAGGGCACTAGCTAGGCTACGTAGAGATTAAGGTCCAGCTCCGAGTCACTGTAGCATCGGACTGAGTTGTAGGTCGCCTACTCCTGATATGGGCCAGCACAACTCAGAACCGAACAACCATAGTGCCGTTCACAGCGCTCAGTTATTGCCCACTTCTGCTCTGATCCAGTATAACGGTGGTGCAAGTGCTCGACAACCCACTCCACCTCACCAGAGCACCAGCACATCGGCTTCTGCCCCTAGATATAGCTCGATCACGCAGCTCATGAATGATCAAGATGATCTGGTGCTGAATATAGCCTACTCAGAGCCCGAGGGCCCGTAGCAAATATGCTGAATCTCGTGAAAAATATGACTTTATTCCATCCGTGATTTAACGAGCTCGAGAACCCGAGGAAATATATTCATGAGCATTCCATTTGCTACTTCTTGATCGCGACCAGTCGACAACTAAAGAGAGATACCAAGACTAGGATAGTAGTTGCGGCTTCCAGTCTATATGTAAGTTCAATTTTTATTTTTTGTAAATTTCTAAGCTATTCTTTTATAGGAGCGTGAATTATAATTGGTTTTTTGCAGGAGGCCCTCGTTGGAGAATGGACGCGACTTCATCCCCTCGACCTAATGAATTCAAATGTTATGCTCATATAAGCCTTATCGTTATGCCTCAATTATAATTTAATTTAATTATATGTAATAATTAATGATAATCTTAATCATTATACCTTATTTTAATATAGATATCGTTATCACAAGGTGATTAACATTATCATTATTTTTAAAAATAATTAAATATAAACTTTAACGATAAGTTTAATTTAATTATAATTGAACGATAAGTTTAATTTAATTATAATTGAAGGATAAATTTAATTTAATTGTAATTGATATAACCATGTTCAACCAAAGCATAACGATAACTTTAATTTAATTTTAATTAATATAATCATTATGCTCAACGAAAGCATAACGATAACTTTAATAAAATGATAAATTATGCCATTTCTTGTAAAAAAATGTATTAATGAGCCGAATTAAATTACATTAATTTTATTTTAGTAAAATTTATTATATTTAAGTAAAATAATAATAATAATAATAATAATAATATAAAATCTTAACAACAACATAGCTTGAAACTGTATTCGATCTGAATCATGTACTCACGTAGAAGCCCAGATATTATCTCTTTGGGCTTCAAAACAACCCATTCCTCAACCAGCTTGCGTGCAAAATACTTTATAATGACCCGTGCAGGCACCTGGCGTGGAGCAAATCGACTCATATCCATGTGGCAAGTATGAGTGTCGTTGAACTTGTAGATTCTCCAAACCTCTCCATCAACAACAGCACACAACTTGAACGGGCAATCACCACCATGCTTGCATACGTAACTCAAACGTGTTTTATTCGATCGATACACGACGTACTCCACTCGATTCTGCATATGATAGAGTCCAACAACTAGATCAAATCATCCTTGATAGGAAAAATAGCAGTTTTGTAAAGTGCATCCGTATGTGTTGCGGAAGGCTCATCCTATGTCAGTGGGACTGCAATGTCAAGATCGGTAAGGAGAACAACTCAATTGCTCAATGCCCTCTCATATACCTCCTCCTCCTTGGTATTCGATGATGTTGATCTTCTCGTTATGCCTATCAATAGCCTTGTACCCCCTGTAGAATGAATCGAGCCACAAAACTCCTCGAACACTGATTCGAGCAATGTCGATCTGTCATTCTCCTCCCCTTCTTCATCACCAAAGGGCATCTCTTCTTCTTCTTCTTCTTCTTCTTCATACGGGAATGCATAGTCATCATCATTATTATCTGGAGCCTCATAGTTGTGTGTTTCAGTCTCATAATAATGTATATCGTGATGAACCTCATCTCTAACCGGATCTCGTTCTTCTGTGATGATGGAAAGCATGACCCTGGAGCTGTTGTAGGCACTTCGACTTCTATTTATGTTATCGTTATGTTTTTTTTATTATCATAATGCAATATAACATAAATCGTTATGCTTTCTATTTAATGTTATCATTATGCCTTCTATTTAGTGTTATCGTTATGCCTTCTATTAATCATTATCGTTATGCGTAGAATTTTCGCTATACCCTAATGTTAGATAAATAAAATCTAGACATCATAACACTAGTGCATAACTTTAGATAAATAAAACCTAGAATAATTTTCTAAGTTGACAATGTAACAAAATAACAAAACTTATCAATTTTTGGTGAAAAAAAATTGAAATATACATTTCAAATTTTTGGAATTTTCAATGCAATTTCACAATGTTGTTTTGTTGATGAAGACAAGCTGCTTTCTTGATTAATCTTCTGGGTTTTGGATCAAACTCTCAATATATTTCTTTCATTTTTTAGGGAATTCGACATTTTTCCTTCTTCATCAAACTCTCAAACTATTTTATTCTTTTTGGGTGTGGTATGAAATCGTGTATTGTTGTAGTATATATATACATTATACCAAGCTCTCTTACACAAAATTAAATGCATTAAATTTCATTTAATTTGGGTCAACTAATGCCTACCTATCGAGATATATATTTATACATTTTACCTACCTCATTTTGACAAAAAAAAAATACAAAGCAAAATTCATAAAATTTCATTTAATGTTGGCCAACTAATATCTATCTACATATTTAGACAAAAAAATAATTAATCATTAACTATAATATTAATCGTTATGCATTAGTTTCACATTTAGTGGAATTGTTATGCATTTATTATAATGTTAACAAATAATAATCATTATGCATTTATTAAATAAAAGCAAAGCATAACGATAGAGGGAAACATTACTCAAAGCATTTATTAAATAAAATTAAAGCATAATGATAGAGGGAAACATTACTCAATTGGTGGAATCGGTATGCTTATTGTTATGATATTGTTATGCTTATTCTTATCCTACCGTCATGCTTATTTTTATGCTATCGTTATGCTTATTTTTAATATTATAATATTATCATTATGATTATTTTTAATTTTTAAGTTATCGTTATGTACTCATAATGTTGTACAATTTTTAAATTATTGTTATGATAATAACGTTATTTCCAAAATATTAAACGTTATACAATTTTTAAGTTTCGGTCTTTTTTTAATTCTAAAATATATGAAATCTTGATTTTTATATGTTAGGTGTATGCATTTATTGTGTAGTTATAAAAAAATGTAAAAAGTACACTTACACAATGATTGGATGTGAGGACAAGTGTGTCATAAGGGTATTTGAGACATTTACACTCCAAATTGTCCAAATAACTCCATATTCTTATATCTTGTTTTTATTTCTCAATCATTATTTACTTTTGTATAGATTTATACATTTACACAAAAATTTATGTAACTTGTAGAATATTAAACGTTTATACATTTTAATTTTCTTTTTAAAGGGGGTGGCTTAATTAATTTTATCATCTAGTAAGATATTTCTAGCTCCATTTAAATTGAAGAATTGATTAGAGAAAAATAAAAAAAACTGAAACATAACATAGATCTCAAATCCACCAAGTCAATCTAAAATAAGATGTAAAATTTAAGTTTTAGAAATTTATATGCAATGAATTTTCTCAAACAACGAGAGAGAGAGAGAGAGAGAGAGAGTAGATATACATCCAGCAGGTCCATTTCAGATAGAGTCGAAACCCAAAAGCTCCCACAGGCCACACAAGCCCAGTACAAATATTCAATATATTTTTTTTTTGAGAAGACAAATATTCAATATTTTGATTGTGTAACATTTTATCGTGTAAGATAATATAAAATCTTGTATTAAAAAAATTCCCATCAGCAGTAATTGCTCAAAAACCATCTTTATAAATTAATTGCTTTTAAAATCGTGAACTTTACACATTTTATAGTTTTTAACATAAATTTTAAATTATAACACTAAAAACAAAAACTTGATACATTTTACAAATTTAATACTAATTTCAATTTTGGTTCAATTGAACGTTACGTCTTTATATTAAAAATAATATTGTTTAACTTTTAATATAAGTCTCTTGAAACAATATTGTTTTCAATGACTAGGCAACCAATCCACATGTTTTTTTTTTTACATATCCACGTCAATTTCGATTTCGCCGAATTGGAACTGGTGTTAAATTTGTAAATTGTGATAAGTTTATAGTTTTTGTGTAACAATTTAAAGTTAATGTTAAAAAAAACATGTAAAGTTCATGATCTTTAAAAGTATTTAACCATAAATTTTATTCTTCTTTAATAATATTATATTGATTTTCTTAATGGATGTAATTCTATTTATAAAATTCATTATATAAATATAAAAAAGCTAGACATTCATAAAATTATATCAATTAAATATTATTGTCTTTCCTAAAAAATATTATCTATTTAAGAAACGTAGATAAAAAGAAACGTTTAGATGACACAATATTTGTCATTGGATGGTTTACTAATGACCAAAACAATACTTCGTTCCATTGTTATTTTCATATTGAATGATTGAAAAGCATAAGATAATATATTAGGTTGAAAATTTTTAATTACATACTCAAGTGTCCAGACATTGCATTTTAATTTATTACAGAAAATTATAAAAAATATTATTTGCAATCTCAGGGTAGTGTAAAATTGAATATTCAGTGATACAAATGAAAACAATGTCTCACGAGTTACGACTTCCACATTTTATTGTGCAGTGACGTTAGCCGTACGACAGCTTTGTTTCGGTGTGAAGAATGAAAAACAGAAAAATATGCTCTCTCTCTCTCTCTCTCTCTCTCTCACACACACACACACACACACACTTTCTCTCTCCTCGATTATTGAAATTGTCAACTTGTTCTGGCAATTCAAATTTGAATAATTTTAAAGTAACGTAAAAGTCCAATGTGCAGTGCTAAAGATTTCTGACCCCTTCTTCTTCACTCAACGGCCACTTATAGTTAATGCTAGTATACATATTCTGATGATTTCTACTGAACTATTATATGATCCCAATTCAATTAAACGTTCATCGAAATAAGAAATCAACAACGAATTAACAAAACAAATTATTTATTCACAAGAGTACTGAATAAAAACGACCGAACATCAATTCCAAAACGAGAATAATGGGTAAACAAAAGAATAATAGTACTAATCATCGCCGAATTAAAATAAAAAAATAAAAATCGAATGAGCAGAAGAGATGACAGCGCCGATCATCGAAAGATGAGGCGATAAAATACTCAACGCCAATCGAAATCGCACCTCGTTGGTTGGAAAGTCCCAGACGCCGTTCCGTTCGAACTCAACGGAATTTTCAGATCGCAGTCAATCTTCGGCTTCACTTTGGATGATTTCACGAACGCAAACTTCAATCTCATCCGTAGATTAAGCTTAATGTCGATGCCGTAGGTGCCGGAAGTATGATCCTCGTTGTAATGAGACATCTCATTGTTTCCGAGAGGCACTAACTGCGATCCTATGAACTCTGCGCTCAGAGTGCTGGTGTTCTTCTTTCCTTGATAAAACGTAGGCAATTCTACGGTCTTTAACCGCTGGCCCTGGTAGTAAGCGCTAGCATCGATTTTGTCGTAGTAGATGCCGATTCGCTTGTTCGGATTTCGAATCGTCAGATTCAGCGCCAGATTGTAGTGCACCGTGTTGTTGCTGATGTTGAACTCGGTGAGCGTGGCCTCGGTGACGTGGAATTTGATGGTGTTGGGGCGGAAAACCAGCCACAGGATGAGGACGATTATTCCGACGACGATGAGAATGGTGAAGAGGATCTGGCAGATGCAGGTGCAGATGCAGTTCATGATGCAGCTGCAACAACAGCTGAAGGGGTTGCAGCAGCAACCGCCGCCGCCGCCTCCGCGGCCGGGGCGGTGGTAGGTTTTGGAGTTGGACGGCGGCGGGATGGAGGGGCCGTAGTAGGCCCCGTTCAGGTGCGGCTGTCTGGTTTCTCCCATTGGTTGAAGGCTTTTGGGAGCGGTTGGGGCTGCGGATATTTCTCTTTGGATGAGAGAGAAAAAAAAGGTGAAAACAAATTAATGAAAAAGTTGTTACGAATAGGATACTGATATGAGATCTGTATTTATAGCTCTTTCTCTCTCTGTGCCTCTATCGCTCTACAATATACATACCATATATATATATATATATAGAGAGAGAGAGAGAGAGAGAGAGATTTCAGACGTATACGTAGTGTCTGTGTATGGGTAAATTCTACTGTGCCTCCACTATTTGCACCCCATTTTTTCTATTTCCAATTTTTATCGGCCCGGCCGATAAAATAATTTTAGTTTCGGACTGTCACAATAGATATTTAAGTGTCACAATAAATAATTGAAGTGTTACGATATGTTAATTAAAGTGTCACGATAGATTTTTTCGGCCGGCCGAAACTTTTGGCCGAAACTCTCGTTTCTGGACAAAAAAAAATAAGGGCTGCAAATAGCCCAAAATGGTGGGCCATGGGACACATGGCGGCAGCAGAAGCAAGGGATGCAATGCATCCCCTGTACGTTAGAATTTACCTCTGTGTATGTGTGTGAAATGTGAAATAGGAGAATTGGTAAAAAGCGAGTAAGATAAGGCCGCGGTATTGTTGTAGTTGGAAACAAAGAGACACGCGGCGGATGGTGATTGGTTTGTAAATGGGGCTGGGATTTGATTAGGGTTTAGGAGGTTGGAAATTGGAATTAAATTAGGAAGACGCGGTTGCTTGATGAAATTAGGGGATGTGTTACCCAAAGAAGATGCTGCTGGGAAATTTCTCTGACATTGACTTCATGAAATAGAGAGAGATGGGATTGCCTTATTTTGGTGCTATAATCAAATCTCTCTCTCTCTCTCTCTCTCTCTCTCTCTGTATTCTAATTTATGCCAAATTATCTTTTCTTATTGTAGGCAATAGATTTATGCGATCACTGGCAGTCTTATATTTTTATTTTAAAATTGTTGAAATCTAGTGTTTAGCTATTATTTTTTCATTATGGTTAATAGTTATTGTTAAGATATATGGAGTAATAGTTTTTTTAGCTTTTGGATAATAATTATGATTTGTGTTTGATTGTTTTGTTCTAATTTAATTTTTCATTTTTAGTTAATAACCATCAAGTAGGATAGATTATTTCATGGTTTGCATTTTTAATTGTTAATAGTTTTTAATTAATTATAGTTTGTAGTTTGCTCGACATTTTATTTATTTAGAGTTTTTAATTAATCATAGTTTTTAGTTGGGTTAATTGTCAAATAAATCACCACGTTTCCACCATTTCGCAAATTAGACACCACGTTCAAATCTAGGCAATTACAACACCACGTTTTAATTTGTGTGATATTAAACATCCTCAATTTTTCCGATAAATTAAATATGACGTATTTGACCTAAAATCATGTTGGCAGCCACGTCAACACACACGTATAATAAACAACGCCGTTTTTATTACTTTATCTTCTTTTTTTATTGAAAAAAATTATTTTTTATATAATTATTTACTTCTAAAATAGAAAATATATTAAGAAAACTAATAAAATCGACATTGTTTGTTACAAGCGTGTGTTAACGTGACTGCTAACGTGATTTTTAGGTTAAATACATCATATTTAACTCATCAGAAAATTGTGAATATATAAACTCATACAAATTAAAACGTGATGATATAATTAACTAGATTTAAATATAATATCTAATTTACAAAAAAATGTAAATGTGGTAATTTATTTAGCAATTAATTTTTTTACTTTCAATTAATGTCACACGCTCAACATTCTCTCTGTGGCATTTTCTTCGTGCGCGTGACTCGCCGCGGTGCTTTCTCTCTCCGCCTTTCGCATTCTCACTTTAAGAAGGGATTTTTATTTTATTTTATTTTTGTCTTATTAAAAAAAAAATTGAAGTGTGGCCCGTTTATGTAAATTGTGGGATCTTTTTCACTCAAAAAATAAAAACAAAAATTGTGGGATCTATAAACTATCTTCAATTTTATGAACTAAAAAATAATTTTAGAATATCTTTTCAAATCGGGTAGTAATTCACTAATCCTGTTAATTGTTATCATAAATGTCTTATACTTTCATAATATATTGGTGTTTGATAATGTTTGGATTATGATCTTGACCCGTTTTATAAATCTTGATATGTGATACGATTTCATACAATACTTCATCAATCATAAAAGAAGATGATCTCTTCAAATTTCATAATTTAGAGTGGTTTTATTATCAAATTATTTCTTGTCCAAAACAAATACACTAATGACTTCGCTATTATAAATCAATTTATAGTGTATACTACTTTTTAAAATCGAATCCTCCCATCCCAAATGCAATGTAAGAAATTAGATTATGATAATACAAATTACTGTTGGGAAAGGGGTGAACAACAATTACTACTTCAATTTATACTGTATTACTATATTTCAATTTACAAATACATACTAATAAAACATAATAATATAGTATTGTGACTGCGAAATTAAAACGCTTTAGTATAGATAGGGAAGTTAATATGTTAGGAAAAATATATACGTAACCTCGCTTTAATTCCATGGAAGATCATAGTCACGACTTTTAGTTCAACCAAGTAGTAATGAACAATATATTATATGGGCAATGAATTAAATAAATATACAAATTGTTGACAACTTGCGATGTCTGAGTTTTATTAATAATAATAATTATTATTTAATCTTAAATTTGACAATATGAAATCAATTGTTTTCTTGGACTTGGGGAGGCAGCTTCCTAAGAAAATTATAAATATGCAAAGTGTGGACTAAAAATTCCTAACCATAGAAAAACTTCATTTTTCTTTAATCACATTGACTCGGTATGAGTAGTTATTAAGGTTTCTCTTTCACCGTATAATAAAACAAAGCTGAAGTAATTATTACATTACTGATCATGTTTAATTTAAGAGTTATATATGTGGTGTCTATTTGCGTTTAAAAAAAATTGAAACAGTTGCTTCAAATTAATAATAAGAAATTCCTCAAAAAAAAATTAATAAGAAATTTTATTATTGTAAATACATGTTCGGTTTTTTTTTCTCGAAGTCAAGTTCATGGCTACTTCTATCAATTAAAAGTTGTATAATATTTTTCCTGATCAATTAAATATTCCTTTTCTTGGTGCACATTAGTACGCTAATGCAAAATTATATGTCAGTACATTTACTATAGTTTATAAATAATTATATACTTTGTTGTCTTATAGAGTTTACTTTTTGAATAAATACAAATCAAATTAAAATGCCGGAAGATTCGATGGTGCCCCCAATTTTCCATTTTTAATCAAAATATATATTTTTGAAATGTTTAGGTAAAAAAATATTTTGGGAACATATCTTACTTACTCATGAAATTGATGTTAATTATGTTGGTTCCGGATTTATTTTCCGCCTTACACTGTGAGTTTTTTTTTTTCCCGCACGATATCGTTAAAAAAAAAGAACCAATGTCGTTAACATAGCAGGAAGTGGAAAAAATTCAAAATCAATATAATTAATATGTACTAATATCGTTATTTATATCCCCAAAATATAATAAAAAAAATAAAAATATTTGTTTTGATTAAAAAATCCAATTGGGGTTTGGTGCCCGCAATCTTCCTTAAAATGCCTTTTCATTGTTTCATGTTATTATTCTACTGTGATCCACTAGACTTCTCAAGTATGGCCTCAAGTATGAAGTATCAAAAGCTTGATTAATTGGCCCAATTAAATTTGCATTTCGATTGACTATGTAAATTTGAAGTAGGGTGTTCTATTCACACCATAATTTTTTTCAAGCACGACCAATTAAAATAATTCATAAATAATTATTTATAAAATTACTGAAATAGTTTTATTAAATTAAAAATAAAAATTACAAAAGAAAGGAATTGAAAAAAAAAATCTCATCCATCTTAATCTACAGTGTTGCGAACTGAACTTCATCCAGCGACCTTCTTCTCATGCGACCTTGTTTCCCAGCAATCTGCCGGAGTTCTTCTTCTTCCACCGGCCATCTTTTCCCCTAATCAAACCATCAAGCAAACCTCCATCGACCCTTGTTCGAAGTTTACAATTCGAATCTATTTTATGGGTTCAAAATCTTTTTTGGAACCCAAAGAATTGAGTTCGAAATATGCTTTCCAAACCCCCTAATGGTGGTTCAATTTCGTTACATTTTCTTTGGGTTCAAAAAATATTTTTCGAACCCAATCAAAATTTATAATTCAAAGAAGCAATTGTCGATGCTGTGGTCCTCGTCGTCCTTTTTTGCCGGAAATGTGTTTATTGTTAGAGAGGAGATGCTAATTTTTCATTTCTAGTCCAGTGATTCCAGTTCTATGGAAATTGTAGCTATCAATCGATTATGTTTATAAAACCAACAGTCGCAACTTTACTCATAAACGGAATCGCTGCTCTGCTGAAATTAGAACGGCAATGAAAGTTGTAGGTTGAGTGAAGACTGGTGTTGTTCATCTTTTTTCTTTCTTCTTTTTTTTTGCAGGTGGAGTGAAGATTAGTAGCGGCTATTCATCACTTCTTTCTTTCTTGTTCTTCTTCTTGTGTTTTTTTTTATCTTTTTTGTTTTTAGTAATTGAAATTTTATTTTTTAAGTTGTGTAAGTTGAAGGATAAAATAGTCTTTAACTGTGTTGTGTAAAGAAAAAAAAAGATAACAATTTCTGTGGTCTAAAAAGAAATTGTGGTATATAAAGAAATTATTGTGGTGTGAATAAAAACACTGACGTGATTATTGCTTGCTGCAGTGCTTTCTTGTTTATCTGCATGGGAGCTATGTTTATATCTGCATGCATGTGCATGTCTGTTCTATATATCTTTCACCTTTAACTTGTTGCCCATGCATCTCAGATTGAAGACCACCATTGCTGGAGCATTCACTTGCCACGTCAGCGATCTCTACCAGCTTCAAGTGTTATCATCACAGCCGTCGATCTACGTGGAAGTTTAGGTCTCTAAGTCTTACCATTGATTTGTAGTGTGTTTCTTTTGTGAGAGGAATCGAGAGCCTAGCTATCAATATAAATAAGCTCTCTATTGTAATAGCTAGTTGATTTTAGACTTTGAATTCTGAAATACTCTCTGAACTTGCAACTCCGAATTCGATATAATTTTCGATCTTTGATTCGATAATTTCATGCACAAATTCTCATTCATAATTGCTACATGGTATCAATTCGTCTGAAATTTTCTGATTAAATTCTGATAATGCCGAAGCAAAATCGAAGAACTCCATGGAATCAGCTGTTCCTTGATGAAGGAGGCTTCCATGCTACTACGGAAGATGGTGATGTTCCACCTGAACAAGGCGATTGCAGCCAATGCCATGGCAATCGTTTGGTTGATCATGATAACGAGAGGCATATCCACGGAGAGGATCGTAGAGCTGCGGTTTCTTACAGAGATCAAATCAACGACGTGCTTTATGTCCATCTAACGGATCATCCTGGTATGCTACTTACTACAGATCTTCTTATTAGAAATAACTTTCATAGCTGGACTACGTCGATTAGGAGAGGTTTGGCGGCAAAGAACAAATTGGATTTTATTGATGCATCGATTGAACCAGACACTGATTCACAAGATTATAAACAATGGTTAGGGGTTGATTATTTAGTTTTTTCATGGATTATCAATTCAGTGACTAAGGAGCTGGGTAGAGGCTTCCAACATATAGAGACATCTAGAGACTTATGGATTGAGTTAAATGAGCATTTTGGTAGGATAAATGGTCCTCAGATCTACAAGCTAAGGAGAGAGTTGGCTACTTATAGTCAAGGAAATCAGTTAGTACTACATTAATACAATAGTTTGCAGGGGCTTTGGGATGCAATTAACCTTCTGTTCCTTGTCATACATGCACATGTGGTGCTGGTGATCTAAATAAGCAAAATGAGGAAGGAGAGCGGCTTATGCAGTTTTTTATGGGTCTTAGTGACTGTTATGAAGCAATTAGAAACCAGATTTTGATCTTAGATCCTTTGCCTTCGGTTAGTCAGGCCTATAGCATGATATTACATGTTGAGACTCAGAAAGATGTTTCATCTTTGTATCCAGAAGATGGTGAGCATAATGCTATGTACTCTAATAAAAAACATATTGAAAATAAATCAGAAGGCTATAGAAGGAGGTTAACTAGGGAAGAAAAACAAAAGCTGAAATGTTCACATTGTAGAGGGACTAGGCATGAGAAGCATGAGTGCTTTGAGTTGATAGGCATACCAGAGTGGTATAAGAAATTTAAAACGGATAAGTTCAGGAATAGAGCCAATATGGCTGAAGAAGAAGACACAGTGAGTGTCAAGGATGGTATGTTTGTGACTTCATCAGATTCTATGATAGAAATGGGCAAGATAATTCAGGCAGAAGTTGCCAAATATATTGGGAATTATATGCAGAAATCTGATAATGCTAGTAGCTCAGCTAATGTAGCAAATATGGTGGAAGTGACTGATAAAAACACTGATAATTCAAAGGACTACATGGGACATTATGCATTTGGAATAATGGATGGCATACAACAGCATGAATTGATCATTGACTCTGGTGCAAGCACACATATGTGCTGCAATGCATCATTAATGTATACCTTGACCAAACTAGATGTTCCTCAGAAGATCTACCTACCTAATGGTTCAAGCATTCTTGCACAATACTCAGGAGATGTCAGATTATCAGCGCAAATTGTGCTACACAAGGTTTTGTTTGCTCCAGCTTTCACTCATAACTTGATATCTGTGGGAGAGTTAACCAAAGATATTGAAGGAAAGGTGTTATTCTTACCAACACACTGTCTGATACAGAGTCATAAACAAGATCAGTATCTTGGGATTGGGAAGTTAAAAGGAAAGTTGTATGTTATGCAGCATGAAAGTGCAGAGATGACATGCTCTAATCATCAATTTTCTACAATCTCTGTGAGGGAGTGGCATGAGCTTTTAGGACATCCTTGAATAGGAACAATGAAGCATCTACCACACTTGAAAAGATCTAAGCCAGATTCAGGATTTGATGATCTCAGGAGTTGTGAAATCTGCTATAGATCCAAACAGCAGAGGCTACCATTTCCTGCCAACCAGAAAAGGAGTTCTACTCCTTTTGAGCTTATTCATGTGGATGTATGGGGACCATATCATGAGGATAACATAGCGAATAGTGCTTATGTACTCACTATTGTGGAGGATCATAGCAGGTCTACTTGGATATATTTGTTGCATTCTAAAGGACAGGTATTCAGGATATTGCAAAGTTTCTTTCTCATGGTGACAACACAGTTTTATACCAAGGTACTCCATGTTAGAAGTGACAATGGAACTGAGTTTACAAGTGCTAATACATAACTACTATTTCGGGAAAATGGAATTACACATCAAAGAAGTTGTGTTTACTCTCCACAGCAAAATGGGATAGTGGAGAGAAAGCACAAGCACCTACTTCAAGTGGCAAGGGCCCTGATGTTCAAAGCCATCTTCCAAGTAGGTTTTGGCCATATTCTATCCTACATGCTACATGGTTGATAAATAGAACACCTGCTGCAATACTAGATTGGAAAACACCATATGAAACACTTCTGTACAAGCCTTCTGTATATTCTATTCTCTATCCTTTTGGTTGTTTGGGCTATGCAGCAAATGTGTCACATTTCCTGTCTAAGTTTGACTCCATGAGTCATAAGTGTATCTTGCTGGGACATGGTGCAAATCACAAGGGTTATATCTTATATAGCCTGGATGACAGCAAAATATTTATTTCAAGAGATGTTAAATTCTTCAGTAACATATTTCCTCTTCAAGATGATAATCCTTTCTCTGATCTGTCTTTCTCTTCTTTCCCCAACTTCTCTGCACCTTTATTCCTTCTTCTTCTGCTACTTCTTCTATCTCTTCTGAAGGGCATTCTACTGATCCTTCTACTCTTCACTTACAGTCATCTCTCATGCCTTCTTCACCTACAGCGTCACCTCCTTCACCTCTTACCACCACAGAAATACAACCTCCACAGTTGCGCAAAAGTACTAGATCTCACCATGCTCCTACATATCTATCAGATTATGTTTGTTCTTCTACAGTGTCTGTCTCTACTCATAATGCCTATCAGATCACTTCTTCACCTCGTACATTTCCTCACCATGTTTCTTTCAATCTCACTCCTTCTTACATGGCCTTTCTCACTAATATCCAAAGTCTGCAAGAACCAAGATCATACTCAGAAGCTAGCCAGTTCATTGAATGGACTGAAGCTATGCAGACTGAGTTAACAGCTCTTACTTCTTTACCTCCTGGAAAGCATGCAATAGGGTCTAAGTGAGTCTATAAGGTCAAGCTCAAGGTTGATGGCACTGTGGAAAGGTTTAAGGCTAGGTTAGTTGCAAAGGGGTTCAAGCAAGAGTATGGCGTGGATTATTTTGAGGTTTTCTCTCATGTTGCTAAGTGTGTCACTGTTAGAGTTTTCATTGCCCTTGCCACTCATTTCTCTTGGCCTCTTGAACAAGTTAATATAAACAATGCCTTCCTTCATGGATCTCTTACAGATGAGATTTACATGTCTCCTCCTCAAGGGTACATAAAGGCAGCTCCTAATCAAGTGTGTCGTCTTGTTAAGAGCTTATATAGCCTTAAGCAGGCCTCCCGTGAGTGGAATCATGAACTCACTCGCTTCTTGCTTGGGCAAGGTTTTGCACAATCTCTAAATGATCATTACCTCTTTCTTAGAGGCTCCGGGGATTCTTTGCTTGTTGTGCTTATTTACATTGATGATATTCTTCTCACTAGCCAGATAAGTCTGCCATTACTACTCTTAAATATGCCTTTGATTCTCAATTCACTATTAAGGATCTTGGGGCCGCCTACTATTTTTTGGGGGTTGAAATTGCTCATAGTTCTTCTGGCACATACTTGAACCAATGAAAGTATGTTCTCGATCTCCTTGAATCTGCTAGTATGCTCACTTGCAAACATGCATCAACCCCCATTCCCGCCGGAATCCATCTTTTTTCTGATTCTTCTTCTCTTCTTTCTCACGCTGAGTCCTATCATCGCCTTGTTGGCCGCCTATTGTACCTTAATCTTACTCGCCCAGACATTTCTTTTATGGTGCAACAGCTTAGTCAGTTTATTTCTTCTCCAATGGAGTCAGATTGGGCCACCGCCATGTATGTCTTTCGATATCTCAAAAGGATGCCCTTCTACTGGTTTGTTCTTCTCGGCCTCTTCTTCACTCAATCTTCAGACGTACTGTGATGCGGACTAGGGATCCTGCCCCGATACTTGTCGCTTTCTCACTGGCTACTATCTCTTCTTGGGCTCTTCTTTAATTTCTCGGCGCAGTAAGAAGCAACAGACTGTGTCTATGTCGACTGCAGAGGCTGAGTATCTTAGTCTCAACACGACTGTCCGCGAGCTCCTGTAGGTTTCATATCTGCTCTCTGATTTTGGTGTCTCTCTCCCGCATCCCTTGCCTTTATTCTGTGATAATCAAGCAGTGGTGCACATCACCAAAAATCAAATGTTTCACGAAAGGACCAAACATTTGGACCTTGACTGCCATTTCACTCGGGAGTTCTACCAAAAAGGGTTCTTCCTCCCTCAACATGTCTCTTCTTCCTTGCAGTTGGCTGATCTCTTTACCAAGGCTCTCCCCAGTCCTCGGTTTCATTTCTTGTTATCCAAGATGCATCTTTCCGATCTTCATGCGGTGCATCTTATGGGGTGGTGAAGCGATTATTGCTTACTGCAGTGCTTTCTTGTTTATTTGCATGGGAGCTATGCTTATATCTGCATGCACCTATAACCTGGATGATAGCAAGATATTTATTTTAAGAGATGTTAAATTCTTCAGTAACATATTTCCTCTTCAAGATGATAATCCTTTCCCTGATCTGTCTTTCTCTTCTTTCCTCAACTTTTCTTCACCTTCTTTTCCTTCTTCTTCTGCTACTTCTTCTATCTCTTCTGAAGGGCATTTTACTGATCCTCATACTCCTCACTTACAGTCATCTTTCATGTCTCCTTCACCTACAACTTCGCCTCCTTCACCTCTTACCACCACAGAAATACAACCTCCACAGCTGCGCAGAAGCACCAGATCTCACCATGCTCCTACATATCTGTCAGATTATGTTTGTTCTTCTACAGTGCCTATCTCCACTCATAATGCCTATCAGATCACTTCTTCACCTCGTACATTTTCTTACCATGTGTCTTCCAATCTCACTCATTCTTACACAGCCTTCCTCACTAATATCCAAAGTCTGCAAGAACCTAGATCATACTCAGAAGCTAGCCAGTTCATTGAATGAACTGAAGCTATGTAGACTGAGTTAACAGCTCTTAAGAACAATAACACTTGGGTGCTTACTTCTTTACCTCCTGGAAAGCATCCAATAGGGTCTAAGTGGGTCTATAAGGTCAAGCTCAAGGCTGATGGCACTGTGGAAAGGTTTAAGGCTAGGTTAGTTGCAAAAGGGTTCAAGCAAGAGTATGGCGTGGATTATTTTGAGGTTTTCTCTCCCGTTGCTAAGCTTGTCACTGTTAGAGTTTTCATTGCCCTTGCCACTCATTTCTCTTGGCCTCTTGAACAAGTGGACATAAACAATACCTTCCTTCATGGATCTCTTACAGATGAGATTTACATGTCTCCTCCTCAAGGGTACACAAAGGCAACTCCTAATCAAGTGTGTTGTCTTGTTAAGAGCTTATATGGCCTTAAGCAGGCCTCCCATGAGTGGAATCATGAACTCACTCACTTCTTGCTTAGGCAAGGTTTTGCACAATCTCCAAATGATCATTACCTCTTTCTTAGAGGCTCCGGGGATTCTTTGCTTGTTGTGCTTATTTACATTGATGATATTCTTCTCACTGGCCCAGATAAGTCTACCATTACTACTCTTAAATGTGCCATTGATTCTCAATTCACTATTAAGGATCTTGGGGCCGCCCGCTATTTTTTGGGGGTTGAAATTGCTCGTGGTTCTTCTGGCACATACTTGAACCAATGAAAGTATGTTCTCGATCTCCTTGAATCTGCTGGTATGCTCACTTGCAAACCTGCTTCAACCCCCCTTCCCACCGGAATCCATCTTTCTTCTGATTCTTCTTCTCTTCTTTCTCACGCTGACTCCTATCGTCACCTTGTTGGCCGCCTATTGTACCTTAATCTTACTCGCCCAGACATTTCTTTTGTGGTGCAACAACTTAGTCAGTTTATTTCTTCTCCAAAGGAGTCTCATTGGGCCGCCGCCATGCATGTCATTCGATATCTCAAAGGATGCCCTTCTATTGATTTGTTCTTCTCGGCCTCTTCTTCACTCAATCTTTAGACGTACTGTGATGCGGATTTGGTCTCCTACCCCGATACTCGTCGCTCTCTCACTGGCTACTGTCTCTTCTTGGGCTCTTCTTTAATTTCTTGGCACTGCAAAAAATAACAGACCGTGTCTATGTCGGCTGCAGAGGCTGAGTATCGCAGTCTCAGCACGACTGTCCGCGAGCTCTTGTGGGTTTCATATTTGCTCTCTGATTTTGGTGTCTCTCTCCCGCATCCCTTGCCTTTATTCTGTGATAATCAAGCAGCGGTGCACATCACCAAAAATTAAATATTTCATGAAAGGACCAAACATTTGGACCTTGACTGCCATTTCGCTTGTGAGTTCTACCAGAAAGGGTTCTTCCTCCCTCAGCATGTCTCCTCTTCCATGCAGTTGGCTGATCTCTTTACCAAGGCTCTCCCGGGTCCTCGATTTCATTTCTTGTTGTCCAAGATGCACCTCTCCGATCTTCATGCGGTGCATCTTGCGGGGGGTGGCGCGATTATTGCTTGCTGCAGTGTTTTCTTGTTTATTTGCATAGGAGCTATGTTTATATCTGTATGCATGTGCATGCCTGTTCTATATATCTCTCACATTTAACTTGCTGCCCATGCATCTCAGATTGAGGACCACCATTGCTGGAGCATTCACTTGCCACGTCAGCGATCTCTGCCAGCTTTAAGTGTTATCATCACAACCGTCGATCTATGTGGAAGTTTGGATCTCTAAGCCTTACCGTTGATTTGTAGTGTGTTTCTTTTGTGAAAGAAATCGAGAGCCTGGCTATCAATATAAATAAGCTCTTTGTTGTAATAGCTAGTTGATTTTAGACTTTGAATTCTGAAATACTCTCTGAACTTGCAACTCCGAATTTGATATAATTTTCGATCTTTGATTCGATAATTTCATGCACAAATTCGCTTTCATAATTGCTACAAACACCATTTTATGTACTTGATATTTTTAAAGAGGTGGTACTCGTAGAAATCAATTATAATCACGGAAATGTCGGTTGCGTGAGTTGTATGCGATTATTCTTAAGAAAGATATTCGACAACCAAATTATGATAATAAATAGAACTCCACATTCTTTTAAATATTGTCTCACGATGAAATCATTTAACCGAAATAACGAAATCGAAAAAAGAAAGAAAGAAAATTAGCATGCTTCACAACTTGAAATACATGAAAGAATGAAAAGTTGAACGAGTAATTGAATTCGGAGTCGGAACATGCTCACCGTTCTCTGGAGTAACATTTAAATCAAACAAAAAAAACTTATTCAGTTGCGTTCTAGCACCAACCAAGAATATGTTGTGTTTTTTCTGAATGTATAATCTCTGTATTTAACTAGAAAAAATGTAATGATATTTTTTAGTTTGGGCTCCATATTGGGTTTTGATTTTTTTAGATAAATAATTTAAGAAAGGAATATTATGACTACATCAGTGAGAAAGATGTATAGTAAAATCTCTATACATTAATATTATTTTGATCAGAGAAAAATATTACTATAGGGAGGTTATTTTATATAGAATTTACATATAAAAATATTTTTACCAAAAAAAATTAATATATATTATATAGTATCTGAAAATGTCCCTTCATATTTTAAAAACATGAATTTAAAAGGTATATAAGATTCATTTATATGTTTTAACAGAAGAAGACATCATTATAGGAATTAGGCAAAAAACGCAAGATGATAATCCAGAGAATGATAGTGTAGAAATAGAAAAAGTTTCGTGTCAAGAAGCTTCAAACATGTTGAACAAACTATAAATGTTTTGGATTTAATAAGAAGATGATTGTGTTGACGAGTTATTTCAAACGTGCAAGTTAAAGGACGTGGTATTAACCTAAAAAAAATTAAAGCATTGTCACGGGCAACTTTAGATAAGTATTTTATACAATCTTAAGTTTAATGTAACATATGTAGTATAGTTCTAGATATTTTATATAAATGTTTAAATATATTTGAAATTTAATGCCATTTTATTACTATATGAATGTACATTTCTTAATGATGATTCTAAAAAAACATTGGAATATTACAATGTTGAGGTTATTCTTATTTATAACTAGTCCCGAGTTTGGACTATAACTCCTTATTACTATAAGGAGATTATTTATATTTACTATAAGGAGATTATTTTATATAGAGATTTTACTGTACATAAATATATTGAGAAAATTAAACATGTAAATTTAAATGAGAGATAAATTAAGAGATATTAGAAAAATATAATTTAGTAGGTAAAGATTGTGATTAGTAAACAAATTTTAAAAAAAATTATCTTCAAAGCTAAAACATTAAATAATACTCCGTATGAAAGTGAGTGAATACCTTTTGTTTCTTTTGGAGAAAACAGAATAAATATTAATAATGACTAATAATTAATTCGTCAGTGTAGGAAGAGAACAAATGAAATAATGAACAAATAAATAAATAAATAAATAAGAAAAATAAAAATGTACAGTTCACTTAATCGGCGGCGATTTGCTAATCTCAGAACCTTACCTCACTCTTCCGAGTTCCGACCAGACCAACGACGCCGTTTTGCTTTCGAAATCGTCGGTCATTGATAAATTAACTAGCTAAATAATAGACCGGAGAAGGTGAGGGCGTAAAATACATAGGCGAAGAACATGGCGACGAAAACGGCGTGGCATCGTCTCCAGCACCATCAGCCTCCAGCTCCACCGCCGAATCGGCTGCTTGAAAGCACTCCTCCGAGCTCACCATATTACTCCTATCGTAATCGTCGATCTTCTTCTCTTCTTTATCAGAAGAATAATGAAGCGATTTATCGGCAGGAGATTCGAGGCCTTCTCGCTCTTCTTCCTTAATTGTAAACAAAAACCGCGGAGGACCAAGTATCCCCTGCAGTTTCAGCAAATCAATGTCAACGATTTCCATATCCAATTGACGATTCGAAGTCGGATCACCGCTGCTGGGAGTGGGAGTAACGGAGACGGAATTGGAGTCGAGGCGAGGGTGCCGTCGAATGCTGAAGAAGTAGAGGAGCTTCTTGGATGAAGAGCAGCTGCTGAGATGCTCTGCACCTGCACCGCCGCCTGCGTGAGTGTGGCAGCGGAGTACACGGCGGCGCCACAAGGCGTAGAAGAGTTGCGCGAGGAGTGTTAATACGAAAATAATAGTGAGTGCGATGCCTAGCATGCTTAAACTGCCTCCGTCACCGCCCATTCTGCTTCAAATCCAAGATGGATAAATGTGAGATATTTAACAGAAAATGAAGTTACTTTGTTCATTCAAAACTATGCTTGTCTTATTTCATTTTTTAAATAATTACTTTGTCTTACTATGTTTTAGTCACATTCTGAAATAATTACTGCAGTCGGTCTGAGAGGAGAAATTATATCTACTCCCAACCACTGATAGATTTTAATAATTTTTTATTATCTTTCTATTATAATTGTATTACTTTTTAAATGGTGTATTAGTAATTGGTGTAGCGTAGATCATAATCCAACACAATATATTAAAAATAAAGTAATAAAACTTAATTGTATACTGTTTTACAAAAATCAATAAACTCGATATGATGTGATTTAAGACTAAGTGGAATAGCAAATCTCCTTATATCTTTGTTATGAATATTTGTGAAGATTATTTTGTTTTTTTTTCCCGCAAATCATCGTTCAGTCAAACTTTATAGTGTATTACAAACCTTAGTTGAAACTAAAAAAAAAAAAAAAGTATTTTTGCACAGTTGTGTTTAATATATTTATCTAAACAAACTAGAATTCTAAAACTCTAATATCTTGTTATAATACTTGTGGTAGTGGATCTCTGTATTGATCATTTAGTATATATTTACTGCATAGTTATGACATTTTCTCGTGATGTTTTTATAAAATAAAATAAGTGCTACTGTGCTAGTAGTTGAAAATTGGGGACCTCTTAGCATTTTAGCTCTTAAATTGAACATTAAATCAATAATGTAATGAATATTATTAAGGTGTAATAGGAGAGTGATCACTGTGCATAGATATGGCGAAATAAATGGAAGTGAAACCGGTTACCGGAGGAACCGATATGAAGACGAGGGGAGCAAGGTTGATTTGGTGGGGAGATGTGACTGTAATTGAGCCGTTGTTGGTCACTAACGGATAAATTTGTTGGAAACGGATGAAAAGGGTTAAAAAGACTGAAAAAGGAATGAGACGTTAGGTAGAGGCATTCCCCCAAAACTTGTAATTTAATGCGCACCACATGTATCAAAACATGGATGTCGGTAGAGAATTTAAACGAGTCTACTTATGTTAAACTTGTTAAATTTACGTTCAACTTTGTTTAATTACCTATTTACATATGATGAACACTACTTGTAGTTGCATGCATCACCTTTTATGCATACCTATATGCCACATGTGCGTGTAAGCTTTGTGTCCGCCTGATTGTTGTAGTTGTTTTTTTTTTTTCACATTTTTTTAAAAAAATTTCTGTTTTTTTTTTTTAATTTTTTTTCCCAAAAATTATATACCATAAAATTAAAATATATTGATTTAATTTATTTGAAATAAATATAAATCCTTTAAAATGGAATTAATGAACCCTAAAATTAAAGTGAATTAATTTGATTTTTTAAAATCAAGCGACTCGAGCAATGTACTCACCCAATATTAACACATGGGCCCGTGCATTGTTTTTTCAACTTAAATATAACCCATAATCGAGATTAATAAACCTTAAAAAAATAAACCCTAAAAATACAAAATAAACACCTAAAAAATATAAAAATACTAAAAAAATCATGAACACTAAAAAATTGTAAACTCCTAACCTCTAAACATTAACTTGAATGAGAAAAATCACAATTTGAACTAAATAAACTAATATAAGATAACTAGTAGACCTGTTACTTTTTACAAATACATGTGATAGTTTTTGAATTTTGAGTAATAACTTTTAGTGTTACGATTAATATTGATTTTGACAGAATATTTTTTTTGTGGGTTGACCCGCGATTTTGACCCGTCCGTCTGAAATAAGGCTTATATACACTTTGTTCATGGAAGTGTCTGTGATTACCTATAGACTTGAGTTTGTTTTTTTTTTTAAAAAACATTATTGTTTATGTTTATTTGCTCCGTTTTTACTTATTATGTTCAATTTCGTACCGATCAATTATTTATTTGATACGTCTATTGAATCGATCTTAAACAATTTTTTTCCCAACGATTACGGATTCAATATCGAGTTATTTAATATTATTTTTAGGCCTATTTTGAGATGACGTAAAAATACTTTTTTTTCACTTTCTATGAAAATAAAATGTTTATACTTGTACAATTTGGTATGATTTATTTATTTATAAAGAACCTAAAGCTTATGAGCGCAGTTTATACTAAGGCAATTGGGCCTGAAAGTGTATGAAGCGGGACGTGAATAAGGCATGGGTCTATCAAAATGACTTTTTGGGCCTATTAGTTACCCGACCAGCCTGTTATAAGAACAAAATCTCCATAGTACAAGGTATTCTCCGCTCATAAAAATATCGATATTTTTACTATTTGCACTACAATTTTGTACTGATAACTAGTAAGTCGAGAGAATTATAAGAGAGTATTTATAAAAGTTTGTGCATTTAAGCCTTAAAAAAAAGTTTGTGCATTTAAAGGAAGTAATTAGACATAGATTTTAACAATGCTAAATGACACAAATTGTTCCGGCACAAATGTAGAATTTAATATAATTTCATGTAAAATAGCATTGTTACTCTTCATATAACTTTGGTTAAAATTCATTTCTCATTTTCTACATTATTTCTCCATATTTAATTGGAATGCATGAATGATCAATAATGCATAAAATTCATTCCTCATTTTCTACACCAATTTCCAAGTACAATGAATTGGTTATAAAAAATAAAAGCAGAAATTAAATTATTCAAATTAATATTTGTATTTGAACATCAATATGAAAATAATTTAGAAAACTTATATATACCTCAAAACACATTAGAACACTAGCAATAATGTTATTATTCTTGTCTAATGAAAACACCAATGAAAAAATTGGCTTAAGAATGCGAACATGTTATGAATGGATTATATATATACTAGTATATCTCCCGTACGATGTACGGAAATCGATTTACACATTTTAAGTTTAAAATTTGATGATAGTTGAAATATTGGTTGTAATAGTATTAGTATATGAGAAGAATTTAATAATTATAACTTCATCAAATGATATTTTACATATATAACATTATATTTGTAATTTTTGAATATATTCTAAACACACTTGGAATGTTTTTTATGCTTTTAAACTGAATCTGTTATTTTTCGATAGACAAAATTGAATAGATTTTTTGTTTTATATATTTAACATATTAAATATAGTTTATGCGGCCACACATAAATTTAAATAAATAGATTTCATACCACAATATAATAATAATAAAGAGAATTGTTGATTCAGGACCTGAAAGATGTGTAATATATCAATTTAGGACCTGAAAGATAAAAACTCTCAATTCAGGACCCGAAAGATGAAAATTCTCAATTGAGGACCTCAAAAATCATGAATTTTGATTTTTTTTTAATTTTTTAATCAATTTTATATTAATTTTCAATGAAAATTCCTTCATTAATTATCTATTAAATCTAATAAATAAATTTTTTAAATTAATTAAAAAAAATAAAAATGAATCAAAATTCGTGATTTTTGAGGTCCTGGATTGAGAATTTTCATCTTTGAGGTCCTGAATTGATAATTCTCCTAACAACAACAACAACAACAATAATAATATAATAATAATAATAATAATAATAATTTATTGTTATATGACACATGTGTTTATTTTGAATTGTTAAAATAAATAGATAACAATTATTAATAAATATGATATTAGTTTTTTAATTAATAGAATGTATAGAATTGATACAATTACTATAAAGTATAAAATAAACCAATATTATCTACAAACCCTTAAAAAAATGATGTTAATATGTGTGTGTGTGTGTGTGTGTGTGTATTGGTTCAAATGTGAACTATCTCCTCCTGTATAACCTATAAACCAATCTTAACCATTCATTTCTTTAATTTATATGGTTAAGATTAATCTGAAATGCATGGGGTCAAAAATGCAATTAATTAAGAGTTTTAAAAATTGAGGGTATTTAAGTAATTTAATTTTATATGGAATATCAAATCCCATATTATATGGTATATGTATTTCACATAGTATATTTGATTATTTACTTTCTTATTATATGTAAAAATTATATATCTACATCCATTAAAAAAGACGCCATTATAACTAATCAAAACAAATATGATTAATCAATTTTGTTACTAAATTAATCGAAATTTGGGATTTAATTTGTATTTTCATAATAGCAAATCAGATATGATTTAATAGCATCTGAAATATTTCATATTAGCAGTATTTTATTTTTGTATTAGCTTGGGCAAATTGACTATATCTGTTTGGTTCGTATTTAAATTTTATGACTTGTTCATAGTGGAAATTTTTTAATTGCATGTTAACAACTAAATTTGATCAAATTAACAACTATTTCTTACATTATTAATTATTATTATTATTATTATTATTATTATTATTATTATTATTATTATTATTATCACTGAATCAATTTTTAAAAATCATACAAGTTATTTATTTCACATTCATCATGTAATTGTTGGATATTTCACATAAGCAATTCTTGTAATATTAAATAGCATTATTTTATTAAAATACTATCTAATTATAATTTGACATAATTATAAATACTGTAATAATGTGTTGTGTTTCACATTAGCAATTTTTGTACAACTTAATAGAATTAATAAAATGTAATGAGAGAAAATTCAATTGGCTAAAAATTTTCAGAAATTTAAAAGATTGATGTCAAGAATCAAACACATATTATATTTTTCTATCCTCTTATAAGTTTTCATTTTGGGGTGTTTTATTTTTCAACTTTTTGTCAGCCATTAAAAGGTCCCATTAATTATAAGTCCCTTTGATTAGACGATAAGCGAATGGAATCATAAGCGACACTTTGTGAAAAATTAATAACTTTAATTATGTAGTGTAGAGTGTTGCACAAAATGCAGCATAGAATTTCATCCGCACCATAAGAAGTATATTAATTAGAATTAATAAATAAATAAATTTTAAATTTCAAATTTTCCTTATTTTGTTTTATAGGGATTGGCCTCTTCTATCTCTTTTTCTTCCATTAAAAGCTCATGTCCCTTTGTTTACACCATGAATAGCATTAGAATTAAAAAATTAAAAATTTAATTGGTTGTCATTCAAAATGCCCATTAATTATATAATAAGTCATTTGATTACACCAAAAGTGATATTATAAATTAAAAAAAAATTGAAAATTCAAATATTTTCGATGGCCATTTTGTTATGTTTTGGTGATATTTTTTTAGAAAATCAAAAAAATTAAAGATGTGAATAGTTGTCAATTGTTATATATTCATGTTTTGGTGATATTTTTTATCTAACAAAATGTAAAAAGTTAAAAATATGAATGTTTACACCATAAGTAGTATTAGAATTAAAAAAATAAAAATTTAAATATTTTCCACGGGCATATTTTGTTATGTTTTGATGATATTTTATATTCAGAAAATCTAAAAAATTAAAGATGTGAATGGTTGTTAATTGTTATGTATGCATGTTTTGGTGATATTTTTTTATTTAAAACATTCTAAAAGGTTAAAAATTTGAATGTTTACATCATAAGTAGTAGTATACTTAAAAAAAATATAAAGATTTTCGATGGGCAGTTTTATTAAGTTTTAATGATAATTTTTATTTAGAAAAATTAAATAATTAAAGATGTAACTAGTTGTTAATTGTAATATATAAATGTTTTCGTGATATTTTTTAATTTAAACATCTAAAAGGAAAAAAAAAATTGAAAGTGTTGGTAGAGAAAAATCATAGAATATATTTTAAAAAATTGAATGTGTTGGTGGAGAAATCATAAAATATATTTTGCTACAAGAAGGATTTGAACCTGTACACGCACACAATTGCATTGGCAATCACCAACCAACTGGGCTACAAATTTAGTTCTGTATATTTTCAGCAAACAATTACCTTTCAACATAGTTTTAACTGATTTAATTTTTATAACAATTTTGCCCCTGCGATTTTGCTTTAATATATGTATAGATATATTGTTAAATATATGATATTTTCTTATATATTATCTTCGTTTAATTTTCTCATACTGCACAATCGAAAAAAAAATTAATTGTTTTTAAAAAATATTTAAATCAAATAATCATAAATTGATTAAACATTTGATTAATTGAAGAATTTAAATTTAATTATTAATTATCTTTTACGAAATATTTTTTTTATTAATCAAATAATCATAAATTGGACTAATGGGTGATTAATTGAAGAATTGAAGTTCAATTATTAAATAGGGAGAGAGATATCAACATAAAATAATGGAGAGAGCCTCATTTTAAATTTTGAATTCTTTTTAAAATAAATAATGTAATAAGGATAATTTAGTTATTTAAAATAAGGGAAAATGTGCAAATAGCTCCTTCGACTATTATGTGGAGTGCTTATTGCCCATTCCTTGATTATTTGGATCAAATAGCCCTTCTACATTAAAAGTTGGACCATGTAGATCATTTCTTGGATGAAAGAGTTAATGGTGTTAGAAAACACACACTAACACACATTTATTTCACACATACTCAGATATTTTCACATATTAATACACTTTTTACTCATTAAATATTTATGTTTTTTAAAAAAAAAATTATAATTTCATAAGTTCTTTTTTTTTAAATATTTTTATTTTATATTTTATTTTAATTGTTTATCAATTCAAATGTGTTTAACTCATAATATTTCATGCATTTTATTATAGATCGATTATTTGCTCACATCATATTTACTCCTTACAAGTCTAATGTCGAGACCCATTATTTGATTAATGTTGTCGTGTATCCAAAAATTATGGTGAATATTTATTTAAAGGTTAATAGGCTCTAATATTAGAACTTTTTCACCTTTTTTGATTTTTTATATAACGTTTCAATTTTTGTAATAATACCATAACTTTATCTTTTTGTTGGAATTAAGCCATAAGATGAAAATTAATCTGACGTGACCTAAATTTTTACACTTTTGCACTCTTAATCTGATACAACATAAAATAAATTAGAGTATCTCTCCCATGCGATGCACGGATGTGATATGTATAATCTTATTTGGTTGAAATTATAATTATGAAAAAGTTAATAAAATTATTACAACAAAATAAATTTAATTTATAACTTTCTAAATTATAGAAATTTTCGTATTATTCATTTTTTATTAATTGTAACATGCCTTTGTGTTCACTATTAATATGATATGGTATAAATTAAACTAGATTATCTCCCGTTCGACGCACAAATATGCTATGCATAATTATATTTGCAAGAAATTATAATTATGAAACATTTAAGAAAATTATTACAGCAAAATAAAATTATGATATATTAGATTAAGAGTGCGAATATGTAAAAAAATTAAGCAACCTGAGATTAATTTTCATCTCATGGCTTAGTTGCAATAAAAATATAAGGTTTTGGAAATATTACAAAAATTGAAATGTTGTGTGAAAAATTAAAAAATATGTAAAAGTTGTGATATTAGAGCTTGTTAACCCTTTATTTATACTTCACTTTTGTGTAACTTTTTTAGGTATATATTTTTTGTTATTATTTACTCAAGATCATAAGTTTTGAAATTATGTATTTGTATTTATAAATACTTTATATCCATACATCACACAAAATAAATATTAGTTTAATTTACATCGAATTATCGGTAATACAATAAGATATACATGAGAAATAAAATTATATCAATACATTACGAAAAAAAGAAAAAAGTTTAATTACATTTATAAAAATTGAATAAAGTTAAATTTGAAAAACTATATGACAAATTAATGTCCATCAATGTGTATAACTATATAATATTTTTTGTGTGTTAGTGTGGATAAAGTGTTACTATGTGAAAAGATTTAAGTTTATGTGAAAAAATGTGTGTTAGTGTGTGTTTTTTAACACCGTTAACTCTTCCATCCAATAAAGGGTCTACATTATCTAATTTTAACATAGAGGGGGCTATTTGAGCCAAATAGTATTTGAAGGTATGCTCCCTGAGTAATAGTCGAGGGGGCTATTTGCACCTTTTCCCTTAAAATAATTATTTTACTATTGTGCTGGAACAATTTGTGCTAAATATAATTATATATCCTTTAATTTAGTTGCTAAATTTTGTCTGAAATAGTTGTTCGGAGAAATATTTATGCTCGTAATAATTATCCAGAACATTTATATTAATAACGCGGGTGATAAGTTTTATCTTATTTGTACAATCAAGTATGAAAAGTGAATATGAAGATATTTTCACAATTCTAAAATTAAGAGTTCTAATTAATTAATACGGATTTGAGTGTCCAAACGATCTTTAATAATATTTAAGGTGGAGATAAAATCCTGCGCAAGGGTCGCCCCATTTAATTTGCTTAATTAAATAATCAAATTATGGATAAATGCACTGCATCGCCTTTTCTGATCGACCTTATAAATTAATTACTGTTTTACTAAGTTATTAAATAAATAAACAGATCGATATAGTAGTAGTTTGTTCAAGCAATCTGAAAAGGCGAAGCCATTTTAAAGGTACGAAAAGTTGTGTGGAATATTAAAGTAGTCTTTTTAGCATAATCCACGAGGGGAAAACAACTTTGTGTTAAAAGGGCTGTCTACTTTTCTATCTTCAAATTGTACTAAATTTTATTTCTTTGAGTATCTTCATTCCTACTTTTGAGGGCAAAATTAGATTCCTTTCATGACTTCAAATTTCAATTATTAACAATATATAATATTTTGGGGGAGATTATACACTCCCATACGAGAAATTCGGTATCAAATTTTAATTAGTATAAACTGAGACATCAAATAATATGGATCCATTGTAACATGTCCAACAATGAACGGTCTATGGATATACGATTTGAGTATGGTGGAATTTATTATATTTTCGTATATAGTTGCGTGATGATTTGTTTATTTTTCTCATCCATTACACCTATAAATATGAATTTTTTTGACAATGAGTGAAAACGGGCTACACTTTCTTATAGCTATATATACCGCCTTAATTTTTTTTGTGGGAACAAGTGGTTCTTTATAAAGTGTGTTAATTTAAGCACATGTTTTATCTTTAATTTTTATGCATGATTTTTTAAAGTTAATTGCCAAATAATCACAATATCGTAATTTAGGTGAAAAGTTTAAAAAGTTATATTGAACAACAAATTCGATGAAATGTTGTGATTTATTTGTTAATAGTCCTTTTTTTAAATTCTTTCAATTTCATGTTCAGTTCTCAAAAGTTCATATATGTAATTTCGGGTGTCTATGTCTAACCAGTATAGACATAAATAATCCGAAAATATATACTTTCTTCGTTTCATTTTGTTTATTGTATTAATTTTTTTTTTTATCAAAATGTTTGTTGTTTTATATATTTTGACACCTCTCTCTCTCAAATTTAACCTTATAAATATATGGAGAGAGGAAGTTTTTCAACTTTTTAGGAAAATATAAATTAATAGGATTTTATGTAATATAAAAGGGAGGGATATATTAGTCCAAAAAAATTATTGTTAATTCTAGATTAAAATTATAAAACAACAAACAAAATGAAACAGAGCGAGTAATTAGATAACACAATTTCTCCTGTACATCAGATGGTGAAGCGTTGACCTAATCAACGCGCGTTGATCCAGTCAAAGCGTTGACCAAACAAATAGTCTAAATAAGTGATACTTTTTAGGAATACAATTATACAAGTGATACTTTTTTGAATTTTGAGTGATACTTTAGTGTTACGATTGATACTGATTTTCACAACTTTTTTTTTATTTATTTTTCCGGTCGATACTTTTTAATGATACAAGTGATACTTTTGGGCTTTTTAGTGATACTTTTTAATGTTACGAATGATACTAATTTTGACGGATTTTTTGGTCAAACCATTGACCCGGTCAATGCGATGATCATATGATGTGCACCCAGTGTACAGGAGACATGCCCATTAGATAAATATACGTAATTTTAAAACCTCCCCCCCCCCCCCCCCCCCGATTTTCTTAAAAAAATGGTTTTTAGAGACAAGATTATTAGCAACGCCAACTATCGTCACAAATACTAGACTTTTAGTAACGACATGTCGTTTCTAATTATCACATATCATTTCTAATAAAATTTTTGTGATGACATTGTTGTCACTTAAAAATATTTTTTTGTGATGCATGACATCATATCGTGACAAATAGAGCGTCCCTAAAAGTTCATCCCAAATAAATTAAAAATTATTTTAAATGACAACATTGTCATCACAAAATATATCATTAGAAATGACATGTAATTATTAGAGACGACATGTTACTTAAGTCTATTATTAGTGATGACATTTATCGTCGCTAATAACATTGTTACTAAAGACCGTTTTTTTAGTAGCATAATTATATATATTCCTAATCTTACTAAAGGATTGCCTCAAAAAATATCTTACTAAAGGTGGTATCGACAAGTTCCCTACTTATATGCTTACACTTAATTTAAAGTGATAACTATATAATCATCTTTTGGCGATTCTAATCTAAAGTAGCAACATCCTTTTTTTTAAAGGTATAAATTATAATGATAGATTCTTATATATCTGTGTTTTCCCTTCAATACATTTCACACATTTTTCTTTTCACTCATATTAATTTTAATTTAGAACTCTTGTTTATCAACTTTAATTTATACTACTTTCTAAAGATAAGAATGTCGGGTTTCTAAAATCAAAACAAGAAAAAGTTGATTCTTTAGCAAAAACACATCTCAAACCATAAAAAGTAGTGCTCTCTCGCTCTTTTCTTATGGAAGATTTTGTTTCTTTTATTCTTTTTTTCCCCCTTTTTCAATCTCTTTATCTCTTATTAAGCTTCTAAAGCAGGAAAAAGTTAGTCCTCCTCCTTTGCGCAACGCTTAAGTTATGGATGATTCACACCTTAATCTCCAAGATATATTTATAATACGTTAAATTCAATAGTATTTATTGAAAGTGATTAATGTTTTACATTTATCGCACATAAACACAATGCACACTCGCGCGCGCACATATATTATGTAATGTTAGTCTTCACACCGGCCTATAGTACACACACACACCATTGGCTATTATATATGTATTGTATAAATCCAATAGATGTTACAAATGATTACTTATTTTCACAATTGCTTTCAGCCTTTCACTCAATGTGAGTGATCGAAACGCAGAAAAAAAAAGGACCAAAAGTAAGTACCGTATTAAAGTAAGGGAGAATAAACATGTCCATTAATATGTTCATATGTACTTGTTTAGACAAAAAAAAAAATTAAATTATTTTATTTTAATTTTAGATTTTTTACTAATTTCATTTTACTGTGTATATTTATTTCAAAAAAAATTAATTATTGAACACGGCTTGTGCCGCTAATGATTTCCTTTTATGATATATATTTTTGGGGAAAAAATCAAAATTAAAACAAGAAAAGTTGAAAGAAAAAAAAACTGATCGGGACAGACTCGGAGGAGATCTCTCCCCATATGTTTATATTAAAACTGGATATATAGATGCTCCAAGTTAAGAGAAATTAAAACATTGATATAATGGAAGTGATAAATTAATTAATTATGTGCTGCATAATTTAATTGCTGCATCAACTCCTTCAATTCAGTTCATTTAAGCAAAGGCAATCCATAAAATGATTTGCGGAAAAATGCTTCAATTTCTCTATGCATTACGTGATGTTATTGTTATCGACACAATACTCTTAAGCAAATTAATTTAATCCGATCCATATATATTGAGTGTTTGTTAATTAAGCAGAAACATGAAAATACATACAATTTATATACGAACACCAATGTAATTTAAAAAAGATTTATAAAAGAATCGGTTTATTTTTACTAATTAAATTATAACTTTTACTTTTTTTTCCCTATTGATTCAAATTTAAATTTAATTTGGCACTTCTCGAGAAAAAAAAAATGGCAAATAAGGCTGGTCACTGGTCAGGGACGAAACTTTTTTTTCTTTCCGGCCTCGTAGAAACTAAAAGAGAAAGCAAGTTTTATTTGTCTTTAATTTACTTTTCTTGTTTATTTTTGTTTTCTTACAACACTTTAATTAGTCTTTTTTTTCCTTTTTTTTTCCCATTTTTGTTTATTGGGATACTCGCAGCTTTAATTCTGAAAGACCTAAAAAGGCCGGCCACCCGTAGGTTTAGGTCTCCAACACCCAAACCACCGAAAAATATGTGATATACATAAACTAATTTGAGATAATAACTTAATAATTAATAATATGATAAAAACTTAGAATAACTCTTCGAATATATATGATTTAGAGACGCAATATCTCTAATGCAAACTTGGAGCATGTTTGACGATAAATGATTCATTGAGAATTTGCGATTATCAGCGATCAATTTTTTTTGTTAATTAATTAACCCCCTTCAACTACTTGCTCTAACTCTAACTAGAAATAATTACAAATTCTAATATATATCCTAGTGTGGACCATTGGTTTTCATCTCGATCGTTATTCATGAATCCTGAATTAATCCAGAGGGAAAATTATGCTTTGTTCACGCAATTTGTTTATAGATTTTCGTACCAATCTTTGAAATCCGTGGAATCATCATATATACGAGATATATATGTTCAGAAATTTTTATTAAAAAAGCTGAGACTTAATTGTGTTTTATTTTTACATCATTTCTGGCTTCTGCTTCGATTCGTCTCTTTAAATTTATTTATGAAGAAAATCCCTCGCGCTTATGAAATTCAATCTAGAGAGAGAGAAAAAATAATAAAAAGAAATGAACGTCGTCGGTGGTCTGCATGAACATATTTTTATTTACCTCAAAAAACAAAAACAAGAAATTAAAAGGCACAAAAAGAAAGAAAGAAAAAAATCTTCTACGTGTTTCTTCTCTACAGGGGGGAATTAATAGAGATTTACAAATCCAGGATTTTGAAAACTACAATCCTATCGACATTTTCAAGAATCTCTAAATCATCGAAGGACTGCAGTTTTTCAACACTATCATCACCGAACGACATATTCAAATCCAAACTAACACCGCCGCCGCTTCTTCCCTCATCTCCGGCGGCGGCGCCTGCATTTTCCGTTTCCGGAGAAGAAGTGGAACTGAATCTCTCGCAGCTCAATATAACAATGGCGTCAAACAAACTAAACTCCTCACCATCTTTATCGCTCATTCTGCCCCTTTCAATCGCACCCTTTATTCTCATTCGCGACGAACAATCCACTCTCTCGAAATCTTCCAACAAAAACACACGATGCGGATTGGCCGAAACTTCTCTAGCAAACCTCTCAACGTAGCTGCTGCAAACTCGATCATCTCTCTCTCTTCTGCTCATTCCGATTGAGACGAAGTTCGAGTACGAGCCAAACACAAATTTGGCCAGATTTCTTGAAATTTCCACTTTGGCTTGCGCATCTTGTCCGAGGAAAAACATCCACGTTTCTTCTTTGTGATCAAGAACATTACTACCTTGTTTTCGTCTCACCATTCTTGATCTGCATTGCAATATGGTTCCAGCTATTTCTGGGATGATTTGTTTCTGACGTGGAACCTTTTCCTCTAGCGCATTGCATAGAGTATTTAGGTTGTTGGCGTTGAATTCTTTGAATCTTTGGGCGTCGACGGTGTCGGCCGATGAAGGAGAATTAGGGGTGGAATTGGAAGGATAAAAAGGTAGGTTTTGGGGCAGTGAGAAATGGCTTTGATGTAAATTAGGGTTGTTTTGATCAAATGAAAAGCAAGAATTCGATGAAGATGGTGATGCTGCAGATGACAATGTTAACGTTCGTTCGAGTAATTTAGGTTGTCTGTGGAGGGTGGAGTACTGTTCCTTGATTGACTCACAGTTCTGGAATTCAAAGCATATATACGTACATCATCAAAATTAAAGAGATTGTCAGTTTTTCAAACTATATATATATATATATATTATAAAACCGGAAAAGTGAGATAAAAAGGAATCTAAGAAATGGGAATCTAGGTAGGATAGTAAGATTTAAATAATGACCTGATCATTATAGTTAGCAAGCCGTCTACTTTCATCCTTTAGCCAAGGAGGTAGGCTTGATAATGTGGCCCCATTTTCCAATTTTACTTCATCTCTTTCATTTCTGGCTTCACCACCATGTTCATTATAACTGATATATATCATCGATCATTAAACAAAAATCAAACTTATATTAATTAGCAAATTAATCTATCGAACAAATAAAATTCGAATATATACTATAGCTAGTAAATATGAAAAAAAGAAAAGAAAAAGGATTTTACAGTATACCTGTGAGATACAAGACTCAATCCCAAAGTATTAGCAGGAATGGTAAGTGGATGCAATCGCCAAATCATCTGGAGTGAATTGTATCCATTTCTGCACCTCATATAAGTCTGGAAAGTTCCAATTCCCATCAACCAAAACCTTCCATTAATTTCTTCCATCCCACAAACCAATCGTCCCACCTCCACGATCATGTGCTCTACAGAACAGTAGTAGCTTCTCTCTCTCTCCCTCTCCCTCTCTCTCTCTACACTAACCCTATATTCACTGATCCAGTTCAGATCTCCTAAATACAAAACCACCCCTTTTCCCACGAGACTTTTCACAAGAAACGTCAATTCGTCTATCTTCTGCTGAACTAACTCTCTTCGAAGATTGCACAAGCTGTAAAATGGCGGGATGGTTATGAATTTAACTTCTCTCAACGCCTGAGGAACTCCTCCTCTCTCAACCCTATCCATCAACTCTCTCACTGTCTTCTCCGCGTTTGAAATGCTTTCGCCCACCACCACAAAACTCCTGTGTTTCTTGCTCGTTACCAACGCTTCGATTATGATGTTCAAATCTTCCTTCTCTTCATCAAATATTGGTGTCGAGGGATCGAGAACTACGACCTTATTTTCTTTTGATTTACGAGCAGAAACTGGAGAAGAACTTGAGATCGATTTCTCGAGATTGTTTTTAACTTGAGGGCTAGAGAAACCAGCTTCTCTCATCACTCTACTAACGCTGGGATCATCCAATATCGAGATGATGAGCTGCTCGAGCTCTATTTTCACCGTCAGAAGCGGCTGCTGCTGCTGCTGCTGATTGTCGGCCGCCCCGCGCCGCTGGTGGGCTTGGGCGCGTTTGAAGGCGGCGACGAGGGCGTTGGAGATGGATGGATAGTGCGAATCGTGATGGCCTAAAATGGGGTTGGAGGAGGCGGCGGGGAGGCGGTTGAGGGCAACGTTGAAGCAGAGCTCGAGGGCTTTGCATTGAAGCGGGTGAGAGTAAGACTGCAAGCACGCCGCCCGGAGTAGGCCGCCGCCAGCCGCCAGCATGGTGGTGGCGACGTGCATCGGCGTTACCTGTGCATGGCCGCGCCGCTTAGCCAGCACCACCGCCTGTTTTACTACCCCCGCCGCTTCGGAAGTGAGGGCTTGCTGCACTGCACAACCACCTGATCTCATTCTTTTTTTTTTTCTTTCTTTCTTTTTTGGGATAATATTTGATTGATTATAATTTGGGAACTGAGTAACTCAAAAGCGGGCTGAAAAGAGTAAAAAAGCTAAGGAAAATCTTGGTTTAATTTCATGACAAGAAAAGGAGGGAAAGGAAAACAAAAGTGTTTGCTACGATAACAGACATATATATACATATATGTATATATATGTTGAATCATGCATGTATGAACATCTAATTAAATCTCTGGGATTATAGAGAGTGAAATTTGATGAGAGATTGTGGAATTTAAGGAAGAAAAGAGCCAGTGTTCTTTTCTTGCAGATGAGGCAAAAGAAATTGGGGTCCAAAGTTGAATTCTGCAGTGGAAAAGTGGTATGCGTGTGCTGACAAGGACGACGATTTGCATCAGTATCAAAGGCAAATCAGCTTTTCTTGATATATACAATATATATATACACTTATTTGCTGTTTCTATATATATGAATATATATTAATTTTGATCCCTTCAAATTAAGATATATATATGATGGAGGTAGTAGTGGGACTCTTCCTTTGATGCAACTTGCATTAATTGTAAATATATTTGGCAAAGGTATAAACATAGAACAATCACATCTACCTCTAACTATGTGTAAAAAGGATATGCTCCTAATTTTGTCGAGTATAATAATCTTTACTTTTGCAGAGATACAAGTGGTCGTCGTTTTACCACCAAAATTTTACTTAAGTTAGGCAAAAAGTTGCCATGACCTAAATTATATACCATCAATGCAAGAAAAGCACATGCAAGGCAACACGCCAACTTGTGAGCTTCAATTCATGTACCTATTGGGTGTGAAGTAATAGTTAAAATTATCGATCGTTTCATGTTATGGGAAAAGAAAAAGATGTTGGAACGTTTCGAACTTGACACCTAGTTAATTTAGGTTCGGTCATTTGTCCCGGGCTTATTTCAGTTGGGCAGGTCTGTTTGATTTTCATGATTATTTTGCAGTATAGTTTTTATTATATACGTGTATTTTGTATTTTGCTTCAATTTCAGTTAATTTATAATATTTTAATTATTTTTTGTCTGTAAACCGTGTAAACTCTATGTTCTAAAAAATCAGAATTAGTGGGGAACAAGTTAATCTGATTAAGTTTTAATGTATTAATTGTTTCATATTAAGTTATAGTCATGCCAAATCAATCAAATTTAGTTGGTGACAGCATCACCTTTTTCATAAATGACTTTGTAAAGTGAGAAGATTTTGTAATCGGTAAATGATTGAAATGCAATTTGAGTAAGAGAATAACGTAACACGCGAAAAAGCTGGGCAGCATAATATTTGCAAAGGAAGAGATGGATGAGTAAAATAGAAATTGAAGAGAAAACTAATGAGGTTGAAGCACAGAAAACGATGCCGAGAAAAGTGAAGCAAATTGTGAGTGGCTGTGTGTTGAAGGAATCGGAAAATGTGTACGATTTTCTTCCAAAAGAATAAAGAGACCCTCTCCATCTGCTTAAAGATTATATAGCTTTTGCTGCTGCATCTAACATTAATCCTTTTATATATGCTTTTAATTTGCACATATATAAATATATAGGATATGGTTCATAGGAGAATACCTTGTTGGTATGAGAAATGAGAACACATCTTACACCATCCAATTTAATGATTCAATGGTTGAGATTTAAGGTGACAATTTCATAAATAATAGGGCAAAAAATAAGGAATGAGGGCTATTTTCGTCCAAATCCATTAAAATTGATGATGTCAGCAATTAAAAAAAAATCTTAAAAACTTTAATCGACTATAACTTCCTCGTTTTTAATCCAATGCACACAAAAAATATATCAAATTAAAGCTCTATTCATGCTCTTTCATTTAAGATGTCGAAAGGCTATATTTGGATGAAAAAATATAAACGAAAAATAAAAAAGAAATTTTTTTACGCGTGCCCAGGTTGTAAATGCTTTCGTTAGCATATAATAATTCTTCGTCAGCATTATGATAACATATGAACGTATGCTAATGAAGCATTTGTCATATGCTAACATAATATATTCGATGTGCTAACAAAGAATTATCATAATGCTAACATAGTATAAATTTATTAGAGTTTATTAAATCTCAATTATGGTTTATTTAATCTCGATTATGGTTTATTCCATCTAATTATCATTATTCTTTTGAAATTTAATTTTTTGTTTATAATTCTTAATTGATTATTATGGTTTATCCTATCCAATTATAATTTATAACGTATGTTGATAGAGTATTGTCATATGCTAACATAGTGTATTCGCAATGCTAACGAACCAAAACTATAATGCTAACGTAGTACAAATATATTATTATTATTATGATTTCTTTCAACTCATTTAGGGTTTACCACATCCAATCAATGTTTATTTCATCTAATTAGGTTTATTTCATCCAATTATGATTTTTTCCATTTAATTAGGGTTTATTAAATCGAATTAGGTTTATAATTAATTTTTAGAATATTTTTTTCGTCAATAATATTTGAAAACTTTAATTAGCATAACTATAATGCTTCGTTAGCATTATGATAATACTTCGTTAGCATAACGATCTGTTATCAAATCCTCCGTAATTTTTATAAGAATTACCAAATTACAGTAATACCCCCGTGCGAAAAACTTTTCAGATATTACAAAATTGCCACCGCCTTTTTCATCAAATCTGGACCTTTAATTTTTGATGGATGTGTGGTGTGAGATGTGTTCTCATTTCTCACACAAGGGGATATTTTTATATAACCCCAGCCCTATATATATATATATATATAGTTTGTGCTTCGCTTCTACATGGCCCAAATCTCTCTCTCTCTCTCTCTCATTGAGTGGTAATGTTGTTTTAATGAAATAATAGTTTATAGATGGGAAGATTAACTCCGAAAAAGCAAGGGCTGGAGTTTCAGATATTTGACTGATGATGATGAATAATAATATGCAATTAACTACTACTATTTTTTTATGGGTCACTACTATTAATTTTTATGCAAAAGAAACGAGGGATTTAACTTTCGATTTCACAATCATTTAACTATGATTGTTGTGTTCGGTTTTAAATCGTATGCGCCCACCGACACTTATCAACCATGCACAATTTTTTATCTGGTTTGCCCCCTTAAACTAAAAGATTAATTAATTAACGGTAACATGAAGAATTTTATGTATCAACTAAAAGATTAATTAATTAGCGGAGTATATGTTTGTGTGTATACTATTTAAATAAAAGACAAAACATTATTCATATATATTTGAACTTATTTAATGTATGTTCATAAGGGATATCGATAATATGAGCATATATTATATATACTTTACTTTATGGAGTTTCAACAATTCATGGCCTGAAAGATAGATTATATCATTTAGGATCTGAAATATTATAATTATCAATTTAGTAACTGGAGGATGAAAACTATCAATCAATAATTTCAAAAATCATATATTTTGATTTTTTTATTATTTTATATTAATTTTCAATAATTTTGTTTATTAATTATCTATTAAATTTAATAAATAATTTATTAAAAATAATGCATAAATAAAAATGGATCGAAATACATAATTTTTGAGGTCATGGATAATCATCTTTTAGATTCTGAATTGACAAGTTTAATATTTCAGGTTATGAAGAGATAGATAATTTATTTTACAAATTCTAAATTGACAATTTATCGGACTTTAAGAGAATTGTTAACAGCCCCCCGTTTAATTTATTTTCCACAATATTAAAAATTACAAAAAGTATTGCGATTTGCGATGCATCAATAAATTTGTTGTCACAATTCCGTCTTCATTCAAAAGAAAGTATGCTCCATCTCAGTCAAAAAAGCTTTTCTCCTCTTTGGTGACCTAAAAAGACTTACATAGAACACCAAATAATTTGAATTGGAAAAGTTTTTGCACAAGAGACTTAAAAAAAAAGTATGTTTGAACAAAAAGAAATTAATTCATGATGTACAACTGTACAAGTACTCCTTTACTTTCTTCTGACGTTCAAATATTTTATCTACATATGTAACGCAGACTTGTCTATTAATTAATGAGGAAGTCTCATGTAAAGCTGTCTTACGAGTCAAAATTTGTAAAACGGATCAATATTTAGATCCAAACACAATCAAATACTAACAAAACTATAAACACGCTAGGAAATATGAATTTAAATCCGAATCTTGACCCATCTTATAAATTTTGACTCGTAAAATGGACTGGCATAATTTTTTGTCTTAATTTATTATATGGATAAGCATCTCTCACGTATTTTTTTATATCGGGTAAGTAGTGAGTGAAATTTGTATTAATGTGACAACTGTGAAAAAAGCCACCACAACTATTTTAGGAGATATGTTCTTTATTTAGGGGAAAAGACCACAAGATCGAACACCAACTATATATACTTTGGTACAAAAATGTGGATGATATTTTTACGGTTTACTCATCAGCTGGGATACCAATACCATGCTCTTTACCCGGATGAAATCTTCAGCTACACTTTGTGCAATACTTGATGCTATACAATTTAATTTATTAATTTTTCTTCAATTTTTTAATTCAATTTCCATTTATTGTTGTGCTTTAGTTTAATTTTACATTTATTAATTAGTGTTCATCCTACCCAATTAGGAAATATAGTTATTTTTTATGAAATAATCAACTATTAATTAAAAAATAGAATTTAATATTGAAAAATTAATTATATGCCCTAATTGGGTTGGATGAACCCTAAATAATAAGTGTAAAATTAAACTAAAGTATAATAAATTGAAATTGAATTAAAAATTGAAGAAAAATTAATAAATTGAATTGTGTAGCACCAAGTGTTGCACAAAATGTAGCAGAGGATTTCATCCGCTCTTTACCATTCTGATTAAAGTATTTACCATTTATTAAGTCATTTAATATAAGATGATACTTTTATAGATATTATAATTTCTTAGACATCACTATAAATACTATTCACTCAGTTTCACAAAAGATTAATTTTTTGATTTTATAATAAAAATTAAAAATTAAAAAATGTGACAAATAAACCCTCCATCTCTTACTATTAAGTTATATTTTTCTAATATATACGAGGTGGTCTCCTATACATGTGATGTATAGATCTGCGCCCATCAAATCAGTGGTGGAACTGGGGTAGTGAAGAACAATTCAGTCCCACCAATAAAAAGTTTCTGGCTCCACTCCTGCATCAAATTAGCCCATACCCAATAAGGTTCAAAAGTAACAAAAAAAAAAAAAAAAATTGGCCCATGTCCGGAGCATAGACCCTACGCGGAGAGTGCGGTATACACGCCAAAATTATTATTTTTTTATTATTATTATTTTCATTTTTTAAATTTTTTTGCGATTTTTCTGTTTTTTATTTTATTTTAGTTTTCCCCCAAAAATACAATTAGTGAACCCTGAAATTGAAATGAATTAATTTATTTTTTTTGAAATAAATATAAATATATACCCTAAAATTAAAGTGATTTTTTTTTTAAATTCAGCGACTCGTGCAATGCACTCGCCCAACACTAATGCGTGGGCTCGTGCATTGCACTCGACAATTAATTTAATTTTTTTGAGACAAATATAAATCGTAATTGAAAAAAAAAATTGAAATAAATATATACCATAAGTGGAATTAATGAACCCTAAAATAAAAGTGATTGAATTTAAATTTTTTGAAATAAATATAGCCTCTAATTGAGATTAATAAAGCTAAAAAAATATATGAACCCTAAAAAACATAACATAAATCCCTAACAACTCGAAAAAATACTAAAAAAACCTAAAAAAACCATGAACACTAAAAAAACCTAACTCCTACACTCAAAACATTAATTGGAATGGAAAGAATCACAATTTGAACTACATAAATTCATATACAATAAGTAGCAGACTTGTTACTTTTTAATGATACAAGTGATACTTTTTTTTTTTAATTTTAAGTAATACATTTTAGTGTTATGATTGATACTTATTTTTGCTATTATTTTTTTTGACAGGTCAACGGGGGTTGACCTGCATTGACCCCAATCCGTCTGATGGATGTATGTGTTTTATTGAGCCTGCGATGATCTATATGAAACTTGGCCAATATATATTAATTTCTTTCTCAATATGTATGGAGGAGGTTTTATAAGGGTAAAATTGGGAAGAAAAATGATAAAAAGTGTAAAATATCTAATAATTTACAATAAAATTAAGAGAGTAGTTGATAATGCCTCTCGATTTTTTCGGTGAGCAATTAATTTATTTTCAAATTAAATCTCCATATATATATATATATATATATATATATATCATTTGAAAATTTGGGAGAAGCTTTTTTAGGACAATAACTGATAGCTTTTTTCGCAAGTGGTTTTTCATCTTGAGGTGGATTTGCGTGCAACAGGGGTTATTTCCGCCTATTTCAGGCGGCCACGTGGCCCCTACGCGGGCGTGCCACGTGGCACATGATACTTTTTATTGTAGTTGGAATGATAATAGTATTAATCTCAGGTTGATACCTTTCTTTATCGTACTTGATACTTTTCTGCTTACCACATGGTACTTTTTATTTTACCGAACTCGTGTTTTGCTTTCCTTTGCAAATTCTTGGAATGATGATTGTTTTAGATTAATCTCAACACATACAATATAAAAACTGAAAAAAAATCAGAATTTGAACTAAATAAACTTATATAAAATAACTAGCAGACCCCTTACTTTTTAATGATACAGATGATACTTTTCGAATGTTTTGTGAAATTTTCTAATGGGAAGGTTGGTACTCACTTTGGACAGTTTTTTTTTTATGGGTTGACCCAGTCAAAGCGGGTTGACCTGCGTTGACCGGGTCAAAGCGCAAGTTAACCCGCGTTGACTGGGTCAAAAGTGGGTTTAACTGACCCGTCTCATATAGTGTTATTTACATTATAATGCATGCAAGTGTTTGCCATTCATCTTTAATTTGTAGAATTGTATCATTGAATTGTTTTAAAACTTTCAAAAGGAAATAAAAAATAATATATATATATATATATATATCAAATTATTTTATGTTATTTTATTTTTAGTTGGGGAAGGGATTGGAACTTGGTCTCTTGAGTCTAATCCTTATAAAAGTGAAGAATATTAACTAAACTACCAATTTGTAGTTAAAAAAATATAAAGCTTAACCCAACGAGCTTGGTGGTCTTAGCCCAATGGACCTTCTTTTTCTGTGCCTTTATTTTGAAGGCCCAATATAGCCTTAAAACTGCACCGGCTTCGAGGGACTATAAAATATCAATGCCGAAATTGTTGTCCTGTTTTTTTAATACATTTATTTTCGGACTGTAAGTCTAAGTTTGTCCACATGCATATTATATTTTGTAACAGGTATTACAAGTAGCATCATGATAATATGGCTGTATTTTTTCAATTTTTTCAAACAAATCAATTACTATAGATATGAATAAGTGTTCAAACTCAATGTAGGATGCGGAGCGTACAACTTACTCGCACACGGACAAAATTTTTCAACTTTTAAGTAATTCCTCACGATTGTGAGATTTGTGCTCTCTTTTTATTAATTTTGTACATTTATATCAATTTATATGTTGGCAGCATAGAAACAGACCGTTTCATTCAAATGCAACACGGGAAAATTTTAAAAAATCTAAATCAAAGCTATATCAGACTAAAAATATAATTTTTATTGTAGTTATTCTAATACTGTTCCAAATCCAATATAGTTTTGGTCTATTACTATAACATTTCATTTCATTTCTTTTATTTACTCTTAATATTGTTGTCTCTAAAACATCACAATCGTGGTAATTAAGAGATATATATATATATATATATATATATATTAGATTTATGATCAATTAGTGAATTAATAAAATATTTTATAGTTTAATTTTATCATACTGACATAAAAATAATTGTAAGGAACTTGAATCGGATTTTGAAAACAAATAATTTTCTCTTAACATGTACAATTTACCATTCAATCCATATATGCATATAGTAAAACTTCGAGATTCTATATATATACATACATTTGGATTTAAAATTAATTAATTCCCCCCTTTTAACATTTACAAATACGCATTAATTGATTAGCATGGGTAATCAATTGACAGCTATGTATTTTTAATAACTTTTAGATATGAATTGATGTATTTTATTATGTGAAATTGTGTATTTTATATAGCTTATGTGCTCATTTTATTATCATTTGGAGTTTTTAATGTGTTTGCTAGTTTTGCAGTAATTGTTGTGATTTCATTGCATATTTGGAGCAAAATTAGTGAATATGGACAAGAGGATTTAAAAGGGTGTTTAATTAAGCTTTTGGGCTTAATTAAATGCTTAATGTAAGTATAACAGACCGGATTAAGTTATCAAAACCCAAAGAATTCCGAAGCCCAACTCAAAGTAGGGATATCGACCCGACCCAGTGTAATTTCTGAAGGAGTGGGTCGACCTGGCTCATCTGGCCTGGCTCGACCCTATGCAAAAATAGGGTTTTGGGCCGACCCGGATGTCTTGGTCGACTCGGGTGTGACGAATCTGCGGGACTTGATTTTCTCACTCTAGTTCAGGGTTTATAACCTACATATAAAAACCTCCATTTTGATACACGAAATATACAAGTCATATGCACGAAAATAACAAGTGAGAGATGCCTAAGAAGAGAGAAAGAAAAGAAAAGGTTGACATCTACTCAAGAGGATACGTCAAAGGGCTGTTAGAGACGAAGTACCATTGCATAGAAGACGGAGTCGCCGATTTACAACCTGTTTTCGGTTTTCTTTATATTTTTTTTATCATGAATACTAAAACTCTAGTTTTGCTTATTTATTTTATCATGTCTAGCTAAATTTGCAGCTAGATTTTAGGAATTGGAACCTATGGATTTTTATATGTGATTTGATTACTTTTTCTTCCTGCTATCTCTCGGGGTTTGATTTCCATGATTTATTTTATATCTTGTATGGATGTCTGATCACCATTTATGCATTCTAGTCATTAATATGAAGTACTGACCATAGAAGAATTAATGATAGAAAGATAGAAATCAGATTATGTGTGCTTGGAAGGACCGACCAAGTGAACAAGTATCACATATGGTTGAATAGATCTTCGAGAACTTGATTAGGAGTAATGACATGTGTAAAGAATCGACCGCAGTGAAATGTATACTCATTATATCTATGTTATGGTATATGCCTTAAACAGCAGTCTGATAACAGTCTAGTGATCCCCTACCATTGATAGATTAAAGACATGAATAATTAGTCGGGTTGAGAGAATCAATGAATATAGTAAAATGATGTAGTAATTTCATGTTTCCTAAAACCTAGTATTTTCGCCTATTTGCTTATTTCAGTATTTATTTATTTTGTGTCTTTTGTTTTATGCTTGTTTTATTTTATTCATCTTTATTTGAGTATTTGGTGTTTAGATATTAATAGTACCTGTGAATAAGAACGAGTAAATACAGTATCTGTGGGATACGATATTCCTCACCTACGTATTACAATAGCATAGTGCACTTGCGGTACGTGTTATTTTGTTAATAAATAGCATGTCAAGTTTTTGGCGCCATTATCGGGGACTATTTATTTTCTTTATTCTTATTCTAGTCAGGGCCAGCCCTGACATTTCGGGGGCCCATGAAAAAATAAAAAATGAGGGGCCCTTGTATATAAATTTTTGACGAGCATTTTGATAAAAATTTAGTATTATCTCCATCCTAAATTTTGAAAAAGTGTAATCAATTCAGTGTTTTTTTCATTATAAATTTTGAGATAAAAAGACAACATGTAAATAGACTTTATTACTTTAATATGATACAAAATATTTTGTTGTTATCGGTCTATAATTTACTGGTAATATTCAAAGAATGAAAATTGTTACACTCGGATAGTAATGTCTCAAAAAAATAAATAGATTGATGATACATATATTTTTTATTAGATTTTGTATTAAATATTTTAAAATTATTTTTAAATATAATATTAAATTTAAAATAAAAATTGGGGGCCCCGATAATTTAGGGGCCCATGGGTGGTGGTCCACCTGACCACCCCTATGGGCTGGCCCTGATTCTAGTACTACGTTAGTAGGTTAGATGTTTTTTTAGTTATCTTATTTTCATTTTTTTTGTTAGTTGTGGTACTTTACCTTTTCTTTTGGTGCTTTTAGGTAGATCATGATCACGAGATCAAAAAGACCCCTAGAGGTTTCTCTTAATCCGGAGCTTGAGTCTACACTGAGATTACTGAGGAAAAAGTTGGAGAATAGGATGGCTGATCAGCAGAATAATCAGCCGCAGCAAAACTAAGGGCAGTAGAACCAAAGAGTAACGATGCAAGACCTCCAGAGATAGCTGGAGGAGATAAGAAGGACGATTCTCCAAATGGAGAATTAGCAGACAGGCGACGCCCATATCACTGTCAGAGACGTGTTTCAGCATCCTACCGGACCTGTTCGAGTGGTCGGGGATCCTGCAATCAATGCCGCGAATTTCGAGCTGAAGATATGGCTGATCAATATGGTGCAACATAATCAGTTCGGCGATAGTCAGACGGAAGATCCCAATGCTCATCTGTCACAATTTTTGGAGTTGTGTGGGACTATCAGGATCAATGCAATACTGCATGATGCTATTAAGTTGCGCATGTTCTCTTTTTCTTGGAGAGACAAGGCAAAGACTTTGCACATGTCTGTCGATCACAGCACGATCGATGGTTAGGAGGATCTCAGACATAAATTTCACTACAAGTTCTTTCCACCTGAAAAGACTATCAAGCTGCAGGCCGAGATCACCCAGTTCGCACAGTTGCCAGATGAATCGATTTATGAAGCTTGTGAGAGATACAAGGACATGCTGAAGAGATGTCCACAACATGGTTTTACTGAGGCACAACAAGTGTTCCATCTTTACAAAGGATTCACTATAGCCTCAAAAACTGTAGTGGATGCTTCTGCTGGAGGATCTCTATTGGCTAGAACTTCAAGAGATGCTATGAGAATATTGGAGAAAGTCGTCTCCAATAATTATCAGTGGCCATCTGAGAGATCCACGATAAAGAAAGTAGCTGCAGCAGAAGTCAGTGAGTTCACAAAGACCAAGGCGGCATTGGAGGCTGAGGTTGAAGACTTGAAGAATCAGCTCTATCTGCTAAGGAAGGTGAGAGCTGAAGAGAAGAAAGAATTTGTCCAAGCTATAGGAGAATAGACCTCGACTGCGGAGGTGAATTACATGAACCGGAGGAATTTTAACAGAGGAAATCAGAGCGGTGGACCTCAGTACCATTATGGGATGAGAAATTATCATAATCTATCTTATGGAAATCCCAACAATTTCCAGCAACCTCTATCGGGTTTCTCTGTCACCAATAAAGCGATCAATGAGCTGAAAAACCAGTCATTCTCGGAGATGGTTAATTCCTACATCATAGACACTGATGTGAAGATTTAGAAATTCCAGACTGAGATTACTCAATTCAAGCAACACTTCGGAAGCTAGATGGATCAGCTGACAAAGACAATTTCAAATATTAGAGCTTCCATAGCCAGTCAACATAAGTCGGGACAATTTCCTGCCACTCCTGAGGCGAATCCAAAGCAAAAGAATGAACAGGCTAAGGTGGACCACAATCGAGAAGAGGGATGGATACCATTGCATTTCCGTCCCATGCATGTGTCTCCCCTACCTTTTCCCGAAAGATTACTGAAGAAGCTGACTCCAATTGAAGAGACACCTGCACAAGTTGCAGAAATCGTCACTCTTCCAGCTGATTACTTCCTTAAGAAGCCATCAGAAAAAAAGTAAGACAAAAGAGTCGAGAAAAAGACGGAGCACAAGATTGAAGGGGGAGAACTAATTCTTCAAGTTTCTAAGACCCCGTTTTCAAAAGAGAGAGCTCCTCACACTTTTGGTTCAGTGATAATAGTCCAGTGATCCCCCACCATTGATAAATTAAAGACAAGAATAATTAGTCAGGTTTAGAGAATCAATTAGTATAGTAAAATGATGTAGTAAATCCATGTTCCATAAAACCTAGTATTTTCGTCTATTTGCTTATTTCAGTATTTATTCGTTTGTGGTAATATATAAAACTAGCCGGTCAAACTATAAAAAAATTTATTTTAGCCACTAACTTTTAAACATATTTATTTTAGCCAGAATGACAAATTTGCCCTTTCGTGTTGCGCGCATTGCCAGCGCGCACCCCTAGCGCGCAATGCCGGCGCGCACAGGAGCATTTTCGTCCAAAGTGGCTAAAATAAATATGTTTTAAAGTTAGTGGCTAAAATAAATCTTTTAAAAGTTCAAGTGGCTAAAATAGTTATTGCCTCTATTTGTTTTGTGTCTTTTGTTTTATTCTTATTTTATTTTATTCCTCTTTATTCGAGTATTTGGTGTCTGGATATTAATTAAGTGCATGTGAATAAGAACGAGTAAATACAGTCTCTGTGGGATACGATACTCTTACTCACCTACATATTATAATAGCACTGTGCACTTGTGGTACGTATTATTTTGTTAATAAATAGCGTATCACACACCAATTATATGTAATTATAAAAAAATCTTAGACTAAATCCTTTCATAAATTTGTTGGGGATTTTGCTCTTAAAGTAATTGTGAATTATTTTTATCTTATTTATAATAACCATATTTATTTTCGAACCAATATGCTTCTTGTATGTTTTTATTTTACATTATCGAAAATCCATAGTTTATTTAATGTTACCATAATCTTAGTATATAAAGTGTTATATACAAGAGGATTAAGATCATAGAAAATAAACTAAAAATGAAGTCCGTGATAAATTTAATTAAAGTATGAGATCTTTAATTATAATGTCACTAATGCAGCCCGATGACATTATAAATGTGACCATTTTATCCAAATTGTTGATGTAGAGACATCTAGTTGGATGCATTTATATATGATATGATCATACAGGACTTGGACCGATTTAACTTAATTATTCCTTCAAATTCCGTTAAAGAAAAAATATTAAATTAAATCACAAGATGATCATATATGAATAATATTAATCCTGAGATTGATTATAGACTCCTGTTTATTTTAATGTGATTCTTGATTTGCTCGTTAAAGTTTGTTTGCCAATATTCTCTAAACTTGTATTTTAGATTCACGTTTGAATTAAATAGCTGGGAATGTAACTTCTTTTAAGAAACAGAAAGATAATTCTCTCATTTGTTAATTTTGGAATTGAGTGATTTGAGATCTCTAATTTATAAATCGTTTATAAATTAATCGCTCACTGGTGAATTAATGGTAAATGAGGAAAATAAGTAATTGAAGAGGTTAACGGATATTACTTGTCTTCAATTATGAATTATCTATGGAGGATTAATTCATATGAAATTATTAAATCAATGGACTGCTCAAATTCGTAGAGTAAATATGTTCTATAATTAAAGAGAGTGCAATTTAGAATTTTTAGTGGAATATGCCATAATTAATAAGTTGAATAAATTAATTAAAGAGTTTAATTATTTATTTAATTTATTAGAGCTCTTGATTATAGGTCCATGGTCCCCGATTCGCCTTCCTATTTTATTGACGGGTTAATAATAATATTTAAGTTCCTAAAGTGTTATGAAAAACATGTTTTCATAAAATTTGGGCTTATATGTAAATATTAGTTAATTTCGGGAATATATGATATTCCACAATTTGACTGTGCTGTGAATTAAATAAATATAATATATTTATATTATTCACATATTAGTAATAATTAATAATTATTTAAGATAATTATTAATTTATTTTCTTATCTACATGATTCTGAATTTATTTAAGATATATAGGAACCGGAAAGGTTTTGTATATCCTGCATCGGGATGCAAATGCATTCTATGTCCTTTTTCGACATGTGTCCACTTAAAATTAATATATTAAATAATTCAGAATACGGTGTTATACTGTTGCAAAATACATTTACACTGTTGGTACATCTCCTGAAACTTATTGTGCCACTTAACTAAGACAATAGATCTACAGAATTCATCGAAAACTGTAATGACGCTAAATGAGTTCTAAAATTCCCAAATTGAAAATCAAATGAACAAAATCCAAACCTAGTTTCTTCTCTCTCTTCTTCTTCGACGAGTCGATCGCCGCCGACCAAAGACGACATAACTGACGTCAGCACCGTCCACTTCGACCGCCACTCCCTCCCCGTCGATGAGTTCTACAACGACGGCAAAATCAAGCCCATCAAAACCCCTCGCGCTTCGACTACGATCAGAAGAAGACCATGGAGTCCCCCAATCACCGAGAAAAATCATCCGAGCATTCTTCTCTCGCTTTACTTCACATCAACATACGAGTTCTCTCTGCCCGTCTGCAACCCAAGGCATGAACCGCATTGTGGCCGAAGTAGGAGCGACTCGTCAGTCCCCCTCACGCACAACATCCCGGTAACTTGCTCTCCTATTCACTCATTTCAATATCTTTCTATTAGGATGTAACCCAATTGGGGCTGTTCTCTACTATTGAAACCCCTAACTCTGTAGAAAAGTTTCTTTGGCATGTTATAGATGAGTAGTTAAAAAAGTAGAAAAATGAGAATTATATTATCGAGTATGTTTATTGGCATTGATTGTTCGTGGTATTTATTATACGAATCGGGTTATTTAAGGTGGACTAGGTCTATTTGTCATTGGAAGATTTGGTTTGCAAGTTGCAACCTAATGTTCAAATGTATGTATGGTTCTTGTTTCAATCTATCGACAAGGATTAGTAATGGAGGCAAAAGTTTTGCTTAGAGAAATGGAGGAAAATGGTTGTTCGCCTTTTAGTGTGACATACAATTTTATTATCCGAGCTCTACTTAAGAGCAATAAGCTTTCTTATTATCCAAGGTCTACTTAATAACTATGAATGTTAGTAACAACTTCCAACAACTTCTTAATTAGATCAATATGTTCTGCACTAATAGATCAGTTTCATTGATATGATGAGGATTATATATATGTGTGTGTGTGATGGAGCGGAGAGCGAATAAGACAAGGTACAAGAATCGCTGAATCAGTGAGTTTTTTCTTACAAATTTTCTTGATGCCTACTCAATTCAAGACCAAATGCTGATTCCATGAATTGCTCTGGTAAATAAAATATGTATCGGTTCTGTCTCTTTTTTTCGAATGATTTTTTAAGTTCCAGTTATACTCTAAATTGCAATGTCTAGCATGCCCTTAATGAACTTGAATAGGCCTCTTTTGGTGAATGGAGCAGCAAATGTCTTAAAGAACTTGCTCTGCATTGTATGTATAAATGGATTTTGATAAGGAATTTTGAAAAACACAGAAAAAGACCATATTTAATAAAATATTTGTAATTTAGATGGAAAATCAATATGTTGTGAACTATAATCCTGTCAAAACAGGTCAGAACCAAAATTTTATATTCAAAATCTTCATGTATTTTATTTTTGTTGGTTAAACACCTTTTAAAATGAGAATGATCATGTGAACTTGAAAAGATCAAATTTACCAGAGAAATCGAAAATCAAACTGGCAAAAACTGAGAAGAATTGAGAAGAATTTGAGCTCAACGACTTCATTCTCACTTATCATTTTTCTTCATCTCCACCACATTTCAATCCTTAAAAGATAGTGAAAAGGTAAAGAAATGGGCAGCAGCGGCGGCGGCGGCGGTGCGGAGGAGACTCTGGTGGAAGAGGCACTGAAAATGGCTGAAGCTCGACTTTCGAAAAAGCTCGCCTTGGTGATGAACTAGCGAGAAAATGGCTGAAAGGATATATCGAATCCGCCTACGATGCTTTGAAGGAGATTGAAATACCTGATCGCCCTGCTCGTCTCGCAAATGTGAGATAAATATGGCTCTTTTTTTTTCTGATTTCCCAACAAGTATTCGACGAAATGCCTTAGTGGAAGGTTTTTGTGTGCAGGTAAAGCTGGTTTCGCCTGGTGAGATGCCGAAGCTGGGAAAGGCGGGGAGTTTGTAGAGTAGACAGGCTATTGTGCATAGTCTTGTGCATACTGAAAGCTGGGCTATTGACTTATCTTGGGTGCTTATTTCTTGGTTTTCCTTTTGCTTCGTTGCTCGTTGAGATTGCTTTTATTTTCCCTATGAAGTTGAACAACTTGAGTTAGATTGTTGGTTTTGAAGGAGGGGATAAATGATCATGCTTTTTATGTGAGGTTTGATTATATATATGTGGCGTTTTGATGGTTGTTCGTGGGAGAAATTGATGTGATATGAGAAAAGTGAGTTCTTGATCTGTTAATATGTGCCGTTTAGATTATAATTTCATGTAATCTGTGAAATTATGAATTGGGGTTGTTAAAGTTGTTGTTCGAAGCATGAAAGGGATTACTTTGGACTGTATTTCGCCTTTCTGCTTACTGTTAACTAGGATCAGATTACTATGTATGTTATAGACTGCCCAACCTTGTTTTCATGTAAATTTAAACCGTTTGTTCCTTTTGCTTTCTCAAGAACATTTATATAGGTGAATGACAAAATCTAGGTGATCTTGTAAGAATATTAGAATTTTATTAGAATAAAGTGTTTCAATACAATAACTAAATTTTAATTTGCTAAATTAAAAGTTTAAAACTAGAAAAAAATCATAAAAAAATACAATTTAGAAATGTAAGAAAAAAAAACATTGCATGTGTTGATAATATTAGTTATTACGTGCACTTTATTTGATTATAAGGAGGTTTGAAAGTACATAAAATATTCATTTTATAAGATAATGGTATTCCTTTCCATTTTTTTATTTTGTAGACAACAATCATAAAAATTGTCTAAGCATTAAAATCATCATTCTATTCATAGTTTATTCCATTCACACATAATTTCATTATGACATATCAATAACCTACTAAACTATGACTTGATCAAATCGACCCCTTCAACCATTTTAAATGATGCAAATAACATTTCTGACAAATTGTCTATTCAAATAACTAACGACACTTGTATCTGATTCACAAAATAAACAAAAAAATGATGTTGGAAATAAAATCAAACATCCTCTAAGTGGTTAATGTAGTTTTTTAAAGATAAATACAAAATAAATTACAAGTGCTCTAACATTTTATTCATTCTTTATTTTGTATATTCATTAATATATAATCACATGTAAGTTTTTTTTAGAGATTACCCAACAATTGATTTAAAAAAAAACTTACTAACCTGCTTAAAAATCTTTATTATAGTCTACTTTTTATTTCACCGTTATAGATCTATAACGGGAAAATCATTATTCAAATATTACTTCAAATATATTATATTAACTAAACATCTGATAAAGTTTATGTTACAAAATTTCTAATTTTTTTAAAAAAATAGAACTTTATGTTTAGATTGTTTGTGTTTGTGTATATAATATCAAAAGCTTAAAGTATTTTTACGGAATCCGTAATATATAGCACATAGTGCAAATTTCAACTGTAAATATTATATTTTTCATCTACTTTCTTCGATTTTAAAATTTGAAGTTAATAATTAAATCAAACGATATCACTATATTACAAAATTATACAAAAACGAAGTAGATATATAGCTGGAAAATTGATTTATCAAAATTCCTCTCGAATAAAATCGCACCCAAAATTGTCATCCCCAAAAATTGATACTATAAAACTTTCAACTATTCATGTAAAGATGGTACTTAATATAATGCATTCAGGGTTACTCGATCAACCATTGGTGTGCTTGAAAATCTTTGATAAAGATGTTGACAAGACGTTCTATTTTTATATTGAAATTAATTCATTCAAAAATTACTCTAGCAGATTTTGATCGTAAATGAGAAGATTGATTACGTATAAAGACAGAAATAAACTTGTATTTAGATGCATGTAAATTATATAAGAAGAAAAAAAAATCTATGCTTTCTTCAGGGACATTACAGATATCCTTCATTTAGACGAATTATTCAAAGATGAATGCTTAAATTATTTAATAGTTGTAATATTATTAAATATAATATCAAACATATTCTCGGGGAATGACAAATCTCATTCTCATTTAGTATGTATTATGTATATCTATTGTGCTTAGTGGAGACAAGGGCTACTCATAAATTGGAGAATGGTTTAGCAATCCATGATGTAGAGTTTCAAATTCTAAAGAATTTCCCAATCAACACCATCAATTGCTAAAAGGCAGAAATTGAAGGTTTCCATATAGATTTTAAGAATAGTTATAAGGATTTGCAATCTCTTATTGACTGGATGATATATTTCTTGGATTTTTGAAGAGAAATGGTGAATACAAGATTAAGCTCCATTTTCTCTGATTTTTGAAGAGAAATGCTGAAGATAAGATTAAGCTCCATTTTCTCTGTTTTTTTAGGGTGCCTATATTTTTAGCCCCCTTTTTAGAGGTGGTTATGTGATTGTACTTGAGAATTAAATATTTTTGAATCAGATATTTCCTAGCAGAGGTGTTTTGCTTGCACGGTTGCAACATGAGATATGTTCATATAAAGTGAAAGTTTGTATATAGTAGTATATGTGCAAAAATAGATGTCATTTTCATTTTTATATAATTATTATGTGAATTAGCCTAGCCCCTTAACAAAACTAAAATCAATATCATTCTTACCAATGGCCAGTTTAGAAAAAGTTGAGTATCTTTCATGTATGTAAATACAGCTATAAGACTTATAAACCACATGAAATACAGTTATATTTGAGCTTACACAAGTTGTCTATAGTTTTGATGTGCAAGAACTATGTAAAACAATGAAAATTCAATCTTCAATAATAAAACTCAAACTTATGTATACAACAACTATTTAATATATTATTGATATCCTCCACAAATATAACACATACAAGTAAATGGCTTATTATCTAAATGCACAACAACACTGCGTAAATTTGAGAAAATTGAAAAGACAAATCTCTAGAGAATTAGTCATGAGCACAAATAGAGTAACCGTAACACTATAAGACTACAGGTCCCCTAGCTCCATCAAAGGCCTTCTTATTGATACCCTAAAAAATCAAAGGTATCAAATCAGTTAATAAAAAAAAAAGAAACATATAAAAAAAGGGGAAAACAAAAACAGACCCAATTTTATCTTACTTGAGCTTGTTCTGATTCGGGATGAAAATCCATACATGTAAGGGAACTCATGATTTCATTATTGATTATTGCTTTTATATTTCAACAAATGCATTCAAAATTCTCATCAAAGTTACAGAGAGTCTCACATCTGCATTGATGGCTGCTGCTGCTCAGGTCTTCAATTGGAGTCTCAAGTATGGTAACCACTTTAAAACAAATGTTAAGATATGCGCTCTTGTCTAGTTGTTCTAGCTACAAGTCAAGACAGCAGAGTTTATGTAGCAAACGTGAAACCGTATCTGGGCATAAATCTAAAGCTACACAAAACTATTAATCCAAAACTATCTGAAAGGGAACAACTTTCACAGTGTCCGCATTGCATATTTTGGCTACAATCTAAAGCTGCGAAAAAACAATAATTCAAATTCCTAAGCTACGTCGTTGTAGGGACCGGAATCAATGCCTTGGAGTCAAGAACAACTCCATCTGTTAGTATATTATCAGGGATCATTGGAGCGATATAAATTCATTATTGTGCACAGAGATTTTGCAGCATTTCAAGGTTCTGTTATCATGCTATCTGTATCATCATCCAGCATTGCAAGATTTTGCAGCTTGAATGAGACAAGAATTCTTACAACATTAACAATGCAATAAGATAGGTCATTAGGAGAACACCCCCAAGAATAAGGTGCAACTATTGGAAACTAGCATTCAAAAACTCAATCATGATTCTTCTCGTGTCGGGTTGAGTCATGACAAATGGTGTTAAATGCTACATGGCTTCCCTTATACTCTTTACAATTTAGAAATGAAGGCCGAAATCATAAGTATATTCTACACCTTCCATATCTAAGAAGACAAATAGTACCAAATATTCACATTATATATCCAAGCATCCATTAAAATAAAATCTCAAATAAAACATAGTACGTATTAGTCTCTGACAATTGTAACTAGATATATACGACAAGATGCAAATGCATAATTTATTAAGTATTAGTATACATTCATGCCACAAGTGAATTGTTTATAAGGCAGTCTAAGTCCAAAACTATAACTATATATGAGCCATGAATAGTTATCACAATTAAACATTAGACACAATATCAACGCACAAAAAATAAATAAAAAAAAATCAGCAACTTTTGAAAAAGCATAGGAACACAAAACAAGAAAACTGAAAAGCATCTAAAATCCAAGCAAATGGAAAAAATAGAAAGAAAAAGTAATACCTTGGCGATGATGGATAAACATAAGATCCATAGCCTGAAAGTATAGAAATACCATCAATAAAAAATAAGCATTGGAGGCTGCCCAACTCCAACTAGATGCAAATATGGCCAATATGAATGTGAGAAACACAATTAAAGAGCTAAGAAAGAAAGCCCTCATCTTCACATAAATCTGGTGTACACAGGGTACAAAAGCAATTATGAATAAGTAAATAAGTAATAGATAGAAATTGCCCCCCTGTGGTGAATTTATGAGACACGAGAATCCGTTATAAATTTTTACACCAGTTCACAAGAATAAAATGCAAGAGTCAAACAACAAATTCAACATGCTAGGTAGTCTAAAGTGGTTTTGTTTAGGTATTAAAGTTAGTAGTAAGAATATATTAATCTAAATAATACTTCTACACATCCTATCTGCATCTAGCATCTGCATAAAGAAGTCAATAGCAACAAACTTGGATATGGTTCAAAAACAAGAAAATTTGATAAATATATTATCAATTTGAAACTAAAGCCAAGTGCCATGAACCAGGGTATCAACATTTTCAACCAACCAATAACACTCCAAACTATACAACACATGATATTAAGAAATGTATTGTGATTCAATATGTAATAAGCAGAAAGCCATCAAGTCTTTAGCAACCAGAATCAGTTTCTGAATGTAATAGATATTTCCATTGAACCTACAAAGAGAGTAAAAGCCTCCACTTTCCAATGCATCAACACAAAAGACATGAAGTTTTTTCTCAATTAATAATACAACAACAGATACTCTCTACTAGGATATTATCAAAACACAAGTAATCTTTTTTTATCAATTACCTTCACTATAATTCAAATACAAGTATATTTTCTGAAAAAACACCATTACATTGAAATTCCTAATCACACGTCCAATTAAGATTCCAGCAACCAAATATCCAAGAACAGGGCTTCCTACAATTGCAGCAGAGAAGCTTCAAGTTAGGCGTCGTTGGTTGGTCTCTAGTCGGCGGCGGATAGTACGCCCGAAGAAGAACCACAAATTAGGGTTTTCTTCTTTTTCAATTTGGGATTTCGGTGCAATTTTAATTTGGCGCTTGAAATTAAAGTGATAATGCGATGGAATTTCAATAAGAACTGAAATAAAATAAATTTACTGGGAGCTAGGTTTCGATCGAGAGGCGGATGAGCAACAACTTCAGTTTGCAGTGGCAAAGCGAGTCGCGCGGGGTTCGTGTCTTGGATTGGAGTCGAAGAGAGGGCCGCCTTCAGTTGTCGTCGGGGATGGCTGAAGGGTGTTGGACTGTGTCGGCGACGGTGAGTACACCGAAGACGAAGAAGAAACACAGGTTAATTTTTCAATATGAAATCTCCTTTTATATTAATTGTATTTTGATCATGAAAATAATTATCTAGGTAATGGTAATTACATAAAAATTGTAAACGCAATATTATTTTAATATAAACCGTTGGGCTTCCCGAGAATTCACTGTATATCTAAGTGCCTCAATAGGATTAATCAAATTAATGTATTTTTAATTTTTTTAATATAATGGAAAAGGTGGGACAAGTGTCAAAAAAGATCATAGGGATGCAATGCATCCTTATGCACCGTATACAAAATCGGAAATTGATATGTATTGAGATTTGACATAATCCTAACTAAAAAATACTATATCCATTTCGAAATGTTTGTTGTTTTGTTTTTTTTATCTGGAATTAAGAATTAATTTTGTGGACAAATATACCCATCCCTCATATATGCCATAAAATCTAATTCATCTATATTTTCCTAAAAAATAACAATATTTTCTCTCTCCATATATTTCTCTCTCCATATATTATAGGTAAGTTAGAATCAAAGAATCTCATAGGATTTGAGAGGGTTAAAATTGGGAGAGATGATGTCAAATTATATAAAACAACAAACATTTTGAAATTAAAAAAAAAAACCTAAAATAACAAATATTTCGAAACGGAGATAATATAACATAAGAGATGAAGAATCGTAGACGCTAATTCCAACATTCACGTGAGAGATGTGAACTTTAATTTGAAATCAAAAGCCAAATTAATTGATTGCTAAGAATCAATTCACGGCAATTGAGATTTAATTAAAATCAAACTCTTTGATTTTGATTTTGATTTCTCTTTTCTCTTATGTTTATATTTTAATTCAGATTAAATATCACGATTTCATGTGTTGAAATAATTGTAGAAAAAAAATTAAGTTAGGGACTTAATATATTTATTTCGGTGCTCACTCACTTCTGTTCAAAGGGATGATTGAATCGGAAGATCGTGATGTTTACGAGTTTCAAGATTCAAAGGTCGAACAAAGAAGACAAAGGAGATTTAAGAAAAAAATGTATTTTCTTTATCTCTTCTTTAGTATTAAATAAATTTAATTTGCATGGATATTATATTTTTATATCACGATCTATTTTTTAATTTATACCGCTTCAGCTCCCGTTCAATTTGATCGAAAATACGGATTTTATTCTACCCGAAATTATTTCGGATCGGTTTAATTTCCAACAATATTAATTAAATTCCTACTATAAAGAACACACTCAATATATGATAATAGTTAAAAGGATAATTTAGAATTTGTATATTTTTTGTGAAGTTTTAATACAAGTAAGCAAACAATAAATTATCAATGTATATATATATGTATATTGTATATATTATCGCATACCACTCAGCACACGAGTCTATAAGCTAGTTTACTATTACTGATGATCCAGAAAGCGTAAGTTAAACAAGGGTAATTCTAAATACAGCCCCCAAATTACTCTTTATAGCCCTAAAATTAATTAAATTATAAATATGATTGTAATAGACCATTTTGACCCTTATAACCCACAACTTAAAAAATCCTAATTAAGGGGGAAACGTGTATACCCCTAGGAATTTTCCCATAGCCCCTCATCCCACATCCTCCATCATGATAACAAGAAAAAAAAAACTTTTTTTTTTTTTTTGTGGATTGTGATTCATAATTTATTATTTTTCCAAGATCTGATTTGCATAGTGCAATAGCATTTCAAGAATTCAATTTTCAAGGTATGATTATACATTAATTTTACCCTGGTCTTGGTTCGCTTATAAACGCGGAACAATGGATATCAAGCAACATTCATCCTCTGAAGGCGTAATTGGATTTTGATGTGTTTTTTAATTTCCCAGAAAATCTATGTGTTCTAGATTTACTCTTTAGTCCAATAAGATCATCAAAATTATGTTCATTTTGATAAGTTTTTTGCGTCTTCATTCTGTGCAGCTGAAGTGTGCTTTGTTTTTTTTTTTTTTTACAATCTCACTTATTGCTTAATTTGTCAAATTTCATTCTTTGCAAAAAAAAAAAAAAAGAAGAAAAAGAAAGAAACGAAAACTGGAATCACAGAAATCAATCAATATAAACATAACATTTATATTTATCATAATCGGGGGAGTTAGTGTGGGTGGGGGCTATAAATTTTGGGTCTTTTTATTTTAGTTAGGGGCTTTAAGTTGTGAATTGTGAGGGTAAAAAAGTATATAAAATAATATTTATAAATTAATTAATATTGGGGGCTATAACAAGTAAATTAGAGGCTGTATTTAGAATCACCCGTTAAACAAATGAAGAAATGGACAAGGCCCAACGCATAATAACAGTTCATGCACCACTAACATCGCCCTCTATCAGTATCACTATGAAACTTCTTTCTTCTTTCTTCGTCTTATTTTTTCTTAGTTTTATTATTACTTTATATTTTTTTATTTTATTTATAGGAAATAATTATTATGATCATCAGAATTGAAACAGACAAATTGAAGCGGAGAGTATTTGATATTGATATATAATATAGGAAACAGCATGTGCAAGTTGCGTTTGTCTCTTGTTTTCATTTGTAAATTGTCACATGGCCTCGATCTCCCCCATCACTATGGCTTATCTTAATACACTTTCCTCTCACCAATAAATTCCCTTTTCTTATAATTCCCCCCAATCTCCCTATCTTCAACATTTCCAATTTCTCTCTCTCTCTTTTTTATTCTAGGGATAATATTTGCTCAAAATTTACTACACCTAGCTAAAAACTACTTTTATCATAAAATTATTCCGTATCGTAATTTTTTGTATCAATGCTCGGATCCATATGTATCGAAATTAAAGAAAATAAGTGCTTCAAATTAAATATACCAACTAGCTTTATTATTTTGAGTTACAACTTAATTTATACAAGCTTTAAAACGCCATAAACAAATTTAATGTCTAAAGCAATTATGTTAATTTATCTAAGTAGCAACTCTATATTGGCATTTATTTTTTATCATTTATCGATGTGAACCAAATATTGATTCAGAAAAGCAAAAATTTAAAAAAAAAAATGAAAAGAAAATTAATCATGTGACCTCATTTGCATAATTGGCTCCGAAATCCAAGCCTCTCTTTTTCTAAATCATACTCCATGTAGAAATTCTGCTGCTGATAGTTACCCAGAATGATAGCAGGGCCCGGCCCGACTCCCCCTTCCATCGATTTGCTCGTTACTAACGTCATGCAGATCACTAATTCTTCCAAAAACGAGAAGTAATCCGCCAACGGCAGCGCCATTTTCGCACCTCCTTTAAAATGGAATGTTAACTGCGGCAAATCGATCAACTTTTCGCCTGAAATATTGTAACAGGGCCTCAGGCCCGACTCCCTTTCCACGGCGCCGGCCCGGCTGTAACTTTTCCCGATTTGCTTCTCAAACTCCGCCGCCACCAGCTCGAACACCTGACCCTCCATGTAGGTGAAGGTGGTGCCGGAGTCCACAATCGTGCCGCCGTTTCCGTCGGAATCCGCCACCAGAAATCTGTACGGCGCTTTCACGTTGACTCCGCCGACCGTGATTTTCCGCAGCGTCACGTAATAGTAATCTTGAAAGGCGAGAATCGAAGACGCCGGATTTTTCCGGAACGGTGTGTACATGATTTTGGCGCCATTGGTTTTGGCGGCGCCGCCGCTGTCCAGGACTAAATCACTGCTGACCGGCGAGCCGTCGAAGCGGTGAGAGACGAGGCAGTAGGAGAACATCTTGAGCCCCATCTGAACCGGCAATGACTCCGGTCCGCGGCCGAAACCGGCAATTCCGGACGGCTGTCTGGATGAGAACAACGAGCAGCCGACGACGAAATTGTCCACTGATTTGGTCGGAAACACTAATGATTCCGACAGAAGTAACCCGGTGGTTGACCCGGACCCGTATTGAATTATGTAGGGCGGGCAGGATTGGTTGCAGCTACTTGAATTTGAATTCCTCTCGCAATCTCTGCACTGAACATTTGGGAACATCCATTTGCATTTAGGGTTTCTGCAACCGACAATTTTGGAAGAGGAGGACGATTTGGGAATGAATGTGGATATACTCGAGGAGTTAACGTCGGCGAAATTACAGGAGTTGCAAGCGTAGCGGCTTGTGCATGGGAACCAGACGAGGCTGCTGCCGGTGTCCATGACGAAAGAGGAGGTCTGTGGTGGCGTGCCGAAGCTGAGGGAGATGGAGTAGCCGCCGTAACCGCGGGGGAAGAGTGGGAGTTTGGTGGCGGAGATGTTGGACTTGGGTTGCTTGAGGTGGTGGGCCCGGGTGGAGGAGGCGGTGGCGAGGTGGGCCAGCCTCTGACATGGATTGGCGAGCGACGGCGATGCGGCGGTGGGGGAGAGGGAGAGGGTGGTGGTGTAGGCGGAAGAAAGGGAGAAAAGAGAGATGAGATAAAACAAATGGAGCAGATTAGGAAGAAAAGACATTGCGGAATTGAGAAGTGGAGTGTAGACTGTAGTGGAGTGGATGGGGTTCATAAATAAATTCCATCCAATTAAGGAATTTAAGAAAAATATTAAATAATTTTGGGCTAAATCTATCCCTTAATGGATCAGATTTTTTTCTATTATAATGTTAATTTAGTACATACATATATATATATATATATTTTGAGCAAGTACATACATATATTAAACTTTATTAGTTTGGCGTAAAAACAAATCCAAAAAACTAAAATATAAAAAAAAAAACCCTGCAAAATTAATATAAAAATGAACCCCCGAAAAAGGAGAAAGCTATATATATATATATAAGATATATAATTTTCGAATTGAGAGAAATGTGGATTTTTTTTTTCTTTTTTTAGAATCAAGCTATATATGAAAGTGTAATCTATTGGTTTTTGTCTATTTAATTAATTTTTCTAGATTAGATTATGATGCCGCATCAATCCATAAAATGAAATAAAATATTTAGCATAGAAGATATCCTTCTCCTATAGTCCGGGCAGGGGGTGGATCATGAAATGGGTCTGTGGTATTTAGATTCCTTACACTCATTGAACTATATTTTAAGATTGAGATTTTTTTGTTTTCATGTTTTAAGATTGAGATTTTTTTGTTTCTCATGATTCCTTATAGACTAAGTTTGAATCCAAAGTTATGCACAAACGCACAATAGCAACCTTTCAAGATCCTATACCAGCTGGGTTTATGGCCTTTTTAAGATATATATAGTTTTATTCCTACATCTATAGGAAACGTTGAACTCGCAAATTTTAATTTGAATAAACTTTTATGTAGAAATCAAACTTTATGCTTTACCCGCGATGTGTGTAAGAACAAATATCGCCACTTTGAAAGGATTCTTATTTTTTGCAAGTGATGTTGCTTCACAATAAAACAAGCATCGAGAATACTATAGAGCTTATTAGGGGTGTAAAGTTCATTTGGGTTGGGCCCATTGATTTTTAAGCAAAAGGAAGATGACATAATATATTTGGTAATTTCCTTTTAATAACAACAACATTACAGCAACAACAATAATAATAAACTAATTCTACGGAGCTCTATAGGACGCAACCTATGTGTCTTGACATTGTGACATGTGGCTTTTGCATAAAAAACAAATATTTAACTCAGAGGTAAAATTCTCAAATCATAATTAGTTATTTCTTACTAACAGACAAAAATATTTTATACAAACAATAAAGTTGTTACCCAAATGAACCAAAGTCACCACAACCATGCACTCACCAAACTTCAACCTTAATTTGTCTGCACTTTGGGTCAACCTTTTTGGTCTTTTACTATTTTGACTTTTAGTGTACAATATTAAATGCAGTATTAAGAATTGTACTTTACCCTCACTCCAACTTCACTTAACCATTCTTCCAATATTTTTTATAATTCAATTAAAAATAAACAAACAATTGATGATATACATATTTATATATCTATATATTAATATTTAGTTTTCCAATTTTTTATATATTCATTTTTATCACATATTTTAATTATAAATTACATACACAACTAATCCTATTGATCGCTAGAGTTTAAATTTATCTGTTCTTCATCTTGCGATTTTCGAAATAAAAATTACCGATAAATATTCTTCCAATATTTTTCTTTTGATTTAAAATAAATAAAAAATTGAGAATATAAATATTTATGATCAAGAATTATTACAGTGATTAATATTTACTTTTCCAATTTGCTCTACAAGTACTTAACAATTCTTTCAATATTTTTCATCCCAGTTTAAAATAAATAAGAAATCGAGGATATGTATTAATATGTGACATGATGTATTATACGTAGTTAGTAAATTATTTTGAAACATAATAATGCAAATAATATATTTATATTACATGAACTTCAACCAACCTCACTTCAACCTTGATCTACCAATAACCGTTCTTCCAATATTTTTCTTTTGATTTAAAATAAACAAAAAATTGAGGATATAGATATTTTTAATTAAGAATTATTACGGTGATTAGTCTTCTGACTTGATATATTATACGTAGTTAGTGAATTAATTTGAAGCCTAATAATACATGAACTGCACCAAACCCTCATTTCAACCTTCTACCAACACTTAACGGTGCAATAATTCAAGCATTATACGTAGTTGCTAAATTATTTTGAAGCCGCAATAATTCAAATTAATAGTTCGATATACACGAACTGCCTTCAAACCTCACTTCCACCTTGCTCTACCAATACTTCATAATTCTAGGTGGAAGTGAGGGGTTAATGCAGTTAGTATAGTACCGAACTATTTTTTATTTTATTTTTTGCATTGCTATACTTCAAAACAATTCAATAACTACGTGTAATATCTTAAGTCAAATGATTAATCCCCTAACTAATTCATATTTATAAATTTAGGTATTTTATCTAAAAAATTGTAACATGAATAACGAATAAAACTAAACTCTACCTTTAAATTGAGATTTGTTATCTTGAAAATTTTAACATATTGCATATTTGATTCAAAATTAAGAGATTAAAAAATGAAAATATGAAAAAATCGAATTATACACACACACATGTATACTTAATTAGAGAATAAAAAATGAAAATATTAAAAAATTAGAATTATATATATAAATATATACTCATTTTTTTTTTTTTGGGAAGTGAGGTTTGTGTAAGGGTGGAGTGCAATTCTTCTATTATGGAACTATGTTATTCTTACTTTACCTTTTATTAATATTAAATTTAATATTTTACATTAAAAGACAAAAAGTACAACAGTAAGAGGTCAAAAACAACTAACTATGGTTAGTGAAATTTGCTTTTAAGTTAAATATTTTTTTATGCAAATGCCACATGTCACGATCTCAAGGCATAAGGGTAGTGCCTTATAGGCTAATTCGATAATGAGCTTTAGTGCACTGCGCTTCCCCGTTGGATTGAGGACGCGTGTAAAGTGCTTTTCTCAAAAGTCTTCTGCCCATTTTCATCTGGAGCGGGTCCAACCCGTAGCACTGTTCCATGCCGTTACCGCCGTGAGTGTCGTCCATCCACGCGCCGTGAACTGACAGTGTTGTAAGTTTCCCCTTCGTTGATAGGCCTGAAGGTAGGGTGGCCCACATACACACTGCTCGACGCAGAGGGTCAGCCTTTGCAATGATTTAGTAAGCCGAAATTAGTGTACTGAATTCTGACTGATGCTAATTATAATTTACATGTTTAATTTATGGCTAATTAACCATTTGTTGTATTGTATATTTATATTATATGTTGTGATTATTAAATCAGGTGGTTGTCTGCTGGTGTATTTGTTAACTTTCAATGTATTTTGTAATTAGATTCATCGACCACGATTTTTTAGACCATCATTAAATTTATTAATTGTAGCCTTGTGGCTGTTAATTATAAAAGGTGCGTGAGTTTATTTTCAGCAATCGGACCATGTATTAAAAATTTTAATGATTCGTTAAATTGTTTTCATAACAATATCTATGATACTTTAATGAAAAGATAGGCCACTGTAATTTTATGTGTTGTATTGTTTTTATTTCACTGTGTATCCCCAGTAGAATAATCGACGAGGATTTATGACATCATCGTTAAAGTTATTTAATGTAGAATGCGTTGTGTTAATGTTAATCATTTTTTGACGTGGTTGCAGCAATCGGATGCTGTATATGTAAATTAAAAAAATTCATTTAGGGCGGTGTATTGGATGTGGAATTCGTTGTGTTTGAAAGGACAGTGAAAATGCGGGTGTATTTAATACAAAGTTTTCCAAGTTCTTTAAAATCTAGTTGTGTTCGATTCTATTCAAGGTGTAATCGTTAGACAAGCATGATCCTTCAAGATTTTAATATTCCGATTTGATCTTCAATTGTTTGTAATGCCAACAATTAAATCCATTACATAATAAATTATAATTTCCATTCAATGAATTCATTAATGAATGGATTTTTAATAATGAATATCCAAAGTAGTTTGGAAAAGTAATCCCCAAAATAATGGGAAGATTCTGTGGACATTCATGTGATTGATCCCTGATGGACTACGCCACTAATCTCCATGTTAATTAATATAACTCCCAACATATTCTCGTTAGGAGTATTATGCAATTGGATACTAGGGTTTTAAACGAATCGAATCGGAGCGAATATCTATGTATTGGATTCGATTCGGTCAAATTATTGTATATTCGATTCGGTATTCAATTCGACTTCGAATATTTTTTTTTATACGAATTCGATTCGATAAGATATTCACAAATATTCGCTTCGATATTTTTTACGTGTATTATTAAACATACTATACAATTGGATTTGATTCTTTTCGATGCAAAAATTTCTTATTTGAACACTATTCGATTCGAATATATTCAATTCACAATTTTGAAGAAAATTTCCTAAAATGATACTGTAAACCAATATGTTACCTAATAAACAATTAGCTATTGGGATTTTTTTGTTTAATTTTATTTCTTAATTTAGTGTATATATATATATATATTGTATCAAGTCATCTCATTTTGCGGACCATTGTACTATTCAATATTTATGTATGAGAATCAATTATATATATATATATATAGTTATATAAATATAAACATAAATCGAATCGAATATCACGATTTTGAGTTTGAATTTGATAAGTAATCGAATCGGAACAAGTATTCGTATTTGTATTCGAATCATAAAGTTCCGAATTCGAATATCAAAAAATCGAATGGACTATCGAACCGAACAAAAATTATTTGATTCGTTTACAACCCTATTGGATACCCTAAGTAAGTGAGATATATTTAATACCCTTGAATTTGTGGTGTCTCAACTCAAGGACAAACCGTGCACTTTTGTAGTTTTGAACGAACAATTAGTTTTTGATAGATTCCATGTTAGTTTGTTTAATGGTTTTGATAAGTGAACTTGTTCTCTAACAAAGAACCATGTATATACATTTATTTTAGGCGTCACATGTAAATGGAAGTGAACATTATCATGTTATGAGCGTGTATATTATGTGCGAGTTAAAATGTTTATCATCCCATCTCGAGCAGTTATATAACTTGAAAGTAATTGAAGATGTAAGTATATCCCATAATTATGAACAAATCAATTATATTGTTTCGTGACTGAGGAATAAGTAGAGATCTTTTCGCATGCATGTATAACTAACAGGCACGGTAAATGAAATGTCTCGATATAATATAACCCATTAAGAGTTTATTTATAATAAATACTATGGAAAGATAATAATCTACCATTCTAAATTGTGCGACAGGCGTTGCTGTGTAAGGCAACACAAATTTCACCTTTCATTCACATTGTATGTAAATACAATATAATATACAATTGAGTAAATATAGATATCGACCCCATTTATTTGAATTGTTTATAGTGATAATCAATGAAAAAGCGTACCGTTTGGGAATTTATCGGCTATAGTTTAAAATGATTTGTGTTTCGGACAATTGAAATATTAGTGATAATCGTTTTATAGCTTACTGAAATCTTGGGGATTGTTTGAATTTGTGAAATACAACACACTGAATATATTGCGATGATTATTTTGAAGAATAAGATAGTAAAACACACGTCATGATTAAGTAATACTAAACTTGATAAGTTATTCTATGAAATAGAAAACCGGATCGGGAAAATTGTATTTGCAGCCAGCAGTCTGATCCAAAGCCAGCAGTCTGAAATAATTATTTTGATATCGTGTTAGTACAACAAAGCTTTATGAAGACCTAGTGAACATAAAACTTTGGTCTATAATTTTTTCCTAGTCCATCTGATTTAATTGGACATGAGCTCTTTTATTGATAATTTCATTTTTTTTTATTTGGTGTTGGTGTACAATGAGCTCTTATTGCGGTGAGTTGTGAATTTTTGGTTTCTTCAAGTCTCCCGATTCCAGCTTAGAGGTAACACAAACATTAAGATTTCCAGTCCATCATCTTCTTCGATGACGTTTTCTACCTAATTTGACCCACTCCGTTTACGGCTACTGTTGGATCTGTTGTAATCCAGCGCTCTCCGTTGACGGCGCATTTCAGCTTCGGTGTTAGGGTTTCTGTCATTTCTTGGTGGAGCGGCTGTTCAGAGAGGAAAGCAATGAGTTCGAACACATCCAATACAAGTCGGAGCGGTAATTAATCTTCACTTACCTATTTAGTTGGTATCCTGTTCGATATTTAAATGTGTCTAGATTAATTGCATACGGTTTGGCTGGGCAATCGTCCAATTTTGTGAATTCGTCTTATTGCACATAGAGTGTATGAGATTTTGTTTATTCGTTGGTGAATTCTCTGTTATTTGGGTGCGCCCAGTGTTAATTTTGAGTTTGTATCCTTGAATGATTTTGCTGGTTATTCCATACACATTGCTTACTCGGTGTGGTGTTCTTAAATTAGTGCTGAGATACAATTCATTCGTCCTCGTTTATGAATATAGATAATGTGCTGCTGTCCCATTACATATGCGATTTTGTATTTAGGTGAGGAATCGTCGTAATCAGTGGCGCGTTGTTTGTCCTCTGTTTAAGATGTTCCCACTTTGCATGAATGTGATTAGGCTGGTGAGGAAGTGTAATTGATAAGGTGGTCGCTGTTAGGTTGCCTTTAGGCCGGCTGTGGCTCAGTGGGACGTGTTATATTAAATACCATATAGTTGTGTCCAGTTTTTGTAAGCATACTTGTCGTCGCTTTGATGTGTTCCTCTCCGCATCTGGAATTTCGAAACCACATAAATATGAGAGGTTGTCAGTATATTTGCTATTTCTGGCACATGTTGTAATGGACTATATATTTTTCCGACTTTTGTTGCAAATGCTAGCATGAATCTGTAATTGAACATATGTGTACGGTCTTCAGAAGGATTCATGAACATTGTGCAAGAAATCGTGTTCACTTCGATTTCGTAAAGTGTAGTGTTGCATGTTGTGTAGACATTGCTTGGTGGTGAACCTCTGTCCGTGCGTGTAAAGGATGTCTGAGTGTGAATTTTTTTAGGATTTATGATTCGTTTGGTGTATTTGTAGGTGCGCTTGTCTCTGGACGTGGACACTTATCATGGCTGAACATGATTCGGTCGCACCTGTCTGTTGAAAAGCGAGAACTGCTTAACGCGTCGTGCTTTGGTCATTTATTATCTATTCCTGATATTCAATTTCAAGGCCAATTGTATCACGTGCTCATAAAGAAACTGGAAAAGAGCTCACTTCCACGGCAGCGATTGTCTTTCCGTATTAACAATCGAGTTATTGAGTTTGGGCCTCGTGAATTTAGTTTAATGACAGGGCTGAGCATGTATGGTTGGGAAGAACCGCCATCCGATTCTGAATTCCACGAAACTTACTTCCATGGCAGAACTGATCTAGTTTTCAGCGACATTCAAAAAAGTTTCATAAGAGAATGCGAAGCCACCGCTGGTGATTCGCTTGATGCATTCAAGCTTGCACTCCTCTATATCGTGTATGGGATTTTACTTATCCGTGCAAGGAAATTGAAGAGGATCGATTTGAAGTACTTCCACCTAATTGATGATCTTGAGAAATTTAATCGGTTCGCCTGGGGCCAGGTGTCGTATGAATTTCTTGTGCGTACGGCTCATCGTGCTAGGGATATTCTCGATAACTTGATTGCTGAATGGAAGACCTTGGCTTATGATGCGAATGGGTTTGCCATTGCTCTGCAGACGTGGGCGTATGAGGTAATGCCTAATCTTGCTCGTGGATGTGCCATGAGGGTGCCTGGTATGGAGGACCAAAATCCTAGGATGCTAAGATGGGCTAGCAGCAAACACTTTCGTTTTGAGCGGATTAATAGGTATTTCACCGCCAAAAATGCGGGCGCATATCCGATCAGTGTACTATACTTTGCGGTGGAAAAGTTAATATTAACTCATATTACTCAAAATTATATCCGCAGCCTTAGTTCCACGTGTAGGTTGGGAATACAATTAACATGGAGAATACTTGTAACACGTTGATATTATACTTTCTGATAAGGAGCATGAGATGTTAAATTTCCTTGGGGTTAATGACATTATTGTGGGCCCTCTTGCACGGAGACGTGGCGGTGAAGTTATATATAAGCACCGCAAACTGCCGAAGAAGTGTCTGGGATCTGATCTACAGTGGAATGAGAAGCAGAATTTACATGTTCCTCAACGCAAATCGTTGAGACTAGAAGGGACAGCTTGCCCCGGCGTACCAGCTCCGGTGAGAAAGGTCCCATCTACATCATGCTGTATGAATAAATTATACCCTGCCTTACTAATTCAATGTTGCAGGAGACGAGTTTGGTCATATCTGGGCTGCTTAAGCGGGTTGCCAGTCTTGAGAAAAATCTGAAAGGTTTAAAGGCGGCTGTACGGGACCCGTCCGGGGTGAGCACAGATGCAGGACTAGATGATGATGATCGCCCTGAATATGACGTTCATGGAGATAGTAATCCTATGCCGGCACCGGCCTTTCCAACCGTTGGATCGCCCGCAGGGAATGAGTCAGTAACATGAGTTATCCCATGTGAGGTCCCCGTCAGTGATGATCTTGTAGAGCACAATCATTCTGCAGCAGCTGTTCTGAATAATGACCCACCCTCCTACATTACCGCTGTAGGGGAGCAATTACCTTCGCAAACTGATGTCGGAAGTCCATTAATCATAACAGGGAATGCATCTAGCAGTAAGAGGAAGCGAGTCCGTAAACCATCACCAAAACTAATTCCCCGCACCATTGTCACGCGCTCTAGGGCAGTTCCCGCGTTAGATGCTCAACACGATCCACGGGATCTGGATGTTGACCACACAGTCCTTGATGAGTTTGAGAGTTGGTATAACGAATGTAGCCGAAAGACCGAGTAAGCGTCAGAAGTGGGGATTATATGGAGCATGTTGGACTCAAAAATTTATATACATGTTGTTTGTGATTGTGTATTTTCTTCTTTTTCAGGTCTGAATCCATCCTCCTGCTCAATGGTATTCATGCGGATGCTGATTGGTTTTCTTTCATCTGGACGGGCCGATATCCCCTCCGCGATGATGTATTTTCTGTCGTGTTTCTTCTACATTATATAGTGACATGTGGCCCGCTTCTGTTTACATTGTTAGCGTAACCATCCTTCTATTAACATGCAGTCATGTATTGTTTCTTGTTTTGCAGCATATTGATTCGTTGATAAATGTGCTGGTTTGGATGCTGAAGGATGCTGGCCAACTCAATGGTGAGCGCGCACTTGTGGAGATGATTTGCTGGGTATGCCTGTTTGGTCTTTCCTGCACCATTTGAAATAATGTGTTGTCATTATTCGTACTTGATTTATAATAATGCTTATGCTCCTTTCCAGAATCCCCTTATCTCGGATAACTTTGAGCTTGTTTCACATTTTGTTGAGCCGTACGCTTGGGGCCGGTATCCAACATCTTGTCCAGTTCAATGGCAGCATGCTAAACGCGTGTATGGAGTCGGGAACATTGGTAAACACTGGGTGGCCTATGAGATCTTGTTAGAGGGACAATGCATCAAAGTTTACGATCCGTCATCCACCAGTCATTCTTGGGAATCCTTGTTGACCCCGTTTCGCAACATGAGCATCAACATTCCGAAGCTATGTGCCGAACTCCGTATTTAGGATGAAAAACGTATGACCATCCCTCTGCATCCTATGTGGGATGTTATCCAGGTTCGCCACCCTCCTCAGCAACTGAACAACTTTGATTGCGGCATCATGGTAATCAAGTTTCTTGAATGCCTTTTGTGTGGCCGTGACGTCTCTGTTTTGGACAGCGAGCGTTGCGGTATGTACATGCGCAGTTACTGTGCAAAATTGTATGAGATTAGTGTAGGCGAACCTGTTGAAGCTTGATACGTGCAGGTCAGCTAAGGGGTCTGAGTTTGATTAAGATCGATCCCCGTAGTGGTTTTCCCCCTGGGCCTGAATGTGGCTGCCTTTTTCATACCCTGGCAGGCTTTAGGCTTCTGTTGTTTTATCGTATTCTGGACTATGTAGAAGTTGTGTGCTGTGATTTGTATCTTTTTTTTTTCCTCATGTTGTATTGAGAATATATTTTTTCCCTTTCCCGAATGGATTACTCTGAATAAGGCACTGCCCTGACTTGATTATCTATTTGTTTCCTCATCTTATATTGAGAATATCTTTTTCCCTTGCCAATTGGATTATTGTGCTTCAGTTACTAAATAGAAGTTTATCGTCTAAACATCTTCCACGTCAGAATACCCGACTTTGTATTTCTCAAATATCTTTCGGCACTCTATTCCCTAATCCCCATAGTACACCTCTTCTGACTGTGTTTCAGTATTATTAAGCATACTTTTTATACAACATCAGCATATGTGTACATTAATTCTTGACTAAACTGGTAGTTGGGGAGGATCACATATGTAGATGTCGGGAAATTTTACCCAAGTCAGTGTTTAACTAGATGCAAATACTCTGTACTGTTATTTTTAAAATCTTGCAATCTTCTTGTTGCAATTAAGATCTACGAAATATGAATAACCTGTCCAGGAATCCGAAAAACATTTTATTCTCCAAGCACACCGAACTCACGATGGGAGTTGGTGAATATCGAATTTAGCAAACGAGACCTTCCTCATTGTTGAAGTACGCATTAAAAAATTAAAGGGGGATTTGTAACGACCGGTATCTATTTTTACGTCCTCTTTGTTAGTAATAAGGTACGTACCCCCTACTTGAAAACGGAGGGTTCACAAATGATTGTTAACCATAACACAACACGAAAGTGAAGGTAATTCAACGAAACTTCTTTATTCGCATGTATATGTGAACCCCTATATGTGGGAGCACATATAATGACACAAACACTCCCCGTTGTGCCACAATCATAAGCGGTCACAACATAACCCGCACTATCAAACTTATAATGCACATTCAGAACTCTTGAGACATTGAATTTTCTTCTGGAGATGATGTAGCCATCATGGAGTTGGGTTGGTCAACAACCTCGCCCACGGTGGCACGGGATCGCCGGCTACATGTGTCTGAAAATGCAGATCTTCGAATTCCAGAAGCGGATGTGTTAGAGGACGAACTAATATTAATCACGGGCTCGCACACTGCCTTTAGAAGTTCCCATTGAGCCTCCCATTCGTTCATATAGATGGCGTACTGGGGGTTTTTCTGCAACAAAAGTGCCCGTCGTAAGTAGTACCCTTTTAGTATTTCAATACCGGGTTTAATATAAAATCTTAGACGCATTGATTATTACCTCTAGTATTCGATTCCATGTACGTGCAGTTGTCTCGACCTTGTTTGTCGCAGAGTTGTAGCGTACGTTTGGTCGTTGAATGAGATCCTTGAACTCCGCGTGACGTCTTTCCCACTGGCTGCATTTTCATTCTAGCGCTGCCAATGATATATGCACATCATATTCTGCCCTCATCTCACCTATTATCCGTGTGAAGCAGACCTCATTACCAACACCATCTGAATACGCCCATTGTGATTTCGACCGAGCTGTCTGCAACTTTTGCAGTACTATTTTCTCCACATTTCTCGACCAAACCCCTGTATAAAATGAAGTTTCCTGTGAGTATGGATCGTCTGCAGACATTCTGAAGTTTCTACAGTTGCAACTCGAGGGTGTTTCTCGTTTGCTTCTCAAGAATTATTATCAATCCGGGTTTTCTCTATGTAAAGTAATGCAATTTATAACATCTAATGTTGTGCTATAAATAGCACAACATGTTAATTTATATATAACCATTTTCATGAATAACAACGTTTTTATAATTATGGCCTGGAGGGTGAATGTCACATTATATTCACCTGACCATCTACAGCTGGCCTTGAATAATTCACTAACTAAAAGCCAAACATGTGCTTACCACAACAATTGGACAGAGAAAAGGTGGACACTCACATGATTTTTTACACTTTGCAGATCAATGTCACAGGTTGTATTTTCCTCCTGGAGATGCCGTTTACATTGTGTTTATCGATCGCCACGGTTGTGAACTGAAGATTGAGTTGGAATGACTTGTTCGTAAAAACAAAAAAAAACCCAACAATTATTGCTAGTGTCAACTCATTTGCGTTTTGCATAATAACCCAATTTGTCACATTTGAGCATATTATGTGCACGACTATCTTTACTAATACCAAGTGCGATGGTGTAACACTGCCCGTGTCAGTCTCCATACACGCATCATAATCCATGCTGCCTGGAAGATTATTCCTTAACATATTATACTAGATCCACTGATGTGGATCCATGCCCACCGCATTGTCCTGGCTTGCAAATAAATTGAAGAGGAATGTGAAGAGACTCGCTACACTATATTGCAGCTACATGGTTTTAAGCATTGGTTATGAATGAAAAAATGGTTACATCTACTGTATAACCTGCTGTACTTATGGTGGCGCCTCCCTTTTTCATATTCCGAGACTTCTTATGCACCTGTTCTCATCCACCACCCCTCTGTCTTGGATACCAAGCATGGTTAGTTGTGGGCGGGTTGCGAATACCGCAACTGTGAGGCATATCCGAAGGACCAGAAGCGATGTTTGTCGTTGAGGTTGCTTGGTTTTGAGAACCACACACCTGGTTAAACAACAAAGTCATGCATTGGTGCAACAATGACCTATAATTGACATTATCCTTGCACTTATACGCGATCGCGTACGCTAGCCGCATAATATTATTCACAAACAACAGATCATCCGGTATATCTCCACCAGTAGGGGTTATGATATTGTTAGGCGATCTATTCCTAGCAGTCCTTCTCCATCTCTTCAAAATATGTTGTTCCGGGAGTCTTCTTATATTTATAGTGAAAAAAACCTTAAACATGTGACGGCATATCAACCCTTCTGTCTCCCACTTTCTACATGTACACGTCGTTGATTGTGTCCCTTGCTGAAACAATACACGCCTGCTGCGATACTGCACTTCCTGACCGCACACAATGAACTCCAACTCAGCCGCGCTGTAGTCCAGAGGTGACTGTATCATGTCAATATTTATTAAACTTGCAGCCTCAACCTCCACCAATTTGTAAACGTTGCGGGTGTACACTTTCGCGGCATGGGTAAGGAGATGGTTATCATTCACTCGTTGTCCTGGCATTTCTATCAACAGCACATCTTCCGCCCGCTCTTTCAAGCGCCAATCTATCTGAATCTGCTGATAATGGCGAACAAATTCAGTCAGAGTACCACTGCGTGCGCATAAATCTTTCAAAACCTTATTTGTGGCCTCACTACGTGAGGTAGCATGCATTCCTGCACAAAAACGGTCATTCGTGAAGACATCAGCCCATCTCTTACGTAGTCTGTACATTATTTCAAACTAGGTATTTTCTCCCAACCCATGTTCGTCTATCAGCGACCGTCATGTATCCTGAAACTCTAATTCTGTTTCACATCCATTTATGCAGTGGTGCCACTTTTTTTTGAATTCTCTGTTAGTATTGAGGGTTCCAAAATGTGAAGGTGCATTCTGATTAATGTGCCATTGACAGAGACGGTGTCGAGCTGTGTGGAAGCAGTAATCCACAGCATTCATCAGCGTTTAACATTGATCTGTGAAAATAATCTGTGGCTCTTTTCCCCCCATTGAATCAAGGAAAGTTGCAAACAACCATTCGAATGATTTCGTTGTCTCATCCGACAGGAATCTCACTCCAAACATAACATTCTGTCGATGGTGGTTGATCCCGACGAATGGGACACATATTAAATTGTACTTGTTAGTCTTGAAAGTGGTATCGACAGACAATACATCTCCAAACAATTCATAATCAGCTGCACTTCGGCTGTCGCGGAAGAAGAAGTTCATCAGCCGGCCCTCGTCATCCAACACTATATTCGAGTAGAAGAATAGCTCTGTCTTAGACTTGTTAGCAAACACCTGGAGGATGGCTCTCGCATCTCCATTGGGTATCTTTGTTTCTGCCCTAATGCGATTAATATGATCATATGCGTCCTTCCTTATGAACCCCACGTTTTGCACACCGCGCGACTCTTTCTCCATGAATCTACAAGCCTTACTAACACCAATTCCTGCATCACGCATCTGCTCTAATATGGACTTTTGAGCATGGGACAAATTCCGTACAGAACGCAGTAGGTAGGTTTGATCCGCCTCATATAGTTCATGATTGTGGGTCGTCTGATGCGAACCCACCTTCCATATTCCATCTACATGTTCCCTCACAACACGAAGCCGTGCCTTGCATGACGTTCTTCGCTGGTGTTTCTTATAAACAGGTATGCGATTCTGGGAGCAGATATTGTCAGTTACACCTTCGCATGAACAATGATATAGTTTCATCTGAATCTTGGATGTTTTTCTGAAGTAATTTTGCTACCCTTTCCGAACACTGAATCCGACGTGTCTGGCATACTCACAATAGAGGACGTACGCCGCATCAAGGCCATCGAGTGCTGAACCAGGGGCAAGCTTCTGTAATAGTTGCCTAACTATCGGATCATCCTCATTCCCATTGTCTATGCTCGTGGCCAGGGACTCAGTACTTTCATCTTCCGAGTTTGGTGTCTCATTCAAATCAATAACCATAGTGCATGTAGTTATCTTTACGGTGAGCAAGCAAAGTCTAATTCATATTGTAATTTGTATAATATACCAAGCACAAAATTACCATGAGCCTCAATGTTCGCTAAGGTATTTCGATCCGTACCTTGTATTCGGTAAGCTCTCGTGCTGTTCCTCCCTGACCCTTGTCCCTGTCGGCGGGTTGAGTTAACCTGGAATTTGGGTCACTCCGCAACTGCAACAGTTTAGTTTCCCCTGTAATGTTGACCATGAGAACCTAAAATGTTGCGCAATTAAATTTAGGCTTACACTGGTGTGATTGACGGAATCCACTCACAGGGATGTCGATCAGAAGGCCGCCCGATTACCATCTGATCACGTTCTCGGTAACGCCCTGCTGTTGTACCATTTTAATTTGGGGAAGCACGGCGGCAAGAGTTTCGATTGATTCCGGCCAATAGGTATTCACCCAATATGTTTTTCACTGGTGGCGTGCGGCGGACGAATCGTGGTTGAATAACCCTCGCCAATTCGCATGAATTGGTATTTCAAATGAAATTAAAACGGGCGCCCAAATTCCTAAAAGAGGTACTGCATAAATTCTCCAAAGAATTGGCCCGATGATTTCTGTCTATTTTGGTCATAGCATCTTAATCTTAATCACAATCTCCTGCGATAAACTTAATCTTTATAAATACAAATCACAATGTTTTGTCTCCTGTCGGTATTTTAGTCAATTTTGCATTCAATAATTTAATAGTAAGTTATTAATAATTTCATGCCATCATTTCTATTTTAATATTTCTACAATTAACGTTTATATCATAAAGAAAATTAAATCTTTCTATAATTAACATAATTATTAGCCATATCATAATTGCAATGAATATATATATATATATTATTCTATAATTAAATCTTACAATTATGTCTCTTATTTTATTTTCCCTTTTATTATTCTGTAGTGGAGATAATTAATGTATTTATCGCTTCATTTTGTAGCTTTGCACGAGATATATTGATATGAATTGTATGTGAATTTAGGAGCTCAATTCAATAAAAGTTTCATAAATTAATTCTACACGATAATAATATAATTCTTCAACTATGTATATAATTTCTACAATATGTTCTTCAAGCGCATACAGACTCCAATGATGGACCTGGTTTTTTTAAATGTTTAGGGAGTATAGTGGGAAGCAATTGATTTTGTATAATGGTAGGAAAAAATTGGACAACTGATAAATTGTATATTGTCTCAGGTTTTAAATAAAATTTTGCTATGTGTCAGTTTTTAGTATGATGTTGGTTTCTATTATACAAAATTAATTATAAATATTGCATTTTTGCATTGCACTATAGTAAAGTCAGTGTAAATTTTTAAAAAGAGAAATTTTAGTATTTTTAATATGTACATAGGGTGAATTTTAAATATTTAATATTTATCAAATTTTATAAATTTAGGCGTTGATTCAATCCATCCAATAGCTGATATATATAATAGTAATGGTGGTGTTGGTATTGATTTATAATTTCTTATATATATAATATACATGAAAAGTTAGTTATATATAGTCATTTTAGGACAATATTTTTGTTGGAAAAGAACAATGGTTTAAATTTTGATAAGAATGGTTATTTGTATTGTAAAAATTGATGGAAGAAAATTTTGTATAAGGAAAATTTTTATGCATAGAATAAACCTTAATACAATCAACAATTAACTAATAAAAAAATTTAAAAATTATATTTTGTGCATTAAAAAATATCATATTTTTTTGTTTGATACTATTTTAAAAATACACACAAATATATTTATAATTTAGCCATGTATCCAGAAATGAAATTATAATTCAATGAATATTTTTTTGTTATTATTTAATAAAATTCATAAATTTTAAAATTGTTTTCTATTCATATTATTTAAACTTAAATAGATACATTGATTCCATGCATCGCACGGTTGAAATGCTAGTCATCTTAATCTTAAACTAATCTTAATCACAATCTCTTGCGGTAAACTTAATCTTTATAAATACAAAGCACAAGGTTCTGTCTCTTGTGGTACGGTTTATTGGTGGACAGGTTATATTTGTAGCCCACCGATAATTAGTTATAAAAAATGCGCTTCACCAACGGATGTTAATCTCCAAAACAAATGCGATTTTCGCACGACGGATTATAATTTATAATTCATTTTTAATCCCAAACACCTTTACAAGGGATTCAGGTTACGATATTTATTGCCATATTATTTTTCCTGAATCTTAACATAGAACACAGATGCTATTTATGTTATAATTATTGTTTTTTTTAATGTTAACTACGCAATAGATACATCTTGTAATACATAGTATTTATTATAAATTATTTAGGTATCTCTCACCGTGCATCGCACGGGGGTAATACTAGTATTGTATATATGTAGTAGTTTGGAATGCCTACTTAATGACACATACAATTCTTTATAAAATATTTTTGTATAGATGATACTTTTGCAATTCTTTCAATTTTTCACTCTATTTTTTTCATTACTATATGCATACGAATTTGAAATCAAACTTCTTCATATTAAAGTAATATTTATTTATTGTACATTTTACAATTGCACTTAATAAACAAATTCTGTGCATGTAGGGATGTGAACGAGGCGATTATCTTGTTCATCGGACTGGAGATCGATGGAAAATTGGGACGCATTTTAAAAAACATGGCGTTCTTTTGACTTAGTATGTTTCATGATTTGGTCAGCTGCTCTATGTAGATACATGGTCGGGCTATATTTGGGCGCAACTTAGTTACATTTCTACGACAGCTGCTAAAATTTCTCCTCCAATTCAATTGAAAATAGCAGATTCATCGCACTAATGATGTTTTTTGGTCATCAATTTCATTATGAAATAGATGACCAAAAGTCGAAAATAATGACATTTAAAACCTTTTTTTATCTTCTTATGTACTAATTTTCTTTTATTTATCCTTCGACTTATGTAATCTTAAGTCGTACTTGTAATAATGTTGGTTTATTATATTTTATTAGTCATCTACAACTACAATTTCTAACATCATAGTGTTATTATCATGGTTTACATATATTCTAGTTTCACATTATAATTTTATTTTTTTTTATCTTTTACTACTTACTATTGGCGAATACTTTAAAGTTGCTATTTTATATGTATAGTTTTAAATTGTTCATTTTCACTCATAAGTCGTGAATTTTAATTTATTTATAATTTCTCACCCTTTTTGCGTTTGCGAATTAAATATTACATCTTTTTCTTTTATAATTTATATAACTCTAAAAGCTTTGTAAAACTTCTTATTTAATCACTTTTTTTTTAGGCCAAAATACTTACTTGACTCATAAATCATACTTTCAGTTGTAATAATGTTAGTTTATTATATTTTATTATTCATGTTCAACTTCAATTTCGAACACCAAAGTGTTATATATTTCCATACTTTCCATATATTCTACGTTCTTGTTATTATTGGAATAAGTTGCAACTCGTTCTGTACATATATATTTAAGTTATTAAATTTGTATTTAGTATTTTCATCTTTTTGAAGTGAAGATATAGATTTAACTTATACAACTTACATCTAGTCCATTTGGTTAAAATACATATAATACGCGTGTGCAATATGATATCAAGGTGCATGTTTTATATTGATTGTATGAATATGATATTAAATTTATTAAGATAATAGATTAATAGGCGGAATACTTTGTAATTTCTAAAATTGTAATTTTGCCCACTTAGGCGGAAAAAATGGAAAGCGGGACAATTTTGAATTCGAAATATATTCGACCCAAAGTCAATGATTTGTGGAAGAAGTCGGGGTTTAGTTTCATAAAGGCCTACTTGACTCTTTCTACTGTCTTCGTGGGAGGTAACATTTGCAAATCGCCGATGGAATCTGTCGCCGGAGGTTCAAGCGTTGCAACTTCCTCTAACAACGCGGCTGCTGGGGCCGGCCCTCCCGTCGTATGTCATGTTCACGGCATGGGACAGCGATATGAGTCTGGGACTGAGGCGAATCCGTTCAGACGATTCATCCGGTGCACGGTGAAGAATCTAAAAGTTTATTGATTATATATGGCACCCGATACTTAATGGGTGACTCGATCACGAAATGCCCAACCTTATAGCACCCGATTCGCAGGTTTCCAGCTGCACGTTTTTCCGATAGCTAGACGACGAACTCACGCCCCATTACCTAGGGGCCGTGCAACGGATGATGCAGCGGCAGGAAGCGCTGGAAACTCAGCTGAAATACAAGACTCTTCTGACGGAGGTGCTGGATGAGAAACTTAAACTAAAGGATGAACAACTGCGCCGCAGGAGGAGTGCAGAAGATCGTAACTGTTGCCAAGGGAACCCGGGGAGTGGTCGCCGATTCCTGTGGGCGATGCTTACAACAGGTATCGTCCTCATGATTGCAATTATTGTAAGTGTACGCAGCATAATATAAGGGAGTTTTAGATATATGCGATATATGGAGTTTTCCTATTGGTAAATGTACGCAGCATAATATAAGTTGTGTGGCGCTGCAAATTTTTGTCGCCAATGTTGCTGCCTGATTGAAGGCATAAATAAAAGTTCAATGTTCCAATAAATTGGTGATTGCACAAACGGCCGTACTGTGTATCCATAAGTAAAAGTTAGTGGACACAGTTGGAATCAGGATTTTGGTCACGCAGTACTGGATCTACCAGTTAATCTTTACATTATGTTGGGAGGATATTTAAGTTATAAGGGGACGCAATGCATGAGTACGTCTTCTGATTTGGGGAGGCCAGTTTGAATAAGTAAATGTAATTGAAGCAAGGTATAAAAAATGAATAAAAAAATACGAAGGTATGTTTCATTGTTTGTTTAGGGGGAAAAATAACACAAGTTTATGTTGGGTTATTGCAATTGTGCAACGCTTTCAATGAATAGATTGATGGTTGTTCAGTTATAAGACTTATTTGCATATATCAAATACCTAAATGATGCCCCGGGCGATGTACGGATGAGGGATGCACAATTTTACAACTTATATTATTAAAATAAATTATATGAACGAGAAGAGGCAAAACAACTTTTGAAATCGGACAAACCTTTGAATTAAGTTTTTACTGGTTTAGGAGTACGGCCGATTGATGAAGATTCAATAGTACAAGGGTTGAGCCTTGTGTAGAGACCCTGCGGACATCCAACTGCTGGAGTAAGGATGTCTTCAGAAGAGATTCTTAATGAAAAATGTCATATAACTTATTCAACACATACTGTCGTTATCTTCACTATAATTTGAAGTTGTAATAATTGTTCCCAACAACTGCAAACATATTTCATATGGAAAAGTAGATATTAAACCATGAAGTTGTTCGGGAATACGGAAACAAACCAGAGTTTTAACAGTGGAAATTACCTCCACAAGTTAACATTCCATTAGTAGCACAGTAGGGTGTTATGCAAAATATTAGTTTTTAAATGGGTGTATGAATATCACGAAAAAACCAAATAAATTATTGCGTGAAATTGCAAGTATACATCTGCTTGGCATGCACCAGGCTATGTTGTCTATACGTTGACCGTACTGAATTGAGGAAGATACATTTTTCACGTTGAGCATCATGAAAAATGTTTGCATTTGAGAATTAACCAAAATGAGAGACCGAATGTTATATGAGTACAATTTGTTGCTATAACGTGAGCAGTATAATATTTTTTGCAAATATTTTTTATATTATTCAACAACGTTCGGAAAGGCAGATACCAAAGTGTAATGTATCCTAATATTTGTAACTTAACTCCGGAAATATATTATGCTAATAATTATATTTTTATACATTAGATATTTTGAATAGTGAATTAAGGAATTCGAAAAATAAGAACGACATGGCCCAAAAAAAAGGAAATTGTACTCGTTCGATTATTACCTTAAAGTTTACGCACAGTCTTCACAGATTTTGTGAATCTACATTCCAAGATGATCATCTATATATGTAAGAAAATAACTACGCACATAATATAACGAGTACTAGTATTTCTCCGGTGCGATGCACGAATAATTATTTTTTCACTTTGTAATTATGATTATTTTGAATTATATATGTATGGTTCAATTTCAATTGATTTTTAAAACGATTTGCAAGTTAATTAATTAATTAATTAGATAGGAAGTTAAATTTTGTGCAGTTATGACAAACAAAAAGAAAATTAAATTTTAGGAAATAAATAATAATCCATATTAGAATGTAGAAATATGAAATTGGAATATTCCTAATGGTGCGATTTTATAAATATCATTGTATAATTGTCCACAATTAAATAAAATTGGATTTATTTGAATACATGACAGGTATTAAAATTATAAGTATTGATAAGTGGGGTTTTTGCACAACATTTTGAGGCTAAAATGAAGTGAATTGAAGAGTTGTGCATGTAGTTTAACCCAAATTTCATTTCTAACCTCCCGATTTGGAAGTTTTATTTGTTGTTTGACTTTCACAGGAAATGGAGTATTAATCAATGAATATTTGAGTGGTCCTGTAATTGAGAAGATAGAGAATTGAATGAGGAACGAGCTGCAAGTTGAATCGCCTCAATCGGACAAGAAAGAAGGGAGAACGGAGCAAAACCGTGAAAGATGTCAGTGCAGAAATTCTTGCGCGAGTTGCAGCGCAACAGGCCTGCACTCGCGCCAGAGACATATTCAATGGTTTGATCGGGGCGCGACTGAGCCCGTGTCGCGCCCCCAGGCCAGAATTTCAGATCCATGCGGCTCTTTCTCTTTTTATTTGAGTTTCCTCTCATTATCCACAGATTCACACAACACAATACACGATTTTCCTAACATAAATCCCCAAATTTCCCCCAACATCAAACCCTTCTCTCATCTCCCAGCTTCAACCCTCACCCATCAAACCCACACCGTAGCTAGGATTTCCACCTAGCTAGGGTGAATAAGGAAGTTATGGCCCGAAGATGGAGCAAAGAGAAGACGAGCGGGAGCAAAAGTGGAGTTGAGGCCAACTTACGGGTTGTGCTTAGTTTTTATTCTTGTTTTTGTCTTTGATTTTCTTTGAGATAATTTAATCCTTGCATTTGTATTGATGTTCGGTTATATTATCTTGTATTTTTTAATTGAGACAATTTGGGTATTTATGCATATATTTGTCTATTAGTTGTTTATGACTCAATTTTATTTCTTGTGTTTATGCTATGTATGAGTGTTGATTAATTGATCACTAATTCGCACGATTTTATCTATTCATTCATGAATCGAGAGATGAGTGTCAATAGACGAACCCTAGGCATGAGACACCTATGTCGGATAATTCGAGAGAATTGAGGCTTTGTGTGAGGGCTAGAAATCGTAGGAGTTTTTGGTAAGTACATGCGTAAGATTCGTTCAGAGACGGTAAACCTAGCATGTACCCTCCAAACATAAGTGTCTCAAGAGCGAGCTTAGACGAGATTTCCCTAGTGAAAATTAGCACCACAAATAGAGATTCAATAGGATCTTTAGTGCCATGTACCGTAGAAATCAATCCATTTTATACCTCTAGCTTCTTGTCCCATTCTCCATTTATTTTTCTCGTATATTTATTGCTTTCTTTAGTATAGATTCGTTAGATTTCTGTTTACGTTATCGTCTACATAACGATTGAGGTCCGATATTATAGTACACGCAATTAGGTCTAATTACTCTCTGTGGATACGATACTCTTGCTCGCTATATATACTATAATTGCACCGTACACTTGCGGTATAATTGTAGTCGAACAAAAAAGTCGATCAAGTATATATTTTAAATGATAAAATGGAAATAGAAAAATAATACATTGTAGCGGAATTAAGTTATAGTTATAAATGTCTATGATTATAATAACGCATAAATGGAGACTATTTTTAGGTGACAAATATACTATACTATAAATTACCCATTCATTCATCAACATAACATATAAACTGTTACAAGGAGAGACTATTATCAAACCAAAAAAAGAGGAAATTGAGATTGCAAGAATTTGTACTCCAAATCTTCATGAAAAAATGTGAAGGATATATATTATTTGCAACTATTTGTGTCACAACCGTTGTCTATTAAATCAAAAGTTAATGTCTATGATGCATAAAATATTGTCTATGAGTCTGTGATGCAGAAAATATACAGATGATTTATACCAGAACTATTGTGAAGAATATGATTACATATATAAACGTACACGGGAAATAGTTGATATGGCCAGCAACAATTCAGTTCATGTTCATTCAAGTGTAATTCAATTTATAAAATTATTATTAAAATTTTTATTGTTCAAGTCTTTCTTAAGTCTGTAAAATATCGTTCATAGTAAATATTATGTAGTGGAGGTGGATGTTAAGTGTTAGTATTGAAGTGGAAAATTTGAACGTCGTTCTAATTTGTTAATTTTTGTTGTCAATTTTAAAAGTATGTAGACGATCAAATTTGATATCAGCAATAACAATTCAAATCTTGTTCATGGAAGTATAATTAAATTCATTTCATTATTATTAATTTTTTTTTGTACCTCAGCATAATCTTCCATATTGAATATTTCTTATTGGAGGTGAGCATTAAGTGACACAATTTAAGAGGAGAATGTGTAGAGTTGTATTTTCTGTCTTTTTTTATTTCCATTCTAAAATGGGACCATGTGTGAAGTTGTTATAACTTTCAATTATTTTCCATGAATTTTTCTTATTGTAATCATTGCAACAGTTATTTTATTTATAATGTACTTGAGATGCCACCAAAAAAAACAATAGACCAAAAGATGATTTGAATTTTTGTTTGTGAAAAAAGGGAACGAAAAAAGGGGGCAAAAAAGAAGAAAGAACAATTGAATTTCAGTTTTTGAAAAAAAAAATTAGAAAAAGGAAAAATCCACTCACGGGAAAAAAAATAGAACAAAAAAAAGAGGTGCGAAAAGTGAAGCCCACGAGTTTCGAACCAAAGCAAAGAAAAATTTAGGCCAAGCATTCACCACTACAACAAACCCAACATTCTTTCCTTGTTCAACCGAAATAATTCCTAAATAAAACTGTTCACTGACTTTATGTAGGACAATAGTACGCCTACGATTTTGCCTTAATACATGTATAGATAGATTGGTTTAAATAATCTATGTAGGTTGCTTTGAATTACAGTTGTAATATACGGCTGCTTTCATCGGTGACACCCGAGTGGGTGGCACCGAAAACGACAATTTAATTTATTAATTTCCAAAAAAGCCGCAAAACTCACTAGATCGCACAACCGAGTCGGCTTATTCCGACTTCAAGGCGTAGGTAACGACCCTGCACACGTGGCACCATCTGATTCGGTGCCACTTTATTATTAAAAAAGATATATATACATATTTATATTTTAAAAATTTCAAATGTTACTAATTTATGTAAATATAAAAACATAGTAATTGTTTTTTATCTCTATAAATGGTGCCGTATGTTTTCCCTCTTTACAAACAGCTTTATAATCTTTTTGCATGTGGTTTCGAATTCAAAAAATGTATGGAAATAAAGTAAACGAAACATTCAAAGATTTTGTTATCTGTATTTAGATTTTATAGCCTTCTAATTGCATATTACTTAATTATGTTGAAATTTCTTTTAACTCTTGAAATGTTGCACTTTGTAGGCAAAAGAACTTATGAATTTATTAATACATGTAACAACCTAAATCCAATAATAGAAGCCAGATGTTTTTCCTAGACCCCAAATGCATAAGTTGTATCCAATTTGTGTTAAGAGGCCCAGATGAGGTGCTTTATAGCCCAATTAAGATATTAAATATATATGGCACACGTATTATCCGATGGAGATAAACAAATATGTTAGACGAAAGTGCTCGTCGATATGAATCCATAGAACTTGATTTCACCCGTGTGAAGACTTCTATTGATCAAGTTTTCATTCAATTAATATTTTCATTGGTTTTTAGGGTTAAGTGATGGAGTGATATAAATATCCCTCATTACCACTGAAGAATCCGTACTTCATTTGTAGATATGTGTGTGTGTGTGTAATTAAATGTATATGAATAACTTTAATTATCTCCACTCAACTTGCATCTTATGACATGACTTTAAAAAAGTTATTATTGAAGGTACAGTAATAGTTTCATAGGACTTTGTATACCACCAGAATATTAGCAAGTGTAATGTTACATGTCATGTAATTAGTTAAATAAATTGTACCATGGAAAAATAAGACAAGGGGAATAATATTTCACGTGAAGGGTGTTTTATGGAGATGTAATAGTTCAGTGCAAGGCATGTATCCACTGGAATATGATGAAAGGTATACGTAGTACTGAATAATTGATTAATTTTACTTTGGTTTCGTAAATGAATTCTTATATTAAAATGAAACTAATTGCTACTATTATTACAAGGGTGGGTCAGCGTAGCAGAGGATCATTTTTATTGATATAAGTGGACATTTCCAAACGTTGCAATCACACTACTGAAGTTGTGGCTTGAGTAATTACACTGTGGAGTTTCCAATTGGAAATTCGGTAGCGTGAATAATTTAATTGTGCATAACGAGGATAGTTAGTTATGAAGGACTATGATGCAATGGATACAAACCACATAATTAGACGGACACCTATGTTGCTTGCAATACCACATCATTCACATGAAGTTGTGCATTGGTAAATGTACGAGAACGTAGTAACGTTACGAAAATTATAAAATGAATGACTATATTGTTAAGTGTCAATAAGGCCAGTAATCAAAAGCGAGGGAGAATATACATCACATTAGTGGTAAACTATACAATCTCATCATAGAGATGTACACTGCAACATAATAAATATATTTTATGAGGCAACCAAGTTCTACAAAAAAAAATGTAGGACCTTATGTCCAGTAAAAAGGTGGCTCCATAACTAAATTAATAAAATTGTGTAAAAATGGGATAACAAATTCCATATTTAAGCACCGAAATTAAAAGGTGGTCGATGGTAATTAGCAAATTATTTAAAACGTGGTTGGCAATTCCGACTTTAAGAAAAAGTGAAAAACGCCACCTGAACGAGCGGCTTCTTTAAGACGCTTCAGTTGACCATTTGGAAATCGGGGAATCAAGCCGGCAGCCCAACGCCAACCTCACCGCAGCATTGCGGCCGACCATCACCGTTCGCCAACGAACACTATCTACTGTACTCAACGGCGACGGAAGCCCACCCTGATCAATAGGTAAAGTAAACCTAACTCCACTTTCGTTGACGGAAGTGCTAATGTCGGGAATTTATTTTTTGTTAAATGTTTTACATCGTCACCCCCAAACTTAGATCACTACCCATACCCATCCTCTGCTCGAAATTGCGCGAAAAAAAAAACATGATCCGTTCGTATAAGATTCACACTCTCTCGTTTAGTTAAAATTCCAAAACCCTCGAAGCCAGAATGTTTAAACCTAATCAAAAATAAGTATGGTACTTTTCATTGTGATTTGGGCGGTGAATAGCTAATGAGCGAGCGAGCATAGTGATTTAAGATTCAATATTTAGCACTTTTAGTTTGAATGGTGTGACTCATGTGGATGGTGTTCTACTTTATTGAATGTGCTGTTGACATTAACTAAATCTGCCGCCATGGTACTTTCTGCAGCCCTTGTGTCGACTTCATGGAGGCAGAAACAAGTCGGAAGAACAAATATTCTTTCTTCACGGTTGTGGGGGATGCTTCATTCAAGGAGAGAATGGTTAGCCATAGATACATTCTGATAAAAGACCCCATTTCATTTTAAGTGCATCCGGATGCATACACGCATTAGTTCATGTTAGGCACTTTGTTAAATTGGCAAAGGTTACATTCGTCACTTATTTTGAGGGGTTGAACCATTTCTTCATCTACTGTTGTAGGGCTTGCCACTTGGTGCATTCCCTTGCGCCATGTCAAATGCAAGAATCAATTTGCAGGATAACCATGGATGAACTTGGAAGGTCATGATCAAGTGCCGTAAAACTGGCGAGTGCTTCTTCACAGAGGGATGGAGAACATTCAGAGACGAAACGAGGGTGGCATCAGGTTTTCACATGCTGGTGGAGCAAAAACGTGGTTCAACTTACAGGGTCAGGATGTATGACTGGAATAGTTGCGAGCAGGAGTTGGTTGGTCAAAATTGGGCGGTCACAGATGGCTCAATAAAAGTAGCTTTCTTCTTCCGATTCCTCCGAGTAAATTGGTCACAGACACTGGTAGGGTAGCCTTAAATGAAATATATGGTGTGGTTATTCTTTCAAACATTAGTAGTATGACCATATTGAATTGCAATATTGCAGCGTATACCCCCAACGTTCGCGGATGCATACAGTTTCCTTCTGAAAGGCAAGACGATCAAGCTGGCGACGGAGAGTGGAGATCGGCATTGGGAAGTGAGGCTGAGTAAACGGGCAGGGAAAGTTTGGCTGGAAGATGGTTGGCCAGAGTTTGCCCAGGAGAATCATCTGCGGAAGGGGGACTTTATAACTTTCACGTTTGAGGCAAAAAACGGCATTTGGAAGATTTGTGCGTATGATGAAAAGGGTTTGCGGAAGAGAGGTGGCGCCGTGAGTGGAGGTAAGCAACTATTAATTAAGAATCACTTAATCCATGAGAATCAGATATCGGAAATATCCAAAATTGTGAGTATGATGCAGCAGCTTGTATAACACGGCCACACGTGCCGAGGTGAAATTGTGAACGGGATTTAAGTAAACAATGTTGCTTTGTTGTAGTGACGGGATTGCATAAATGTATCATAAAGTACACATGAAATCATGCATATAGTTCCTAGTCAATGCAACACTATTAAGTGGGATAGGGATTTTAATGCTTATTAAAACCTCCAAAGGAAGATGTAATTACCATTGATTAGTCTGGTAGGGGCGGGTATGAGAACAGATATGTTAATGGACAAACAATGTTAGCATGTGTCCACAAACATAAGCACAGCATAGTGAAATAACATGCAGCAACCGAGATGACCTGTTATTGTGTGATCAGTTTAACGATGCACTTGGGTGTAGGGAAGAATACCCAACAAATCAACTAATTAAACCACAGTTGCAACGGGAGACACTCATGTCAGATATGGCCTCACATAACAAATGCAGTTTAGTTACCAGCCTTGCAGTACGTTTGGCAGGGTGTTAGTTATCATAAAATGAAAGCATGCAATGTAATCCGTACGTATTTATAAACTTATTCATCCAGGATGCATGGCTCACAGTTAGGGATATTATTATAAACATTCGTGCTAGTGCCCTCATTTTGACGGTGTTATCATATGTGAAGTATGAGTTGCTGTGACAATTATACAGCGTGACATGTAATTCCACAAACTAATTATTTACTGTAATGTATCTAACAAACAAACACTCGCGAAGGACCATGGCCTGAAGGATTTTGCTGACAAGCTGATATTATAGAATTATGTGTGTGTTCGCAGAGACTTCAGGAGGACTGACTCAAGTTAGGCATCGGGCCGCAGACACCTACTCCCTGAAATTGCAATTTGTTCGTGAGATGAAGGAGTATTCGCTGCTATCCCAGCTGGTAAGTAAGGCCTGTGTTTTGGGTACAGTGCATGTATGAATGCAACGAACACGAAGTAGTGTTTAACGGAAGCACTGACACACTCATCTTGTGAGATGCAACAGGAACTCCCCATAGCGTTTGCAAGGGCGCTGCCTGTCTCTCATGGTGGCATAGTGACACTGCAAAATGAAGACGGTCGCACATGGGAAGTACAGTTCCAAGAGAGGGCTAACAATACTGATGTCCGTTTCTACATCAGGCAGGATGGGTGGGCACAATTCACAAGTGACAACGGCTGCCGGTCCGGCGATGTTCTACTATTCACGGACATATCATCTCCCTTCCCAAGCATCGGGATGATGGTGCTGGACTCAGATTCGGGGAAGAAGTATCTGCAGCAGACACAGAGGGGTGGATTGCTGTAGCCCATATTCTAACATATTTTGAGAAGAAAAGAAAGTAAGGGTTTTTGGGAAATTTGGGGCGTGCATGCCCACGTAACAAACAAATGTTAAGAATTATGGCCGTGCGGCCACACTTTCGGTTTCTGTATATGTATGGCGTTTTTGTGTGGCTCCAGCTCCTTGTTTATGTGGGGCCATATTTTGGTAACATGTGTTGCCCGTCGACAAGGTGTACGAAATTTATGGGGTATTGGAATGGGACGACGGGTAACGCATGTGTAGTTATAGTATGGACTGCATGTATGTATAAAATGCTTTAACATACTATTACTCTTGCATATTGGGGGACACAAGATAGGGGGTTGGGGAACACAACAATACGTGGCGATGCATGCTAAACATAATTTGTTTACCGGACCCTACAAAATAAACAGAAACATAGGGAAATTAGGTCCGATGCCAGCAGGTATAAAACTTACACCTTCTACTTTGTATCAAATGAAACTTCATACAGCGTATCAGTTGATCCGGTGGGGTTAGTAGTGAGTGTAGACAGTAATATTTGATATGCACATAATAACAGTAGGAGAGGTAGCGTGATTAAGGATAATGTGCAGCGATTAACACACATCAAATCGTGTAGTTAGTCTTATAAGAGGCACGTGAAGGGAACTTTAACGCCTTAATACAGCAGGTGTAGCATTACCAGTACGGATCATAAGACAGTGGGATATGATCGAGGCCGAGTAGGAGGGTCTCCGATCGCAGCAGGAATGTGCAGTTGTCAATGAGTATAGTATTGCTCGTGTAATCCATGAACAATCAACCTCGATACATGAAAGCGACTCAAGGAAATGGTAATGGAACAATTTCTTATAGGAGTGCGTCGGTCTGGTATACCGAATAATTTCACGCCGTACCATATAACGTTCCAAAATAGCCATATACACAAATTTCACATCGTTCTCATTCCAAAATGTTCGGTACACCGATTGTCGGTATACCGAAGTTTTCGGTATACGCAGTACGAGTTATTGCTAATGTTCTTGATATTTTCGGTATACCGTACCGTACCGATATTATACGGTATACCGAATTCGACCGAACTTCCAATGAATACCGAACTATCACGGTATATTGAAAATACCTAAATTGTAAGGTAGTACGAAAATTAAGCATTTTACATGGCGTACCCATCTGTATTCTACAAATAAGAACATAAAGATTAATGTCTGAACAATGAAAATACCAAAACCAAACAAGTTAAATAGTCCATTTCGTAACATCCAAATTTCAAATATAATATACACAATGAAATAACATAGCAACTTGATGTTGAGTACAAATATATGATTTTTACATGTACTTAATATTTGTATATTATAGTACAGAATAAGCAACGATAATCTTCATAGTGAGAGTGATTCACTTTAGATGAAACATACGTAATGAGATTTTGTATATAAACAATTCTTGATTGTGATTTGTAATTAAAAATTAATTTGTAAGTAATTTTTATTCAAGTTACTTACAAAATATTAAATTATTAGTATTACATAATGATTAGTTCTTTTGCTATAGATATAAAGATAATGTTGTGTAGTTTATAATTTTTTTTGCAATACAGTGAAAAAGTAAAGAATGGACTTGTAAATTTATATGCCATCATTCATATACTTACATATAGGGAATTTTCAGTTATACTGAATACTTGTATATTATAGTATAGAAGAATCAAATATAGTCTTGATGATGAAAGTTATTCAGTTTAGATGAAAACTGATCAAATGAGAATTTTTATATAAACAATTCTTGATTTTGATTGATTAAAATGCATATTGACTAATTTGTACTGATTTTATTTACTCAATATTTAATTATTCGTATTAAATGATGATTCAATTTTAAGATGTAGATCTAAATTTAATTTGTGATAGTTTAAACTTATTTATGCAATAGAGTGAAGAACTAATTAAGGGACAAATATAGTTTTCTTTCATCGTTCGTATACATAGACATCGATAAATTTTAGATATACTTAATGTTTGTATATTCGTAATTATATTGCGTTGTATTTCTTTTGTCTTTGTTGCTCATATTTATAGATCTAGTTTTTAAATATATGTTGCAATATTATAATTACAACATTGAATTATAGATGTGTTAATTATTTAAAAAAATATGGTATATCGGTATATCGATATACCGTTCCGTACCGAGACATCACTATACCATCTGTATAGCGCCACATCGTGGAGAATCGGTATATACCGAAATATCGGTATATACCGATTTTCGGTATATAACGAAATACCAGTATATACCGAAACTCCCCGATGTGCCGAAATCTCGGTAGACCGTGGTATAACGTAATTTGTAAAAGTTGATACCGTCACCGTAATGAAAAGTCACGGTACGGTATCAGACCGTACCGAAATTCTCGCTATACCGAAAAATGGGTCTTTTTGGTTTTTTCCCGGTACGATTAGTGTGTTATTTCGAGATTTCTGTAGATTTCCCCGCCCCCATTCTCGCCGTCACAGCCGTTTGTTTTGGACGAGAATCGCCTCAGTGGCTGGGAAACTGAAATTTTCAACAACAGTGGCGCCCGTACAATGTAATCACCTATTCACGTTTTGTGGCCGACAGGTTTTTCTTCACATAGGGGCGGTAGATGTTATTATTATTGAATCCATTGGGATACTGTCATCAGTAGTACAGTAAAAGGTCAATTGAACACCCAGCCATAATTCGTTTCAAAATCAACGTTTGTAGTATAATTTAATGGTTCTCAGATTCCCATCTCACACTTAATGTAATTAGTGTACATTGGAAATCCACACATTTAATTTTAATATGACAGATATATAAATTACTAATGAAATGCGACTAGCCAAAATGAAATATTATTATTTCAATTATGGCTTGGCGTGTTATGCTCTAGTAGATGAAAGTATCTCACAAAATATGACTTACCGTTCAGTTCACAAAGGCCAGGTCCAAATAAATTAACAAGTGCAATATTACAAAAAGATTGGCCACTCGTTGAGTGCACGATGCAAACCAAAAAGGCTCCCCAACTAATCACAGAAACACCATTGTGCAAAGATATATACATATATGTACACTATGCATTCATATATCACGGGACCACATCCTTCACAGAGTGCTACTTCTCCCAGCACCTGCAGTGGCACGCGAACCGAGGACCTTCAACCCGAACTGGAAGAGCTGAGCGCATAATCTATTCCGGCGGTACGAACAAAGTCGAGGGATGATAGAAGACAACGGTCGGTTTCTAATGAGGCATTCCACATACTGCACGGCCATGACACCGCAATCAGAGCCGTTCCCTTGCTGCGGGGTGTATTCCTGAAGGAACACCTCAAACTTATCGTCCAACGGTTGCAACGCCCCGTCCTTCATCGGCAAAATTCCGTAGGAACGGCAGATGTCAGGGAGGTATCTAGACATCTTCTCAAATGCTTGTTTCACAATAGACCAGTCACTGTCCTTCGAGGTCGAGTCGTACACAATGATCATCTGCTCATTAATTGAAATGTGGTACGACAGCCAGTGATTCGTCTTCAAGTGTGCAACGCCTACTACCCTGCGGGTGACTGTCCACCTTTCACCCCAATCTTCAATGTAGCTACCTTTTGCGAAAGGGACTACAATTTCTTCAACCATCATCCAGTCATCCTGCTGCAGAATGTCCTGCAAAAATATGTGCATTTTGCAAAATAAAACATTGGGCCATTTCACAAAAAACGTAGTACATGCAGATGGAACATAAACTTGTTAACATGTGTATACCCAGCACACTGTATCCATCACGCTCACACTCATTTCACCCCGCAAAATGTCCTCCGTCTTCGCTTGCAGCATAATCAGTGCCACTAATGCATCAATGTGCTGCGTACAGGCATCAGAAAGGAATGTAAGCAGCGGGTTCAGTGGCTGACCCTAACCATGAAGTCCTGATACTGATTGAATGCAACAGCGTATGTAAGGACACACCTGGTCTTGTAACCAGCCATCCGGGTTAGACAGCTTGTCAAACCATGGACGCACGACACCCAGACTCATCCGTGTGGGGACTGGTATGTTGTTGGGCCTGATATATTTTATTAACCACAGGTGTTGGTGATAGTGTACACACTCAGGGAACATGAAATGAAATTAATAAGGCATGCAGGTGGTACTCACAAGCTGTTCTCAGGCTCTTTACACTCGTACCATCGCTTGAAGACAGAGAAGTCGGCATCACCATCGAGGCTCACTGCACTCAAGACATCCAACCCAGATGGATATGATTGCGTGCTACATGTGGCACCGACAGCTGCATCTGCTGAGGTGGGCCCAATTTCGTCAAACAAGAGGCGGCGGCAGGGCATTGTTCTTATCTCATCACTGGGGAGCACCCCAGCAAATTGAAGTGATGCGGAGCGGAAATCAGTTGGAGCTGCGGATGGGAACTTCATCGCATAGAAAGGAGTTGCAACTAGAGAGTGGCAAAGTTCCTCAACATTTTCCAACCTCTGGGCTATCTCGGACACTGTCAACATGTTAACCTGCATAATTAAGTAGATTATCACAATTACAACGATAGCAACAAACAAAGGAATGAACGAGAGAAGTGGGGACCAATGCTCATGCTTTGTAATGTGATTAAGGTACGCTGACGCATATCTTTCTTGCGTGCCAAATGATCGGGGTGACTCCTCCTCGGCGGCGGGACAGAGCTGGACCCCTGGTTGGGGCGTCGGTAGCCAGCATTGTGAGAGAGGATAGGAATGACCGGTTTAGGTGGGGCAGATTGTGGCCCTTCGAATGTGCGCTGCTGCAGGCCCATGGGGAGTTCCCCAATATCTCCAATGCGAACTCCTCTCCCTCTTCCTCTTCCCCTTCCTCTTCGCGTCGTCCGCTTGCCTCGACCGATGACAGGAGTGGCACCAGTTGCACCATCAGTACGAGTAAAAATCTCGGGGACCATGAATCGCAGCCGGAGGTTCTGCAGACCCACGTCCACATTAGGGACTACCGGCTGCCCGGCTTCGTTGCAGCCCCGATGAAGAGATGCAAATGGAGTGTACGGCAGATGCGGAGTACTGTACGGCCCTATATTAGAGAGAATACGGCTCTCCTCGCAAGTCACTACCAGGGGTGTCTGTTGGGAACATTAACATAAAATCAAGACCAACGTGACAACATCAACAGCAAAGTATCGGTTACGATCAAATTCACAATACAAACTTCAGTTCACGCAGTACACCACTAAGAATATGAGATTAACTTAACCATCTTACGTCGCCTAGAAAATAACTGCTTCACTGTCGCTGGGTCAGCAAAATTGTTGGTGTACCACCACAGCATTCGGGGAATGCGATCCATCTGGCTACCAAGCCTACGACCGCAAACGGCAGCAAGGTCGGGCATCACCTCGTACGCCCACAAAATCAAGGCCATGTTGAATCCGCCAGCATGCACCTCCATCGGGTAGCCACCGGCATCATTAGGCTCAACAGTAAGACGGTCAAGAAGCTCACGGGCTTCATGAGTGGACTGAATGAGGAAATTGTAACCTACCAAACCCCATGGAAACTTATTGAAGGCTTCTAAGTCATCCACTAGATGGAAATAATTCATCTCAATTTGGTCAGTAACTCGACCTCTAAACAGAATGGTGCTGTACAGGATAAACAACAAACCAAGTTGGAAACAGAGAGGGGTGCTGCCCTTCATCTCCACGCATTCATCACGAAACCAGTCATGCTGTAATACCCCGAAATATTTTAGAAGGTCTAATTCAACTTATGTTACCCTCTGGTAAGTTAGAAAATTAGCTGGGTCCTTAAATAGCTCAAATAAAGGAAAATCGCAGCCAGGGAAATCTGTTAAATCTAATTTGGTCAAAAATTACCTTAAAAATATGTTATGATATTTTTCTCGGGTTGATAAAAAATATTTCAAGAAACGTGCCAACCTTTGAAATTTCAAATTTCGAGTTCAAATGAACTCTTGGCACAACTTTAAGTTGGAAAATAATAAATTTAATATAAAAAGGCACATCCGTCATTATCCAATTTTTTTTTCAAAAGATTATCTTATTCTTAATTATCCTATTCTTTTTCCTTCATTATCCTCTTTCTTTTATTCGTTATTATCCTATTTATTTTTCCTCTATAAATAGGAGCTTAAGGTTTCATTTTTCATTCATTTTCAAAATCGAAACGCCGAGCAGCTTCCAGAGAATATACAACTCTAGTTTCCTATTTCAATTCTGAAATAGTCATTTTGAAGGTGTCAACGCGTAGATCACGAATACATGATTGAAATGATGACACGAAGGATGATCACGATGGAAAATCATCGTGACCGCTGCCAATTCCTCGGAGAAGGTACTTTCTCCGATTCTGGTCATTCGGACCGATGAATTTAGAAATTTCAAGTTCTAAATATGCTTATATTTCGATTATCTTTAATTCTACCGATTCCGATTTTTGATGTTGTGAGTTTTCGGTATTTTTCCCCGTTTTCATTTTATGTAAATCTCAGATCTACTCTTCCTGGATAGTCGTATTAGAAATCTTCTTTTTATAAATAGCCTTTGATCATTTGGATCTTGTAGTTAACCGGAATAGATTTTTGATTTCTCGTCGTTTGAAATCCGAATCTGAATATTATATTATAAATATGTCAGTTTCGAATTTATGATCTAGCCGTCCGATCTTTGATCTGATTACACCATTAAATTTCTTATTTTCTGCACTATCAAAAATTGTACTTTTGAGCGAAAATCCAACGAGTATCGATCTCAATCGAGACCGATACATTTCAGCTAAAATCTGTGAGTTTTTGTCCCGTTTCACCCATTTTGGGTCGTCAAATCGAAAAAGTTTCTTCTCAAAAGTTGCTCGAAATAATATTTCCTATGCTCCCGTCGAATTTCGTAATTTTCGGATGAGTTTTGAATAATATCGATTATTTAATATAAGCAGTTATTTTTATATTGGAGTCATGTGTTATCGAAAAATTCTAAAACTCTCAAACTATAGTCTTGGCATATATAGGATGGTCCTTGAATATTTTCATAATTTTTGAACGGTTAGAAAGTGCCGTGGCACAAATCTGATAAAAATCGATTAAAATGACAAGTTTTGGAAAGAGACCTCTGTCAAATCAGTTGATCCCAGTAAAGCAAGAATAACGTTTTAGAATTTATTTCCTTCTTCGTCGAAATTATTTGAGATCTCTAGAGTCGCGCAATCTATTTTAGAATAGAATAGAATTAATAATAGTTCTGTTTATAGTAGATTAATTCCCGAAAATATAGCGATTATCCTGAGTTGAAGTTTACCTTCTGTAGTACCAGCTGAGCTAGAGAAAGAGTATCAGGGTTGATTCTTCAGGAGTTAGCTTTTCAGAATCCTGAGAAAGGTGGGCTACTATATCTTTGCAAATTGTATCTTTCGAGTTATTAAGCTCTGCTTTGTTAAAATTTGCATATGTGACTATCTGTGTTAAATATTTACGTGCTACTGTATGTTGTCGGAGTCTCATATACCAGCGCTGTGTCAATGTGAGTAGCTACAGTATGCATGCATTATTTGTCCTGCCCTACTCCTTGTCGGTGAGACTAAAATGAAACACTTATTGGTTATACTCTTTGGGTATATTATGGCCATACTCAACTTTATGCGCTGGTGATGTAGTTCGGGTTGCGGGCAGTGACGGGTTATACTCTTAAGCGCTTCACGATAAAATGTTTTTGTGAACTTAGGTTGCTTCCAACTTTTAAACCTCCTAAGTTTCACTACCTGCATGAACACAGATAGATTACTTTAATAAAATGATTTGCATAACTTGAATTGTAAAACTTGCCCACTGAGTGCATTAGTACTCAGCCCAAATCTTTTCAAACATTTTCAGGTAAGTAGGCTGGAGCGTGGAGGTGACGAGGCTGAGATATGGGCTATTATGATTTACGTATTTTTCCGTTGTCCCTTTTTGTTAGTATTCTGTTAAGAATTGAGCTTTCGCACTTATGGTATTCTTTTGCTAAATGCTAAGAACTCTGATCTTGGTATTTTGTTGATATGATTCTGCTTCTCTGATTCTGAACATTTGTTGACTTCCTAGTTAACATGTATCATATGCTTAGCTACATAATTATTCCAAGGGGAGGAAGTCCGTCTTTCGTTATGTCTATTTGATCATTCATTTTGGCCTATGGAAGGGCTTCATTTGTTCAACATATTGGTGTCTGTTTCTTTTGTCGACCTATGAATGGGTCTATTAATTGTTGGTATCTGGTTATTTGTTTCCGTTTGGCCTATGAAAGGGCTTATTGAATTGTTACAGCTTCCATTCTTCTCTTATAAGCCGTTATAAACGGGGATTCGCTCTAGTTACAGAGATTATGCTGTCTAATTTTTCGGAAGGCATAACCTATCTTTGGCATACTCGGTTGTTAAATTGTATTCTAAACATTAATTTTTTTTTTTGCATTAACACCCCGTCATTAATTTAATTACCCCATTTCTTTCCCGCTTCTTAATTCCCACCCCCGTGGCGTCCATTTCCACGGTCTTTCGGGACCGGGGCGCTACACATGCACTTCAACCAGGGTCAGGTTCTGTTTGCCACCGAAAGCACCTTCATGCACGGCAGAGGAAGCTGGAGGGGCCGTGTATCCATTGAATTTTAAACCGGTCATCACGGCGAAGTCCATGGGCCCGAACACAAGAGCGTCTCCATTTATCACGAACCGTAGGGTGTTACTTGCCCGGGACTGTTTATCCAGGCAGCGCAATAGTTGTTGATATAGTGGGGCGTTGAAATGTAGCGCGGGAAGATCAATTAAGTGTTTGAAAGGAGACGTGCTCATGCGCATGTTGTTCCACTTATCAAGACATTGACGTACGTTCTCCAGCCACCACAGGTGGGAACGCTCGGATACTAGGAGGGGATCATCATCTGTCTTCATATTAGAAGCACAACCCACTAATGAGAATGAACCCAAAAAATAAACACTCGAATGAAAAACACCATTTGCATCCAACACCAATAAAGAATTTCGATAACAAATTAAATAGAGCAGCACACAGGTTCGCAACCAATTCCCAAAGAGTATTTGTCAATTAGTCTGCCACCATGCATGGAAATAGCCTGCTATGTAAATATCTTTGTAGGTTTAAACACTGCAATTAACCAAAATACAGAGAGCTTTATGGTGGCATATTCAATTCGTAGTTATGGACATACAAACACAGAGTTGGGGCATCATATGATAAGTACAACAAGCCAATTTACACCCTAACACATCACACTCTCAGGCACTGTAAACGGATTGAATAACAACCAGCCCAGGCCACGACTATAAGCATACAGGGAACTGGATATATATTTCATGATATCAAGGTAAAATGTAGCATCACAAGCACAAATTTAACCGAATAAATACACCAAATAACCAAATATCTTTCTTCAAAACATGTGCACTCTAACTTGTGATTCAAGCCAGCCCATGCATCGAATTATTAAACAAACCATCATATACAACAGGTTAAGCACTTTCACATAGAGTACAAATGCGGTGTTCAAGGTGCGCTGGAATTGCTTTTATAATCAACCAAGTCTTCCAATGTAAACCAGACAGCATGACAAACAACAGTCAAGCAATGTACTCCCAATAATATTCACGATTACAAACGAACTTCTGTTCCCATCAGTTATTTGGGTTGATTGATACTGAAATTAATTCTTTTCATAAATGGTTTTACGTATACACTCGATTCATATATTGCTGAGTGTTGATATTTCTCAAAATTAGTTGAAAACCATTACTATAGGGATTCGACCTGTTAAAAGGATTCAAAGGATACAGAGCCACAATGATAACATTTTGCGAACAAAATTCATATACTCAACGATGAAATATACAAATCAAGACCATTCATCTACTAAAATCAGTGGCTACATTCTGCCCCGAATCATTTCACAAAGACCTCAATTACAGCTGCTCCAAGATGCATTTAGTAGATATATAGAATGGTTTTCAGAAACATGCACAAACTGCAAGTACAAGCTCAGTACAAAGTCAGAGAGTCAATATACAACTTTCCCTCACAATCCACACTGAAATATACACAGTCAGAGCTCAATATACAACTACATTCTTTCAAAGGCCTCATATGGAAACGACAGAGACTTTATTCATCCGAAAATGATCAATGTGACTTCCACAAGCTGAGTACTAGGCAGCTCCTTAAAGAACCGTCAAACACATTTAGGGGGCTAACTCACTGCCATGTCTGATTTAGATCAACCAATTTCAAGTGTTGCAGCACACTTACAGTTGTATTACACTCAATAAATTTCCAAGGAAACACCCAATTACACCCACACCAAACCACCAAACAACTACCCACCGAATGAGATAAAAAAGAAAGATTCACACAGACATAGAGCATGAAACTATTCCCGGTCAACCTCATACATGCAACAATAAAAAACGACGCATTTCGACACGGCTAACAAACTCAAAAAATTCAAGACAACCAAGGACATTAAACACCCTTAATTTCAAATTGAAGCACCGCCAATTACATAAAATCACACGGCTCCAAGTGCAGACACAAATAGCATTTACTAAAAGTAATCCATAAAAATTGCTTACAAGGGTTTGAATCGAAAGATCATACCTCTAATTCTAAGAAACGCACTCTCATTGTACATCCGCTTCATCGCTCTAATTTCTTCAACTATTCGCTTCAAAACACCGTGCAAAACAACAAATTTTAGTACTGCAAAAATTAGATAGCACACAGTTGTCTGAAATTAAGAGAACATTCACAAACCCTCTCGCCGAATCCGCCGCTTGCTTCTCGCTCGCTCCCACTGAGGTTCAGTAATAGACAGGCTTCCCCACAGAACTCCCAGTAGTCGGACGACTGTGGCGCTCTTTTTGGATGCGGTTGGCTATATAGGAGTTTAGAACCAGGGTAATTAAGCAAATCACTCATTAATTAACACTGGGTTTATGCAATAGCAAACTTTGCTACAGCACCCTATATAAGGCGGGAAATTTAACGACTTAGATATATAAATTTAAATGAAGAGCAGAGTACTGCGCCACAAATTATTCCACGCAAATTAAACAGGGTTATTTAGGGTATTACAATCGGCCCCAACAATTACATTTACCTCTGTTTCGATAATCTACTCGATTTCAACATTTGCTGATATTTATGTCTAATTTAACAACATATATATATATATATATATACATAAATGTTCAGATTTATCAAATAAATCAAAGTGCATTACAATTTCCCCCAAAATAAGACAACTCCGACGTAATATCATAAGTACATAAATCCAACCCGCCTATTACTGCAAAATCAACATACACAATTATGTGGTAATATAGAGGTTATTTCAAAAGATTACAACAACAAATCGTACAGAAATAATCGTCTAGAGTATTGGCCGAAAAACCAACACCATATCCAAAAAAGGCTCAAACTTCTGGACTATATTCATGCAACATGGGACCATCTTACCGTTAATAGTTATACAAGAATATCCTCGCAAAATAATAACATTAAACTCCGTAAAAAGCTTAGTTTATAGTTTTGGCCGAAAAAATAAAACACAATCCAAACAGATCTGCTTTCAATCCAATCATGACCTCTCTGACTGAGCGAAGGTTGCGTGTAGCAGCGGCCCACCCACTCTATTGACTAGGCTGACTTCCCAAGGCAAACAGTCACGGCGCGTGGACGGAGGACACTGACGGCCGTTCACGGCGTGGAACAGTAACCGGGTTCGGGCCGCTCCACATGGAAATGGGCCGAAGACTTTGGACAAAACCACTTTACACGTGTCTTCAATCCAGCGGGGAAGTGCATTGCACTAAAGCTCATTATCGAATTAGCCTGCCTTATAGGGCTCTATAGAATTTTTCCCACTATAGAGATTATTAGGTGTAAAAAGTTCATTTGGGTTGGACCCATTGATTTTTAAGCAAAAGGAAGATGAAATAATATATTCGGCAATTCCCTTTCAACAACAACAACAAAAATAATAAATTAATTCTATTTTTCCTATATATATATATATATATATATTAAAAAGCTCATTCTAATTTACTGCCCATATTTTTTCTTTCCTCTTAATGCTTAAGAAATTCATAGTTCTTTCATTATTTGTCAACAAGTAATCTATTCCACTGTTTAGAGGTGTCACTTGATAAATTTCGACTCAATATAATAAATTGCAAATCATACAATACACATAATTATCTACAACAACTTCCACATGGTGCAAAAGTAGAAATGTAATACTAAAAGAAAAATTAACTTCAAACACTAAACACTATAGCCACAATGCCACTCATTGGGCCCAATGTGCATATTTTTATCCATACTTTATGTTAATTTTTAAATACCTCTTTGTTTGAAATTTTATTTATTTATTTTCTACCTTTGTGCATTGCACGTAATAATAATAATCTTACAACCCAAATCATAAATTGATTTTGATTTTATAGTTATATTTCAAAGAGACCGAATTTCAATCAAATGGTAGATGAACCTACATAGTTGTCTTTAGTGAGCACTAAACTCTTAGGGCATCCACTATGGTGCTATCCCATAGTGGTGCCACATCATCAACTGCTACTTTTTTCAACTACTCAATATTTTCTCCACTATGGCACTACCTCTCTTTTAACTATTCATGGACCCACTATCATTACTACTTTTACTATCAATAGAAAAAAACAAACACCAAAAATGCAAAGGGGAGGAGAGAGAAAATTTTTGGGCCCACTATTTAATTCAAGAACTAGCTCCTTACACAAGGGACTCATTTCTTATTTTACTACCTTGACTTGTGGTGCTTATTTTGCCACATAGATATAAGCACCCCTCATAATAGATGCTCTTGACTATATCAAGACTACATGAAAGTACGCAATTGCTCATTGCTCCCTGTCTCGCTCTCTCCTTCAATTGTCATCCAATCCAATCAAGACGACGATCGCGACCTTCTTCGTTCAGAATCCTACTTCAGTTTTTTTGAAAATACCGATTGAGGCAATGAGGTTAATAGTGGAATTCCTTGTCCTATTTTTAGATCGTTATTATAGATTTATAATGCATGTTTGGTGACAAAAAGGATTCTTGGGCAGTAAACGATACCAAAATAAGAGCCCATCACAAATGGGTCAACAGTAATGGGCCGAATGAGAAAGCTTTTTAATAGGCCAATAAAGACCAAAATAACCTTCTGTTGTAAATGGAATTACGTTTGTGTCCCATGGTATATTTGTGATTGACTCGATCCCTTCGGCCAGCAATCCCCATTTCTTTCTTCATCTATCTCAACCGGTAGTAAACCTGCGACGGCGGCGCCACCACCGGATTAATCAGGTGCCATTTCCCTCTTATTTACTCTTCTTTTGCCAAATTTATAGCAAAACCCTAACCCTAAAAATCACTACTTCCAATATTTTTGCTCGATTGTGATTAGTGGGCTTAATTATACCCTAACATCATTCATCGCTATAATTCTAATAGAATCAGTGTTCTTTTCTTTCTCTCTCTCCTTTTTTCCTTCTTGATTAGTCGGGCGGTTGAAAGGTTGGTGATTCGGGGCTTGAATTATTGGTGTGGTGCGGCGCTTCATGAAATTGGAGCAGGATGGCAAACTATGCTGGAAAGGGGGCGCCAACGAACGGGTCTGTTTATGTTTGTAATTTACCTTTTGGTACGGATGAGACAATGTTGGCCGAACACTTCGGCACTATTGGCTTGCTAAAGGTATGGCTTTTCTGGATATGTTGTTTGTAACCGTGTTTCAACTTCTACTTTTCTTTTGCATATCTTAGTTTGGATTTTAACCTTGGATAGCCATCACAATTCACATGTTTTTGTACCTGTGGGCAATGTCTCTGCTCAGTGTGTTTACGTGGGCGGTCTTATATAAGTTTATGGTTGATCCATGCTACATTCGTTGAAGTACACTAGATTTTTTTATCTTCTATATGTATGCAAACAATTGCATACATGATGATCTCCATGTTTATATTTGCAAATGTACCAGGCGTAGTAGAGTAGGGAGACCCTTTTTACTAATGTCGGTTTCAAAAGCCTAGGCTCGTTATTAGGATGTTGCCCTTCCCCTGTACTTTTTTTTGGTGTGTTTACACGTAACTGGCATGTGTGTGTGCGGTTTATGTGTTTGTGTGTGTGATTATTGGACGCTTGACTGAAGTGAACTTCTGCCCCATAGAAAGACAAACGAACTGGGCGTCCAAAAATATGGATATACCATGATAAAGTGACAAATGAGCCAAAAGGAGATGCCACGGTCACTTATGAGGATCCACATGCTGCGTTGGCTGCTGTTGAATGGTTTAACAACAAAGATTTTCATGGAGCCACAATTGGAGTCCTTATGGCGGAGTCAAAGAATAAAGATGACCCAGTGAATCATGTTGTTGATCAAGCTTTGAATCCTGATGTTGTCAATGATTTGGAGGAAGCCTCCTGGGATGTGAATGGTGCAGGTGGAAGAGGTAGAGGTCGAGGAGATGCTGGGGGGAAGCCATGGCAACAAGATGGAGACTGGTTGTGCACGAATACAAGGTCTGTGATGCGATTATTGGTGAGCTGCTCGTTCTTGCTCTTCTGCTAATCTTTTTATGTATCAGCCAGACACTGGTAGTGCAAGCAATATCTTATACTTTTTGGTGGAAACAGTTGTGGCAATGTAAATTTTGCATTTCGAGGTGTGTGCAACCGTTGTGGAACTGCACGCCCTGCTGGAGCCTCAGGTGGAGGAGCTGCAGGTGGTGGCCGAGGAAGGGGGCGTGGCAATCCTGATTCAGGTGGACCTACCCGTGCAGTTGGCGCTGCTGGTGGAGGACTTTTTGGTCCAAATGACTGGCCTTGTCCAATGTAAGAATGTGTTCAACCTGTCTTAATCATCCCCTCCTTTGTTTAGGTCCAAATGATTGAAAATGCATAGTTTTATGGCAAAATTTATATGCGTTTAGGAACGACCTGATTATAACTTTGTTGTATTGCCGCCTCCTCTGTTCTTCATCATACTATGGGATGATGATAATGACCATTTCCTTCAAATTTGCAAGATATATTTGTGTGTCATTCTTCTTAGTTCATGATTTGCAATTCAGGTGTGGAAATATCAATTGGGCAAAGCGCACAAAATGTAACATCTGCAATACCAATAAACCTGGAGTTAGTGAGGGAGGTGTGAGGTAAGTGAATATTTTTTTTTTTATCTTTTTTGTGTTACTGATGTATTAATTCCTTGATAATTGCATCTGGCTCAGAGAGAAGGCTAATGATTTCTAACTATAATGAATAATTTGATGTAATTTTTATGATTTTTAAATTTCTTAATATTTGAGCCATCTGAACTTTATATAATTAGTTGCTTTCCTCAAGTCAAATATTCAATCGAAACCAGACCATGTGGAACTATTTCTTATTAATATGCAAACAGATTTTTTGTCCTTTTCATTTCATTCTGTCAAATTCTATTCTTCCTGCCTGTTTTCCCCAGATTTTTATTTGCTTGTGATAGAGATTTTTTTCCCAAGAAATATACAGCCTTTTGTGATGAAGCATATTACCCTCTTCTCAGGACCTCAACTTGACTTTCTTATTTCTTCTTATTGTTCACTTGGCTGTTGAGTGAAGGGGAGAGAGCTTTTCTTTTCCTTGTTCTCGTATGTGCTTCTCTTGGCTGAGTACTGACTTTATCAAGAGTTGGTTTTTGATATAGAGGGGGGCGTGGTGGAGGATACAAAGAGCTGGATGAAGAAGAAATAGAAGAGACAAAAAGGCGCCGGCGAGAGGCTGAAGAAGTAACTCTCAACCTTCATTAGAAGTGTGGCTCAGTTTCAGTAACTTAACCTGAGGCAATAAATATGAATTTTCATGATTGCAGGATGATGGTGAAATGTATGATGAGTTTGGCAATCTTAAGAAAAAGTTCCGTGCAAAAACGCAACAAGCTGAAACAACTCAGGGCGTTCCTGGAGTTGGGCGTGCAGGATGGGAGGTTGAGGAACTAGGTATTAATATGGACTTAATATGCACATTTGATGATTTGTGATTACCCAAATCTGCATTTATTGCTTGAATTGCGTTGATGCAGTAATAGCTATCTTATTACTTAACCTTCTTTTTTTTTTTTTTGGCTTCTGCATAAAGCGAACATGATTTATTTTGCACTTATCCTGGGTGGCTAGTTGTTAATCTTGCTAGAGTTGTTTAGTTTGTTATTTCTTTCAACATGCATTAGATGCTATTTTGTATGAAGGAACCATCCATAAGTTGAATGACGGAAAAAGTAATCTCTAACTTAGCATAACAACCTTGTAGTCATCGAGCCTGGTGTTTGCTGGTGGTGGATCGTTGCCTTTTGTAGATATTCTTTGCTTGAACATCCTTCCTTGGCTTTTAATTCAGAATGGTTGGAATGCTTTCTCTGGAACAGAATCTTTCAGAATGATCATATAATTTGTGCTCCGTCTCTTGTTTTAAGATGCTTCACCATGATAAAAATTAGAAGCTGCTGTGGATGAACTATACTCTGAATTTTTTTATTTTAGTCTGCACAAATAAAGGTTTGCTAGAATTCTCAAGATTACCCTGAATCAGTTGGAGTATCAGAGTGCCCAAAAAGTGACCATTCTAAAGCACACCTTTTCCATTAGACACACATCCTATGTCAGTTTCGTGTCTACCTTTTATAACCAGCATTGATATTCTAGTTAGTATGCTTAGTTCTTGATGTAAAACTTATTGATTACTCATATCTTCTTATAATTCTTAGGTTTTGATAATGCTTTGAGATGCTTTTAATAGTTGAGATTAGTAGCTGTAAATCCTTATATTTGCATATCCTGATTGCCCTGTGCCCTTTGTCTGCTTCATCCATCCCCTCCATGAGGGGTTGATTTTGCAGTTGTGAGGTTTGCTTGAAGAATACAGCTAGTACACTGTACACATTTCAACAACCTCACAAATTTGACATTTGCGTTAGGCCATAGTATTAGCTTACAATTATCATCGTGTGACCAAAAAAGGGTTGCCTCCTGCCTTATGGATTTGCTCACACTCCAGAATGATAGTAACCTATCCGTTAAAAAAAAATAATAATGAATGCTCATCTTATGTTGACTTTGACAATGTTATTGGCTGGCTGCAGGTGACAGGGATAAAAGAGAAAGAAGCAAAGATAGGGGAAGAGATCGTGATGAGAGGGAGAGGGACAGGCATAGAAGTAGAGATCACGATAGGCACAGAGAAAGAGATCGAGGTTATGAGTATGACCGCGACAGAGACTATGGGCGGGAACGAGAACGTGACAGGGATCGCAGCAGGTATCGTTGAAGATATTGGGAGATCGGAATGCCTATTCTCTCTTATGGCCGGAAATGTGCTCTCCATTTATTAACTTAGTAGGGATGGTGATTGTTGTTGATTTTGGACTTATTTTTATCCTTATTCATGATTTCGGCCTCAGTTCTTGTATGCACAAGTAACAGAAATGTGTGGTTTTGTAATGGAAAGTTATCGAATTTTTGATTGCGGACTGAAACAGATTGTTGGATTTCAGCTGTAAGTGTATTACTGCAATCTCATCCTATCGATTAGCTAATGAGCTCTATCTCTTCACAATGTTTTTAAACCCGTACCGAACATTGAACCCGGTTGGTCTAATCGGTCGGTACAACTGTTTTTAGAAAAAATTAGATGACCCCTAATTTGATTTTTTATTAGGGAGCACTTTGCCTCGGAAGTAATTTTTTTGTTCAAATTGATTCTACGGCGGCTATCTTAAAAGGTACCAAATTGATCATTCGGTTACTGTTGACGACGTCTGTCACTAACATTTGTTAAAATATGTATTAACATATTCTTTCCTCTCCAATTATATAGCCTCTTTCTAATTCCATGAAGATTGAAAATATTTATGAAAATAAGGTATTAAACTTAATTTTCAATGGCATCTTTATTTAATATTTATAACTTTTAAAAATTGAAGTGGTTAGTTTTTAAATTTTCAAGACTTAACGAGAGTGTATTTGTACATTAGTATGAAAATTAATACTAGTTATAATAGTGAAACTATATAATTTGGACACTCTAAAATACTAATAGGGACTATATAATTGGGAGTTGGGACAGAGGGAATATATTTGTCTCACTTGGGTCAATTCCTGAATTAACACTTTTTATGCACAAATGGATTGAATACATTTAATTGGTATGATAAATTAGTATAGTAGCATTTCTTAACGCCTTTATTTGACTTTTCTAAATAAACAGAATCTTAGTAATGAATAAATATTCAATATTAGCATTAATTTAAGAAAATCGCACGGTTAATTAGGGGTTGTAAATATGTGACGAAGACATATTCGGCTGATTAGCTGATAGAATTTCAATGTATTTTTTTTTTAATATTTTTTTGGGTATATAGTATTAAAAAATTGACTAGTTCAAGAATCTTGGAGATATAGAGAGGCTAGTTTGCCTTCCAAAGTAAGCCAAAAAAATATTAATTGCAACTTGCACGATTAAGATCTGATCTGATAAGATATTATTAACTCGTAAATTAATACAGTATGTAGGATTGTAGGTTGGAAGCTAAGACCAGCAAAGATTTGTATTAGTTCTTTAGGTAAAAAAAACCAATTTATGTAAGGAGATTATCTCGTGGATTGATTACTTATGTCTTAAATAATCACCAAATATTAATTTTCGACTTATTAAACAGTGAGTAGGAGTGTGGACACATTATAATCCCTAGGAATCTTTGATCTCTTTATTTAATTTTATGTGCACTTGTACAGTTGAGACTGAATTACAAACACACAACGTTCTCTAGTCTCTGCTAAATGAAATATGGCATGGAAATAGAAATTAAATTTATTGTGAACATTGTGGAATAATTTATTGAAAAAAGATTTATTTAATTCTTTAAAATATATTTCATATATTTAAATTTGTCAACTCAAATACATTTAAATTTGTAAAAATTTCAATATATTTAGTTGAATTTTTTTGTATTTAATTAATGAAATATTATTTAAATATATATAATAAGAAATCGATAGATATTTAATTTAAAAACAAATAAATACAAAAAATAAACATATCTAATTCAAAAAACTATCCAATATAATTTTAAACTCAAAATAACAATATAAATAGAACAAACGAAAAAAAAAAAGATGATTGCTCTTACCTTTAAAAATTGCTACCTCCGTTTCTAAATAATTGACATTCTAACATTTTAATTTTGTTTTAAAAAAGTGCCTGTGACGTCCCAAAATTTCGTAAATATAAATATATAATTTATTCACTAAAAGAGTTTAATACAGCGGAAGCACTATTTAAAATAAAATAATATTTAATTAATCTAGACCATCACCCCGTCTCCATATCATCGCCCGAGCTTATCTTAGCCTGAAAAATAAATAGCATTGGGGTAAGTGCTATTAACTCAATGGGGGTAAATCAATTATCCGAGTTATACAAATATAACAGTAAGAAACATGTCATAACATAGCATAGCATAGCATAGAGCCCGTAGGCCAACATAACATATAACCCGTAAGTTAAACATAGATAGCCCGTAGGCCCATAGCAATAGCCCGAAGGCCCACCTGCACACCGCATATATAAATATAACAAGGATAAGAGTTTCGTATATTCTCCGAGAGAATCTCCACCTTTACTTGACTTTAAAACTTGATTGAAAATGAACTTAGTTAGATCCAACGTCACCGCCTTGAGAAATGTTTGAATGCTTAATAAAATGCTTTGAAAGCTTTGTGTGATGATATAAATGAAATGACTCATGTATTTATACTAAAGCTTTGGTGTACAAAAAATGGAAACATCACAATTGTTGGGAATTGATTTGAATCAAATCCCAAATTTTATGAAATGGATTGATGATTGATGATTGAAAATTGATATGATTTTATGAATATCAAAAACTTGCTTAAACAAATATATTCTTTTGGAAAAATGGTAACGACCAGTTAAAAATAATTTTTCGGGTCGTTACAGTGTCACTCTATAAATTTGAGACAAAAAGTTCTCATTTTCACACATTTTGCCCACATTTAATACATTTTAAAAATACATCTATATTTTATTCATTTGATGTATTCACATAAGGGTATATTTGGTAATTTAATTAATTTATTAATTTGTGTGCATTCATCCAAAATGATATTTATATAGAAACGGAGGGAGTAATAAATATTAAAATAAATATGAGTAATTTCATTTAATTCATATCCATATTGTGCAAGAATAATAACTACAATATATTTATCCAAATTTCTCATTACAATTCAAAACCTCTAGCATTATGTGAAATTATATTATAAATATGAGTTATTTTTTAAAAAATTATTAACAAATATGCATTCATTTAAGCTTGATTTTACAATATTAATGTCATCTATTTGATAATACTACAATAACACAAACTAATTCAGGTAAAAAAAACACAATGCATAATATATAGAGCAATCAATCGGTTTGTGGATTTTATTGGATAAATATCAATAGAAATAATATATAGATCAATAGATGTATAACTAATAATTTTACAATTTAGTGTTAAATTGAAATATAATTGGACCAATATTAATATGAAAATATTTCTACACAACTATGAAATAACTGTTAAATGCCGACAATTTAAAAAAAAATAACATCAAATTGTAGTTGATCATAAAGAAAAAGTAAGTATTTAACAAATTTACATGTGTATATGATTATATCAGCAAAATTAAATCCCACAATCATCCCAATAACAAAAAATGGATGAAAAATATTTATGAATGAAAAATGGATCAACAATTAACAATACTGAACTTGAATTTAAGATTTGACTACAGAACCCCAAGTATTTATAGGCATAAACAATCGATTTAAAAGGACATGTTTTATGGATATAATCTAAAAATTATAGTAATAAATTACCATTAACTCACGCAAAAATAACTATGAAAAATAGATGTTATACATTAATTTCATTAAATAATATCTTAAATTATAGTATTAGAAATGGACAAAAATACCTGTACAAATGGGAGGGAAAAGAGTCGTGTGTTATAAATTATAATATACTCTCTCCGATTCTGTATATGTGTCATTCTAACATTTTAATTTTGTTTCAAAAAAAGTGTCATTCTACAAATTCGAGACATAAAATTCTCATTTTTCACATATTTGCCCTTATTTAATGTATTCATACATTTATAATTAACTCATTTAATGTATTCACGTAAATGTATATTAGATAACTCAATTAATTTATTAATTTGTGTGCACTCATCCAAAACGACACTTAATCAGAAACGGAATGAGTATATATAGGTATAGATATGAGGATTGAGACCGTACGTTCATTTTCTGTATTTTTCTTACACAACCTTGCGAGTTTTGTCTCATTAATTAATTATTGTTGAGTAACACTAAAGTACATTATAATTATTAAAAATTAAAAACATAGTGTGGAAATGAAAAAATAATGGTATGAATGCTTAATATATATGGTAAATAGTTTGTTTTTATGGGACGGATGAAAAGTATTGTGTAAATCAAAGGTTTCTTTTATTTATTTATTATAACTTACATGTTTTAGTTTTATAAATTTATATATATACTTTTTGTCATTTAAAAATAAAACTAATTAATAAACTGATCACTCAACAATAGATTTTCTTCATATTGTGGTGCTGGGTGTGCCGTCTGCATTAATGTTCTTTATATTTAGTTTTTAGATATTGTGTTAATTTTTTTATTATAAAAATGAAAAAAAATAAAAAAATTTGATTGACCTTTTCGACTATGGGAGGGATAGAAACGACGAGATTGGAAAATGAAAGGAGCTTAACTTGAGTTTGATGTTTATACTGACAAATATAATGATTACACTTTTGCTTGATTTATGCGAAATTGACTGATTGATATGTTACCATTTCTTGAGAATTGGGGAAACAAAACGTTCCATATTTCCTGCTTTGCCCTTTTTGTTTGCAACTTGCATTTTTTAATTAATTCTCAAATATTTGGATTGAATGCATCAAACTTTTGTTTTGTCAAAATATTATATAAAATTTTATTATGTATGTTTTAAACTGCACCAATTTTTGGCGTGTTTTTAAAAACTATGTATAACTTTTCATTTTTTAAAATTTTAGATTAAATTTTTTTTATTTACTCGATCTTAATTTTTTTTTACTTGATAATAAGAGTATTTTGAAGGAATAAAATTAATTATGCATATTTTTTAAATACACAAAAGTTTTGGTGAAATTTTTAAAAATAAGAGGTAATATTTATTGAGCTTTTTATTACTTTTTAGACCTTTTTTTGTTAGTAACTTCTGGCTAATTCTATGCTACCCCTAGGGCACCATTTTAAGTGTCACAATAGATCTATTGGGACACTTCTAAGTGTCCTAATAGATCTATTAGGACACATAGAAGTGTCCCAACAGATCTATTGTGCCACCTGTAGCAATACCCCAAGGGTAACATAGATTTTCCCCTTCTTTTGATCAATATATAGTGTCTGTCTTGAGGCGGGTTCTTTTGATCAGTATATACTATATAGTACATATTTTGAGTAAATTTCTTTCGATCAATATTACTAGACCAAGTAATCTAGTATATTATCGATTCTTTTTCCATTTTTCACTTCCCCAAAATTACTGAAAGTATGCTCGTTTGGTAAGCTTTTCAAAAAATGATAATCTCAATATCTCTCATTCCAGAATCTCTCAGTTATTTATTACTCCCTCTGTTCCAATAACAAGGTTCACCTTGTCTTATTTAGATGTCTCCATAGCAAGGTCCACTATCTAATATGGAAATAATTAATGTCAATATCAAAGTGGATTTCACTTACTTTATATTACTTTTTATTATAATACTCCTTAAAGAAATGGACCCACCTACTTTACCCACTACTTTAACAACTAATCTACTTTTCTTTAATCTTCGTATCCAATAACAAGTGGACCTTACTATTGGGACGGAGAAAGTATATGTTTTGAATAGTTTTAAATTCTCTAATACCCCGCACTAATTATAGAAAACTACTATTAATACAATAAACTAAATTAAAGCATATTCGCAATAAAAAAATTGACTCCAAAATCACATGACATCTTTTTAAGCAACAAAATATATCCAGTGCAGATTTTCCTATAAATAAGATGTATATCAGACGGTCAACGCGTTGATCGAGTCAATACGTATTGACTCAATCAATACGTTGACCAAAAAATCGTCAAAATAAGTGATACTTTTTAGGATACAAGTGATACTTCTTGAATTTTGAATTAAATTTTTTAGTGTAACAATTGATATTGATTTTGACCATGTTTTTTTTTCTAACAGATTCTTTTTAATGATACAAGTGATATTTTTGGGTTTTTGATTGATATTTTTTTAGTGTTACGAATTATATTGATTTTAATGGATTTTTATCAACACGTTTACTGTCCGATGTGCACCTCGTGCACATATGACCTGCTCTATATTCAGACATCCAGTCAGTATGATCTCGGTGGGGATGGCCTTGTGATGGAGTGAGATTGCTTGGAGACTAAAGGTTACGAGTTTGAATTTCCTCAATACCACATGTCAGGTATGTGAGGGTAAAAAAAAACAAAAAAAATCCAGTCAGCATGTCCACAAGATATTCTCCAAAATTGTTTCCCAAGCACCACGAAAGAAAAAAAAAAGCTCCAAAAATCGCCTCTTCTAAAATCAATTTACAACACGGAAATTTGGATTTCTTAATCTAGAGAAATAAGCATGTAACTATAGCCAATTGAAAGTTAGATATAAAGGGAAAATCTTAAGAGAACGTGTGTGTGCGTGTGTGTGTGAATCTGATATGCAAAACGATAGTGTGTGTGTCTCTATATTTTTCGATGAAAATCATCTTTCACTTTTTTTTTCAAAGCATTTTATTTAGGGAAAATGTGCAAATAGCCCCTTCGACTATTATGTAGAGTGTTTATTGCCCCTTCCTTGATTATTTGGATCAAATAGCCCCCTCTACATTAAAAGTTGGACTATGTAAACCCTTTCTTGGATGAAAAAGTTAATGGTGTTAGAAAACACACACTAACATACATTTATTTCACACATACTTAGATATTTTCACATAGTAATACACTTTTTACTCATTAAATATTTATATTTTTAAAAAATATTTTTTTATAATTTCATAAGTTCTTTTTTTTTAAATATTTTTATTTTTATTTTATTTTAATTGTTTATCAATTCAAATGTGTTTAACTCATAATATTTCATGCATTTTATTATAGATTAATTATTTGCTCACATCATATTTACTCCTTACAAGTCTAATGTCGAGACCCATTATTTGATTAATGTTGTCGTGTATCCAAAAATCATGGTAAATATTTATTTATAGGGTTAATAGGCTCTAATATCACAACTTTTTTACCTTTTTTGATTTTTTACATAACGTTTCAATTTTTGTAATAATACCATAACTTTATCTTTTTGTTGGAATTAAGCCATAAGATGAAAATTAATCTGACGTGACCTAAATTTTTACATTTTTACACTCTTAATCTGATACAACATAAAATAATTTAGAGTATCTCTCCCATGCGATGCACGGATGTGATATGTATAATCTTATTTGGTTGAAATTATAATTATGAAAAAATTAATAAAATTATTACAACAAAATAAATTTAATTTATAACTTTCTAAATTATAGAAATTTTCGTATTATTCATTTTTTATTAATTGTAACATGCCTTTGTATTCACTATTAATATGATGTGGTATAAATTAAACTAGAATATCTCTCGTTCGACGCACAAATGTGATATTCATAATTATATTTGCAAGAAATTATAATTATGAAACATTTAAGAAAATTATTACAGCAAAATAAAATTATGACATATCAAATTAAGAGTGCGAATATTTAAAAAAATTAAGCAAATTGAGATTAATTTTCATCTCATGGCTTAATTGCAATAAAAATATAAGGTTTTGGAAATATTACAAAAATTGAAACGTTGTGTGAAAAATCAAAAAATATGTAAAAGTTGTGATATTAGAGCCTGTTAACCTTTTATTTATACTTCACTTTCGTGTAACTTTTTTAGGTATATATTTTTTGTTATTATTTACTCAAGATCATAAGTTTTGAAATTATGTATTTGTATTTATAAATAATTTATATCCATGCATCACACAGAATAAATATTAGTTTAATTTACATCGAATTCTCGGTAATACAATAAGATATACATGAGAAATAAAATTATATTAATACATTACGAAAAAAAAGAAAAAAGTTTAATTACATTTATAAAAATTGAATAAAGTTAAATTTGAAAAACTATATGACAAATTAATGTCCATCGATGTGTATAACTATATAATATTTTGTGTGTGTTAGTGTGGATAAAGTGTTATTATGTGAAAAGATTTAAGTTTATGTGGAAAAATGTGTGTTAGTGTGTGTGTTTTAACACCATTAACTTTTTCATCCAATAAAAGGTCTACATTATCTAGTTTTAACATAGAGGGGGCTATTTGAGCCAAATAATATTTGAAGGGGCAATATGCTCCTTGAGTAATAGTCGAGGAGGCTATTTGCACCTTTTCCCTTTTATTTATTTCCTATGATTCTTTTAACTTTTTTGAGCAATCCTTGAAATCATTTCTATCCCTCGACATCTATAATGAATTTAGGCAAAACACATTTATAGATCTTTATACTTTTTACTTTTTGTTTCATTAAGTTATTGTAATATTTTTTCATTTAATAGGTCCTTATACTTTGACAAAACATATATTGAGGTCCTTCTACTATTAAAATATATTTAATATATCATTTTACTATTTTTATGTGTTATTAAGTCCTTATAATTCTATATTTTAATCTCAACATGCCATTTTCTTATACAAATTTACCTAAATCATTAATATTTTAGTTAAAATATATAATTTTAAAAATAAGAATTAAATTATCAAGACCCTATTGAATATGATATAATTATTTATTTTAAGAGGAACCAGAACAACAGTCAAACACATTTCTCCTTAATTTAACAACAATCACCTTAGCCATATTTAAATGGAATCATCTAGATCACACTGTAACAATAAATGAACTACTTCAACTTCGATGTGATATACTTTAATTGAATATTTAATTATGTATTATAATAAATGATCTTGACATAAGAATTTTTCGGTAGACTTGAAGGTTTTAGCTAGATTTATTTTTATCTTATAATATCGAGAAAAGTTAATTTCAGCCATTAATATATCTCTCATAAAAATAATAATAATTATATATATATATATACCCTTATTCAATATAGTACTTTATTCATTTAATTTTTGTTTTAATATGTTCTTTATATTTATTAGTTTGTGCTAATTAATATGCTTTTTTTTAATTGTAATAGTAACAATTTAGATAAATTCATATAAAAAGGGACCTGTACGTTAAGATGAAATATAAAAGTATAAGGATTTCCTAAACTAAAAATATAGTACAAGAATCTATTGAAATAAATTTTAATAGTCTAAGGACTTAAAAATGTGTTTTGCTAAATATAAGGAACTATTAAAATTAAAAAAAAAAATTGTACAACATTAAGTGCAGTGCAATATGTATTGATATATCCTCACGCACGTCTTGATGGATATTGATATTTTATATTTACTAATCATAATCTACTTTCTCTGAGATTCTTCTTAATTAACGTTAAAATGATAATCCATTCATTATAATAGCGTCATAAATATTAATAGAATCAGATATGCGCGTATCTGTAGCTAGAATAATTAAATAGAAATTTAGTGAAGTGAAAAAGTGGCCTTTAATTTTTCCGAAGCCATCTCTTTCCAAAACTTTTGGCATACGAGTAGTAAATAGTAATACTACCACACCCTTTTTGTGAGTGAGACCAAACAAAAAAGTTTTGATCAGATTTATCAAAATTAATTTATAAATAAATAAATGAAGGGGGGGGGGGGGGGTAGGGGTAGGGGTAGGGTGTGGGGTCGATATAAAACCTATAACACTATTGCTCAGTTTCTCATTCCTCATCTTCACAGTTGAAGGGCATCATTGATATTCACACGTACACACGCATATATATATATATTTAGAGAGAGGAAGAGGAAGAGACACACACAGAGAGAGAGAGAGAGAGAGAGAGAGAGAGAGATGGCAATGGAGAAGGAGAATGAATCAAGATTTAAAAGAATTTGTGTTTTCTGTGGCAGTAGTTCTGGCAAGAAAAATAGCTATCAAGAAGCTGCTGTCGAGTTGGGAAAAGAACTGGTAATCATACATCAAACCCCAGTTTTCATGTGTGTGTGTGCGTGTTATTTTTTTTTCAAAAAAAATAAACCCTGTCCGTAAAATGCGTCTAAATAACACTTATTTTTTCAAGAATCCATCATGCAACAAAGCAAAATGCTTTGAAAAGTTTATAATCATATATATGCATTCCTGATTTCGGACAAAGTTCCTGTATTTTTCTTCTTTGTTATACAAATCCTATTTAATATTTTTGTTTTTTTTAAGGTTGTGACGCAGTTGTTTCTCTGTTGATGAGTTTTGAGTCTTGTTTCACGGCTCCATTCTACATTTTTGGGAAGTTTAATTAGGGCGTAAGGTCTTGTTTGGCATGAGTGAGGGAGGGAGAGAGAAAGCTGCTAGCTGTAACCTGGGTGTAGTTGAGAGCAGCCTTCTTGCGTGATCGTTTGTTTATTTTAAAGAAAAATCGAAAAATAGACTGCCTTTGAATGGGGAACCAAACGTGCCCTATTGACATCATGACTGTCTCAAGCGTGTTCCATTTCTCCTCCATTACCAAACCTTCCCCATTTCACTTCATGCCCACAATTATTTATTTTAATCTTCTTTCATGCACGTATAAAATAATCGTATCTTAATTAGGCCTTGCTCTTTAATTTTTTTCCCCATAAATTAATAATCTTAATTTGTCTACTTACGACGAATTAATTCGGAAAATTAAAAACACAGTTGATCTAGGAGGTTGTAATGATTTATTGGAATGAGTTTGATGACGCGTGTAAATGGGTTTGTTTTACCGATGTGGTAGTGTTGTTAATATTATTAATTTATTTTTTCTTGTTTGGTTTTATGAAGGTGGAGAGAAGGATTGATTTGGTTTATGGAGGTGGAAGCGTGGGTCTGATGGGTCTTGTTTCTCAGGCAGTTCATGATGGCGGGCGCCATGTTCTAGGGTATTTACTCTCTCTCTCTCTCTCTCTCTCTCTCTCTCTAGCTGTGTTGTGATGTGTGTGGGTGTGTGTGTCAAGTAAAGAGGGGGAAGTTTCAAAAGACAGAAATCATTTCTCCCTCATAATTCCCATCTTTTGTTTGGTTCTATAGAAGTGTGATCATCATCTTCCTATATTATTATTATTGTTAGTAATAATTAATAATAATAATATTATTGAGAGGCCATGCATCTCTGTCTAATTCCATGAAAGGTACCACCCAAAGGCAGACATCATGGGATCAAATGCTTTCTTTCTCATCACCTAAGTGTCGTCTATTTTTAACATTTTCTTCTTTAAAGATGCTGCCACTACTCACACGTTTTTTTTAACATACAGGAAATTATTTTGTTTTGGGCCAAAACTAGTGTACGAGTACTGATAATATAGAAATAATAGTCATAGTTTGGAAAGTTGTCGTCGAGAATAGCAATATTTATATTATTCGGTCTAAAATTACAGACTAGTTTATGTCATTATCCCGAAATATAATGTAATAGGTGACTAGTGGAAAAAGGTGGATAATGCCATTAAATAAGGTTGCATATATAAGTCTTGAAATACTTTATTTCTGATCTCAACTATTTATGATTTGATTAGTTTGAATATATATATGAAACATGGGAAAGTAACTTCCTCTTGATAATCTAGTCTTATCTTAAAATTTGAGCAAATTAATTAACGTTGATTCAAAATTGTTCCAAGTCAAAGTTACATAATATTTGGTTTTTCCTTCTTTTTTTGTTGCAGGGTTATTCCAAGAACTCTTATGCCTCGAGAGGTAAGAAAAAGACACGTCATAGCATGAACACTTAATAAATTATAGAGCATGCATTATAATATAGTTGAAAATGGATTTTCATTGTTTGGTCTATAACGTTAGCCCCTACATTGAAGATTGAATTAGTAATGTTGTGGTGCGTTTGGTATGTACTAGATAACGGGCGAAACTGTAGGCGAAGTGCGAGCTGTGTCTGATATGCACCAGAGGAAGGCCGAGATGGCCCGACAAGCTGATGCTTTTATTGCTCTTCCTGGTATATATATAATACTCACATTCACACGTACGTACGTGCTATACATTCGTGTCTTGGTGAAATGAAACATATATTTTCCTTTAATTTGTCGATTTCAGGTGGTTATGGTACTCTCGAAGAGTTGCTTGAAGTTATTACATGGGCTCAGCTAGGCATCCATCGTAAACCAGTACAAATCCATCTGTCCATCCCTTATTTTCTTCATCATCTAATTATAAATGTGTCATTTTGCACATACTTAGTCTTCCTTCATGGATTAATATTTATGTTCGGATTTACTTTTATGATCTTAGTATAAGATCGACTACACCTGCATCGGAAGATATAGAGAAATTAAATTAAATGTTGTAGATCTTGACATTGTGTGTGCTTTGAAAAGTGGAGTTATTTCTGTTAAGCATGTTTTAATGATTTTGGTCAAAAGTAGAAAAAATGTGCAAGCCCTAAAGAAAGCATCTATGCATGTGGAACTTGCTTGGGTTCACATGGGAATTGAAAGATCGAACAAGATTTGGTATTAGCAATCATTTATGTTTTCATGATTTTGAATCCCCCCTCCCCAACTGGAAAAAAGTCGTTAAAATGGATGATTAGAGCTGGTCAAAAGGAGGATTTTTTTGTAGATTAATGTGGTTTTAGCACATGATTAATCTAATCTAATCTAATCTAATCTAATCCAATGATATAAACGCAGGTGGGGCTGTTGAATGTCGAAGGTTACTATAATTCCTTGTTGTCTTTCCTTGACAAGGCCGTTGATGAAGGCTTTATCTCGCCAACTGCACGTCGAATTATTGTGTCTGCCCCGACAGCCAAACAGTTGGTCAGAGAGCTCGAGGTAAAACTAGTTTATATATATATATATATACTTCTCTAACACCTGTGCTTAATAACTATATATGTTATAAGGACAATTAATATATATATATTTTTTTTAGGAACATATTCCAGAATGTGATGAAATAACTTCGAAGTTGATCTGGGAAGAGGTGGAAATGCTAAATTACATGCCTGAATCTGATGTCTCAACGTGATTTTTGCAACTCGACTGCGACTTTTTTTTGGCGTTGGAACTTTCTAGACTTGTAGTATAGATATATATAATATACCAGTATTGTATTTATGATGCACTCATGCACAGCAACTTTTTTCTCCTTTTCCTACTTTTGGAACTTTCCTGAAACCTCAAATTAACTTCGTATGCATATGTATCAGGAAACAGTGGAAAAAACAAAACAAAAAAGTTGTTATTTTTGTGTATCTGCAGCTTGCATTAATGCATTATTAGTTATTACAATTAACATTTCCAGTGTATTTTTCTTGCTCATTGTATCTAAAACAGAACTCTAACTTTGTATTATTCCATAAAAATTTAATAATTCAAAGAAAAACTGTATTTTGCCTAATTTTCTATTTCTATTTTCCCATCTACAATATAGAAGTATAAAACTGGCCAATAATGTCCTTGTTGAAGTGTGGCTCCATCTTTGTCTAATTGTTTGGCGCCAACTAGAAATCCACGTGGACAACATAATCTCTCATGAAAACAAGTGGCCTATTTTGGATAAGGTCATTTGTTGTCATTTGTGTTCCGCTTGGTATTTGATAATTAGATTTTATTTTAATTTTTTTAAAAAAAATTAATATACCTTAATTAGGAATGGATGATCCTAAATAAAATCCTAATATATTAAAAATTAAAAAAAAAGAATTTAAAAAATAAAATCAAAAGCTTGAAACAGGAAATGTAATAGGTGTGGCCTTTTTTCGCTTATTCTCACTTCTCCGGAACACTCTCGTATCTAAAAAATAAAATAAGGTCCAACAATTATGTGGAACTTATGTGTTAATGGGCATAAAATTAACTATCTAAGAATGAATTTGCAACTAAATATAATTTTTAAAATATATATTGTAATAATAACTCAATTTTTTTATTTATAGCAAAATAGACACTCATAAAATTTCGAAGACTGAAAAATTAGTGTTACAGAATGAAAATTCCTATTCTCAACACGCATATACTGAATTAATATGTTCAAGTGGAAATTAAAAATTATTCTCACGTCATAATGTTGATCATCGTGAAAAAGTTGAAATTACGTCTAATTTTGCTAAAAATTAAAAGTTAGAATACATTATTCTTGGAACATTTTAAAAGTTATGTTTAAATTGCTCTTGCAATAGTGGTGAATTTTTGGGCAAGTAACTCAATTCATTATGAATGATTTAATTATTCCATGATCTTATTATATTGCTACTTTTTGTATTTTTTTAGGATTATGTGTTACTAAAATAAGTGTGGTTTGGCCAAAATGTTTGGTGGTTCCACGGCATGAAATATGGTTCTAAATTTTGTCGGTATTTTGTGCGATGGGTGGGTCTAACCTTGTAAACGTACCCCACCCCTTCCAACTTCCATGCACTCGCACTTTCATCTACCCGTGAATAAAACCAAAATCGATCGTATGTTAAATGGACAGCACTTGAAAAATTATTGTACCTAGCAAATCATTTATGAGTGTTGCTATTTGTATCATTAGTTTTTCAATATACTTCATATTTACTATAACACACCACCATTATAAAAAAAATATACTCTTTTCTTTATGCACCGCACTTCTTTTCATTTTTAATCTTTTGTTTAATAATCAATTAAATCCAAGTGTGTGTGTGTGTGTGTGTGAGAGAGAGAGAGAGAGAGAGTGTGTGTGTGTGTGGAGAATGTCAATTTTTTTCTTTATTTTTTTAATAGTGCTTTTAATTTAAGTAAAAAGGGTATTTAAGTAAATCGATAGTGATATATTTTTCAAGTTTAATAGTGGTGTATATAGAAACATACCTCATTTATTATACATATAACCGTAAACTACCGTCCATACAATTTGTATCCGAAGTCTGTCCAATAGACAACGGATAAACTGTTGTTGAAAACAACTATTGTTATTTTTTAATTTTATTTTTCCAAATAATATAATAAAAAGGTCATTTTCATTTTTCTTACTTTTCAAAACTGTTATGACATATATATATATATATGTAAATCCAAATTATAAATACTTGTTTAACTTTTATTTCTGATCATTGTAGAATCGTTAAATCAAATATACATGTTTATATAGTTATATTCAATATCGTTATTTATTATTTGATAATTTTTAAATTATTGTTATGATCAAATATTGTTATTTTCTTTGTCTAAGTGGTTGTCATGACTAAATTTTAGGATTCATTTTCATTATTTTTCATTGGAAGCTTAATTTAAAAGCATCATTCGTTATGAAATTATAATTAACGAATAGTTCACTACAAGAAAAACGCGATTTAACGACGGAATTAACGACGGATTATATTTCGTCGTTAAATTAACGACAGGTGAAGATTACGATGTTTAACGACGGACTAGCGACCGATTTTTCCGTCTCTAACGTAACGACGGAAAAATCCGTCGTTAAATATTATTTTTTTATTTTTTTTTATTTTTTATTTTTTTAACGACGGAAGAATCCGTCGTTAAATATTTTTTTTATTTTTTTATTTTTTACTTTTTTTAACGACGGAAGAATCCGTCGTTAAATATTATTTTTTTATTTTATTTTATTAATTTTAACGACGGACAAATTCGTCGTTAAACATTATTTTTTTATTTTTTTTAATTTTAACGACGGACTAACGACGGATATTTTCCGTCGTTAAATTTGATTTTGATTTTTTTATTTTTTTTTTACATTTTTTGATTTTTTTTTATTTTTTGCTTTTTTTTTATTTACTAATTAATACTTAACTACGAATTTAAATTTTATTTTTTAAATTTTTTTATTTTTTATTTATTTTATTTTTTTCAGATTTATATGATTTTTTTTAAAATTTTTATTATTTTATATTATTTTTCATATTTTATATCATTTTTTAATATTGTTTATTATTTTTAATTTTTCAAGTACTAATTTTTTTTCTATTTTAAATTAATATTTGGAATATTTCTAATTTTTTTATTTTACATTTTCAAATTTCTATTTTATTTTTTTATTTTTAAATATTATATACTATTTTTTAATATTTTATATTATTTTTAATTTTTCAAGTAATAATTATTTTCGAATTTAAATTAATATTTTGAATATTTCAAATTTTTCTAAAATTACTTTTTAATTTTTTTAAAATTTTGATTTTTTATTTATTTTATTTTTCAGATTTATTTTATTTTTTAATTTTTTTAATATTTTATATTATTTTTTAATTTTTTTAATATTTTATATTATTTTTTAATATTTTTTTATTTTTCAATTATGAATCTGATTTTTTTTTAATATTTTTATTTATTTTATTTTATTATCTTTATTTTTTTATTATTTTTTATTATTTTTAATATATTATATCTTTTGTTATATTTAAATTACTAATTTATGACTTTTTTATAATTTTTTATTTTAATAATTTTTAGGACTTTATAATATATAATTATTTAATTTGGAAATAAAAAGTCAATGAAAATAGGTTTCGTGTGTATATATATATACTAGTTGTATATTTTAACGTAAATACCTTCTAGCCTACTTGGTTAGCCCTTTAGGGCATAAGGCCATTGGCCCGTGTTCGAATCTCCTGGAGCGCAGATTTCGCCTAAATTAATTTAGGCTCCACAAGCTCGGCTTGGCGGCTCGGCTTGAGCCGCGCGAGAGGATTAATGACGGATTGGATCCGTCGTTAAATTGATTTAACAACGGATTTTTGATGTTTAACGACGGAAAAATCCGTCGCTAAAACGCGAATTTTTTGTAGTGATTTTTGCAATGCGATATTATGTACAACTTAAATTAATATCACAATTTAAAATTAAATTTGTACATCCCACGGAAAAAAAAATACTAGTATATAATTAAGATGGAGTCTTATGATATATTTTACGTGGTCTAAATTCATAAGACTGGTCAAAATTTGGATGCAAACACTATTATTTAAAAACCAACAAAATTGCAAATACACAAGTGAATTTGAGTTTAATCTAGATCTTGATTTGCGTTACGAACTATGACCCATGAGACATACAGTCTTGTACACTAGTTTTTGTCTACAATTAAATATATGTTTTTTCAATTTATTTTTATGTCTATTAAGAAACTAGACACAAACTCGACATTAATAGATTAAAAAAATAAAAATAATTACGAAAAAAAAAGTGTTGTAAATATATTTAATAGATATATATGATATGAGTGATGACCAAGTTACTAACTCTAAAATCCTATCCCTTGTACTATTATATATAGATGCATTTGGTCCTCATATTGAATACATACAATTGATATTCTCTTTCGTCTCTCTCTAGTTTACAACACGTTATCAGCACGATTGTTCTACGCTCCTTTAATTCTAGAAGTCCATCAATCCTAGAAGGTACATGTTTTTTTTTACATCATGTTTATTGGCTTTAATATATTATGTCTGTTTTTCTTATTGTTATAATAATCGGTCTTTTCCGATTTAATCTTGGAAAATTAAATGTTGATGTTATTTGAGTAGCACAAGTAATATTCATGAAGAATATTACATTCAAGATCATAAATTGATGCTATTAAAGTAGCACAAGAATATACATGCTCTAAAGAGCAAATAAATTAAACATGTGGATAATATATCATTAATTCTTTGTGCAGAATTGCACGAATGACAAACATCATTGAAGGCTCCGAAAGAGCTTGTATCATTTTATCAAATGATACTAAATTAGATATTGAAAATGTCTTGTATTCTAATAAGTCCAAAAGAAATTTACTAAGTTTCAAAGATATCCGCTATAATGGATACCATATCGAGACTATATGAGAAGGTGGAAAAGAATATCTCTGCATAAATTCTTTTGTATCCGGCCATAAGCGAACAAAAGAAAAATTATTAACACTACCTTTTGGGATGCATTATACATTCATAAAGGCAATTGAGACAAACCATGTCATAAACCCGAAGTTCAATGACACAAAAAGCTTTATGCTTTGACATGATAGACTTGGACATCCTGGAGCAACTATGATGCGCCGAATAATCAATAATTCATATGGGCACAATATGAAGAATCAAAAGATTCTTATGACAAATGAATTCCCATGTGAGGCTTGTGCGCAAGGCAAGTTAGTCATTAGACCTTCATATACGAAGGTTAATATTGAATCTCCATCTTTCTTAGAGAGAATTCAAGGAGATATTTGTGGACCTATACATCCAACATGTGGCCCTTTTCGATACTTTATGGTATTGATTGATGCTTCTTCTAGATGGTCACATGTATGCTTGCTTTCTACTAGAAATGCAGCATTTGCAGCATTTGCTAGACTACTTGCTCAAATTATAAAATTACGAGCTCAATTCCCAGACAATTCAATTAAAAGAATTCGTCTTGATAATGCTAGTGAGTTTACGTTTCAAGCATTTGAAAATTATTGTATGGCTATTGGAATTGAGATTGAACATTCAGTCGCTCATGTCCATACTCAAAATGGTTTAGCAGAATCATTTATTAAACGTCTTCAATTTATTGCTAGACCGTTACTTATGAAGTCAAAACTCCCAACTACTGCTTGGGGTCATGCCATATTACATGCGGCAACATTAGTTCGTATTAGACCATCGAACAACCATGAATACTCCCCAATGCAAATTATTTTTGATCGAGAATCAGATGTTTCTCACTTACGAACTTTTGGTTGTACGGTTTAAGTCCCAATTGCACCCCCACAACGAACAAAAATGTGTCCCCAACGAAGGCTTGGGATATATGTTGGATTTGATTCACCTTCGATTATAAGGTATATTGAACCTTTAACGGGTGATTTATTTACTGCACGTTTTGCAGATTGTCATTTTGATAAAATGACATTTCCAACATTAGGTAAAACGAATCTACATCCAGAAAAGCACAAGGAAATATCTTGGAATGAGAAAAGCTTGTCACATTTTGATTCTCGAACTAATCGATGTGAACAAAAAGTTGAAAAGATTATCCATTTGCAAAAGATTGCAAACCAACTTCCTGATGCTTTTGTAGATACAAGAAATGTGACACAATCTCACATGCATGTTGCAAATACTCCAGTGAAAATTGATGTCCCTGAAGGACAAATAGCTTTGGCAGCAAATGAGTCTAAAATTCGTTAAAAACGTGGTCGACCAATTGGTTCCAAAGATTCTGTGCCTAGGAAAAGAAAGGGGCAAGATGGAAACCAAACAATGACGAAAATGATTAATCAATCAAATGAAAGTGATGTAATTCCTGAAGAATTACAAGTATCTGAAAATCATGAGATCTCAATAAATTATTTATCTTCCAATCAGATACTGGAGAGAGAACATATCATTGTAGATGATATATTCACCTTTCACATAGCTCATCAAATTTTAAATGAGGATCCTGAACCGAAATCTGTTACAGGATGTAAATAGAGAAATGATTGGCCAATGTGGAAAAGAGCTATGGAAATGGAATTAAATTCCTATGATAACCGGAAAGTATTTGGACCTATAGTCCTAACTCCGGAATCTGAAATCCTTGTTGGATACAGATGGATATTCGTTAGAAAGAGAAACGAGAAAAATGAAGTTATGAGATATAGAGCAAGACTCATAACACAAGGTTTCTCTCAAAGACCAGGAATTGATTATGAGGAAACATACTCTCCAGTAATGGATGCAATTACTTTCAGATTTCTGATTAGTCTGGCTGTGTCACAAAGGCTTGCTATGCGTCTTATGGATGTAGTAATTGCCTATCTATATGGGTCATTAGATAATGACATATATATGAAAATCCCTGAAGGATTTAAAATGCCTGAAGCATTAAAGTCAAAATCCAAAAGCATGTTTTCGATTAAACTGCAAAAATCATTGTACGGGCTGAAACAGTCTGGTCGTATGTGGTATAATAGATTGAGCGAGTATCTGTTGAAAGAAGGATACAAAAATGATGATATCTGCCGATGATTTGAATTTACTTGGGACTCCTGAACAGCTCAATAAAACTACTGAATATTTGAAGAAAGAATTTGAGATGAAAGATCTGGGAAAGACAAAATTCTGTCTTGGTTTGCAAATTGAACGTGTCCGAGGAGGAACGTTTATTCACCAATCCACATATACAGGAAAAGTGTTAAAACGCTTTTACATGGATAATGCACATCCATTAGCATCATCAATAGTCGTTAGATCTCTTGATAAGAAGAAAGATCCATTCCGACCTATTGAAGATGGTGAAATGATACTTGGTCCTGAAGTACCATATCTAAGTGCAATTGGAGCATTAACTTATCTGGCTAATTATACTAGACCAGATATAGCTTTTTCTGTAAATCTTCTCGCAAGATATAGCATTGCACCCACTTTGAGACATTGGAATGGTGTTAAACACATTCTACGTTATCTGAAAGGTACCATAGACCTTGGATTATATTATTCGGAAAATTCTGATTCTTCTCTGGTAGGGTATTCGGATGCAGGATTTTTATCCGATCCACATCAAGCCAAGTCACAAACTGGCTATGTTTTCACATGTGGTGGAACTGCTATATCATGAAAGTCTGTGAAGCAAACCTTGACTGCAACATCCTCAAATCATTCTGAAATCATTGCAATCCATGAAACAAGTCGAGAGTGTGTATGGTTGAGAAATATGACAAGTCACATCCAAGAGTCGTGCGGATTAGCTTCATCAAAGATCAATCCAACTGTTTTGTATGAAGACAATGCTGCCTGCATCGCGCAACTCAAGGAAGGATACATCAAAGGTGATAAGACGAAGCACATTTCTCCCAAGTTATTCTACACACACGATCTCCAAAAGAGTGGCGATATCAACGTTCAACAAATTCGCTCAAGTGACAATTTGACGGACTTATTCACAAAGGCATTACCAACATCAACATTCAGAAAGTTGGTACACAAGATCGGCATGCGCCGACTCAAAGATCTACAGTGATCTCAAGATCAGGGGAAGCAGTTGTACTCTTTTTCCTTCGACTAGATTTTTTCCCACTGGGTTTTTCTAGCAAGGTTTTAATGAGGCAACATTTGTTTTAGAGATTGGTCACTCAAGGGGGAGTGTTGTAAATATATTTAATAGATATATATGATATGAGTGATGGCCAAGTTACTAACTCTAAAATCCTATCCCTTGTACTATTATATATAGAGGCATTTAGTCCTCATATTAAATACATACAATTGATATTCTCTTTCGTCTCTCTCTAGTTTACAACAAAAAGCATATTGTTTGAAACTCGACTTCTTATATTAGAGTTTAAAAAAAGCTCCATCATATCAAGTAATCTGCAATCAAGTAAATCCAAATGTAAATTGAAAGCTACACAATAAATTCAGAAAAAATAAAATTCAATTCAATTTGTACATATCGATCTGTAACAGTATGAGGAGCTGAAAAAAGACAAAAAACTTATCAAACATTCTCCACATATATGCCAACTCAGTGGCTTAATTAAAAATATACAAATGAGATAGATTTTCCAAGATTAAAGGAGTGGGCTCTCACGACATATATAAACTTGTATTAAAAATTAATTAACATTATATATAACTTAATAATTAATTAGTATAGTGGGCACACAACACAATCATTGAAAAATAATGGGCTAAGATTCTTCACCACTAGTTAAAGAATTAAGATATTAGTTTAAGTTCCATCATTAATCGTTACCCAATATATAATGAATAATTCAGAATAAAATTAAATAAAACCAGAGTAAGATGGATCACATGACAGCCTACATGTGAACTAATTGCTGCTTGTTGGATTGTTACATTGGCATTCTCGTCCACGTGATCATTACTGCCTTCCACCTAAACATTTGCCAACTCAATTTTAAGGATATGTATATAACATCGATTAGTATTATTTGTGACTATGATACAGTCATAAAATATAAAAACATTTAATAGAATAGTGAGTTAAAATAAGGTTCTCTAAAATAAGATTTCAAACTTCCATGTATATATATATATATATAGTGATTGAGTTTTGAATCTCTCTCTCTTTTTTGGATGTCGAGGGTAATCCGTATCCGCTACCGTGGTGCGCACTGGGTAAATCCCGCCTCTGTGTAATAGCCTGCAAACCTACACAAGGGAGGCTCACACCTAGTGGTGTTGGTGGTGGGTCGAACTTGAGACCTTTGGCCTCAAGAAACACCACTCCACCACTAGGCCATCCCCAATAGGACCTCTCTCTATATATATGTGTGCGCGCGCGCGTGTGTTAAAATAAAATTTTAAATTGCACTTAATATTGACAAAGAACGAGTAAAATTTTAATGTCATAGACTTCAGTTACAATATGATTGAGAAAGAAAAAGGAAAGAGAGAAAACTAGAGAGAGACAAAACCGCAACATGTAACCGACAAACTAGAGAGGATATGTTTCAAAATTTGATGGTATTTTTGTATCCATCAAAAAGCTCTTGTTATGTAATTATTTTAGTGTATACTTTATTTAATAGGGGAAGATCTCACATGTATTGCTTATAAAATGAAAAGGAGAAGAAGAAAAACAATAGATACGATCTTAATCACAAGCAATTTAACCTTCACAAAGATATCACTCGATTCAATAGAGATTCGCAAGATTAAGACATTTTCAAACAAATATATCAAACTTCCCCATTATGTGTGTGTAATATATCTTTGTTATCCGAGTCATAAAAAAGGGTTTTAAAAATTAATTAAAAACAGTAATTTATTTTTGAAAGAAAAAGATAAGTTGTGCGTGTTTTTTTTTTTAAGCTGTGAGTGTGTTTTTCTATAAATAAATTTTTTTAAAAAAAAAAAAACAACGGAAGAAGAAGAATGTGAAACTCTATCCGATCCTCTGTTTCCTTTTATATCTTTGGTTTTTTTTTAGAAAGTTTTATAGTATATCATTTAACTTATATTCATCGTGTCACTGCTGAAAATAATATTATTACACAAACACTTACATGCATAGAGTGTATATAAGTCTTATTTCAGACGGGCGGATTAAATTCGCGGATGTTAACCCGCCAGGAAAAAAAAAGTATCAATCGTAGCACTAAAAAGTATTATTCAAAATTTCAAAAGTATCACATGTATCCTTAAAAAATAACGGGTATGTTAGCTATATTATATGAGTTTATTTAGTTCAAATTGTTATTATTTTTTCCATTCCAATTAATATTTAGAGCTCAGGAGTTACAGTTTTTTAGGGTTCAAGATTTTTTTAGTATTTTTAGAATTTTTTAGATTTTTTAGATATTTATTTTGTATTTTTTAGGGTTTATATTTTTTTAAGGTTTATTAATCTCAATTAACGGTTACAAAAGTTGAAAAAAAAATTAATTATCGAGCGCAATGCACGAGTCACGCGTTAGCGTTAGCGTCAGCCGTCAGGCGAGTGCATTGTGTGAATCGCCGGATTTCAAAAAATTTAAATGAATTCACTTTAATTTTAGGATTCAATAATTCTATTTTATGGTATAAATTTATTTCAGAATTATGTTTTTTTATTTTCAATTAGCGTTTAGATTTGTTTTGAAAAAATTAATTATCAAATGCATTGCATGAGCCCACGTGTTAATTGTTGGGTATCGGCCTCGCCCACTGTTGGGTATCGACCTTGTTGGTTTTGTATACTGGAAAGTTTATTTTTGTATACATTAAACAATATTAAGATGATATAGATTGAATAATAAATTGCAGCCACTGTATGCATTTAATTATTCTTATATTTAACTGCATGTTTCATGTACTTGCATTGTAGATGATATGGTGTGGGTCAACACACGGTAAAGATCATATCATCCGACTCCTTGCATTGTATTAAAAGGCTCGTGGCTTAAATGGTCCTGAACCCACCTTCGCTACACCGTTGAATAATCCGATAGTTAGTTTATCTTGACTAACTGATTATTCTAGTACGCTGGCTTATGTATTAAAGAGGATCATAATAGGATAGTGTTCTTTATTCTGACCTTAAGTGAGAGAATAAAGATCCGCATAGTTAACCCATATATACTGGCGGACATATATATGTTGTGTTGACTGCTTTCATTTATCAATGAGTCAGATTCTTTGATAGGATCAACAACCTCGATATTTTGGACAATGGCATCTACATATATGATGGGTCGTGCATTATATATGATCACTGTGTTCTGGTGCGCCAGGTTGATGATGTCCCCTTGAGGAAGCACAAAAATCATGAGAAGCCCTGCAGGCAGAATATTAATTTATTCTTACATTATATGGAAGTCGTGTGGTACTACTCTCGGAACAAGATATTAATTAATTAAAACTGTCAGAAACTTACACAATTAATTAATTGACATTATATCTTAAACATAGAGAATGACTGAACTAAAGAAGAAAGCATATTCGTAAATATGTATTAAATTGGTAAGTTAGTATTATTTCTTTAGTGGAATAAAAATAATACTTAATTTATGGATATTGAAAATTAAATAAATTAGTAGGCCAATTAATATTCTTCTAGATCCCTGTTGTAGCCCAAATAAGACCTATGTGGACTGGGGAATGGAACAAGTGGAGTGGACCAAACCCATTAGGGTTTGGGGGACATAATTTTCGTAACCTCTCTATTAATTAGAGGGGGCACGTAATTCATTACAATAATACAGCCCCCTCACGCGCTCTCTTGATTCCCTAGGGTTCCCACACAGTTTAGTAGTCTACAACCCACGATGCATCTATACAAGGTTTGGAAAATGTCTTGCTTGAGTTGTTCGAACACCACCTTGGAAGAGAGGGCGTCGATCATGTTCGTCTCCAACAACAGGATTAGACATTTAATCCCGTTTGTAACCCTATTACGCGATGTAAGTGCTTGATCAGTTCTATCTTTTCCGCTGCGTTAGAATCGATTTTCTTGCATGCCAATTCAACATAGGTAATTAGAATCACACATAAAATACGATTTACATGTTGTAGAATTAATGAGCATTCGATTAGATCCTATGGGGGTACAATTTAAAAAAAACCCAACAGGCCTCGCTGGCGTTTCACCTTCCTCCGTCGCCAGAGCGATCTTCGTGGTGCGTTGCTCAAGCAACAGCAATGAGAAAGGAGACAGCGGCTCAGACTTTCCTTGAGCCCAGATCCTTTGATACCAATATGATAACAACACCAGGACAGAGGCAGCGATGAAGTAGACCACGAAGATCACATTTCAAGCCGGCAGACCACTCGACCTCAATCTCTAGGCAACACTCCGGCCAAACTTCAGTTACCCACTCATCACACAGGAAGCACAGAGACTAACAAGTACTCACAGGAACAGGAGCACAAAGCTCTATCAATGGCTTCTCACACAAAGATGAAGAGCAGAGATCAGATAGAAGAGAGTGTAGTTCACAGAAGAAAAGATCACTCTCTTCCATGGCTTAAATAACAATAGGGACTACCAGTAGAGATTAGGGTAAGAGTGGGCTGGGCTACGAATTGGGCCTCAATAGATGGGTTGGGCCACAAAAAATCCTAACATTAACTAATTCACTTTAATTTTAAAATATATATATTTATATTGCGCGACTCGCCGGATTTAAAAAATCAACTAATTCACTTTAATTTTAGAATATATATTTATATTTATTTCAAACAAATTAAATCAGTTTATTTTAATTTTAGAATTCACTAATTTTATTTTATAGTATATAATTTTTGTGAAAAAAATAAAAAAAAAAATCTTAAAAAAAATCAAAAAAAAAAATGAAAAAAATAGACTAGGAAAAAAGAGGGAGAGGAAGAAGTAAGACGGGCACGTAGCAATGTGGCAGCCACGTGCCCATATAGGCGCACAGCAGATTGTTGTTCAAGCAAGTGTTCCTCATATTATTAACGTGTCTATTTCGTCATAACTTTGGAGACCATTCTGGTCTAATACACTAGTGAAACGAAATATGACGTTCGTAAATATTTATATTAATCATAACATTTTTTATTTTTATTTTTTTATCGATTGCCACAAAATATCCAACTTCCGTCGACAATATTTATGTAATTGAAATCACCATAGTTCGCCAAAATAAATAAAATAAATCCTAATCTACGAGATCATCACCATCTGAATTTGGACCTACTATTGGTGTAGCATATGAGCAAAAGCAATAGCATATTCTCAGAAGCCCATTGGGCCAGTATGTCTACTTACTTGAGACAAAAACATAAACCAATGGAACATCATTAGACGGGAGGCAACCTTATTCCATTTTACATTAATGTCATTCCAAAGCAACGGCCAAAGACATCGAAATCAAGATTTTTTGTTACAGCAAAACTTTTCAATAACATCTCTCTAACAAACAAATCACATTCCTATCAGGGAGCTTATGCCGGTGCTGCTTAAGCTTAGATTGCAGCAAAGTATTCCTTGCTGAGCTTAGGGTCTGGTTTCATCGACTTCTCCCCCGGCTTCCATCCAGCTGGGCACACCTCGTCCGGGTTCTCTTGGACGTATTGCAAAGCCTGCATGAGCACCAATCACACCGCATGTCAAAACTGAATATTCTACAAATTCTTCTACAAACACAGATGTGAGCTCTCCAACAATTTTCCAGAGAGAGCTGAAAGTGAAATTTTGGCAGTACTAGCTCCAAAGTGTTTTCGTTTTGATGGATGTCTATATCTGGTGATAATGCATAGCACTGCTAAGATGGCCACCGGGGACATGGATACCATGTTTTAGTGGAATTTCTCAGAGAAGGGTGTGGGATATACTAGCCTAAGGACATAACTTGGAGGAAGAGAGTTACCAACAAAGAAGAGTTAAGAGAAAATGATACATACTAAAATAGTTTTAAGTGGATCTAGTTGATAAGCGGAGTAGGAACAGAAGAACATTATCATACATTTTCATTCGGGATTCCAAATTCTGAAAAAGAATAGAACTCAGGAAATAATTCAATTAAAAGTGTAGCCTGAGTTGTTCTAATCATGTTTTTAAGTGGAATACGTCTGTTGTAAACAAGAACATAAACCTAAACCCCACCACTTTGTGACTCTGTCCATGCTAATCCCTATTTTACAGTACCTGGAGTGTTCTCAGTGTTTCATCAACACTACGACCGATTGCAAGATTGTTGATGGTGGAGTGTTGAATAACACCCTCCTTGTCAATGATAAATAGTCCTCTTAAAGCAATTCCCTGCAACAGCACCACAGATAATGCAAAGATTTAGGATATTTAATTCTGTGTATTTGCCTCTCATGAAAACATAACCTAGTAACCTACTACAGCTGCAGTCTTGTGGCATTTTTAAAGTTCATCAAAATTTCAGGAAATAACACTGGATTGTGCGTCCTAATATCACTATCATGTCACGGATAACAGCTACAAAAGAGATGGAGAGATATGGCTAAATTTAACATCACCACAAAGATCTATATACTTCAACAGCTACCATTTATATTCAATAAATGACTGAATGGTTTGGATAGCAATTTTATATCCATAACAGATCTATTTCACTTGGAAATAACTGATGCCAGATTTTGAATCAAAATACCATAAAATGAACAGATTTTGCTTATGGAACTTTCGTTTTCTTTTAGCAATTGTTAAATAAGATAATATCAATTGTTCGAAGCATGAATGGCCATGAAATAACAAATCTCCAAATGAATAGCCAGGTAATGTCATGATAACAATGATTTTAAATCAGGGTGGATCAACATAACATTTTGGAATCAAGACAACCAGGAAGTGCAAGCATTATACTACATACCTGATCTGGGATCAGTACACCATATGATTTCGAGATTGATTTGGTTACATCAGAAACTAAAGGATACTGCAGATCACCCAAACCCCCAGACTTTCTGTCTGTTTGGACCCATGCAAGGTGGGAAAACTACAGGATAATTAATCAAGCAGTCAGTTCATGGTCAATGAAATTAGGATTCAATAAGACTTGTCTAGAGAATGCAACAAACGAATATGGCCAAGGCCAATAAGTTCAGAAGAACAGAAATCAAACAGAAAAATTTTAAGAACTCACTCTGAGAACTATATACCAGATGAGACTTAAGACAATAGAGCATCATGAGGTCACATGAAATCAAAGGAATAAAGAGGAAAGCTAACAGAAAACCAGTTGAGCACACAAACAAGCATCAGTTGTTGTCAGTGCAGACATAAGGGAAGTAACATAGAACAAATAATCATTATGCTTTGAACAATAAAATTCAAACAGCTGCTAGAAGTAGAAAGTAATTCATACCACACTGTCTATGGATACACCCAATATTTCTGTGTTAACCTTCTGAAATTCTTCATAACGGTCACTAAAAGCAGTGATTTCTGAAACAGAAATATAGAATGATTGGTGAGTGGTAACAGCCAAAATTACTAGTTTAGTGATAGCATAGCCAATTTGGTCACAAGGTGCCGTTTTGGACTTACCAGTGGGACAAACAAAGGTGAAATCCAATGGGTAGAAAAAGAGAATGACATATTTCTTCCCAATATACTCAGAGAGTTTAACCTGCAGATAAAAAGCAACTCTTGTTCCTTTAAAGTCCCTTTAATGGTTATCACTGGATATGTAAATAACTTAAACAGGAACCAACACGAGGGGGGGGGGGTATAGAGGGCCTAATATCATCATACAAAGCATGTTTCAGACATAAGAAACTTATGATAAAAAAAAAAAAGAATCAGAAACAATTTTCAGATTTCACCAGATAAAACAAGCCCTTTCTAAGTTTACTCATAATACTGTAGTTCGAACTCCATTAGAGAAATTAATTTTTCATTTTGATTGAAAGAATTGGGAGTATGGCATTTAAAATCACAGTGAATTTCTAACACTTCTAGACCAAATTTTGAGCTAATAGTGGTGGATAAATCCACCCAATATTTGAGAAATTTCATTTCTTCTTCAGAAATTCGAATAACATTATTGAATACAATGGTGAAATAGACAGCTTCAGTAAAGATTCAGTAAGAATAAAGTGTAACAATAAAAGCGCTATTGTAAAGGAATACAGAAATGACTTCAAGCTGCATCGTATTCATGAACGGAACAAAATTAATCATATTTTGACACCTTATGCAGAATTCTCAGCAGTTACCTTAATAAATTCCTGGTCAAAAACAGCCTCTGCCTCAAAATCCGGAGCTACATTTCCAACCAATGGAAGTTCACTCTGTAAAAGGAGATAAATATTTCACAACAAGGATACATTTGAATTAGTCTAACAATGTAAATGAATGCTATCATAGCAGGTATTAATTCATCAAAATGAGCAATCACTACTCTTAAATTATTCAAGACACATTCTCAGGATGTAGCAACTCTCAAATATCCCAAATCTCTCTTTTTTTTTTTTTCAAATACATTGTATGAATTTTGATCCCTTAGTTTAATTTTCTTATCTAACCTTCCCATAAACGAAAAAAATCCATTGGCTTCTTCACCTATTTCCTAAAAATAAAAACTTATTTTTCATTTTAAAATTATATTCTCAATAACATCTAGCATTCACGTAATTTGATGAACTTAGAGCGTACCAAAATTAGGGGAGAGAAAAAAGAAAAAAAAACTTTTTATAAGCTTAAACTCGTTTATAACAATCAGACAAAAAACTATCGCTAGCTTCAATCCATTGAAAATCGATGCATAATCGCAAACACAGCTGAATTCGGAAGCGCATTTACGAATATAAGTATAGTAGTTCAAATGTCAACGGCGAACTTACGGCGCGAACAACCAAGCTCCGCCGTCTGGAAGATGAAGAACCGGAGGGGAGAGAGCGAGGGACACGGGAGACGACGGGCCTGCCGGAGAAGGAAGAAGGAAGGGAAAGGGGCCGCAGAGAAACGGGCTTTTTGGAAGAAATGTAAGCTTTGGGATTGGCAGTGGATGGGATGACAGCAGCCATTGAAGCAGCAGCAGCCGAGCACGCCATTGTTGTTGAATGGGAAGCTCTCTCTCTCTCTCTCTCTCTCTCTCTCTCTCTCTATCAACGATGAGTGAATAACAAAAGAGTAGGTTGGGATCTTAAGGTGGAGACTGGTTGAAGGGGAGTAGGAGAAGATAAGAGGCGCAGTTGAGTGACGAAACTGTGTCGTTTTGTGGGCGTGTGGAGTGGAGTGGGCTGGGCTGGGCCTTTTCGCTGTTGGGTTTTCCGTTGGTTCCTTTTTCACGTGAAATTTGTCGCATCAACTAATAACGTCCCGAATCATATTTTATAATTTAAAATCTTTTTTTTTTTTAGCATACACAATTTTTTTTAGGGGAAAACACTAAGGAGGTGATCAGGTATGAATGGAATGAACTTAGGAATGGAATAAAGGTCTGAATGGAATCACAATTCATATGATTGGTATGTCACTGGAATGAAGAACGGAATCGAATACTATTTTACTTTTTATATTATAAAATGAATATTTTTAATACTTTTAAATTTCTTTATAATTGAACAAAGTGTAATAACTAATATTATTAACACGTGTTGTAATTTTTTTTCTTATATTTCTAAATTGCATTTCTTTTATAGTAAGTGATTTTTTTCTAATATTTTAGAAAAAAATAATTTATTTAATTTATTAAAAACTTTATTCCAAAGTATTTAATTAATACACATAATAATTTGCATACTTTAATAAAAATATTTTTACTCCACAGAAAAATAGTTTATCATTTTAATTTTTTATCTGAATATATTAAATTATAATTAGTTTATTTTTTATTAGAATATATTTATATATTACATTTATTTTGGTACCACTTTTATTTTTCTTCAATACAATTTTAAAAATATCAAAATTTTATTTTAATATATATTTTAATTTTTTTAAATATAAATATATAATATAAAAATAATTATGAAATAATAATAATGATAATAATAAATTATTTAATATAATTTTCGAATTATTTTTCTAAATATGATCAAATGATATTATAAGACGTCATTATGTGTAAATATACAATATATTAATTTTTTGGTTCATTGGGAATAGCTAAACCCACGGGGGGTGAGTGGAATGGTTATTCCCTTACTTTTGGGAATAACGATTCCTTCGGGAATGGTGATTCCCGATGTTAAGGCATACCAATCAGAGGAATGGAAATAGACATGGGAATGGTCATTCCATTCCATCATACCAATCAGCTCCTAACTTATTTACTTGCATGGTGTATATGTTTACTTATTTTTATTGGCGAGCGTAACTGGTGGGGCAACTCTTAACCTCGCGGTTTTGATTTTTTATATGAACATAGTATGACTTGGTAAATTAATCATATTATTTGATTAATCAAAGTAAGAGTAGGTAATTCTAAAAATATGTATTAACTATTTTCAATTATTAAACTATAAAGACAAAAACTTGTATGAGACCGTCTAACGGATCCCCTTATTACGGATCTCCATATTTGGATCCATATATCCAAATCCGACCCGCTATTTCAAATATAAGAGAAAAAAAAAAAAGAACCCACTAAAAGTAAGAGAGAGAGAAATCCAGAGCCTCCCGATCCCCAATCTGAAGTCTAGTTCTTCAACCGGTGATTTCTCCCATCTCCCCCACTTGTTTCGCTCGATTCTTCAGCAGAATGTTATGTCTTTGATTATATCGATTTGAAGTCAGAGCAGTTCGTGAGAATTCAAATTTCACCACCGATGTTGAAGTCCTCCTACTTCTGAATAGCTAACTGGAAGACAACCTGTAAAAGACCTTGATTGTACGTATAGATTGGGTGTGCTCGAAACTCTTATTATCACTCGATTTGAGGTTAGCAAGTTCTATTTCTTGTTCAGTATTTGACGAATTCCATTTTATTGATAATTTCCCTTTTACTATCGATATTGAAATTAGAAAATTTTACAGTTGGGATGAAGTATACACTTATTAAAGTATCTTGTTTAATGAATTTTTGGTGTTAACAAGTTGACTTTTTAATATAAGAAATGATTATCGAATTTTGAGATCTTACTTTTGGTATTTATTTTTGATTTTTTTGTTATCTAGTGCGAAACTTTTGGAGAGATGACATTGCTTACAAGTATAGCTCTTATATATCTTACAAGTATGCATATTGTTCCATCGCATATTGAATTTCCAGGTTCTTTTGTTCTCCTTCATTTAGAATAATAGTGGAAATGGATTATAACTTGTCATTCTTGTGGACAGGATCTGGTATAACTTGACTACATACTGAATATTTTGTTTTACATTGTGATATAACTGATACAAAATTGAAAGTAAAAAAAAGTTGAGATGTACAAGTTTCTAATGCATTTGGGATTTGTAGGTAAGGTGCATTGATAAATAATTCAAGGTGGTTTATCGAAAGATGGAAAAGTGAAGACTAGAAACCACTATTTCTTGATCATTGATTGAGATAGAGGCATGATATCTCCAGACTTCTAGTTCAACTACAAATTTGTACTAAATATTGTTGTGCGTGCTTTTCTTCATACTGGAAATTCCGTGAATTGTTACAGCAATGAGCTAATGATATTTGATGGCAAATTTATGTATTGTAATTTTTCTTATTTTCTTTGTTGTTGGTGGTGGTGTGCTTGTGATTATTTGTCTAAGCTATGGCTAAAATTGGTGTTGGAAAAATATTTTGGTTGTACATTGAAAATTTTAAATTTGTGGCACATCTTATATATGTTGCATGGTTCCAATTTTCAAATGAAGTATCATTAACTATAAAGTATCAGTAGCTCCGAGGTTAATTAAACATTAACTATCAAACCAATAACAAGATATATCAGTAACATTAGCTATGAAATGAAGTATCATTAACTATGGAGATAAGTATCATTAGATATAAATTTGGCAAAATATCATCAAATATTAAGTGAAGTATCGTTCGATACATATATCTGGTGAATTATCATTAATTATGAATGAAGTATCACTAAGTCGGAAGTTGAGTATAATATGATATTATTGATGATTAAACATTAATTATCAAATCATTAATAGATAAATGTCATTAACTATGAGTGTCATTAACTCAAGTATCATTATTTATGAGGTGAAGTATCATTAACTCACATATGAGTATCATTATTTATGGGATAAAGTATCATTACCTGTGAAGTGGAGTCTCATTACTATAGAAAAAAATATCACTAGTTGCAGAAGAAAGTATCACTAATTAGAAGAAAAGTATCACTAATTGCAGAAAAAGTATCATTAATTATAAGAAAAGTATCACTAAATGCAGAAGAAAGTATTACTAATTAGAAAGAAAATCATCACTGATTGCAGAAGAAAGTATCACTAATTAGAAGAAAAGTATCACCCAGTATCACTAATTGCAGAAAAAGTATCATTAATTAGAAGAAAAGTATCACTAAATGCAGAAGAAAGTATCACTAATTAGAAGAAAAGCATCACTAATTGCAGAAGAAAGTATCACTAATTAGAAGAAAAGTATCACTCATTGCAGAAGAAAGTATCACTAATTGCAGAAGAAAGTATCACTAATTAGAAAAAAAAGTGTCAGTTTAAAACATAATCTCAAATTGAGAATCGTGTCTATGAATAAAAAAAAACTCATTCTTGAGTAAAAAAAATTATTTCATTATCATAGAAAAAAATATTATTGATTACAAAAATAAAGTATCATTAATTACAAAAGCAAGTAACACTAATTACAAATAAAAGTATCACTACAAATCTTCAACACCCATCAGTTAGACTATTGTACGTCACTCTATTTGGAGCTACATTTCTGTTCGACATTTCATCGAACAGCTTCTGGGCATCCCCCACCCCCCTTTCTCCTTACACAACCCAAATTTGATATCTGTACGGATATTGTATGCACATGAAGATGGTGAATAGTATTAATTTGGACCCCAACAGCTCAAATACATGACTTTTCTGAGAGACTCATCCGATTGCTTGGATTTTTGTTGTTGTCTATGTGTGGTCGTCACCGCAGCCGCAGGCGATAGGTTTTTGGTCTGAGAGAAAGATCTGAGATTGGTCTTGACGCACTGCTACAGAAGTCGCAGAGCGTAATACCACCTGCAGAAGCCCTGATCTTTCATTGCTTCCACAGTTGCAACATATCAATAATACCTAGCGAAGGATTACTATCGTTAGTGAAAGTGTCACTAAATACAATAGAAATATCACTATTGTATATAATATAATGTAATGTGTTATATGCACTTTTCTTGATTTACTGAGGCAGAAAAAATATTGTCAATAAATGTATGAAACGTATTATTAAATACCATAGAAGTATCACTAGTGTACAAAATTCAATATACATGTGTGTGATACACTTTTGTTGATTTATTCATGTAGAAATAAAATAGTGACAATAAGTATTTATGGCGTATCACTAACTACTGTTGAAGTATCATTATTATCCAGTGAATTATAATTTCGTTGTATCATTAGAGAAAGTATCACTAAATATCATAGAAGTATCACTAATTTACAAAAATAAAGAATCGAAGTAAAGTAGTACTTACTCTCAATTTGCAACATAACAGATTTATCCTCGTTGATAGATGTTGTTTCTACATCTTCAACATTGTCTTCATTATCAAGTATAACAATATCTGAAATTTATAAAATTTAAATCACTTTTAGAATTACTATAACACTAATAGATTATTAAATCCAATATTGTCAACATGTAAACAATTGCACGTAAAATCAAACCAGCACCCACACAGATGTAAAGTGTTTAATGCACAGGTTGTAGAACTCGGGTGTTGTGAAATTAAACTCTCTCTGATCCTATCTCTGAATAACTAAATATTCTTGTAGCAGAGCAGTCATAATATGCTCGTGAACTATAAAAAATAATTATTCAATTGCTCCTACTTGAATTTAACCATGGAGCAACTGAACAAGAAGCATGTAAACGAAATTGAATAGAACTTAGATTATAACAATAGACAAGATCAAGTACAATTTCATACAATCTTGTAGAAATTGTCCTAACATAATATATGAGATCCAAAGCAATCATCATTTACTTGATTAGGTATTTTGTTTTCATGCTTCTCGCACTTTCAATTTTCGTGGCTAATATATATCATTAGATTAGGTGTGCATCAAGAAAAATTCTCAAACTCTACAGATTGCATCTCATAGTGTACAAGATATGAACAGAATGCTGTATTAGACAACCAATTATTCAATTAAAAAAAAGACATAAAATTTCCCCTTTCTCCTAATCACAAAGGAGTATTCTTCTATTAGCATATTATCGAACAGTTTGAATGAAAAATTTGATATACCTAATAATTGGTTAAAAATTGAAACAAAATTACAAATCTTTTAAAATAAGAATACATACTTGTCTTTGCTATTGTTTCTTCACCGGAATTGATCGGGATTCCACCGGAAGGAACCTTACTTACTTTTCCCAAATTATCCATTGAATCGTTCACAAATTGCCGGAGGGTGAATTGCCAGTGGTTTTAATCTCGATTAGTTAGGGTTCAAATGGTATTTGCGGTGTTGAATGGTCGGAAATCACGAGCTGGGAGGAGATTGCGCGGCGAGCTGAAGACGTCAAAAACCTAGGCCATGAGCTAGGGGGAGAAGCCGTAAGCTGGGGGATAAAAAACTATTTTTTTTAATATATATATATGAACGGGTCAGGTCGGAACCAGGTCGGGTCAGGGGAGATCCGTCTAACGTAAGCGATCCGTTAGACGGTCTCACCCAAGTCTGCCCCAACTATAAATATAGTTGATCTGGATATCTTTTACGGTATGAGATATCTCAATCGAACATCTCAAACATTATACTATATTGCCTAGCAAACGACCCATATGAATATAATTGCATAAGTCACTTGTAGCATAACTATACTTTTTAACACTCAACTTGTGGGTATGCATTAAAAAAAATAGATAATATATCTAGTTGACGAAAACTTACATGAGTTTTTACAGGTCAATATTCATAAAACGTGTCAAAATTTGACTCCAAACTCATACGTAGCAATAGATTTATAATTTTATTGGTATTTGATTGTATTTGAATTCGAATATTAACCCATTTCATAATAGCTGACCTGTAACATGACCTCACACAACACTCTTTATATAGTTATACAATATATTAGATGGTTCAAAAGGGATTAATTGGTTTCGATGAGATAAGTTGTGTGTAAGAAAATGTGAAGGTGGCTTGGGTTTCCAGAATTTTCAACTCTTTAACCTTGCTATGCTTGGGAAGATTGGTTGGCGGCTTATTGTCGACCCATATGCTTTAGTCTGTAAAGTTCTCAAGGCACTTCTCGGGAGGAGATTTCCTAACCGCTAAGGTTGGGCATAGTCCAAGTTTTACTTGGAGCAGCATTTAGTCTTCTCAAGTTTTGGTTAGATGAGGGTTGAGATAGAGAATCGAGGATGGTAGGTCTGTTAAAGCTTGGAGTGATCCGTGGCTTCGTTCTGACTCCAATTTTTCATATTTCCACAATGCCTGTTCTGGGATTGGAGGATTTGAGGGTGGATGAACTTTTCATTCCCGGAACTCGTATGTGGAATTATGATCTTATTGAGGATTTATTTGATCCAGTGGATATTAGGGCTATTCTTTCTGCACCGTTGATTTCGGGGTCTTGTGTCGATCGTTTAATTTGACATTTCTCTAAGGATAGAATCTACTCGGTTAAGAGTGCTTGCAGATTAGCTTGCACGCTCACCCTTGCACCGGATTTTACTATTGAGGGACATTGAGGAACTCTTTGGAATCTTAATGCTCCTCCTAAAGTGAAACTTTTTTTGTGGCATCTTGTTCGTGATTGTTTGCTTACAAAGAATAATCTCATGAAGCGAGGTGTGCAAGTTTAGGGGAGATATGGCATCTGTAACTTGGGGTTGGAAAACTTACGGCACTTATTTATCTTCTGTCTGTTGCTCTTCATTATTGGAATATTTTGGGTGTGTTTCAAGTGCTCCAAAATGCGGCTGATTTCCTTTCATTCCAAAATTTCTTGATGCATGTGTTGGAGTTATTAAAAGGTCATGTTCTAATTATGGTTGTTATGACTTTGTGGCAAGTGTGGAAGGAGAGAAACTTTTGTGTTTGGGAGGGGTATAGGCAGACTGCGCTACAGATTGTTACTCATGGTCATGAGCTTTTGAGGGAGTGGAGACATGCTAGAGGGGTTAGAAGGAATAATGTTTCTGACGGGAGATGTTTGGATTAAGGTAATGCTTGGAACAAACCTCTGGTGGGTTTTGCAAAAGCTAACACCAATGTGGCTTTCTTTGAAGATGTTAACATGACAGGTGTTAGCGTGGTGTTACGGGATGATAGTGGCACTTTCATTACTATAAGAACTTGTCATTTCTATGGTTAAATTCAGGTTGAGGAAGGTGAGGCTATAGGGTTGCTCGAGGCTCTTTCTTGGATCAAGAGTTTAAATCTGCCTCACATTATTTTTGAAATCGACTCTAAAGTAGTTTATGGTGCCGTCCGGTCACCTGGTGGAGATCTTTCTGAGTTTAGGTCTTTGGTTGATTTTTGTCGGGCTCTCCTTAATGGAATGCCTTCTTGTTCTTTGAATTTAGTTCATCGTTCTGCCAATGTTTTGGCACACCATTTTGCTAGGACTTCTCGTGATTTCTTGAACCCTCATTGTTGGGTCGAGCCGCCTTTTTTTTTGGATAATCTTCTCGATAGTTCTTTTTAATTTATAAATTTCATTTTGAGTTTCAAAAAAAAGGAAAAAACTAACGGCATTAGAATCACATTTTACTAAATTTTTATATTTGTGATTTGAAGGAATTGTTTATTAGTATGGTAGTGATGGACCATATATTATGCAGGCACTTTCGATAAATTATTATATTATTAACATTTCAAACTAGGCCAAGCTAAAATTCGAAATTTGATATTTTACATAAGTTTTTTTTTTCATGGGAGGGAAACTACATAAGTTATTAATGTACATAGATTGTACGTACTATGAATGTACGATTTGGAGTATCAATTCGTTAATAAGCTTGTGTAAAATAATATACGTCGATAAACTATTAAAAAGGTCGGTAAGAAGTTGCACAACACAAATTCAAGGATGGAATGGAACATAATTACAAGTTTGACGACTTAATGTAATAGGAATAAATAAATATCTCCAATGCCGTAAAAGTTTCAAAGTTCATTATGATTCCATATCAATTATGCCATTCATATCAATCAACTTGTACCATTTACGTTCTTCGTACCATAAAAATCAATCTCAACACCTCAATTTGTGCCATCATACAAATTCACACACTAGTGTGTGTATTATGAATGGAAAATTAATTCAAGTTACAGAACTTGCTGTTGTATGTTAGAGGAAGATCGAAGAGCGCCTACACTACAAAAAAAGTCCATTCTAGCGATGGGAATTAGCAATGGGGCCGACACGGGTCACCACTAGCGACGGAAATAATGACGGTAAATCTTGCGACGGGGCTCCCCGTAGTTAATTCTAGCGACGGGGAATCCCGTAGCTAGATTTTAAAATTTTAATATATAATTATTTTTATAAATCTAGTGACGGGGGTTCCCGTCGCTACAACTTAGCGACGGGGCTAGCGACGGAAACCTCGTAGCTAATTTTTTTTAATTTTTATTTAATTATTTTTAAAATAATTAAACATGATTTCAATATATTCTAATACAAATATTCTCCCTATTAAAATCATTTTTATATTTTTATTCATTTATTTTAATTTTTGAAAAAATAATATCGCAATTATACACATTTACTAATATCACATCTTTAAATTTGTATTATTTCCTTATTAAACACAAATTTATACAAATTAGATTTATTACTATTCTTATAAATAAACTAATTAGTATATTATTATATATTTAAAAAATGTATTAAGTTTAACATAATATTTATTATAGTTACTACTACAAGATTAATCAATTATACATTAACAAACTAAAATATACTATGAAAATATATACATAATATAGTATATAATGGATTTTAATTTTAATTATAAACTAAAGTTATTTATTATGTAAGTAAAAATAATTTAATTCATTATGATATTTAGTATGAAACACAAAGTAAGACTATTTAACCACATTTTCACCATGATATATATATATATATATGTATAATTTTTAAAATAATTTAGTTAAAAACTTCTATAATCTTTCTCCATATTAAATTTATATTAGAGATATAATTTTTGTATGCATGGATACTTAATAAGTATCACCTTAAATTATAGTTCTTATATACAGATATATAATACAATATAATATCAATATTATATATATATATATATATATTTGTGCACAAATAGATATAAATATATTAATAATAATATAACACTTTTAATTTATAGAGATAAAGAAAAATAAATTATGAAAAAATCGTATAAGTATATATATTATTTAAACTATGAATATAACATAAATTGAACTTGCCCAATGGATAAGTGTTTGGCCCTCCTTCTAGGAGATCACATGTTCGAATCCTCTTAAGTGCATATTATACACAATTATTCTCGACGGGCTTGGGCGCGGCTCATTCACGGGTCGGGGGCTCATTCGGCTCATTCGCGGGCCGGGCCAATTAATAATTTTAAAATTTTAAATTATAATTTTAGCGACGGATCTAGTGACGGGGTGCCCGTCGCTATCCGCCAAACTCGTCGCCCCAGGCTATGGATATAGCGACGGAATTTCCCGTTGCTAAGCCCTGACAACGGGCGAGCCACCGTCGCGCATAATTAGCGACGAGCAATTTAGCGATGGAGGTTTTCCCGTTGCTATCCCGTCGCTACAGGGTTTAGCAACGAATATAGTGACGGAAAACCCCGTCACTAGAATGGAATTTTTTTATAGTGCTAGGTTTCTAGGCGTTTTTATTTAAATTAAAGAGAATACATTGAAATAAAAGTTGAAATTTGGTTTAGTGGCTAAGTAGCTGACCGCATGTTTGGAGATTTTTGGATTTACCTACATTTAGTGGTACACGACTTTTGAAGATTGTATCGAATCTAAAATTAAGATCAAAATTTACTATTTGTAATGCAATATGAAATAACTTATTTTTGATCAAATTATACGTAAGATCAAAGTTCAAATAATTCATTTTGATCAAATCGTATGTGAGATCGAATAACTTATCTTGATCAAATTATAACAAAGATCAAATAGCGTCACATTTGATAAAATCCTCAAATTATGGTTCGGTCCTATATTTGAAATAACCTTCATAACATTATGTATTAATCTGTGATTATGTAAAAATTTAAGACAATTATGAGCCCGAGTTAAAAAAAATTGGGTCCTAAATTATTATAATTTATAACACTAAGAAAAATCAGATAATAGGATTGAATGTATTTAATTTTCACTTATTTATAACATATTATTTACAAATTGATCCAATAAACGTGAGGCACAACTTAAAGGCGCACAAATGTAGGAGACTGTCTCCAACAGTAACACCTTTGTTATAAAGTTACAACTATGGTGTGCCACGTGGCGCAATAAATAGGCAGTAGCACCGCCACTGCGTGCACCGCCGCTGAGAATCTTTATACTAGGGTTGGATAAAAGGAGGCCAGGAGCGCGTGCCTTTCAACCGCCACAATACCTGTTCATTTCGCAACGCAGCAGAGGCGCGCATTTTGCCACTTTTTTTCCTTCCATTTTTTTTTTATTTTCTCTATATTTTTGCTTTTTTGCAACTCTGCCCCCCAGCTTACATATTATTCGGAATTTCATCCTTTATTTTATACATTTCCTTATCACACACAGTATTTAAGATGGTAAATATGCCAAAATAAGCTATCGTTTGTGTCTTTTTAACAAAATTAGTCAAACGTATACAATTCATCAAAAAGATAATACCTTAAGATAGTAAATGTAACAAAATCTGTTTTTAACAGAAGTGCCATTCGATTTATTCAAAAAAAAAAAAGTACCATTCGATCAATTTTTAGTTCTCAACTCCTAGTGAATTCACTAGATGACAACGTCGTTTCAGAGACATTATTTTATCACGTGGCATGTAATTAATCAATATTTTCCTTTTTAATATCCACGCTTTTTCATTCACTAAATCGACTTGGATTTCGTGTTCCGAAAAGCTAGTTGGATGATGTTTTTGTTATAAAATTACTATAATATGCTTTTTTATATAAATATCATTTTGTTCGGATATTTTTTGTGAAAATACGCACGCGATGGATTATATTGATATATTTACCTTAATTAAAATTATTTCAACACCTAAATTTTATGTTTTCTACCTTTTTAATGCAGTAGTCTCTAAGAAAATTAGATACAATTTGGGATCAGGCAACCCTAATTTTAGATGGGTGTTCATTGATTTATTTATTTATTTTTGCTAATTTTGTTAAAAAGTGATTTTCGTATTCTCTGTTGCTACAATTTGGATTTTAACATTAATTGTTATGAGTGTATAAATTCGAGTCAGGCAACCATTAGCTGTATTGATTTCATTTTGTTAATTTGGTAATTTTAGATGCTAATCTATGTAGATTGCGTTTGGGGACTTTTTTTCCTTTTTCGTGCTAAAATTTTCATATAAGTGATTTTCACATTCCTTTTGTATTAAGTGCTACATTTTTTTATTTTAACAGGTGTCAGGAGTACACAAATATTATTAAGTAATAATTAAAAAAATGGCATATGAACTAATTTTAATTATTAAGTGACAGTGTCAACGAGCCAATACAAGAACAGAGGAAATAAAATTAAATACAACAAGCCCAACAATGAAAGCACTGTGATTTTTTTTAATCCATTAGTAATTAATAAGGACAATATGCCTTATCTTTTCTAATTAATAAATTTTAAAAACTGTAACCAAAGATTACAAAAGGCCTAATTAATAGGTTCGTACCCCAATAACATTCCATATATAAAATTGATTTGACAAGTAATTATAATAGTCGAGAAATGTGAATTTTGGCGCGCTTCATTTATACTATTCAGTTTTACATATTACAGGCATATTAATTTTCTTTTATCTTAGTATATAATTTTCTTTTATTCCGGTGCAAAACAAATTTAAATTATTTTCCCTTGAATTACTCTCGACACTCATCAATAATCTCTATGTAATTAACGATATAGTATAATTGCACAAAATAAAAAAAAGAACTGGTTAGGTTACAATAAAGAAGAGGATAAAATTTAATAGAAGTAATAATTGAAGGACCATAAATGCAAAAAAAGAAAAAGAATTGTCGATTTCATTTTTGGCATTTTTCTCTCCACTTCCCTCCACATCTATCCGAACCAAAATTCCCTCCCTTCCCTCCTCGTTTTCTACTCCCCTACCCAACACGCACACAAACACACACATTACACACACTAAACTTTCCTCCATCAAAACCCTCATTTCTCCTCTCTACCTCGACTCCTAAACCCCCCTTCAATTTTGATTTATTCGATCCGATTTGATTTTGCATTTGTAATGGCTGGACGTGGTACCCCGAGCCGCGACGCGGCGGCGACGCCTCCTGCGGCGGCGTCGAATGGCCAGATCCTGCACCAGCAGCAGACGCCGCCGACTACGATCAGACGCCACCTCCCTTTTGCTACCATGAAGCCGCCGTTCGTTTCTCCTGATGACTACCACCGTTTCCCTACCCCGGCGCGCGCTGCCGCCGCCGCAGCCGATCATCTTTCCGAAGCTGTAGTTATCAAGTCGCCTGTACGTTCACGAATTTCTCGTTGCTGTTGTATTTTACGTTTTTGTTTTCCTTAATTTTGCCTAACACTGTGCTATTAATTTCCCAGTGAATGTATCTATATATGTTATATGCCAGATATGTTTTTATTGAACGCGCACTTTTTTAATTTAAATGATTCTAATCTCCTGGGTAGTAGGATTGATAGATTTACTATTTTTTTGGATCTGTATGTATTATTATCGGAAAAAGGAGGAAAAATTGATTCTCCATCACATGGAATGCGAGTTGCTCCTGCATGACTTTGTAAATTTGATGCCTCAAATGTAATCAGTATTGTTGAATCCTTCAGTTAGTATGTCTGTTATTCTTCACTAGGTTTAAGCAGCCTACCTACATTTGTCTTGCCATAGTTATCGATTCCTAAAAGTTTTGATCGCCAGTCATAAAAATGCTACTAAAATATACGTGCATTGCCTTTGGTCTGCGTGTTCCGCATCAAGTTACCATATATCAACAAAAACTGCAAACAATTCATCATGGTAATTTATCGTTTCATGTGCAGTGTAGTTTTTATGTTTGATATATGTTGCATGTGCTGAGTGTTCAAAATGGTATATCTCAGCCTTTGAAGCGGAAAAATGGTTATCAAAATAATGAAGTTGAGTCTAGTGAGTGGACAGCAAGTCCAGTGTACAGCGACATCGCTAACAGCCCATTCCGTACACCAGTGTCTGCTAAAGGAAGGGCAAATTGCAGGTCAAAGGCCACCAAGAATAATAGATCAGTACCTTCAACTCCCATATCCAATGTTGGTAAGACATTTTCTCCTATATTTATCATGTCTCCAACTTATGAGCAAAAATGAGAGATTGTTTTTTCTCAAAGCTAATGATTGGAGTGGTCCTATAGACATTCTTAAGGTTCTTGCTATTTTCATTGGTACATGAACCTAATAATGATGTCATTGCATGAATTTTGCAGATGCTCCTTCCCCTCTTACGCCTGCTAGCAGCTGCCGTTATGATAGTTCCCTGAGTAATATCATACTCTGTATTTATGTGACTATTTTAGACTGTTGTTATACAAGTGTAATGTTGATTGGTATCCACAATTCTTCTCAGGTCTTTTGACCAAGAAATTTATTGCTTTGATAAAGCATGCAGAGGATGGTGAACTCGATCTAAACAAGGCAGCTGACACTTTGCAGGTGATTAAAGTTGGGATTGCATCCTTTGATTAAATTCAGAAACTCAATTGAATATCAACTATGCAGGTGCAAAAGAGACGTATATATGACATAACCAATGTCCTTGAAGGGATTGGTCTTATTGAAAAGAAACTGAAAAACAGAATACATTGGAAGTAAGTCTGTTTAGCATCTGAGAAATATTAGACAATGGGTTTTCTAGTCAATACAGGGAATGGCAGTAAAGTTAAGAACTTAATAACGATCCATCTGGTTGCTTGACAGGGGACTTGATCCTTCAAGACCTGGAGACGTGGACAAGGATGGTACTCTTTTGCATGTACGTAGAGAAGACAAACTTGCTTTACATGATTTTTTTCAAATATAGTTTGTTCGTTATTTTATCTAATGATATTATCCACCGACTTCCCTAAGGTTATTTAAGTATTGGTGTTCTTGTTCTTCTATATTTAGACCTTTTTGAATGCTTCAGTATTTGGGTCGGATTGAATAGCAGCAGCCTGGTTTCTCTTGTTTCATCTGCAGGCAGAAATTGAGAACCTTTCCATGGAAGAAAGAAGTTTGGATGATCGAATTAGGTTTACTTCTTGCCAGTCATTATATTGTTAAGCAACAGGATGCTGCTATCATTAAATTTTCTTATATCGAAAACATTACAGGCAAATGCAAGAAAAGTTGAGAGACTTGAGTGAAGATGAAAACAATCAAAAGTAATATTGGCCACACTCTTGATTATTTGTCCTGAATAGAGTTGAAGGTTTTTATGATTTGCTTATGTCCTTATTTTTTGGCTTTTGTAGATGGCTTTTTGTAACTGAAGAGGACATAAAAAATTTACCTTGCTTCCAGGTTCTTATCTAGTCCTTCTATGGTATTTAGTCATATAGATAACTTTTTTTTGGAGATGTTTCAACTCTTTGGTGCCAACTCTGACAGAATCAAACCTTGATAGCAATCAAAGCACCCCATGGGACCACCCTTGAAGTCCCAGATCCTGATGAGGTACATATATGTATATGTACATGTATGGCTATTGAGCTTACTTACTATGTAGTATGGCTGTTTTGGTCGTTTAGAAATTCTAAATCTTGTATATAGGCTGTTGATTATCCACGAAGGAGATACAGAATTATACTTAGAAGTACAATGGGTCCTATTGATGTTTACCTTGTCAGGTCAGTCTGAACTTTTGACACTGCTCTTCAATCTCCGCAAACTATCTTTTATTCTTTACCTATTTTGAGAATTTCTATTTTGAATTAGCCAATTCGAGGAAAAGTTTGAAGAGATGAATGGAGTTGACGATTCAACAAATTTCCCTGTTGCCTCAAGTTCAGGGGCACATGAGAACTTAGCAGTCGAGAGATCATCCTTAGCACATGGTCCACCACAGATTGAAACTCAAACACGAGAGAGCCATGGACTTAACTCTGTCTATGGCTGCTCTCAAGAATTTGCTGGAGGAATGACGAGGATTATCCCCTCTAATATTGACGTAAGTGGTGTTTTTTAGGCTTGCATTTATGTGGCTTTTAGTAGCTCGACTTGTGTAACATTAGCAAATACAACTGCTTATAATCTTGTGCTTTTCCTTTCTGTGCATTTAATTATATTACTCTGACTAAGAGTGAAAAGTCTATTGATGACCTTATCTGGTGTAGCATACTTTTTCCATTGAATAAATTCATGATATTTTGATACTACATGGCTTATTCATTTAGAAATCTAATATAACTCAGCGTGCAGTTAGAAACTGAGAGGGCGGCAACCAAGTATGAATAAATTTTTGGGTTAATGCCATATTCTATCCCAAACTGTTAACAATGTTTCAATTCTATCCAAACCTTCATGAAATTATAATTTATATCCCAACCTTTTCTTTTGTTTTCAATTCTATCTCATAACCTAATTTCGGCAACTAATATGTGAGTGGCTTGCCGAAAGTTTATCTGTTATTTCTTTTCCTTTACATCAATTGAAAAAAGATGTAACTTAATTCTAAAGGAATTGGGAGAAAGGAGCATAGAAGAATAAACACTTCCCCCACTATAAAACACACACGGAAATAAGACATTTCCACGCAATTTTCTTTTTACAGTAATAACACAAGCTTCCGGAGAGCTACGACACATTTTGGTTGCTGGAATTAGGTTTAGCGATAGAATTGAAAACATAAAAAAAGGTTGGGATATAAATTATAATTTCGTGAAGATTGGATGGAATTGAAACATTGTTAACAGTTTGGGATAAAATATGGTATTAGCCCTAAAGTTTTTATGGTCATCCTTTTTGTGTCCCTAGTTTTTCTACCTTATTTATGGATATGTTTCATATTGTTCATGATTGGTGGTATCATTATGTGGCTAAAAAGAAAGAAATGCCTATCAACAAACTCGGCATTCATCTTTCCAAATTTATTGATTAGTTTTGCAATTTGGATGCATCATTTAGCTGTGTTTAAATAATTATGTGTTCAATCTAAATGTATTTTGTACATTTACAGAATGATGCAGACTATTGGCTTTTATCAGATGCAGACATCAGCATTACAGACATGTGGAAGACGGATTGTATTCTTCTGCCAATGCTCTTCATATTTTTTTAATAAATCTTATTCAGAAACTAAATTCTGTGGTTTTTCTACTGCAGCTGGTGTGGAATGGAATGATGTAAATATGCTTCACGAGGAGTTGGAAATGGCTGCTATTGGTACACCAAGAGCACAGATTCCTTCATCTGGTGGTGATGATGTACATCCTGTTGATAATGTGCAACCTAGGTGATTCACTACAATACTATTTAGGAGGGGGGACGAGAAGGTTCCTTTCAAGTTCAGACGGTAAAGACAACATTGATTTTGCTGCATTATTGATGCTCATCTCTATTTATACTTCAAGACATTGGATGTGTTGGCAACGAACTTAGTGAATTGTAGAAGAGGCCATGCAAGAAGAATTGAGATGGGAGAGCACCGGGAGGCAAGTGGGCTCTAATACACTGTTGGAGAATCTCCGGACCGGTCATACTCCACAGGTGAATAAGCATTCAACTTTGCAATCTCCATGACGAGTGTAACATGAGCTAATTTAAGAATATAGCACATGAACTGGATTTTACTTGCACGTCTTGATATCTTATTTAATTTGACGGTGTCTGGAAGAAAAATGTGTGATAAGTATACCTTGATGCTGTAAAAGCATGGCTGGTGTGATCCAGATGTTTGTGAATTGATGCAAGTTATTCAGCAATAAAGCAGTGCGTTTAGATATGAATTTGGTATGTCTACTAATTGAAATCCTAATCTTTCCTATCATCCGTATTCATTACCATCGTCCATACAATTAGGGATGAACGTTTGAATAAATCAAGAATTTATATTCGTATGCTCATCATGTGTTATGTAATGTGTTTTAACTTTGATATTACTCTTTATCTAAAAATACGAACGGACCCCAAAATTATTTGTACATGGAGATGTTTGTAGTATTGGAGGCAAGAAAAAAAATTTAGTCATGCGTACTAGAAAAATATTCTTTAGAAAGGTGTATTGAATTCCGTTTTGGGGTCGTAACTCCGATCTGGCCACTAAAACGTTCCTCTTTAGTGTTGTGATATAACTTCTCAGAAATTAGCCCGGTAACATTAATAGGATTGATCAAAACTGAACTACCACACAACATCAAAAAATTACTAAAAGAGGCCTTTTAATATGCAAATGAAATTCTCTATCCCACTTTTTTTTTATTCCACTTGCTGTCCCATTTTCATTTTTATTAGATTTTCTTTCATTTTTTTCTTCAATTTCAATTTATTTTGGTTTAGTTTTATTTTATAATTATTATTTAGGGTTCATTCCACCCAATTAGGGTTTATATTTATTTTTTAATGATTATTTTGATTTTTTTAGTTAATATAATCGATTATTCCAAAATTAAGGTATATTATTTTTTAAAAATTTAATTTTTAACAATAAATATTTATTATGAATGGTTATAGTATAATAAATTTTATTTTTGTAATAGATATATTTAAAATATTAAATTTGATAGTGGTACATGAAATGTGGATCAGATGATTTTATCCCTTTAATATGATATGACAATAATTTTACACGTGAGATAACAATTTTTTTTTATGGAGAATTGAACTACAAAAAATCATGCTTGATATATGCTGTACTTAATAGAAGTTTGGAAATTGTGGTAAATAACCATTTGAACATTGAGAAGAAGTTTTCTTGACTTTTGAAAAAAGAAGATATAATCATTTGAATTTACACTTGCGAAACTTACGAATATGCAATCAACTGACTTTTAAGCACATTTACGACCTTTTTTCCTCGCCCACTTACTCAAATAACTCTCTCTCTCTCTCTCTCTCTCTCTCTCTCTCTCTCTCTCTCTCTCCTGTCACCGTACATGAATGCAACTATATTTTTCACACTCATGGCCGGAAAACTTCTGATGTCGGAAATGTCCCTCACTTCAACAATGCCGGAAAGCCCATAAATGACATAAAACAAGAGACGTTTGAGGGAGAAAATTAGATAATATATACTGCATTTGAAATTACGCTTTGTAATTCCTAATTAAAGATATTGGTGTGTTTTCTCCACCGAAAAATTGGTGTAAATCTACTTTTGTAAAAGTAATTATACAATACAATATAATATTATAGATAGTAGTAGACTTGAACAACAAATATCGACTTTGCTTTCTTGACTTACAGTCTCACCTTCTTGAGATATAGGGTTACAAAGATTCACACAAAAATAATTACATCCTTTAATTCAAGACTTTCTTCACCAATCAAGGAACCAACCAACATCAATCACATCCACGAGTTTCTACACCGATACAAATTCCAATTGCTGCATTGGTCATAAAGTTTAGCAAATCTCAAGATACATACGAGTGCACCTTGGTAATTTATTAAATAATGTAACAAATATATAAGTACCATGATGTTGAACCCTTACATCATGGTGATGATACGAGATGGTATTGATGGAGGAAGCATAACTCGAAGTGATGAACATTGATCATAGATCAGATTCAAAACTTCAAGTTGTTGTTCACGGCTTTAGTTTCCTTCAAATGATTGAAAGAAGTAATGCTTTCATCAACCATCTTGCAACATCTAATATACCAGTTTGCGTTGTGTTAGTAACCCCGTTAATATATTGGAAAAGTTATTTAGATCTGCAAGATGACACAAGGGAAGGTGTATTAGTAATAATTTTTGTACATCAAATTAAGCATCCAATGATAATCATTTAGTAGTTTTTAGATCTCTTTAACGACGAACATGTTTGAACTTTGAAGAAGCTTAACGAAAATTCAACATTTTCAGATGATTGGATGAAGTCAACTTTAGTGGCTCATCTCGATCAGTTGTCTTAATTTCAATAAATCTTTACTAAATCCCCTATTAATTCAGATCATGACATATAACAAGAAACGACCCACATAACAGCAAAAACATGTGTATACATACATCAATCAAAATATATGACAAGAACCTTAGCCTACTTTTTGGCCTATAATAAATAGAAATTAAATTTAAATATTCTTGATAATTCCCATCTAAGAACATGTAATTAAACGCAAGAATGTACCTTAACTAACACCACGGCCGGTCGTAATATATGCCATTTATGTGCATAAATCGAGAAAATTTTCCTACTCCGCCCATACCAAAAGCAAGGATGCACTGATTCTTCACAAATCACAATCTTTTCACCTGACCCTCTCTTGCCAAATTCATCAGAATCTGAAGTTTGATTATAAACTCGAAAATCGAAAAATTCATCGGCATTCTTCTCACTCATAAGGGGAAGAATGGATGATTGAATCTTGAAATCTGCAAGAAGATGTGAGATATATATACAGGTAGGTCGGAAAACACAGTTCACACCTTGGAATTTTCTAAGGCCATTTCGTTTCTACGTGCTTCACAAGTGTAGCAACTAGCAAAGGAAGCTAGTTTTTATTTAGGATTGGGTCCTACAATTTGAACCACGACAAAAGACACGTGAACATAGTTGACTTGACTTAAACAATATTGGATTCTAGAAAACGAGTTTTTTTCCCCAATGAGGCCCAAGTGAATGACAGCTTTTTGGCTAATGCAATCAACCTATTATTCAATTTTTTTCTTACCATCTTTTTTTCTTACCAACAGCACAGGCGACGAAAATGGACTTTGACTAGGCTGAATAATACCTTGTTCTAGCATCTCTTTAACAAGCCTTTCAATCTCTCCTTTTTGATAATGTGGGTAGCGATATGGTCTTACATTCACGGGCTTACTTTGCGGCATCAAGTGTATTCTGTGATCAAAGCGTCGACGGGGAGGAAGTCCTCGTGGAACTTGAAAAACTTCTTCAAACTCAAACAAAATCCGTGAAATGGCTTCAGGTAGCCCCTCGGGAAATTGTACCCTTTCCTCTGATGCCTTCAAATTGGAAGATTCAGATTCATGCCGCCAAGTCAACTCATACATTTCCTGTACTTCTTCACGATCAACAATTGCTTGTAGTTGACTGAAAGTTACCTTTCGACTTTCTAGATTCTCATCTCCTTGTAACTTCACTTTCTTCTTATTCCATTTGAACTCCATTGACATGTTCCTATAATCATGACTAACCTGACCGAGGTCTTGTAGCCAAGGAACCCCCAAGACAATATCAGGTCCTTGTATTGCTAGCACAAATAAATCCACATTAAATTCAACTCCCTGCAGTCCTAGTTTCACTTGCGGACAATAGCATTGACAAGGCATGGAATCTCCATTCCCAATATAAACTCGAAACGGTGATATTGTTTCAGTCTTAATTCCTAGTTTTTCAGCGACACTCGGTTGTATGAAGTTATGTGTGCTACCGCTATCAATTAATACGTGCACTGAACAATTTTCAGCCCTTCCCCATATCCTCAAAGATCGTGGATTTCCTGCTCCCGATAATGAGTTGAGACTTGAGATATCCCCGAGAATTATTTCCTCACTCGGGCTATCTATCTCAATTTCATCACTTTCTTCTTCCTCGCCCACTAAAAGCATCATTCTACTACCACACTTATGATTTATACTCCACTTTTGATCACAGTTAAAACACATTCCCTTAGCTCTTTTTTCTCGCATCTCTGCAGAGGTCATCCGCCGAATAGGGTTTCCCGAACGATCTGCTCTTGGAATTTGCCCCATTGTTGCGTTGGGGTTTGTCCGTTCCATTGTCGTGGGATTTTGTCCGACAGCAGGGGCCATCTGGTTAACTGTTGATCTGTACCTTGCTATTGACCGATAATCACTCTGGCGATCTTCATTGCGAGACTCGAATAACCTTGCTAAATTGAAAGCCTCGTCTAGAGTTGTCGGCTTTGAAATTTTAAGTTCTCGTTGCACCTCCTTCTGCAGTCCAGCAATAAATATTGAAAGTAAGGCAGGGTCTGTCAGATCAGTTACCTTGTTCATCAAGTTTTCGAATTCGGCTTGATATTCAGCCACTGTCCCTTTTTGTAACAATTTAGCCAATTGTCCCGTGTAATCTTCAAATTGCGAAGGTCCAAACCGTACCTCTACCTGATTCAAAAAAATTTCCCAGGTTGATAGTCTTTTTTTTGTCTTCAACCCCCGATACCAATCAGATGCTTGTCCCTCCATATTGAATGCTGCGATTCTTAGTCTCTGTTCGTCGGGTGTTTCATGAAAATCAAAATATTCTTGAACCCGAAAAATCCAACCTTGGGGGTCCGTCCCATCAAACCGAGGCAATTCCAATTTCATGGTATGTGCTCTGTAGTTGGTCCCTGAATTCCCTCCGCCGTTGTACATATTTCCTTGATTTTGCGCTATTTGGGTCCCGGAATTTCCTCCCATTCCTCTAGCAACAAGGTCACGAAGGGTGATTTTTATCTCTTCAATAGAATCAGCCACGCCTTGGTACTTCTGATTTTGCGTAACAGTCTGTTTGTCAAATTGCTCTTGCAACTGTGACACGACCTCCGTCAATTCACCGCCATCGGCTATTGTTGCAGATTTCCCGGCCATTCGATCCTCTTGCTCTCAATGATTGTGATGAGATTGCCTTGCTTCACGATCAATCACACCAAGATAGATTGAATACGTTCAAAGAGAGCTTCTCTCAATGAAAGCACCAATAATACGATCCTGCTTCAGGATTGTATCAAACGACACGACTTGCATCAAGACGCATCAACTCGTATTTTAATAAACACGAAAACTCCACAATTTTGCAAAGCAAAATAGATATATTGAATTCTCCCCCCCAAAACTATAAAACCCTAGAGTTATTTATAGTGCCACAAATAAAAAAAATAACTCTATTCGACTAAGGAAAATAAACAGCAAATCCTATTAGTTAAAGGAAAGCAAAACTAATAAACTAATAAAGAAATAATTATGAAAGAACTAAACTAAGAAAATATCAACTCAATCCATAAATCTTGCAGGAGTCTTCCTAATACGGACAGGCTTCCTCTTGGCAATAGATTCTTCATTATCCGGTTCGGCGTCTCTAACATGTCCTCGAACTCCCGACGTATCAAAGACCGGTATTAATTTCTCATCGACTTTGAATATCAACCTACGATATAAAAAAAAACGTGGCAAAATTAAATCAATCGATGAAATAAGTTATTAATGCAGTGAAATACACAACGAAACATCATGATTTAGATATGTTACAAACTCTAGAAACAAAACATGCATACAAATGACTTCATAATCTCTTTTTAGACATCGAATTTTTATTTTTATTTTTATTTTTATTTTTATTTTTTTCAATGAGAGTATTTATACATAAAGTCAACAATTTGTTGTAGAAGTTGTTGAGCAACTTGTGAGAAAGGTTGGTTGACGAAGAAACCATGTTGCTGGCCTTGAAATTCCACATAATGAAGTTGCTTTCCCATCTCTTTCAATCTCTTTGAATAATCCTCAATTCTATCCTTCATCACTTCACTCCCTCCAACCAACACCAAAATTGGGTCCAGTTTTATGCAATCCAAACTTGGGCTTGATGGCCCAAATGGGTTTGCAAATGGATGGTCTAATGTTTCTCCACGTGGCACTGATAGCCTCCAAAATCTGTTTTTCATTTTCAATTTAAATTATTAATTAATTAATTAATTCTACCTACCTAGGCTTACTCATGATATTTATTTTTGGAGCTCTGCTAATCTTATAACCGAGTTTACGTACACACCAATAATTCAGTTAGTCTCCTAACCTTGATGAATCCAAGATGACCTTCAATTTTATACATATTCTAATATGAATCTAAAATAACATAAAGTGGATGTATCGACTTAGAACTATCGTAAAATATAGTTTTGTCATGTGTTTCATTTTAGATATTAATAGATATAACCTCCTCCAGAAACTTTATAATTAATGATGTGAATAAAGAAAGCAATATGTAGTGTCTTAAATTAGGATATATAACACTTATCCAAATCTAATCTCTTTATCTAATACCTTAATCCTTTAAATGTGAGGCCTCAGATTAGCAATACTTTTTTTGTTCTTCTTTAGGGGGATGAGCGCATGTTTATCTTGTAATAGAGTAAGCCACTCACTATATATATGTAAAATGAATATAGCAATTAATTATTAATTAAATTATCATTGAGTATTAAATCATTTTTGCCCCACCCGTGTGGCTCTGCTTAATTAGACGATTTAGTTAGGTCCTACCACTATCATATATTATAGGATGCATGTACACTGCTTATTTAATTAAATTCATTGAAAGAAAGGTTTTTGGGCTGATTCAAATATTTCGACAAGGAAAAAATATATTTTTTAGATTCTAGTCACGTACGTCTGAAAATTGAAGATCTTGGAGATTTGCTGACATACGGGATGATAAATTTTTAAGTCGTGTCATTCGCAATATGCAATAATGGAGATATGTGTGTGTAATATATATAATTATGATATTTCGACGTTATTATTGGTGGCGGATACTGTACCTTTTACTTTCCAATCATATATAATTAGTTGAATATTTAACCATATACACCCGGAAAAGTACGCAAAAAAAAGAAAATGTATATATACATATATTGTGGATTTTCATGCAGGTTATATATGACTTATAGTGCACTTCCAAATTCAATTAAATTTCATGTACGTATACAAATCATGTTGGGGAAGCATCCAATTAAACTCATCACCCCTTACTCATATGATAAGAAAGTCACTTATAGCTAGACACGTATTATAATTTGACAAAATCTAGGAGATCATTTTACGAGTTAAGATTCGTAAAACGGATTAAGATTGTGATCAAAATTCACAATTAGTGGAACATTTATAATTTTATATATTGATGTTTAATTGTATTTGGGTCCACATCTTAACTCGTTTTCTGAATTTTGACCCATAACACAGTTTCTAGTTAAACTATGTTGAATTATTATTATTTTTGAAACTTACATTGAATTATTTTATGATAACATGTTTAGTTTACTTTATTTAATGTAATAAACCTTTTGCATTATGATTAGTCTAGAGATTGAGATCATGGGAATAGAATCTTTGCATTCACATGAATAAAAATAGTTGCCCCTTCCCAATGATGGTCCATTACAAAGAAAAACCTCGACCAAATATTAATGGTAGGACTCCAAAAACTTTTCATGATATATATATATATATATATATATATATATACACATATTCCACAAAATCTTTGGTCCAATCATGGGAAAAAAGGGGGTAGATAAGATTGGAAAAGCTAATCTTAGGAATGTGGTTGTTAGTGGATTCCTATATATCTATATATTTTATTATTATGTGACTAAACCAAAAACCCATGTTCTAAAAGCCCACTCCAATATTACAACCACATATATATACGACATAAATGCCTGCACCTTTCTTGATCATGATCGCTTTGTCTTCATCCTCTCCCACTACCCTTTTACCATGTCTCTATCATCATAAAGTTTTTCTCACCACTATAACACACACACACACACGTAATATTTAAATATATAAACTTCATTACCTCGACAAATATTTGAAAGAAAATAAGAGGATTTGTCTTTCGGAAACCAAAAACTTAATTTTAGTTCGCTTCATAACAGTTGATATGATATCGTCTACTACATTGAGAATATATCATACCAATACCCAGCCTAATGTAAATATTTCGAATTGACTTAACTACTACATAAAAGGGCCGGTTTATATTATCTAACTTTAATGTAGGGTGTGTGTGTATATATATATGATCAATAATCAATATCTTTCATTCTTTCGATACAGTAGTATATATCATATTCATATATATAGAAAATGGATCAAATAGACACCAAATTCCCATGTGAGAACCTAGCTAGGAACCAATTTAAGTCCTAAATTTGATTAGATCTAATGGTCACAATTTAGTCAAAGAAATGTGACAAACTTCTAATATTTGACAAGTTAATGAAGGTGTGGTTATTTTTATAATTTAAAAATTCTGTTATGTTTTCTGGATTTTAGTCCAATTTTCGAAATTAAATAGACAACGTTTTAAAGTCGTTGTCTTTTCAGGCGTTATACTGATAAACTAACATGAGATATATAACATCAAGAGATTGTGTTACTAACATAAAGATAAACTCATATTGCTAACTTGACGAAATCATATTACTAAATTAACACACGTTAAACATCACTCATATAACATTGGAGCACATTTAAAATAATATTGTATAACATATGTAACACCATTCATACATCATTGCTAATATGCTAGTAATGTGTGTGTGTGCGTGTGTGTGTATTGCTAAAGTGTGAAGAATAATTTTGCTAATATGTTAATAACATATTGCTAATGTGTGAATAATGATTTACTAATATGGCTTTTAAGTAATGTTGGTTTGATTTGAACCCTATTTTTTTTACAATTTTCATAATGAATCGAGAGTTTTCAATCAAATAACTATAACTTTCTCAACACTTAATATTTTTTTCAATTTCTTTTTTTTTTTGTTGAAAAATAGAATTGACTAACTTTCCAATCATACATAACTCATACTAACTATTTTTCCATGAAAACAAATTGACGTTCAAAGTCAGGTACTGTTTAAAATTTTTCATATTAGCAACATAAATACAAGATACGAGCAATATTATGATATCATATTAGCTATGTCGACAGTTACAGCTTGTATATGTATGAAAATTAGTTTGTGTTTTTTTTTTGTATTTTCATCAATTTTTGTTCGAACAAACACACATAATATGTATCTTAAATGAAAGAGTATGAAAAATCTTTAATTTGATATTTTTTTTTTGTTTAAATTGAATAAAAATGAGCAAATTATGATTATTTAAAGTTTAATTTTAAGAATTTTTGAAAAGACTATGATATCACTTTTTTTTAAATCTCTGGAAATACCCTTATTTTTAGAATTGTTAGTATTTACAAATATGTCACCACATTTTTATCTTCCATATAATCAAAATAGGTGAATCTGATTGTTCCTAAAAAATTATCACATAGGGATTGGTTCCTATTTGAACACACACATGTATATGTATGCTCTCCAGAATAATAATATACTATTTTCCAATGCAACATATATATTCAATTCAATTCACCCCCAAAAAAAAAAAAGAGAGAGAAAATTAAGTTTGACTTGTAATAGTAGAGGAATTGCCCTACAATTTCCCAATCGCTTTCATATATATAATATATACTCGATTGTAAAGCGGAATATTGGAGCACTCAAGGGTTGTCAACATTATATATATTCACAGCCTTTTGGGATCAATTATTATAGTCATGCACCAAAAGTTTCATTCTTCGAATAAATAACTTTCTCTCTGTCACCCCCACATACACACACACACACACACCCATTTATAATTAATCGTAATAATAGAAAAAACATGTGGCTGTGTTCCCTAAATTAAACACATAATTAATGTCTCTTAAGTGATTGTTCAATAGCCAAATCTCAATAGAGAAAATCTGGCCTCTCTTTTTGAATTTTATGCGTTGTGTACATACACACATACTATATATGTGTGTGTGTGAATTTTATCCCACACAACTACCATATGGACACTTCATGCACAGTGTTATTTAACTTTAAAGTGATAATTTTCGATCACTTGATATCTTCGTAGCTAACCTTGTAGATTTGTAGGGTAAATAATAGGAGATCTTAATTTGGAATATTCTCTCTCTCACACACACATCATGTTAGCTTACACACATAACATAGACCTTTGTGAGCACTCAATATATTTGATGACATACGAATCATCTCATTAAAATTAAATCAAATAACATTAGATGCCGACGTTAATTAGGTGTGTAGGGTAATTTGTGGGCCGGTGGAATTTGGGTAAAGACTAATTTTGATAAAATCCCAACCACTCAAATTAAAGATTCTTGATTAAAAAATACAAATTTTGGCTTATGATGGTAATCTTTTATATATTTCTCTTTCGCAAAAGTAATGTTCCGTTCATAACTCATTTTTTTAGCAGTTAGCACATCAAGCAGGCACGTAGACATCGTGATTTATGTAGAAATATAACTTCACAACAAATAATTAATAAATCAAAACTTAATTGGAGTTAAATATACTTAGCGTAATTTCAATTACATCTTATTGTTCTCAATAGTACCGAAATTAAATTGGAGGATTCATTATTCTTCAAAAGAATGTTCTTGTTTAAATTTAATTAATTAGCTCAATCTGAACTCTTATTTTTTAAAAAATGCATGTATTAAACATTTACCTTTTTTTTTTTTTATCTTACTATCTGAAGCCGCCCAAATTAAGCCGTCAGAATTGCCCTAATCCCCATGCAAATAAGATCCCCACGTAAAATGGAGAGAGAGAGAGAGAGAGAGAGAGAGAGAGAGAGAGAGAGAGAGAGAGAGAGAGAGAGAGAGAGAGAGAGATTACCTGTCGAGCATCTCTAAATTCAAGAACTGTTCAGGTGGCCCTTCTGCTTCAGATTTAGTTCTGACCACGCCACCAAAAAATGGCGCCATCAGCACGTAGCCCCGCACCCGAACCGGTGCCAAATCCGGCGAGCCACGGCGGAACTCCACCGCCAGATGGTGTGCCAGGTTGCCGCCTGAGGAATCACCCAGTATGAACACTCTGTCGAAATCAATTCCCTCCCGCAACCACGCATCAGCACCGCCGCTGTCAGACAGCAGAGCCTGCTGTTGGAGCCACCTAACAGAGCTCAGCGCATCCTCCACGGCGGCAGGAAGCCTGTGCTCCGGCGCGAGGCGGTAGTCCGGCGCCACCACCAGGACTTGCAGCGCTGAGGCGAGGCGGAGGCAGCAGCTATGGCAGTTTGGCCAATCCCTGGATCCGATGCAGAAACCGCCGCCGTGGAAGAAGTAGAGAACGGGGAGGTTGGCGGCGGAAGTGGTGGCGGAACGGGGTTTGTAGAGGCGGAGGTGGAGATTGTGTTTCTTGTCGAATAAGCAATCTTTCCAGACGGCGGTGCCGTCGTCTTGTACTTCCATGGGGAACTTAATCTCCTCCGACCGGCAAATGGAGCCGTCGCTATATACTTGAACAATTCCCAGACAGTCTTCCACCACACTAGGAAGGGACCCCATCTCTCTCTCTCTCTCTCTCTCTCTCTCTAGGGAGTTAATATTCAATATTGGTGCATACAATCTACGAAATTAAGCCATATAAATAGGCTTGATTGCTGGAACTAACGGGAGCAGAAAAAAATTGAAGATACAATGGATAATGACAAGGGCAGTTCTGGAAATTTATATTTATATAAATAAAATAAAACCTGGCAAATCGTATGAGATTTGACAGTACTTGTTGTTACAAAATTAAACACAGAAAAAAGCGTATTAATGTATCTACTGGCAGTAGAGTAAGGGTAAGTACGTATTGTAAATACTAGCAATTGATTGATTGATTGATGATGTTGGTTTCTATATATTCATGTATGATTGGTTATTTCTTGTTTGTTTAAGATAATAACATGTGATGGTATCAATAGGTGCATTAATTTCATCCACAATCAATTAATTTGGTTAATTATATATCATATTCCTCAAAACATATGTTGTGATCGATTAGCAAATGTATTAATTATTAGCTATATTTATGAAAATATTTACATTTATACGCATATATAACTAAATGTGAGTTTTTATAAGAAGAATATCGGACGTTGGACCAAACTATTTAAATTGCACTGAATAATTTAATTGGGTAAAATGCAAATACATCGATCATGCAGTTTTGGAAGGGTAAAGTTGATCTAATAATTCAACTCCTTAGCAGCTTTAGTTTTCCAAATTTCTTATTAAATAAATTTTAAGCAACTTTCGTCGAGAATTTCCAAGTTAATGATATACTTAGAATAAATTTCCAAACTTCCTTTGGTGATGCGAATTAAATCATCCAGTCCAAATTTTGAACATCGAATTTCCTATTACACTGTTTATGTTACGTACACTCCGTGAGTCCGTGTTACATTTTCAAATTAAGAGTTTTTCTTGTAATTTTTTTTCTCCAATTGTATTTTTTTGTGATTTAGTTTAATTTAATTTTATGAACTCCGTGTTACACTTTCAAATTAAGAATTTTTCTTGTATTTTTTTCTTCAATTGTATTTTTTTGTGATTTAATGATTGTTTTTAGGGTTTACTTCACCCAATTAGGGTTTATAATTACTTTTCGATTTCCAATTAATAATTTATTATTATGGTTGATTTTTTCAAAATTATGTTTTATAATTTTTTAACTCAATTTTTTTTTGATAAATGTTGACTATTATTGTGTCAGTCCCGTGTACCAACATCAAAATTGAGTAATTTTAATAATATTTTTCATAAAAATAAAATTTATTATATTATAACTAATCATAATTAATATTTATTGCTAAAAAATAAATATTTTTAAAAAACTCCTAAGTTTGGAATAATCCTAAAAATTAATTATATTAAGTAAAATTAAAAATTAAATACTAAAAAATAATTATAAACTGTAATTGGGTGGAATAAATTCGAAATAATAATGTTAAATTATATAAACCAAAATAAATTAAAACTAAAGAAAAAATGGAAGAAAAACCTAACAATTTTGATGTTTGGTACATGGTCTGATACACAAAACTTTAAATTGGAGAATTTTATATGTGGATTATGGGGTAATATGTGACAAAAAAAACCTCAAATTCAAATCTAACCAATATCTTATAAATCCAACATGTCGGATTGCGGCTATGGACTTCATTCCTAATTATTATCAGAAAAAAATACAATCGATAGTGAACAGTTCGCCGTGACGAAGAAAATGTAGATACGCATATAGTCTCTTTCTTTTGGAAAAGATACGCATATAGTTTTTTTTTTGTTTTTTTTTTTATTCATACATCTAACTTGTGATATTGAGAAGATTCGAACTCGTGATCTTTGCTCTCCAAACAGCCTCACTCCACTACTAGACCATCCCATCAGGACATGATACGCATACATACAGTTAATAACGCATAATTAAAGTGCAAGGCATTTCTTTGTTTTTATGCGTCTATGTGATCTGTCCTTTTCATTTATTGGTTATCATAAAATGGGCCTTTTTTTATTTATATGCCATTTTCGTTGGCCCACGAACACATAATTAATATGGATTGATTATATATATATATATATATATATATATATATCGTTAATATTAATACATTTTTTTTATAAAACAATGATATTATTTCTTGTAACAAAATTACTCTTAATATTAGTTAAAAAAAGGGATAAATCATTATCTTAGATCGCCCATTTATTTCAATGATCAAATTATATATTGGATTTAAACTCAATTTATATTTTCACACTTTTATATATACAAGTGCCACGTTTTCTTTGTCATTCTTATTTTTCATTTAATTACTGGGTAGATTGGCATTGACTTGTAAGTGAACAGTTATTGTTGATGGACCTCACTGTATTAAATTGGAACATGATGCAAGTGTACACACACACACACCACACACACACACACACATATATATATAGTATAATATATAAAAATATAAAATTTCGATGAATTTTGTTTTTTTCATTAATGGTGGAGCTTATCTACTTGGGAGAATTTTATGGTACGTACCTATCCTAATATTATTGTAGATTATGTGAAACACATATATTATGGAATTTATTTTTGCATTGCTTAAGTTTTGAACTTTCATATGATAGAGAATACACGTACAGTGTCGCAAAAATCAATAATTTATGATATAAAGAGATGATGTAACACATAACTTGAAAGTATTGATTGTCTCAAACAACAATTGATCAATTTTACTTTTACCCAAATGCTTGTTGGGTTTGAATTTGGATTAGAGTGTTTGATTTGGGAAGAGGTCGATCTTGATACAAATAATATTTTTAATAATGTCATATAATTAAATGAAAGTTAAATTTAAAGGATCTATTTTGAAAATAGTTTCAGAAGGAGAGAGTGACAAGTTTCAAAATTTACATAAAGAAATTAATCTAGCTTCATCTTTCATATTGGAAAAAATAGATTTATATTGAGAATTAACATTAATTAAATATATATTCCAATTCTTCCTAAACATGTATCAAGAAATAAGTTGGACTTTGAAGTTTGATTGACCACAAATTTGTCCGGGCATGCAGTGGTTGAGTGAGAGAAGACTATAAATTTATAAATATAAGGAACCTTGAAATTTACAAAGATAGATAGATAATTAATATGGTTGAAAAAATTCATGTTCCTCAAATATGATTTGCAATTGATCCACGTGTCATTTCCTCCACGATTAATTGATTAAATTATTATTGTCAAACTTTCTATTTTATCTATTAATTATATATGTTTGTGTCAAGTTGTGGAGCTTTCACTGATCAATCCTTGCTATCTTCTTCAAGAAGGTTGGAAGCAGCCCCTATTAGGATAAGAATTAAATCAAGATCATTTTGTATAGAAAATAATGAGAATAATATATTATAGCAATAACATATATATAATTAGTAAAGACTTGATTGATTATTTTAGAAATCATGAGTTTAAAGAAAATTTTAATTAGAAAAAAAAAATTCATAGTATATGAGGTAAAAAAAAAAGGAGCATGGGATGAAAACTCGAAAATACACAGAGGACAAAGATAAATACATTAAAAAAAGGCAAAAACTTGCATGCATCATGATGCAAATAACACTATATGAGACGGGTCAGTTAAACCCGCTTTTGACCCGGTCAACGCGGGTCAACCCGCGCTTTGACCCGGTTAACGCGGGTCAACCCGCTTTGACTGGGTCAACCCATAAAAAAAAATATGTCCAGAGTGAGTACCAACCTTCCTATTAAAAAGTATCACAAAACATTCGAAAAGTACCATCTGTATCATTAAAAAGTAAGGGGTCCACTAGTTATTTTATACTAGTTTATTTAGTTCAAATTCTGATTTTTTTTTTACAGTTTTTATATTGTATGTGTTGAGATTAATCTAAAACAATCATCATTCCAAGAATTTGTAAAGGAAAGCAAAACACGAGTTCGGTAAAATAAAAAGTACCATGTGGTAAGAAAAAAAGTATCAAATACGATAAAGACAGGTATCAACCTGAGACGGGCGCATGAGCCTCACGCACCGCGCGTGGGCGCCACGTGGCACGCCTGCATGGGGCTACGCGCCCGCCTGAAATAGCCGAAAATAACAGCTGCTGCATGCAAGTTCACCTCTTAAAAAAATTGTAGAAGAGAAAAAACAAAGATGATAAAATAGAACGAGGAAAAATAAAATGAAGCCGTTATTCAAGTTTATTACAGATTAATTACCTCATCTAATAAGTACAATTTCAAATTAAATGAATCAAATCGTTTAATTTTATCTTTTTGGAAAAATAGACGCACAGTATATTTAATTAGCAACTTTATCTCAAATCTTCAACCACAATAGCAATTAATGTTTCTAGAAAACTTGAACGTTGAAGTTTGATCGACCACTAATTAAGTTGTCCCAAGTTGTTGAAATGACACTAATTAATTTTATAAATTTGATGAACCTTGAAACTACCAAGGATGAATATATACATGTTCCTCAAACATCATTTGCGATACATCCTATTAATTTATCAAATTATTAAAATTTGTGATAAGAGTGTAGAGTAGGATATATGGTATAGCATAACAATAAAGAGATATGTTGTTGACGAATGGAATTGAGTGTGCACGCAGACGGTTTCTAGAAGTGGTATCAGAGCTATATAGTCTCAAATGAAACGATATAGATGAAGACCTCAATGTCAAAAAGTTATGACCTAGATGGCTCCTTGTATATATATATGTACGTGAAATGGGCAAATCTTTATTATGATTTCTTATGATTGGGAGATTTTGGATTAATAATTATCAATATCGATTAAAATCTAATCCTACCAATTCTTTTGACTATCTTATAAATCAAGTCACTGTCAAGTTAAATAAATATATAATCAAGATTATATATGTTCATGCATACTGGCATCATCAAACATGAGTTATCTTATTTTCTCTTTTATATATAAAGAAATGATCCGCCACATGACTTAATTATAATAATTGATTAATTATAATTTATGAAGTAATGCTCCAAATATTAGCTTTTTCAAAAATTCATTTCCATCATAACATGATGCGTGTCTTATCAACGAAGAGATTTTCATATTTGTTTTTGTGCTTTTTAGTATTTTATTCATATGGATTTGCCGACAAATCCCAAGTCCTTCATATGTTATTCAGTAATTAGTTTTTCATAGTTGATCAAAATCATTCAAATGTAGCCCTGTCACTGTCTAATTACAAATCACCAGAGCTTGCCACAATCTTTTCTTTTCTTTTCTTTTCTTTCCCATTTTATTTAGCACCTATCTCAACCTAAAAAGACTTGGAGAAATTTGAACTCATGACTTTCATTTATATATATGTGTGTGTATGTGTGTGTGTGTGTGTGAAATTGTCACTCAACTATTAATCTATTATCACAAATTTTCTTGTACATAAGATGTAAATCAGACAGTCAACACATTGACCTAAAAATAGTCAAAATAAGTGATACTTTTTAATAATACAAGTGATACTTTTTAAATTTTGAGTAATATTTTTTACAATCTCACAAGCAATACAGTAAGTGACTATATCCACATACATTGGAAAAATATTCATCGCTTTTTGCAAGTCTTGATATTTATTATAATTTATGGCGTTATTTTATGGTATCTAAGTACATCAAAATCTTTGATGTAATTGGATGTCATTTTCCTCCACTTTTTCTTTGATTTTTACTTTTTTAGTACAATATGGTGGCTGCTGCCTCAAAAGTCGTTTAGGTAAATCCATTATAGTCATTTTTTATGCATTAACCACCACCCTAAAAAATAAAAGATTTGTTGATGTTTGAAATTGCTTTTTTTTTTTTGGTGACTAGTCGATAGTGCATAGTGGGTAAATTCCATTCATGTATAAGACATTAAAAAATTAGGTTCTTATACCTATCAGTACCGGTAGAGTTAGAACTTCAGATTTTCGATCTCAAACTTTTTATGTAGAGATGTACTAAAAGCCTCCTTGGAAAAAGTTGATAGAAGTAAATAATAAACATTTATATATGTTACCCTCAACTTGTATAATTAGATAGTTAAATGGGCTCCCCACAATTGACCTAGAATAAATGTACAATTAACAGGAGTGGACTGGTCCACGAGACCAAAGATGAAGAAAATGACATATAATTAAATTTCAAAGATGAATAATGTTTATTGTGCACAACTAATCAAAATTAGCTCCATCGCGATAAGTATTGGATTCCTAATTCTTTTAGGTATTTCATTAATTTAATTTCAATTAAGTACTCAATATTTTCATTGTGGACTGAGCATTATATTATAGAGTCTTCTCCAGACAAACTCTCAATTCCTGAATATTACCAAGATTAAGATCTGGACACAAAGAAGATTTTTCCTTATTAGAACAAATTTGAAAATGAAAGATGAAGTGTTCAAAGCAGTTAAAATAAGCTTTGATGAGTTTAATGAATCTTTGAAACTAACATAATAATTATTCGCAAAAATAATCTATATATATGCCAAAATTATCATTCATTGCTCCATGCAAACTATATAAGGTCAGCAGGTAAATCAAATAAACAACATTTGAAATAATTTTCGAGTCATGGAATCAAAACAGAGAAAGGAGGTTCTTCAATAACAATTTTCTTAATTTATTTATATATTTTCTAAAAAAATACAACAGCTGGAGTAGCTCAGTTGGTTAGAGCGTGTGGCTGTTAACCACAAGGTCGAAGGTTCAAGCCCTTCCTCTAGCGGCCTTTCCTTTTATTATTTTGACATATAATAATTTTGATATTGACAAAATAATCTTTATTATTATATTAAATATTTGTAACAATATTTTCCCACCTTTTTACCGGCTCCACTGTAAATCGGCTTACCTTTCTTGGATACTCCTTTTTTTTTTGCATTTAATCGTTATGCTATGCCAAATACTCATAACTTAACGTGGATATTTTAGGAAGTACGTATATTTGTAAGATTTGCTTTTCCAACCCCATTTTTAGTCCGTACGAGAAACCATATTGGACTACATAATTGGAAAGACAAAAAATAACCTAAAATTCGTCCCAGAAATCAGGCAAATCCTGTCCAAAATTGCAAACAACAGCCCAACAGTCAGGCGCGTGTGCTCCATGCGCCCACGGACGCGTGGATCCCAAGCACCTAACTGTTCCATTTTTTTTATTTTTTGCTTTTTTTTTCAATTTTCTTTAAATCTTCGTTTTGTAACAAGACCACACATTAGTGTCACTGTGCGAGATGACAGATAAAAAAAATTAAATTAATTCAATTTAATTTTAGAGCCCAGTAATTCCATGTTAGGATACATATTTATTTCAAAAAACTGAATTATCAAGCGTGGTGCACAAATCTACGCGTTAGCGTCGAGTTAGTTCACTGTGCGAGATGCCGGTGAAAAATTAATTAATTCAAAAATATATATATATATATATATATATTTGTAAAAAGGGAAGAAATTAAAAATTAGAAGAAAATGTTAAAAAATAGAAAAAAGGAAGGGGAACCATTGAAAAATAAAATAAGAAAGAAAATAGAAAAAGAATGATTACTTTCTGAGTCAACTAAGATCCGTCTAACATATGAGATAATGAGAGTTTCCAATTGGAAAATATAAAGAATGGCGGACAAATTATCCGATTTTTTTTCTTTATTTGTTTTTTGAGTTTGGAGAGGGGAATTTAGAGATCAACGCCAGTCTCCCACATTCATACAAGGTCATTTAGAGAATAGCATTAAGATAAGGCTTGCGGGAGTGAGCATTGTCTCGAGCTCAATTTTTAACCAAGGTCGTGTGGGCTGCTTTTTTCCAATTTTAAGTTGCCAGAATATCCCACTTTTGTTTATGTGGAGTTTCCCCTTCTTTATTAAAAGAGAGACAAGAAAAAAAGAAATACGGTAAAAACACTATTCATTTTCTTATTAATTAATCCCCGCGGCAGATTTCCTCTAGCGTCTTGTGATACATTGCAATTTGTAAATAAAAGTAAAAAACACCCAAAAATAGTTTTAAACAACGACTTATCCATCTATTTCTAAGTCATCCAAACTTTGCAAAAAACGCATAATACTTGTAACAGTAAAAGCGCACGACTACAATTACAATCTCTTGACATGCAGTATAAATGTAGCAGATCAAAGGATTATTAGAGGACATGGCTACGAACCACGACATCGTCGGGGGACTGAATCCCTCCCGTAAGAGTGATTTTCCTTCAGAAAAGGAAAACAATAGGCAGAATTACACGCATACATGGGGAGGGATAAGCTTTCCTGGATTCATGATATCGTTGGGATCTAAAGCAGCCTTAATCCTTTTCATAGTCTGCAAGGCCTCCATTCCCAGTTCTTTCTCCAGATACTGAAACGCGATATTTGGATTTTTACGATCAGATAACAAATACTAGTCTGCAACTGCAAGATTATCACAAACTACACACCTACTGAGATATCATGTCTTGGTTTATAAAATACAGGTAGTAATGACACGATCATGGTATATGATTAGGTGAACTGTAGCTGTTTTATCCCACTTTAATCAATGCCATTATTAGGGTGAAAGGGATTTTCTCCTCATAAGCTTCATGAAAGCAAGTTCCTGTATATATTACAATCTCTCTAATGCAACCCGAGTTTTCATGCATTGAAGTGTACCTTCATTTTTCCAGTGCCGACACCATGTTCCCCAGTGCATGTTCCTGGTCGTGCAGAAGATTGGATTAACTTCAAAACCCAATGATACTATGATAGAATACCTAAAATATAGATCTTACACACAGTCCTGTGGATTTTAAAAGATGCAAGAAAATTTTGCTTATTCAATGACATTATGGATGCAGTATCATCAAATGAGTGGAATTTGATTGCATACCATCCATATCTAAAGCTGCATGCACAATGAAACCGTTTAATCTCTCAGCTTCCTTCCTTTGTTCCTCTTTTTTGGGATCAAACAAAATCACTGAGTGGAAGTTTCCATCACCAGCATGAGCAATAACAGTGCTGTTACAGAGTACGTGTGTATCAGGAATAGTTGAAGCAATGCTTCAATTAAGGCTTAAAGACTGAGGAAAGTGCAATACCAAAGTAAAGGTGAAGCATCTAGCTCTTGCTTGGATCTTGATATTAGTTCCGCAAGGTGAGATAGTGGAACGCACACATCCTGCAACAATAGAAAAAATATGAAATGACCCACAATAAAACTAGTATAGAAAAGGGCATTCAAAATGTTATAGGAAAATGCAAAGGGCAAACACAAAATAACCTTATACAGCTGCGCACCATGCATATTAAAGCATCAAAACTCTCAAGTAACATATAATTTTATATTGGAATGAGCTAAAATTGATGGAAACTATTGTTCTAAACAGAAGCAAATAAAACCAACCGTTATCAATGCTTCAGAATTTGGTTCCATGGCAAAGCAAGCCCAAAGTGCCTCCTTCCGTATCTAATGAGAAACAGATCATAGATCAACTGAGTTACAGAAAAGAAGTATTTTCCTCCATCACCTTCAAATTGAAGCTTCAGAGAAAATGAACATTTCTTTTATTCTTTTTCTGGAAGTGCAAATAAAAAGAACCATAACTTAGTTACTCAGGAAAGTAAGCATGCACATCCTGACATCCATTCCCTCATAAGTTTCAGTGCAAGATTTGTGTTAATATCGGACTCTGAGCACCGTTTTGTGGAGTGTCTTAACAAAAATAGGCTAGGGTCAGTTTTTGCAGTCTATTTTAGGATATCTTCTTTTTTCCCCCTTTTATTAATGAGCTAACTGGGATGCAAGATTACTGTGCCTCTTGGTAATGAAGCTAGAAGTATATATATATATATAGGGGTTGGTTATAATAGGGACTAGGCTTGGTGAGAGAACACGAGAACGGGCTTGCTTAGTGTAATTTTAGTGCTTTTCTTGTTGTATTTTGGTGCTAAATTTAGCACCAAAATACAAGAAAAGTACTAAAAAAAATAGCATCAAAATATAATAAGAAAAGCACTAAAATTATAGTAAACAAGCACCGCTCTCACGTTCCTACACAAAGCACTAGTTCTCATTTGAACCAAATCCTATATATATATATATATATATGTATGTATATGTATATGTATATGTATATGTATATATTTAAATAATATGAAGAAAAGATTGTCACAGCCTCTCCACTGCTGGTCTCTATCTCTCTCGGCATCCTCGTACAATAATTAGGGTGTGAAATTACAATCTATTTAGTAGGAAGCAGCAAAGTACATTTATTGTTTTATGATAGCTGAACATGTATCATTTATGTTATTATGGATTTAGTAATTCAATCTATGTTGGTCATTCTAATACCTAGTACATGATTTTATGCATGATTATGTAATTAGTCTCATGGCGCCTCACTTCAAAGAGGTGATGGGCTCGCCTTGCACCTCAGTTGATAGAACCCTTTTGCACCTTACACCTTTAATCAATATGCTATTGGGATTTTCTTAATAGTGCGCCTCATTTTTCATCTTTGAACAAGAAGTGGAGTGGATAAGAACTCTCATCCATAAGCTGGGTATATCAGGTCAAACTTCATACGCCATACCTTCCAGAGTTCCTTTTTAGCTTCAGATTCCTCTGCAAACACAAAATCTGAGCCATTGTGCTCAGACGCTATCTTCTGAACTATAAGCGTTTGTTCACGAGAGTATGATTCTGCCAATATTGAAACCAATAGACAACATAAGATTTTTTTTTTAAATGCCATCAGCAATTAGAAACACTAACATTTGAAGCAATATTTTAGTCACCAATAGAAGTGGAGAACTTTCTTAGCCATCACTACCCCCATCAAGCATCATAACTTAAAAAAATATGACAATCTATACGAAATGCATTCAATTGTTATCGAGCTAAGAGAAATGGTAGAAAAATCAAGTCAAAGCATCAATGGAATACTGATTTTTGTCAGGTATATCCATCAAATAGCTATTAAATTTACCCAACCCCACCTACCAATCCCCAAGAACAAAGAACATAGAAAAAGAAATGTATTTCATCTTTTTTGCAGTTACTGTTATCATCAATACCTTCCAAGGAGTGACAAATGATATTGCATAGCAGATATAGACTATATAATACTACTTTGGTGCATATATGAATGGTCAGCACATTAAATAGCAAGAAGAAAATACGACAAAGAAAATGAGCTAGCCTGTTAGGAAGCATTATGGCAATTAGATTAACACCTACAGAGTCATGGCTTATGCTAGAAGGACAGAAAGATATGTGGACAAATTATATAAACATATAACAAAATTCACCTGTGCCAATAAACTCAAACATCAAAGTTGGGACTTCAGGTAAATATTTCCCATTAGCAAGGTTGATTGCCCTAACTTGAACCTCGTCCAGAAGTTCCACCCTTGATACCTATTACAGAATACAGACCAAGATAGAGAAACAACAGAGAAATGAAAAACTGTCTATGAGTAAGTATTCTCATAATCTCATTATTTATAATTCACATCAACTATGCTTAGGGATTGCACCAAAACTCCCTCTCTAAAAGGATGAAATGAATAAGCAAATTCATCTTCCAAATTTCTCATGAAAGGAAAATTGTGCAGCAATAATTCTTAAGATGATATAAGCACACAGTATATACTAGCTGGCTGCTCCTCAAGATCTTTATCTTTCCACACTTCCGACTATGTATAACAACTATCAGAAAAATTAGCTGAGAAAAACATATATGCAAAATTAGGTAAGACCAATTTCAGTGAAGCTAACTGACCTGTATGCCAGACAGCATAGTCGCCATAGCAACCTCCGCAGCATCTTTAATTGTGGGAAAGTTGCACATTGCTACCTATTAGAAAACATCCACCAAAAAGACAGAATTACTCAAGTAAACCCATATGCGACTTTCTAACAAGTCATCTTGCCAAAAATATCACATGCCATAATGCATGGACTTCCCTATTTCAACTGAAACCCTATTAAATTTTGGAAATCTCAACAGTAGATGAAACTCCAAATCAAACATCATACAAACAAGAAACTTTCCCATTATTGCCGTACCTATCATTATCTAGACAAGTGTGCTTAGAAAATCTGCATGCTAGATATGATAAAGATATCATCAGACATCAACCAAAATCATGCAATTTTGCAGCTACAAAAATCAAACATGAATTTAAAAAAAAAAAAAGAAGCATGAAATATTCTTCAAGGTTTCCTACAATTCATTATCAATTTTTCTTCCATGCAACAGGAGTTTGTTACAGGAAGAGAAACACTAAAGAGAGAGAAGAAAATACAGTGAAGTACTATGGAAATACCACTGAGGACTGAGGAATCTTTTGGAGACGTAATGTGACTTCTGTTATAACACCCAATGTTCCTTCGCTTCCAATCATGAGACGTGTTAGATCATACCTGAGAAATATTAGCTCATAAATTAGCAGTTACGCTATGAAGATTTATAAATAAATTGGGCCGTAATAAAAGATTTTATAATAGAAACCAGCCTTCTGTTTTCACAAGGAAATCAATACAGAAACAAGAAATTAGGCTTTTTTTGTGAGGATGTAACATAGTGCTGAAATGAAATTGAGCTAGGTAAGCAGAACTTGTGAGCAATGAGAGTAAGGGTCAGAACACTTCCACAGAAACAAATTCAAAATGGACAAAAGAAGTAAAGCTGCAAAGAAACATGATCTGCCTGTCTCAGTTACAAACAACAGAGTTGTCCTATGAGGAAAATTTTCATAATGCCAATGGTCCAGTCATTACCTTTCTTTTTTCTCTCTCAAATTAAACTTTGAGTATCATAGGTGAAGCTAAAAAGGTTTTATGGTCGAAAGCAGCAAATCGGTCTTATAAGCCAAGTAATGATTTGTTGCAGTTCAACACTGATTAGGGTATGAAACAAACTAATACTGGCAGAGATTTAAAATAAAAAACACACCCGGCAGCACTTTTCCTGGCACGAGACCCAGTCTTGACAATGTCTCCATTGGCGAGAACCATCTGAAAGAAATAAGCATCATGAGTGTGATCTCAATGACCATAAGGAATTTACAAAGAAATATACATACCTTAAGGTTGATGACATTTTCGCGCATAGTTCCGTACCTACATGCTAGAAATGGAATAAGTAAAAACTGAATTGAGAATGCAGTGAAATAGTTCTAAATTTTAGATTCTGCTCAATAAAACTTCTGAAGAAGTCATTTTGTGCAATGGCATCAGTAAATCAACTAGCTAGGAAACAACATGTCTAGGCATATAAAACTAGGTTATCACGCAATGTAACAATGATGTGCAATGTTGTTAGCTCAGAAAAAAGTTACATTATTACAAAATTTATGCTCATTCAGAATAAATTACCTCAGAATTTGACAGCACTTAAGGTGCCACAGATATGGAAAATGATATTTATACAAAACAACTACCTTACGGCCAATGAGCCAGAGCAACGTGTAGCACACATCCCACCAATGGTTGCTCCAGGACCTGAGGACCAGCTTTAGTTACATAATATATTCATGTAGAAATTTAAAGTATCCAGTCAATTCATAAAAACAAAGCAACTAGAAAGAAAGGCAATCCTGTACTTTGAAGAGCATCAAAACCTTAGTAAAATTATCAGGATATACACAATGCTAAACTAACTCCTGACTAATAAATGCAATCTTTAGTTCTTGATACTTGAGGCTCCCATTCCAGATTGGTTATCAGGAACTCAATTAAATAGTCATTCTCATAGCAATGTCCTCGTGACTTACAATCAAAAAAATAGTTCATTTGCTGTCCTGCATATCATATAGGGTCAATTTCCCACATTAACATATTCCAATATTGCATATTCTTACAATAAAATTCATAAACTCCATCCAATAACATTAAAAAAATGTCTGCAAATAAAATGAAGAGGCACTGACTAAGAAGAGACAAGTGCAGCTTACCAGGATCCAGAGGGAAGAATAAACCATAAGGTTCAAGGAATTCATTAAGCTCCATCCACCCAATTCCAGGCTCAACTACCACATCCATGTCCTTAACATTTAATGATTTGACACACTACAATTTGAAGAGTTTGCAAGGTAAGTAACAAGGATAATTTCCAACTAAGTCACAACTATTAACGTAAGAGATCCCCACTCAGAAATTCAAAACTGGGATTTAGATACTTTTATAGGGAATAAATTTTGAGAACTATGACAAGAAAGTTTATCTTCCAGAGATACAAATGAGACAGCAAACAAAGAACCATAGAAAGAAACCAAGCAATCATCTCCGCAGAAGTGTCACTAGTTCAAAAGAAGCCACAGTGGAAGAATCAGCAAAAAACTTACATCTATGCCACAGTAGTGCAGATAAAACCCATAATCACCATGCATTCAATAACCATGACTTCAAACTAAACAGTAAATGCAACTAGAATGAAATTCACATTGAAAAGGTGAGATATCCTCAATGTTCTAGAGATAAATTTTTCACAAATAACGATTTGGTGGCAATAATTAGAAATGGTAGCTATTCATACTTTCATTTGTGTCATGTCAATGCAAACTCCACCACTAGGAGATAAGGTATGGCCTTCAATAGAGGTAGCTCCACCATATGGCACAATGGGAACCTGCCATCATCAGTTAAAAAGTGGATCAAAACCCTCTACCATACTCGAAAATTCTCTGAGACTACAGAAGCATAGGATGATCAGAAAGATAAACCAATAATTTTATATATAAGCACAACTCCAGAATGAAAAGCAGCTCAACCTTGTGCTTGTTGCAGGATGCAACTATCTTAGACACCTCCTCCTCAGACCTGCACAAAAGACATAAAATTTGATTAAATGTATCCTCAGAGAAGAGTGCCACTAATGCACTAAGAGCATCTATGAGCTCTATATCACTCTTTATGGTTCCTACAGGACTTAAACTGGATGCAGCTACATAAGAGCTTTGAGTAGTCAGCACTCTAGGAAGATATATAAGCAAAAAAAAAAAAAAACATGTTACACCTTAGGGGGTGTTTACTTTGGCTGATGAATTAGACATATTAGATTGACAATGCATATAATTGATTATTTGAAGGATTGCATTATCTGACAAGCTTAAAATTATTCAATCCGTCAAAGTATGTTGTAGATTAGGCTATATTATTTTTATCAATCTGAGTTATCTAATCTATCACCAAAGTAAATGCCCCTTAAGGTACAGAAATGATCCTATACAATCGGATCAGCTTTGCTAATGGAAAACGAAATCATAAATCAATGGAAAATAATCAATCTCACCTTGGGAAAACAATTATATCAGGGATGTTCACTGCTTTGTGAAAGCTGTTCTGCGGTTTCCCATGAAAGTATCTCTCATCATAGTCCATTGTCATATTGTCCTGCACCAGATATTCATCTCTTCAATCCTTTAGAACCCCACAAGACAACTAACTAATAACACATCACAATAGTCTGTAATATATACAATACAGAAGAGACCAAAACTGGGGGGAAAATGCATATTAAATTGGAACAAATCTTATTCGTTTAGTCATTAGGAAACACTAACAGCTAATACCTTGCAGATGACGCTTAATTCTTCAATAAGCTCTTGCGGAACTTTTCTAAGTGAACCTTTCACCTCATAACCCGTGCTGCCTGTGCCGCCAATCCTCTTATCACTAAATTGGAAGTTATGCATAAAATACGCCATTAGTTTCGTTTAATTTTCAGCAACATACATTTCACCCCCAAACAATGAACCAAACCATTCAGAAATACTCCACCGGCAAAACGTCCAGAAAATAAAATCTCTCATTAAACGATTCATATTATTGAGATTTGTATTCAATTCACGGTATTGATCAATCAAAGCACAACCAGTAGAGCCAAAACCACACAAGTAACAAAAAAAGCCCTTACGTTTGATCTACATTTGGGGATTCACAGCATGATGGACCGTTATTGTAGTGAGAATGTAAGGCAAGAGAGCCGGCGGAGACAGCGAAAGCCAGCGGAAGTAAAGAGCCACCCCAACACGAAGAGGAGGGTTTCCGGAAGCGTTCAGTCGCCGGAACCTCGGCGGCACAACTTTTTGATACGGCGGCGCAGTGCTTGAGAGAGAACGAGTTCCGGAATTTGGTGTGAATTGGCCTGGACGAAGAACGCAAGCGGGAAATCCAAGCGGAAAGCGCCATGGTTGATGAGCTTAGCTATATCCGTATCTTAATCCCGTGTACAAATTTACAACTGCGTGTCGGTTATTACCACAGAATCCATAGCCGTTACGTTTCAACTTTCAATATTTTTTTTTTATTCTTTTGAAGAAAAAAGAGATTTTAGAGAGCTCTGTGTAATCAGACATGATAAATCTTAAATACAAAAATCACCACTTCTAACATACCGTAGAGAAAGGAGGCATAGAGTATAACAACACATTGCAAAAGAGATTTTTGTATTATTTCATCATCGAACTCTGATTACAAAAGAGAGAGTGCAATTACGGCTCCTACATCTATTTATACAGATTGAGTTGAGCAATCGTGAGTTAAGAATGATGCGTGATGCCTAAGCTAACAGAAAATATCTTTGCCACGTAAGCAAAGGAAGTTACTGTGTGTGAGCTAGTCTATCTAGTTGATCCATGCACATGCATGGTATAACTCCACGCTGCATGGCTGTAGTTCAACACCCCCGCAAGCGGGACTTGGTGAAGGTCACCAAGGTGAAACTTGGACAAGAGATCAATAAACCATGCTCGGGGAAGAGACTTCGTGAAAATATCCGCCAGTTGGGCAACAATAGAGATATGAAGAGGCAGAATAAAACCTTGCTTGTAGTGAAGGCGAGAGAAGTGACAATCAAGGTCAATGTGCTTGGTTTTTTCGTGGAACACTTGATTCTGCGTGATTTGAATCGCAGCGCGATTATCACAGTATATAGGAACTGGGGTAAGGAAAGGAATATGGAAGAGAGACACCACAAAGGAGATCCAAAGTATCTCACGCACTGTGAAACTGAGGCTCTGGTACTCCGTCTCTGCAGAAGAAAGGGAAACAATTGACTGCTTATTGCACTTCCAAGATACCAAGTAGTTACCTAAGAAAATACAGTAACCAATTAAGGATTTTCGGGTGTCCAGGCAGGAGCCCCAATCCGCGTCATAGTAAGCACGAGAGGAAAAAGTAGAGCTGATCGTGTAGTGTAGCCCCAAGGAAGGACATCCCTTGAGGTAACACAAGACATGCATTGCTGCTTGCCAGTGAGACTGAGTAGGATATGTGATAAACTGACTGAGTTGTTGTATGACATATGATAGATCAGGCCTGGTGAGATTAAGGTAGAGAAGTTTCACTACCAATCTTCTGTATGACTCAGCAGTTGGAAGATGATCACCTTCCTTGGTAAGAGTGATGCTAGGAGGAAGGGGTGTAGAGGCTAGTTTACAATCAAGTAATCCAGCTGAAGTTAAAAGATCAAGAATGTATTTTCATTGGCAGAGATATGTACCGGTAGAGGGGCGAGCGATCTCCATACCTGGGAAATACTTGGCTTCACCAAGGTCTTTAATGGTGAAAGCATGATCCAAAACATCCTTGACACCTTGAATAGCATCCAAGGAAGGCCCTAAAAGGAGAATATCATCCACATAAATTAACAAGGTAACAAAATGATCACATATCCCTTGAGTGAATAAGCAATTATCAGTCTCTGACTGAAGAAAACTAATGGAGAAGAGCAGCTTACGAAATTCCAAATTCCACTCTATTGATGCCTGTTTTAGGCTATAAAGGCTCTTAACTAGCTTGCAAACATCACCTGGCTGTCCCTTTATATAGCCCTGTGGTAAATGCATATAGATCTCATCAGACAAATAGCCATGGAGGAAAGCATTATTCATATCTATTTGATGTAAGAACCACTGTAACTGTGTGGCAAGGGCAATAAACAACCGTACAGTAACCATCTTGGCTACTGGGGTAAAGACCTTATGGTAATCAATACCAAATTCTTGGTGAAAACCCTTTGCTACCAAGAGGGCTTTCAACCTTTCAACACTGCCATCAGAGTGGAGTTTCACCTTGTAGACCCATTTACTCCCAGTAGCTTGCCTCCCTGGAGGCAGAGGAACAACTTCCCAAGTCTGATTCATTTCAAGGGCTTCCAGTTCTTTTTGCATAGCTGCTACCCAAGCTGGGTGTTGGCAGGTTTTCTAATAGTTAGGAGGTTCTTGGGTGGTATCAACATCCAAAAGGAAAGCCATATAAAATGGAGTAAGTGTTGTAGAGGTGTAATAAGGAAAAATGGAGGAGTGTGATGCACTGTTGATAAAGAGCCAGAGGAAGGTGGACTTTCTGAACACACACAGTCCTCAAGGTATTTAGGAGGTTTAGGAACTCTCTGACTTCTTCTAGGTGGAAGAGGAGAATCAGTTATTTCTCCAAGATTGTGTTGTAAAAGTGTGACAGGATCAGGTGAAGTAGAAAGTGTATTTTAATCAGAGACAGTGGGAGTAGAAAGAGGAATTAGAAGAAGAGATGGTGGTAGTAGATAGTGTTATAGAAGAGTGATCAGTATGAGTGGAAAGCTTTATAGGAGTTTCTTGTTGTGGAGTATCAAAAGAGAAGAAATGTAGCTCATTGGTAGGATTAGATGTCTGTAAGGGAAAGTGAGTAGGATAGAATTAAACATCTCTACTCACAGACACTTTCTGTGATAGCAAATCATAGGTAAGAAAGCCTTTATGTTGTGAAGCTGGACCTAAGTAAATACATTGTGAGCTTCTGGGAGAAAACTTCTGTCTAGAAGGTAGTGTATTTACTTTGTAAACCAAGCAACCAAAAGGTTGTAAGCTAGAGAATGAATTTGGATTCCCAAACAGCAACTCATATGGTGTCTTCCAGTGGAGCACTGCAGAGGGCAACCTACTGATTAGATACGTTGCAAATAAAATAGAATAAGGCCAGAACTGTGTAGGTAGTTTACTTTGAAACATAAGTGACCTAGCCACTTGAAGCAAATGCTTATGTTTTCTCCTAACAACACCCTTTTATTGAGGAGAGTAAACACGGGATCTTTGATACAAAATTCTATAGTGTGTCAAAAGATCTTGAGTCTGTCTACCTGTGAATTCTGTGCCATTATCTGATCTCAATATTTAATGGGAGTTTGGAATTGTGTCTTCACCATTAGAATAAAGCTTCTGAGTAATATCCATACTTGACTCTTGTGCTTGAACTGAAAAGTCCAAGTTGCTCTGGAAAAATCATCAACAATTATGAGAAAGTACGGAGTTTGAGTGATTCCAGAATTAGTGTAAAGCCCCCAAACATCCACATGTATAATATGAAAAATGTTCTCACTCCTTCAAGCAAGAGTAGGAAAGGGATTTCTATGTTGTTTGGCCTTATGACAAACACCACACTCTTCTAAATCACTGTAATCTTCTGATTTGTATCTCTTGTGAACTGAATCCAAGTGTTTCATTATTATGATGGATGGATGGACAAGGAGATTATGTAGCTCTTTCAAACTAGGTACAATAGATGCATTAATCTCAATTGTAAATTGATACTCATGTGTAAACACATATAATGTGTATTTCATCTTTGCAATTCCCAAAATAAAATTTGTTCCTTTCTTCTGCACCTAGCAGTGTGTTTCAAGGAAAACAACACTGCTATTGAGTGTTCTAGTAAGTTGTCCCACTAAGATGAGATTGTGGGTGAATTCATGAGCATAAAGCACATCGAGTAGGAGTATAGATGGTGTTACTTGTGCCTCTCCTGTCATGAGTGCCCAAATACTGCTGTCATCAGGCATGTAGATCTTGATTGGATTCTACAATCTCTTAAGATTCTTAAGTAATGAGGCCTGACTGCACATGTGATTGCTTGCCCCGGAGTCAATAATCCATTCCTCCTTTTTAATATCTGTAGATAAACCAAAAACATAATGATCAGTATATCCAAGGCAATCCCCTTATCCAATTTCTGCCATATGAGTAGCTTGATGTCCTTCTTTATTTATGAGTTTTCCTTCATCAGTTTTCTTGTCCACATAATTGGCAAAGTGCTTGGCTATTTCAGCTTATATAACTCTCTCAAAGTCTGGCAAAGTGCTCTTTTGTTCATTCTCAGTCTGGGAAGATGATTTAGATTTGCCAACTGTAAAATTCACTCTTTTTTAGCCCTTCTCATCCTTCATCTTCTTATACCAATCTAGAGTGCCTATAATCTCAAAGCAATCCTTCTTCAAGTGCCCAATACGTCCATAATGATCATATTTTAGCTTCATTTTTTCTTCCTTAGTTAGTTTCTTTCTAAACCCTTCTTTCTGAAAACCTCTTGTTTGAGCTGTATATAAAGCACTTTGTTCTATGCCTTCTGAGAACTGAGAAGACACTTGCATTTGTTCATCGACCTGTAATACCATGGAGTATGTCTGGCTTACACCTGGTAAAGGGTTGAGAATCAAAATCTGTTGCTGAATTGGCTCATAAACATCATTGAGCCCCATCAGGAACTGCATCATGCGTTCCTCTTCCAATTCTGCTTTTGCATCCTCAGCAGCCTCACATGTGCAGTTTTGTAAAGTCTTAAGCAGCCCAAGCTCATCCCATAGTGCATTGCGATTATTAAAATAGACTAAAATTGATTAATTATTTTGTATAAAAGAGGCAATCTCACGTCGCAGCTTGTATAACCTAGGGCCATTACCAAAATGTTTATGTAGTTCGTCCTATAGCTGATTTGATATATCAAAGCTCTGTAAACCACGAGATAACTCATTGATTACAGAATTAATAAGCCAATTGAAGACAAGATAGTCAGTTCTAACCCACTGCATGTGATCTATAAAATTCATCCTAGGTTCTGTAAGGCTACCATCAATGAATCCTAATTTATTTCTAGCAAATAGAGCTCATTTAATTGATCGACACCAATTGTTGAAATCTCTACCATCAAATAGATCCGTGGTTAGGGATAAACCAAAATGTTGATGAGGCGCGATGTACAACTCATCATTGGCCAAAATTATGTTACTATGAATTTCATTCCTAGCAAGGGGATGAAGATCCATACCTTGTGCTTCATCTCGATTCACCTTATTCTAGTAATCGACTGGTGTATCTTCATGTGAAGAGTCATGTGAATTGCTGTTCATTCCATGCTCCATAGCTGAACCGAGCTCTTCGTCGTGAGCATTCTTCTAGGAAAATTTCCTTCCTTTAGTCATCGCAGATGCGATCAATCATAGAATATCAATGGATGATCGAGAGGAAATCAATCATAACCTGTTCTAGACACCATGTAGAAGAAGGAAGCATAGAGTATAACAACACATTGCAGAAGAGATTTTTGTATTATTTCATCATCAAACTCTGATTACAGAAGAGAGAGTGCAATTACAACTCCTACATCTATTTATACAGATTGAGTGAGCAACCGTGAGTTAAGAATGATGCGTGATGCCTAAGCTAACAGAAATATCTTTGCCACGTAAGCAAATGAAGTTATTGTGTGTGAGCTGGTCTATCTAGTCGATCCATGCACATGCATGGTATAACTCCACGCTGCATGGTTGTAGTTCAACAACTACACATGTCAACACATATGAAACAATATTTGCATTTCTATACATACGTGGAAAATCAATAACAAAATCTGTTTCAACTATTTCATCAAGAATTGGAAGATCCGTCTCAATATACAGTTCACTGTCTTCACCATTTACAAACATTCGAATAACCAACAACGAATCAGAGTACACAATAGAAAGAACTGGACCCTCTAGCAAACATAGCCCAACCCCATGAAGCATTACATTAATTTCAGCATCAAACACCGGATAGGACGTTGGATTGTCTTCGTCAGAGTTGCATGCATTCTCCTTTCACAATCCCCAACTACCACCCCCCACTCCAAACCAACCTTTATCAGCCTTAGCCACATCGACCTCAAGATGAAAAACCCCCTAAGTAGACGCCTCCCAATGTCTACTGCCCACTTCAACCTTTATTGACATAGATGACACAAATGCAAGACATGCTGCTTCAGGGCCGGTTAATGGCAAGTGCAAAGTGATCAATTGCACAGGGCCCAAAAATTTAAAGGGAAAAAAAACTCATATATATATTTTTAGTAAATAAAAATATGATCCATTAAGGAATATAATCAGCGATGAATCACTGATCATGAATGAATGAAAAAAAAATCCCCCTTATTCTGTAACTTTTGATCTTCCTTTTTACCATTGAGTCTCCAAGCTTTTATTTATTCTCCCCCTTTTCATGCAAAAAATGTTACTCAAATCATATTTTTCCCAATTCTTATCTACTTCTACTTATCTCTTCAAAAAAAAAAGCCCTTGTTAGCCTGTGCTTGACGCTTGCCGCCTAAAAAAATATTGCTCGTCTGATAATCTTGACCACCTCATCTCTCTTCTAGGTTATTTCAATTTTTTTTATCAATTTCAGTTTGATTTTTTGAAACGTTGTTGTGAATTTTTAAATCATGTCTTCTAAAACTAGAAAGTATGACTCTGGATATGATAAGAAATTTTTCAGAATTGAAGTTGTTGAAATTATATATGCGTTTGACAATGTTACAAGAAAGACTTAACAGATTAGCGATGATAGTCATTGAAAATGATCTTTTTGATAAAATAAAATATGAAAACTTGGTTGATGAATTTGCTTCAAAGAGTGCAAGAAGGATAAGGATGTCACTTTTTAGGTAAAATGTTCATATTGATTTGAGGTTGTATTGGGATGTTAACAATATAAATAAAGTAATTTGAATTTTTTGTTTTCCTTTTTATCAAAATATAATTGAACCATACCCTAACGTTACATAATTAAAATCAAGAAACCATACTATTAGTTTATAACTTCAGATAATTAAGAACGTAGAAACCATAACAATAGATAGCCTAACTTAAGAACAATTTTCTACGTTTCCAGCAAAAATAAACTCGAAACGTACCTTTCAAAATTTAGGAACTTTTAGAGAAAAATGCAGCAGGTGTTTTGTTGATGAAGATGATGTTGCTTTCTTCAATAATCTTCTGGATCAACTATCAATATATTTCTTTCCTTTTATTTGAGGAAATTTGACGTTTTTTGTGTTTTTCATTTTGGGTGTTTTGGATGAAACCCTCAATATATGCACATTACACCAACCTCTCTTACACAAAATTAAATGCATTAAATTTTATTTAATTTGGGTCAACTAATACCTACTTATACAAATACATATTTATGCATTTTACCTACCTCATTTTGGCCCAAAAAAAAAAAAGAATAATGCATTGATGTTCATTTAATGTTGGCCAACTAATACTTAATTGTTATGGCATAACGATTAAGATAATAATGTAATAGTTAATCGTTATGTCATTTAATAATGGCAATCGTTATTTATTATTATTTTTGTTATGCATTATTAAATGCATAACGTGAGTTTTAATAATGGCAATCGTTATTTATTATCAGTTTTCGTTATGCTTTACGTGAAATATTTGTTATGCAGGGATCGATCCTCTTTTTATGTTTATATGTTAGGTGTGTGCATTTATTGTATAGTTATTACAAAAATTGTAAAAAGTACACTTACACAATGATTGGGGTGTGGGGACAAGTGTGTCATAAGGGTATTTTAGACATTTACACTTCAAATTGCCCAAATAAGTGAAATAACTCCCTATTCTTATATCTTATTTTTTTTTTCAATTACTATTTTATTTTGTCTATATTTATACATTTACACATTGTAATACGCTAATGTTTTGAAATTTATAATTAAAATTAAAATTGAGTGATCTTTTAATATTAGGGGGCCAGTTTTAAAAATTAGCACATGACCATCAAATTTTTTAAGAAAAAGTAACAAGCATATAGCAGCAAGGTGAAAGGCCCAACTTTCATAATCTTTCTTAGGGAATTTCCTCCTAACTTCCCTGTCAATCTCCTCCATGGAAGAACCTTGTTTATTCTTCATCAAAATCCAGAATTTAATATACTTCCAGAACCCATTAACTTGATCACAAAACACCAATGCATGCACCGTCAATCCCCACTCCCTGCTACACTCGTAACAAGTGCATGGTCATCCCTCCAATTGAAACAAAACAAAAGGAAATTTGCTACGCCCCAAATGTCAAAAGTTATGAACCCCAACTATTAACCGGAAACTAAATTTTAATGCAAATAAAAATATAAAGAGTTAACAACCCTTACAGAACTCAATTTAAGAAAATTAAAAATAAAGTAGAGAGATTCATATGCTTTCTTCCCAAGTAGATGTAGACATGTAGTTATACTAGTATTTTCATAGGAAGCACATGGATGCAATCAATGGAAGACAAGATAATTGCAATCTACAAGTGCCAACTGTGAAATGCATCTTATCTACAATTAATCCCAACCATGCACAAATGTAGCTTAATTCAAGTATTACGTACTTTCTTTTTTGCTATATAAATGTATATAAATAGAATAGTTTTCTCTCTCAATTAATAATTGGTGCATAATGCATGTGACAATAAATTCTGCAACTATAATTAGTTTTTTTTAATTTTTTTAATCTATACATACCCATATAAATATAAATGTATCTTTATATTCGGTATATAATTCATCATGCTTGTATACAGCTTTTACATTAGCACATTTAATGTTTCTTTAATCTCACTCATCATCATGCATATGTTAACCTTAATTTTATTTTTGGGATTCTAATTAATTTTATTTTTGGGATTCTAACTCTAATTATGAGAATAATACTATAAACTAGAAAGGACCACAAACCGGCGTGAAGATTTTGCCCTCCTGTCCCGACGTAAATCGGAAAATTTAAATTTAGTTTAGGAAATCAAAATTGAATTATAACGATGATAATATCGACTAATTAATCTCTAATTACTATACGAATCAAATATTCAAATTCGATATTCACGATTTTTCCACACACAAAAAAAAAATAGAAAAAGGGAGAAATTTTTTTCATCATTTCACTAACTACAATGCATGTTGAAGATCTGTACCATAGACGTAAATAGTATATATAATATTCAAAATTTCAGTGATAAAATAGAAAAAAATATGACAAAAATCTAAGATCTACAATTATACAAGTAAAAAAAAAGAAGAAAGAAATTACGATTAACATGGCTACATATCTCTTCATCCGACCGGCCTGGTGGCGAGCGGCACCACCTCGGCGAGCGGCGTGGAAAGCGGCGTCGGCATTGGCGACGTGCGGCAGACGGGGCAGGTGGGGTGGCGGCGCAGCCAGGGATCGACGCACCTGACGTGGAAGAGGTGGCCGCAGTCGGGCAGAACCCTAAGCATGTCGCTGCTCTTGTAATCGGCGAGGCAAATGGAGCAGCAGGCAGCGGTGGAGTCCTTGTGATCATTCACCTTCTTGGCCTCCGAATACAGCACCTTCGGGTAGCTGGTCAGTGTGGCCTCGTCGAGGCCGGACTCCGCCGCGTGATCGTGGTGGTGCGGCGGCGGGCGGGGATTCATCCTCTGGGGCAGGACGAAGTTGGCGGTGCTGTTCCGAGTGCAGTAGTAGGAGGCGAGGGTGATGGTGGTGATGAGGAGGAGGATGCCGACGGAGACGCCGATTCCGTAGCCGAAGCCACCGATGTTTTGGGAGCCGAGGAAGCCGCCGGAGTCGGTGGTGGAGTTCATGATGGGGGCGGAGGGGGTTTAAGGTGGCCAGCGGCCATGGATTTGGAGATTAATGAGGGGTTGTAGTTGTAGTTGAATATTGTTGAGGGCATCTCCAAGGGATGCTGCATTTCACTAAAATAGTGCATAATTCTGCTCCAACAAGGACGGCAAATGCGGCTGCATTTTGAGGGAGAGGAGAGAGGGGCGGTATATTTACCGTCCCTCTCTCCTCAACGGCAAACATTTTTTATTTTTTTTTCTTTTTATGTTATATTTTATTTATTGTTTTGTTTTGTATTTTGTGTATGTTATTTGTATTATATTTTAAATAATATTTTGTAATTAATATTTAAAATTTATTATATATGATAAATTTAATTAAATACAAATGTTGATACATAAAATTAAATTAGATAAAAATTAGACCAATAATAAAAAATACTAAAATAAATAAGATTACACCAACAATAAAACTATATGAAAATACTAAAATAGATAATTCAAGATGTAGAAGCACAATTCTTGCTTCGAAATGCATTAATTAATAATTTGTGGGAGGAATATTCTAATTTTCCGAATATTTTAATGAATCGTATTTTTATTTTATATTAATTCAAATATATTTCTTCTAAAAAATATAGATATCCATTAAATGAAATTTCATAAATCATTATATGTTATCAATTATAAAATAATAATTGTAAATGAAATGAAAGGAATATTCTGGAATATTCTCTTTTAGTGTAGAATTATAGTGCAAACGGTTGGAAATGAAATTGAGAATCTGCTGCTTTTTAGTGACAGTGAGACTGTATTATAATGCAGACTGTTGGAGATGGCCTAAGAAGCTGCTGGTGGTAGAAAGTCAACGGTAGTCGAAGATTGATTGCGAATTACAAATTGGGGGAGATTTTTATTTAGGGAATATGCATTTGAATTTAGATAATTTACAATTGTTGTAGAGTGGTTGACGCGGAAAATTAAATAGTTTTATATTGCCTTTGCAAGTATTTGAAGTTATTTATCTTCTTTTTATTGAGAGAAGATTATATTTGTTATTTTATTTTATTTAAAAATATATACGTACAATGAATGTATTTTGATTGAAACCATTGGCCTCCAAAATTGTCAACGGTTCGTAGGTATACCGTCTGTCCTTTTCCTTTACGCTTTGTTACATATTAGTTGTATGATCATGTGAGTAACGTCTTTCTTGCAACGAAGTTCTTCACTTTTTATTTTCTCTACAACTAATTAAATAATTGGCTAATGCACGCAATTAATTCAACTGCCTATCTGTCACCCTTGCACAGCACGATCTGCGCGGCCTATCATTAATTTAAAATTTAAATTAAATATTTTAGAAGATATATTTTATATTGTGTGACACTAGTTACAAAGATGACATTAATTACAGAAAACAAATAACATGTTACTTGTTAATCTTTTTACAACATCCATCTTATATAATGTTTCTATATTATCCAATTAATACGCCTTCGCTATACATCATGAGCTAGCTAGTAATTTTTTCATTTTTATTAATTTTTCTTTTCAGAAATTCAATAATCATAGTATATTTGTTATTTAAAAAAAAATCAAGTATGAGTTTATTTGTCAAGATTAATCATAATACCCATTATAATTTTTAAGACGACCCAAATCCACTAGCCACAGATATATAATAGGTTGGGCCGTTGAATTGATTAATAGACCTGTAGGTTTATGTATACCATTTTTTATATAATAAGAATTAATAAAAAAATCTGAGGGATTTTTTTTTTTTAATAATTACTTAGAATCCAAAGAAGGATCGAACATCTATAAGCCAACGTTGAAAATTAGAAATTCAAAGTAGAAATACCCCTCGAAATTGATATTAAATGTAGAACAAAATAAAATATACGTTATAAAATAATTGATCAAACGCATAGTTATGTCGGACGTGCATACAATCAAAATTGTTTACATAATTTGAAACGATAAAAATACGCGCATAATTAAAGAAAAATAATATCAATCTTATGTATTGCGATCTCGAACAAACTAAATATAATTAAGTAGTTATGCATTTTGCCATTATAATTGGATGCTCTGGTCTCTTTCACGCCCCCTCTACCATCTACCCATGTTTTCTATGTTAGTCAATATTGTAGAAATTTAATTTCTTGTATTGCACATCATATATGACATACTATTGTTGAATTACAACTAGTATTACACCCGTGCGTTGCACGGCGTCGGCAGTATATATATATATATAATTTATAGTAGATATTTTTTATAAATAAAATAATTAAATTATGATTAAATAATTAATAGAAACAATCATAAAATATATACATAATATATAATATTATAGTCAAGTTTATCCGTTATTATATTTTATCAGTAGACAACACATATTTATTAATAAATTTTCATTCCTTGTGCCCAATAAAATAAATAACATTTATAATTTGTCCACCTAAAATCAATTACAACTATAATTTGAATTATTTATGATTTTAAGCACAATGAGAACAATTAAGAAGAAAAAAAAACATATGCTAAACACATTTAAGAAAATTCTTGTAATATATACATCTTCATAATTCCTCTAGAGTGTGTGAAGTGAATAGACGTCATCGATGGAGAGTTGTCACGGCTTTAGCAACGTTTTCTGGATTTGAATAATGTTTCGTCATCATTTATTTTATGTGTACAAAACATCTCAAACTCCATTTTTAACATCATATCATTATATGAATGTATAAATTCGTATTATTGTAAAATGTTAGTACGTAATGTCAAATCAAACATTGGTCATTTTTTTATGTATGATGTATAAAATATACATTTGATATCTAATAATTAAAGAAAATGTTAAAGAATTTGAAATGTGTGGCATAAATAATTAAAGAAAATGTTAAAGAATTTGAAATGTGTGGCATAAATAATTTGTTGGATAAAATAAGGTATGTAGCATATAAATACTCAAATATGGGTTCTCGCAAATTTGAAGCTCGTTATAAAATAAATTTGCTAATTAAGAAAAATGTTCATTTTCGACATGTACATGATTTAGCATAATTTGATTGCCCAACAATCAAAGTTCTAAAAATTAGAATAAAGATCCCGTCTATAATTGAAACTCAATTAGGATTTGAGAGGCATAAACTACTCCATGAAACAATATTAGTAAGTGAAATTATTTGTCTAAAATGGATCATTGTTATATGATAACATAAAAATTAATAAAAAAATAATTACTTTATGCTAAATAAAATAATTAAATATTTTCTATACAAAAATAAAATTAATTAAACTAAATTCACTAATGAAATGTTTGATTTGTTGAATGTGTCAAATATGCATTTAACATAAAAATATATTTATTTGAATGGCGATATGTGGGGAAAACATTACAATAAATTTCGATGTACCTAATAAAATTTTAAAATATTAAAATAATGAAATTATATTCAAATATGAAAAAATTATCCCAAAAAGTGTCTTTATTTTTTTATAGTTTGTCATTATTCAATTTTTCCTCTATATTTTTTAACTCCCATCGATTCATTCTTTCTCAACAATTTTTTGGTCATTTGCAACCAATATTGCTATGTTAATTTCATCTTCACTTTCCGATCTATTTTCAATCTTGTGAATAACATAATTTAAGCATAAATTTTGGATTATTATAAAATGCAGGGTGTTCAAAATACACCACCAAATTTTATTTACCCACCACTAATTAAAATAATTCAAAAATAATTATTTTTTAGATCAGAAAAATACCAGTTTTCTTACTTTCACACACTACAAAATTTCATTACACACTACTAAATAAATAATATAATAAATGTTAATAAACAAATTGAAAAAAAAATATGCATCATCTTCCCTAGCCTTCCCTCCTTTTTTAATTGCAAATTCCGCCAACGACATCCCATTTAACTACAGATTTATAGTGACTCACCGTCGTCAACTACCGACCCTTTCTTCCCCACTCTCAATTTATACTTATTTGCTTATACATATATCAAGATTAAGATACATTAAATCATAGTATAAGTATACCTAATTATGGTAACTTATAAATCAATTTAGATGTAACGGAATATGCATATAACATATAGGATTAGTTGATAATTATTATATAATTTGTCCAAATGTAATTATTGATTTCAAATATATTAATATAGCAAAATATTGTTCTATTTTATCCTCATATTTTATATAAGTATCAAGATTTATATTTATGGTAAATATACAGTATCAGTGACTGCATAATTATTGATTTGTAATATATTTGGGAGATAATATATTGGGTTTATATAGGGTTGATTTGACTTTTTTGTGTAAATATTTAGGTGATCGATTAAATATTGGGTGCGTATATTTATGTTATTTTTTGTTTATACCATATATATAGTTTGTTAATGATTATACTATATTTAATAATTAATATATAGATGGATTGCGATACATAAATTATTTGAGAATGGCTTGATCAATGGTTTGGTCAACCAACCAAAACCATGATCGATTGCTCAATATTTACAATTTTAACTTTTTTTTTTTTTTGTCTTTTTGTGATGAACGGTTGGGGGAAGGTTTGTGGACGGGAGTGGTCTAAATAAGCTTTTCGGATATGATGACATGGTTTGATGATGCTTTCTCCTAAAACTACTTCTAGTGGCGATCACGTGCTGCAGCGGACACCGCCACATCACCAAATAATAAAAAATAAATAAATAAATGGTTAATTATAAAAAGTGATGGTTGACCACTCATCTATTGAGACCGAGGCTAGTCTCATTCCAACCATGCTTTTGGCTAATGGGATTGAGACAAGTATCTCCATCCTATTGGCCAATTAATTTTATTTAAATATATATATATATAATAAGTATATTTTTTATAAAATATAATAAAAATAAATAAAAAATACACCAAAATTCATATTTTTTTTCATTCTCTATAAATATACGTCAATTTTGCTATATTTTAACACACTTTAAAATTATCTATTTTTTCTATAGTTTTCTATATGTTCAAACAATAAATTTTTATTTTATGTAATTTTAGGAAATGTCATTTAATAAGTGTGATTTTATTTTAGGAAATATCGTTTAGTTGGTATGATTTTTTTTTGTAATTTTAGGAAATGTAATTTAATTGTTGTGAACATGTAATTTATGTTGTTAATTTAGTTTGTATTATTTTTGGTGTTGGCTATTTATTGCTCAATTTTTCTTTTTGGAATATTTTCATTTTCATGTTATAATTGTAATTTTTTATATTATTTTTATTACAAGTAATATTTTAATCTTAAATAAACTAAAATAAAAGAATTATATATAATGTTTTGGTTGGATGGTTGGGTGGTCATAGATAATTTATTATCATTTGGATTGAATGAATATCAATGATGTCGAAGAGAGAGAAATTAATTAAATATTTAAGTGGTTGGATGATTGAGTTGGTTGCTGTTATTTGTAGTCTAAGTCATGCCCTTCAAGTTGCATTTCCCCTGAATGCCATCTGATTTGGCTTCAAATTTTAATTTAATATTAAAAGAATTAAATCATATATTTATACTTGATCTCTAAATATTTAAAATATATTAATATTTTTAAATTTGAATATATATATATATACACACACACACACACACCAGTATATTAAATTTTAAATTTGAATATATTTAATTGAAAAGTTCAAATATTTAAATAAGTTTTTCAAAGATTATGATTGGTTTGATGATGCTTCCTAATAGGCCACGCGTTTGAAGGTACATTTCTTCTAAATGCAATCCGATCGATTTACACGAAGAATTTAATGTAATATTAAACGAATAGAATCAGATACTTACACTTGATCTCAGGTGAAAGTTTGAAAAAGTGGTCATAATTTCTGTCCCGGTGGGGATGACCTAGTGGTGGAGTGAGATTGTTTGGAGACCAAAGGTCACGAGTTCAAACCTCCTCAATACCACAGGTCGGGTGTGTGAGTTAAAAAAAATGTGGTCATAATTCCTAAGAATGTAACAGGACGTTGCGGGGACGGAATCGCTTCCTCTCGCCCTTTAAATTGACCCATGTACCATCCTAAATTAATTAGAGACAAATGCGTGGTCTGGATTATCCCGGGGAAAGGGTGCCATTCGGGTACCCATTTGCTAAATGATAATAAATTATCTTATGTTTAACGTTGAATTTTGATGTACACTATTACTTCACTTATTATCTGATGCCTTATTGCCTTGCTATTAAAAAAAAATAAAAAATCTTTCATCTTTTGTTTCGATCTATGATGTGAATTATTTGTTGTAATATCATTTGAATTAATTTTTCTCATTTTCAATAATTTATCTTGATAGTAATTGTTGGTTGAATAATGAAAGAAATGGGACGAGCTGGCGGACAAAACTGATGTCGTGTTGAATTTTCAGCAGGTAAAATTTGACCCCGTTCCATGGTACCATGGATATAATTGCCATTCCTAATAATTTCAATGCATGGCCTTCTAAGTTATAATTTGTTTGTGCAAATTAATATTTTGTTGGTTCTTCAATGTGAGATAAATGAAAAAAAAATTTATATTTGATTGCTTAAAATATAATTTGTACGTTTAAAACATAAAACTTAAATATATTAATATTTTGAATTTAAATATATTTGTTATTTTTTAATATATTTAGTGAAATTGCAAATTTTAAAATAATATAATTTGTTAGTGCATAACAACACTTTTTTTTAGAATTGGTTCTTCGTAGTCAAATAAATTAGTTTAAAAAATCAAATAAATAAGATTTAATTGGTTTGAATATATTTTAAACAATTAAAATTGCAAACATATATATTTATTTTTAAAATTTGAATGTTTAGTATTTGAATTTTGAATGTATTTATTTAAAATCTACATACTGAAAATTTTATTTAATATTAAACTGATAAAATTAGATAATCATACTTTATCTAAGTTGAAAGATCGAGAAAGTTGGCAAGGTTCATTTGTTGGGATCTCACAAGTTATAATTTGTTAATTCAAATCGGTATCGTTGGTTATTTGACATGATATAAATTTAGTTTAAGAAATAAAAATACATAAGATTTATTTGTTTATAATAAATTTAATATATATTTAAATTTCAAATTAACTATTGAATTTTTTTTAATTTTAATATATTTATATAAAATTTTACAATATTTAAAATTAAAAATTTAAAATATATTTAATATTAAACTGATAAAATCAAATATTACAAATCTTAATTGAAAGACTGAGAAAGTGTGATGATTCTAGTGCTTGGCATACAATTTATAATTTGTTTATTCAAAAAAATATTTGTTGGGATTTTTCATGTGGGATAACTTTAGTTTGACAAATTAAAATCTATGAAGTTAAATTGCTTAAAATATATTTCATATATTTAAGATTGCAAATTTAAATATATTTAAATTTTTTAATTTAACAATATTTCATTTATTTAAAAGTTCAAAAAATGCTTCCGTTTTAATCAATTGAGGTTAATTTAAGTAATTTATGGTACCATTAATAAATTATTAATCATGTTTATAAAATAACATATCAAAATAAGTTATTAATCATCTTTATAAAATACCTAGTTTGAACCGGTATTAATGAATAAAATATTATTGTAAAAGTTAAGAAATATGGTCATAACCTAATTAATCACAACCCATTCTTAATGTTTCTTTGAAATTGAATTAATTAATATTTTTATATAAATTTATATGGATTCACTTTTCGACTTCATTTGTTGGACGTTTCTTCAAAATTACAAATATAGCCGAATGCATGCTTGTAAAGATCTGTAAGTTGTAGCATAACAATCAAATCTAATTTACTACTTAGAATGTTAAGCAATTGCCAATGATACAATGCGTTGGATGCATGTGGTAATATGATACAACTATTTATAAAATAGGTGATATATTAGTTGAAGAAATTATAAAATAATAAACACATAATCAAGCTAAATTCTGTATGAAGTGTTGTCACATCCCATTGAGGCTACATAATGAAATCGTAATGTGTCTTTGCATCAAAATAAAAATAGCTACAAAATATGTTTAGATAATTACGATACAATCATTCTAGCTACACAACATTAAGATGAATACAATGCGCGCTATTTTATTTTTATAATAGCTCAAAATTAAATTACTGGCCTTGTATCGATGTGCATATAGATGATAGATCTTGACCAAATGAACTTCAAAGGTTTCATCCAAAGATGAATAGTCACATCTTCTTGAGAATTTGAAGTAATAGTGTTATATTCTATCTGCAACATAACAGTAATAAATCAAATTACAAAATAAGAAACATTTTAACAAATAGAGAGAGTAGATTGGTCAAAAATCATGAACACAAAAATTGGAGTTCAAAAATTGTGATATAACAATTGAGTATTTATAGACATCAAAGATGATCTCTAGCCAAACATTTTGAATTTCAAATTTTAAATTGCATTGGAATGTTCAGAAAAATATGGTAATTAATTAAAATTTCCACAAAATTTGTTAATCAATAATTTATGGTAATCAATTACAATAAGTGACAATCGATTGCACCAAACTTATTTTGTAATGAATGCTTTAATTTATATATCAAGCAAATGAAGAATATATAATTCTATTAGATAGTATGGAAACGATTACATAAACTATTATATTCAAACATAAAATTCTCAATTATAAATTGATTTTCGTATTTATTGTATTTTTTTAAGCAATATATACACATTTAGATGCAAATTATGGAAAAATATAAATTTATATTATATTTAATTATATTATTGTTTGTATATGAGATTAGATCTTTATTGCTATATATATATATATATATGTAGATAGATAGATAGATAGATAGATAGATAGATAGATAGATATAACTTAATAAGATTAAGATATCTCAATACAAAACAGTCGTCCAAATATAGTTTCCTGAAATTGATTTATACTACCTCCGTTTCGAAATGTTTGTTGTTTTATATAATTTGACATACTCTCTCCCAATTTTAACCATCTCAAATCCTACAAGATTTCTTGATTCTAACTTACCCATAATATATGAAGAGAGAAAAATATATGGAGAGAGAAAATATCGTTATTTTTTAGGAAAATATAGATGAATTAGTTTTTATGGCATATATGAGGGATGGGTATATTTGTCCACAAAATTAATTCTTAATTCCAGATAAAAAAAACAACAAACATTTCGAAACGAAGGTAGTATATATTATGATTTTGATTCAAAGATATTTATAATGATAATGATTTATTTATTTAAGGTATCGACGTCATTATATATTTTCTAAACTAAGAAAGGTAAATTTGCTGATTAAATATACATTAATTATAGATAGTTAATTATATCATATTGTGTGTGTATATATATAAGTATTAATTATAGTAAAAAAATTTAATATATTCCAAAGATCCCGTCGATGTTATAAATGATTAGAATAATTCTGTAGGTCACAATATATAAATGGACATAATATAATAGAATTAATAGCCAAGTTATATATTAAAATATTGATAATTAATTTAGCGGCGACATTCTTCGCGCATAGTTTATATTAGAAGAATATATAACATTCTAATTAAATTGCATGTAATTAGGTTTATTATATATTTATATCAAATAATTGAATCAATATATATATATGTGTGTGTATAAAAATCATTTACTTTTCGAAAAAAATAGCATATATAATTACTAATTACAACATATTTATCTACTTATATATATAAAATAAGGTTATAATATCTTATATAAGTTTATATATGTGTATATCCGTATTATAATATCATATAATAGTTAATATATCTTAATAATGCATAAACTATTGTATTATAATATAATTAAATCAATAAATATATCAACTTACTATTTTGAGGGGGTGTTTTAGGCGGGAAAATGACAATTACTATTTATAGTATACTTTGTGGTTTTTATATATATTAAGATTAAGATAACTCTAAAGTAATTTTATAATTAACTATTTCAAACGTTCTTACGTACGCGCATACATATGGGGAATATCCTTTAGTATAAATTCAGACAAAAACTTGTATGAGACCGTCTAACGGATCCCCTTACGTTAGACGGATCTCCCCTGACCCGACCCGGACCCGACCCGACCCGGTATATATATATTAAAAAAAAAAATTGGATCCTCAAAATTGAATCCCTCATCGCTCCCTCCCTCTCGCTCGCTCTCTCTCTCTCCCTCTCGCTCGTTCTCTCTCTTCCGCTCCTCCCCACAATCGCACTCCTTCTGCATATTAGTCAACCGTTACTATTCTCGCTCTTCCGCACCATTCGAGACAACTATTGGCGAAATTTTTGCGAGCACCACCACCGTCAGCAACTTTCCGACCACCGGCATTCCAGTCACATTCAAATATGATTCTGCGAGGTCAACATCTCTGGCGCATACTAGAAGTTGATACTGTGAGTCCATTTATGACTTTTTGTAATTTAGGGCTTTTGATTTTAGGGCATTTTAGTTGTGTTAATGCTTGTGAGAACACATTCCAGCTATTTGTGTTAATGCTTGTAAGAGAGGTCTTGCTGGATGAGTATTCCTTCTCGTTGGTGTTGAAATCTTATTCGAGGTTGTGTTTGTTGAGCAGAGAAATGCAGATTCATGGGTTGATGTTGAAACTTGGGTTTGGGTCGGACTTTTTTTTGAAGAATTGTTTGATTTGCATGTATGTACAATAGATGAATGTGGTCTATGTTTCGAACTAGATTCTATCGTTTAATTAGTATTGTGGCTGATAGCCTGATGCTGTTGATAATGGGAAATTCTGGATTTAAGAACTTGGGAACAGCGAGGGTGGGTTAAATTGCTGCTATTGGTTATTTACCATACTCTAGCTTGAAGGACATATGTTTGATGAAAATTAACTTCAACTGGTCCGAGACAAGAATTGGAGTACTGATATAACTGAATCTTTTTGCATAAATTAATTCTGTTAATCATCCATATATAGTTAACTGCACTAAGTGATCTAATATGAATGCATGTGATCTCAAGATCGATGTTTGTTATGTGTTTAAAATTACTTTTCCAAGGGTATTTCATTTTCGTGAATGTTTCTGAACATATTTATACTCTTTTAATTGCTAAAGATTTGTGAAACCAGATAAGATATGCTTAAATACAGAAGCATGCATCAGGTTGGAAAACATAAAATTTTAAAATATATTTAGGGCCTTGTGGTCATTTAGTAAACTGATATTTCATCATTATGTTTTTAATCTTCTTGTTGGAAGAGCTCATTCAACTTTTTTATGTTTTTGTTTTTCTCAATTGAATTAACTTGGAAGGGTTTTATAATTGTTGAAAGTGCAGAAAATTTTAAAGGTTAATTAGTCTAGTGAAGACATGAGTTTATGTGCCATATTATAAAAGCATCTAATGATACGGAAATTCTGAACTATGACATAAAATCTTATGATAACTTCGTTTCCCCTAGGTCTTAACAAATCGCCGTCTTTTCTAAATACGCAGCATGAAAATCGATCGATTGGTCTTACTTGATGCTACTGTAGTTGTTTTTGTTTGCTGCGTGAATACATTACAGTGCGGGATTGTTCAATCTGGGAGGCTGGTTTTCGATAGGATGCCTAGAAATGATTCTTTTTCATATAATTTGATGATTGATGGATATGTGAAGTGCGGGATGGTGAGTTTAGTGCGGGAACTGTTTGATATAATGCATTCATAGATGAAGAATTTAGTATCTTGGAACACCATGATTAGTGGTTACTTGGAATTAGAGAATGGATTTGAGAATGCGAAGGACTTATTTGGTAAAAACAATATGACTACATATTCAACTGAAGCCCTTGCAACTTGCTTGAAATGATGTTATTTTGAAACATGTTTGTTGTTCATGGGCATTGTTATAATATAATTGAATCTTTTTCCCCGTTAATTGGATCTTTTGGTGCAAGTAGAAAACGGATTTCAGGTGAAATGAACGAGGAGTTGACGAGCTATTTGAGGCACTGATAGCACAGTTAAGCTGTCGAGTGATCACTTGGAGTTCATAGGAGTCGAGCATGTTGCTGCCGTGGTGCTTTAGACTGAGTTTCCAGATCGAACTGGGGCGACGAGCTGGATTATTAATTAGTAATACTTAGTGATACTATTTTACTTAGTGATACTTATTTTTACATTTATTGGTTAGTGATACTGTATTTTTTAAATAGTGATACTTAACAGGTTTTTAGTGATACTTTTATGTTAGTTAGTAATACTTACATCAATTTGTTATACTTATTTTTAACTAGTGATATTTTATGTTTATTTAGTGATACTTTTACATTCTTCATGTTTATCTCTACTTTATGACTTAGTGATTCCTGACTTTTATAAGTAGGGATGCTTATTTTTTAAATAGTGATACTTGACATATTTTTAGTGATACTTTTATGTTAGTTAGTGATACTTACATCAGTTTGTTATACTTATTTTTACCTAGTGATACTTTACTTATGACTTAGTGATTCCTGACTTTTATAAGTAGGGATGCTTATTTTTTAAATAATAATACTTTTATGTTAATTAGTAATACTTTTCTGTTACTTAGTTATACTATTTTACTTATTATTACTTATTTTTACATTCATTGGATAGTGATACTTATTTTTACTTAGTGATACTTTTACATTTACTTGGTCATCATTTAATTTTGACTTAGTGATTCTTGAGTTTAATAAGTAGTGATACTTTGTTTTTTAAATAGTGCTGCTGTTTTGTTTACTTAGTGATGCTTAACTGTATAATTCAGTGAGTTTTTTTTAATTATGTTATACTTTATCTTTTCTTAGTGGTTGTTTGACTTAGTGATCCTTTGTTCGTCATTAGTGATACTTACTGGATAGATAATGATGATCATATGGATTATTAGTAATACTTCAATGTTTTAATTTACTTTTCATATTGCAGTGAACATGATGATGAGGAATCTGATGATAGTAATGATAAGAATGCTGAAGATTCTTGCTCTGAACATGAAGTCAAAGCATTTTGTTACAAATCATTTACTATTATATCCTTCATATTAATTTAATGCAAAGCATTTTGTTACAAAAATGTATTAAGTATTTTTTTCATGTTTTGATATCAATAATAATGTAATGAGTATCAAAAATAAGAAATTGATAAATTATATATAATGTATCATTAATGATGAAGAAAGTATCACTATGAATACCATTAAGTAACACTATTTACTGCATGATTTTTTAGTAACACTGTTTCATTTTTTTTAAGTAACATGTTACATTAATAATGCAACATGTTACATGATTTTAACAATAATATAATAAGAAAATCACAAGTTATATGAGGAAGAAAATCACAGTATCAATATTGATGAATAAAGTATCACTGTGGATGTTGTGGAGTAACATTATTTACTGCATGAATAATTTAATGCAAATCATTTTGTTAAAATAATTTATCAAGAAATAATATAACATGTTTTATGATTTAACAATAATAAAATAAGAAAATTACAAATTATATGATGAAGAAAATCACAGTATCAATACTGATGAATAAAGTATCACTAAGCATCCGTGAAGTAACACTATTTGATAATCACAGTTTCAATAATATAATATGGGATACATTTCTCAAAATAATCTGGGATTAGGGGTTTTGAACCCAAACTCCTTTAAAATTGAAGTGTCACCTGTATTTTTTTTTTTTTTGAAGGTGCAATTTGATTCTTTTTCTCCTATCCTTTGTGGTTGAACGTGTAAGATCCAATATTGGAATAGAAGAGCTTGAAATATCCGTATCCACCACATAAGGCACTGTACTCAACAACTCTTCAACATATGCTACGACCTTGTTATGTACTCAACAGCTCTTCACAAAATACTATTGAAGTATTACTAAATACCATAGAAGTATCACTATTGTATATAAATATAATACAATGTGTGATGTGCACTTTTGTTGATTTACCGAGGCAGAAAAAAATATTGTCAATAAATGTGTAAAATGTATCATTAAATACCATAGAAGTATCACTAGTGTACAAAATTCAATATACTCATGCAATTTATAGTTTTGTTGATCTATTCAGGCAGAATCGTAATTAAAATGAAGGATTACTATCACGATAGAAAGTATCACTAAATATCATAGAAGTATCACTAATTTACGAAATACATTTTGCAGTTGATTTGTTACAAAATCAAAGAATAGAACTAAAGTACTACTTACTGTCAATTTGCAATAACAGATTCATCCTCGTTGATAGATGTTTTTTCTACATCTTCGACATTGTTTTCATTATCAAGTATAAATATATATGAAATTTAGAAAATTTGAATCACTTTATTATAACACTAATAGATTACTAAATCAAAAGTTTAATTAATCAGTTCATAGTAGCATTTTATCGAACAGTTTGAATTCAAAATTTGATATACCTAATAATTGGTTAAAAATTGATACAAAATTTCAAATCTTCCAAAATAAGAACACATACCAGTGGTTGCTATTGTTTCTTCACCGAAATTAATCAGAATTCCAACGAGAGGAAGATTACATATTTTTCTCAAATTATCCATTGAATCGTTCATGATTCGCCGGAGGGGGAAAATATACGCGGCGCCGCCGCGAGCTCGACGGGAAAACCTAGGCGGCGCGATGATCTGGATGGGGAAGACGTGGACGGGGCGGCAAGCTGAACGGAAAAATCTAGCGGCGCGGCGAGCTGAGGGAGAAAACCTAGGCGAGATGGCAGCGAGAGCTGAGCGCTGAGGGAGAAAAAAAAATCTGATTTTTTTTAATATATATATGATGGGTCGGGTCGGAACCGGGTCGGATCAGGAGAGATCCGTCTAACATAAGCGACCCGTTAGACGGTCTAATACAAGTCTGCCCCATAAATTCATGCATGATTTATACTGTAAATTAACATAATAATGAACAAATTCAATTTGAGGGTCCATAAAATAATTCGATCGTTAGTCAAGTAAAAAAAAAAAAAAAGAGTGCATACCCTTTTTCAGTCTTTATTATATTTTATTAACACAATAATTGATCTATAGCTAATTAATTTTATAACTAATTTGTTTACTGACAATAAAGATATAAATTTAATAAAAGTACAAATGCATTTTTGCAATCACCGTCATTCCTACTTATAAGACGAGGGATTAATTTTGAATATTTTATGTGATAGTTAAGTCGAGACTTATCGAAGCAAAAGGAGTGGGGGCTGTAGTTCGAGATGACCACGGAAGGCCTCGAGTTGGCCTTGCAAAATCTATTCAAAAGTCGATGTCTACCCTTGATCCTGTTTTAAACGCTATTAATCTCTATGACTAGGTTTATGCATGTAGGAAGGCCTCAGTCCCATTATTGTGTATTCGGACTCGTTACTTGCGGTGTGGCTGCTTAACAGAAAATATGGTGGTGAGAATTGTTTGGAGCAAGAAGTACGTACCTCTCAGTTAGCTCACTTAGTTAATTGAAATATAATTTTGGGCTTCCATCAAATGTATAGGGACTGGGGAGACTAATAGTGTGGCTCATTTATTAGCTCATTTTGGAGTGAGGTGTGAGTTTATTAATAGTTAGAACAATATTTTTCCTCCCTAGGTGATGATTTGGTTGATTAAGAAATTTATGGAACCTTTTATTAAACAAAAGAAAAAAAGGACATTGAAAATCATAAATTACGTAAGTTGCCACCCTGTATTATAATAATACTTTTGTTAACTTTAACAAATGACATAATTTTTTGTAAAGAAGTTTCCGTTAATTATACTTGATATAATAGATTTTTAGGCTAAGTTTTAATAGGGAGTATTTTTTTTGTATAATAACAAATATTGTTTCCATTAATTAAATAAACTATATTAATTTAGCTATGCAATTGTTGTTAAAACCCAATTTATATAATTTTAGAACTAGATATAATCTACGGTAGTTTATTTATATTTATTGATTCAGATATAAACACAGCATTTTTATATATTATTATAGTTCATCAATTCATTTGTGTTGGGAAATATGCAATTTATCCTCATACTTTTTTTTTTTTTTTTAAATGAGCGCATGCTTTTATTAGTGTGTTTTGTGGGTGCGCTATGACTTATGACCTGTTATGAGTACGTGTTTTTGCAGTACTTTTACAAATTAAATCAAATAGGAAACAATCCGTCTATTTAGTCTGTCACACACCTTATTAGTGTCCCGTTATTCATCTTTTATCTTTATATTTTTATACACATCAATACAAGTCATTTTAATTTTTTTGCATGGCACTCTTTATATATAGGAATTTAATGTGAAAAATACAAAAAAAAAATATCGATTTAAGAGTCGAAAGACATTTTATAAATGTAGGACCTAACTGATTGAAAATGTCTATTTAGGAATAAAATAACCGTATATTTTGATTCTTTTTATATTACTTTTCAATAAACGTTTGAATTTAATGAATAATTTATTAAAATAATTGAAAAATAAAAATAATCAAAATACACGATTTAATCAGAAATAGATAATTTGGAGTGTTGGACTATTCAGGTCCTAAATCAATAACTCTCATCTTTTAAGTAATTGATTGATAGTGTCCCGGTGGGGATGGCCTAGTGGTGGAGTGAGGTTGCTTGGAGATCAAATGTCACAAGTTCGAATCTCCTCAAGACCACATGTCGGGTATGTGAGTAAAGAAAAAGTAATTGATTGATAGTATCTTTCAGAGTATGAATTAATAAAACTACTAAAAAATAAAATTTAATGATCACCCAAATATGCAAACTGCAAAGATTGATAGTATCTTTCAGAGTATGAATTAATAAAACTACTAAAAAATAAAATTTAATGATCACCCAAATATGCAAACTGCAAAGTTTATATGCATAAAGGTCAAATATATACTCATGTTATGAAAGTTCGTTCATTTTGTAAAAATATCACGAACTTCAAAATATGTAAAAAGAATTGTCATGACCTTTTAATATTTTATAAAAAATACTGCTACATGAGCAAAATTCAACATTGAATTTGTATAAATATTTTAGTGTACCAATATACAAATTCGATGTCATAATTTGCTTCCATGATATTTTTTATAAAATGTTAAATAGTAAATAGGTTAGGGCTATTTTTAACACATTTTAGAATTTATCATTTTTGCAAACATGCCAAAAATTTAGGATATAAATATATATTTGGCTCATTTAAAGAGACAAAATACGAATATGTACATAGTTGAAGGACCAAACTGCTATCCGACCAATACTTTGAAAAGTGAAATACGAATCATTCAGCCAACAGTCAATTAGTCCAAAAACAAAAGAAAGAACCCCCAAAATCACAATCAAAACATAGCGCAAATTCACAGCTCATCTGATCTTTGAAGCAATTATCCAATCCGAAAATGGCGATTTCGAGGCGATTAGTCTTTCTGCTCGCAGCTGTATTCAGCACAATCTCGTTGGGGGAATCGAGAAGCGACACGAATAAAGTGTTCTCGCCGTGCGGTGACGCGGCTGTGCAGAGGTCCGATGGATTCACCTTCGGCATCGCCTTCGCGTCGAGAAGCTCCTTCTTCTTCAACACCTCCGTTCAGCTGTCACCGTGCGACCACCGCCTCGGGCTTGCCTCCAGCTCTCAGCTCGCCGTTTTCCGCCCTAAAGTCGACGAGATCTCGCTCCTCACCATCAACACTTCCAACTTCTTCCCGGTAATATTACTGTCTTATGAGATAGACATAGATTAGTTGATGACGGCATGATGTTACGCGCGTCAATTGTTATTACGTTATATATATATATATATATATATATATATATATATATATATATAAAATTTTTTATGGCTTTTCTTTGTTTGGTAGATCCTTGGATTTATTCTCGAGTGCTGTTGCCTTTTGGCTTTGGGAAACTCTGCTTTACTGTTTTTTGCTAGGGAAATTGGTATTGGTACAGCTGCTGTTACTTGCAGCTGTTTGTGGCTTGGTTACTGTTTGGGGAAATTGAAGTTGTTAGATTAACGATGGTGACCGGAGAATGAGGATTCTTAGAATAATTAGCACATTTATGGCTTGGTCTTTATCATTGGAAAAATTCTGACTGATTGGAAGATGGAATTAATGATACTTTGGAGAAAATTCACCCTATGGCAGCGTGAAATATGTATCACACATGCATTCTTTAGGACGTGTGTTGGGATAGTGGCTATGTCGGAGTCGTTCAAACTTTTGTTTTGCAGTAATAACTAAAATGAGAGGAAGCTACTTTTTGTTGCGAGCTAGACTTTCTTCGTGCAAAATTCTGTCATTGAAAGAACCATTGCCCTCCTCCGAAGTCCAACCCAAATTTTTTTTTTATTTTTTTGCTTTTAATCATCCATATCCACTAACTGTTATGTTTCGGTCATTCTATAACTCATGCTGATTTTTGGTGTCTTGCTATTGAAAGCTTGAGTTTGTATTCTATTGTGAGATTATGTGGAATTTCGCAACTCATGACAGATAATCAATTTTACTTTGTTCTTCTATTCTCGGGATAATTTTTGGTATTGCTAATGGGGACTATAGGACTGACTTTCCTTTCTGACCCATGTTTATTAATCTATCTGAATGGCAGAGGTAGGAAAAGAATCCACCCAAACCTCTGGGGAAGTGACCCTTAGTTTCGAACACTTCTTTTGTAATTTTTAACCTGTCTAAATAGATGGTTGAGACTTGAGCAACCAGTTAGTTTTGTAAATCTGAGTTGATTTTAGGAGTTCGATATTAGCCCTCATTTTTGTTGCACCAAGAACTGAGTATTCATTGGTTATCTTTCCATACTGGGGCCAACCTAAGCTTTTGGCCCCTGACCTTCTTAATAGCCCCAAATATTTTAAACTAATTCCATATCCTCTAAGCGCAGTTTGTGTTGCATACTTTTTTTTTATGGGTAAAAAGGTATTATAAAGCAAGTAAAAATCATTACAGCATGTCCTAGACTACTAACTGTCCTTGCACGGCCCCAAGGGGGAAACTTCAAGGCAAGACCAAGAAGCGGGGAGGGGGATAAAGTAGCTATTAAAACTCCTCAAGTAAAAATAATTACAGTATGTAGTTGTTTTTGTTAGTCAAATGAGCAACACCCACTATCTAGGATAGGTGGTGTAAACGCCTCCTACTAATTAGGATAGGAGGAGCCGAGGAGGAACTTGAATACAATGGAAAAGGCATGATTGCATACAAGTAGAGTTGTTTGATTAGTTTACAAGGACTAGACCTTCAGTTGTCTACTATTTAGTATATTTATTTTGGACCAGGTGTATTTGCTCCACTGTGTTGAGAAGTCTGATTCTAGTTCCAACTTCTAACACAGTAGTTTCTCAAATCGATGAAGGTTGAGATATAATTGTGGACCAGTAGTAATGAAGCAATTTGGAGATTTTTTATGATGCCTAGTTGGTTTCTTCTAGAGTTTAAATCTGAAAGATAGCAGTCCAAGGGCTTAACAAGTATGTGCTCGCAACTGTGTATTAACTATTAAGTTTTTCTGTTTACTAAACTTTCCATTGGCTGGTATGATGCTAAATGCTTCACTACTATACCTAATCAAGATAGGAATTATTAGGTATTGTCTTTCCAGGGTACCCAAAAACTGTTATTTTCTTGTTAGCTAACTGCATTTTGATTTGGTTGCATATTAATGAATTTATTAATTCTATTGACAGATTGATCGAGTAAATGAATTAATAGGCTAAAAAATATCTTTACACCATCATTTTCATTAAGACGATGTTTCAGTGCTCTTTCGTCAACTTATGCAGCTTACCTCATTATGGTTCATTCATTGACGCTATGGATGTAGTTGTATTAGTTAGGCTTGGGTAGTTGGGTAGATCTGTTAATGTGCATTTCATTGCTGGCACTTGGCAGTTCATGTCTAAATCCTTATATAAATTTGGACTTTGGGTGAGAAATATTTTGTATAGTAAAATTTGGTTTGAGAATTGAGATTGTGGAGATTTGGCTTCAGTTTTACAAGTGAAAGAAAAGTTAAAAGTTGCAAGAGGAGGAACATAAGTTATGATATGTCAAATGCTAAAATTAACACACACACGCACATTAAATCTACTCAACTTCTGGACTTTTTTCTTCTCTTTGAGAGATGCTTGACTTCCAGACTTTGACCCAATAATGTTCAACTATATTTTGCAATGCCATTGATTTATCTGCATTTAAATTGAACTTACTAAATAAAGCTATGCCATACATGGTCTTTGACAGCGCTTTCTTCTAAATTTGTAAATAATTTTGTTTGTGGTAGAATGTTACTGGTGTCTGTGAGGTGTCTGTGTGTGTGTGTTTAACTCTCTAGCATGCTAACTCCCTTGTGTGATTTTAAATTTCTGACAATATTTGGTTCAGGATTCCGTGGGAGGTTATATGGTAGCATTTGCTGGTCGAAAGTATGCTGCAAGGTCCATTCCGGCATTTGTTGCGAATAGTTCATTCATCGTGACCAGTTTTACTCTGGTAAGAAGTTATCCTTTACCAGTGTTGCATTCCCTTAGTATTGCATCCACCCCCCATATCCAGCTGAATGATTACTGTCGTAACACAGGTTCATGAATTTAAAAAGGGAAGGCTCCAAAACTTGTACTGGAAAAGAGATGGCTGTGCTTCATGCTCGGGCCAATCGAGCTTCGTCTGCCTCAACAATCAAGACTGCGCCATCAGAACTAACAACTGCAAAAACAGAGGGGGAAATGTAGATTGTAGCGTCGGCATACAACTGGCATTTTCTGGCACAGATAAGCACGAATCCGTCTTCAACTCGTGGTACGAGGTTCAGAACCTTCGTCAGTATTCCCTCTTCAACCTCTATTCCAATCTCAGGGACTCTCTCACTAGTCAATACAACAGATTCTTCTAATTTTGCTCGACATTCCTGTAGATTTTCTTGATGTAACTCCGTGTTTGAGCGTGTTGATCGAACTCCACGGCTCCTTTTTTTTTTTTCCCTTCTCCAGAGTGCTTGTTTGTAAATTTAAAATATCTTCACCCCCAGTTTGGTAAATTTATTCATTGTGATGTTCATTGAAAAATGTTATTTGGGACTTTGTAAAAGTTTGAAGCATTCTTCATTCCCACAGGATTGCAGCTTCCTGCATATACGAGAAAATTCTTGAAGTAGTTAAAAGAGAGTAACAAATTGTTTTTATAGCAAACTTCTATAACATGTTTTTTTAGCAACATGAATTAACAGGTTCATACGAATTCGGTAACATCCTAAAAAACGTATCGCTATCTCTTTTATAAGGAAAAAGTATTTTGCTCTTTCATTTTAGCTACAAAGATTCATTGCCAGTGCGCAATATGTACATCATCATACATTGAATATTGAATATAAGATGAAACACTAATTATAATAAAGCAATCACAATTAGAGATTAGATATGATTGGTAGGCGAGATAATTTTTCAACTAATGTAAATAATGACTTATCATATAGACCTGGAAATCTTAATCCTTTTGCATATATAATTATTCCACACTTCTTTATCTTCATTTTGCATATATAATTATTTCACACTTCTTTATCATCCCTGACCCTGCAGTTTATTTAATAAAATATATTATTAATAAGTATTTAGGAGCCTCTTGTTTCAAAAAGTATTTCTGAGCCTTCTGTTGTTGAAAGTTGTTAAGGATAGGTCATAGGGAACGAGTAGAAAATAAAAAAAATGAAAAATATGTCTCGATCAAACCAAACTTACCAATTTGGATGGCCTGTTTGTTTTCTTTTCATCTTTAAATAATAATCTTGCATAGATTTAAAAATATATGGTAAAAGCTAATGATCGATAAGACGATAATAATTGGTTAATTGTGGCCCCAACACGGAAGTGCATAATGCGAGATGATAATTATCGAAACCTATTCTTTTATATTTTTAATTTTCTTTTTACTAATAAAATATATTGTTATTCCTCAGTGATATTGATAGTAATGATAACGTCTAAGGAAACGAACAATTTTATATGATTTGTGGGATAATTAAGATAGAAGATGGAAGATATATTATAGATCGTTTAATTTAATTTTCAAAAAACTTATGTATTTATTTCAGAAGGGAAATTACTCTTTCTTTTATTGGTGGGGATACAGAAAATGAAGTTTGATCAACAAAGTCCTTGCAGGTGGAATGAACCGACGTTCAATCATATAAATAATTAAACATGAACAAGAGGGAAAGGGCAATTTCAATTCAACCCACACGCCATGCAAAAGTCTTATTCATCCGGTTGAGTGAAATGTCAAATTGAGAAGCTAACAAACTCGAATATTACAAATATTTTTTTTAAATCGATATATTGAATGTGTGTTCATGTGTTGTAATTACGGATATCTTATTCTTTAGTGCTTTATTTATTTTGTTGAATAAAGGTAGATTGCTATAAACTACTCCATCTCTTATTTCTCATTTGAAATTTCAAATAAAAGTAAACAATTAGACAACTCAATTAATGTCTCGCTGAAAATTTGAAAGTTTATTTAGATTCTATTTGATAAATATACCCAACGATAATTCACATATTTTTACATTTGATAGGGTTCAATAATAATATAAAAAACCAAGGATATCGAGTCAAATACTCGTCTACTCATTTTCTTTTAAACAATGCCAGCTTACCAATCAAGAAATCATTGTCACACTCAACAGTAATTTTTTTCACGATTATTAGTTTTTTTGTTGTTTTTTTTATACCAGTTTCACGATTATTAGTTGGATAAGTCTCAATGTACGTAAAAGTAGGAACACAAAAGTAGAGGAGCTAAAAGTCGCGGTCCCTGTAACAAACGCTTTCATGTGTTGTTATTAATAAAGCTAAACTTATATATATATATATATTTTTTTTTTTTCCTTTTTGCTATTACCAGGAAAAAGACATTAATATCTAGAGGCGCCTTCAATTGAAATCAAACCACCTTCGTGAATTTACACATATATCCTCATCGGAAAACAATTTTGTAAAATAGTCGACCTTCCCGTGGGAATCGGATCTAGTCCCCCCTGCCTTGCACCATTGCGATTCCTTATTTATTATTATTTTATATAAAACGTACGAACAAATTGTGTTTTAAAAAATAAACATGCACAATTATTTATCTTAAAATATATGACCAAAGGTACTTGTCCTCGAAAAATAAGGGGAACCCGAATTTTTATGAGGTGAGGATGGAAATGTTCAAAACTGTGACTTGCATCATCGTTATTTCTATTTATAGAGGAAAAAAGCAAGGGGAAGAGAGAGATAGGGAGAGAGAGAGAGGAGGAAGAGAGAGAAATGATGGCCGTCCGGCTGTAGTATAATAACGGGGAGGAGGTGGTGACGGAGGTTATTTTTGTCTAATTAATAAAATTGGAAGGACAAAAAGGTCATTAAGTGGCTTAAGTTGATTTTGGGCTCTCGCCCGCCATTATTAAAAAATACCCCCCGCCCTATTCCATCTCCCCAGCTGCGATTTTCTCTCTCTAAAAAGAGCAAACAACGATTAATCCTCTCTCCTCTTTCTCTCTCTACAGATTTCCACGGAAAACGAAGCAAATCAGAAACAAATACCTGAAAACAGAACACAACGCGTTTAGGGCTGCAAGTCCTCTCTCCATTCAATTTTGTTCCCGTCTTTATCCCTCAATCTCCATCTTTTTGCCGGGAAATTTGTTTGTGGATTTGAATTAGCAGCCACCTCCACTATCTCTGAGATATTCAATTTCCAGAATTCGTAATGGAATGCACTTTCCCGGTTGAATTTGAGCTTCGTTTGGCGGCGTTCGTTATTAACCGAGCTGATAGGTAACCAAAAGTACACATGCACACACGCACACACGTAATACATACATTTGATTGCTCGAATTTTAATTCGACGATTCGAATTTTATCTGTCTCTTGATCTACATATGGAATTTGGGGGAGATACTATTTTGATGCGGAACTATACATGTTTCTGTTTTACAGGCTCAAGAAAGAACCGGGATTGTATCTATAAGTTGAAGGAATTTTGTTTATTTTTTTTTTGTTTTTTTGTTTTTGTTTTTCAAGTATTCACCGAGGGGGTGTTGGAGTTTTGATTTCTTTGAATTTGTATGGAATTATGATTCTTGAGTGTGTTTGCAATCTGGTGAAATTGAGGGTTTACTAGACCCGTATTGGTCAATGGAATCTGGGGATTCTCCCCCATCGACCAGCGAGATAAAATGCTGCGACTGCGACTGTGATTGCAGCTCTTCAATGATGGAGACTCCTCCTCCAGGGATGTGTCTTCAGGTTGTGAAACGTAAATGTGATGAGTTTGAGGAAGAAAACTGCTTCAGCATTCAAGGGGTCGCTGTGCCCCAAAATGCCCGTGTAGAGATAGGAAATGAATGCACAGCTCTTCGTGAAATGGTTATCAGCCAGCAGCAGACCATTGAGGACTTAATTTCTGAGTTGGAGGAGGAGAGGAATGCTGCGTCTACGGCTGCCAATGAAGCACTCTCAATGATTCTGAGGCTTCAGAAGGACAAGGCGGAGATTCAGATGGAACTAAGGCAGTTTAAGAGGTTTGCAGAAGAGAAAATGGCTCATGATCAGCAGGAGACATTGGGATTGGAGGATATGGTGTATAAGAGGGAGCAGGCCATACAGTCACTTTCATGTGAGATTGAGGCCTATAGACACAGGATGATGAGTTATGGGCTCACAGAGTCTGAAGTCGATGGAGTTGTCCAGGCTATGAGCCGGAACTACAGCATGCTTGAGGACATGGAAGGGCAATTTGAGTGTTATGAAATGTACCCTCAGCTCAAGTGCAATTTGAATGAATCACAGGCTTATCCAATTGGTGATGATGAGATTCCTGATATTGAGAAATATCCATTTGGGGAAACTCCTCATTCGTCTGACCAATTAAAAGATTTGGAGTGTCGAATCAATCAATTGGAGAAAAGCCCAAGAGCCATGTATCCTGATGGAGAGTTTGTTAATGCAAAAAATGTGCTTGAAAAAGTAATAGTTGGCCATTCTCCAAAAGCAGCACATGTTAAAAAGTTCTCTACTGACGGCACCATTTCACCTTTTTCAATGGCTAAAGAAAAGGCCACAGAGTTTTCCAGGTATTATTCTCCAAGGTTTGCAGGCAGTTTCAAGAAGACAGTATTTTCCTATATTGAGGAGAATCCTAGAAAGGCGGATAATGCATCAGAATATGGAGATGAATTGAGTGACAGAGTCTACACGATTGATTCTGTTCATCAGGGACCTTCAATTAATGGAATCGCGAATTGCAAGGCTTCTTTTGGTGTTTGTGGTGATGAATACATGGAAACCCCGAGGGGATCACAAAATTATTCCAATGCTAGAGACCTAGAAATTCAAAAGTTATATGCAAGACTTCATTCTCTTGAGGCTGATAGAGAGTCAATGAGACAAGCAATTATTTCTATGGGGACCGAGAAAGCACAAGTGGTGTTGTTGAAGGAGATAGCACAGAACTTGTGTAAAGAAATGACTCCGAGGAGTACGCCCACGAGGAAGCAATCAGAAACTGGGAAATTTTCCTTCATGTCGCTATTCAAGGTAATGCTGATAATGTGATTTCGAATTGTTTCTATTTGGATAAAGTATGTTCTGTTAATTCATGTCTCCATATTTTAACTATATGTTTTTGCGATCTGCCAGTTTTGTGTTCTGTTGCATTGTATTCTGTTACACCATTGATTATGTTGACATTCATTTAGATAAATGCTTAATATTCTGGATGTATGCATCCCATCCGTTGTACACTTCAGGATTAGGCAGAGACTAGATAAGGCAGAACCAAGACTTTAATTATCGCAATGGCTTCGTTGATTTCTTGGCGGTCCTCTGTTTCTTTATTTGTCCTAGGGCCAGTTAGCCATCTATTTGCATAAGCAACTGCTATAGCCATTTGACTAAATGTTCTTCCAGAAACTGGTGAAGATTCTGAGTCTCTTTCTATAAATATGTTGTCTAGCAATGAAAACGTGTTAAAGGGTGATACGAGATGTAGATGCCAGACACAATAATATATCTCTAGCTGCAGGAAATTAAGCTTCTCACTATCAATGTCCTTGGTAGTGTTGTATATTTTTTGCACTTAGTGCATGATCGATGTCATAGGATGGCAGCTAGTTATTCCTGTTCTTAACTAAATTTACTCTTATTTGAGCTTTGGTGGTTGAGATCATTCTTTTCGAGTTTCCAGTTGTTGGGGAAATCATCTGGTTTTCTTTTTTCTTGTTTATTTGTTGTTATCATGTTGCTCCCCTTAGTCTCATACTCTCATCTCATCCAGCGTCTTGTTATTAGCTCCAGTGGCGGGAATGTTTATGAAGAATCACAAAATATTTCTGAATAAAGGAGTTCTCTAACTGTTTCAATTAAAAAACCCAACCCTTCATAGGTCTATTTGGACCATGTTAAGAAGTTTTGAACTCATTCATTACCGTAGTGATTATTATTTACCTCATCTTATTTTATTACTGATGCCTTTTGAATTTTAGCTACTCTTGTTGGTCCGGGTGACATTCATTTTCATTAACTGCTGACAATGCACCACTTCGTTTCTTTTTCAGTGGATTGTTCCTATTTTTATCTGGAGGAGAAAAGGACGGAGAAGCAGGTGAGTGCATATCCATCGAACTCTGACTGAGATGTTTCTTTCCTTTTCTTTTTCTTTTTTTGTTCTTTTAATGCATTTACCTTAACTGCTTAAAGGCTAACTTTCTCCTTATACAAGATCCTTATACACATTGAATTGATTTGCTAGTTAATTAAGCTGCTTAATTACTGTCTATCACCTCTGACATTAAGTGTTAGTAATCAATCATATACGTCCGGATACATTACCTGGATACTTGAGGCGAGCTTGAAAACAGAGATTTATACTTAGCTACTTACCCACCTGGACTAAGAACACTCTAAATTACTAATAGTGCCAGAATATTAAGTACCTTCTTGCTGGTTTGGGAGTACGTATGAATATGAGAAACTAGAGCCTCAGAGGTTTCCTTAAGTTGCAAGAATAAGAACGATGAAACTGAACGGGACGATGAAACATATCTGTACTCTAATAGTCTAATTCTGAAGAGTGCCTGTGGTTACGCAAGCTTTTGTTATAATCTCAGGTACATGTTCGGTTTATCGGCCAACAATGTTGGGTTGTTAGTGCTTTTAGACCGAAGTCCTCGTGTGGGGCTATCGAGGCGTCAATTCATTACAAACATGTAAAAGACATATGGAGTGCTCTGTATCTATCTGTGATCGTCAATATGCAGATGAAACACCACAACTATTCTGCGCAGGTCATGCTTGAAATGAGATTTTGTTGAATTCCTAGTTGCAGTTGGATTGGGTTTTCAATAGCCATTGCGTTTGCATTTTACTTGCATTCTTTGTTTTAGGGATATGGTATATGAATGCTGTGTATATCACGTTTATGGATGAAGTCTCAATTCGACTGCTTATTTTTTCCTAAATAAAGGACTTTTTCTTTTTCCTTATTGTTGGCTTGCGTTTGTCCCACATTCCCCTCGCGTTGTTTAGATTTTTCTTCTCTTTTACGTATTATTTAACATGAATTGTGTTTGTTTGATTATATTACCATACTAGATTTCCGCCCGTGCATCTTTAATATAAGTGTTATATCTTTGTATTTTATAGATAATTAATATTTTAGTTAATAAATTAATACCATTTTTTATATATCTGGTTATCTTTTTTTTATATATCAGATAATTATTAAGTTGACAATCGTTAAAAAAAATTGAGTGGACAATAGTTAAAAGAAATAATTGTTTGATTACACACATATATTGTACATATGTAATTACATACATATTATATTATAATATAATATATTTCAAATAATTGTATAAATAATTAATAAACTACTACAATCAAAACATTATATTATAAATTATGTAATATTTATTTGCCTACAATGTTTGTAGTAGCATTTTACACTATCATCATCCTTACGAATAAAAAATTTCAAACTTGACTTGTGATTCATGAAACAGTTATGTATATATGACATGATTAAAAACTTCTGAAATATATATGTGAACAAATATTATAACAATAACTTATGTTTCATTTTAAATATTTTTAAATTTGTATATTATATATATTTGTTTGACTTAACTCTTAAGAAATTGATAATTATGTTTCATGTAAGATAAATGCAATCAAAATAAGGTTAATAAATATACATTGAAACGTAAAAAAAATTAATTTAAGAAACTATAATAATGTAGCTTGTGTGTCTTCATTTTATCTGCATTAAAACATGATTGATTACAATTTAGTATCCAATGTTGATCGCTTTTATGTTTGTGTTCTAAAATTTCAAAATTTACATATTGATATCGTACGTTTGCACAAATCAACGCTTATAATGCTAAATCAATTTCATGGACTAACAAATGTTAACACGCACTGCTAAAACTTGTGAAGAGCAACAACAACATACAATATTTGTACAAATGGAATAAGCTAATATGTCAATATGTAATTTTTTAAAAGTTTGGGATGAAAGTGTAAAAACGCTAATATTTGCGAGGCTGGAAAATTGTTCCAGTTCTATAAGTGTTCATTTGTGCAAACAATATATGTTAATGTGTAATTTTTTAAAAGTTTGGGATAAAAGTGTAAAAGCGTCCAATTTTCGAGTACTAAAATGTAATTAGCCCTATAAAATATGTTAATTATGATTGTATATCCAATAACATTAAACTATACTTTCTCAAAAATATTATAATAGACTACATGAATTTATAAATATCAATCTCTGTTTTATTTAGTTAGTCATTTAATTATAATGTTAAATTGTTAACTATGTCATGTTCAATATAATTAAAAATATTATAAATGTTATATCTACGTATAAAATATAATAAAACATGCTACTGATTATGATGTTTTACGAAATAATTCATTTAATTATTTTATTTATGTATTTAATATATGTTGGTGATTATTTGACATAATAAAATATGCGAAAATCCACATATTCATTAATTTGTGCAAATAGATTTTAAATGTCATGTATATAAGAAAATGTTATTGAATATAGTACAAATGAATTCTAAAAAAAAAATGTGTGTGTGTGTGTGTGTGAGAGAGAGAGAGAGAGAGAGAGAGAATAATAATTTTTATTTATAAAAATTGTAGATTTGATATTTTTGAGGGGAAAAATGTTTTGGAAGAAACTCAATTTTATAGAATTATTATATAGATAGATTATGCAGGAATGAATTGGACATAATATGCGATTTGAGAACGGAATCAAACATAGATGTTGATGTATATTAATTAACAAAGGATTATCTATGAAAAAGAATTTTTAGAAACCTATTTCATAAGAAGGAATAATAACAAATTTAATTTGAAAAGTAAGAATTTCAAACATTAAAATAATATCTACTAAAATGTACTTAAAAAAACCATTTTTTATAACGAAATGTAACACCATTACGGCTTAGAACATCTCCAATACTGGACTAAAACACCAATTTGGTGCAGAAATCTACTCCAATGCTGTCTCAAATCATGCCCCAAATTGGTGCAGCACCAAATCCTACCCTAAATTTGGGGCAGAATTTGGTACTGCACCAAATTAGTGTTGATGGGTCCAACAACATTTAGTGAATTATTTTATTATTTAAAATCATTATTAAATAGATTATTCAATAAATTTAATTTAATTTATAAATTATATATTCACTTAATTTTAATTATAAATCATCTAAATAAATAAATAATTTTAATGAAAGCGTAATTAATTAAATACAATGAATAGAATGAAGTCACACATATTACAAATTACTACAAATTAACTTAAAAACACACTACAAATAACTAAAATTACTTGAAAAAACACATTGATTATTAATCATTTCTAGATCCTCTAAGATAATTATAATATTGACTGAAACTGTTTGAAGAATTCTCAAACCCATGTCCTTCACCTCCGGATTGATTGAATTGTGAAAATTCTCCTTGTTGAGAAGAAGATTAAGATTCACGAGTTTGATTTCTTTTTTGTATAATTCTAATTTGTTCACCACGAATATATTTTCATAAGTGTATTTAGTCTTGTAATATTTTCACTAATTATTTGATGATCAATTTAAAGTACTTTTATTATTTCAAGCGCGTCACATGTCATAATTTTTTAATAATACATAATTTTTAATATTATATATATATATATTTGAAAGTATTAACTAAAAGTTATTAGTTTTGGATAATTATCAATTTTAGAAAAATAATAAATCATTAAGCATATTCATATTTCAATTATAAAACAAAATGAAATATTTTGAAGAATATTCTTATCTAGTGTAAAATTTAAGGGAAATTTACCCTTTGATACCTACATTTTGGACACTTTTTCAAAAATGACCCACTTTATTACTATTAGCAAAACAGTACCTAGTTTTTCAAAAAATTTGCAAATCTAACCTCGATCAATTTTTTAGCCTAAAATATCTACGTGGCGTGTCCAACAATTTTATTTTATTTTTAGTTCATAATTGACATGGAATATCTCCATGTAATATTTTTTATTGGAGCAAAAAAGCCACGTCAAAATTCCTACGTGCCACATAAATATTTTAGGCTAGAAATTTGATTGAGGCCAGATTTACAAAAAAAAAAAATTAAAAAGTGGGTACTGTTTTGTTAATAGTAATAAAATGGGTCATTTTTAAAAAAATGTCCAAAATATAGGTATCAAAATGATGCATAACATTGGAGTTGCAAAAAAATTTGGTGCTGAAATTACACCTATTTAGTACAGAATTTGTACCAAATAGGTGTTTAGCATTGGAGATGCTCTAATTGAATCAAGTCCATGAAATAGATTCACAAAATACATATCGCTACACATGCAGTTTTTCTGATAATTTTTTTTAAAAAAAAAAAAAAACAATATTTGATGCTGAAGACAAAAAATAGTAAAATCAATATTTTTTTCACCTCAATTACATGTTTTTAAAGTACAAAATTTCCATTTTTAAAAATAAAAATAAAAATCAATCCATGACATATTTTAAACCTGATCAAATAAAAGCTGGGGTACATCAAAGCGAAAAAACCAATTGAGTCGACTGTCGAGCAGTTGATTTGATTGCCTTCCTGTCACACTGAAATGTATTGCAGATATACTTAGATATCTCCATTCAAAACATACACATAAATACCTTCCCATCCCATTATTTTTTAGGAGGTAAGCAAAATGGAATTGATCAACATAAATGCTTAAAGATATACAGGCCAGTTGTTCCAGACTCAGATTGATTATATAGCCATCCTTAATCAATCGGTGATAGAAAAGCTGTGTAAGAAGCATCACCATACTTGAGTCCTTTTAAAAAGGCAGAATGTCTTTGAAGCGAAAGAGTGGTGTTCCGAATACCAAAAGAATCATCATTTTCTGGTACATCTGCCTCAGCTTGCTGGGAAGCTTGGTTAGTCACCATGTCCAGACCAACATTCAAGCCAATAGATGAGGACTCCGTTACGAAACTGCATATATATGTATATATCAAATGAAAGCTAAGGCAACATACCCTAGGTGTTGACATAAAACATGAACAGAAAAGAGAAGAAACCCACAGCAAACAAATTGGTCTCAAATCTATGACTATCAGCCATTGAAATATCTAATGTTGTCTTAGCTGATAATCCCTAATTCTGGACCGAGTTTTCAAAAGTGATTTCAACTTCTTGGTGCCTTTTTAAAATCAGAAGATTGAAAAATAATATGATGAAGTGGAAAGACCAGAAGAGTCTTTTTAGTCAGCAGAGATCAAGTTTAAGCAATAATGAGAAATTGGGATACCTGGCTTGAAAGTCACCCCCGTTAGAGCGCATAGCATTGCAAACTCCAGATATTACCCATGGCGGAAGATATGCATCCCTAATTTCAACACTATAGCAGATTCCAGTAGATGAACTTATAGGTTCAATATCCATATTAGAGTCCTTCAGCTGGGAAGACATGTGGTCAACCTTTCTCACCTGTTTGCATCTAACCTGCATAATGAAAATAAGAGTATTTTAACAAGAGTGGATTTTGCAAAGGTAATGAAGGGAAAAAAATGATTGAATGTAAGATCACGTGCAGCAAATGATGAGGCACATTGAATAATGCTATGGGAATTTTAATGTTCATGAAGAGTCTAAATTTTTCTTTTAACTTCTCTTACTGGTAAAATTTGAAGTGGATACCCAAGAGGTACTCATGAACTGTAGAGGTTGATAAGAGAAGTCCAAAGAAACTGATTACAGCAGATAGCTTATTTGCTAAAATTTATCATGACATGCTCTTCATTTCAAACAATTTCAACAAAGAATTGCAATTAAAATGCAATTTTACCAAATATGGTCAATGCAGATTGCTCTATTCACGATGCATGCTCTAGAAAACATATACTAACGAACCCACCTCAGGAGCAGAGAGTGAAGCATTTTCAAAAGGAACTGGTGAATACAGAACAGGTACATCACTACCAGTCAAAGGGGTGTAAAATGATCTGGAACCAAAGCAATGAAGAACTTGAGATGGTGAAAAAATCAGATAAAACATCATATATTATTTGCCAAATAAGAATTACATAAACAACAAATGCCAGATACCAACCTATAATTTAACAGAAAATCGTACAGAGCATTCACATTCTTCCCAGCAAACATTAATAAAGATTGTGGGGTATTATCAACTCCAGTCATGGAGCCCGTAGCTCGAGTCTGCATCATTCAGTTGAATCAAATCAGTTTACTGAATCCAAGTTATCCATTCTGTAAAATCAACAGAGGTAATAGAGATGGCTGAACATTTATATTATCCTAAAGGCATCAATAAAGATACGTATTGCATCTTGGGGAATGGAAAGTAGAAACATCTCATGAAATGTATATTAGCTACTTCTTAGAAGCATGATGACAATATAGGATACGTGAAGTCACTACCAAATTCTAGAAGTAAACAGTCAACATTAAGAGAAAATGGACAAATTTCAAACCTTGCCAAGGTTGTTTTTTGCAATTTCAGAAAGTTCAACTAAGTCTTCTGCATTAACCTCCTCCACTTTAGAGCGGCAAAGAGGCATAGAGAAAGAAACATCCTGCAACATGTGTAAAGCTATAAGAAACCATTGTTATTCTCATCAACCAACAAAGTGATTAAATGAATGGCTGCACAAAGAAACAGATAAATCCAAGCCATGAAGAATTTTATCAAACTTCTTGTATGACTGCTACTTGACATTATATTGTAAGGAAGAATAAAGTGCTTACATATTCTTTCAGAAGTGACCTTAAGTTTCTCGTTGACTGCGACACATAGGCATAGCAAGAATGCTTAGTTTTGTTTGGGCAACCAGAAATGGTAAACATAACTACAAACTGCACAGTGCACACTGCAAAAAAATATATATATCATTGGCATTACTTAATGTAAGACTGCAATGAGTTGGAGAAAGGTGAGGATACTGTGATAACTGGTACTATTGCATTCTCAATTAAAAATGATGGCCCCATCCCCCCACTTGTGCAATTAGCATTACAAGGGAAGACAAATGTAACTCTGATTGATGGTTTTAATTATGAATGCAACTCATAGATAAATGTAATTTTCATCCAATGAATAAGATCTGAGTATCAGAATGAGGTCACAGAAATCAGAGTGTGTTGCTTTCACCAGGCAGTCAGATACTCAGACAAATAAAAAGTTGTGTGAAAATAGATTACCATAAAAAATTTTACACAGTTCCTTCCGCAACATGTAGTAGAGACTTCGAAATGAATCCTCCCATGCCTGCTGTCGTTTACTGAGGAAGTCTAATTGCCCTTGAGAAATGATAGCATTATTGAAATGTAGGGAGACATAGAATGAGAGAAGAAACAGCTCAATAACTAAGGATAGAGAATCTTAACCAAAATACCTCCTGATGCAGAAATCAATGCTGATATGGCTACACTGGGTAGACTGGATTGGGGATGCAGCCAAGAATGAAAACCCCCATCACTTGTGATTTGATTTGGGCAGGCAGGCTGTACTGAGGTCATACTTTGGCCTTTAAAACCCTCATGTGAAAATAGACCCATGTCATTTAAAGTGGCACAATTAATTAACCTATGAAACCTGTGAAATCATGAAGTATGTTGATCAGCATTTAAGTCTGATACCTAGGTTACTACTGAGCCAGCAGTAAAATGAGACAAAAATAATCATGCAGTACACCATATACAGATCTTGATGGTGTGCCATAGCATCAAATAGAGCTCATAGTACAGCCACTACTGACAACATGCACTCACAAAGATATTCAAATCCAGTTTCAACAAAGAAATTGTAAATAAGACGTGTGAGGTATTGCTTGAGATTTGAGCATTATGTTATAAATGTTATTATGACATACAAAAAGAATCCCACAGACAACTTCAGTCGATTTTTATGGATAGCAAATAACAATAAAATATAAACACCTCCTATTCCCTTTTCCACCATAGTCAACACTAGCTTCATATTTGCCTTTTTATCAGTCATACAACAATTCACTCCAAACAAAATATAATCCACTGAAATATAGGATGGACTATGAATCCCCTTCATGGATGATTTATGGGATAAAGTGATCCAGTTAAATAATGGCAGTATCATAGGGAAGAAAGAAAGCAGAAGCATCCGACAACAAATATCTGCTCCTACCTTATATGTTGAAGACCAAAACATGCTACATTATCTATGTTGGAGTTGGAGGTAGAATTTCTAATAGAGAAATTAAAACACCCCTAAGTGCATATCACGCAAATAAGGTCATTTATTCTAGCTAATCCATCTCCATGCCCATTAGAGTATGAATAACAAGCTTCAACTAATAGATAAGTCACTTTACCCCACAATGACTGCACTGCACACAATAGGTAAGTATGTTACCCCACAATGACTGCACTGCACCACATTGAAGTAAGGATTGCTTTGAAAACAAATTGTCCATTATATTGATATAAACAGCATTAAGTAAAATGGAAAGGAGCATCATCACATCAGAAACCCACAACTAAAAGATCCTTGATATACTAATGTACAAACTGTAGATATTTCTTTTTTAAAATTTACTATAGGGTTTCTCTACTTTACAGCATATAGACGATGATAGCACTTGGAAATCAAGAAATTTATACTGAACTTACCAATTCACAGATGATGATGAAAGCACCCGCATACTAGTTTTTAGGGTCAAATCTAGCGGAATCTTCTGCCCAGGTATATGGATTTCTGAAAGGCTTTGTGGCACAATATGTCCTGCTCTATGCATAGGGTCAGCAAGTGAAGCTGAAGCAGAGTGGGGTTCACATGAAACCAGTCCTTTTAAAGCTTTACCCTAAAGATCAAAATAATTAAAATTAAAAACACTTCACATTTAGACCGCAAAATAGTCATTTTTTGGTCAAGAAAAGTTATGGCAAATGAATACCATGTCTACAGATGAGGAGGCACAGAACATTTCACCACCAAGGGATAACTCCCGAACGCTCTTAAAAGTGTTAGTAGTGCATTTTTCAGAGGAATTGTTAATATGTCTTGAAGTGTTGTTTCCACCTTCCGAAGCAACAGTGCCATCCAAACTTCAAGTACATGCAGAAAACACAGTCTCAATTACAAAAGCAAAAACTTTACTGAATCACAAAGTTTCATTCAGAATAATCTGTACCATGATTTTTGCACTTCATGTTTAGCATTTGAGTCCAAGGCAATACTTGAATTCTTCATCCTGCTAACACACTTGCTAGGAATATTTTCCTGCAGTTGTCCATAGATAATAGTATACAATATATTATAGCAGTAATATGCCGAAATTAAAATCTATTGTCTCATACTAAATTAGTAGATGAAAGGGGAGTATGATTTCAGCAAAAGCATTCACAAATTTGACCTAGACAAAAGTCTTGTAACCTTAAGATTTTCCTTTCTGCAAAGCAGCCTACTGGTTTTAGTGACGGGAAAATGTTCATCCATCCTTGTGAATCGCGCTGCTTTTGATGAATCGGGTTTCTTGATCCCAGAAACTGCTCCATCAGCATTCCTGAAGGAAATAAATAACATCAAGTAATTTATATCCAAAGTCATAAAAGAAAAATATGAGAATGAAGCTTATACCTCATGAAACTAGTAACAGATGGGGACTCATCTGTAAACTCCAGTGAATTTTTTTGCTTCAGTAGTTCTCCCTGTCAAGTAAAGGAAAGTACATTTATTCTGTTACAGATCATAGCCAGTTAATAGTTATGGCTGCTTGGATTTCAGGAACCCATGTACAGAGGTCAGCAGAAAATTAAATTATACTTGGGAAAACATTGATATTAATATTTGAAAATACTACGATGATTTTTATGGATCCATGTGCTTGTTGCATATTTTGAGCATTATAACTTGTATACTATAAATTTGAAACAACATATCATCATTTTTTTTCGGGAATATTCCAGTATCTTAAGATTCATCAGAGTAACCTATGATGAGTACAAAAACACTGCCAATGATTAGAGATCGAGCTCTATCCTTTTTGTTGCTTCTTAACATGGACACATATCCCTTTAGTTTCACTAGATTAGTATCCTAAAGGCCTTTTCATGTGTATGTGCAAAAACACACGCACACTTGCATGGATAAGTCTGTGGAATACAACAACATAGAAGCTAGGTGTCCACGGCTCCTATTCAATTAATGACAGGAATCCGAAGATTAAAACTTAATGCGCTCACTATTACACCGCATTTTCATAGGTAGGGGATTATTTATGTCCCAAATCCTCTCTCAAAACCTTTTCCAGCATTTCAGCATTGAACAAAATGTAACTAAAATCCTTCTCCTCTCAGTTTACCTAGCACACAATTATAGTCACATAATAGACCTCAAGAGCACCACCACAATTGGCGGTGCAGCATCTAAGGGAAAATGAAGCATGTAAAAGTTTGATGAATAAAGTTACTATCTTGTGTCAAAACTTCCAAATATTTATTATAAAACCCCGACATTACAAGATTTAGGCTTGGAAACTTTACCCTTAACTCCGATGGAGTTTTCCGCTTCAATTTCGTTTTTGAAACTCCTCCTGCGGTCACACCGCCGTAGTGAAGAGAATTGGGCATGTGCAATTGACCGGCAGTGGCAACATTACTCATCCTCTCTCTGTGAGCAGCTGCAGCGCACAATACAGCACAAACTTTAAAATACACAAAAACAGTACAAATCGGGAGAAGAATCATAGTCGATCTTAATCTATGAAAAAGCCAATCATGTTAAATACAAATTTAACCTAGATAATTCAATTGCAAGTAGAGAACAGAGGACTAGGGCATTCGAGTAAGCTAGTTGGCCGGTCGAACTTGTCTCGAGATCGTTGGAAGAGTTTTCCGGTGAGATTGTGTGACGGAGAGAGGCGGGATTTGGCTAGAATGGCGCTCGATTAAATAAAGGAGGGAGGCGAATTGGGTTTTGGAATTTATTTGAATTATGTGTTTCCCTCTTTCGTGCATAAGCCATCACTCGCCGTTACGTCGTTTGACGGCCGTTTAATATCCCTTGCTTAGGGCGTCTCCACATTTCACTATATTGCCGCTTTTCACCACTCCAACCAAACGGCATTTGGGAGCGTTATTTTAGGGGAGAGGAGCGCCCCTCTCTCTATCAGCAGGCAAAAAATTTATTTATTTTTTTCATTTTCTTTTTATGTTATATTTTGTTTAATGTTTTATTTTGTATTTTGTGTATGTTATTTGTTATTTATTTTATATTTTAAATAATGTGTTGTAATTAATATTAAAATTTATAATATATGATAATTTTAATTAAATACAAATGGTGAAACGTAAAATTAAATTAGATAAAAATTAGACCAACAATTAAACATGCTAAAATGAATAAAAGTACACCAACAATAAAACTACATAAAAATACTAAAATAGATAAAAATACGCATAAAATAAATGAAATTTCATAAATCATTATATGTTATCAATTACAAAATAATAATTGTAAATGAAATAGAAGGAATATTATGAAATATTCTCTTTTGGTGTAGAAATGTAGTGCAAACTGTTGAGATGAAATTGAGAATCTGCTGCATTTTAGTGATAATGATATTGTATTATAGTGTAGACGGTTGGAGATTGCCTTAGGTTAGGCCACTGTCCGTTAAACCGTCTTTTATGAAAAATTAGTCGTATAATATATTCGAATGAAAAATAAATATACAAGTATTCCCTCCATTTTGTTATAAATATATTGTTTATGGACATTACCACTCCATAACCTTTCATATGCTAAAACCTTTTGTATTCCATTAGAGTGTTATATAATGTAAAATGTACAACATTTTTTCGAGAAATAAGAAGATAATTCATTCTCTCAGCTTTACCTCTTGTTTTCATGTCTCTATTTTACTGATTTCAATAATCAAGATTCAAAGGTGGTTCATATATTACAACACATTTCAAAATATATGGTATTTTTAGAGTTTTTGGATTGTATTAAAATATTTGTAGTTTAAGATACTTTCACACCATTTCCCCCAATTTTAACTCTATCAATTAAAATCATACAAATTCTCTTATTTTCAATTTACTGATAATAGATTATTTATTCCCTAAAATATATAATCTCTTGGATTTCTCATCTGATGATAGATTATTTCTTCCATAAAATACAATATCTTATAAATTTCTCTTATGAGGGTGAAGGGTATAAGTTGGACATAAATAATTTGGGAAAACAAAATTCAATTTCATAATTATAGTATTCTATAAAAATGTGCCATAATTTTTCATATTATCGGGAAAATGAAATTTACAATAAATTAATGGGTCTATATAATAATTAGGTCAAATATATATTTATATTTTCAATTTTAGTCCATTTTATAAAAATGACACGAACTTCAAAAAATACTTAATGTTTTCATATTTTGTAAAAGTGTTATTGAATACAATTTTCGGTGTCAAATTGCTCACAAAGCATGCCCGAGTCCGGCGTGTAAAATGACATAGTAAATTATATTCAACGTTGAGATTAAATATATATTTCACTTCATTTTATATGCTAGACTATGGCGTGCGTTGTCATATGACACCGAAAGTTGGATCATATTACATTTTTTGCAAAAATGTGAAGAAAACTTTTCTTTTTGCATGTTTTAAAGTGCGTGATATTTTTGAAAAATATACCAAAGTTTAGGACCTAAGTATGTATTTGTCCTAACAATTAATAATTATTATTAGATCACGATGACAATCTGATATTTGAGTTTTCATAAAACATCAATTTAAATACCAACATATCAAGAAACATGAAAAAATTGCGGGATGAATAATCTACTGATGGAATGAAGCTCGCGAATGTTTAAAGTTCAAATCCAACGAGCATGCGGCATATATTTTTTTTAGTGCAGTAATGTGTCCACCCAAGTTAAAAAATATATATATTATTTTTTTCTTATGCAAAAAAATAATAACTGCTTTTTTAAGTCAAAAAATATACATAATAAATTGAGCCAACCCTATACGTAATAAAGGCAAAATGGCATTGAATGGGATGTCAATCCGCCAAGCAAGTCGGTTTTGGCCAACCCCATCAATTTGTGACCCTAGCTAAATAATTAACACCAAATCGGATTATATTTTATTTGAACTTTGAATTATTGGCACAAACCCAAAAACCTTCGAATATATTTATAAATATATATGTTATAAACAATACATTTATGTGTGTGCGTGTAAAATTACGCATTTATGACGTTTTAAACAATACTCCATCCGTTTCATTTTGATTGTTGTTTTAATTTTTTTATTTTGTGTCAAAATGTTTGTTGTTTTATATATTTTCACACATTCTCTCTTAATTTTAACCATATTCCATACACTATTTTAGAAAAATATAAGTTAATAAGATTTCATGTTATATATAAGAGATGTGTATATTAGTTCATATAATTAATTGTTAATTCAAGATAAAAAATTAAAACAATTAAAACAAAACGGATGAAGTATTTAGTTTATATAATATATATTAGGGGCACACTAGTTGTGTAAGATCCCTCAACAGATATGTTACGTTAAATATATATTATTTGACCCAACCTCTTTTTTTTAGTGTTGCCCTTCCCTCTTACATTTTCTTTTCAGTTTTTTATTTTCAATTTTCGATTTTTTATTTTTTGTTTTTTTAATATATATTTAATTTTGTAAATTAATTTGTTTATCTGTCGTATCGCACGGTGCACTAATCTTGATAATTATTATTTTTGAAATACATATATAAGCTAAAATGAAATTAGTGAATCTTACAATTAAATTGAAATAATTTAATTTTTTTGAATTAAATTAATTTTTTTATATGGTTCTCGCATAGTATACTCCCTCCGTTTCACTTTGATTGTTGTTTTAACTTTTTTATTTTGTGCCAAAATGTTTGTTGTTTTATATATTTTCACACGTTCTCTCCCAATTCTATCCCTATCCCATACACTATTTTAGGAAAATATAAATTAATAAGATTTTATGTTATATAAGAGAGATGAGTATATTAGTCCATATAATTAATTGTTAATTCTAGATAAAAAAAACTAAAACAACAATCAAAACGAAACGGAAGGAGTATTTAGTCAATTGTTTATATAATATATATTAGGGGCACACTAGTTGTGTAAGATCATTTAACAGATTTTTTACGTTAAATATATATTATTTAATCCAACAAGGTGGTTCCCTCTTCTTCTTCTTTTTCGTGTTGCCCTTCCCTCTTTCATTTTCTTTTCAGTTTTTTTCTTTCCATTTTCAATTTTTTTATTTTTTGGGTTTTTAATATATATTTAATTTTGTAAATTAATTTTTTAATCCGGCATATCGCATGGTGTACTGCGCTCGATAATTATTATTTTTGAAATACATATATACCCCAAAATGAAATTAGTGAATCGTAAAATTAAATTGAATTAATTTAATTTTTTATTTAAATTAGTTTTTTTTATCCGGTTCTCGCATAGTGTACTCGTCCGACGCTAACGGTTTGGCTCGTGCACTAGGCTTGATAATTATTTTTTTAAAAATAAATATATACTTTAAAATGGAATTAATGAACCCTAAATTAAATTGAATTAATTTAAATTTTTTTTATCAGGTGTCACGCGCATGCACAAACCCACGCTACAAAACTGTACATAAAAAAAAACCTTTGTTGCTTCGGCACGTGAAGCACAGACGCCGGTGCGTGAATTGCTGTTGGGGCGGGCAGGTGAGTTTTTTTTTTTTTGGCATGTTCGAGTTTTATCTGACTAGTCTAACGTAAGAGACTCATTTAATAGTCTCATACAAGTTTTTGTCAATATATTATGTATGATAAGAATTTCATATAACATGTTAAATGATGTTTGCTTGACCCATTATAAGGCAGTACGTTACGAACTATAATAGCATAATTATTGCTATAGTATAGTGAAAATAGAGAAACCTAAATATATATCTTTTACGTTACGAAGTGCAAAATTTCATTTTATATTATCTCACTTTCTCTCTCCCTATTGTGTATTATTGTTTCCATGCATGCATTGCATGAGTTTGATTTTACGTGATAAAAAAAAACATATGATATGAAACCGATGCTGAATTAATAATTTTGTGGAAATCGCCTCACCATCACATGCATTTCTGCGTGGAAGAACATGTAGAATGCAAACCCAATCCAATTCCAATGCATCAATCAATCTAATCACCATCTCATCCGAGTTGACTCACCCACTTCCCCATTTTTCTCCACCCCATTTTCTCTCTCCCTCTCATCGTCTCCGCGCAGATCTTTCTTCCGCCAATGCGTTTCACGACCCTCGTTCTTCAATTCTGAATCTGCAGCATAGTTGCATCGGCTCGCACTGATATTCATTCGTGGATTCGCAACGATATATTCAAATTGTTTTGCTCCGAGAATCATCAATTGCCGTTCAGCTCGTCAAATTGAGAAATCAGGAGGGGCAATCTAGGGGTTTTCACGGAGGTGGATTTGATGCGACGACTATTGATTGAATCGCGAGAAAAAATCGTGGCTGATTCGCGGTGAATGGGATCAATTAGGGCACGTTTAAATGGTGAAATTCAAAAGAGTTAGGGATTTCAACGGATCGGTATAGCGTTTGATGGGGAATACATGTGCAGGGCCAAATACAGGGAGGAATGGGTTCTTCCAATCCATGACCGTGGCCGTATGGAAGCCGAAGCAGAGCCTCCCGGCTCCGGATCAAGAATCCGGCAGCAGCAAAAACAAGGAAAACTCCGTCAATTCCGACGGCAAGGACTCCGGTTCCACTCGTTCCGATGTGCAGAGCACCCCGCCCACGCCTATGAAAATCCCCGCCGAAGAGACCAAGAAACCGGATCCTCCGGCGCCGGCGCCGGCACCCGAGCCGGTGAAACCAGAGGCTAAAACCACCACAAACAACGACGATGCTACCAACAACAAGCCAGTAGACGAAGCACCACCAAACAAGCCTACTCATATAAAGAGAGTGTCAAGTGCAGGACTGCAGGTAGAGTCAGTTCTGCAGCGGAAAACAGACAATATGAAGGAGAAGTTCACTCTGGGGAGGAAGCTAGGACAAGGGCAATTTGGGACGACGTTTTTGTGCATGGAGAAGGGGACGAACAAGGAGTTCGCGTGCAAAACAATTGCTAAGAGGAAGCTGACAACGCCTGAGGATGTGGAGGATGTTAGGAGAGAGATTCAGATAATGCACCATTTGGCAGGGCATCCGAATGTGATATCTATTGTGGGTGCTTACGAGGATGCTGTGGCAGTCCACGTTGTGATGGAGCTCTGCGCGGGCGGGGAACTCTTTGATAGGATCATTCAAAGGGGGCATTACACTGAGAGGAAGGCTGCGGAGCTGGCTAGGATAATAGTTGGTGTTGTGCAAGCCTGTCATTCTCTTGGAGTTATGCATAGAGACTTGAAACCTGAGAATTTTCTCTTTGTGAATCAGCAGGAGGAGTCGGCTCTTAAGACTATTGACTTTGGCCTCTCTGCTTTCTTCAAGCCAGGTGCTCATTTATCAACTTATTATGGTTTTCCTTTTCCTCACTCATTAGTCACTATTGATTGATTTCTGAAGGCTGCAAGAATAGAAACTAATTATCACCTACCCTTTAAAAACTTTCTTCAAATATTTGGTTTTTGGATTGTTGTTCCACTTTGATAAATTATGCCTTATGACCCTTTCACATAAAAAGATGGAAGAATTGGTAACAAACAAGCAGATCATTTGGTGATAGGGTTGTGATACTTAACCGGCTGGAAAGAAGCTCTAACGTTCTTCACTATCTTCGTTACCATTTTGAAAAACACTCTGGTTCACATATTCATAAATCCTACCTGTCTGAATTTGTACCGGTTAGTGTTAAATCCAACAAGTAGTGCATTTTTACATATATGTATATGTGATAACTGGTGTTAAGGAGTTCGTGTGATCAATTTTCTTCTATTGAGGAAGAGTGAAACATGTTCATGGGTTTTCAAACTAAAGGGCTTGACCATATATCAAGTGGAATTTGTCAAGAATATGAGATCAGAAATTTAGTCTGCTTAAGCTACTTTCAACATGTGTATTGACTATCTTGGAATCAGGTTTGGTATTTCTTCGATATCTCAATACTTGGAAGAATATGAATCTCGCAAGTCTTAATATGATACTTCAGAGGAAATAGTAATACAGAGGGTAGAGCTGGGGATCTTGTCAATTTCTGCAGGATCTTCTGGGTCCATTACTACAATAAAAAGTTTATACTGAAATCCACAATAGTAGTTCTCTCTCTCTCTCTCTCTCTCTCTCTCTCTCTCTCTCTCTCTCTGTTTTTATTTTCTTCAAGATAATTTTGGGCAGAAAGAGAGAGTGGCCTGATTCTTGAGTTCTTTAGCTCTGGGGAGGATATCCTACATATGCCACCATCCTCCTACTGGGATCATGCTTGTTTCTAACCATTTACGATGCAACAATGTCAAGAAAATTCATCGTACTTAGTCCCTTAGCCTGATCAGCTTCTGATTTTTTTACCTTCTCAGGGGAAACATTCATTGATGTTGTCGGAAGCCCTTACTACGTTGCCCCGGAGGTACTAAGGAAGCATTATGGTCAGGAATGTGATGTTTGGAGCGCGGGAGTTATCATCTACATATTGCTATGTGGAGTTCCACCATTTTGGGATGGTAAGCGTTTATATATCTTCGATCACCCTATGGTTCATTATGCTATTATTTATCAGTTGCAATGATCTGATTCACTGCATGCTGATGTACATGCATTTTATCAGAATCGGAACAGGGAATTTTCGAGCAGGTTTTGAAAGGAGAACTTGACTTTGTTTCTGAACCCTGGCCTAGTATATCCGATAGTGCAAAAGATCTTGTCCGAAAAATGCTTGTCCGAGACCCTAAGAAGCGGCTCACGGCTCATCAAGTTCTTTGTGAGTATATTCTGATATATGCCTTAGGATATTAAGTAGGAAATTAAATGTGTTGATAATGTTGAATTGCATGAGAACTGAAACGAAAAAAATGTGTATTTGAATGCTTGCATCTAACAATATTGTTTCACATTCAAAGCATAAGGATCGGAATGTCTTATAAAGTAGGAACCTGTTCTGTTCAGGCCATCCATGGGTGCAAGTAGGTGGCTTAGCTCCTGATAGGCCTCTTGATTCTGCTGTTCTATCTCGTCTGAAGCAATTTTCTGCGATGAACAAGATCAAGAAGATTGCCATCCGAGTGAGTTCTTCGGGTTCTTCGCCTTTTTGTCTAAAGTTTAAGCCTTTCATGATACGATCTTCATCAGAATTCATAGACACACACACACACAAATGTATATAACTTTTGATTTTAAGAATGAGATGCCGTCTGCAGGTTATTGCGGAGAGTCTATCTGAGGAGGAAATCGCAGGACTAAAGGAAATGTTCAAAATGATCGATGTAGATAATAGTGGGCACATTACCCTTGAAGAACTCAAGAAAGGCTTATCAAGAGTTGGAGCCAACCTCAAAGACTCAGAAATAGAGAATCTGATGCAAGCTGTAAGTACAGTTAATCTTCATATATAGTTATTATTTCTGCTCAAACATTAATTCAATTATCTGATCTGATCTCGTTTTTCTGTGTGTTCTTGGAAATATAATGCAATGCAGGCTGATTTCGACAACAGTGGGACGATAGACTACCGGGAGTTCGTTGCAGCAATGCTGCACCTAAACAAAGTCCAGAAAGAGGATCACATATACGCAGCGTTTTCGTTTTTCGACAAAGATGGCAGCGGCTACATCACAAGGGATGAGCTTCAGCAGGTTTGCGAGCAGTTCGGCATAGCAGATGTCCACCTGGACGATATCATCCGTGAAGTCGACAAGGACAACGTACGCTCTCATCTCCAAAAAACTCAGTAATTTTGATTGTGTTTGGATCCCGATATATAAATATGGATGCCGTGTGACGGATGTTGAGAATGCTGAGCATATATATTGATTGATTGTTGCAGGATGGACGCATTGATTACAGCGAGTTTGTGGCGATGATGCAAGACTCTACTTTTGGAAGCAAGGTAATGCAGAGCAGCATGAGCATGGGATTAAAGAGTTCTTAGGCATTACTAATTTATTCTGTAAATTAAACTATGTATCAATGCAAGACTAAAATTAATTTGGATGAATTTTCAGTTGTAGAGATTAGTGAGGATTTATTTATATGCACCGGGACAGTGAAGTTCACTGACCCCTTTAGATTTGTTTGTGTGCATTTCTTAGGTCGGAAACTGCTGTCTATAGTTACATTATTTTTCAGCCAATATTATATTATTGTTGGTTTATAAGTGTTTGGTTGAAAGGACTTTACTTTGTTGTTTTTTTATTTATCTTTATTTTTATTTTACTGAACTTTGTTGTTTATTTATTAATTGATCTTGTCTGCGTAATCTTGTCATGTTATTTTATTTAGGGTATTTCTACCCCACTAAATTTTCTAAATACACCATTATTATATTTAATTGAAAAATAAATGATTATTAATTTTACTTAAATAACCTTTCAAATAAAAAAAAGGATGTTTCATTAATTAAAAAATAATAAGTTTCAAAAGAACCAAAAAATAAAAATAAAAAAAGCCCACGGTAGACTCCTCCTTTCTTTCCCACCACACACTCTCTCTCTCTCTTCTCACTTTTCTTCCTCCACCATTCCTGCAGATTGAAATCCATCTTATTTTCTTCAAGCCTCCATTTTCGTCTGGCCCACCTTCTTCCACACTCACTATGCATTAAGTTGAGTTTCGGAGTACTAACCATTTCTAACAAACTATACACATCTTTGGCTTTATCATTCTGGCGACTTGATTTTTTATGGTCGCATCATATGTACTGGGAAGACACTTATTTGTGTTGCATGATACTTTTTGACCGTCTCTGGTCTCGGAGCATGATTTTGTGATTGAGCGAAATTTTTTTTTAGCCACATAGAAGTTTAAAAAACTTTTTTTAGCCACTAAAGTTTAAATATGATTATTTTAGCCACCTTGGACATTTATACCCTTTTCATTTTTTTGAAAAAGGAATATATATATATATATATATATATATATATATTGTCTCTCTCTCTCTACATTATAAGATTTGAGTAATTTTTGAAGGCAAAAAAAACGTCTTGCAGATTTGTTGAAGCTTCAGTTTTCAAAGGTAATATTTAAAATTCGAAAAAAAAAATGCATAAGTTCTTTACTGCGCGCCGAGTAACGCGCGCAATGTGATGTGATGCGCGTAAAAACTCACGCGCAAAGGGTGCCGCGCGCGCAGAGACCGCGCACCGAGGGCCTCGCGCAAGGGGCCGCGCGCGCTGAGGCCGCGCCCGCCGAGGGCCGCGTGCAGTCTCCTGCAAGGGGCCTCGCGCAGGGGATCGCGCGCGTTGATGGCCGCGCGCGCTCCCGGGGGCCGCGTGCTGTCTCCCGCGCGCACCGTTACCCGAGGGCGCGGTGCCGTTCGGGTCATTTTTAACATTTAATTGCGTTAATTTTGTATGAATATAATGTGTTTGTATTTATTTTTATTTGCAGATGAGTGAGACATATATTCTACTGCATCATGGAGGTTTTTGGCGTGATCATATATATTATAATGGAATTGAAGAGTATGTCCGTATTCCAATGGGAGGGATAACTTATTCGCAATTGTTTCATGAAATTGTTGATATTGTTGGTGAAGATCTGAATATATATAGGTATGTTATTTCGAGTTTAACATTATGTCAACATGATGGTAAAATGCGAAGATTTAGAATAAGAAATGATGCCGACTTGAACTTTGCTATGGAAGAGACATCAATTTTGCACTTATATGTTGAAACAACTTTGAGAGCACCATCCTCCAACTCACACAATCGACCTTCTATTCATGCTCAAAACAGTTTTTTGGATTTATTAAATGCTCAAAATGCATTTCCACAATCATATCCATATACAGCTGCATATGTTAGACCTCCATACCCACATTATGAAGGTGTTCACATAAATAATGAGAATTTTGAGAATGAGGTTGATGATGATAATGAAACTGTTGCGGTTGAAGATGAGCATGTTGAAGATGATGATGGTGCGGTCAATGATAAGATTAATAACAATGATGATGATGATGATCATGAGCATATTGATCAGAGTGCTGACGATGATAATGTTCATGAGGATGAATGTTTTGGATTTGATTGGGGCGTAAATGATGACACATTTGTTGATGAGGATGGGGAGGAAGTTCCTATGGATGATGAGGCTGATGATGTTGATGTTTGATGTGAAAGGCTCCGTAGGTCCGTACCAGAAGTTGGCACTTCATGTGACATAGATGATGTGCAAGATGATAATTGGGATGATATATGTCAACATGGACGGCAATGGATTATTCCAGGGGCACTATATCAAGCCACACTCCCTCTAAATAGATTGGGCATTGATATAACTGTAAACACGAGCGATACTTTGTGTTTGGATCCTATTTTTGAAACTAAAGAGTCAATGATCAATGCATTGGGTTTGTACCATTTGCATAATCGCGTGGAGTATCGGATTGAGCGCTCAAACAATACTAGATTTGTAGCTCGTTGTAGGCACCATGAAGATTGTACATTCGCAATGCGTGCTTCAGCTCATGGGGAACAATGGAGGGTTTTTAAATGGAATGCTGTCCATTCTTGTCAAATAGATTTAAGCCGCCACGGGCGCCGTACAGTTACATCAAAAGTAATATGTGCATTTTTTGCTCCTAAATTGCTGACTGAGGGAGCAATATTGAAACCAAAGGAAATGCAGGTGCAATTGCAAAGAGAGTTTGGAGTTGTCGTGGAGTATGGTCGGGCTCTTGCAGGGAGAAATCATGCAATCAAAATGGTATATGGTGACAGTGACAAGTCGTTCCAGCTACTCCCGTCATACTTGCATATGATACAATAGTCAAATCCATGTTCTGTTGTTGAATTGAAGACGGATGCAGCAGATCGTTTTGAGTATGTTTACATGGCCCTTTCTGCTTGTATTGATGGGTTCATCCGGTATGGACGTCCAGTTATTGTTATAGATGGAACTCATTTGAAAGGAAAGTATACATGAGTTATGTTTGTCACTGCAACAAAAGATGGGAACGAACAAATTTATCCATTGGCAGTTGGAATTGGAGACAAAGAAAATGATAATTTATGGTCTTGGTTTTTGAGACAACTTAAGAAGACCTATGGATGTCCCGATGATTTATTGTTTGTTTCTGATCAGCATAAGAGCATAACGAATGTTGTTGCAGAGGTGTATCCCGGAACAGCACATGGAATTTGTACCTACCATTTAAAGAACAATCTAAAGAGGTGGGGTGCCAATATATTGGCTATGTACAAAAAAGCTGCCAATTGTTACCGTGTTTAAGAGTTTGATAAACACATGCGAAATCTTTCAATTGCATTAGAGAATGGAGCATATAAGAAACTACTGGATGCTGATCCAACTCGTTGGGCTCGATGCAAGTCTCCTGTGCGTCGTTATGAATTTATGACCTCCAATTACGTAGAGTGTTTGAATGGACGACTTCGATGGGCTAGAAGATTACCGGTATGCACGCTTCTAGAATGTGTTCGCACATTGGTGGGTCAATGGTTTTACGATCGTCGTAGAGCTGCTTTAGTAAGGACTCATGTGTTGACCGAAACGGCGGCCACCAGGGTTTTAAGATCAGTTGAGCAAGGTCAAACAATGAATGTGCAATCAATTAGTGCTAAAAAATTTAAGGTTACATATGGAATGAAGCACTACACGGTTGATCTTGTGGGTAGAAAATGCTCCTGTCAAGTGTTTAACCTTGATTTAATCCCTTGTCCCCATGCAGCAGCAGCTATAAGGTGATATATATTTCTTTATTGTATTTGATATATTTTATGTATTGATTTTCTTACAGATTAACTTGTCAATATTCATATATTCAACAGCAAAGCAAATAAGCACGTTTATTCATATGTTTGAAGTTTTTACACTACTGAGAATCTCCGTGGGATGTACTCGGGAAAAGTAATGGCAATAACACATCCTGATGATTGGGATGTATTATTCGAAGTATCATCTAGAGTAGTATTGATACCACATAATTCGAGACAAGCTGGACGTCCGCGCACCAACATGATGTCAATAGGCAGTCGCTCTACATCGAGAGGTCATCGGTGTAGCATAGTGTGCTCTCGCTGTCAACAAATAGGCCACAACCGAGCCACATGTACCCAAAACATTCCCATCTCGCAAGGTTCTCAAACTGGTAGCTGCAATGCAAATGAAGCGAGTAGCAGTCATGCACGTTGAACCAATAAGTGTAGCATATGTCGTGTACCTGGTCACACTCGACCAACATGTCCGAATAGGCCTAGTTAAATGCAAGCTTGTTTTATTATATAATTTGTTTAGGTTTGGAATTTATATTGTTTTGCTATCTAGTGACATTGATGTATCTGGAGTGACATTGATGTATCTGCAGTGACATTCTGTTTATTTTTAAATTTATATTGGATTTGGACTTGTCGAAACTATAGCGGTGAATTTTGTATATTTGCTTCATTTTGCTTATTGCAGTAACCCGTTAAAATTAATCCGCAACAGGCTGCGCGCGCAAGGCGCGTGCGCTGGGACAGGCTCCCGGGCTGGGCTGCGCGCAGGCAAGACAGCGCGCTGAGTTAATTTTTTAGCATCTCACATTCAAAATAATTGAAAAACGTAGTCAAAAGTGTCAACATATGAAAGGACAGTGTCATTGAAGTGAACACAAATTAAACCAAATTCAAAATAGTGAACAATGTAGTCAATAGATGAGTCACTACATAAACGTAAACTGTCATTAAGGTTAAAGGGTATTTTCATCTGTGCTAAATCTGAAAATTGTGTGAGCCACATGGGAACGATATCCTTCCATTTTCTTGTCAGTCGGCTGCGGTATTCTGGTATTTGTCATTAACATCTCCACAAACTTGAGCGCATATAGGCCACAACTAACACCATCATTCTGTTTGTAAACTCTGGCTCCCTCAACTGTTTTGATCTTCCACTCATTATACTTGGGCTGCAAATCTTCCCGATACTCCCAATATCCACAATATTTAAGAAGTTGTGGGAGAATGCGGGCCAATGGAGCAAAGTAATCTATTCGGGCTTGCCTTATCTATTTTGTCCAGTTGTGCCACGTGGAGTCATATAAAATGATCAAGTGTTCAGGGATGCTCGCCAAACATGTAACCCAATGAGAATCAATATGTGCCACAAATATCAACTACATGAAGTGATTCAAAACAAAATAATTAGTACATAATTATAAATGATTTAAAATAAAAAACATTTTATTAATGAGAATTCAGTTTTACTTACATTGTTATAATCGTACCAAGGTTTCAGCGGAAGCCACCCTGGTAGATGGCCACTCATATATTCTGAGAGACCGAGAAGATCTTCATCAGAGATCATTTGTTCAGTCTCCTTATTAAGTGCAGAAGCCCCTTCAAGGTCATGGTATTGTGTAAATACCTTACGAATCCCTTCATAATAAAACATTAAACGAATGAATCGAAATCAATAATAAAGAAAACCAAGCATCTTTATATTGAAGAGAATTTCAATCAATACCATGAATCTTGTGGAAGTTAGAACTATATCCGTTTTATGGATTGTTCGACTAGCAAATGCCGGATTTGTATGGATTATGCACATGTAAGCATCAATATGTGCATTAGTGAGTTCCTCCTTCTTCAATAGATCCGTAAAAAATTGAGCATTAACACCATAACCAATCCCAACATTCCGTCTGCATAAATGATAACACAATCAAACAAAACGTCTATAATTTGAAAGAAATTAGATTAATCATATTCAATTACTTACAGTTTATTTGACTGCAAAAATTTATTCCAATCAGCAAAACGTTTATTATTTGGAAGAAATGGACTTCGCAATGCTGCTGATGCTGCCCTTCTTCTCACTTCTCTGAAATCCAACTTTATCGGAGTACTATGATCAGACAAAAGAGTGATATCTCGAATAGGGGTGATGAAAGGAATCTGACTCGTAGTCGGAGTCCTATGCTGCAATGACTCATCCAACCCCCAATATTCTCCTACTGACATTTCATTCCAGGTGTTAAAAACACTATCACCCCACATCTGTGTGCTTCTTGTGCCTTTCCATGAGAGGCTTTTCTCATTTGTAGCATTGGGGGGATTCCATGCGTCTTGTTCATCTGGCCATTCTTGCGGCCCATGCCATACCGTACTTGACGTCGACTTCCGTATCGGGGAATTCCAATGCCCGCTCTCATCTTCTGTGGACTGTGTATATTGTGGCGGATTCCATTCCCAATTCTGAGGACTATTTCTTTCTTCACTATACTATATATTAAAATCAATGATAAAAAAAATGTTATACAACTTTGAAAAATCACACCCAAAGAATATAAATAGAAAATTAACGAACGCACGCGCAGGCAGTGCACGCAGGCCTATACGCGTTGGTCCTGCGCACGCACGCCCTGCACGTGCATGGCGTATCATTTTTTTTAAGAATAACACAATGCCATAATTTTTAATTCAAATAACACAACCCAAAAATATAAATTTCATCATAAAAAACGAATAGGAAATTTATGAACCTGTGGACTTTGTTGTTGAACAAAAGTCTGCTCACTTCCTTGCCCCCTAAATAACTGCGGAAGATAACTGGACAGCCAATTTTGTGTTTTCTCTGCTGCTTGCTCAGACACTAATTGTGCTGCTCTCTCTGCCGCGGCCTGGGCTGCTCTCTCAGCTACATCATATACATTTTGAAAAAATGTCTGTCTCTGAGACATGGTCCACGTGTGGGTCATCACAGGATCAACAGGGCCGTAAAAAGGTTCTGTTGAAGGTGCATGATCATAGAATGCGTCTCTTGATGGGTCATGCTCGTGGAAGGTGTCTCTGGATGGGCCATGCTCGTATGAAGCGCCTTGTGATGGAGCGGGTTTTGGCATATGAGTTGAAAATACACGACGCGGAGCATATTGTACCAAAAACGGACCATTTTCAATGCTCTTCCAATAAATTGTGTCCCATTCTCGGCTCTTAGGTTTCAACTTTTTGAACATTTGCATTTAATAAACCATAAATCAAGACAATAGTAACTTTTCAAAAAAAAACAATTGATGATACTTTCCTACAAGATGTTTAATTAATCATACCCGTCCTCTAATATCATTCGGGTTCACGCTTGTCAAGTTATAAGCAAAGCGTAAAATTCTCGGTATAGCCTTTGCGTCTCTCACACCACCACAAGTCTCAGCCAATTGTGGGACAACACAATAAATCCATGCCTACATCAATCACAAGTAAATTCATTTATTTTGATAACTATAATAAAATACGTAAAATAATTATCATCATTACTTAAAATAATTTACTATAACATACCGTAAATGCTAATGTGAATCCATAAATGTGATATAAAGGCCTTTTCGACGTTCTGGGTGTGGTGTGGATATTAGTTAAAAAATGAAGAAGCCTTTGATAGGAGTAGCTACCCCATGGAAATGATTCTCATTCTTCTTCATTCTCAACCAACACCCAAATCCAGTCATCAATTGTGTGGTTTGATTCAAACCCTAGCAACAAATAGTACACAAACAATATTTTGCCAACTTTCAAATAATCTTCAGGGTCGTCACCAAGCTGCCTCTTCTTGAAACTTTCCTTTAAGTCACTTATATTCATCTGACATTGCCTGAAAACCCTCTTATACAAGTAAGAAGATCTAATCATGTGCTCATTATGTGGGTTAAAATTTGACCCCCCAAAATTCAAACCACACACTAGAGCATATTCGTACCGACTAAATCTTAATTTATTCTTCCCTATTTTAAACCATAATTTGGTGTCATCACCGCCGTCCTTTTTCACTATCTCATGTGTAATGAAATAGTGTACAACCTAACACAATTCATTATAATTTTACACACAAGCAAATTACAAAAAATATTAATTTACATAAAAATATGTTGGACATGTTTATATATGTTTAATTGATATGGATTAATATTTACACACAATATATGAATAGAATATATTTATCATATCTCGACGACGCTAGCGGGGATGACAAAATGGGGCAGCGTGTGCAATGAGCCAAGACCTACGCGCGCAGGGCCTACGCGCAGCAATGCGCGTGCGCCCCTGGCGCGCGCCACCCTAGCGCGCAACACCTTGCACGCGCGCCCCTCGCGCGCAACACCGGGACGCCAGCGCGCACCCCCGCCCGCACGCCCCGCCCGCACACTGTCCCTGCGCGCTGGCTTCGGCGCGCAGGAAAGAACAACCCAGAATTTCAGTATCTTTCATAGAATGCAAGAATTTAAACCATGTAAGGGGTTTCAAAAAATCCTCTAAACTCCGGGTCGGGGCATTATGACCACCAACTTCTTCATAATCTTCTTCACCACTTGCCATGAATCTCCAAACTCAAATATTTCAAATCAAATCTACATAATCACACATTATTCATAATTATACTTAAATTCACATATTGTTAACAATTTGTGTGTAAATTATATCCAAAACATGGTATAACCCCAACAATTTGAATAAACCCAATTGGCATAAAAGTCACATTTTTCACACGGCAATGTAGATGGGTCGCGGCGGCAGACAGGTCGACGGTGACGGGCGGCGGTGGACAGGTTTTCGCCGGTGATGGCTGGTAATTTCCAGATTGGTGAAGTTGGGGAGGAGGGCGACGAGAGAGACAAAGTTTGGGGAGAGTGAAAAACTTCAAATTACGTTTTTTACAGAGAGAGAGTTTGGGGAGAGAGAGTAATTTCTTTTATTTTACTTTTATTTTTTAAAGTAGATAAGGGTGTTATAGTAAATTAGGCTAAAAAAATAATATTTAAAATTTGATGGTTAAAAAAAGTTTTTTAAAGTTTGAAGTGGCTAGTAAGCCATATTGCCACTTTTTTTGTGATTCTACGGCCTCCCAAGTCTACATTGCTCTTCTTCTCTCTCTTTCCTTCTTTTTTTATTAGTTTAAATTAATTTTTTAATTGAAGAGTATAATTGTAAAAGAGTGCCGGGTGCAATTTAATAATTGTGATGTATTTAGAAAATTTAGTGGTGCATATAGTAGCATCCTTTATTTATTTACTCGTCTTTTAGTCGAGTATATTTGAACTTCAAAATTGTTAATAATAGTGAAAAAAAGAGGTTTAATTAGAACTTTGTTGCGCATAAATCTTCATGACTACTTGCACATTAGAATATTTTGCATCGGTAATGGTAAATAAGCTTCTCGCTCGAATGAAATTCAAAAAATATGTCACACATTTGTCTAAATAAACATGGGAGAAATGTTTATTTAGACAAAAGTAAATAAGATTTGGGAAAAAACAACAAGATTTAAAAGTAGAGAGTTTTGTAGGCAATCTCTATTACTTTTTGCAACATTCAAGGCCCGGGCCCACCAAATCAGAGTTTGTCTACTTTTTTTTCAGAAAAGCCTGACACAAAAGCTGTTTTATTGTAACTTCTCAAAATGGAATATTAATGACTAGGGTTTGAAAATCTTTATTATCCCAACCACCCTTCTCTCTCTCTCTCTTCTGCTCTACGATAATTTTGAACAAAAATCACCCAACCTTCTGCGATAATTTTGAACAAAAAGCACCCAACCTTCTCTCTTTTCTTCGATTATTTAGAACAAAAAATCACCCACCCTTCTCTCTCTTCTTCGATAATCTTGAAGAACCAAGAACCCAGTTGAAGAAAAAAAACCAGTTGAAACAAACATATCTATGTCTCTCTCGGAACAACCGCACGCCGCTGTCTCACTTGGAACGTGGTCGCCGGAAAATGGAAGGAGGGCAAGGACAACCGCCGGCTGGGTCTTCTTCTCAAGTAATTTTCCAATTCTCACTTTTTTGGCATGTTTTGTGAATGTTTATGTTAGTCGATGCTATTATGTTCCTCGATCGTAGTTAGAAACTAGTTGTGAATTCAAATGAAAATTGTAATATGTTTATCGATTCTATTATGTTAGTTAATCGAGGAAACTAATTAGTCGATGATATTCATGTTAAGTAATCGAGGAATGTAATGGTTGGTTTTTTTATATTAATCGATGCTTGTTAGAAAGTAATTGTGGACTAACCGATGCTATTATGTTAGTTAATCGAGAATTATGTGGTGTTAATTAATCGAGGACATTCAAATGTTAATCATTGACAATTAATTATTTAATCGATGAACATATTAAATCAATCTAGGACCTTCACTAGACTAATCGAGGAACCTCAATTTAAACAAAAAAACAATCGATGTCTTCCTCGATTAATTTAATACAAATCGAGGCCTTCCTTGATTAATTTTAAAAAATAAAAACTAATTGAGGCCTTCCTCGATTAATTTTAAAAAATAAAAACTAATCGAGGCCTTCCTCGATTAATTTAATACTAATTGAGGCTTTCCTCGATTAATTTTAATAAACAAAAACTAATCGAGGCCTTCCTCGATTAATTTTAAAAAACAAAAACTAATCGAGGCTTTCCTCGATTAATTTAATACTAATCGAGGCTTTCCTCGATTAATTTAAAAAAACAAAAACTAATAGAGGCCTTTCTCGATTAAGTTAAAAAAAAAACTAATCGAGGCACTAATCGATTAATTCAAAAAAAAATTGATTAATTTAAAATGAAATTTTAAACAAAACTAATCGATTAATAGTTTTGAAAAAAACTAATTGATCAATAGTTTTAAAAAAATTAATTCTAAGAAAAATTAATCGATTAATTTAAAAAAAACTAATCCATTAATATTTAAAAAAAACTAATCGATTAGTTTTAAAAAAAAACTAATAGCCTAAATAAATCTAATTGACGGCTTGCCTCTATTAATTTAAGAATAATCGATGAATTTTTAAAAAAACCTATTACATTAATATTTATTGTAAAAAAACTAATCCCTTCAGGTAAGATCTGTTCGTTGTCGTCCTTCGTCATAGCAACAAAGAGAACCCCCTTGTTCTTTCCCTTCATTTGGGTCCCATCGATCACAAGTACTGGACGAGCATACTGGAAAAATGCATTGACACACGCATCGAGAGCAAGGAATGAATGCTTGAACCGACCATCACTCGTGATCTCCATGTCTACTACAGTCCCCGGATTCATCAATTGCAGAGTGTGAAGGAAAGCGGGCAACAGTGACTCCACCAACCTCGTTCTATCATTTACCTCTTCTTGTTCTTGTTCTTCTTCTTCCTCTTCTCCTCCTTCTTCCTTTTCTTCTCCTTCCCCCTCTTCTTCTGCAGTAGGACTATGCGTCTCTGCATGGTGAAAGGAGGGAACATAGTCGTCCCTCATAGATGGTCCGACTCTAGAACTTTCTAACTGTCTTGAAATCACGTACACGACCATCTCAGTAGTCTGCTCGTGAAGCAAATTGAGCAAATCTCCATCATCTTGCAAAGATGCTCTGATCCGTCTGCCAGTATTGGTGCTGGTGAGGTAAAATAATTCATACTCGATCATGTTCGGGTCAGTCCGCAACAACTTGTGAACCTCCCTTATCAGTGAGCTAAAACACAGCTTATCGGATGACATCATCACGAGTTGCTCGTCCCCATCTACATATTCTGATCTCTCCCATCGTCCACTGTGTCGTACAATAATGCGACGTCTAACCATCTGCAATTTATAAACAATGCTATATGAGATCACAATTTAACCCTAAACCCTGTTAAACCCTAAACCCTATAAAACCCCAGTCCCTAAAACCCTAGTCCCTAAAACCCTAAAACCTATTAAGTCAAATAGCATGAACTAAAAACTTGAATAAAATAATCGAGGTTTAATTTAATACTAATCGAGATCGATTAATTTAAAAAAAAACTCATCGAGGTAAGCCTCGATTAATTTAATCGATGCAAAACTAATCGATTAATTTTTTTTAAAAACGAAACTAGTCGATTAATTTTTTTAAAAACAAAACTAATCGATTAATTGCATCAATTAATTTTTTTAAAGTATTAAACTAATCAATGCAAGCCTCGATTAATTTGCAAAATAAGTTCAAAAAAATGGAGAGTACAAGACGTACCTTTGAAAATTGGTGGAAATTTTCGCCCCCTTACTCCAAAAAATTTCTCTAACTTTTTCTCTTCTTGGTCGATTTGTAATGTAGTGGGAATAAAAACTTGTATTGTAATGTCAATGAGATTTGTATTGTAGTGTGAATGAGCTTCGGATTTTACATCTATATATTCAAAGATTTAACCTACCTCGTTACAAAACATTAGAATGTATTAAATTCGGTCCTACCTCCCATTCTTTTCATTAATTCGGTCATACCTTCCCCTTCTTTTCATTTAATGAAGCCAACAACATTTTCTTCTTTTTATTTATTGAAACTCAGTACGTACCTTACACAAGAAATAAATGCATTCACTAAAAAATCACGATTAATTGTAGGAAACATTGCCTCGATTCTTTTAAATGAAGGCCTCGATTAAATTGCATGATCCACGATTAATAACATTAATCAAGGATACTTAGATATTAATCGTTCCTAGTTAGATATTAATTGAGAATCTCTTAAAATTAATGTAGGTATTTTTTTTAAAAATAATTGAGGCTTTTTATAACATAATCGAGACAATTTTAACAAAAATAGTCCTTTTTAAAAAATAATCGAGACAATTTTAAAACATAATCGAGGCTTTTTACAAAATACTCGAGACAATTTTTTAAATAATCGATGCTTCTTGAAACATAATCGAGGCATCTAAAAACTAATCGAAGACAATTTGACTAAAAAACTAATCGAAGACAATTTAACTAAAAACTAATCGATTACTTTTAACTAAATAATCGAGACATCTAAAAATATAATCGAAGACAATTTTAAATAAATAATCGAGGCCTCCCCTTTACATCGAGACGATTTTTAAAAAATAATCGAGGCTTGTAATTTAAATCAAGGTAATTTTCAATCGAGGCTTGCAATTTCAATCGATGCAATTTTCAAATACTAATCGAGGCTAAAATTTAATCGAAGGTTGCTCGAATATAATCGTGGCATTTAGAATTAGGGTTTCGGTTTTAGGGTTGTGCATTGTTTAAGAATGAGCTGACAAAGTACACTGACCCAATGATTAGGTGTGGGGACCAAGTCCTATTATAATACAAATTGCCTAACAAACTACCTATTTTTAAAACTTGTTGTTTTTTCCCAATTACTATTTACTTTTGTTTACTTTTACCTATTTTGACAATAAACATTAGGATTCTTAAACCTATCATGTTTTAGTTGCCGCATTATTATGACTGTCCTAATATATAACACTAATCAAGAGCGGGTTTGGTTGACATAAAATTTGATCTAGAAAAGTAATTTGATTCATTATTTTAAAATTATTGTGTTTTGTTTTATTTTAATGGACTTTGAGAAAGTAATCAAATTCTTCGAAACAAAGAAAATGATGCAACTTTCTCGCATTTTGATTACTTAGTCCAGGTAAGTATTTTTATTTATTGACTATAGGAATCTTGTACATGATCATTTGATTCATTTCATTTTTCGATTTCATCATCGATTATATTTTATTTTTTTATATATTATTGTAAATTTTGGATTCATAATTTTCAACAAAAAATATGAAAAAAATAATAATTTTGATTTTTTTTTTGGGTTTTCATTATCTTATTTTACATTGATTATTATTAATTTTGGATTGATAATTTTCAACCTAAAATATGAAAAATAAAAAAAAAATATTTTTCGTTGAGTTTCCAACTAAAATATGATTATTCTAGCAACCATTTTTTAGAATTAATGGTGAGGGAATGACGGTCTCAAGACAATGGGCAACTCGGTTGTAGAATCGACAATAATTTTTTTGTATTAACCTAAAATAATGAAATAAGCACCTTGATAATTTATTATTTTGGTACTCATATAATTTATTTTGATTTAAATTTAAATAATTGTTGTCTTCAAATTACTTCGAAGAAATATATATATATATATTAATTATTTTTGTACGTATAATTATAAACTATATTGTTTATATCTTAAAAATTATAAAAAATGATTGGTAATGTGAAAATGATAAGAGATATTTTAGGCATTTCGTTTTCTACTTGTTTAAGGGTGATTCTATTTACACCACCAATTTTTCTTTTCACACCACAATTACTTTACACACCACAAAAAATCTTCTTATTTTTTTCATTTTTTCTTTACACACCACACTAAAAGACTTATTTACCCTTTATCTTAAAATTTATTTATCCCTTACTTAAAAATAAAATTAATTACAAAAATAATAATAATTAAAAAAAATGAAGAGAGAGAGATTGCAAATGAATCATCGCCGGCGTCTTCGTTCTTCTTGTTCTTCTTCTTCTTCTTCTTCTTCATCGCCAACCCTTTCTCCACCCCCAACAGCCACACCGACCATCTCCGACACCAGTCCAGCCACCATTTTTCCTCTTTCCTCTTCCACCACCGGCCACACCGGGTCGGCCATCTCCAACACCAGCCCAGCCACCATTCTACCTCATCTTCTCCAACAACATTAACGAAAAAAAGGCAGATTATGCTTCGAAATATACAGTTCGAATCTCCATCTTTGCGTTCGAAAATTATTTTTCATACCCAAAGAAGGTGATTCGAAATTATATCCAAATCAAATACACATTGAGAGATTTAGAAACTATTTTCCGAACCCAAATGAAGAGATTCGAAAAACGTTTTTGGAACCTGTAGAAAGGAATTCGAACTTTAAATTTCGAATGAATGTTGAGGGTGGTGAATCTCGCCATGGTCACCGAGATTTATGAACTCAAATCTGCCATATTTTTTCTTTGATTTTTTTATGTTGGATTAATTGTTCATGATTGTGGGACCAAAATATTGGGAGTTGCCGGAGGAGAAGGTCGCGGCGGCGACTGAAGTGGGAGTTGGTGAGGGCAGCGGCTGGATTCTGGAGAAGCCGGCGGAGGAGCTGGAGAGGACGCCGTGTAGCTTGAGAAGAAGAAGAAATACACGTTCTTTTTTCTTTTTCTTTTTAAATAAATTTTTTTAAATTAAAAAGGATATTTAAGTAAATTAGTAATTATTTATTTTTTAAATTAAATTTATTGGTGATGTGTAAAGAAAATTCAGTGGTGCATTTAGAATCACCCCTTGTTTAATTTGAATCAAATATTAAAACGAGAATTCAGATAATTTTCTTATTATGTTTCAAAGTTCAAACACATGATAAATAATATTTTAAGATTTATTTTTCTCAAAATCACATTTATGAAAATTATATTCATAAATAACATATTTTCCTACTATCTAAACGGGACCTAATTATTTATTTTTGTATGATCAGTGCAATCCCTTCATGTGTATTCAAATCACACACGATTATTTTAATATAAAATCATTTTTATTGAAGCGTACGTGTAAAAACGTTGATCTGTTGATTATTTTCTTACATTATTGATGGAAGTATAAGTCCAAACGACAAAATTAAAACAAAAAATAATTTTTTTATCTTGGGTCGAATATTGGACACGTAACACGTCTTTACCTGCAGATGTGATGGTTCTTCAGAATATGCGCATCTCTTTTCTCCTAACACGTGCATGTTTCTCCAAAAAAACAACTCGTCTACCTTTCATTCATGATGGATTTACACACATTTATAATAGAAAGTGTTACCCTAACGCGTTATTTAAAATTTTAAATACGAAAAATAGGGAATCAATGAAATATATGCCCTTTAATTTGGGTCCGACTCCGGAGTGACTCGATTTCTGGTACTATGTTTGGAACTATTTTTAATTTAATGTCATTAGATTATTATTTATATTAAAAAAATTTATTTTTTTATTTTTGGTTGAGGGTTTAAGCTCAAACATATTATGCTCCTAATTTATAAAGTAAATTTAGAATTTTGTCTCATATTTATTAATAAATTCCTCAATTTAATTATCTGTGGAAGCACTCTAAATAAACTACGTAGGAGATAGTCTTAAAACTATATAAAAAGGCGAACTACAGTAATCACTAGACAAACGAGCTGCACTGGCCAAATTTTATTTGGCATACTAAAAAAGAATATAAATCTTAGCTAAAAAAAATAAAAATAAAAATGCAAAAAAATGTTAAAGAAGAGGACATAGTACCATTAATACGGGTATAGCCCATTCCTGATTTATTTGTTGATTTCCCTCATCACAAAAAAATAAGGGAAATTATCCAACTACCAAACCAAAATCGAAAGGCCCAGATCCAAATTAACGGCTCCATGCTACCATCGCTCACGCTGCAATTACCACGCCATCATCATATTCCTCTCTCTTCACCTCTCCAACGCACTCCTTCTTCCTCCGCCACCTCCGTTGCTGTTTTTCAGGTATCATCACTGCCGCTGCTTAAATCTACATATGCATTACTTTGCATATTGGAGAAGTGTATTTGTTCACATGCCATCGAATCTCCAGATTGTCCGAGCAGGATTTCTCTGTCTCGTCTTATAATCAACCGGAATTGTTGCATTTGTAGATTTCGTCTAAGAATCAAGAATCAGATTCGTAGGCTGATAAATTACCAATTATGTCTGAGTTTTGTCTTAGATTATTTAATTTTGCCGCTGTATGCTAGAATGGGAGCTGGTATTGCTTTATATTTGTTTCCAGGTTTTGTATGCTTTTGATATATATTTTAAATTTCTTGATGGTCGGAAATATTTGCAATTAATTGCGAGGAATTTATATATTCAATTTTCTGTATATATGTTTATAGGCACGTATGTATGTTTTTTTTTTTTAATTTTTTTCGCGGGACAAATACAAAATGTTATACCTCTGTTTTGAGGCACGGTTAATATGATTCTATTTCTGGTTCTGCCCATATATGCTTAAAGTGTGAGCTAGCTAGTATCAACTTTTTGGCCCCAAAAACACGAAAATATTTTCTTAAAAGTACGAACTCATAAAATATATTTTTCTCAGAAACTTATAGGAGTAACCTAGATTGGTCATGATTAATATTGGGTAACGAAGATAGAATATGGAGTAGTGTCCGTGCATTTAGCATAATTTATCTGATGATCGTTCCTTCCCGTGCATCAACTTCTTGGTGACTGAATGATTGCAGAATATTAATACAAAAGGTATTGGCGGTTTTCATGTGGAATGTGGTGAAGATTTAGACTGTTGCTTATATCCAGTGAGTTTTGACTGACGATGCACTATATTTAGGTCTTGCTGTTTGATTTCAACATTTTATATTGGAGCCTTTGTGGTAAAGGTTCTTCTTCCAATGTTGCATCTGACATAGGATGGGGATAAATGATTCATCCAATCTGTAATCTATTTTGTGAAAAACAGATTGTATTTTCCATGCTATATTGCTACACTGAACTTACTTATCTTGTCGTGCTCCTGCTTTTACTTCTTGAGCTGAAAGAAACTTGCTAGGATGACTGTAAACTCAATTGATGAACGATTAAGCTGATCTCTTGTGCTGTTTAACAATCCATCTACTTATTCTTGCGTTGCAGAGTGAATACAGCCTTAGAAAAACAATGGATCGTCTAACTGAGAATGCACGCCTTATGATTGTCTCTGATCTTGATCATACAATGGTGAGTTATAGTAGTTATTCATGTTATTCTATTTAGAGGGGACTGTACTAATGAGTGATGATATGCTGCAGGTTGATCATCATGATCCTGAGAATCTCTCCCTGCTTAGATTCAATGCCTTGTGGGAAGCAAATTACCGTAGTAACTCTTTGCTAGTTTTCTCCACTGGGAGGTCACCCACACTGTACAAGGAATTGAGGAAAGAGAAGCCCATGCTTACCCCTGATATCACAATAATGTCTGTGGGAACTGAAATAACGTATGGTAACTCTATGGAACCAGATAATGGTTGGGTTGAATTCTTAAATCAGAAATGGGACAGGAACATAGTATATGAAGAGACGAGCAAGATTGCAGAGCTTACTCTTCAGGTATGGCTATAGAATTATTGTAAGGCTTGGTTATTCCATATTTGGCATATAAGGGGATGGCCTTCTTTTATGCCTTAATTTTTGAACTGGCTATACATGAGAATACTTATTCTATGACAATTTTCTGGCATGATGCAGTCTGAGACAGAGCAACGGCCACACAAAGTGAGCTTTTATGTTCAGAAAGAGAAGGCCGAAGATATTATGAAATCACTTTTGACTCGCTTCAAAGAACGTGAGGTATGATGAGTCTATACCCTTGCAGAATAACCGTGTCAAATTTACGTCGGTGAAAGTACTGTCATTCTGTTAGTTGGTGTCAGTCTCTATTTTGGTCTTTCTTTTAGTCTCATTACTCAAAGCTTTTCCAGTTCTGCTTGTTGTCGAGTATACATCTATGAAGAATCTAGTCATTTATGCTTATTGGTGTACCAGCCTACTCCAGGCTTTCTTTTTGGTCGCACTACTCATAGCTTTTTCATGTTGGTTTTTTAGTTGGATGTCAAAATAATATACAGTGGAGGTATGGACTTAGACATTTTGCCTCAAGGTGCTGGCAAAGGACAAGCACTTGCTTATTTGCACAAAAAGTTCGAGGCTGAGGGCAAATTACCTAAAAACACACTTGTTTGTGGTGACTCTGGAAATGATGCTGACCTATATACTATCCCAGATGTACATGGTGTCATGGTTAGTATTTTACCTATACATGTGGAGAAATCTTGTGTCATTCTGTGAAGGGAAAGTAACTTGTTTGGTTGAGTAGTGAGTACTTTTCTAATATTTTTTGAGTTTACAGGTCAGTAATGCCCAGGAAGAATTACTGCAGTGGCACGCTATATATGCAAAAAATAATCCTAAAATAATTCACGCAAAGGAGAGATGCGCAGCGGGTATTATACAAGCCATTGGTCACTTTAACCTAGGTCCAAGTATATCTCCCAGAGATGTTACGGACTTATCTGACTCTAAGTTGGAGAACTTTGATCCGGCTTATGAAGTTGTGAAGTTTTACCTGTTTTATGAGCGGTGGAGGCTGGCTGAAGTTGAAAATTCGGAGCTTTATTTGGCAAATCTGAAGGCAGTTTGTGTATGTTTGCCTTTGCTTTTCAATTTCAGCTTTTAATTGTTGTTTATCTGTTGAAGTGTGAGAGAGAAAACATATTTTATTTGCCTTTTACAGTGTGCAATATTTGAACTGTTTGATTCCTGTAATGTACATTCATTGGAGATCTTTTGCTTTACATGTTCACCAGGATTATTATTTGAAGTTTATGTGACTTGACCTGGGATAATTTTTGCTTTTGTTCTTAATAGGTTTAAAGTTTGTAACAGAGTAATTATGGGTTCACAATTGACTAGCACATCAAAGACTAATGTTTCCTCTGTTGCTTTATTAGATCAATTCTGCTAGATGATTTTTGTTCTTAACTGGTGTTGCCTTCAGCTCAACCTACTTAAGCTTGCAACTGACTTTTGTCAGAAAGATATTCCCTGCATGTTTAATGTTTTTTCTTCATGATCCTTTGCCGTAGGTTTCATCTCTATTTTGCTCTCTTGCAGAGTAAATCTGGGTTTTTCATTCATCCTTCTGGAATTGAAAAGCAGCTTCATGACTGCGTGGAGTCACTGAGAGAATGTTACGGGGACAAAAGAGGCCAGCCATTTCGTGTTTGGGTAGATCAGGTTTTACCTGTACAGGTTGGGTCGGACTCTTGGCTGGTTAAGTTTAAGAAATGGGAGCAATCAGGTGAGCATGTAATCCTGTTGTATTTAAGCGGCTGAAGTTGAATAGATTCAAATTACATGGTTTTCAGTTTATGAAAATTAGAGTGCCAATTTATTAAGTATTCTTGACCATTAGAGTTCAGGCAATATGTGGATTTATAGGTTTTTATTGATTTGGCTTCTTTAACATCACAATAGAGCAAGCAAGATTTCACTCATATCCATATCCGTAGGCATTAGGCGCTAACCTTTGAGATTTTCAAATCCCTGAGAAAGCCACTAGCTATCTGATATAGTGCGACCTATTTTTGGTCTGTCAATTCTGCGATTCTTATGGTTTTCGTTTTCTTTATTGTAGAGTTAAAGGCTCAAGGTTTTGTGAAGTAATGATTTTCATCTTTGTTAAAAGGTTGCTGCCTTTTGCAGGTAAAGAGCGGGTATGCTGTCTGGCCACTGCTTTATTAAGTTCAAAAGTAAGTCGTTAATCTCTTGTTTGAGTTTTCTCCCCCACAAAATGTGTTGTGTTTTGTAATATATTTTTCAATCTGGGCTCAGGATGTAACCGTTGCCGAAGGGTTAACTTGGGTGAACGTTCATCAGACATGGTTGAAGGAAGCACTCCCAAGCAGTGACGCAGACTGGTTGTTCTAGACTCTCTCTCTCTCTCTCTCTCTCTCTCCAAATAAATGCAAATGCTACACAAGTATTTTAAGCTGTTGTTGATTTCTGCTATTGCTGATGTTCATGTATTCCATAATCCATCCGACCATCTGAAGATGGATCAACACTTACCCATACTTTTTTTAATGTTTTATATTGTCAATATATATTACTAAATAATTACTTGCATCTGCTGCTTATTTCTCCTGTTACTGATGATTCACTTGTTTTTATGTTGTGTTTGATCGTGCTGACACACACACACACGTGAGCTGTGATATGATTCGAAATGAGACTAAGCATAAATCCCTTGCGTACAATACAACCATTCGGATTCTTCATGCATTTTCCATTTTATTTCGTGTTTTGATTTCTCAAACGAAAGTTATATATGCAACAATATTATCAATGGATATGTAGCATAAATTAATAGACTGAAAAGTGAAATAAAATTATATTTTTGCCGTAGATGAATTAACATTCTAAATTCTAATATTATTGATGGGAACTAAATTGGTAAAATACCATAGGTTAGGTGTATGAGTAAAAAAAAAGTTGGTAAAATATATAGTCCGTACTGATTGGAGTTAAAAAATATAAGAAAATCTCTTAGGAGGTTTGGTGTAGATCCGAAAATCTGCAATTAATCGTATCAGTCTGGAGTAGCGGCCAATCTGTGAAACAAAATTAGAAAAAATTGTAAGAGCCAAAGACCGTCGGGGGTGACAATAGTTGGGCCTCTAACGCTCAAGTCAGAAAAAGAAGAAGAGCAGAAAAATATGAAATATGAAATAATTGAATAATTTAAAGAGTTAAATAACGTAATCTCTAACCAGAATGTGATTAGAAATCAGGGGAACGTCGTTCAATCCAAGAAGAACGCATGAACGATGCTCGAATGTTGAATCATCGGTGTGGAATTAACTCAGAAAATGGTGAATTCAGTGTTATTAGAGTATGATATGAAGCTTGTGGGTATTTCAGCTTAGTTGTCAAATGAGGAGGGGGCTCCTTTTAAAGGTGGAGGTAGCAGCTAGGGTTTATGTGGATCGCAGAGATAGTTGAAGGACGTGCCGACTCCTCTAAACCCGTCAACCTTTTCGGATAAAGCGGAACTGCAACATTAATTCAAATTTAAAATTGAACTGTTATCTATTGAAATACCGATTGAACGACATCGTTCAATCCTTTTAGGCCAGCATATAAGGTTGACGAAAAATGACCACTACAATTGGCATCATAGAATTGAATTAAGTATGAATGGAGTGAACTTAGGAATGAAATGCGAGTCTGAATGGAATGACGATTCTTATAATTGCTATGTCTACGGAATGAAATATCGATTTTTTTATCTTATATAATGAATAGTTTATGTAATTTCAAATCTTCTTATAATTGAATAAAGTGTACGTAGTAGCTAATAAATATCAACACATGCTTTAATTTATTTTTTATATTTCTAAACGCCATTTTTCTTTTTTAGTATATGTTTTGTTTAAATTTTTTTAGCAAATTATAATTTATTTATTTTATTGAAACATATATTCTAAAATATTTAATTAATCAATATACAATAATTTGTATAAGTTAATAAAAATATTTTTACTTCATAGAAATATACTTTAACATTTTAATTTTTCATTTGAATATATTAAATTATATCAAATACATAAATAATTTATATTGTATTATAACATATTTTTATGTTATATTTATTTCAGCATCACTTTCATTTTTCTTTAACAAAATTATAAAAGCTATCAAAATTTGATTTTAACACATATTTTTAAATTATATTTTGAAAATAAATAAATAATATAAAAATAATTGAGAAATAATAATAATAATAATAATAAGTTATTTAATTTGATTTTTTATTTATTTTTCTAAATATAATAAAATAATATTATAAGACATGATTATGTATAAATATATCATATATTAATTTTTTTGATCATTGAGAATAGCTTAGCTCATGGGGTGGGTGGAATGGTTATCTCTCTTCCTTTGGAAGTATAGATTTCATTAGGAATGCTCGATTTTGAACAATACCAATCGTCTGAATGAGAATGGACATGAGAATAATTATTCGATTTCATTCCATTCTATTCGACCGTATCAATCACGTCCTTAGAAGTTTAAAAGTAGTGACATATAATTAACGATTATGGATTTGAGTGAGATGGGTTTTGAAGGAAATAAAAACGATAAATTATTTTACATGATAAGTGCTCCTGCAGGTTCATCTATTCTATTATTTGAATATAAAATATAATTTCTTGTTAATAAGCAATATATATATATATATATATATATGGAATGAATCAACTGAAAATCAAAGTCTCATATGAGAATAGAGAACCAATCAGATTCATTGATCTTCATTTTTTAGACGGTCAAAATATGTATCCAAGATTCAAATTTTCGGTAGCATTATTGTAATATTAGTGAATTGGGGTTATTTTTGTAATTTATGAATTGTTTTCTATTTACGTTCAATTTATTCACCCGATCTTTCTTTTCTTTGCAATCTCTTTCATTTACTTCATCTCTTTCCTTCTTGATATCTATGCGGTGCTTGTAATCAGATTTCAATTCTTCACAATCATTGTTCACGCGAATTATATATTTTTCTGGAGATATATTATTTAAGCGATAAAACCGACGAACCCGGGGCTAGAGGAGACCCAAGAGCATATTCACAAAATCCGTATTACTCTTTCTTCGAAGAACGTGAAGAATTTAGAGAAAGGTGTGCTTTTTTATTCTTTTATTATTGTTTTGTATGGATGGGGTAAATGTTATCTTTAATCGAGTTCACACATTCATTTTGATTCTTTTCTTCTTAATGTTGAGACCCAATATTTATTTTCTCAGAAATTAGAGGATGTAATGATTTATATATCAATTAGTGTTGTTATATGAAATAAATTTAGTTGCTGAATTGTTGTTTTTCGTCATTTTTATCAAAACTAATGATTTATTTACTTCCTCAATTGTTTGAGTTTTGTATTGTAGAGTCTTAGACTGGTGATATATGTATTGACATTATTTTTAGAGCTTGTATCCTTTTTTTTTCTATTACAACATGCGAATTTTCTCTGCTTTTGATCGATGATTTTTACATTATTCATAATGATAGTGTTATTACAATATTAGCACTACTATTACAGGTTTTAGCACTGCTGTAGATTAGTTTTAGCATTACTATAACCATTTTAGCATGATCGAAGAATATATTTTTTAGCATTAACGTGATTAGTTATATATTTTTTAATCCGCAAATTGTGCTGGCTCCATTTTGGAGTTTTCTCCTGGATTTTCTGAATTTTACACATCTGACTGTGAACCATTTTTGAAGTCTGCATTGGGTGAAATTTTTCTTACTTTGGATGCTGGTATAACCTTTTACAAGGTTTATGCTTCATCATGTAGATTTGATATTCGTTTGTCTACTTCAAAGAGGTCTAAAGATGGTATTATAGTTTGGAAGTATTTTGTGTGTAACCGCGAGGGATTTAAGAATACATCGGTTGATTTTGGTGAAACATCGAAGAAAAGAAGACGTCGTGTGTCTAAGAGGACTTGTTGTATGACTAGGATATGGTTGAAGTATATTAGTTCTGATGGGTACACTGTTGGACTATTTGAAGAAAGACACTCACATTTTTTTATTTTGGATACATACAAAGCGTTTATGAATCTGAATAGGAATAGACCATTCACATCAAAGTTTTATTCTGAACTGTGCTATACTTTTACATTTGATTATGAAGTTAACAAGAATGATCATTTGAGATGTCTGTTTTGGGCTAATTCAATATCAAAAAGGAACTTTTCATTATTTGGGTATGTTGTGCCATTTGATGCAACATATAGGACTAACACGTTACTCTACTTATTATTTAGATTGTCATTTTGTGATTTTAGCATTTCCATATGAAGTTTTAGTACTGGCAGTTGAAGTTTTAGCACTTTCATTTCCTTTTTTAGCATTGGTAGTTGATGTTTGAATATTTGGCAGGTAATAATGTTAGCATTTGTAGTCTTTTGTTTATGATGAGAAAGATATTATAATAACAGAAATTTGTGATCTTTTATATGTTGACATGTATTCAATGATTTTTACACCATTTACTGGAAAGGACAATCTGGGAGGCTTGTCACCTTTGGGGTCGCTTTAATGTCCGGTGAGGATGCTGAATCTTAGTCCTGGGTTTTTCAGAAAACAAGGACTGTATGGATTATTTTTTGAATTTTATGGGTTGTCTGCACCTAGTGAAGTTGAGGTGCTTCCACCTGACTGTGTGAAGACTAAAGGTAGTGGAAGTCGAATAAAATCAAAAGAAGATGTGAATGCCGAATGCAAAAAGAAACCTTTAAGGACCTGCAAGAAGTGTAACAAAAAATGTAGTCATGATTCTAGGAATTGCGGGAAGAAGTAGATATATTTTTTTTTGTACTTCTCATATTCATTTTTTATTAATGCTAGTAATATTCTTTTCTATAATGCTATACACATAGTTGATATTATTTTTTGTATTGCTAATAAAGAGTTAATTTGATAATACTAATAAGAGTGTCTGTACTGCTAATATAGTTCTTTATACTGCTAATAAGTCATTTACTTTAATGATAATGCATTAAATTTAGTTATTAACATGATAAAAGTAATGAACAATGGTGTCAAAGATAATTCTAAAATAATTTATGTTAATGGTAAATAAAGTGTTATCGTAATGCTAAAATGAGAGATGATCGTGCTAAAACTCTAAAACGATAGTGCTAAAAAGCAAGAAAATGTGCAGATAAATCACAGATTGACAACAGTTGTAGATTTACCAAAAAATAAAAAATAAAGCTACTACATCATCATGAAATAATGCTAAGGTGTGATTTATGACATTATTAATTCAATAAAACTGTAATAGCATTTGTTCATGATTGTGTTTTATAATTTAATGATAATGCAAAAATGAGATGTGATGATGCAAATACAGTTAACAATAATGCTAGTACCACAAATCACATTTGTTGGTTTGTAATAACCCTGACAAGTTTTTAATCACAGTGCTAATAAAGAGTTATATTAATGCTAAAATGAGAGATTGCAATTCTAATAGTGGTTGCACTATATTGATAATTCAAAAACATGTAACAGTGTTTGTTCACGATTTTTTTTTATAATGTTGATGACATTTTTTATGCTAATGCTAAAAAAGAGTCATGCTAAATTAAGTCATGACAATGCTAAAAAAGTCATGACAATGCTAAAATAGGAAATGACAATGCTAAAACCCTAAATTAAAAAATATACACGTAAATTCTGAGTATTCATATATTTTCAAAATTTTCGATTTTACCCTTAGTAAGATTCAGGGGTAGCGAATTTTGACATTATTACGATAATGCCACCATGTCAAATTTTAAATCTGGGTCGTTGATATAGGGAGATTGGATGATAGAGATCGATTCCTAATTCTCACACAATGTATGGTTCTCTCTAGAACCACTCCCTATATATATATATATATATATATATATATATATATATTATGAATTAAAATAATAGAATAAAATAATTCATCTTCAAAATTGTATGACATACGTATATTAATATGACTAATCTAAACAACTTGCTACCAACTTTTTATAGACCCTTAAAATGTTGAAGCTAAAAAACTAGGTATGAATCTTGACTATCATAAACCTTATAACTTAATAATATTGCTCATCTTATACGAGTGAGTGAGGAGTTCGATCTCAATCATGTATTTCCATTAGACTATCCACATTAATGACTCATCCAACCCAATCTTCAAATAAAATATTAATTTCTCTTTTCTCCACATCCACAACCTTCAATTTTATATAATTTATACTCCTATTAGTGACCTTCATCCAACTCAACCTTCAAATAAAATATTAATTTTTTTTTTCTTCCAACCTACATAAAATATTTATCATTTTATTTTTTAATAAGAACATGTTATTAAAATAATATTTTTTTTCTTGCATTTAAAAAATATTAATCAATTTATTAGAATTTTTTTTAATTCATAATTATAAAAAAATTGCCCATACAATTATAAATTCATAATTTACTTAACAACAAAATAAAAAGGGAGGAAATTGAAAATAACCAAATTTAGAATACCAAATTCTTTTCTAACCAAGGTTTCTGAGATCTTCTTTTCTAACCAAACACAAGATCAAATGACTATCATGCCCTCAAATGATTATCTTTATATTTATTCCTAGGATGCCACTTTTAGGATCAAACGGAAATAGTCCATTACGATCATATCATGCCCATCATACTTCCGTAAATCAAATACATAATACTATAAACCAGATTCATACCTTTTTAACCGAAATGATGCCGGGTATTTTCGTCGGGTTTTTACTGCCTCTCCAACCACACGATCACAACCTATGGTTTCCAGCGACGAACTCCTTCAGCAACACACAACGCAACCCACATTTGTTTCCTACACAGGGTGTAGAGCAATTTTCTGGTATATAGTATGTATATATATATATATATGATGAACACAAGGGATGAGCAAAAGCCTGGATTTTATTTAGGAATAATAATACATTTATTATAAATAAGTAAATCTCCTTTAGGAAGGAGACAAACTTGTTTAGCTACACATGGTAGCTAGAATCCTCACCACGCTCATAAACTAAGAACACTCAAAATATTATAATTATTACAATTTTGAAGAAAGATAGGAAAAATGTTCGATCCCTCTGCTTCCTTCAGTTTCTCGTTTTATAGAAGGGGAATCCTTCTATTTCACCAACTCCATTATTTAGCTCCACAATTCACGTGAGTGGCCCTTTCTGCCGACACTTTCTTTTGAATTAGTGGTCGGGCCCGGTTCCTTTATCCTCCAGTGAAAGTGGTTGTGGGTGGAGGTACCCACAAATAATGGCACCATGTGCCTCTTGTGTTGGACCACTTAGCTTTTGTCGTTTGGTGCTAGTGGCCTCTTCTTTTGGGTCACATGATCTGTGATCACATGTCTACACCTTCCCTTGTCGGGAAACTACTTTTTTGGTGGGGCTCTTGGCATCCTTGCTTTCGGCATTAGATGTTTATCCTCCTCAGCTCGCTTTCGTTCCATCCTTGGACGGAACCCTTTTCCGAACTCTGGCTCCTTTTGGTTTTGGCAATCCGAGCATATTCGATTGTCCCATTGCCCAAAATGAGCCATGTTGCAGTACTTGCGATGGGTTTCTTTGCCCATAGCAAGCTTGTTCTCCCATATCAAGGACCTTTTCTTCTCGAACAGATCCTCAGCAAATTTCGTTGTTCTCCCTGTCATGGTACTTAACAGGAATGACCCATTCGTAGAATTGTGGAAAAACTTGAATGGGAACTTGACTTTGTCCATCTCAGTGAGACAGACCCATAATTCCCATGTTCGCCTAGTCGATATTTGATCTTCTATAATGGAGGCGATTAGTGGGATTTCTTCAGATGAGGTTCTAATATCACCCCATTTTCTGGAATCTGGCCTTTGAAGCCTTATGTAGTGAAAGGCCTCATGATTTCCTTTCCCTGCTGGTTCCGGAGCAGCACTGATGAAGTATAGCTCAAGAACATCTCCTCAGCTAAGCAGATCATTGTTAGCCCAGGACTCTTGCACGGCTTCCTGTATCCACTTTGGTAGACACTTGATTTCTGGGAAGCCTGGTGACATGGTCTGAATTGAAGCTAATGCCCCAAAATCATACCATTGCTTGACTTCGTGTGGATTGGTTCCTGGTAACATCCACACCCTTGGGTACTTTCCAGAGATATCAACCTTTGTTTTAGATGGATTGATTCCCTGTCTAGTATAGAGCTTCTCTCAGTTAGTTTGATAAACCTGCCAAGATGAAGCTTCAGACTTGTTAGTATTAATCTTAGAGATACATGTCATGGGTCTAAGATTAATCTCTCCCTCTTTAACCCCAGAGATGCTGGGTTGACTTGATGGTTCAGAGTGTGATCCCTGACCCTCAATTTTCTCTTGGGCCTGTGTTTCTTTAGAAATCACCGGCTTAGAGCTCGTGTTAGGGGTATTTGAATCCTCTACTTCCGTTTTACAGGTCGGTACTGCTAACTCTCCTTTCATCAATGGCAAGTTGATGGCCCGGAGAAGGGGTTCATGCATAGTTGATTAGAGTTGCCCCTGAGTCTTTAAACATGCTCGTATTCTCTCGTTGACCTTGTTCTGGTCTGCTTGTTGCATTCTTTCTGCTTGTTCAGCATGAAGAACCAGCTCGTTCCATTCACGCTAAAGCAACTCCATATTTTCAGTGAAGTGTCTCTGCGCAATCATGATGACATCGACCTCAATCGCTTCCATCTCTTGCTAAGAGAAACAGAGGCCATTTTTTAAATGCCTTCCGAACTGCAAAGAACTCCTTTTCATTGATATGCCATCGAATGGCCTCACTATCCGAAAAGAGACCACTGCAATATCTACAGGGCTCCTCTCCGTTGGGTGTGATCTTTGTAAGCACGGCTGCCCACCAATGATCACTTGCATCTGTATAGAGGATCAATTAATCCTCATCTTGTGGTATAGCCAGTTTTGGGAGATTTTCGCATATCTCCTTTAGCTTCCTGATTCCTTGTTGATGTTCATTTGTCCATACAAACTGGGTATCCTTCTTTAGAAGGTTACTGAACACCTTCCTGTGTTTTGCAAGATTTTTTATAAAGATTCCTGCAAAATTGACAACTCCCAGAAAACTCTGCAGTTGCTTATTTTCTTTAAGGATATCAGGGAACTTCTGCACCTTTTCTACAATATGATTTTGCAGAATGATTCCTGATTCATCCACTTCAATTCCCAGAAATTCCATCTTCCGGGTAGCTATTACTGCCTTCTTTTCTGACAGCGCAAGACCCTCTTTATGACAAACATCTGCAAAGATCTCCAGATGTTTGAGATGTTCATCTATACTCTTTGATGCAATTAGAATGTCATCAATATAGATAAACATAAAAGAGAAATAATCTTTAAAAAGATTATCCATCTTCCTCTGAAATATTTGAGGTGCGTTGGCTAACCCCATCGGCATTACATTCCAAACATAATGCCCTTGTGGTGTTGAAAAGGCCGTAAACCTTTTGCTTTCCTCGTCCATGCGAATCTGGTAGAAACCTGACTTACAATCAAACTTAGAGAATATCTTAGCCTTTCTTATGCAGTTAATAAGATGTTCTCTACTTTTGATAAAATATCCGTCAAACTCAAGAATGTCATTAATCCCTTTGTAATTAATGACTAGCCTTGGTTTACCTCTTTTAATCTCACCATGATTCCTTACTAAGAATCCGGGGCTGCTGTATGGTGAATTCCCTGGTTCAATCAGCTTGAGATCAATGTGTTCTTTGATGATTACTCGCATATCCTTTTGATCTTTGATGTTCATCAGGATAGGCTTGTATCTAACGAACTCAAACTCCTTTCCAGCCTTAACCTTTAAGGTTGCTTTGAGTTGGTTCTTTCCCCACCAAGCCAGCGGATTTTCATTATAGTTTCTAGTTATCTTCCGCTTGACGTCTTCGAGGGATATCTTTGCATCTTCCTTAATATCTTGATGTGATATTAAAGAAGCCTTGAGGATTTGGATCTCCCATTCTTCTAGGTCCTTTTCCCTACGAAAACTCAGAACTGCTTCTCCAAATTTTCTTTTGTCTTGGATTTTTGGGTGTCGAAGATGTCCTTCATCACCACGCTTGCTGCGAAATTGTAGAGGCATTTGTTGATTGAATGCTCCTTTTAGTCGCTGGATGATGATCTTGTGATCACAGACTGTTGTAAAAATCAGTCTCCGGTTGGCGTTGTCTTGCGTATACTTCTTGAACATTTGTAGGAAATTATTTCCTAACAAGATGCCCGCCCCTGTATCATGGAAATAGATTGGTGGAATTTTAACCTTATACCATGGTGTTTTTTCTGCTCCTCCAATCAAAATTTCCGACTGCTTTACTCATTTTGATAGGAGCAAAACTCTTTTCGAGAAATCTCTTTCAGCAATTCGATTTAAATCCTCTTCTAATTCTTCTGGGAAGATTCCTCTTTTTGCAGTACAAATTCCTGCTCCTAAGTCGATATAGGCTGTAAAGTATTCAGCCTTATATTCTTCGTATAACATCCCTACTGAGATGTATATGAAGAATGTGTTAGTCATACATTCACCAGTTGTTTTCCATTAAAGGTGATCGTCATCCCATCTTCCTTCAGCTCCAACGGCTTGAACCTTTCTAAGAAGTCAAGTCCTAAGATTAGGACTCCTGCTTCTCTTCCGGCTCTTCCTTGTACCTCCACCTCCATTGTCATAGCCTCTATATCAAGAGTTCCCTTATAGTGGCCGACTTCTGATTGTTGTAAACCATACAAGACGTCGCAAGGGAAATTATTCTCCCATCTTGTACTGTCGAATCTTGTATTGGTCTCTATCCAACCTTCTGGGCATTTGATTTTTATTTTAACTTGCCTGGGTCGCCTGAGATTTCCTTGAAAACTTGCTCTTGAGGACTGAGACCATGGCTCTGTCACAATCCTATCTCCTTGGAACGACAGTCTTTTGCCTTCCAACTTGAGACTCTCATTATATTTTATCAATGGTTTGTCTCCCACTCGAATGTTTATCTCTCTCTTGGTAACGGCATTTCTGATCTATCTGGATGGATTGCCCGTGCTACCTTTGAGAACACGTCTGGTATCTCAATAAACTATTTTCCTAGAAATAAATCTGTGTGATGTGAATTAGAAAGCGCGTAAGACACCTGATATGTTAAAGAAAACGGACGATTTCCCTCATAGCTGATATCCTTTCTTTTGAAGTCTTGGTACAGCGTCAGGGCTCGACTGAAATCTCTATCTTTCAGATTATAGGATATCTTCGGATATATTACCCCTATAATCTGTTTAGCACAGAGATTTCCCGATATAGTTCCTAATAAGGAATCTCTGTTATTTCTGATACGCTTATCGCATATTGTAATATCAATGGGCATATCAACACCTGCGGGTAGTGCGGATTTGAGCACTATCTGGACAGCCCCGATATGGATCCAGGATATGGTATCTTTTATCTCTGGCCTCATCCTTTCCAGCTCTTCTTGAACTTCACTGTATGGAATCAGTTGTAGCTCAACTTGATTCCCTGTAAGCTCTATAGGAAGTGACATCTCTCTTCTGGTAATCTTATAGATTACATTGTGCTTCCTGCTTTTCAGACTAAAATTGCAGAGCAATTGATCAATCTGTCCGGCTGAAAAGCCTTGATATCTTTAGATATTCAGGCTCTTGTTCATGATTTTGTCGATCATGCTTTGTGAGATAGTGGTTTGACTGGAATATCCAGTTTCGTCCACTTGCTCTTGATGGAAAACCTCAGCTCCAGTCTGATTCAGAGTCTGATCTCCCATCAATACTTTTGTTGTTAAATACTTCTTCTTCTTCTTCTTCGTATATACTCTCATCTGAGGGTATATCCTCAAATTGGTAGACTTGTACCAAGTCTTGATAGTAAACCGCTTCCTCGATGTCTGGTGCACCTTCGAAGCTTTTGACTCCTCTCTTTTCCGGACAATCTATCGAAATATGTCATCTTACACCGCAAGTCCAGCAGTTGCAATCTTTAAAACTTTCATTTGCCCTCGTATGGGCTCTTCTGAAAGTTTTTCTTGCGGGAGTTCAACTTGATGAACTTTGTGATGTCCTGTCTCTAGAAGGACCCCTTCTTTGTCCAGATTTGTAAAATCTGGCCTTTTGCCTGGTCCATCTGCTCTTCGGTTTCCAGGTTCTTTTTCTTGAGAATTCTTCTTTAGCATAAGAATGAACTCTGTGTTTCTTGTTCTTCCGTAGCCTTTGAGATTCTCCTCCAATGATGGTTGGTAGATCATTGGTTGTGCAGTCAAGAGGGAAATATTTATTCATCCTCTTTAGCCTCTTGTAATTCTTTTGCAGAATGGCATGTCCGCACCATTCAACTAGCTTTTGTTTTACAAAAGACATTCTCCTCCCAACATTGTCAGGATCTCCTTAAATGTGTTCTTTAATGAACATTTCCTTCCAGGGACTCGGGAAACTTTGTAAAGAAAATCTTTACACAGACCTTTTCATCCACATCTGAATTCCATTGGTAGATGTGGTATAACTTGAAGAATTGGTCAATTGACTCCTTCTCCATGTTGTTTAGTCTCAGGTTTAAAATAGCCTGGGAATAATTCTTCCTCTTTTCGGAATCTGCACTTTCAAAATTGTCTGCTCCTAAGAAGGTGAGTTTAAACCAGAAAGCCATTCTATCCACGATCTCTGTGTATGAGGCTGGCTCCAAGGTTTCTTCTTTGACTGCTGGTGCAACTCTTGACCATAACGTTTTGGCTACACCCAACAAACTCATTTCTAACAGCTTGATGAATCCCTCCTTTTCTAGATCCAACGTTCCTGCTGCTATTCTCATCGATGATGACCAATCATCAATAATCATATCGATGTCCTTGAAGTCAATATCATCGATATTGAGCATGAGTCCAAACGGATGTATGGGATCAAGGCTCGTTCTCCCAAGAGGCATATCTCGGAACTTAGGGATCTGTTTCCTCACCCTAGTTCCCGTAAGATTGTTCATATTGGGCCTCTCTCTCCTGTGTTGATCTCCAAAATGAAAGTCCTCGCGGGCTCTTATGAGAACGTCTTATGCTGGGCCTCTTTCTTGTTGCTGTTGGGCTGGTGGCACCTGTGGCACTTGTTGTTCCAGGGGTACCTAATGGTATCCACGAGGGATTAAAGCCCCATCTCCTGTATTCATCTTCAGATCTACCATCTTCATATTGGCAAATGACTCTGCCAATTCTTGTAGATCTTCCAATCCTATCATTTCAAGGGACGTCATTCTCAGATTTGTCTTAACAATTGGCAAATCCTTTCGTCCTTCGATTTCCCGGGTTCTTCTTTGGCCTTTGGTGTGAAATTCACTTTGCCAAAGTTGATGGGTTTCCTTCTACTAGAACATGTCTGATTTAATTCTAGTGTCTGGATCTTCTTTTGAATTTCTAACAAGATGGTTAGAATTTCATCTTGTTTTATTGAAATTCGTCTTACTTCTTGTGGTACTCCATACGTGTGATTTCCGTAATTTTGTACCGTCTTCTGGATCTCTCGTAAATCCTCCGAGATTTTAGATGTATCTGCCACGATCTCTTTGAATCTGGGAGTTATCTCGTAGTTTCTTTGTTCCATCAACCGTGGTTTTGATGTGCCCTTTGTTGATGGTTCATTAAATCTCATTGTAGCAGATTATTCACCATTAACAAGTTCATTTGAGCTTATCTTTAGGAAATACACTGCTCTATTTCCTCCAGACTTGACTCCGATAGGAATCTCTCTTCGTATTGGGCTTCCCAGTAGGATAGCCTCTCCTTGTGACTTTCTTCCAGTTCTTTCAAAATTTGAAGGTACCTTCTGAAATAAAAACATCTCGAACAAATGTTCGGATTCATATTTTCTGGGTGTCTCCTTCGTTAGGATATTACTTTTAATAATAAATAAATTATTATTCCTAAATAAAATTACCTAGGCTCTGATACCATTTTCATACACAAGTGGCAAACTTAGGATAAATCAAAAAAATAACAAATAAATGCAAATATGACACCTTTACAAGTGCCTTATTAGATTCAAAATCATTCAAGGCAAACAAGACACCTTCACAAGTGCCCTATTAGCTTCAAAGTCAATCAAGGATAAAATAGTCATAAAATTTTATTTTGGTTAGAAAAGACCATTCTACAATGTTTGGCTAGAGAAGAATTTTGTAAGTTAAAATTGGCTAGAAACATATATTCACACAAATAAAAATTACAATGGTGAAAACATAATTAAATAAATTACAATGAGACACATAAAATTTTAAATTTGTAGAGAGTAGATGTGTGAGGAAAATATAGTTTTAGGGTGTGTGTAAAAACATATCAATATTAAGTTCTAATTATAGATAAATTTTTTTATGAATTTTGATATAATTTTATTTTTTTTAATTTTTAATAATTATATGAAATATTTATTTATAAATTTATCTCCATAAAATAAAGTGGCACCCAATGAAAGGGTACCACATGGAAAAAGCTTGGGTTTCGCCTTGAGGGTGATCAACCGCATTAAGTCATCATTTTTGGTGACTTTTCATTTATTTATTTTTTTGCCTAATTTTATCTTATATGGCCAACCTTATTGAAAGGTCATTAATGGGAGGAGTCTTAAGAAAAAAAAATTGAAAGAAAAGTATAACCTTTCTAAGACTAGAGCCATCGGTGCCCTTTGTAGGAGGTTGGCCGTATAAGATAAAATGAGGCAAAATAAATTTTTTTTTGAAAAAGTCACTCTTTTGTGTGACTTGAGTCGCCCAACCAACGTACATGCTGCCCTCAACATATGCATACATGGCACCCTCTGATTGGGTGCCGCACAATTTTATATATATTAATTTAAAATTTAAATATTTTATATAATTATAAAAAAGTAAAATTTATAGTTTTTTCTCTATAAATAGAACCTAATATTAGTATGTTTTTACAAATAATTAATCTCTTTGTTTTAACTCTTGTAATTTTCATTTTGATGTCATGTAAATTATGAATTTATAATTGCATGAGTTTTTTTTAATTATGAATTCAAAAACTATATCTAATAAATTAATTATGATTTTTTAAATATAGAAAAAATTATTATCAATAATATGTTATTTAAAAATAAAATGATAAATATTTTATGTAGATTGAAGAAAGATAACTTAATATTTTATTTGAAGGTCAGGTTGGATGAATGTCACTGATGGAGTGCAAATTTTAAAAAGTTAAGGGTTGTGGATGTGGAGGAGAGATAAATTAATATTTTATTGAAGAATTGTCGATTCAGGACCTGAAAGATGGGTAATTTATCGATTCAGGATCTAAAAATGAAAACTCTCAATCCAGGATCCGAAAGATTAAAATTCTCAATTGAAGACCTCAAAAATTACGAATTTTGATTTTTTTTATTTTTTAATTAATTTTAAATGAAAATTCATTCATTAAATATCTATTAAATCTAATAAAGAAATTGTTAAAATTAATTTAAAAATAAAAAGAAATCAAAATTCGTGATTTTAGAGGTTCTCGATTGAGAATTTTAATCTTTCGGGTCCTAGATTGAGAGTTTTTATATTTCAAGTCCTGAATCGTAGATTACCCATCTTTCAGGTCGTGAATTGATAATTTTCTTATTTTATTTGAATGTTGGATTGGATGAATGTCACTGATATGAGTAATCTAAAATCCATTTTTTTCTCGGTTCTTATTTTCTTTGCAAAACAAGAAAAGATATAAAAGTAAAAACATACAACCACCAATCGATATATTGCGATAATTTGCGATATATTGCGATATTTCGCCGATACTCGGGAAAAAAGATATTCTCCCCAATATCCGTATCGCAATGTCAATATCCGCGATATATCAGCGATATTTCGCGATATTTCAATCCTCTGTGATACGATCCATATAGTATTTGGATACTATCCATACAGGTACACAATAATTTCCTCTAAATGAGTTTGAGAACTTGGGGATACTCTACTAGTTTTGAATATCCATCAAAAACTTAATTAAGATTAAAATTAGATTGTAGTCCATCGAATCCATCCTACTCAATTCTTACAAGAAAGAAGCGAGTTAATGGTCATCAATAGAATTGTCAATTGGACGAGAGTAGTCCAACACAAGCTCAGGAGGACTTTGGGATCAAATGACCCAGCCCAGCTCGGGATCACTAGTGAAATGAGTTGTGTTGGATTGAGCTGGGTTTTTTTAAATATATTTGAGCCTAGCCCAGTCCATGCATCAGACCTAATGTGGGCATGAGTTGGGTCAGGCCGAGTCTAGAGTGGGCTTTAAATGAGTTATGTATAATTTTTTTGCTATTCCTTAAATCAAATAAATAAGAATATTATTACATCTTACACACACATGTGGATATGTCTTATTTATGTATAATAAAGATATTATGTTGAACAAATAATAAATGATGCCATTTATTTTGTAACTTTACCTATATATATATATATATATATATATTTCATCTAACCATAATAAAAACAATGTTAGTGAAATCTTTAAATTAGCACAAAAATCTTGAATTTACAATGATATTAACTTATATAATTTTACTCGGTGAATTTAATTACAATTTTTATAATTTTACTTAGTGAATTTATTTAAATCTTAAAATTTTAAATGATGACATTATTTATATAATTTTACTCAATGAATTTCTTTATCGTTTATATAAAAAGATACAATCAGTAATATAATCTTATGCTATTAAAGTTTGAAATTTTAGTATGTAGAAACATTTTTTATATATGGGGAATAAATTAACAAATTAAACTAAAATAGGCCTAAAGTGGGCTTGAGGCAAGGTTGGGATGGGGGTGGGTTGGGCCTTCGGTGGGCTTGAGCCTGAGTTGGGTTTCAAAAAAGGCTCATGTGAACCTATTCTGTAAGGGCAAACCCAACACACTTAGCCCCGTGATTTTCATGGGTTGGACTAGATCTGCCCATAGCAAACTTGGGGTCGAATTGGGTTGGATCAACCCAGCCCATTTGACAATTGGATCTGGATCATCTGATGTGCACCCTAACACACCACTCCGTGTTGTGTACAATTATCTCCATAAATAATAGTTTTGGGCCTTTCACCACACCTTTTTCATTTCTAAAATAAAAACACAAGAAGCAATAATATATATATATAATTCTAAAATTATAACTCTATCTAAAAATTAAAATTTAATATAAATTATAACTATGACAAAATCAAGTAATCAACTAATCCAATTTTTATGTCCCACAATCAAATTCATTATTTTAATAATGTTTATTATAAAATAAAAATTATTATAATATAATAATCATAATTAACATTTATTGATAAAAATTAAATTTTAAAATTTATATACCCTAATTACGGAATAATGAATCCTAAATAATTAATTATAAACTAGAAAAAATAAATCATAAATAATAAATTATAATTATTATCCCAATTGAGGTGGAATAAACTCTAATTTATAATTATAAAATTAAACTAAATCATAATAAATTAAAATTAAAAAAATTGAAAGAAAAATTAATAAAATACAAAATGAGACATCAATTGTGACACATACGATCTCATTTTATAAATAAAAATATTAGATAAAGAAGTACACTATCAATAAAATATAATAATAAACTAATCATGTAAAATTATCCCTACTAACAAGGGTTAACAGAAATATTAAAAATAATTATATTTATAGCATGAAATAATTAAAAACATTTTAAAAAAGATTACGTAAAAAAGAAGAAATTTATAAGGGCAAGTCTCCTGTACATAAGATGTATATCAGACGGTCAACGCGTATTGACCCGGTCAATGCTTTGACCAAAAAAACCGTCAAAATTAGTATCATTCATAATAGTGAAAAGTATCATTTGTATCAATAAAACGTATTGGCCAGAAAAAAAAAAAAAAAAAAGAGAGAGAAAAAAACTGTTAAGATCCAGTAGCAATTGAAACACTAAAAAGTATCATTGAAAATTAAAAAAAGTATCAGTTGTATTCCTAAAAAGTATCACCCGTTTTTATGATTTTTTTGATCAACGCGCGCTGACCCGGTCAACGTATTGACCGTCTGATGTACATCTTATGTACATGAGTATTTTCGAATTTATAATAATGAAAATAAAAGTAGAAAAGGTAATAAAACGAAGGTTGTACCAAAATGCACAAGAGAGGATCCTTGTCCTTGATAACTCTAGTCATCAATTTAAAGCTGGTAGGATGACTTGATTATTTCCATTTAGAAAAAAAAAAAAAAGAAAGAATTCACACACTAAAATATTAGATTGGTCTGCAAACAATATGTCATGATGTTCTAGATTGGTTCAAAAATTCAAATAAATTTATTTCAAACTCTATTTCATAGTACCAAAAAAAAAAAACAGAACGGTAAAGCAGCACCACCACCCTACATTTAAGTACTTAGACAGATCTGAAAACTTGGATCTTACTCCACACACACACACCACACTCTCTCTCTCCCAAAATAATTATTTCCCCAATTTCCGAAACCCTCAATTTTCATTCTCGCGAACAAAAAATGGCTCTCCGGCTGCTCTACGGATTGGTGTTTCTCTCCTTCTCCACCGCTTGTTTCCTCGGCCTCCACCTCATTCTTCAGCCAGTTTTTTACTACACCTCCTGATCGTCGCCGCCGCGGATTCCAATGAAACGGTCAGTCAATTTATTATAGTTGGTGTACAAATTACAGAATATGTAGTGGTGCTTGAAGATTTTCCGCAAAACAGAGGTGAAATTGTGGATCCTTTGTTTTCGGCCATGGATTTGTGTCTTGGTCTGCAATTTGTTTGTTGTTATGTACGGCCAAATTTAGAAACCGATGGATTACAATAGTTTGCTAGTGCTCGTAGTAGAGTGTTTGCTCTTACTTTTTTTTGGTTAATTAAACTTTCCCCCACTTTTGAATGTAATTATTGTCATGGAGTAATTGAATTTTCGTGCACCGCCTTCTCTGTTAATTGTAATTCTACGCCATTGACTCAATTTTTTTCTAGCTGAATCCACATCTCTCTCTCACTCTCTCTTATTATTTAATGTGATATAATAGCTTAAATAGCAAGATTTTTTCAGCTTGAAAGTCGATTGATGAATTCAAAATACGAAAGGAATTGGCTGATAGAATAGCTATGAGATTCAATAACTTTTTTTTATGCGTTGTGGAATGATTGATAGGGTAGCAATTTGTTATCTGACAAATTGTGGGATATTACGTCGTTCAATTTATTAAGCACGGAAAAAATGTTACTCAAATTAAATAAGCTAATTTACTGCTGTGCTGGCTACCCATGAAAATAATTTCATACCTAACCTAAAAAAGTAGTGGGTCAAATTTCAAGTGCTGACTCTTCTTTCTAGGAATCGTCCCACGTTCGTGGATAAACTTTGACGTTTCCCCAAACCGAATTTTCCAAAATATTTTATACGCTATCCATAACATTATACTGTGACAATATAAAAAATGTACGCTAATGTTTCTGTTTAAACTAGGATATTGTTTTACAAAATTCTTATAGCATAATAATATAAGGAATATGTCAGCAAACAAAATTCTTATAGCATGATAATATAAGGAATATATCAGCAAACAAAAACAAATATTGGAATCCACATTTTTTTAGATGTGAGATATCACTTCAAAATCATTTGAAATATTGAATTATGTTTATTTGAAAAAATTAAAGCCCTACTTGTAATGAAAGGGTAGCATCGAATTTACCAACATTTGTGTGCTTCCTATTTATTCTCAAATTATACCGGTTAATGACCTTATAGTTTGATGCGAAATTATTATCTAGATCTCTAAAATTTTGAAGAAAAAATAAAATAATTTTATGTTTAATGTGCATGTATGTATACGTATTATAGAAGAGTTTCAAATATGTCTATAATATATATGTAAATTAAGTATATACTCCCTCTGTCCCAATAAGATAAGTTCGTTTTTTCTTCTTCTTCAGATGTCCCAATATATAAGCTGAAATCTATATATATTTAACTAATTTATTAAAATATACCCCTATTTAATATATTTACATTAAGTATTAATTCATTATTAAGGAAATAAATAGGGCATATTAGGAAATTATTTGATTAATTGTCTTTGTCAATTTTTTTCTTGGTCCTTATGAAAATCTCAATTAGTCTATATTATTGGGACAGTTGGAGTATATTTTATGGTAGTTTCTACCATCTCAGTAGCCACTGATACATACTAATAGATTAACATATTTATTGATTAAATGAAATCATATATTCCACTTTCTAGTGCCGGTCCTGACATTTTGGGAGCCCATGACAAAACAAAAAATGAGGGACCCTTGTATATATATTTTTTACGAGCATTTTAAAAAAAATTCAGTATTGTTTTCATCCTAAATTTTGAAAAAGTGTAATCAATTCAGTGTTGTTTTCTTACTAAATTTTGAGATAAAAAGACAACATGTATAAATAGATTTTATTATTTTAAATATGCTACAAAATATTTTGTTGTTATCGGTCTATAATTTAGTGATAATATTTACAGAATGAAAGTTGTTAGACTCAGATAGTAATGCCTCAAAAAACAAATAGATTGATCATACACATATTTTTTATTAGGCTTTGTACTAAATATTTTTAATTTTTTTAAATATAATATTAAATTAAAAATAAAAATTGGGGGCCCATGGGCGGTGGCCCACCTGACCACCCCTATGGGCCGGCCCTGCCACTTTCTCTATCCCATATTCCCACTTGGTGCCCCATTTTGATTTTTATTATATTTTCATTCATATTTTTTTCTTCAAATTCAATTTGTTTTGATTTAGTTTAATTTTATAGTTATTATTTAGGGTTTATTCCACACAATTGGAGTTTATATTTATTTTTTAATATTTATTTCTTATTTTTTTAATAAATATAATTGATTATTAGGGTTGATTATTCCAAAATTAGGGTATATAATTTTTTAAAATTTTAATTTTTAGTAATAAATGTTAATTGTGATTTGTTATACTATAATAAAATTTGTTTTTGTAATAAATATTTTTAAAATATTAAATTTGATAGTGGTACATGAAATGTGGATTGGGGGATTTTATCTCATTTATCGCTATCATTTCAGTTTAAACTATAATGAGTTCATATTACCATAGAAATAAAATATAAAACACATTTATAAAAAATTACTCACTCCGATTTTTAATAAATGTCATTTTGGATAAATGTACACATATTAATAGAATAATCAAATTATCTAATACACATTTATGTGAATACATTAAATGAGTCAAAAAAGGATGTCTGGATTGTGCATAATGACACTGTAACACCCCAAAATTTAATATTAGGCTCAACTCTATTTTATTTATGATTGCATGGCCCACATGTCTAAATTTAGGTATTTTAATGTTGATGCCCAATTTATGGGCTTTTTAGTCCATTTACTTTTTTTAATTATTTTCGATACCTATCGTTATCGAAACGAGATGATCGAATATGGTAAATGATAGTGCTCATCGATACGAATCCATAGAACTCGATTTCACCTAAGTGGGACTTCATTTGACCAAGTTATGATTTAATTATTGATTTAATTAGTTTTAGGGTTATGTTAGGGAGGGGTATAAATACTCATTTAACTCATTAGCTAGGTCATTTTGAGGACCCATCTTTAAGGTCAGCCCCCAACTCTCTCTTCTCTCTCCTTCTTGCCTCTTGGCGCCGGCACCGCCGTCATCGCCGCCAGTCGGAAATTTTTTCGGCGACATTTTTTTTTACATGCAATTATGTTTTTGGACTCCTCTTCTTCTCCTCTTTCTTATTTTTTGATTATTTTTAAGATATTTTGAGGTTTAGGCTTCCGATTTTAGGATCTAAGAATGGGTTAACCCCTAGCCTATCAATACTTCATTTCTTTCTTTATATTTCAATTTTATTTTCAATGTTAGTATATATATATATATATATTGTGATTTAAGGGCTGTTTTGGATGGATGATATAAAAATATGTTCTTAATTTTATTTATGGTGTTCTTGGACACTTTAAAGACTAAATGTTAGATTAATAAAAAAAGAGAAAGGAAAATAAAAAAAGAAAACAAATGGAGTATGATATATGTGTATGTGTGTGTCGTGGGTGTGTGTTTGTGTGTGTGTTGATTATTATGTGTGTGTGTGCGTGTGTGTGTGTTTCTTGGCGTGTTTGTGTGTGTGTGTGTGTTTTTGTTTGTTTGTTTTTTTTTAGAAAAGAAAAGATCCATGAAACTATTTAATAAACAACATATGTTAATATTTTTATAAGGTTTGTGTAGTCCAATGGTTGATGTTTAAATTAATACTAAAATGTCTAAGGCTCAAATCTTTTTGCACGCATTTTTAAATTCATTTTATTGCAATTAATGTCTTCTGTTTCAATCTTAACTAATTAAAATCATGCTATAAAATTTGAAAACTATATCTAGTGTAATGAACATGTTCAGATTTATTAACTAAAAGGTCTAAGTTTCAAATCTTCTTGTGTGCATTTTTAAATATCTTTTATTGTAATTAATGTCTTCTGTTTCAACTTTAATTAATTAAGATCATGTTATAAATTTTGAAAATTGTATCTAGCTTAATGGATATATTCTGTAATTAAAGATCATGTTATAAATTTTGAAAATTGTATCTAGCTTAATGGATATGTTCTGATTTGTCAACTAAAAGAGTAAGGGTTTGATTTCTAGTAATGCAATTTTAATTCATTTTTATATAGGATGATTTTGAACCTTATGTAATTAATAACATCTTCTAACTCTCGAAAATAGCATATGGTTTAATGGTTAGTTTTCAGATTAATACTTGATGATTTTGAACCTTATGTAATTAATAACACATTCTAACTCTAGAAAATAGCATGTGGTATAATGGTTAGTGTTCAGATTAATACTTGAGAGGTCTATGGTTAACCCCTAGCCTATCAATACTTCATTTCTTTCTTTATATTTCAATTTTATTTTCAATGTTAGTATATATATATATATATATATATATATTGTGATTTAAGGGTTGTTTTGGATGTATGGTTTAAAAATATGTTCTTAATTTTGTTTATGGTGTTCTTGGACACTTTAAAGACTAAGGCAATGTTTGGTAGCCTGGATAAAGGCATATTAGTAAAGGTATCTAGCAAGAACCGTGTGTTTGGTAGCCATTGCTCGTTCACATGAGGCCCGGTCCTAACGCGAGGCCCGGGGTGTAATTTACTGATTCGGCTGGACAATGTATCCGACGCCCCCCTCAGTTACAGTTTCTGGCGTAGCAATCTTAGTGTATATGCCTTTATCTAGGCTACCAAACATTGCCTAAACTAATTTACTCATTCCAGAAGTTAGTCTACCAAATAAAACAATGTACCAAACAGATGTGTGAAACAATCTTAGTATATTTATCTTAATAACCAAACACACAATTAAAATAGCTAATACGCAATTATCTTTCAAAGCAATCCAGATTTTATTAATGTGGGTATATCCGTATAAGTATAGCAAATATTGTCTAAATGGTAGATTAATAAAAAAAAGAAAGGAAAAAAAAAAGAAAATAAATGAAGGATGATATGTGTATGTGTGTGCCGTGAGGTGTGTTGATTATTATGTGTGTGTGTGTGTGTGTTTTTGGGCGTGTTTGTGTGTGTGTTTTTCTTTTTTTGTATTTATTTATTTTAAATAAAAAGAAAAGATTTATGAAACTATTTAATAAAGAGCATATGTTAATATGTCCATAAGGTTTGTGTAGTCCAATGGTTGATGTTTAAATTAATACTTAAAGATTTAAGGTTCAAATCTTCTTGCATGCATTTTTAAATCCATTTTATTGCAATTAATGTCTTCTATTTCAAATTTAATTAATTAAAATCATGTTATAAAATTCAAAAATTGTATCTAGCTTAATGGATATGTTCAGATTTGTTAACTAAAAAGTTTAAAGTTCGAATCGTCTTGTATGCATTTTTAAATCTCTTTTATTGTAATTAATGTCTTCTGTTCAACTTTAATTAATTAAAATCATGTTATAAATTTTCAAAATTGTATCTAACTTAATGGATATGTTTTGATTTGTCAACTAATTAAAAGGGTAAGGGTTCGAGTTATAGTAATGCAGTTTTAATTCATTTTTATCTAAGATGATTTTGAACTTTATGTAATTAATAACATCTTCTACCTTTCGAAAATAGCATATGGTTTAATGGTTAGTGTTTAGATTAATACTTAAGAGGTCTATGGTTCGAATCATGTTGAAGTAATTTTTATTCATTTTTAATCTTTTTATCATAAGAGCTTTCTGGACTATATATATATATAATAAATGATGGATGATTAATTTTGAAAATAAGGCTTAGCCCAATGGTTAAGTTTTATGTTGTATAGAATCATTTAGTATTATGGTCAATGTATCATTAATCATTATTTTACATTTAAGGTCATGGGTTCAAATCTTTTTTACTACGATTTTATTTATGTATATAATTATTTTATTTCTTTTTCTATTTTTGTTTAATTTTGGATTAAATTTAAATTAAGCATATTATATTATAAGTGAAACTTTATTGGTATATTATTATCTTTTTAAACCTTACTTTAAGTATTATGATTTTAGTCCATATAATTAAGATATATTATAATCGATCAAGGACTCGAGTATAGCTTAAAGTTAGGATTAACCGTTTGACCTTTAAGCGTCGTCCTTTCATGATTTTATTCCTTAGACTTATCCTTATACCCTTATTTACGCTATAGAATAGGTTAATGACCTTAATAAGCTTCTAAGACACAGTCTTTATGTGTCGGTCTTAACCCAAAACAGCAGACTTAGCACGTGCAAGTTGAGATTAAAGCGACAACTACTTTTAGCTAGAATGTGGGCTTATTTACCAAAACTCTTTTGAAAATATATTTAAACTTTCGTCCATTATGGAAAAATAAATTATGATTTATGTTTATGTTGCTCATTGTGGATTTGATACGACTCATATGAGGATTTTTGAATATGCTATGAATATGTTATAGATGATATGTGATCACATTAGGGTCGGTCTCCACTGTGTTTAATGAGCGTATGAATTATGACGTCAAATGTGATGTTTTTATTATGATTATTGTTATTCTTAATGCAAATTATGGGACGAATGTATGAGTATGTCCACGGAGTATTTTCTGGCACTCAGCCCTATTATTTACAATGTTTTTCTGGTAATTGATGATGGCAGGTGGCGGATGTGGACCAATGGGGACCATTTATTTTATAGTTGACCGTCTTTTGAATTTCTTATTTATGGTCAAACTATTATATGATTCATATGCTTTCTCTGTATGTTTTTAGTGATGGTCAACTGACTTGTTCTTAATTTCTATGCTTCTGCTGAATCTTGACTTTCGCCACGTGTACGCCTATTGATGCGATCCAATATTGTCCAAGGGGCTCATTGAAGGAGTTGGCCTGCTGCCACCAAAAGCCCTAGTTGGACGAAATTATCATTCAATATTATTTAGGAGTTCTATTTTAATTAGGAAACTTATTTATTTATTTACTAATTTTCGTGCATAATTATGATAGATTTTAGAGTTTTTATTTGTTTCGTAGTTGGTTTAGAATTTAATTAGGTTTAGAATTAGGATTTCCTTATTTTGCATATTTATTTCCTTGTTCTACTAGAATTCTGTTTAGGAAACAACTTCTCTACCATCCCTATATAAAGGGGGCTAGGGAGAACAAAATATAGAAACTTTTTGATATTATTGAATTTAATATTTTCTTTGCGTGAGAATTTCTTGAACCGTGAGTTCAAATTCCGACTTATCAAATAGATCCATCACCTCTGTTTGTGGCATCTATACTAATATTCTGAGGTTCTTGTCTTCAATCACAGTAGGATTGTAGATGTCACACATCTACAGTTCGTCCGCGTTTTGAGATTCAGGTCGAGGAATTTCATCATTTATCCTGTTGTAACCTGATACTCCTGGATATATAGATTCCTGTCGTCATCAACCTACCGACGAGGATCGCATTAAGTGGTATCAAAGTTACGACTTCGTATCGGGTTCCAATCTATCTATCTTAATTTTCTGTTTTTAGTTTTTCCCGAAAAAAAAAATAAAAAAAAATGAAAAAAAAGTTGAAATCAACAAAAAAAAAGAAGAGAAGCTGAAAAAAAAGTAACGAGAAGAAAAAAAGAGAAGATTCAGTGAAAAAAATTGTTTCAAAAAAAAAATCTACTTGTTTCTTTTATTGAATTTCGTTTTTGATCTTTCTTTTAGTGTTATTTAAGTTGTTATTACTTGTAGTAGAGTATAAAAAAAATCCGTCCGAAAAAAAAAAGTTGACAAAAAAAATATACTGTTTTTTCTCTGTTCCGTTTTGTATTTAATCTTTCATTTAGTATCAATCCAAATGTTATGACTTGTATTTGAGAGAAACGTGTAAAAAAAAGAGATGAAAAAAAATGTTTCGAGCTGATCGAAGAGAGTATTGTGAGTCCGATATTCCTTCTTTCCAAGGGACGAATGATCCGGATTTATATTTCGATTGGGAGAGAAAGATAGAGATGATGTTTGACTACCATAGCTATCCCGAGCGGAGAAAGGTCAAGATAACAACGATAGAATTCTGTGATGATGCTATCACCTGGTGGAATGACTTTATATCCACTAGACGACGTCACCAAAAACCCTCGATAGAGACATGGGAAGACATGAAGATAATGTCGAGGGGTTGGTATGTGCCTTATCGCTATTATCGGAAGTGGGGAAAGAAACTGCAGAGGCTGAGGCAAGGATGCATTAGTGTAGCTGAATACTACACGAAATTTATGGAAGCCGTGCGACGTGCTGGTGCAGATGAATATTCAGAGGGCACGATGGATAGATTCCTAGCTGGTCTACAAAGGGCAATCCGTGAAAGAGTGGCATTCCGACACTATGAGGAGTTGGAGGATATAGTGTAATACACTATTCGGGTGGAAAAGCGGCTGGAGAGGCTCGTGATGATGCAAGAGGAGGTGGTTTAAGAGGAGATCAATGCTAAGATATCAACTGAATTCGTTGCCACCAATGATGATTTTATTTCCGAAGTTCCATTTTCAGTTGATTCACCTATTGATGACATTAGAGTTGATTACTATGTGAAGACGATGGAAAAAACAAGAAGGTAGTGAGGGAGTCTAACCGGGAAATAGTTCTGTTCGACACCAACGAGTTAGAGATGACAGTTGTAGAAGAATCAGGTTGCGAGAAACCTATGGTGGATGAACGGACGCCTGAGAATTTAGAGGTCAAGAGTGTAGACGATGATGTGGGCAATACAACCATGTTCTGAAAAGGAAAATAACATCAGTTGGACAACGAGTGTGGATCACAAATGACTCGAACAAGCAAGCATGGAGGAGCTGCCGACTTCTAGCATTATTTGTCAACCATTTTCTTGTGATGTCTTTATTTTACAGGTTGTTGAAGAGGTACCATCGGTAGTCGATGTGCCACCCGATTTAATTTTGGTTCCCAAGTCAAAGTATTCCATGGAGTTCAAATTGTAACCGTTCGACACTGGCTGGAAGTTCAAGTTCAAGATTTTGAAGATGTGCCCAGTGTGACTTGTGCCAAAAGAGTTCAATGATCGGATCGTGTTTGTCTTTGATCTAGGAGGAGATACGGATTTGAAGTCAAATCCTCTTCAAGAGAAGGGAAATGATAGGATCCAAGGCTGTCCAAGGGGTCCATTGAAGGAGGTGGAACCGCTGCCACCAAAAGCCATAGTTGGACGAAATTATTATTCAATATTATTTAGGAGTTCTATTTTAATTAGGAAACTTATTTGTTTATTTACTAATTTTCGTGCATAATTAGGAAACTTATTTGTTTCCTAGTTTGTTTAGAATTTAATTAGGATTAGAATTATGATTTCCTTATTTTGCAGATTTATTTCCTTGTTCTACTAGAATTCTGTTTAGGAAACAACTTCTCTACCATCCCTATATAAAAGGGGCTAGGGACAACTAAAATAAAGAAGCTTTTTGATATTATTGAATTTAATATTTTCTCTGCGTGAGAAGTTCTTGAACTGTGAGTTCAAATTCCGACTTATCAACAGATCCATCACCTCTGTTTATGGCGTCTACACTAATATTCTGAGGTCCTTATCTTCAATCACGGTAGGGTTGTAGATTTCACATATCTACGGTTCTACAATTCGTCTGCGTTGTGAGATTCGGGTCGAGGAATTTCATCCTTTATCCTGTTGTAACCTGATACTCCTGGGTAGATTCCCATCGTCATCAATATGCCGGCGAGGATCGAATCACCTATGAGCATTTTGGTCGACATGTTATGCCCTCATGAATTGATTATTATTATTTTTATGTGGTTGACCAGTCAAATTTCTTAAAGTCTATTTCTATTAGTTCTTGACTAGTCAAATATATTATTTCTTGGTATTTGACTGGTAAATGTAAGCTCCTTTGACATGGCAAATCTTAAATTGATTGCTCTATTTGGAAATATTTCTATGGGATTTTTTTTCTTTCGTGTGTGTTCCGTTAGTACTTTGAACTCTCCGGATTTGGGGTGCTACAAACACTCTTTATGAAACAGAATTAAAGTATCAAAATGACACTTATTGAGAAATGGAATAGGTATTTATTAGAGTTATCTCTTTAATCTTTACGTGCAAACATTACTCTTTTCTTGTAAAATAAAATGCTTAATTGGTGAAATATACATGAGATAAATGCTTGGCAAGTACTCCAAAAACAGCTTATGTATTCAAAATAGCTACTACTTGAACTTTTTTTTAACATTAAAAGTCTCACTCCATGTGAAGAACTCAGACGTAACTTGAAGAACACTCACATTTCGTACAAGCAAAGTAGATTTTGATGCTTCAAGATTTATTGAACCAGTTAAAACTAATTTGGACCATTTTGATGATAGTGACTATAATCTTCGATAATGAATAAGTAGAGCTTGGTACCACCATCAATCATCACTAAAACTAATCTAATTATATTTTTTCCCTTGACTAAATAAATTAAATACTGTATTCGATCTAGCTCGTTGGTAATTACTAATTAGTAACTAGTAAGTCAATAATATCAACCCAACTACAAGTCTACAACATTTACTGAAGGAAATTACAAGGAAATACTTACATATAATTATATAAACCCTTTTGACATACAACAAGGAATGCTTAATTTGAAACCAAAAATTAGTTATTAATATATGCCATTTTTTAGTTTGCGTAGCGCGTTAATAAAATAAAGCACGATTTTCAGCTTTGGAAAAAATGAAGGACCCGTCAATATAGTGAACTGGGGAAAACGTGGGGTGACTTGGTAGGGGAGAAATTTAATTCGTCTAGCTACCCCTCTCATGCCAATTAGAGAGATTAATAAATCTTTTATCTTTTTTTCTGTTTTGGTTTTTGTTCCAATGTTGAAAATCTGTATTTTTAAAACACCATAATTTTAATTCAGATTTTAAAAATCATCTATTAACAATATATAATGTCCTATGAACTACCACATGTGCAACATTCACGTGTGGCATAATAAATCTTGAATTTTCGAAAGTAATCCTCAAGTCACATGGTTGATGGTTGGTACCTTATGTGAAAGTTCCTAATGTACTCACAACCAGAGAGGGATAGACGAGGATGATCGATTTATTGGGAGACATGAATATCGTGTTTGTTATTTTAATCATGTATTCACTTTTTTTTTAAAAAAAAATCTTCACGATATTCACGAGACCTTTGTAGTTGTGGGTACTCCATGTATAACATAGACTTTTCCCGACTTCTGATATTATAATTGAATTTGTTAATTTTACAAAAGAGTAATTAACTTTACTATATATATATATATATATATATAACTCGAATAAGGCATAATAAAAAGTGAGAAGAGGATTATAGGATTTTGGGGAAGCCAAATTCCACATTATATTGGGGTCAATTTATAATACAAATTAAAAGAAAAAGAGAAAGGTCATAAAATAAAATGTCAATTCGTGGAAACCAAGCTGGGGTTTGATTAATTGAATCCTCGTTATTTTAAGACGACCTAACAATTTTCTTCCTTGATGTTCCCATTACTTTGTAGCAATATTCGTCGAAAATCTGTCCTCATCTTTCTTAACAATCTTTATAAATTAGTTATTCTCATTGCCTTTCACGTCTCTTAAACAATCAATCACGAAAACACACACACACACACACTCACGAGAGAGAGAGAGAGAGAGAGAGAGAGAGAGAGAGAGAGAGAGAGAGAGAGAGAGAGAGAGAGAGAGAGAGAGAGAGAGAGAGAGAGAGAGTATGGAAGATTCATTGAGAAAGGGCTTCATGGCAGCTTTTGCAGTTTCTGGAGGGGTAGTTTTCATAGCAATGCATGCTCACAAGCGACTTCTATCCGATTTCATCAACAAAATGGAGTTTGAGACCAAAAGTTCCACAGGTTTTACAAATTTACACTCATTTGAAATATTGGCTTCTCTTAATTCGTTCTCTCATATATTGTGTGTTTCTACTTTCTATATATAATTTAATTAATAACGGTCTTTTCAATTACTTAATTTGCATTAATATATATAGGGGCCTTGAAGGATGTCCCGAAGAAGGTGAGGTTCGCCAACGTGGCGGCGGAGGAAGCTTCTATGAAGAAGCATTCACCGAGGCCGGCCGTCGCGGCTTGCCGGAATAATGGCGAAACTTTGGAGGCTATGCCTCAGAATTGGCAAGTTTTGTACAAAGGGATTTTACAGCATAGGAATACTATTAGGGGGGGTTAACTAATTAACTTTTCATGTTTCATCGGTCGGGGAAGATGCTAGAAACTAGATCGGCGGCGGAGCTGTGGCGGGCGGCGATGGTTTACTCTGAAGTTATGTGTGTGTGTGTGTGCGCGCTACTAGTTGCAGTTAATTTTAATTAGTTTCAGTACGTGTTGCGTAAACAAGGAGAAAGGAGCAAGTGGATCTGCTGTAAAATGATGATTTTTTTTTTTTTAATTTTTTTTTATGTTGTTGGTATTTTACATGTATTATGTATAAATATAATTTATCGCAGTTCATGATCGATGAACTTAATATTACTTGTCTGGAGTTTTATTGGTAAATTAATAAATTGTAGATAGATTGGAACATGGAATATAATGATTACAAGATCTTATATTCCAGAGATTTGGTATTTCAATTCGTGTTCCATGATTAAATTTATGAAATTTTTTTCAATTTTTCATCAATTTTAATTTATTATGTTTTAGTTTAATTTTATGATTGTTATTAGGGTTCACCCACCCAATTATGATTTATAATTATTTTTTAATATTTAATTTTCAAAGAAATGATTATGAAGGTTGTTTATTTTAAAAATATGATTTATAATTTTTAAAATTTCAATCTTTTGTTGATAGATGTAACTAGGTCGATTATGTTATAATTAATTTTTATTTTTATAATAATATATATTATTAAGCTTGTGAATTCGATCATAGAATAAGGTTGAAACACCAAATGTGAAATAGAGGATCTCATCTCTATAAACTCGGCCTTAACTGAGGATATCTTCGATCTTGATATTCTTATGACATTATCTACTTTTAATTTATATCGTAGATTGTTATTATTATTATTATTATTATTATTATTATTATTATAGGGGAATCTCACAGTTACTATCTGAGCTTGTGTTGAACACGAGTAAAACTATGTTCTTGTAAGAGAAGTCATGTTCTTTGTGAACCGTTGCTTCTTAGTTTTCCTGTATTCACAAATATGTTACTCCATTCGTCTCATTAAGATAGGTTGATTGAGATTTTCACAAGGATTAAAAAAAAGATTGAGAAAGATAATTAATCAAGAAACTTCTTAATATGCATCTATTTATTTATTTGACAATTGATTAATGTTCAATGTAAACATATTAAATAGAGGTATATATTAGAAAATTAGCTAATTATATATAAAAATCGGCCTATATATTGGGATATAAAAAAACTTATCTTATTGAGACGGAAGGAGTAGTATAAACAAGATTAATGTGTTTTTATTTATTAACAAATTAATTAATGTATTACGTACTTTTTGACCGGGTAGTAACTGAATGGGATAGAGCCTAACTTATTCATTGGTCATTATAGCCCCAAAATTAATAAGATTATAAATACTCTTCCCGTTTCTAAATAAATATCATTTTAGCATTTTAATTTTATTTCAAAAAAAATATCATTTAATAAATTTGAGACAAAAAATTCATATTTTTCACACATTTGCCCCCATTTAATGCATTTATACATGTATATTTAACTCATTTAATGTATTCACATAATATGTATTGGGTAACTCAATTAATTTATTAATCTGTGTGCATTCATAAAAAATGACACTTTATTGAAAATAGGAGAATATTATTTTAATAAACATTTTTACTCTTTTAAGTTACAACCCACAACTTAGAAACCCTAACCAAAATAAAAGCCCCCAATCACCTATTCACCTAGAGTCGATCATGTTAAAAAGAAAGAAAGAAAACTTCTTCTATGTTTTATTTGTTGATTGTGATTCTAATTTTCTTCATAATCAAAATAAAATAAAGCATTATTGTATAATCCCGACTTCCCACCATTTTCTCTTCCTGAATTCATCCCTAATTTCTTCACTCACAAAGAGACTTCTTAAAGATATTTTCACAAAACCAATATTATTTTTGGGGCTACGAGAGAGTTTAACAAATCTTAAAAGATAAGTATATACAAATCGTCTTGTTACTATTCATTGTCTAGTGAAGAATTATATGAACATCTTGTTGATGTTTGAAGGATAATCACAAAAATTAACCTTTTGGGACATTTACCCTTTTCCGATTATTTTGTTGAAGAATAATAATATTGACACAATATTTTATTTTATTTTTAATTTATTATGATTTAGATTAATTTAAATTTTTTATTTATAGTTCATTCTCCCCCAATTAGGGTATATTAATTTTATTTTATTTTTAAAAAAACTAGCTATGATACCTGGAAGGGCATAAGAGGGATCTGATCCGTTGTAGAGATTGGCTCACAACGAATGGTAAAAATTCATATTAAAATAATTTTATAATTTAATTAATTTGGAGGCTTGAAAGAATAAATTCAAGAGCATGTTTAGAATTATATTTTTTTAACTTGATAAAATGGCCCACTACATCTATTAGGTCTTTCGCTATACACAACATAAGTCTGATGAACCGAACCGAACCAAAATCAAACCATAAATTTCATCTATTCAAATTATTAAAATAAGATATTTTAATGATCACAAGTGATTTAGTAGAACTGACAATCATTGTCCGAAGCTTAATTATCTTCTTTAATTTCGTTTGTAAGTATACGTGTTGGATTATAATTTCAAATTCATGCCTCTAAGATTTAAATAATCCCAGATGAGTCAGAATAAATAATTTAGGCCATATTGATGTGAACACATCCAATTGATTATTAGATAGCATAAATGTCAAGGCATGTTTGGTGCATACGCAATCCAAAAGTTGCTCCAAAAATTCTAAAATCAATAACTGTCTTCTTTTATTTAAATCAAATTCTGATTCTGAAAATAAATAAATAAATAAATTCGGAGATATATTGTTTGCATTTTGCAGGAGTTGCCGAATGGGCCTAGTGGAATTGTTTGGTATTTTACTCTAAGTCTACATCATACAAATATTTATTCAGCTAGCTTCACATAATTGAATTTAAAAATATGAGACAAAAACTAGAGTTGATATTGCTGAGATCGTTTTATAAGTCTACCTAATAATAATAATAATCAATAATTCGCTCTCTTAAAATAACAGTAATAATTCTACAATAATCATGCTAAACAGTGAAGGAAAATACAAATAACATTTATGTTGAATTAATAAATATTTTCCTTTAAACTATAAATTAAGTATTGAAAGACCTTTACCTGTAATAAAACTATTGTATCGACATATACAAACATAGTATAAAGTAATAAAATACATTAATTCATTATGAACTACTCTTTATTTTTTTTAGAGGCAATGGATTACTCTTTTGGATGGTCCATAAAAATTAAATTAAATATACACTTAATTAGATAATCTAGAAAAATGTTGATATCTGTTTATCTCACGACCACTCGGTTTTGAACACGCGTTTGGCGGTGGACGTTAACGGCTGTGAAGTGGTAACCGTTATAATTTTATTTAAATTTCATGAAGTGCACGAAAGAAAAATCAAGATTTGTGGTTAGGAAATGATTTAAGCCAAACAATATATATATATATATATATATATATATATAGATATAATTCAACCAACAAGCGACTAATAGTCCATAAACATGCCTTGTTGGATAATGATAATGTCATGCATACATGATACATTCTTTGTATACAAATTAATGGTGGGAAAGTGAGTTGGAGTTAGGACATGTTTTATCGGGCCCATACATTGAAGATATGAAACAATAAGATCAAACATTTTATATTTAGGAATGGCCTAACTAGTGGGTGGAGAAATATTTAGTTTGAGATAGAAAGTTTTGAAATTTAAATTGCATCAACATTATATTTTTATATGCGGGCATGTTATACTTAATTTTTCAATTGTTATTTATTTATTTTGTGTGATTTGTTAGCTTCTGTAGTTTTTTCATGGACGGAATTTATCCGTATCATAAAAAAGAAGAAGAAAAAATTAAACACAATCATTGCATGATGAGCTTGTATTACCTAAAATGCTAATTCGAAAATGATACCTTATAAACAGGATCTAACACGATTTCGTGATGCGTTTGTGTTGTAACTCATACTGCCACAACTTAAATGATCACGTGATGTGATTGTATATATATCTTCTTAGCAATAAAAAAAATGAAAGAAAGAAAACGTTACGTGACAACATTTTTTATTTCAATTTTTTTGAGAAAAATCTTTAATAAAATATGATAGAAGAATAAAAATGCAATTAATTCAAAAAAATTGAAAATATTAAATTAATGGGTCTCTCTAGTCTCCACCAACACAGTGACACACATTCCCGCTCTCTGGGTTTCCAATGAATCAGCAGCTAAGAAACCGAGTTCTAGATTTTGAGGACTAAATCATAATCATATAAAGTCAGATTAATTTTATAAGCCTTTTGATAATTAAACACGCTATGCGAGTAGATAATGATTATTTAGTTTACAATAGTACCAAACATAATACTACTAAACAATATTTATTACTGTGTATCGAATGGCTCCAGAATTAAAACTTAAAAAACCCTACGCATACGCTGCTGCCTTCACGTATCATATATATATATATATATATATATATATATATATATATATATATATCCTCCCCTGCATCTCGTTCACACCTCCATCACTTTTTCACTTTTACAATTAAAATCTAAAATAATAGTACTAATTTCCGTATTATTAATTTATTATTATATCCCTCTCTCATCACCCATATGGCCATTTCTCAATTCAGTTCTTCAATAAATTACAACTTGTCTCGCTCTCCTCCCATCGGCTTCAAGTTTTCCACTCCCTCTCTCTCTCTCTCTCTCTCTCTCTCTCTCTCTCTCCCCTCCTCTGATATTATTGCTATTTAAAAGCGGAGCTGAAAAGAAGGGGAGCCGTTAAGCCAGCCAATTGAACTCGTCAAAACGCAGCAAATTATAACATCTCGATCAATCCCCATATATTCGGATTAATCCTCAATTTATCCAACAAAAAGGAATAGAAACAGATAAGAAATATTTAGGAAGATAAAAATATACAGCTTCCTACACAAAATCGCCGTGTTACGACTGCGTAACACGGCCCTCGACTTCCGCCTTTTCTCCGACAAATGGCACATATTTTCCCCTGCTCCTCTACCGTCAATTTTGTTTGACCATTTTCAGGTTATTTTCTTCATTCTTCAATTTTAATCCGTTAATTAAACAAGTTTTTATAAGCGAAAAAATAATGTTGAGGAAATTGTGCGAGCGCAGCTGTTTTCAATCTTCAGTAGAAGTTTCTGTTCTAATATTTAGGTTAAATTTCAAATTACGTAATATATTATAATTTTTGCGCGCAGTTTGAACGCGTGAGTGCTTGTTGGTGACGACAGGAGGAGATCAAGGGGAAGAAGAAATAGGAATTTGATTGAAATAGATTAAAAAAAAAATAAAAAAAAATGACGAGACAAATCCGGCTGCGTTCGGCGGCGTCAATGGGAGGGCGGCATCAGCCGCTGCTGGACTCCGATTTCTCGTCGCGGGGCGGGATGAGGAGGATAAGGGTGGCGGAGGTGGCCGGGGGTGCGACGGCGGAGTGCGCGGCGGTGTGCTGCTGCTGCCCGTGCGGGCTGGTGAACCTGATCGTGCTGGCGGTGTACAAGGTGCCGGCGGGGCTGTGCAGGAAGGCGCTGAGAAAGCAGCGCCACCGCCGGTTGATGAAGAAGGGGGGGATGCCGCGGAGTTGCAGCTGCGACGAGGAATTCTTTCAGCTCCACTCCGCCTGCAGCTCCTCCGACAGCAGCCTGGTCGGATTCGGGTCGTTGTCCGACGACAGCGAGGTGATCGAGCTCGAGAAAGAGATGTTTGATAAGTTTTACGGCGCCGGTTTCTGGAGGAGTCCGTCGCAGAAAAGCGACACCTCAGGCCTCACCGCCGTCTCAATCTAAGTGAACGCTATAAATAATTTACTTCTAATTTAAATATCGATATTAATGTTATGTATCAAATATCGAGTCTCTTCATTGAGATTTCCTGTGGAATTGGTTACTTTTGGTTGGTAATATAATTTTGCCAATCTGAAAACAACTGATTTTGTTTTAAGATGTGTGTTTATGTGTATATAGGGGGTGAAAGTGAAAAATCTGGTATTTTTTTATATGCCGGATTGTCGTTTTTTGGTATTTTTTTTTTATATTGAGAATTAATTCAGTAGTGAGACATGTTTCAATTTTGAAATATTGTCATTTGGCAGGTTTTGACGTGTTTGATAATTGTTATCATTACTGTTTTTAATGGATTAAATGCTAATTTTCTACTTCATTTTTTTATTAATAGTTTGCAAATTTGTGATAAATTTATTTGGTCGTTCACAACTCTTGGACGGTGAAACAATATCTCAAGTTCATGTTACGTTTTGAGCTTCAGAATTTATAAACTTGCAAAATAGCACATACAACAAAAATCTCATCGTAAATGTACGGTTAATTAAAGTGTGACAAACACGTAAACATATACAAATATGTTAATTTCGGCTGAAAAATATATAATATAGAACAATATTAAATTTTTTATGAGTACCCGTAATCAAACTGAAAATGTCACCTTTAGTTAATAATAGACATGAGCTCCTGGTAATTAAGAAGTTACTTCATGAATAATTCGATATTAACTTGTACTTTCAGTTTGATTGCACCCTACTTCTTAATTTATACTGAATTTTGGAGGTTTGAACATGGGAGGGGGAAATTCTACTTTGGTGGTAGGTATTAATACACTATTTAAAGAAATAATAAAAATGTATTAGATGAATAATAAAAAATTATTATAATGTATTAGTGGTTGATGTAGTATCTCAATTGTGAGGTAGAATTCCTCACGAGGAAGATTTATGGGAGAACAGATTGATTGATTGATTTCAATCACCAGTTTTTGTGAGAAATCGTATAACTGTTAATCGACAATTTGATGAAGCATCATTGCAAGTCAAATTCTTTCCTTTCTTCCTATTCTCATTCCCACCGTAGGGATGGAAAAATCACGGGCTTCAGAAAGTGGGTCAAAGAAATATCATATGGGCTTCACGAAATGGGCAATATCCAAATCAATAATTAAATAAATGAAAGTCCAACATGGATAGATGACGTAATTAAATGATAATATGCATGAAATTTACTTAGTACTAGTTGGCTCAGCAAAACTTATAGGATTCGATAAACTTTATAAAATATAATATCTTGGAAAATATAATAAAAATATTTTAAAATTTATGGGACGTTACATTATATCTTATTAATTTATTTATTTTATATATAGCTCATTTATTTTACTTTCACATCATTTTCATTTGATCTGTAAATTTAATTTGTTCATTCGAGTAAATCATGTATATACTTTAGTAATGATATATACGCTCTATGTGATATATATATATATATATATATATAATAGAGTGTTGCAATTCAGTTTTCCACTCATATGTGAGGTTAATTTAGTCTATATCAATATTAAATTAAAATATAATAATTCAACAAATTATTGAAGGTTATAATTTTGATGATTCAACACATGAAACTGTTCAAGAAATTGTCACAATGCCCCCATTAAAAGATCACAATCAACCTCCCGCTAATTAGGATGCGCAAACAGGGCTGGACATATGAGACATAGGGCTCTAAAAATAGGTCCTTATAGTGAGACATTAAAAATAGGTTCTTATAGTGAAAAATTATTAAAAAAATAATCTAAATCAAGAAAAAAATACAAATTAATATGTTGGCAAGATGACAATATGTCAAAAGAGGCAAATGTTCCTTCATCTAAGTATAACAGGTCTCACAATTTTAGAGACAAGAATATTTATCAAGTTTGTGTAATCTTACTGATCAACCATTTTTTCCTTTCAATTAATAACGTAGTCAATCCAATAATTTGTGCAAGCCAATTGGGCTTCAAATGTCGCTCAAAATTTATACAAGACTTAAAAATAAAAAGTCATTCAAAAGGTTTGCATAAATCTTGAATATATGGTACCCTTAATTTTATTTATTTTTTTCAATGTATGTCCGCTTGAAAGTTGGTGTAACATAATTATTAGATTTTTATGGCATAGAATTATAGGTGATTTAAATTTATCTTATTCATTTTTGTAAGCATCTCATGCATGTTGTTTCCCAACCATGAAAACATAAACCTTACAGGATACATAAATATGACCAATAGCTACTATTGTAAGAGCCAAGGAGAAGACGGGAAGGAGAAGCAATCTTTTTTTTTTTTCGAAAAATCAAGAGAGATAATGGATGGGGTGATTCTTAAAGATTTTCAATATTTTTTTGGTCAATTGGAATTGTTCTTTGTAAATATATTTCAATTGTTCTTCATAACATGTTATAATTAACGATTCATGATTTTAGCCCATTATAGTCATTTTAGATGAGCCAGTAAGTTATATTTTACAGTATTGATATTTTCCTGTAGTTGGTTACTCACATATTTTACGTGCTTTAGATTGATATTTAGGTCATCAATCTTCCCCGATTCTATCATGGGTTATAATAATTTTATGCCCTTTCCTGATCTGCAATTATATTGACGTCTTTGTATGAACAAGACACTAATGGTTCAAAATCATAGTATAGGTTCGTGAGTTAATTTGATTTGTTGTTGTTAAGAATCATCGGTCATCACTTATCCAAAATTTGAATATTGACTCATTTTTATTGATGATATATTTAGGTACATGTGCAAAATTCAACTGTTTGCTGTTAGTTAATTTTATGTTAGTATTTATGAGGTTTTTAGAAGTGTCAATTGGATTTATACAAAAAAAATATTTCGTCTTGACGATTGATTATTTTATAATTAATTAATCGAATAATTTTAAATATAATATTTTTAATTATAAAATATATTATACATCTCACCCGTACATCGTACGGGAGAATTGCTAGTATGCATGAAATTTACTTAGTACTAGTTGGCTCAGCAGAACTTATATGATTTGATAAACTTTATAAAATATAATATCTTGGAAAATATAATAAAAATATTTTAAAATTTATGGGATGTTACATTATATCTTATTAATTCATTTATTTTATATATAGCTCATTTATTTTACTTTCATATTTAAATTTACTTATATACTTTAATTAATAAATTACTTTAAAAAATAATCCACAAAAAATTGATCATAATTAAAATTAAAATGCAAATCGAATTGATACATGAAAAAAAAATTTTACAAAAAAAATACAACTCAAACCAACCTCCAACATAATTAAAAATATAAAATTTAAATTAATGAATTGCTAATTATCACCACATAGTGCCCACACATGCTCGATCAAGTCCGATCGAAGTTGGTGATATTTTTTCCTATCACGTAATTCAGATCCTCTCCTGAGATAGTCATGAAATGCTCTAGTAAAGCCTTAGTTCATCTCTAGATAATTGTTACTTAATTCGTTGATGTCGAGTTTATCTGTCCAATCGGGTGTTGTATCTTTTTCATTCTTAATAAATATATTATATAAGATAATGCAAGTTAAAATAATTTCTTTCAAATTATTTTTCTGCTAAAATTGGTTTGGATTTCTAATCATCTTTTCTGGCAGCTTCTTGCATTTTCTTGAATTTTTTTCTCTTCAGATCTCGAGGTCACTGAAAGCTCTTGATAAAAGTGGCCCATTTTGGATAGATTTCATCTGTTAGAAATATCATTGTGAACATTGCGCACCATTTACAGTGAAATTCACTATCGGTGCACGACCTTGTAAACATCGTTGAACAATGAGGACTGATTAAGCACATTGATGTCATTATTCAATTACTTCTTTCTATATAATTTGTAATTTTATTACAAATTATATAGTGGAATTCCATTCGATAAGAAGACAGAGAGTAAATAGAAGTTTCATCTTCGAACCTCTATAAATTATGTGTGTTGTATCTCGCATTAGTTGTTTTAACATACTTGCTTATGACACAAAATCATTAGTTATCAAACAGATTTTACCTGGTCAACTGATTACTCACACTGAATCTTGCTCGTCAAAATCTTATAAGTACAAAACTAAAAATGAGCCAAGGCCCCTTTATTTTCCGCACTAGTTCTACAAGAATTTTTAGAGTTTATTCAACACCCCCTTCTAAACTCTATCTAAAGTGTTTGGGACCAACACAATCTTTAGCAATCCTATTGTAGCAATCACAAAACCATCTTGTTTGCTTCTGAATTGTGTAGAAATATGATTTCAAGATATTCCATTGTCTATCCACATTTGATTTTGATCATTACCAACTATAGAATCAGTGTTGACATCGATCTAACATTTTACAAGAAGAAGCTCATTTTCTGCAGAAGAATAACCTAACTTATTGAGTCGTGCAAGGTTAACTTGATAATCGGCGTCTTCATCAAAGCTGATGCTATCGAGCCCTTATGGAGAACAATATTGTTGGAAAGAATATATTTTTCAGAAGATTGCGTATCGTCATCTTTGTTAGTACTAGTTCCATCTGCGATATGTTTGAAGCTTGTGTTGGATATCATTGAGGATTAAATCCGTAAGGATAAAATCTATAAGGAAGAGTCCCATTAGGGATGGCCTAGTGGTGGAATGGTGTTTCTTGAGGCCAAATATCTCAAGTTCGACCCACTACCAATACCATTAGGTGTGAGCCTGTCACACATGGTCTGCCAATTGTGGTTTACCTCCCATGTGTAAGTTTGTAGGCTATTACACATGAATGAGATTTACCTGATGCGCACCACGGTAGCGGCTTCGGGTTACTCCCGACATCCAAAAAAAATCCATAAGGAAAAAGCCTTGAAAATAAGCAGCCCCAAGTCCATACATAAGATTAATTTGAAAGTTTTGAGTTTCTGATCAATTTGGGCAAGAATAGTTGAGACGCATGCCAAATCTTTCTGAAAATGAATTCAAATTGAAATTGGGAAGAAAAGTTTGAGATTCTGACCAATTTGGATAAGGATTGTTGGGACGGATATTGGACATCTAAGAAGATGAATTTGCTTGGAGGCTAGAAGAATTAAACAAATTGGTGTTTAGATCATGATCCATTCTGATGAAGAAAATTTAAAATTTTATAAGAAATGGTATTTGCAGTGAGAGAATTGAGAAGTTTTGTTGTCGAAAATTGTAAAATTGATAAAATAAAATAAAGATGGTCACTTCTATTTATAATAACTTTTCCCTAAAAAAAATTACAGTTTATATTTCAACATCTATTTTTTTTTTTGAAAAAAAAAAGAGTTACACGTACACACACTCAGCCATTGAATGTCTGCAAAAAAAAAAAAATTTAAATATATATGGGGTGAAATAATTAATTTTATCTGTACATGAATTTGAGTAAAAATGAATAGATATCCAATTTTTTGCTTCTCTCCCATTCAAAAAATTAATGTTTACTTCAATCTTTTTTTAAAATTATAAAAAAATAAAAATAGTTATATATATATATATATATGTTTGCTCTAGAAATAAAAATGAAGGAAAGTAAATGTTGATTTGTTTCTTGTGCCAACAAAGGGGAAGTGAAAAAAGAAAGGTTGGGGAAAAGAGAAAATGAAAAAAAGAAATAGTGGGGCACAACTGCCCGGCGTGGGTCCAGCCTCACGTGTGATCGGCCAAAATTTAGCACAACCCGCAAGAGGATGGGGCTGTGTAGACAGTGGTGAGCAAATTGTCGTATCCAAAGAGACTAAATTAGATCTAATTGTGTGTACTATGACATCGGATCTCAATCATTATCTAGACGACGAATAAAAAGAGAAATTAACTAATCTAAACTAGAGAAAGCAATAAATAAACAGGAAAAATAAATGGAGAAGAAAACATGAAGGCAAAGGTACTCTCGGAATTGATTTCTTCGGGTACTTAACACTAACGATCCTATCGAATGTTTATTTTGGAGTCAAATTTCAATAGGGCAATCTCTAATGCAACCAAAGCTTTCTCTCGAGACACTCAAGTTGTAGGGTACATGCAAGGTTCACCGTCTCCGATCGAATCCTATACATGTACTTATCAAAAGCTCCAAAGATTTCAAGCCCTCACACTAAGTCTTAATTCTCTCGAATTTATTGACAAGGTACTCTCGGAATTGATTTCTTCGGGTACTTAACACTAACGATCCTATCGAATGTTTATTTTGGTGTCAAATTTCAATAGGGCAATCTCTAATGCAACCAAAGCTTTCTCTCGAGACACTCAAGTTGTAGGGTACATGCAAGGTTCACCGTCTCCGATCGAATCCTATACATGTACTTATCAAAAGCTCCAAAGATTTCAAGCCCTCACACTAAGTCTTAATTCTCTCGAATTTATTGACAAAGGTGTCTTGTGCCTAGGGTTCGTCTATTGAGACTCATCTCTCGATTTATGAATCAATAGATAAAATCATGTCAATTAGTGATCAATTAACCAACACCCATACATAGCATAAGCACAACAAATGAAATAGGGCCATAAACAATCAATAGAAAAATAAATGCATAAATACCAAAATATTCTCAATCCCAAAATACAAGACAATCTAGCCTAACATCATACAAATGCAAGGACTAAATTATCTCAAAGAAAATCAAAATAAAAACAAGGAAAAGAACTTGAAACAACCCGGAAGTTGGGTCTCGACTCCTCCTTGGTTCGACTCTTCTCATCTTTGCTCCATCTTCAACCTCTAACTCCTTATTTACCCTAGCTAGGTGAAAATCTTAGCTAGGGTGAGGGATTTGATGGGTGAGATGTGAAAATGGGAGAGGGAAGAAGGGTTTTGGTGTTGGGGAAATTTGGGGGAAAATGGAGGCTTGAGTTGTGAGGGTTCTCCCTTTGAGTGCTAGGGTTCTCTCTTTCAATTTCGTCCATGGGGGGTTTATATAGAGTGGGGGGATAAATGAAATTAAAAAAAAAATCAAAAATGGGTGAAAAGGGATAAAAACCGGGAAAAAAACATGCACGGGTCCAACCACGGAGGTCGCGCCTCCTTCTTTTGGTGCGGGTCGCGCCCCGTAACTGACTTTTAGGGCCTCTGTATAGATGTCCACTCGCGCCGCCCCTGTGCACGGGTCGCGCCACGCATTGAGCTGGTCGGGTCATGCCAAACGGCGCGAGTGAGCACTCAGGTCACGCCATTTGGCACGAGTGAGCTGCTCGTGTCGCGCTCGGGTCGTGCCTCCGTCCCTGCTCCGACACCTCTCACGGTTTTGCTTCGTTCTCTCTCGTTTCTTGTCCGATTGAGGTGATTCAACTTGCAGCGTGCTCCCAATTCGATCCTCTATCTTCCCATGACATTAAATCACTCAAAAATTCATTTATTCATCCATCATTTCCTATAAAACTCAAACAAGAAATAAAACTTCAAAACCGGGAGGTTAAAAGGCAAAAGGGGATGAAAACACACATTTAACTCATCAAAATACACGGTCTCAAGAAAGACATAAAAGCAAGTTCTAGAGAAAGCATGCATGAATGATAAACACACTAGAATAAAATAAGACCAAGTCTTAGGCCCAAATCTCACAAGCTCAACAAATTCCAAAGGCACAAAAAAAATTCAAAAATCCATCAAAGGTATATTTCAACAAATCACAATCATACCCAAAATTTTCAAAATAATCCATGAAAATTAATTCATCATAAGCAAGCCATCAATCCAAATCTCATACGATCTCAACGATTTCTCAAGAGTCAAGATCCCGAAAACTTCCGGTTATTTAAAGCATTTAAACGTGCAAATAAACAAACAAGATGAAAATAAAAACAAAACCAAACTAATGCAACCTACATGCAATGCAACACATAAAACGAACAAAATAAAAAGGAAGGTGAGATCCAAGATAACCATACTTCCTTCCCCCAAACTTATTCGACACTGGGTGAGAATTAGAGAAGGCAAGATGACACAAGACGTCCACGTCCAGATTCCTTCGACATTTTGTCCCCCACTCCACGTGCCTACTCAACCTTCAAAAATAAAACCAAACAAACAAAAAAAATCAAAAACAATAACTAAAAAATAATGTCTAGATTAACAATGTAATCCTTATCATAGTAACACAACTAAACCATTTAGTCCCCGGCAACGGCGCCAAAAACTTGATCGACCAAAATTTAGCACAACCCGCAAGAGGACGGGGCTGTGTAGACAGTGGTGAGCAAGTGTCGTATCCACAGAGACTAAATTAGATCTAATTGTGTGTACTATAACATCGGATCTCAATCATTATCTAGACGACGAATAAAAAGAGAAACTAACTAATCTAAACTAGAGAAAGCAATAAATAAACGGGAAAAATAAATGGAGAAGAAAACATGAAGGCAGAGGTAGTCTCGGGATTGATTTCTTCGGGTACTTAACACCAACGATCCTATCGAATGTCTATTTTGGTGTCAAATTTCAATAGGGCAATCTCTAATGCAACCAAAGGTCTCTCTCGAGACACTCAAGTTGTAGGGTACATGCAAGGTTCACCGTCTCCGATCGAATCCTATACATGTACTTATCAAAAGCTCTGAAGATTTCAAGCCCTCACACTAAGTCTTAATTCTCTCGAATTTATTGACAAAGGTGTTTTGTGCCTAGGGTTCGTCTATTGAGACTCATCTCTCGATTTATGAATTAATAGGTAAAATCATGTCAATTAGTGATCAATTAACCAACACCCATACACAGCATAAGCACAAGAAATGAAATAGGGCCATAAACAATCAATAGAAAAATACATAAATACCAAAATATTCTCTATCCCAAAATACAAGACAATTTAGCCTAACATCATACAAATGCAAGGACTAAATTATCTCAAAGAAAATCAAAATAAAAACAAGGAAAAGAACTTGAAACAATCCGGAAGTTGGGTCTCGACTCCTCCTTGGTTCGACTCTTCTCATCTTTGCTCCATCTTCAACCTCTAGCTCCTTATTTACCCTAGCTAGGTGGAAATCCTAGCTAGGGTGAGGGATTTGATGGGTGAGATGTGAAAATGGGAGATGGAAGAAGGGTTTTGGTGTTGGGGAAATTTGGGGGAAAATGGAGGCTTGAGTTGTGAGGGTTCTCCCTTTGGGTGCTAAGGTTCTCTTTTTCAATTTCGTCCATGGGGGGTTTATATAGAGGGGGGGATAAATGAAATTAAAAAAAATAAAAAATGGGTGAAAAAGGATAAAAATCGGGAAAAAACGTGCACGGGCGCGACCACGGAGGTCGCACCTCCTTCTTTTGGCTCGGGTCGCGCCCCGTAACTGACTTTTAGGGCCTCTGTATAGACGTCCACTCGCGCTGCCCCTGTGCACGGGTTGCGCCAAGCGTTGAGCTAGTCGGGTCACGCCAAACGGTGCAAGTGAGCACTCGGGTCGCGCAATATGGCACGAGTGAGCTGCTCGTGTCGCGCCTCCGTCCCTGCTCCGACACCTCTCACGGTTTTACTTCGTTCTCTCTCGTTTCTTGTCCGATTGAGGTGATTCAACTTGCAGCGTGCTCCCAATTCGATCTTCTATCTTCCCATGGCATTGAATTACTCAAAAATTCATTTATTCATCCACCATTTCCTATAAACTCAAATAAGAAACAAAACTTCAAAACCGGGAAGTTAAAAGGCAAAAGGGATGAAAACACACATTTAACTTATCAAAATATACAGTCTCAAGAAAGACATAAAAACAAGTTCTAGAAAAAGCATGCATGAATGATAAACACACTAGAATAAAATAAGACCAAGTCTTAGATCCAAACCTCACAAGCTCAACAAATTCCAAAGGCACAAAAAAAATTCAAAAATCCATCAATGGTATATTTCAACAAATCACAATCATACCTAAAATTTTCAAAATAATCCATGAAAATTAATTCATCATAAGCAAGCCATCAATCCAAATCTCATACGATCTCAACGATTTCTCAAGAGTCAAGATCCTGAAAACTTCCGGTTATTTAAAGCATTTAAATGTGCAAATAAACAAACAAGACGAAAATAAAAACAAAATCAAACTAATGCAACCTACATGTAATGCAACACATAAAACAAACAAAATAAAAAGGAAGGTGAGATCCAAGATTACCACACTTCCTTCCCCCAAACTTATTCGACACTAGGTGAGAATAAGTTTGAAGGAAAGAAGGGGGGTTCACCTTAGACAAGCTTACAAATGATTAGGGAAGGCAAGATGACACAAGACGTCCGTGTTCGGATTCCTTCGACATTTTGTCCCCCACTCCACGTGCTTACTCAACCTTCAAAAATAAAACCAAACAAACAAAAAAATAAAAAACAATAACTAAAAAAACAATGTATAGATTAACAATGCAATTCTTATCATAATAACACAACTAAACCATTTAGTCCCCGGCAACGGCGCCAAAAATTTGATCGACCAAAATTTAGCACAACCCGCAAGAGGACGGGGCTGTGTAGACAGTGGTGAGCAAGTGTCGTATCCACAGAGACTAAATTAGAACTAATTGTATGTACTATGACATCGGATCTCAATCATTATCTAGACGACGAACAAAAAGAGAAACTAACTAATCTAAACTAGAGAAAGCAATAAATAAACGGGAAAAATAAATGGAGAAGAAAACATAAAGGCAGAGGTACTCTCGGGATTGATTTCTTCGGGTACCTAACACTAACGATCCTATCGAATGTCTATTTTGGTGTCAAATTTCAATAGGGCAATCTCTAATGCAACCAAAGCTCTCTCTCGAGACACTCAAGTTGTAGGGTACATGTTAGGTTCACCATCTCCGATCAAATCCTATACATGAACTTATCAAAAGCTCCAAAGATTTCAAGCCCTCACACTAAGTCTTAATTTTCTCGAATTTATTGACAAAGGTGTCTTGTGCCTAGGGTTCGTCTATTGACACTCATCTCTCGATTTATGAATCAATAGATAAAATCATGTCAATTAGTGATCAATTAACCAACACCCATACATAGCATAAGCACAAGAAATGAAATAGGGCCATAAACAATCAATAGAAAAATAAATGTATAAATACCAAAATATTCTCAATCCCAAAATACAAGAAAATCTAGCCTAACATCATACAAATGCAAGGACTAAATTATTTCAAAGAAAATCAAAATAAAAACAAGGAAAAGAACTTGAAACAATCCGGAAGTTGGGTCTCGACTCCTCCTTGGTTCGACTCTTCTCATCTTTGCTGCATCTTTAACCTCTAGCTCCTTATTTACCCTAGCTAGGTGGAAATCCTAGCTAGGGTGAGGAATTTCATGGGTGAGATGTGAAAATGGAAGAGGAAAGAAGGAAGAAGGGTTTCGGTGTTGGGGAAATTTGGGGAAAAATGGAGGCTTGAGTTGTGAGGGTTCTCCCTTTGGGTGCTAGGGTTCTCTCTTTCAATTTCGTCCATGGGGGGTTTATATAGAGTGGGGGGATAAATGAAATTAAAAAAAATCAAAAATGGGTGAAAAAGGATAAAAAAATCGGGAAAAAAACGTGCACGGGCACGACCACGGAGCTCGTGCCTCCTTCTTTTGGCGCGGATCGCGCCCCGTAACTGACTTTTAGGGCCTCTGTATAGACGTCCACTCGCGCCGCCCCTGTGCACGGATCGCGCCACGCGTTGAGCTGGTCGGGTCGCACCAAACGGCGTGAGTGAGCACTCGGGTCGCGCCATTTGGCGCGAGTGAGCTGCTCGCGTCGCGCTCGGGTCGCGCCTCCGTCCCTGCTCCGACACCTCTCACGGTTTTACTTCGTTTTCTTTCATTTCTTGTCTGATTGAGGTGATTCAACTTGCAGCGTGCTCCCAATTCGATCCTCTATCTTTCCATGGCATTGAATCACTCAAAAATTCATTTATTCATCCATCATTTCCTATAAAACTCAAACAAGAAACAAAACGAAGGGTTTCGGTGTTGGGGAAATTTGGGGAAAAATGGAGGCTTGAGTTGTGAGGGTTCTCCCTTTGGGTGCTAGGGTTCTCTCTTTCAATTTCGTCCATGGGGGGTTTATATAGAGTGGGGGGATAAATGAAATTAAAAAAAATCAAAAATGGGTGAAAAAGGATAAAAAAATCGGGAAAAAAACGTGTACGGGCACGACCACGGAGCTCGTGCCTCCTTCTTTTGGCGCGGATCGCGCCCCGTAACTGACTTTTAGGGCCTCTGTATAGACGTCCACTCGCGCCGCCCCTGTGCACGGATCGCGCCACGCGTTGAGCTGGTCGGGTCGCACCAAACGGCGTGAGTGAGCACTCGGGTCGCGCCATTTGGCGCGAGTGAGCTGCTCGCGTCGCGCTCGGGTCGCGCCTCCGTCCCTGCTCCGACACCTCTCACGGTTTTACTTCGTTTTCTTTCATTTCTTGTCTGATTGAGGTGATTCAACTTGCAGCGTGCTCCCAATTTGATCCTCTATCTTTCCATGGCATTGAATCACTCAAAAATTCATTTATTCATCCATCATTTCCTATAAAACTCAAACAACAAACAAAACTTCCAAACCGGGAGGTTAAAAGGGGAAAGGGGATGAAAACACACATTTAACTCATCAAAATTAGGGGTGTAAACGAGCCGAGCCGAGCCGAGTACTGCCGAGCTCGAGCTCGGCTTGTTTAAGTATCTGTGAGCTCGAGATCGAGCTCGAGTTCGACTCGAGCTCGGAACTCGGGCTTGAGCTCGGCTCGACAGGAAAAACTCGAGCTCGAGCTCGACTCGGGTTCGGCTCGTTTATTTAAAATTCGAGCCCGAATTCGAACTCGACTCGGGTTCGGCTCGATTGTTTAAAATTCGAGCCCGAACTCGAGCTCGAGCTCGGCTCGTTTATTTATTTGTTAATATTGATATTTTTTTCATTTCTCTATTTTTTTATATATTTTTAAATTTATACTGTATGTTTATTAGTTATATAATATTATATATATATTATGTGTATGTATTAGTTATCGAGTGTGTGTCGTAAGATTCACAAATCATGAATCACAACTCATAAGTTATTCCTATTACAAATTAAGATAATTTATAAATTAATAATTCTATATTATTTAAGAGACTATTAATATTAACTTTTTTAATTATTATTATTCTTAGTTTAGCTTATTAATGTTAGTCTTAATTTTTGTTAATTTTATTATTATTATGTGCATATTAACTAATATAAACTATAGTTATATAAACTATGTACTATAATGTAAATAGTATATATAACTAAGAATTTAAGATTAATTCTACAACGGTGCTAATTAACTGATAAAAAATAAGAATACTATTACTCTTGAACTTGATTTCTTAATTTTGATAAAAAAAATTTGAGAAATTATTATGTTCCCAATATCATTTATTTCATTTCATTCTTATTTAATGAATTGATATTGATTATTTTGTCAATATTAGTATTAATTTTTGTGAATTTTCTTTTTTTCCTTTAATTATTATATACAGTTTAACTAATATTGATTATATGCTAGAATACTAATTGATGGACGGCAGTATATATGACTCATAGTTTAAGATTAACTATATAACATTGGTGCTAAGAATATTGTTACTCTTGAACATTTAATTAATTTTAATTTTTGTTAATTTTCCTTTTCCATTATTATTTTGTTACTTTCTTTAATATTAGTTTAATATCATTGATTACATTTCATGTTTAAATATTTAATGATGAGTATTATTTTGTCAAATTGTTAATATTAATCATTTTTTTTTATTTTTTGTTCCTTTATTACTTTACATGCATTATAAATTTATAATTTATAACTTATATTCTTGTAAGTTATAACTAATAATCTAAGATGGACTATAATCTATATATTATGTACTCTATACTGTTGATTTTCCCTTTTCTTTATTTTCTTTTATTACTCATCTACTCTTGTGTTAAACACCATATTTCTTAATTTTGATAATATTAAATTAATATTATTGATTTCATTTCATATTTATTAATTAATGAATTGAGAAATATTATTTTATAAATATCAATCTTAATTTCTCTTATTACTCAGTAATATACTGAGCGTTCAATTTCTTAAGTTCGACAATATTAATATAATATCATTTCATATTTCATATTATTATTTAAATATATTATGTAGAATTGTAAATAAGATAAATATATTATATATATATATATATATATAGTTCATTAGTTTGTATGTTTATGTATATAATCGTTACTCTTGATCATTGATTTCTTAACTTTAATAATATTAGTTCAATAGTTAATACCATTAATTTTATTTAATTTTTAATGAGAAGTATTAATTTGACAAAAATTACAATATAAATAAATAATATTTTAATAATTACAAAAATAGTATATGTCTCGAGTTCTAAATCGAATAGCCCGCGAGTCCGACTCGAGCTCGGCTCGTTTAAGTACTCGTGAGTCAGGCTCGTGAGACAGCTCGCGAGCCCGGCTCGAGCTCGGCTCGTTTAAGTACTCGTGAGCCAAGCTCGTGAGACAGCTCGCGAGCCAGGCTCGAGTTCGGCTCGTTTAACTACTCGCGAGCCGGCTCGTGAGATAGCTCGTTAAAAAGCTCGAGAACCTCACGAGCCGAGTTAGCTCGCGAGCTCGACGAGCTAAGCTCGAGCTCGGCTCGAGAAAATGGCGAGCTCGTTTAGCAGGCTCGAGCTCGGCTCGTTTAAGAAACGAGCCAGTCTCGAGCGAGTTTTTTTCGAGCCGATACCCGAGTATCTCGCGAGTAGTTTGGCTCATTTACAGCCCTAATCAAAATACATCATTTGAAGCTCAATAAATGATGCAAAAACCACACTCATCAACGCGCGCATGCCTTACAACTTCTCCCAAAGCTGCATTTCTTTATGCTCCAGCTACACCCACTCGTCCAACTAATTTCTATCTGGATAGATCAGTTTCTATCTATATTATCTATCTACAATATTTATTGTAGCGTCCTGAGCCCGGAGATCCAGCGCGCTAACGGGAACACACACGATGAAATAAAATCACAATATAATTTTCGCAAACTAACTAAATCATTTTCTCGAATTATAAAAATTCGGACATCACTTCGTTTAAAATATTAATAAATTCCACGCTCATAGACGTTTACCATTCAACAACCAATCACATAAGATAAGACTCTTCAACCAACCTATCATTTTAAAATCACACCTTTCGAACCACCAATTAAAACATGTTCAACCTTGACTAATCAAAAATCCAATATTCAACATTCAAATTATGCCAGCAAGGCCACGACGATCACACGCGTTCATAAAATATTTAAATAATCTATAAACATACATCAGAAGCATAATTAATCATATTTATTGACCAAAACTGAATAGATTCAGTATTTCAAAAACTAGAATATGGTCAACCATACAAAATATCCACATTAGTCCACGTTCGCCACCTGCCGTTATCAATTACCTGAAAATATTTTTAAATAGTGGGACTGAGTGCCAGAAAATACTCCGTGGGAATACCCATACATTCGTTCAATAATTTGCAATAAGAATATCCATAAATCCATATTTGACATGTCGTAAATCATATGCTCAATAAACATAGTGGAGACCGAGCCTAATGTGATCACATATAAACTATATAACATATTCATAAGTAATTGCATTGAAGTGCCATATTCGAAAATCCTCATATGATTCGTATCAATCCACATTGAGCAACATAAGCATAAATCATTTTTCATAGTGGACGAAAGTTTAAATATAATTTTGAAAGCATTTTGGTAAGTAAGCCCACCTTATAGCTAAATTAGCTGAAGCTTTATTCACGACTTCTCATCCGAAGCCAGCTATCGGATTAAGACCTTATGCTTAAATATTGGAATAACCTTAATCGTCGTCCTAAACGGGTCTCGGGTTAGGACCTATACATCGGAACTATATCTTAATAACATATCAATCTTCTACACATATGCTATAATGTAAATAAGAATCTAGGGAACGAGTCCCTAAAATAAGAGCGTAACCTGACGTCGCTTAAAGGTCAAACGGTTGATCCTAGCTTAAAAAAAATGTAACCGAGTCCTCGATTGTGCAAATAAATGCCTTAAATACATAAAAGAAAATCATCATACTTAATATATGATTTAAAGAATCATATAATAAAATGAAAAATTGATTTATTATATCATACACTTAATTTTCAAACTTAATTTCAATTAAACAAAATGACAAAATAAAAATAAGATAGAATGATAATATAATTTTGGTAGCCAAGAGAGTTTGAACACCAAACCAATAACATAAAATAAATCAATAAAAGCATAACGACTAGGTTAGAAAGATTTATACAATATTAATTAAACTGCTTTAATTAAATATACTCATAAATGCTTGAGTAAAAAGAGAATTATAAAATGCATCAAAGTAGATTGAACCTTAGACCTCTAGCATAAAAACTGAACTCAAACCATTAGACCAAACAATATTTTCAAAAATTAAGTAATGTCATAAATTATATAAGGTTCAGATTGATTTTTGAATAAAAATGCATAAATTGTGTTATAAAGGATTTGAACACTAAACCTAGCATAATGGAATTTAGAACATAGCCACTGGACTAAACATGATTTTCGAAAATTAAGCTGTTCATTAATTATAAAAGGTTCAACATAATCTTATGTTAAAACGAATAAAAATAATAGAAATTGCCTCAAGTAGATTTGAACCATAGACCTTTAACATAAAATTTAAACTCCTACTATTAGGACAATCATCATTTTTGAAAATTGATTAGTGATTTTAATTAAATAAAGTTCATAATTATCTTGAAATAAAAAAAAACCAATGGGCCAAAGTACTACAAGAAATTGAATTTTTAGCCACACATAAATTTGTCACACATAAAATGTGTGGCTGTTTAGCCGCACATAACTAGAAGATGTGTGGGTGAATTACCTAGACAATTTTCTATACTTATTGACATTTCAAAAGTGTGACAAAATCTTTTTAATTACATTTATGTTCTTTTGAATAAAATAATCACATTTATATTTCAAACAAGTGATATACGTGTATTTTTTGTGCTTACGTGGAAAATTAAAAAAAAAGTATTACCTACACATAATTAGTTAATTATGTATATATGAGGTTAAATATAAAAAAAAAATAAAAAAATCGATCCCCCCACGTGATTTAGGTTTGCACTATTTGATTAATATTTATCTGAGCTTATATGGTATATTATATCATTTAGTTATCGTATGACCATTAATAATATTTATGAGTTTTAAAATCTTTTGTTGCCACTGCCACATATATTTAAGAAGCCCGTAAGCCTCAATATATTTTAGTATTTAATTAGTTTATTATATAATTTTTTTGTGTATATATTTTTTAAACGTGTTGTGCAGTTGCGCTCCACTCCTCTATTTTGATATAATCTTCTTCTCTCTATCTTTTTTTTTTTTGGGGATAAAATCAATTGAACTTTAAATTGATAAAACTAAATCTAGGTTCTGTAAAAAATAATATAAAAAAAAATCTAAGTGAATATTGTAATCTTGATAGTGCCCATGGCTTAAATTGGATGAACCATTAAATTGTATCAAATTTCTAGAGTTTAGTTGTTTGGTTAAACTAGACCTTGTAATTGATAATTTAATAATTAAGTTTTTATAGAACTAGATTTCTCGAAAAAAAAAAGTAATTAAGCACTCGATTGGCCAACAACCTTATCCCCCTTTTTTTGGAACAAATTTTACTTTAAAAAATAATGATATCAAATAATTACAATTTACAACTAAGCACCCAACATAAATCATAACTAATCCTTTTTTTTTACCCAAACTATACAAAATAAAAATAAATAATGAATGGACTAAAAATCCTATTTTCCTATAAATTAAAATCGCATCTGCATCATTTTTTAAGTCACAAACCAGCACTATAGTGATTTATCCCTAATACAATACACACACACACACATTATTAAGTTGGCCCCGAAGTGTGGTGAACAATTAATCTAAATGCTTTATAGGTGAAAATTATAAATTTAGGACTTGAATGATTGAAATTATCAATATAAGAGTTCAAAGATCAAGCATCTCATTCTTTTTATTTTTAAAATTATTTTTATATTAATTTTCAATATATAACATCACTCATTAATTATTTATTAAATTATAATAAAAAATAAAAAAGAATAGACATATATGGATTTTAGATTCTTCGATTGATATGACCAATCATTCAAGTCTAAAATATATAGTTTTCAAATTTCAAATTCTGAATTGATGTTTATATATGTTAACATATTTTTCAGGTCCTTGTATATTACTTAGGACTTAGGAGATAAAATATCATAACATAAATAAACACACTGAAAAAAGTTATAACTAAGGTGGATAATGTTGAAAATCAAGATTTAAGTACTTAAAAATGATTTTCTAAAGTGATAATTGTGTGATGCATAGATTAGCTAAGGCTGCCTTAATTGTTGGACTGAGCATCTACCTTTTGAAGTGGGCCCACCTCAAAAAGGTAGATGATTTGTGCTATTGTGTTAATTAATAAATTATCATTATTTGGTTGTAAAAAATAAAAAGACGATTTCTTGAAGTTGAAACATATATTGATTGAAAACGATTATGTATCTTATTCTTCAATACGATTGGTATCATTGGACCACAGTGCTAGGATGACTTTGATGGCGGATCTAAAGAATTTTCTTTAGGAGGCGAAGCGATAACTGTTCGTACTTCATATTTATTTGTGCCGTTAAGAAAGAACATAGAAAGTGAGACGATTGTCAATATTTATGCATTCAATTACTTGTTTTATTGATGTGTCGGTGAAATGACACCATTTGCATTTGTTTGTTGTTTCTCTAGTGAAACGAGGTAATTTGGGATCATTTTACACCTTCGTCTTTCTTCCCCTATCCCCAAATAAAATAGAAAAGAATGTTATTTTTTTATTAAAATAAATAATTGGAAATAATAACATGAACAAAATAAAATTTGTTATGAATTTTTCTAAACTAATTCATTAACTGAAATTTAATTGGTTCTACTCCCACCGTCCCATAATTGTAGTCCACTTTTCATTTTCACACAGATTAAAAAATCACATTAATATGTATTGGAAATACACAATTTACAACAATTATCCTATCTTGGCCTTATTTTGTACTATATTATTTTCATTCATACTATATTAAATGGGGTTATATATTGTAAAAAAATATTTTAATCTAATCCCAATTAAGAAATAGGACTATAATTTTGGGACATCACAAAAAGAAATAATGAACTACAATTATGAGACGGAGAGAGTATATGACTATCAATAAAATTTGGAATAATAATTAATTCATAATAAACATTTGATGTAGAAATTTTAATTATGGGTTCCTAAAGTGAGTGACGGATTAATAAAATAATGACTTCTCACTATATAATTTATAAAATAATTAAATTAAATGAATAACATAGATCACTGATTTCAAATAAAAAATAAATTAAATAGATAATGCACAATTCAATAACGATCCATTATTAATTTAAAATGTATATTAATTTAATAAATATATAATCTAATTCCGGTAATTTCGAATCACCAATTCAACCTCAATCTCGGTGACTTAATATTAAACAAAACATTATAAATATTGTAAAATAATTTTAATAAAATATGTAAGGAATTAAAAAAAAAGTAAAGAAAGAAAAACGAAAAATGAAAAACAAAAACCCCCGAACAAAGAGCATAGACTGCCGATATTAGAGAACGGGATTTGAGAGAATTTGTTTATGTTGTTTTGATTTGTATGCATTTAATTTTGTTCAATATTTATGTATATCCGATGATCTTGATTATGCATATAGGATATTTGTTGATTTTTTTAGTAATTATTTAGTGATATTTTGTCTTATTTTTTAAGAGGTGCACTTGCATGCAGCACCTCTTATTTCCAGCAATTTCAGGCGGGCGCGTGGCCCCACGCACGTGGCGTCCACGCGCGGCGCGTGAGGCCCACGCGCCAGGTTGATATCTGTCTTTATCGTATTTGATACTTTTCTTCTTATCACATGGCACTTTTTATTTTACCGAACTCGTGTTTTGCTTTTCTTTGCAAATTCTTGGAATGATGATTGTTTTAGATTAATCTCAACACATACAATATAAAAATTGAGAAAAAAACAGAATTTGAACTAAATAAACTAGTATAAAATAACTATCAGACCCCTTACTTTTTAATGATACAGATGGTACTTTTCGAATGTTTTGTGATACTTTTTAATAGGAAGGTTGGTACTCACTTTGGACAATTTTTTTTTCATGGGTTGACCCAGTCAAAGCGGGTTGACCCACGTTGACCGGGTCAAAAGCGGATTTGACCGACCCGTCTCATATAGTGTTATTTGCATCATGATGTATGCAAGTGTTTGCCATTTTTTAAAACCTTTAAACTCACGAAAAATTGTGAAGTTGTTCATAGTTGACATGGAGATATTACCGATTTTACTTTTATTGATTATTTTTACATTAAATGTAATCTTGTTATATTTTAATTTCTTGCATGTATTCTTTAAAATATTTATTATTGTTATGTGATCCAAAAAGGGTGATGTTATTTGCGTTCAATGTAGAATAATGAAATGTATGACTTGCGACAAACTATTAAAGAGGTTTAGGGATAAAAAATATATATATTTATATTCATGTATAGAAATTTATTTTATTTTTTATTTATTTCTTGGTGGCAAATAGTTAAAAAAAAGTTATATTAAAATATTATAATATACTACTATTAATAAAAAAAAAAACACATAATTCATTCAATTTATCGTGCAAAATAGTTGAATGGCAACAATATTTTATATTTTAATTTGAAGCCTACTTAAGCAAAAACAATTGTTATAGGTATAATTAATAATATTATATGCATTGCTCTAAATTAAAAATAAATACTATAAGCATAATGGAAAAAAAACTATAACATTTTTTTTAAACCGGAAAAAATACTAAAACTAAAAAAGCATAACCTTTAATATTTTAAAATCCAAAAATAAAGAAGAAAAACAATTGATTTTATTCTTCCGCACAGCTGCACCCAAAAAAGTAGAAAAAAAAAATCACTTCCCCCGCCATACACGAAATATAAAATTTTCACTTCCCCGTCAGACAACAAAAAACCCTCCAAAAATTGAACCAGCGGCAGTTTTCTTCTCCACTTCTCATATCACAGCAAATCAACAATTACCTAGTTTTCTTATCTCCCCAATCTCACGAAGCAACACCAACATAAATTCTTAGTAGAATTTTACCCAAGTATCGGGGCAAATGCTCTATTTTCCTCACAACAGTTTACAAATAATTTTTCTTGTGTAATCCAAATTCTTTATCATCATGATAGAGGAATATGGATAGAGGATTGGCTCAATTTTAGATGGGACAGTGTTTAACAATTGGTTGAAATCTTATTCCAGTTCAGTCTTTGATCGGACCAATTCTACTTAATATTTTGGGCCATTTTGGTATGATTTAATTGTGTTGATTGCCGTGTTATGATGTCATTTTGGGAGAATGTTATGCCTTGAGGGTTTTGCAGGTAATCTACACAAAGTTAGGAAAAATGACATGCTTTTGGAGGGAAAACAAGCTGTGTAAAGAAAGCTGAAACTGGAAGCTCGGAAAGCCATGCCGTATGGGCATACTGCAGGAAGGACTGGGCCGAAAATCTGGAAGTTGGGCCTGTGCGCGCGGATTTAGGCTGGAGCACGGGATTTACTAAAGCCCATGGCCTGGACGCGCCTCACAGCTGCTCCACCGCCTCAAGAGTCCATCTTTTGTTAATTACCAAGTTGGGATTAGATTAGGATGTTAATTTCCATGTTGGATACTATTTTAATTAAGGATATTACATATAGATTAGGACTTATCATTAAGAGAGGATTGTTCAATCGAGAGGAACGGGAGAACGCAGAGCAGAGAGACGTTTTCTCTGGAGCAGAATATTCATCTTCTTCGATATTTCATGGTGCTCGTTTCTTTAATATTTTTGCTGTTCGATTTTAATATGTGTTCAAGCTAAATTCATCTTATTCTGGAAACAACTAACGAAGCCCTAGCCTAGCTAAACTGTGAGATCTAATTGTTCGTTTATCATTCAATTTAATCACATGCATTTGTTATTCTTTGTATTTTGAGTCGTTAATTGTTTCGATATTGCTAGATAGGTGCACATATTTAGTAGATCGGAATTAATTAGTAGTCAATTAAACCGGCCATCCGTAATTGTGGTTTAAGTTTAATTAGTGACGAAACGGTTCTTCAGAACCAGGGAGAATAACAATCTTAATTCACGGTCCTGCGTCAGAGTCTGTTAATTATGAATCAGGTTCCTCTAGAATTTAAGGTTGTCGGCTCATTAAACCTATAGAGTGTCTCTTACGGTTGTCAGTCGATTAGGGAAATAATTGGTGAAGTGTCTTCCTGATTATCGAGAAACTACGGAGGAATTAGGCTGCGTCAGTAAGCGTCTTCGGTAGCTATAACTGATTTGTATGTGTTAATTGAATTTATCTTTGCGTCAAGGATCAGTTTAGGTAAGCTAGGGTGGAGTTAATTGGAATCCGGAATATTTCTTATAATATTTTAAATCCGTTTATTTTGTTCAATTGTGCATCTCTCTAGTTATTTATTTAATTTCATTTATTTTGTTAAAATCACAAAAACCCCTTGAAAGTTTGGTCCTACAGATTGGAAGTATAGAGTAATTCTCGCCGGTCCTTTGGGAGACGATCTCGCTCATCGCTGTACACGTGCAGTAAGGGCATACCGACTGTTGTCGGAAAATTTATTTTTGGTGTAAAACGACGCACCAGTCTTGTTTGTTTATTTCATCTCTGTGGCAATTACTACGGATGAGCGTGTTTACACGTAAGTTAACATTCTTGCGTGATAAAAATTATGTGTATAATTCATGATTTTAATTTATCTCTCTTGTTTATTGGGGGATTTATCATTTGGTTTCATTTTGCTCTTTCTGGTTTTTTGAATTTTGGTATCTATATTTGTTGCAAGTGAATTTTGTGTCTCCATCTTTGTAGAGACGCCTGTAAGCCTCTATTCTGACTAATGATTTCTAGAATTGGAAATGGATATGTAAAGCGCGCATCTCATACCTTGAATTAGGATTGCTTCATATTGTTGGCAACTCTTTGAACAAAACAATTTGCTAAATTACTGTTTATGCAGGAGGTAGACAACTTTACATGTGGGGAAATATTAAGAGGCCGGAGCGAGGATGGCTGGATGTACTCGAAGCATATCATGGCTTAAGATAATTTCCTCCCTTTTGTATGATGTTGAATGAAGCCTCCCATGCGCATATATACAGTTTTGTAAATGTAGCTTGTTATGCTGGACATGATCTAACTTTGTACTGCGTTTGGGCTGCTTTTCGTTTGCTTATAATATGTGCTATCTTATGTTTTGTTTTGTTTTTTTTTTCCACTTGCATTTTAAATATAATAACTTCTATTGAAAGCTTATTTATCCTGCATTCACTTTCTTCAGCCTGCAATTGCAATTGCCATTAGAGAACAACTGTACAAGGTGAGTTGATTTTGTACAGGATGCTTATGTTTACATATGTGTACCTTATATTAATATCATACAAAAGGGGGAATTATCAATAGATGGATTTTGGTGTAATATACGCTGAAGGAGGAAATTATCTCTTTATTTGGATGCTACTTTATTTCATTAGTTTGGAAATTCACTTTTGTGAGGCGGCTAATTAATCGTGCTCGATTTCTCTTGTCCACTAATGACAAAACGCTCGTTTTGGAAGGTAATGAGATCTACAATTCTTTTTTTTTTTTTTGTTGAAGATGAACTATAATATTGTAACTATTCTTAACTCGTGAAAATTTGCTCATCATACATATTGATTTGTTTGTTTTTGGACTCTATTCATTTCATATGCTTTCAGGAGTCGAAAAGAGGTTATGACTTTTAAAGTATTGGATTACTAGATGCACTAGCTCAATGAAATACATTTTACTTTTGCCATTTTTGTTTGTACTCTAATATTTGATTATTACTCATGCAGGAAATTTAGGTGGTTCAACTTACTTCAAAGGAATTTGCTCTGGATTAAGAAATTGAAGCTCCTGGCAAGCAAAACGATACCGGATGTTGATTCCCATGACAAAGTTGTAGTTTAGTTTTTGCTAAGAAAGCACATATATTTAGAAAATATTAGAAAGAAAAATAGATGAATATTATAGTTTTGTTATATTCTAATGAGTTGTATGTTTATATTCAATTTTATGGTTCTTTGTGCTAGTCAAAATTATGTACTACTTGACTCTTAACAAAATATGAAATAAATTTTTAGTGTCCACATTTAAATATTTTTAGTTATATTGTGATCTAATGATAAAAAGTATTATTGCCTACACATAATATATATTTTACCAACACTAATGTATATAAATACAATTAATTAATTTTTTAATATTAAATTACTAAAAAAATTACCCACACATAAATTATGATTTATACCCACACTTAAAATTGTCATGTGCCACATCAGATGACACGTCAAAATTTTCGTAATTTTAGAATATATTTAAACATATAATTTATACTTTTAACGACATATATATGTGTAGCTAATACTCATTGATTTATTCACACATATCTATATGTGTGGGTAAAAGTCTTTTTCTACAGAAATATAGCGACACATGCTAACATTTATATTATGTGTGGGTAAACAATTTCACTCACACATGAGCATATTTTTCGCCACATTTATATGTTTGGTTAAAAATTCAAACTTTTGTAGTATTTTCGAAAATAATAACAGATTTTTATTTATATATAGTTCAGAATCATATTGGAATAAAATCCATAAATAAAATGCTCAAAAGAGGTTTTGAATCCTTGACCTATAATTAATAAAACTGGATTTCAACCATTAGACTAGACATTACTATTTGAAATCTTTTTCACACTTTAATTTAATAAGGCAGAAACTTGAAATGAAATAAAATCTATATATATATTATAACAAACTTCAGCATCAATTTTTTTTCCCGCCCAGTGATCGGGGCAATTTAGTAAAGATAAAGATTTATCATTTAACTAATTCATATGTAATTAATTTAATTCCCGCAATCGTCTATCTATTTAAATTTCCATATTAATATCCCGCAATTATTTCTATCTAATTGACTTTTTACATGGAGGTTTTCTTTTTTAGTTGGATGGCGGTGATTCATTTCACATAAATTTAATGTTTGGGTTTTGGAAAGATTAATTAATTCAATTTAATTGGTGTTGTAATCAGCTTCTAATAATCCGCCCACATTTACTTTTTGAAAAATTTAGACTCTATATATTGGTTCTCATTACACAAGCATGCTATATTTTTAGAGGTTTTGAAAGTAAGTACCCATGTTTTCATTTTACACAAATGATGATTATGATTTTTTTTTCTTTTTAATTTGTGTGCTTGTGTAATTATATAATATATTTTCAATTTGCAAGATCTATCGTGACGGCAGAAAAATAGTCATTGCTCTATTGTTGTACTTTATTTTTCTGCAAAATGAAATATAATATAATTGATACTTACCATTTTCTTAATGTATGGATTAGATTTTTGGACATTAATCACATACAAAAAATTGGTATCCATTGTAACAAAAGTCATAGATTTTGCCGTCTTATGCAGCATACAAATTGATGAACTAAAATTCCAATACATATCACAGACGTATATTTATCCTTATACTAGATCTGTAGGAGTTTGAATTAGTTATTATGATAAATCTGTTTAATGTGATTATTTTTATACGTCAAAATAATCCAAAAAAAAGGAAGAACCATATGTAAGGTTCTTGATGAACAATATTTGTTGTGCCTCTGAGTTAGAGCCCATTGCAAAAGTTTTGCAAGGAGAAAAAGAAATTGAAAAACTTATGAAATGAAAAGGTTTGGTGTATCATCTATCACTTGATTATATTTTACTTCACTCTCTCTTTTCTATTTTTCTTATAATTCTCCCACTTTCTCTATTTTAGGACAAAGCCAATTTGCAACAGAAAGTGAAAGCAAATTGGTCACGAGAGCCATGAACATAGGGTGCAAAAATATATTATATTGGAGTGATATATTAATTAGAAGAAGTATTGAAGAATATGATATAGATATATATATATTTGCTTTTAGGATAATGAAAATTAATTTTGATAGTCTTCTCCTTCTCTATTTCCTCTAAATCATGCGACAGTCAACCTCTATATTGGTATATCCATGTCTATTAATTAACCTTCAAAATAAAAGATAGAGTTGTGTTAGATATATATGTCAAAGGCAGGAAATTCAGATCTTTATAACACCTGTTATATAGATGTAAATTCAAACATTAATTAATTTAATTTGTGGCCTTTAAAATTTAAATAGGACATGCTCTTACTGCGTGTGATAGAGAACACCTATTAGACTTTAATGAGGAATACTTTGTTTGTTACTCTTTTATCAAGTTCAATTTTTATGTTATTATGTTATTAGTTTATCATAATCCACCAATACACCAAGCAGGTGACATTATGAATGTTCATTTTTATATTATTATTTGATATAATTTAGTTTATTTATGTTTTTTTGTTATTATTTAATCAAGTTTGGCAGATTTCAAATTATCTATATTTAAAGTTTTATTTTTAAAATGTGTAAAAATACTCTTCTTTTAATTTGTAGTTCATAATCAACGTCATCATAACTATTAGTGCTTTTGATTCACAAATACTACTCACGTCTTAAGCAAGCCGATCATTGATCAACAATATTAGACAAAGGTTTGAAGATTGCCAAATTTGTGAGTTATTTTAGTGTTATCGGGGTCTATGCTCTCAAGAATTGTATGACAATAATTTTTTCTTCCCTATAATGTATTATTGTAATTGGCATAAAAAAATCAATCATATGTGGAAATCTTTAGTTCATATTTTCTTATGGTACTTCATAAACATTGTCTTTGGAGTAAGCGAAAATAATTATCAAGCAAGCAAATTTAGAGATTAAGTTTAATTTTTATTAATTAATACTTCATTTTGTATGTTTTTCGGTAATATTTTTTTATGGTCTTCAATTACACAAATAATACATTATATTCTTTCATTCTTTTATTTTTTTAACAAAAATAAAATGCATATTTAATTTCATCCGTGCATCGCACGGGAGATATTCTAGTGAATCTTAAAAATGCACATAATATGGTTTGATCCTCAAACATCTTTACTAAAAATCTACAATACCTAACCATTAGGCCACATAAACTTACACAAAAATTAACAATTTGAATTTAATTAAATAAAGTCATAAATTGTGCCTTATACCTCATAACATAGAAAATAAGAATTTATCCATTTAGGCTATAATTGAATTTTAAAATATATCCCAAGATTCATAATTAATGTGTCATAAACATATGCCTTAATTAAAATTAAATTGTTACGAATAAAGATTAATCCATAGCCCTTGTAATTTAATTGTAGAAATTTATTCATTAGAATAAGATCAATTTTTGATAAACATTTCCAAACTTTTTAATTATGTTGAACTATATAAATAAAATTAAGTAAAACATAAGGAAAAAAAGAAGAAAAAAAGAAAAAGAAAAATGAAACTCAGACACGCACACACACACACCCACACACACTAAACACACACACACACACACACACACACACACATCAACATCCATTTCCATTCATTCTTTATCAACCCAATCAACTTGCAAAGTGTTCAAGAAGACCAAGAACACTAAAAATCAAGATTAAAATTATATTTAAAAATATGTAATTAAAACAGCCCGTAAATCCACTATGAAATACATAAAATCGAAAATAAGATGCAATAACATAGAAAGAAATGAGATTTTTCAAGGCTAGGGTTTAATCCTTTCTTAGATCAAAAAATAGGAAGCCTAAATCTCTAAATCTCTTAAAAATAATCATAGAAAATGAAAGAGGAGAGGAAGAGGAATCTAAAAATGGTATTGCATGTTAAAAATTTCGCTGGAATTTTTTTTTCTGGCGATAGAGAGGGCGGCGGCGACTGGAGGCGGTGGTGGCTGGATACGGGGGTGGTGGTGGTGAGGGAGAGAAATAGAAAGAGAGGGGAGAGGGGGCTGATCCCCTTTGAATGAAGTGAAATGAGCTAAGGAGACTTAACTGGTAATGAGGGGATATTTATACCCCTCCATAATTTAACTCTAAAATCCAATTAAATCACTAATTAAATCATAACTTGGTCAATTGAAGTCTAACAAAGATGAAATCAAGTTCTATAGGTTCGTATCGATGAGCACTATCGTTTAATGTATTCGTTCGTCTCGTTTCGATAATAATTGGGCCGTAAATAAATAAAATCATAATTGGGCTAGAAAGCCCATCATTTGGGCCTTTTATTTAAAATGGGTACAACTTAAACATTTGGGCTCTAGAAAATTCATTGGGCCTCAATAATTGGATTTGGGGTGTTACAGATCTACCCCCCTAAAAAGAATTTCATCCCGAAATTCACGCATTTATTATCGGTAAGTTTGCGTATCGTATCATGATCTCTTATTCGTTTTTCCATATAATATCAACATTTTCATGTCAGCTCCATGAGCCCTTGATGCTTTTTGACGAGTGATCTTGATCCATCTTTACTCTATCTCTATGGATGATATGGATTGGGTCAAACTCCTATTCTTGGAGTATTGAAATGTGAATATGTGATTGTTACTAATTTTAACGGCGAGGGTAAAATTTAGGTTCTCTCTATGCGATTTGAGGATTTCATGATGACTAATAGATCATTGTCATAACATCTTTTGTCCAAATGGTCTTTTGTATGAGTCAACTTATGAACTTTTTCTTCAACTTCGAATCGTAAGCTCGTACAACGCTTGCAAGCATAGGTTTGTTTCTATCTTAGCATCTTTGATTCTTCTCATACTTAATCGAAGACTACTATCGCAGTTTGTTCTAATTTGACCATATGATGTTTCTTTCACTTGCTTAATCCTTGTAATGAGGATATCCATAATTTAAACTTAAACGATACATGCCTTATATGATATCATTTCAATCGCTCTTTGGTAGTTATTTCTAAAAGCTAATTCTATCATTAGTAAACATTCCTTCCAGTCTTCACATTGATCCATAATGTAATTTTTAACATATACTCACGTGTGCGTGCTATCATTTCTGATTAATCGTGCGAGAGTGGAAAATCATACTAAGATCGATTACTTGTCCACAACATTTCGTAACTTTCTTTTTGAACCTACGTGGGACCCGTAGCAGGGTATACTAGTATCAATAACATGAATATATAACAATCTTACAATCTCTTCAATGTGTGCCTCGTAAATGTGTGCTGACTAATTCAGTTTATCCATAATGATCTGTACTGTGTAATCTCCATAGATCATCTTGGGTAAACCAATAATATAGTTCATCAAAATGTGTTCATATTTCAACTTCAGAATTTATGTGGCCTTCTAAGCATCTTATGGTTGAGCCTTTATGATTCAACTTCGTAAACTAGCTCTCATATTCCTCAGCATTCTTACTTTCATTTTGCTTGGTGCCACCACCACTTCGATCTTCAATCCCATAATATTCTTGAACAATTATCCTTATTGGGTTATTATACAATTAGATATTTCTTGGGTCTTTCGACTTTAAGAATTTGCTACAGTATTCATCTTTGCTATGTGCCATATGATGATGTGATCGTAATCCTCACTAGCTCCAATCGTTCTCATGCATAATGTAGAACTTCTTTTATTTGAATAAATACATTTAAACTATTCGATCAGCGTAGATCTTGCGCATATTTCGTGGAGATCAAGCACCTGAATTCTTAATGTGTAAACTACGACATCAAACTCTAAATCGTATTTTGGTCTCATGTGATCTCGATTGTCGGGATGTAGTTGCAATCATTTATCATTTATCATTTTCACTAACACTAACACAAATGCGTACCAAAATCTTATTTTCGAAGCATTACTATAGATGACTATTCATTTCTATCCTTCCAACATAATCCACATTCAGGTGGTGACTAATCTCTTCTTGAGCTATTAAACAATCTCTCACCCCTTTTATCTAGTGAAACCTTTACTAATCCTTAATAGCAATATCATGGTTACTAAAATTTTCCAGAATCCTTCAATGAGTCATATGTATAACAAGTATAAACTTAAAATACTAATCATTTCATTCAAGCTGGTTATTTACTCCATATCACCTTATCGTTTTCTACCATAGAAGAATCCGTCTTGATTCATGAAGTTATTACTATATGACCTTGAAATCTATCCTCATCAAGGTAAAACTCTCACGTGCCAACTTATCATATAGTTATTTCCTTCATAACGTTTCCAACATCATCTTTAGATATTTCTTAAGTTGTTGATTGTTTCTAACATAACCTATAACATCATCCATAAATATAAAGGCAAAATTGTCTTACACGGGTTAAACCATTAGTTCCTGAAGTCCATAAATACTACATGAGCATTGCTCAAATCAAAATACATAACTATTAACCCATTTTGGCCATAAACAAAGTCTGAAAATGGTCTTACGTTATTATCCGCGTGAATATAACTGCTAGCATCTGGATCTCTAGGTAACCCCATAGAAAACACTTGTACCTTTCAATTACCCAAGTAAATCATCAATCCTAGATAGTCATTGTTTGTCTTTATTTGTTAACATGCTCAACTCTTGGCCGTTAATAATATTCAGAACAATCTAGCAGTTTTCATAACATACAATATCAATTAGGGTAAACCTTCATCTCGACCTCACACTCTACAGGTCGGTCTTCGTCCTCTTCTTCACTCATGAGAACAGAAATTGCAAGGGCTTGCTCCGCTTGGCTTGGCATATTCATCTTCTGAAAATATTATGTAAGCTCGCTAATTGACCCACTTGGGTCTCAATTTTCTTCATCGACACCTTTACATTCTCAAATCATTGGTGGCTAGCTTGGATGAACATCTGAAGTGTGTCCTCCAAAGAAGGCCCTGGTGGTGGCGTCGAGTAATATTGAGGTTGCCCCTATGACAGATGCGAATGATTACTCCAACCAGCAGTACTTGGGTAAAAATACGAGTTATTTGGCCTTTGATGGTACTCGTTAAAATCATGAGAATATGCCTCTTCTTCACCAAACTTCAGATATACAGCTGCTGGAATCTGGTCCTTAGATGACCTCAACAACTACAGCTCTTGAGTCAATTCAGCTAGCTGCTTGGTCGCGTCATAGCCCAGGGCTACCTCATTAGTGAAAGTATTATTTTCCCATGCACTCCATTATTGAGATGTCATTGACATGATTTAAAACTTCAATGACCTAACATTCACAAACACAAGAAAACAATCACACGCACCTACGGGAGACAATTACCCAACCAAATAAAAAAACACATAAAAAGAAAAATAAAAATAAAAAATCACAAAAAAAAGAAAAAAATAGCAAGAAAAATCATAAGCAAAAAGAAAAATCACAAAAACAGATAAACACAAAAACTATATGCCTAAAGCCTTCCCCGACAACGGTGCCAAATTTTATTTCAACCAAAAGTACACTTAGGTTGCTCGCAAGAGAATGAGACCCCCGTAGTGTGATAAGTTTTCCCAAGTCGCATTCTTAAGGAAGGCTTAACAGGGCGATAATTTTTGTGTTACAAATCACAAAAAAATGAAATTCCTAAACATTCTAAATCCAATGTTTGAGTTGATAAATAAGCTAGACGAAACAAACAAGAAATAAATAACAGGTAACAAGAATTAATCACAATTAAAAACAACGATAAATCAAGGCTTTGGAGAGTTTAGGGTATATGTTCATCTCCTCGGGTAAATCAATTAGTAAATAAATTGCTCATGCTCTATCAACAAATCACAAACAACCAAATTAATACAGATGGATAACTCTAGCTCTCGCATTCGATGATTATCCCTATATTGATTCGTTTAGTTTAGATTGTTAAATTATTAAATCACTCTTCTCCGGTAAGATTTAATCTTGATCAACCACAGACACGCAACAAATTCTTCTCTCGATCTCATTTGTTATAAGCACAATTCAACAATGGCCAGTTGTCAAATCACATATAAATCAATTGATCAAGAACAAGCATAATCACAATTTACACATATAACAACCCAATTCGAATTCCCTCACCATAGATTATGAATTTAGTTCATAATTAAAGATAATTCATCCATAAAAATCAAACAAGAAATCATCATCAACTAAATACACCAAGAAGAGAAAGTAGAAGAGATCTCACAAATTTAAGAACTAATCCTCAAGTTTACAATTCTCCAAGATAATTGGAATTGGAAGTAATTCTCCTCAAGAGTTTAGTGAATGAGATTCGTGCCTAATCTCTCTCTGAAAGTCTATCAAAAAGTCTCATCCAAAAGTGTATCCAAAAGTTTTCCAACCTATCTCCAATTATCCATTAAAAACCCTACAAAATCTCATCATTAATGAAAAAAAAACGCACTGTCCAGCCACGGCTGAGCGGGAATTTTGAAATCGAAAAGCGCAAAGGCTGCCACGGCTGGGGATACGCCAGGGCTCAGTGAGGGGACTGCCGGCTGATGACACGGCTGTCCAACAGCCACGATTTTATTCATTCAATTCTTCAATCCGGTCTATTTTTGTACAATCTTACTCCACTTACATTTGTTTCCTCCATGTACCCTGCACAACTCTTCTGAATGCCAACAACACAAAACACGCAATCACACAATATAAATAATAAAAATAAACAACAAAAATGAACATTAAGAACACATAAATGACGAGAAAAAACACACAAAATGACGAAACAAATTCTGCGGCGGCGCTCTGTCTCCGGCCAACTTGCCAGTTATCACCTTGGAGAGTGACGAAAAATTAGATGGATGAGCTTATCTTTGAATGTATATATTTATTTCAAAAAAATTAATTATTGAACACAGGTCTTGAGCCCACCTAGAGCTGTTAAAATGGGTTAGGCCCGTAGGACTGGCCCGTACCTGCCAAAAAAATAGCTGGATTGGGTTGCTATTTTGGAGGCCCACCATTTGGCGGGCCTAAACCGGGGGGCTTTGGCGGGGCGGGGCGGGCTTATATATTTTTTTTTCATAATTTTAAATCTATATTTATTTTGAAAAATAAATGAAAAAATAATGAAATCATAAATTAATTTAATGATAATTAACTTTGATTGAAATTAAAAATATCAAATAATGTTGACCATTTGTGTTTGTGAAACAATATATGTTTTAATATAATTTGATGATAAAGAAAAAATATACGAACGCTATAAAATTTGAAAATATTGAAATTGGTGCAATGTTAATAATAGTTTAAACTTTAGAAAGTTCACATTCATATCTATATATCATTATATAAAAATAAAAATTAGTGATTCGAAAATAAATTTTAATTTTAATTTTTTTAATTATTTTTTGAATAGACCCGCGGGCCGGCCCACCAACCCGTAGCCCGCAGTAGGGGCGAGTTGGGTCGGAGGTTTTTAGGCCCGTGCCCGCCTAGGCCCGCCCTCCTAGACCCGCGGGTTGGCCCGTCCCGCTAACCCGTTTTAACAACTCTAAGCCCACCTGTTAAAGTTGGAGGAGTGCAACGCATACGATGTAAGATAAAAAAATTAAATTAATTCAAATAATTAAATATATTTAAAAACAAAAAAACAACAAAAAAAGAAGAAGAATTAAACCATTAAAAAATAAAAACTGAAAAACAAAAAAAGAAAAAAAAAAATCAATCCCTCCATTTTTTTTTTATAAAAAAACAGGCATCTCTCTCTTGCCCTTTTACGCGCCCTATTTTCTCCGTCTGCTTAATTTTCTCCGTCTCTCTCTAAATCATGAGGTCCATCCGCTTGCGTGAATGGTCCATCGGCGTTATCATTCGTGTTCAACGGGGAAGCTTTCACTGCTTGCTTTTTACAAACTGGTGAGCACCTTTTTCCATTTCTTGACCCATTTTCCTTTCTGGAACGTTTCTATCCTTTAATGGAGGTAAATCTAAATATATTATTACTGCTATTTTCCTTTCTTTTTTAGTTTTTTTGATACATTGGAATTCAAGCTTAAATGGTTGTATGTATATTAATGTGTTTAGAAAGCGACGCTGATTTCGGTTAGTGTGGAATATTATATCGCTTATTTGTGCGTTGAAGAAGTTAATCATGTTTGTTCCATGATTCGTGATCAGTTTTCTCCCATTTTGGGTTGATTGTTTTCTCTAAAATTTATCCGCAACATATTTTTTATGCATTTAATTAATGGTATCTTAATTTGTTTTTTTTATTTCCCCCCTATTAAGTAGCTCATTGCCAAATCTGTTTGCTTGCTTAAATAAATCTACGAATCTTCTTCTTTTTTTCATGAAGAATTCTTTTTCTTTTTTCTCTGTGCTATTTTCTAGGTTCCAGGAATGGATAAGGTCAATAAGGGTGAGAATCACATTGTATCAACCTCGACTTTTGTGAAAGAGGGGATTCATGATGAGTGTGATGATGCTTGTAGCATATGCCTTGAGGCATTTTCTCACAGTGATCCTTCCACGGTGATAGAATGATTCTTTTGCATGATTATAGTTTGTAGAATCTCTTATGTTATATACTTATATGTATGTCAATATTAATAAAATCTATGAATCGTATTGCCTTGTAGGTGACAATCTGCCAGCATGAGTTCCACCTCCAATGCATTCTTGAATGGTATGTTCTTGTGTATGTAATGTAATGATCTTGGAAGTTTTCTAAATTGCTTTAACGTTTTGTGCCTTTTCTTCAGTTTAGGTCTATCATAGGCTTGCATGATACTTCCTGTCAACTTAGGCTATAGTTTTTTGTTCCAAGTGGACCTTTGAAGAAGATCCAATATCGAGTTATGTTTAATTTGTGAGATTTTATCAAACCATCATGTGCTGACTGGTGGGTAGAGTTAGCAATATCTCAAATTATCATAATGAGGTTAAGATTAAGAGAAGTTATTTGGAATGAGGATTTTGTGGACTAGATGGGAAGACAAGAGACCTTATATGTTTTTGGTTTATGGTCAGGTGTCAAAGAAGCTCCAATTGTCCAATGTGTTGGCAACCTATTAGTCTGAAAGATTCTACCAGGTTGATGTTCATCCTTTTGTTTACTATGCATATCTTTCGAAACAATTTATTGTCCTTGTGTTTGTGCTAACCATCTGTGGTGGTATGACAGTCAAGAATTGCTCGTTGCTGTAGAGCAAGAACGATGTTTTAGGTCAAGTCCATTAAGAAATGCAGCAATGTATCACCATCCTATTCCCACCCTTGGGGGTTTTGGATTACAGCATGTCAGTTTGCAACCCGTACAGTTTAACAGCACCGGAATGTTTCCTCTAATAGCTAGTGAAAACAGGTAGCCTTTTCAAAGTCCTGCTTGTTAATTGATATATTTGGTGACATGATATTTTGATGAATTTTTTTTATTACGCATTTTTAGAAGCTATTTGGGTGAGTCTTCCTCATCAAGTATTAACAGAGCAGGGCCTTCAGACTTCCAGTCTTTCTCAGACACTTGGAGATCTCGACTCAATTCAATGTCAATGAAGTATGAGTTTTGGTGAAGAGAAATTCTAGTTCATTTCCTTTCATCTTTATTCTTATCTATATGTTCGGACAATTTATTGCTCATCTTGAATTCTATACCAATATATATGATAATCATGCAAAAGGTACAAGGAGTCAATTTCAGAAAATACTAGAGTATGGAAGGAGAAGCTGTTTTCTCGAAGCTCTTCTTCCATGGCAGATATTGTTTCTGAAGTTAGAACAGAAATTAGTGCTGGAATCGCTACTGTATCCCGCATGATGGAAAGAACATCAAACGGCAGCAACACTGCATCTTCTGCTGGTTAAATTTGTTGATGTTTTTTTTGGTAAAGATGCATCATCCTCTCAGCATTTCCATATTTGATGTTTAGTATTCATGTTTCTAACTCAGGGAGTTCATGTCAACTAGTAGAATTGTCTTTTAATGTTCATGACCTGCTAGTATGATTTCTATTTCATGGAAAATTTGTGGTTTCATTCGAAATTCTTTCGATTTCAGGTTTGCATTCCTCGTCCCCAAATACGACGTGCTGAGGTGGTGACTCCCTGCATTCCAGTCCGAGCAAGGTTAGAGGTAGCTAATCTGTGCACATAAATAGAATAGCATGCAACTGAATATTTTGATGGTGAACTCTTTTGAAAACGTATTTGCTACCTCATCTTTATCTGCCTCTACATTTGTCTATCCAGCACTGAGACTTTAGCAGGCTTGAAATCACACAAACATGATCACATTTCTTAATTTGATGATTTATATTGCTGTGACAATCTCTTAAATTTATCAAAATATGCAATATCTTTCACATGTTTCGTAGTTGGCCGTGAAAATTGGCTCAGTATGCCTCTTACTTCAATACTAAATCATGTTGCCTGTCTGATTCAGCAGCTTCTGATTCCATTTCTTTGGTCTATATTTGTTCTATAATATAATAGTTTCTGAGATCCCGATTAGCTCTAACAGAGTAAATTAATTCTCAAGAAACTAACTCGTCTTTAATTAATAAATTTATGCAGTTCAAATGGTTTTAATTTATAGAGATTTTGTATCGAAAAAAATAATATAAAGATTTACTGGACATGCAAATCTGAGTTCAATTGTATGCATTGATAATATATATTTATGGTGTATTGTATTTACTGTAGCTCTATATATATTATTACTGTATTAATTAGTATCTACAGAAACATGTCGATTAAGCAATGATCATTAAATTCTGTTTACCGTTTCATTATGCTCTTAAATGCTGAAGCACATTCCTCACCGACAGTCTAGGACGTACGTACATCTTAATTTTAGTGGGAAATAAATATGTTAAAACTTTAAATTTTATAAATCACAAAATGATATAATAGAAGTCAAAGTAAGCGATCAACAAAAATGAATGAATAAAGTTGTCATCATGTTGACAAGGGGGCCAAACAATACAATATACAAGCCAAAATAATGATCTAATTGATGGAGTGGATTATTGCAGCTAAAAATGCTCTAAATTCAATTGTTACTGTTGTTAATATCGAGTTACCTAGAACGCTTCTACAAATAGTTGTGTTTAGTTTGGGCACGTCTAGAAATATTAAACAACCTTGAAATTTAGGAAAACAAAAATCTTGAATTTTAGAATTTGGTCATGATACTATAATTTTTAGATTTTCTTTTTGCCTTTTTGTGATGATGAGAGACTTCTTTCATTGATTATGCATTTTGGTTTAACCCTATTCTTGTACATTAATTCGGAAGTCATATAAAAGGGATAAATCCTAAAATTTTAGTTTTTTTTTCCCTCCTAACAATTAAGCCTAACCACTTTTCCTCCAATACCAAATACTGAGAAACCAATTTAAACATTGCCTCACCTCCTAATTGGGGTGTGGGGGGGGGGGGTGGTATATGTATATAAATGTGTAAAAATAAAAACAAAGGCGATAAATTTACACAAGATAAGCTTTAAAATGATATTAATTTTTATTTCTCATTGTTGGTTGAAAAAGAAAAAGACAAGAGATGACATAAAAATTAAAAACCACTCTCTCACACCTATATATAATATATACAAAATTATGGATTCCAATTACAATTATGTCCCAGTGGACGTAACAACTCACAAGTAACAACCGTTCCATAAAAATTATAATGCATCTATTAAACACAAACACAAAAAAAAAAAAAAAAAAAAAACTAGGAAAAGGCACACGCGTGAAATAAGAGGCCTACATCCCACCTTTTTTTATTTTATTTTTATTTTTGTGACACCGACAAAAATGTCATATTCGATATTGAAGTGTCATTTCTCTAATTAATCACAATTTAATCATTGTCATATCTAAATTCATGACCCAACAACCAATGATTTATTATTTATTTATTTATTTTTGACTCAAAATAGATTTAATCATCTAACAATAGCGAGAATAAATTAAAATAAATAATTAAATAAAACCCGACTTTTGATTTAAATATATGGCCAGCATCTCTACGACTACCACCTTTGTTTTTTATTTCACATGAAAGCATCCATAAATACGTTCTTCTTTTCTAAAAATGAACCCATGGTTGAGCTTATGTAACCTATCAATAAATTATATTACTTGAAATTGGATAGTAAATCATATTAATTTTTATCGGAGTATCTATATATGAGATTTATTTTTGTATTGTTTATGGTTTCATTTTGGCCTTCATTGCAATTAATATGCATGTATATGCACTTAATGTTGCAGATACACTATACACCATTATTCAAAGATGAAAATCATCAGTTTAGAACTCAAAATATAACTTATTTGTTAATAATGATGAAAACTATCCACCCAAAACTTAAATATTTTGTAATATTGTTATTTTTTATATATTTATATAAATAATTAATAAATAATTTTTTTATTGAAATTTAATTTTAAAATAAAAATAATTAAAATATATGTTTTTAAAATTATAGCTTAATAGTGTTCATTTTTCATGTCATGAATTCATATATAAATCTATCTCTCAACTCTTATTAATATCTAATATCGATAAAACTCTTTCAAAATTTATAATACGAGTAGCTTACGTTAATTCTATGGGAGATGCGTAGAATAACAATTATGAATATATATAATTGTACATAATATCTTTGTTAATAGGCAGGCGGAAATAAAATAATGTGAGATGACAAAAAGATCTTGCCATTAGGAGAGATGTCCCTCTTTAAGGTATGATTTTACGACACGCGCTCCACGCGACAAGAGTGGAGAGTGGGCTTTCGTAGCTTCGCTTAGAAACATGGCACTTATTCACATTCAGACAGTGACAGCTCTCCTTCCGCCTCATAAATAGCATGGACTCCACTCGGCTCACCGGCTCCATTTCCGGCTAAGCCAACTCAAAATTCTCCTAATTATCAATTTTAATTCCACAAATAATTTTTAAATTAAAATATTACTTACGTATCCACAAAATAGGAAAAACTATAAACCAAACTTTGGTTGTAATTGTTTTTTTTTTCGATGGAGGAATTTGAGATATTACAAAGAAAATTATAGAAAAAAAAATCAACCCCTACAAAAATGAGTCGCGTATACATATATATATATATATATTATGAATTATTCATATATTATGATTGCGATGTAAATTATACTCATCTTAAAGAAAATTAAAATAAAAAATTAGAGCGCATTATGCAGTTGAGCACACCAGCCAAGCCAAAATTGCCGAGTCCCTCCGCGTGGGCCCGCATCCAGTCTGTTCCAATGCATTTCCCACTTTGCCCTTACAAACTGTAACATATTCCTAAAAAAAGATAAGTCAAAATGCTATAAATTAATGTATATTAGTTAAGACGATTATTAAACTATAGTTATGCTGCAAATAAATTTACTGTGATGATTCTCTTACCAGAAGAACTATGGCCGTCGGATGCGTGGACCTATCTAAACGTATAAATATATCGGAATAATGTATTAATTGAATAAAACTCTAATGATAGAAACATATAATAAATTAAAGGTGTAATTATTTTTACTATTTGTATAATGAGAAAGAAAAATGAAACTCAAACGCAGCAATTTTTCCTCTTTGATTGATTCCCAAGCAATCTCTCCAGGGATGTCATTTTTCTTAAAAAATTCCCTTTTTGTGTTTCATTATTGCCTTAAGTTCTACTAATCTTTGTTTGGAGAGATAAAATACGAAAATTCCTCCATTTATGAATAAATTTATTTAAATTTTAAAAAGGGGTAAGCGAGGAAAAAATAATTTTAATTGGCAAAAGATTGAAAAACAATAATTTATTTTAAATTGTCCGGATTGCGTAGCTGCTCTGCCCCGCCTCAGTCCTCAGTTCTCACATGTCACACCCCACTTTTATTTTGGCAAAAATATTTTTAGTTTAAAATATTGAATGTTCATGTAAATTAATAATGGGATTTTATTAATTTTTTTAAGGGTGATGATAATTTATTTATGCTGTGTGTTATAATAATACGAAAGTAATTAATGCAATATTAGTTTCTTCGTTCTGGTTATATAGGCAAAATTTACCTTTTTTATATCTACTTGTATATTTCCTTTTCTTTTACCCATGATCCTAATTTAAAATAGGGGATAAGGGTCAAATTGGCCACTGAAGTTATTTGGGGCTCAATTGGGTCACTACAATTTTTTTGGGCTCAATTGGGCCACTGCCGTGTTAAAATTGGCTCAATTGGGCCACTTCGTTAAGTGGACCAAAAACGACGTCGTTTTGATCATTTTTTTACCCGACCCGATACCCCGACTCACTCTCAATCCAAAATCCGACCCAAAATCCACAAAATCAAAAATTTAGGGATTTCAAATCCCTAATTCTGCAGCTAGGGTTCATCCCCAAAAAAAAAAAAAAAAATTAAAGTTTTCATCTTTGAAGAAACTCAACAATGGCAGAGCAGAATCAGAAGTACTCCCAAATTTGGAATCCCCGAACTCTACGATCTCAAACCCAAATGCCGAATAGGGGGATGAAAGAAAACATTGAGGAATTATGGGAGCAGAGCTCACTTTCTCACTCAACCTCAAATCACAGAGCCCACTTTCTCCCTCAACCTCGATGCCGATTCCTTTGCCCAAACATCGAAGAGGATGAAAGAAAACATTGAGGAATTAAAGTTTTTCAAATCCCCAATTCTGCAGTTAGGGTTCATCTCCAAAAATAAATAAAAAAATTAAAGTTTTCATCTTTGAAGAAACTCAACAATGGCGGAGCAGAATCAACTAGGGTTCATTTTTGGCTGGCCGACGGGGTGTCGTCGTCACGATGGGAGGCAGCAGATTGGCGGGGAGACGAGAAATGGTCTCCGGCGAGTTCATCCATGGTGGAAATCGAAGAAGGAAGGAGATGGGTCTTTGGATCCCTTATCCCAAATTTTCGATTTTGTGGATTTTAGTAGCTTGGGTCGGGTTTTTGATTGAGAGTGGGTCGGGGTATGGGTTAGCATTGAGTCGGGTAAAAAAACAATCAAAACGACGTCGTTTTTGGTCCATTTAATGGAGCCCTAATGGGCTCCGTCACGCAATGGTCCAATTGAGTCAATTTTAACACGGCAGTGGCCCAATTGAGCCCAAAAAAGTTGTAGTAACCCAATTGAGCCCCCAAATAAGTTCAGTGGCCAATTTGGCCCTTATCCCTTTAAAATAGTATATAATAAATATTATATCCCCATTAGTCATATTATATAAGAACAAATTAGCACCTTAATGACACAAACAATGATAGTTTGTAAAAAAATAAAAATTTGCTCCACACACAATAATTTGATTCATTAAATTTGATTTCATATTTCAAAATTATCAAAATATACTATATCTTTAATAAAATATTTATATTTATGTATATAAAAATGGAAGAGCAAATAGGATGGATTAACATACGATTTGGTGGTATGCAATACACATATTAGTATATTACATATGCATAGAGTGATATAGTTTTACCGATTTAGCCTTAGGCTACTAATAATCTAGTCAGTCGACTACTTCAATATTCCACCAAACAACAACACATATGACATAACACATCCCCACAACCCAAAGCAAAGCAAGTCCACATTTTTTCCATTCTTCTAAGAGGAGAGAGAAACCCCCACCCAGGCTAAAATAAACCCCCTTTCTAGTGAGAGAAAGTCATCAAACGCCATGGATTCTCAGATCTATGGCGTCCGCATACTCCTCTTCCTCGCCCTATTCTCCTTTCTAGCCTCCGCCTATTCAGCATTGCCGGAAAATCCCGCCGTCAAGGCTTCAAACTCCACCGTCCAGATCAATTCCAACTCCGTCCTCGTCGCCCTCCTCGATTCTCACTACACTGAGCTCTCAGAGCTGGTGGAGAAGGCCCTCCTGCTTCAGCCTCTCGAAGAAGCCGTTTCCAAACACAATATCACAATCTTCGCACCCAGAAATGAGGCGTTGGAGCGAGATTTAGACCCTGAGTTCAAGCGCTTTCTGCTCGAGCCCGGAAACCTCAAATCCCTCCAAAATCTGTTGCTTTTCCACATGATTCCGTCCCGCATTGAGTCTAAGCACTGGCCCGTAGAGGTCAACAGGAAGCCCGTTCATCACACTAGTCTATGCCGAGAGGCTAGCGATGAGAAGATTCTGCTCAGGGCGAAGAACGGCGAGAAAATTGTGAGCACGGCTAAAGTCTTCAAATCCGACGATATCATCCGCCCCGACGGAATCATTCACGGTATCGAGCGGCTATTGATTCCGAAATCCGTCCAGCAGGACTTCAACGCGCGGCGGAGCTTGCGGGCCACCTCCGCCGTGTTGCCAGAGGGCGCGCCGGAAGTCGACCCGAGGACGCACAGGCTGAAGAAACCCGCGCCGCCAGTCCCCGTCGGCGCGGCGCCGGTTCTCCCCATTTTCGACGCCTTAGCCCCCGGCCCTTCCCTCGCGCCGGCTCCCGCCCCCGGCCCCGGCGGACCCCACCACCACTTCGACGGAGAGAGCCAGGTGAAGGACTTCATCCAAACCCTCCTACATTACGGCGGGTACAATGAATTGGCCGATATTCTGGTGAATCTCACCTCATTGGCTACCGAAATGGGAAGGCTCGTTTCGGAGGGCTACGTGCTGACAGTTTTGGCGCCGAACGACGAGGCCATGGCGAAGCTGACGACGGACCAGCTGAGCGAGCCCGGGGCGCCGGAGCAGATCATGTATTATCATCTCATTCCAGAATATCAAACAGAGGAAAGTATGTACAATTCGGTGCGAAGATTTGGGAAAGTGAATTACGACACGCTGCGATTGCCGCACAAGGTAGTGGCGGAGGAGGCCGACGGCTCCGTTAAATTCGGGCAGGGCGAAGGCTTCGCTTATCTATTCGACCCGGACATTTACACCGACGGCAGAATTTCCGTTCAGGGAATTGACGGAGTTCTTTTTCCGGCGGAGGAAAGTAAGGCTGCGCCTAGAGCTGCTCCGGTTGCGAAGATTGTCTCTAAGCCGAGAAGAGGTATCTTTTTCTCTGGCAAATTAATTTTTTATTGAATGCCTTTTTCAGTGATTCATGTTTTGGGGGTGAAGTTTAGTTGGATTCTTTTATTAAGTTTGATGAATTAATTGATGGCAAACGGAGGAATGCAATCATTGAGTAGCTCCTCATCACTGAATTGGCCTGATTTTGTGATTGTTTCGGCCGGCTACGGCGGCGGTGGCGGGAATTTTAGTTAGTTTACGGTGGAAGTAAATTTTGGAGGTGGTGGTGATGGAAATGTGAGTCAAAAGGGAATAATTGCTTTAGGCATTACAGCTGCCACTCTTTGGTTGTTTGTATTAAACTTGTGCTGAATTAGGGCTTATTAGTTTTTTCCCTTGCACACAAACTTTTATTAGCTGTTAAAACAAGCAGACCTAATCTAGATTGACTTAATTATAAGATTAACTTCTTTATTAAATGGTTACTTATCATGAGTCTGCGCTCGCGGTAATGAATTAAAATACGAGATTGAAGGTGTAATCGGGGTGTGTGTAAATCGTGTACATGACATGCATTGGTGAAATGAAATGAAAGAAAAGACGAGAGATGGGACAATGAATAAAGAAGCTAGAAATGAGTTGCTTTGGCCTTAGTTAATTAGTTACTTTTATTTAAAGTTTTGTGTATATTATTAACGTGGGGAGTTTAGGTACGGAACTCATGAGGAGGATGTTATAGTTTCACTTTCACTAAGTTTTAACATCTTAGCTAAACATATTAAAAAAATGGTGGCATTAGGAATGGAGTTCCTGTCGGTGAGAAGGCAGTATCATCTATTGTCGAGCACACGAAATAATGTTGTGGTTTGAGTCAACCATAGGTTTTGGTAATCATGATTACGCGATTGTGTTACTGGTGTACGATAATTGTTGTATGGTGTCGGCCACCAGATTTTAGTCCCATCACCCTTCCAGCCCAGCCCAGCTGTGATTTCATTTTTTTCGTTACGATTCTTGATTGTTGACTTGTACTCCAACTATATATATATATATACATACATTTTTGATTTGATGTAGTAGAGAATAAATCTTGAAATATGATTTTCTCTCTTTTTTTTTTGTGGAGAATTGATTAATTTGTGTAAAATGGAGTTGAGTTATTTAGAATAATTATAATGTGCAGGGAAGCTATTGGAAATGACATGCAGAATGCTTGGAGCTGTTGGACATGATTCTCATTTCTCTAGTTGCCATTAAATTTACACTCTGGAAAAATAAAAAAAAAATAAAAAAATATAAAAACAATAAAGGGGAAAGGAGATGATGGTGCAGAAAGGGTAAGTGAGTGTTAAAAAACACTTTTATTTATTATTTTCTTGAAATTATGCCGACAATAATTTATTTCCCTCATAAAAATGACAGATTCTTAGGATGACAGCAACATAAAGGGGTGAGAAGAGGACATGGTTATTGGTTGTGTTGAAATTGTTTGTTCTTCAGATCAGAACCCCACAGGAGAATTTTTTTTTTTAAATTTTTTTGGTTAATTTTTTTTGTATGTTATTTGGGTATAAATACTGTGATTAGAATGTCCAATTTCTTTAATTTGTATGTAAGTTTGTTCCACCGACAGTGTATTTGCACAAATATACGGTCCTTTTGAAGAATATATTTTGCTACTGTTGTTTATCACGGGTCATTTTTGTCTTTTTCGTATTATGTGGAATATGCCTCCAATTCAAGAAGTCTTGTGACTCATCTCTTTTAACTTTTAGTCATTGCTTATGAGTTATAATCTAATTTTACTTTGGAAATGTGAGACTATATTTTATTTTAACTGCCCCAACTTTATTTTCAACTCAAGCAACGTGCCTATATTTTATTATGAAATTTATAATTGTCACGCCGCGGGACCGTGAGGTGGGGGTCTGAAAGTGAGATTTTGGCATATTAAGTTTTCATTAATAAGATTAAGATGTTTTTTTTTTCTTCATGATTATTGGAATTATGGTGGTTCTTACGTTTTATAATTAAAACCTTTGATTTTGTCAAATTTGTGAAATTTTAAGTTCATAACTTGCGAGCTACGCGCTGCAGGTAGTGACTTTCGTTTTATGAGAGTTGTTCAGTGAAATGACTAAACTCTCCCTTGAATTTAGAGTTTTAACGGAAAAAAGTCATCCTAGCATGTTCCACACGTTCGCAAATGTGAGAGAAAACCCATATTATAGATATTAAAATAGAAAAAAAAAAGAAAAAAGAAAATTGATCATTAGTTCAGGTGGTTAAATCTTTAATTTAATAATTTACTCCTAATGGTATATATTATGTCTGCATTTATTTTATGAGACTCCTAGCAAAAATTGTTTTAATGTTTATTTTTATTGTACTGATATATAAAATTAAAATTAATTTGATTGAACTCCCACATAGGTATAAATTGGTCCGAGTGGACTGTTGGAAGGTCACTTTTCCCTTGCTTTCTTTCACAATTTAGGGACCCTTAATACGAAAGCTACTTGAACCATTGCCTATAATAACATTAATTGGGTCAATGATGACATAATTTTTCATGTCTCACGCCTAATGGCGAATGCCAAAATTTTGATTCTGTTACAAATTGTTATCAATTATTATTATAGATTAAAATGAACTATTGAGAAAGCCATCCATAAAGAAAGGAGGATCGACTCAAATTATTATTTTTTATTCTGTTACTAGCTAGCTATTAGCAATTATAAATAATTTAAAATATTAGAGAAGTTGATTACAAATTTATATGAGATATGTTCGGACTGATTAACAATAGGTCATGAGTTACGATGGTTTTTTTTTACACTAACACACTTGATCTGATAGTATTGAGAAAATTCGAACCCGTAATCTTTGGTCTCCAAATAATTTTTGGTGTTCAAGCAGCCTCGTGTAGTTTAGAAAGGGAGAGTGAAATCTCAACACATTTCTTATTAGCTATTTCTCGTCTTAAGATAACATATTAAAGTAAATGATTGAACGAATTATTACCTGCATTATATTAATATTATTGCATGAAAAAGACAAGAAGTGGCAGATGGAACATAGCTTTTCCACTCAAGGTGCCGGTCCGATTTTGCACATTTTTTTTTAAAAACGAAGAAAAAAAGAAAAAGGAAGAAAGTGTAGGCATATTATATATATATATATATATTGTGAAATGTTATTGCATATTCTAATATTTTTATTATAATATATCACATACTATTTTTATAAGAAACTCCCAAAATGTAAAAATAAAAAATAAAAAATTCCAAACATTGTTTCAGTTGGAACTTTCGTAGTAGAGAGCTCTTCGATGGGTAGGTACTAAGCTAATTTATATATGGAGGCAGATTATGTTAGTATTTAATATGTAGATTTTTATTAATGATTAATCCACATCAGCTAGAAGAGAGTGAGCTGTCTCACATGGAATTATTAGTTGGTAGGGACTTAAATAAAACTCATTGACTTTATTTATCTATTGGCCTCTGCAAAAATTCCAATTTTGCAATTCTAAAATTATTTCATGTGCCGCCAAATTGGTCTATGGTGCATGCGACCATTTTCATTTTATCTTCTTATTATGTTGGTTTTGGGTTAAGTAGACATACCATTTCAGCACAATTTTGACTAATTTTGTATTAAAAAAATTATTTAAAAAAAGATTACTAAATAGTTCAGATAAATAAGTCTATATTTATATATATTCGGGTGAAAAAGTTTTATTTAAAAGCTAAATATGTTTCTTCCAATAAAATATTTTACAAATTTCAATGTTATTAAAGTCACTGTGCACCAGTCGGGGGGCCGTCTGATTCCTTGATGGTTTACTGCAGACCATATCCCCCTGCTAATAATATACTTTTTCAAAAAGCTTTAAACAATTTTCAAAACTTAATTAATGAAATGTTAATAATTAATTTTTTAAAGATTTTGGAATTTAATATGAACAAAAAGAAAGAGCAAATTATCATGATTTCATGGAGGATTTGTTGCCGTAGACACTAGTCATAACAATAGTAGAGAGGTGTTCATTATCGAAGTTTTGTTCATTTAGAGCTCTAAAATAAAGTTAACTAGTACTAAGCTATGAAGTTTGCAGGATATAAAATACTATTGCACTACACAGATATTATTATGCAACAATCTAATCAAATACGAAATAAAATATAATTTCAGAATAAACAATAAAATGGGCCTCGAAAATTCCAGTTCAAAGGTCTGGTTACGGGCTCTTTTTTTGGGGGGTAAAATTTACTTCCCCTAGCTTCTGACATTTCTGAAGTTGGATAATAAATTTCGTTTCTAAATCTCATGAACATACAAATAAAATTAATATACACATGACATATATTGTATCGTTTATCTCGTGTTTACTAGATAGTGTCACGAATGAAATCGTGACATCATTATTCTACATGCTGCATGGATACACTATACCGGAGATAAAAAAGAACAAAAAAGAAGCATCGGATAATTGGAAATGCATTCCACCAATATGAATATGAATATGAATATGAATATGAATCTTCCAAATATATATAAATATATATATATAGAAAAGAAGAGAAGTTACAGACGAACTACGATAGATGTGTTGGATAACATCTACCTTAGTCGTACAATGTATTACTTACTCCTTCAACTATGATAAAGAATACATAACATTAACAACATTGATCAGATTCTTAACTCAAACTTCAACATACACCAACTGTATTCACAACAAAATGGAGTTACATAGCTTGGATTTTTTGCATTACCTCATTCAACCTTTGATGCTGACATCAGCAGGCGTCGCCTCAGAATTTCCATTGCACAGAGAAGAATCCTTTACTGGAGCTTCTTCTACATGCTGCTCCGGTTCAGGAGGGCAATGAGGCCGGTCCTCGACTTTCTCTGAGTTCTGTGCATTGCTTTGCTCCTCTGTCTCCACATTTTTCACTTTTGTACTAGTGGAAGAATTTTGAGTTTTAGGCTTGGACAGGGAGGTTTTTGTTGGCTTCTTCGAAGCAGCACCGTTGATCTTGTGATTATCTTTCATTAGTGGAGAACGAACACACGATCCTCCATTCTCCGGGGTGATGGCAGCTGCAGACACAGAGCCTTTGTTCCTTCCGAGCTTTGGAGATTTTGGGCGTGTAGTTGGAATCTATAACAATGCAACAACTGATTAACTATGCATGTATGAGCAAGAACTGAATCGAGTTCATTGACATGGCTAAACTTGTTGGTCTGCACCAAATCTATCATGGTAATGCTGTCTACGAACAACTAAGTCACACTACAAATGCATGATCACAGTTTACTTCAATAAAGGCCAACTTGATCATCTATCTATTCATTCAAACTTGATATTGAATTGCAGCGAGTTCAAGCAGGATTCATGCATATATGCTACCTTCTTCAGTTCGGTTTTAGGAGGCGGTTCCTTGTAGAAACTCGGCATGGGCGTAGCTTTGAATGTCAAGCTCTTCCTCAGTTGCTTTATTTCTGCTTCTTGATTTTCCTAATACCCAATCCAAGAGTGACCAAGACCGGACGATAGATTTTTTAAAATCTTATAAATTAGAGAAATTAGTACCTTCGATTTTGCCTGCAAATCACTCTTTTCAGCTTCCTTGGCATGTATTTTCTCTTCTATCTTTGAAAAGAACTGACAATGGCATCGATATTGATCATAGCATGACACACTAATGTTACTAAATCAGAAAAAAAAAAAATCACTAACATATTACATATATAATATGATGCGTTCAAAGTTTTTATACCTGTTTCCGCTTTTCAGCACGTTCTTCCAACCTGAAGGAGAAGGCTGAAACATTAAGCCTCTGTTGTGCCCGAGGTGTAAGATTTCTGTTTTTAAGGTACAAAATCTATGAACATTCCTTTTCAACAGACTACATGATAAAGACACTTGGAAAAAAATATTAAAGGATTCTAAGAAGATTAGTACGATGATGTAGTGGAACGAGCATCCTCTTCCTCCTCCTCCTTCACAGGCAACGCATTGTTGCTAGGCTCTGAACTCTTCTCAACCAATCTGCATTGCCAGTTAAACACACTCAATAAGACTGCAACATAGGCAGCAGCACATTGATCAATCACTGTAGTAAAAATTAAGTAACAAATCACATACACATCAGTTTCAGGCTTCATTGCACTTCCATCAACAGATAAATGCTTCCCTGACTGAATTCAAAGTTGAAACCATCAATCAAAACAACAACACATCAAGAATATACACAAATGCAAGACTAAAAACAGCAAAAGAATGAAGTGAGAGAAAAATTTCACCGCAGATTGAGAAAGACTAGGCAATGAAGCTAAAGTTGCTCTTCTGCTAACAGCAGCAGCCTTGGTTACCCTCCCCACACCTTTAAAACTCCCTGCAGAAGTCCCCTTTGCAGTGGGATTCACACTTGGGCTCGAGTGGCAGTTACCATTGGCAACCTTGGACTCATCTTTCACATGAGGCTGCACCGCGTCTGGCTTGATCGGATGCACCTCAATGCTTCTTTTCATTGAATCAGAGTGACGGCCTCTCGTCGGAAAAGACAAACTTTGTGTCAAGCTTGGTTTTTTACCGCGGCCAAACGCGACTGACCCTTTGGCATCAGAGTGATTCTTGGCCAATTTACTGCCCTTTGTGGTATTCCCATTAGCTTTTTTGACATTGGAGGTCTTAGTTTTTGATGCAGCTGCAGAAAAATCGACTTGGGGCTTGGATGAAGTAAGACCTTCCTTATCTTTGATCTCATCTTTACACACTTCATTTTCACCGCTGATATTCTCCTTGTTTACATCCACGCTTGAACCTTCACTATTAGAGTTGTCAAGAACTAATCTTTTTTCATCTTCAACTGAAACCCCATTTTCGGACTCCATCCCAGAAACAAAGATTCCTTAAAACAAATCAAGAAATGTGCAATTATGGGACTGTGACAAGAAACCCCAGGAATCCACTTGTGCAAGATAAATACTCTTTTTTTCCCCCTTCATATTGTAGATCCTGAGCAACTAAATCAGTGCATAGTAGGAAACATTCAAGAAAACAATACAAAATCCAAGTTTCATATTCCAGAAAGATCAGAAGAAAAACAGAGATTCAATTCCTGGAAGTAGTGATGATGATGATGATGGATGATCATAATATTGCTGGTGATAATAGAATGAAATGCATTAAAATGGGATGAGTAATATAACAAAGGGATTACCTTGTACAGTGTTTAAGGTTGTGAATTGAACTGCAAATGTGGAATCTGAATGCTGCTTGCTGTCTTCTTCTTCTGAATAAAAAGTGAGAGTGGAATGTATGTTTCGACACAACTAAAAGAAACGGGAGGGGGGCTTGTGTGAGTGTTTTTGATTGGATAATTTATTAAGACGGACAAAAATGGATAAGTTTGATGCAATGACGAAACTGCCACTTCCTTAACTTCTCCCATAACTACCACTACTCTAGTAAACCATACGAGGTTTTAATTTTAGTGAAAGAAAACGGTATTTCGGCAGTTCAGTTCTTCCTTTTTTTTTTTCCCTTTTATGTTGTACTTCATGATGCCAAATGATATTCAATTGACATATATTTACAATAATAAAATGTAATATAAGAAGTAATTGAAAAATTCTTACTATTTTTTTTTAATGCAGAAAATTTATTACCGTTTGTAATGAATATTCGTGCCCATGGAGTCCTGCTACTAAAGGGAGATCAATATGATGTAAATATACGAAAACTTATTTCGAATTTAACAAAACTATACACGAAGAAAATTATGGTCAAAAGCAAATCAAAAGTAAGAGGAACAAACACTATGCTAACTAACCTTAATTCAGTACAAATATGTCTACAAAAGGACCAAAAAGAAAAAAAAAAAAAAAAGGTTTAATGTAAAAATCATATGCGGTCGACTTAAGCTTTTTTATTTTGCTACTCAGTCAGTCCGACTTTATTTGTTTCTATTTTGCCACTATTTTTTTTTTCTTTTTCTATCTTGTCACTTCAACTTATTTTTTATTTTCTATGTAGAGCACACATATAATAATATTTCCAAAATCAAATTACAAATCTTTACACTTTCAAAGTTCCAATGACTCGTTCACGGATATTCTTTACTAAGAGCTCACTTTTTATGTTGATATGGTAGAATTGCACCGATTATATATTCTCCTATTTTATTCTATAAATTTCCTCAAATATACAAATTACTAAATATAATGTGATATATATAACGTGTATTGTACTAATAAAATAATACTATAAAAGAAAAACATTGCATTGAAGGAAAAATTCATATGGGAATAGCAGCAAATACACGATTTCCCTCAATATAATAATATTTACATTAAACTAGAGAGAGAGAGAAGGGCAATATGGTCATAAAACTGTACAACGGTAGGGGGGCATAATTGTGGGAGGAGAACGTGGGGGCTGGACAGGAAACTCCTCCTCCTCCTCCTCCTCCTCCTCCTCCAGATGAGATGATTTCGGGTGGCCGACGTGGCACGATGGAGCAACGTGATTGGTCCCACAGTGACCTGTTACCACCAACCGTCGATCGTGAGTTGTCAGAACATGCTGGTAGGCCGAGACGATCGTGCGGCTGAGGCTGCTCCTCCCCGAGGAACGTCAGCCGTCGATGGGGAGTCAAACCGATTTCCACGTTGGAGAATGACCCGGGACTATAATTGTGGTTGGAGGCGCGGGGTACGGGATTTTGCGGGTGGTACGTTGTATTCAACCCTGCCTTGTACAAGTGGAATTTGCTTTCCCATCATCATTCATAAATTAGGATATCATTTTATTTTTTATTCATTTAATTATGTCCTTTACCAAGTGCTTATTTCTTAATTTTTCACTAGATCAAGCCCCTGAATTTCTTCATAGATCAAGGTTTAGGATGTCTCTTTTGCATTAAAATCCACACTTCGCTTGTATATATAATTAACCGATATTATTAGGTTTACTTCAAGTGTCCTATTAAAATTCTTCAATAATTATAGTGGGTTTCTATTGGAAAAGATCAAATACTAAAGATAAATAAATTGTGTTGTTAAATGACTTGGTTGATATAGTGATGATGATCTTATAAGATATAACTGAGGTCACAAGATTGAACTCAATTAATATATTCTAGATATGTTTTTCATCTAATTATATAAAACCTAATCAGAAAATGAGAGGTATAAAACCTTACCTAGAAAAAAAATTAAGGGTCCTTATCTTAAACCTATATTAATGCAAATAACTAAGATAAAAATGGAAAGCCTAATTGAGGTTTCTAGTTTTTATATTGGTTGGAGTCTCACTAAATGTTGGATTAATTTCATTGTGGTGTAGGTTTAATTAAATTTTTATTTATTCATTTAATCATTGTATTAATTGGTTATTAGTTGATACCATTTTTTAATCGTAATTCAAATAGTATATATAGTACAATATAAGAAGTTGATATTTCCTCTTAAAAACACAAAACTAAATTATATGTTTCGTTAGTTTTAGTTGAGAAACAAGCGAAGTGGAAGTTTTAAACGTAATCACGAAGTCCTTTTTTTTTTAGTACTAATAATAATTAGTAGAGAGCCACATTAGAATTTATGAAAACCCCTCATAATATAATTTTTAAATAATAAATCATATTATAAAAATATCAGAAAATAATATAAGACATGAACTCAGATCAATGCATTAAGTATGTATGTATATGCATATAATAATTAGTATATATATTGTTTCAAAAAAAATATTAGTATATATAATTCGTAACGTGAGAATTGATAGTTTGATTAATAAAGGGATTACTTAATTAGAACAGCGAGGTATAAGTTGTCCCAATTAGTTGTTAGGTCTCGATTTTTCGATTAATTGTCTTAATTATGCCCCACAGGGCCACAACTCATTTTAATAATAATTGAAGTAACGGTTAACCTAATGTTAATTGCGTACAAATTAGTAATAATTAATGTTTAAAAGGTGCTAAACATGAGTAATTAACAATTACTTTAGACGAACTCATGTGGATTATGTCTCCATATTACCTGGAGATACATATATGAACCCATTAATTATATTACTTGTTATTATTGTACCATTTGGTGTAGAATTGAACATAAATTAATATTTTACATCATCCCAGGGATAAATTATTCTTTCAAGTTTATTATTAATTTTTTGGATAATGAAAAAAAAAGACCCCTTTTAATTTATGACATACTGACCTTATATTGCCTAATGGACGTAATACACAATACATTCATACATATATATGTACACGCATTACCAAAACGTAGCGTTTAATATATACAAAAGAATCATTTTTTAAAAATCACATATATTTTCTTACTTATACGGACCTATATATTCTAATCGACGTGGACTAGATGATTGATTTTTTCCTCCCATATTTCCTCTCTCTCTCTCTCTCTCTCTCTCTCTCTCTCTCTCTGGAGCTAATTTTGGATGTTTTGAGACCAATATTAGTTAGCTAGCATGTGAGATGTAACTTATAACAACAATGCCAGCAAGTTGGAGACATTTTATTACCAAAAGTGTTTGTAACTAGCAAAATACTAATTAGGCATTAATCTTTACGCAACAAGTTCAAAATGGATAAGCACATGTAGTGTTTAGTATTAGGCCCCAAATTAATGCAACCTTGCTTTTGCAACTAAGAGTATCCTAGGTTTGACGAGTCAACTAGGTCGTCTCTTTCATTTTAAATGCAAATTATAGTAATATATATTTAGATGTCCAATCGATCACCTACAATAACACAGTTTAATTTCTTTGTTATATACGAACCGTATTTCATTTCATCAATGCAAGTCATGTGTATATCTATGATGTCATCAAATACAATGACATTACATCTAATATACGTGACGTGCATTGATGATAATGAAATATGAAATACATTTTTTTTCCGAAGTTTTGATAAAAGTAAAATTAACTAAATTCATGTTAAACCAAAGTTTTAGAATTTAAATGAATCGGGCTAGAGGATTGAGGAATAAGAAAATAGTTATGAAAAATATATATTGTAGCATATCCAAATTTTGTCACCGAAGAACAAGAAAATCCACCACCAAACACATTCTTTTTTTGAATTGTCGGAATAGATAACCTTTTTGAATTTTACCTACTTCAATCAGTGGTTAAGAATCATAATCACACATAATTTTAATTACCTTATATATGTTTATAATTAAACTCTTTACCGAATTAACATACAATAACTTTTACTTTTTCTTGATATGGACAGAAGATACTCAAATCTTGATTAACGATCAGTCCAATAATTGCGAATCAAATTAATTAGTACAAAATTAATGGATATCGGAACTTCAATATATAGAGGGACAACAATCGAAATAATGTTATATATATACGTACTCGGTATTCTGAATTTACACACACACAAACGACATCCGATCCATAGGGAATTGAGCTTAATTAATTAAGGACTAGCTCGTTACACATATACAAGCATAGGATTCACATTGAACTCCTAATTAATTACAATTATTACTTCTTTTTCATCATCCCTTTATACAGAAACAATGGAAATGGACCCGTTTTGGGTGATCACAGTGAGAAACTATTGTTGATTAGGAAAGCATATATATATAATGCATGGCTAAAATGAGGTTGAAAAAGAAAAGCAATATATAAACGTGATTTGGAGAAACCCCACATAGATTATGTATTAATTGCACATATTTCAACAGTTGTGCGTTGCGTTGTTATTATCCGCATTCTTTGGATTTATTTTAATGGCTGACAACTTCAATCGTCAACTAACTGCATAATTTCCAATCAAGATAAGTACATGCACAAACTACCTAACAATTTTTGTCCAATAATATATAATTGCTTTCATCATTACAATCTCATAAATTCTTGATGCATACTAATTAACCATCCCTACAATAAATTTATGATGCCTATATTTCATTCAACTTTTGAGATATTCATGGAATATGTTGATCGCGTCGGGGAATACTATTGGTCTCTTCAAATAATTAACTCAGGGTGGAGTTATTACATATTGCACAAGCCAAATACAAATATGTATACATACCCTCCTCGTCTCATTCATATAGACTGATTCTATTTTTCATTAGAATAAGAAAAAATAATTAAACATGTAAATTTCATAATATGCTCATATTTATTTTCTTTAACAATGAATCAATACTTAATATAAACATATTGAACAGAGATATATATTAGCTAATGAGCTAAATACATATAAAAATCAGTTTATATATTGAGACATTAAAAAAAAAATTTATATGAATGAGATAAAAGGAGTACGTCTTAACGACAAAAAAAAAAAAATCTAGCAAGTAAACACAATGCTAACGTTCAATAAATGTTCATTATTGATAACGTAACGTGGAGTTAAGCCCATTTCAAATAAACAAAAATAATTTCACACGATAAGCAGCCTCATTAGGCCGAATTTGGGCCAACCCCACATCTATACCTAATCAATAGTCTTTCGCAATAAAGATGGAAATTTGTCTTCTATGGTTTTGGTGGAGATTGAGTTACATTTATTCAATATTTTGCAAATGGGTGGATATAAAAACAAATGCCCTGGTATTATTTTCATGTGGAAATTTTTAAATTTTTACTATTCAAAACATTAAAAATATGTTTGTTTTAATTATTTTTAATTTTAATTTTTACTTTTTCAATCATATACAATTTATTCAATCATATAAATATTATTACAGTAGGATCCATCATTTAAATATTCATGAATTCATCTTCACACAAATATTTATCTTTTCCAAATCTATAACTCTAAACATTAAATCATGAGGTGCACTTGCGTGCAACAGGGCGTCCGTGCACCTATTTCAGGCGGGCGCGTGGCCACACGCGGGCGTGCCACGTGGCACCCACCTGTCCGTCCTTTTTTTTTTGCGATTTTTTAATTTTTTTATACCTGTTTTTATCATACTTGATACCTTTTTTCTTACCACATGGTACTTTTTATTGTAGTTGGAATGATGATAGTATTAATCTCAGGTTGATACCTGTCTTTATCGTACTTGATATTTTTCTTCTTACCACATGGTACTTTTTATTTTACCGAACTCGTGTTTTGCTTTCCTTTACAAATTCTTGGAATGATGATTGTTTTAGATTAATCTCAACACATACAATATAAAAACTGAAAAAAAAATCAAAATTTGAACTAAATAAACTAGTATAAAATAACTAGCAGACCCCTTACTTTTTAATGATACAGATGGTACTTTTCGAATGCTTTGTGATACTTTTTAATAGGAAGGTTGGTACTCACTTTGGATAGTTTTTTTTTATGGGTTGACCCGCATTAACCCGCGTTGACTGGGTCAAAAGCGGGTTTGACTGACCCGTCTCATATAGTGTTATTTGCATCATGATGCATGCAAGTTTTTGCCTTAAATCATTATCAAAAGAAAATCATTATATTTTTCAAAAATTCAATACACCTCGTAAATTGAACTGGATATATTAAAAAACTGAAAATTGATGTTATAAATAAAACCATACAAGCCCAAAGCTCCGCGTATGCATGCACATAAATGTTTGGAATGTATGGCAACAAAATCTAACTTTAAGTTGGGAGTTTTGGTCCGGTATTTTGATTGCACTTCGTCAGTTTGTCGTCAAGTTGCAGTGTCTTTATTCATCATCTAAGCACAACATACATTACTCCGATTAGCTGATTTGAATTAGTACTATGTTGACTGCCAAATGCTAGTAAATGAAAATCTGATTTAGCTTGGAGTCTCACTTGTATGAGACTATATAATGAATCTCTTATTAGACGGATCTCTATTTGACTCATGAGGTGGTTCTCTGTCCTCTTTTTTTTTTTTTTTTGTAGTGGGCCTCCTCTTTTTCTTTTCATTTTAAGTTTTTTTTCACTTTTTAAATTTTTTCATTTGTGTTTATTTTTTTACAAATATATATTTATTTATTTTGAACAAATTTAATTTTTTTTATCCGACATCTCGTACAATGTTCATGCGCTGCACTTGATAATTAATTTTTGTGAAATAAATATATAATTTAAAATGGAATGAATGAATTCTAAAATTAAATTGAATTAATTTAATTTTTTTTATTCGTTGTCTCGCGCAGTGCAATGCGTGTGCTCGTGCACTACGCTCAATAATTAATTTCTTGAAATAAATATATACACTAAAATGGAATTGAATTAATTTAATTTTTTATCCAGCGTTTTGCATAGTGCACCCATCCGATGCTAATGCGTGGGCTCGTGCATTGCGTTTGATAATTAATTTCTTTGAAATAAATATATACCATAAAATGGAATTGTTGAACCTCTAATTTAATTTTTTTATTCGGCGTCTCATGCTTGATATAAAATGAAAATTAAAAAAAGAAAAAAAAATGTAACAGTTAGGCATGTGGACACCACGCACCTTTCTGCTGGGTCTTTTTTTTATTATTCTAGGCCGGTTTGTTGATAATTTTTTATGTGTTCTGAGCTGAATTTTGTGTTTTAGGTGGGTTTGTGTATTATTTGACCCATCTAACGTGAGAGACATATTGGACGGTCTCATACAAATTTTTGTCTTCGACTTTTAGTTTCTTAATAATTTAGAGGGCTCCAAAACCCTACCCACCTACAGAGGGTAAAATACACCCTAAAAATTCATTCACTACAAACCTCCTTAGATGTACGACATGTGTCCCTTATTTTATTTTCTCTATTTTTTTAAATAATGGATTAACCATGGTTAACTATAGTTAGTATAATTAGGGGAGAACATTTGAGATCCGAAACTGACCCGTCCGACTGAAACCGACGCATTCGGTCGGTTCGGTTCGATTCGGTTCAAATGTTCCTCAGGTCAGTTGTCGAGTTTAAATTTTTGGTGCAATTGATTTTCGGGTCGGTAGTCGGTTTGAGTATTATTTTTTTCTGGTGACCCGACCCAACCGAAATAATTTTTTATTTTTTATATTTCTCATATTCCTAAATCTAATTGGCTAGCCCTAATTCTCTTCAGTCTTCTCCGTCTCGCCCAAACATGAAACACAAACGCCAGACCCTCACCCGACTCACACTCTCACAATCTCACACAGTCACACTCGGATTCACACTTCTCCGTCTCCGTCTGTACTCCGGCCAACCAGCCTTGATCAATCATCATCATTGACGCCGAAACGGGCGAGCGACCCCTCTCCGACTGCACTCTGTCGACTGCCCGTCTCTCAATGGCCGATGACGAGCAGATAAAGCTTTCACATAACTCTAGCTAAGTAGCTATACCTCAATACCTGAAATCCTGAATGAGTGAATGATTATGTAGTTGTAGGTCATTGATTTTTTTTTTCACATAAATTCTTAATTCTCAGTTATACGTACGTCTCCCTATCTCACATTTGAGACTAAAAGAATTTAGAATTTTGGAAATTAAAATTGGAAATTAAAACTAAATTTAAGAAAAGAAAACATAGACATCTTGCCTGCTAATCTGCTCAATTTTCATGTCTGCTGATTTGCTCTGCATAATTTTTAGTTTTTAACTTTTACAGTTACATTTTTAATTTCATGTCATTGTCTGCTGATCTGCTCAACTGCACTGCATAATTTTCATGTCTGCTGATCTGCACTCTTTTTATAATAAGTTAATAACAAAGTCTTATTTCATGTCTGCTCTCTGTAGATATTATCAAGTGCAGAGGAAGGTCATGAATCAGTTACCCATAATGATATTAGCATGACTCCAACACCAACTTCGACTCCCGTTGGACCGAGTAATCCGACTCCTACAGCAACTAAGGCAAAAGTGCCTAGGCTAAGGTCTAATGTTTGGGACCACTTCACCAAATTTACTGACAAAGAAGATGGACAATTGAAAGGTTGGTGCAATTACTGTTCTAAGACATATTGTTGTCATTCAAAAAGACATGGTACTTCCACACTAAAGAATCATGTGCTAAGTTGCATTCAAAATCCAAATAATGTAGATGCTCGATAAACTAATTTGTCTTTGAAACCTAGTTATGCGGGTGAAGCCACGGGTAGTCTTAGTTCTTGGAAGTTTGATCAGGATTTTTATCAGAAAAAAATGGTCCAAATGATAGTTAAGGATGAACTTTCTTTTAACCATGTTGATGTGGAGGGATTTATTGAATTTGTTGAAGCTTTACAACCAAAATTCAAAATTACATCAAGATGGACAGTCTCCAGGGATATATATCAGTTGTATTTAAATGAAAAGGAGAAGTTGCGTGAGTTTTTCAGAACTTCGGGTGTGATTGTATGTCTAACAACTGATACATGGACTTCTGTGTACAAGATCAATTATCTATGCATCACTGCTCATTACATTGATAAAGATTGGACATTGCACAAGAAAATCATTAATTTTTGTGTTGTTGATAGCCATAAGGGTGAAGAAATGGGTAGGCAGATTAATGGTTGTTTGCATTCATGGGGGATTGAACATGTCTTTGCAATCACAGTTGATAATGTAACTTCAAATGATATTTGTTTGAACTTTTTAAACGAGAGGTTGGTATATCGAGAGCGTGATGTGTTGAAAGGAGAGCACTTTCACATGAGATGCACTGTGCATGTGCTTAATTTGATTGTAGGTGATGGTATGAAAGTCATAAATTCATCTATCAAGAGGGTTCGTGAGGCTGTGAGGTTTGTGAGGCACTCTCCTTCTAGATTGGCTAGATTTAGAGAGTGTTGTGAAGATTAGGGTATTGAATCTAAGGCTTTGTTGTGTTTAGATGTGCCAACTAGATGGAACTCAACATATCTAATGTTGAGTGTTGCAATTAAGTTTGTAAGGCATTTGAGCGCTTTGGGGGTAAAGATCCATTGTTTAGATGTGATTTAAGTGATGGAGTGCCTATACAGATAGATTGGAAATTGGTTAAGACACTAATTGATATTTTAGTTGTCTTCTATAAGGTCACACTTAGGGTGTCCGCCTCACTGCATGTCATATCTCACTTGGTTTTTCATGAGATTGATACAATTGGATCTTTGTTGAGGGAATAGGTAGACAACTCAAATCCGGAGATTAAAGCAATGGCTATCAAAATGCAACTTAAATATGAGAAGTATTGGGGAGATGTGACAAAGATGAATAAACTTATTTATATAGGTGTTGTTGTTGATCCTCGATACAAGTTCGCATTCATTAGTTACTATTTTAGAGAAGAGTATGGGGAGTTGGAAGGTTCAAAGTTGGCATGAGATGTGAAGAGTGCTTTGTTTAGATTGTACGAGCATTATCAATCATTACACCAACCTCAAACTCAATCCCAATCTCAAAGTAGTGTATTAATTCAAGAGAAAAACGTTGCATTCCCCCCTCATATGGAAAAAGTGAAGTACTCGAGAAGCGACAAATACATGCAACAAATGGCAGATAATGGAGATGAGGCCTTGACAAATGATTTGGAAATTTATCTCAATGAGAAGACTCTTACAAAAGAGAGTGATGATTTTGATATATTGAAGTGGTGGGATACTCAATAATGTAGGTTGCCTATTCTTTCACATCTAGCTCGAGATGTTTTGGCTATGCCTATCTCCACAGTTCCATCGGAATCTGCATTTAGCGCTGGAGGTAGAATTCTCAATCCTTTTAGGAGTTCTTTAGGTATTAAACTTGTAGAAGCTCTTGTATGTGGTCAAGATTGGTTGAAGCGTTCAACACATTCGACAATCGTGGAAGAGGAATTGGCTACCCTTGAAAAATATGATGAAGGTTTGCTACTTTGTTAATTTTTAATTTACTTTACTTTTAGATCTCAATATAATTGATATTTATATATTTCTTGAATTTTCATTTGAAGGATGTAATGAGAAAGGACTCAAATGATCGAGCTTCATTAAATGCATTTGGAGTTGGTTGACGGCTTCAAGGCTTTGTGTTGATGACTGCTCTCTACTGTCTGTCTGCCTCTATCTATAATCTATGTGTTGGTTTTGGACTTGGTTGTTGGATTTTTAATGATTGCCTTTTGATTTGATTGTTGGATATTTTGATTGTTGGACTTGGTTGTTGGGTTTTGATTGTTTGGATATTTTGATTTTTGGATTTTCCGATTTGGACATTTGGTTGTTTAGGATTTTTGTTATTTTGGCAGATATATGATTAATGGCAGATATATGAAATATGAATGGCACTATGGCAGATTGACAGTTTGGTATATTTATTATTTTGGCACTTGGCAGTCGGCAGATTTATAATTTGATATAGTCTATCTACTACAAAATGTTTGATTGTTGGATATTTATATGTATTGTTTTAGTAAATTAGTAATTAATTTATGGTTGAAACTTGAAATTAGGTGAATGGGATGGGCCATTATTTTGGTGATTTAAGTGAATGGGCCCAATTAGGTGAATATGATGGCCCAAATTAATAATCATATAGTTTCGGTTCACCCGACCGAAACCGACATGTCAGTGGTTGGTCGGTGCTGCTCATTGACAGGTCGGTTCTCGGTCGGGTGTCTTTCATGGCGTCGGTGCAGTCGAGTGGAACAAAGTCGATCTGTTCTCACCCGAACCGATCGTTTGCTCTGCCCTAAGTATAATCTAACCTTGCAGAAAGTGGCAGCCTTTTCATTAAATATATTATTGGTATCTGTAAAAGGTATTGGTATCCGTAAAAAGGTATGGGTATCCGTGAAAGATAATGATGGACTCTACATATCATCGACACAACATAGATAAATTATCAGACGGTGATTTTTTGGCCGGAAAATTCACCGGCAACCAACTTTTATGAATTTTTGATGGTCATAAAAGTTGGTGATTACATTAGATATACATAAGTTTACATCATTTGAGATTCTTGTATTTTTGAAATAATATTTAATTTTTTACTTTTTTTTATTATAGATATCCATGCTATTTGTAAAATGTATTGGTATCCATAAAAAGGTATGGGTATTGTGAAAGACTGAAAGGTAATGATGGACTCCACATATCATCGGCACAACACAGACAGATCATCAAACGGTAGTTATTTGGCCGGAAAATTCACCGACAACCAAATTTTATGCATATGTGATGGTCATGGAAGTTAGTGGTCACATCAGATATATATAAGTTTACATAATTTGACATTTTTATATATTCAAAATTAGAATTAATTTTACTTTTTTTCCATTACAATAAGAAGAACCATTTTAAGAGACGTTTCTTATTCATTTGAAGTTTCAGGTTCTCTCTCATAACATAATTTCTCTCTCTAAGAACCTCTAAAATATCTCTCCCCTTATACAATATTTTTCAAATATGGTTTGAATCTTATCAATTTGGCCGTGAGGATCTCATAGTTGTTTCTAAAACTCGGTTTGGTTGCAAGAGGATCTCAGATTGACCTCTCTATTTTTGTAGTACTTGTGAGAAAAATCCATATATAGGTAAGTACATTTCCAATTTCTTATGCTTGAAAACATCTTTCATTTATATATTATTTCTCATTTTATCTCTTACTCATGTTAAACATACTATGAAATAATTTTGTTTCATTTTTTGTAGTAATGAAAGAATGTAATTTTTAAGTTCAAAGAGCATAATTTTTAGATCGAATGAATGATATCATTATTATATTATTATACAATTATAAATTATAGACTTATAGATTAATTTTTGCAGCTATTTTTTAAAGTGTATATATTTCTTACTTTATATTTTATCTTATATTTTTTGTCACTTTCATTCTATTGTAGTTTGTTTTATGATGGGAAAGAATAATAGACTTAAATGTAGCACTTTTTTTCGAGGATCTTAGTGATGAGGAAGAAACTACAGTGCAAGTTCAAGATCGCCAAGAAACTACAATAAATATTGAAAATTTATTGAATTTGTATGATCTAAAAGTTCCGAAAGTTGAAGACGAAAGTGCAAAAAATAATTTGCAAGTGATGAATACTGATATAGTTAATGTAAGCAATAGTTAGACCATCAATTTGCTTGATCTAAAATTTCTGAAAGTTGAGCATGAATGTTCAACAAATATTATGAATGAGTTAAATATTAGTGAAGATGATGAAAATAAGGATGAGCCTCTGGTAGATGAAAATACAAAAAACTTTCCAAATGTGTTGAATATTAGTAATGATGATGAAAATGAGAGTGAGCCTCTGGTAAATAAACTTGAGAGAAGATTGGAAGTTGGTACTTTGGTTGCCGATCTGGATAATGTATTTTTATTGTATTATAAATATTCTTGGTGTACGGGATTTAGTGTGAGGAAGTCTAACCAACGTTATTTTGGCAGAACTCAAGATATACGATGGAAAGAATTTCAATGCTATTGTATTGGGCAACCCGACTGTAAAAGTTCTATTGGTAAGGTGGCAATACACCAAAAACAGATTGCCAGAACCAATTGTAAAGCCAGATTACAAGTCTCGAGAATCTGACGTGGTCCTTAGAAAGTAACTTTATTTGTAAAAGTTCATAATCATGAATTGGTTCCTATGGATCAGAGTTACCTATTGCGGTCTGCTCGTCACTTTTCCCATGCAAAAAAAATCTATTTTGGAAGCTATGCACTTAGTGGGTATCAGAGTAAGTCATGCTTGTAAGTTTATGGAGACAAAGTGTAGAGGGCCGGAAAATGTTGATTTTATTAGAAAAGATGTGTATGCTCACATGGTAAGGATCAAGAAAGAGACCAAGGTTGAGAATGGTGATGCAAATGCACTACTTCAGTACTTTATCAATAAGTCTAACAATGAGCCATTCTTTTATTGGAATGTTTAGTTGAACGATGATGGGAGATTGATGAATTTTTTCTTTCGGGACTCTCGATGAGCCGTGAACTTTGATGCTTTCGGTGATGTGTTGTCAATTGACACCACTTATAGAACAAACGATACAACTTGATATGTGCTCCGTTTGTTGGTATCAACCACCATAAGAGAAATGTGATGTTTGGATTAGCATTTATATCGGACGAAACGACAAATTCTTTCAAATGGTTGTTTGAAACATTTCTTGAGTCTATGAATGGTAAAACACCCAAAATAATCTTCTCAGATCAATACCGAGCCATGATGAATGCCATTGACCAAGCATTCCCAAATTCCTATCATCGTCTCTGTCAGTGGCACATCAACCAGAATGCTCCATCACATTTTGGTAATTTGAATGGCAATGCCGAATTCAAGAAATTGTAGCATCAATGCATGAATCGATGTGACATAGAGTCCAATTTTGAGGAATTATGGCATGACATGATTCAAACATATCAACTTTCAAATCATAGATGGTTCAGTGGTATGTATAAGCTTCGTTGTAGGTGGACATCTGTTTTTACGAACACACGTTTCACTACCAGTCTTAAGGTAACTTCTAGGATTGAAGTTACAAACAAAGTATTGAAGGATTTGTGCATGTTTAGTGGTTCGTTGTATGATTTTGTTCGTCAATATGAACAAATTTAATCAAATTGGCGCTATATCGAAGGTGTGGATGATACAGAGCATAAACCAGACATTGTTTAAACAACATGCCCACTTGAAAACAATTGGGCAAAATAGTACTCACAAAAGAGGCTACCTATTTTTGGATCAATGATTTCCAACAAATTATCAGACACGAGATGCTCAATGAATTTAACAGCCATAATGCCACAATCACTCCCATTTTTCTGTTGTGGAGGGTGTTCATACCTTTTTAAATTCTATTTATCTTTTAATTTGAATGTGAATTGCTTACGGCTCCATATTTGCTTCTTTACACAACCACGACAAGAAACTCAAACAATTTCCAAACACCGGTGCAATTCTCACCTATTTATTGCTGCGAGACACGGAATCGTAGACTGTGACACACTGTTCCTCAAATGAGATCGCATATGCTACCTAATGACATTTCAACACATGAGCCATACCATAAACTTTGTCAATTGTGTGCTAAGTCTTACCCCCTACGTAGGCAGAGTACCATCCTCATACTTTAACAACAATGTTGATGCACTTTGGAAATTCTTCTGCCCAAGTTTTGACGTAAAACAATATAATAATACTTGCATTATGAGAACATAATCAATATAATATATATTTGTTGAACTTACACAACACAAGCTCTCTAATATGGTCCATCCAGATAAAAATGATGAAGGAATTTTTAACCTCTTCAGAATCAACATGTTTAGCAAAACATCCACATTTTAACACGAAAATCAGCAGATAAATGATATAGTCAAATAAACATTTTGGCAAATAAAATAATATCATTAACTATCATAGAGTCGAAGGTGAAAAATCAACATATAATGTGTTAAAATACATGTACCTCGTTTGAGAGCCAACTTTGTTTGATCCAAAAGTTATCAAACTAGTCTACATATACACAGTCTGTGTATTTTATGGGTATACATATCTCCTCTCGACTACACAAAATTATTTTGGCACTTACATTATCATACGTCACAAATCAAATAATATTACAATTTACCTAATAATTTACGAATACGGTAAAAGACATTGCCTCTTTGACCAGTGAGCAACATCATACCATTCTTTAAATTTTTCAATAAATTTGGCATTATACTTCTTCATAGGATTGAACTTATCCATCAAAAATGAAGAAACAACTATCATGTTAGCCTTCTGGTTTCGTCGTGCACATGGATTTGTGTATGGAGAAATGATTGACTTTTTAGGTTACCTCTCGTGTTTGGGATGTATATGAATGGTTACATCTTCTTTGTCCGAACTCTCTTTCTTTGGCTTCTGATCATGATGCATGGTAGTATTGATAATCCCCTCATCTAAGATACTGTTGAAAATCTCTTTATCCGACTCCTCGATTGAAACTCTACAGGTAATGGCACTAATGTCGTTGACTAAGACATCACAGGTAATGTCATTGACTGAGATACATTTGAAATGGAAACATCAATAGGTTGGCTAACATTTTTTTCTTACCAATCAAGTTTCAACATCACCAAATTCTCAAGCTTCTTCAACCTGCATAAAACATCTCCATCTTTCTCAGCAATCGGATGAGTATCTCGCTCGCATAATCTTAACAGCAACTCTTTAACCCGAGATATTCTTGCTATCACTTGATCTTCAAATTTTGTTTGACCTATGATGAGAAAATACAAAAATTATAATCTTACTATAATGTGAATAGCACAAAGAAATTCTTTACATTGATGGTTTCTTGTGTTTGCATTGATAGCCCTATTTCATCCATTTTTACTTGGACTCCTCTTTGTTTCATAATAGGGTTACTTTGAGTACTTGATCATAGTACACGCCTTTTGTTGGGAACTACTTTGGACTCATTAGACTTCTCATAGTCGATTCGTCTCTTAGCTCTTAAATATCCCGCTGGTAATGAAGTGTAGTCAGCATCACCGGCAACACAATTGACAACACTCCCAACAACATCATTGAAAACATTATTGACAACACCACCAGTAGCATCATCGGCAACACCATCGACAACACTACCGGCAACACCATCTAATGCAAAATACGAGGAGACTGCCTCCAATGCTTGCAACTCTTTATCCAAGAGGTTTAACATTTGCTGTTATTTTTTATATTGGTGAAATTTTGACTTTAAAATGGTAAAACGTAAGATTTAAAATAAATAAATACAAACCACTTTAGGACAGATCCTAGTACGGAAGAATTTCTTCAACTCATCAAATCTTGTTACACGAGGTGCATACCAACGCATCACTCTAGGCACCACACTCTCGTAATCCTTAACGCGGGAGGCAACATATTAGCCTAATTCTGAGAAAACCTCAAACGCCCATGCCTGAAGAGCATAACCAAAACTATATATATCATATGTCGGTTTTTTATTCATGTCTTTGGAAGCTTACATGTGGTTTCATGAGATATATACACACTCCACTAGAAACGTGTAAGAAACCAACCCCTATGGATACAAGTTAAACTTCTCAATATCATCAACAATATGAATGTATTGTATGCCGACCAGTTTCCTATTTGCATCCTTACACAAGAGAATTTCATATAAAACAGGCAAAAGCACGAGTTTTCATGATAGTTTTCCTATACCATGATTTCACATACATATTTTTTTGAAAGCAGTTTCAACATCTCTTAACATCAATATATGTTTGGAATCAAAAACCTTTTCATAGATTTCAGATGACGTAGACACATCAACAGATAGGGCAAATGAAAGACCCATCATAAGAAAAAACTCCATTGGGCCAAATATGATATCCGTTTCTTTATATCAATAACTTAGCATCATTTTCTACTCGTATTTATGGTTCAAGTGAAACATAAGGTGATGCATCATTTGCCCGTGAAATTTCATCTGGTGGAGATCTAAGAAGCGCCCAAAACAACTTCTTTCAAATTCATATAAAGTGTCTATGTGCAGATTATCTTTGATTAACTTTACTATCTTCTTCACGTAACACCGTCCTGACATAGAGGCACCTGAAAAATTTACAAGATACAAAATTATAAATGCAGAAAAATTTACAAGATGCAATCACTTAAATTTTTGATTTTGCTTATGAAACAACAAAATTTATCATCAAAAAGGAGATTATACGAAGCCTAAAAACACAAAATCGAGACTCATTGATAAAATAAAATCAATTTAAATTAATATAATTGAGTCAGTTCATATTCTAAAAATAAATAATTAAGTCTAAATAATTAAGTGGGGCAGATTGTCCACCTAAAAAAGCTAAGAATTTGTGGGGTGGATTGTCCACATACTCAAATCTTCTCATTGCCGATCATATGTGTGTGTGTGTATCAGTAAATTTTATTACAAGACTTGGTCTACAAAACAAAGAATACATATATATATCAGTAAATTTTTCGTTCGATATGCAGAAGAGCGAAGAGCAATTCTTCGATAAATATGCAGAAGAGCAGTTCTTCAGTTCTTCTATGACTTTGGTTTATACATATAAAAATTAGCACACTATCACACTACCTAGTTCTCAAAACAGGCCAAACACATCGAAATAAAGAAATTGATAAAATATAAAGGCTACATTAAAATATTTCCATTCAAATCATCCTACCATGAACATCTAAAATTACTCATAAATCGAACAATATTAATGGTGGTAGTCACATAAAATTACCTTTTTCATTCATTATTGTATTCTCTTTCTTCGTCTAGAATTGTATCAGTTCAAAATCTCCTGTCTACAACACTCTTGTATTAGCTCAAGACCTCCCGTCAGCAACATTATTTGAAGTCGACAACCTTCGGAATGGAAATTGACTAGTTGAAGAGGGCGCGGTGGTGGTGAGTTCTTAATCTTTGGATGATTCTGAGATGGTGAGTTTTCAATTTGGAAATAGAAAATGTGTTTAATTCTTGCGGCATACTTTTATCAAAAAAGAAAATATTTGCATGTCAAGCATTGTTTCTTAGTCATTTAAAAACTCATCATTATCTTTTACAGTAAAAATATACCAAAAGATTTATAATGTCTTTATTAAATAAATACAATTTTAATAACTTTAAAAAATTAAATACGTTAATTATATAAATAAAGTATATGTAAAATATTAATTTTACATATGTATTTACTTAGATTTTGTATTTATGAAAAAACTAGATTTGAAATTTTTTTTACAACATATTTCTGATTTATATTTTGAATCTTGCCAATGATATATATCGGTAATCTGATAAATCTTCCTAGATTCACGAGCCATGAAAAAAGATGCATGTAATATATTTTATTTTATACTTGCAACATTACAAGTAGGGATGTGCAAAAATCGAATTGACCGAAGTAACCAGACCGGACCGACCGAACAAAGTTGATTTCGATCGGTTTTATACCCACACAATTCGGTCTCGGTTATTAGTAAAAGGACCGAATTATTTTTTCGGTCAGTTCAATCATGGAGAATATGTGACCGAACTGACTGAAGACTGAACATAATATACATAATATATGTATATAATTATATATATTTGATAATTTATATTTCTATTCCTAATTTAAATTGCTAGTAATAATACGGTAAGTGTCTTAGTAATAATTAAATAATAGTGAATTAGTCAATTAGAAATGTCTAAACTGCTAAAGTGCAGCACCAGTGAATTGTGAACCCTAAGTCTCATTCCAATCTTTTAACAAGTCGATTCGCCGCCCAGTGCCCACCGTAGCACGCCAACACCGTCCCATCCTACCCTAACAAAACGTCACACTCACACAGGGTTAGAGAGTCGAGGGCCGGAGGTGAGAACCCCCTACGCCGGACACACCATGGCCGTCTGCGACGCTTCATCATTGCTCACCACCTCGCCGTCAAGTCGTTGATAGTAACTGGTAAACCTCAAGTAGATTGTTACTTTATTACAGAAATTACAATATTTTGTACAAATCTTCATTGATCTTACAAGATAGGCAAAAAGAAACTTAAAGGCATGAGGGATTTAATACAAAACATAAAGCTAAATTTATAATCAAGGATCAAATTTGATGTCTAAATCTAAAATCTAGTTCACTACATTCTATGGGAAAAAAAGTTTTCTTTCATCAGTTTATCTTTATCAGCAAGAGATTCAATTTGAATTGGGTTTTGTTTTTGGGAACTGAATAATTTTCTAGATTGCGTTGCTTTCCATCTATCAGTTAGTTTGCAACTTCATGCTTCAACTTGTGTCAGTGTAATGAGGTTAGCTATTTATTGGGAATGCTTAGCAATTTTGGGATCTGTTAAGGATGCAAACTCTGAACTCATATATGTAATGAGTAATATGTTGTTTAATTATGTCAGCCATTGAGTTAGAAATAAGCATGTATGCAAATTGATTTGACTACTTTTCTTTTGGCTAAAAGCTGGTCTGTCTGTCTGCCTGGTATAATGTTGTTGTCATTTTAGTTTCATTCAACCAGTATGTAATATGCGTGCCTTTTCCGCACACTGATTGTCTATTCTACTATTGTAAAAATGTCATAGCCATTCCAGAATTTAAATTGTTGCCGGAATACCTAAATGCTGCAATCCTGCAACTCACAGTCACACATATGCTACTAAATTTAAAATTTCAATCAGATTTTTACTATAATTTTCCTCTTTGCTATTTATTATAGGATTTAGAATGTCACAAAAAATGGTTCAAGAAAATGAAGATTTAGATTGCAATGATGATATGAGTGAAGAAGAAGCCCCATCCAATGAGATTGAGAACTCGACACCAACGATAACGGGTGATGAATCAATTTCCACCATGAAGAAGGGGAAGGCCAAAAGGAAGAGAAAGGAAAAGGAACCAATGAAGCCAAGGTCTAAAGTGTGGGCTCACTTCACCAGAATCACCGTGAATGGTAAAAAAGGCAAGTGTAACTATTGTCCTAAGACCTATTGTTGTGATTCAATTAGGAATGAGACAACTAGTTTGAAGCGTCACATGAAATATTGCAAATTTAATCCAAATAATAAAAATCCTAAGCAATCTCATTTATCAATGCAGCCTATAGGTGAGGTGGAAGGGAATGAAACCATGGGTAGTCTTGTTACTTGAAAATTTGATCAAGATTTATGTAGACTAAAATTAACTGAAATGATGATTAAGGATGAACTTTCATTTAGACTTGTGCAGGAGGAAAGGATTTATTAGCTTTGTTGCAGCTTTACAGCCTCAATTTAAGCTGCCATCATATTGGTATGTTTCTAGGGATTGTTATCAACTATACCTAGATGAAAATGTGAAGTTGCGTGAGTTTTTCAAGAAATCTAAACAAATTGTTTTCATTACTACTGACACATGGACATCCATTCAAAATCTTAACTATATGTGTATCACTGCCAATTATATTGATCAAGATTGGAGTGTGAACAAAAAAATTATCAATTTCTGCACTGTTGATAGTCATTAGGGTGAGGAAATGGGTAGAGTGATTGATAGTTGCTTGTGTTAATGGGAGATTGCAAAAGTGTTTGCAATCACAGTAGATAATGCAAAGTCTAATGATACTTGTATTAACTATTTGAATGTGTAGAGCCCCGAAAATTTATTTATTTATTTAGTTGTGATATCCTAATTATTATTTGGAACATGAGATTAATTGTTTAAGTCCTATAAGTCGCGCCTATAATAAAAAGTAACGTATGTGGATCATGCATATTTGTAAATGTGTTCAATTTATATTTTTTTAAAATGTTGAAGTAAATTTTATTTTAGATAAATTTATTTCAGATTTTTTTCTAGAAAACCATAAGAGCCTATATCCATTTGAGCTGGCCCAGAATCTATTTTATTTTCAGCCCATACAATAGGCCCAACCGATTTTTAGGGCTTTGATTCTAGATTCTTCTTCCATGGAAAATGGAAAGATTGACTTGAAATATATTACCAACCTACTACTCTCTATTTTCGTCCAAATTTTAAGAATTTTGGAAATAGAACATTTTTGGAGATCTCTTACATGTATAGGTTGAGGCATTGAACCCTAATCTTCTTAGTATAAATAGAGATCACCTTTCACCATTCCTCTTACACCAAAACAAATAATAGTAGAGAAGAAAAAAAAATTCCAGTCATCAAGTAACCAGTATTCGAAGGTATGATGTTCTGCCTTGAGCTATTTGAAGCCCTGCAACCAATCTGCTCTTCATTTTTTTTTAAGAAGATGACCCATTTTCTTTTAAAACGTGCATTCCCAATTAATAAAAGAAAAGGTATTATGTCAGAATTGTGGGACCTTAATATTTTCAACCACTCCCCAAGTTTTCTTTCACGTAATATATATAATACATATACATATATATATATATGTAGATGAGTGTATGTACTTGATTTGACTTTGATTTCTTTTCATGTGGGCCATGGGAATAGTATGAATTTTGCTGCATTTACACTTTATCTTTGTCGTAGTATTCCAATGTATATATATATATAGATATATGTAAGAAATATATATATTAGTCATATGCTTTGGGCAGGTTCTAGCTATTAATTATGTGGGTATATACTTTTGAAAGAATGATCATTAGTTTTAATTCCGGATCTTATACGTGTATTTATGTCCACTTAAGGCATGATTAATCTAGTTAAAGTATAATAAGCTTTGTATAAAACCGTGAGCTTGTGTGAAAAAGAATAAATTTATGAAATATGCATTTACGCTTTGATGTTATACACGTATTGAATTAATAAATATTATTTATAGGCAAGGCGTGTTAGGAGATAAACAATTAATTTCCAAATCAATTGTTAAGGTTAAGGTGGGGATTATATGTTGGAATATATATTGTTATCCCTTTTATATTTTTGTACAAGTTATGTGAAAATGTAGTACCGAGTCCTCCGGACTATAAAGTACCGAGTCTTCGAGACTATAAAGTACGGAGTCCTTTGGACTATAAAGTACCGAGCCTAAGGGCTGAATCAAAAGTACAGATTACAGGATGATCTACAGACCAAAGATTTTATATTTTCGCATATTTACTTGTTAAATTTATAGTTTGGATAACAGAGAAGTTTTCCCCACTGAGTTTAAGGAACTCACCCCAATCTTATACCCCTTTCAGAAAATGGCTTGGGCGATGTGTGAACGGGCAAGATGCGATGGCAGTGGTCGTTTAAGTTTATTAATTAATCTAAGAATGAATTTTGAGATAATATTATTTCCAAATTCTCCGCATTTATCTTTTAAAACTCTGATGTTGCATTTATTGTAATGATTTTATCAAGGACCCGATTTTATGAAATTATTTAAAGCATGGTTAACGTAAGCACGATTAAATTAGATTTTTATTTTTGACTTTATTTCTGTAATAAATGTCAATTTATGATTGAAACTTTCGCTGTATTTAAAGTAAATAGTTTTATTTATGGAAAGCACGAGTAACGTGCCCTTTTTCTATTAAAAGTGAAATTGGGGCGTTACAGTTTGGTATCAGAGAATGTCTACTTTCCTGCATACTTAAAAAAAAATTGCAAGCATATAAGTAAGTAATGATCATCATCGCATCCGCTACATCGCTCCGAGAAGAGGTAAAAGTAAAAGTTTTATTTTTCTTCTCAAGTTTTATGCAAGCATGACTATGTGAAACTTATATTTATGAGAAAATATTTATTTAGTCCTCGAGATTTACCCTAAAGATTTTGTTGCTAGATGGCTAGAAGCAGGTTGACTACTAGGGCATGCAAAAGAGTTTCAGTTAGTACGCGTGTCGAGTCTCGAGCAGAGAGATTATGGCATGATTTTATGTAGTGCAAGAGGATTAGAGAAGTAAGGGTAGAGAGACATTTAGTAAGGCTTTTAAGAATGTGGAAGATAATGAAATGTGAAGGAGGCGAGCTCAAGCCAGTTAAAGCTGCTCAAAAGGTGGTGAAGATCATACCAGCAAGTCTCAAACTTACGGCAGAAGACCTATACGAGAAACTCCTAGATTATTCCCCCGGGATAGGAGGAACCCTAGATTTTGTGGAGTTCATATGCGGCATTCTAGTAGAATGGGGTCGAAACTAGTAGCAGTTTGAGATAGAGCATCTCTATGATTTATTTATTATTAGTTTTTGTTGTTTCTAAGTATTAAGTATTCGATAAACCGAAGACGGATTAATAAAATCATCTATTTATTTATTTATTTTTCTAATGTTTATTTACCAATATGCTCGTCAATAGGAAAATGCCGCCAAGGAGAAATACGAGAGTTGTCACGGAAGATGAAGAAACTAAGTCAATTTTCAATCGCGGACCAAACAATGAAAATGGCAACAACAACAACGACAACATGAATGGGTTTGCATAGAACCTCGCGAATGCCCTCAGACGCATACTATCCCAACACAACAACGCAAATCCACATAATGAAGGAGGCAACATCTTAACCCAATTCCGACAGTTGGGACCTCCAAGGCTGATAGGGACTGGAGAACCATTGGCTGCTGAGGAGTGGATCCGGGAGCTAGAGAGAATCTTTAACTACTTGGGCTGTACGGATGCACAGAAGGTCACATGCGCCATTTTTCAGTTCGCGGAGGATGCAGGCCACTGGTGAGAGGCCGTGACACTTAGCATGAGCAAGGAGCAACAAAGGAACCTGACTTGGACAACTTTCAAGAGGTTGGTCATGGGGAATTATTTCCCAAAAGCATTCCGCAAACAGAAGGAGAAGGAGTTGATGAACCTGGAGCAGGACAACATGACCATCTTGGAGTACGAGCAGAAATTCAACTAGCTAGCTCGATATGCTCCACACTTGGTGGACACCGATGAAAAGAAAGCTTGGCAATTCTAAGATGGGCTGCGTACGAAGATTGGAGCACATATATCCGCTCTAAATCTCACCACTTTCTCTGAGATTGTGCATAGAGCTCGAGCAGTGTCTACTCGCCTGAATTTAGACAAGCCTGATTCAAGACCTCCCAACAATGGTGGGAAAAGACGATGGGATGATTAAGATGGAGAGCGAAATTCCCAGTCTGAAAAGAAGACGAACGTTACCGGAGGAGAGACGTCCAGAGCGACATCACGATACCCGCAATGTCAGAATGTCATAAATACCATCCAGAATAGTGCAAGTTGGGAACGCGAGCTTGCTTCAAATGCCATAAGGAAGGACACATGGCTTGGGAATGTCTGTTGCATCAAAATAAAAACACCGAGAGAGGAGGAAACACTGAAAAAGGAAACACTAGAGGAGGTGGAAATACAGAATGAAGAGAAAATTCTCGAGCTTTTGTGATGAATGGAGAGGAGTAGAGAAAGAGAGATGGCATCACATTAGGTTTATTACGCATTTTTAGTTCATTTAGCAGTTATTTTAGTTATGCCATGACTTTTTAGCATTCGTGTGAGAACGTAAGAAGTTTTTCTGTGCTTGAATAAAGTTTTGCAATATTTTGATATGATTGATCTACATAGCATATGTCGATAACAAGTTGTTGAAGACCGGCAATGAAGTGTAAGAAGATTCAAGACACAAAATAAAGAAAGTTCGAAATCTTGGATAGGAGTGGCATAATCAACGTATCAGGATGTCCAAATCACAACTACAACTTTGACGTCTGCTTCGATTCTGAGAAATATTTTATGTGTTCGAATAAGATAGTTAACATTGGACCTAGCAAGATTTAGATCGATTAGAGAAATTTTAAGTAAGAGGACGTAGCAATACCCATATTATCCGAGTCAGGAAGATCTTAGAACTTAGAATTTGTAGGCAATGAGCTTGGCATCAGCAATGTTACGCAAGATAGATGATAGATTTTGGTATAGATACCTTAGAGTGGGAATAACACGTAAGCAATTTCGAGGATGAAATTCTTTTAAGTAGGGGAGGATGTAGAGCCCCGAAAATTTATTTATTTATTTAGTTGTGATATCCTAATTATTATTTGGAACATGAGATTAATTGTTTAAGTCCTATAAGTCGCGCCTATAATAAAAAGTAACGTATGTGGATCATGCATATTCGTAAATGTGTTCCATTTATATTTTTTTTAAATATTGAAGTAAATTTTATTTTAGATAAATTTATTTCAGATTTTTTTCTAGAAAACCATAAGAGCCTATATCCATTTGAGCTAGCCCAGAATCTATTTTATTTTCAGCCCATACCATAGGCCCAACCGATTTTTAAGGCTTTGATTCTAGATTCTTCTTCCATGGAAAAAGGGAAAGATTGACTTGAAATATATTACCAACCTGCTACTCTCTATTTTCGTCCAGATTTTAAGAATTTTGGAAATAGAACATTTTTGGAGATCTCTTACATGTATAGGTTGAGGCATTGAACCCTACTCTTCTTAGTATAAATAGAGATCACCTTTCTTCACCATTCATCTCACACCAAAACAAATAATAGTAGAGAAGAAAAAAAAGTTTCCCGTCATCAAGTAACCAGTATTCAAAGGTATGATGTTCTGCCTTCAGCTATTTAAAGCCCTGCAACCAATATGCTCTTCTTCGTTTTTTTTAAGAAGACGACCCCTTTTCTTTTAAAGCATGCATTCCCGATTAATAAAAGAAAAAGTATTATGTCAGAATTGTGGGACCTTAATATTTTCAACCACTTCCCAAGTTTTCTTTCATGTAATATATATAATACATATACATATATATATGTGTGTGTGTGTGTAGATGAGTTTATGTACTTGATTTGACTTTGATTTCTTTTCATGTGGGCCATGGGAATAGTATGAATTTTGTTGCATTTACACTTTATCTTTGTTGTAGTATTCCAATGTGTATATATATATATATATGTACGAGATATAGATATATATATATATATATATTAGTCATATGCTTTGGGCAGGTTCTAGCTATTAATTATGTGGGTATATACTTTTGAAAGAATGATCATTAGTTTTAATTCCGGATCTTATATGTGTATTTATGTCCACTTAAGGCATGATTAATCTAGTTAAAGTATAATAAGCTTTGTATAAAACCGTGAGCTTGTGTGAAAAAGAATAAATTCATGAAATATACATTTACACTTTGATGTTATACACGTATTGAATTAATAAATATTATTTATCGGTAAGGCACGTCAGGAGATAAACAATTAATTTTCAAATCAAGTCAAGTTTAAGGTGGGGATTATATGTTGGAATATATATTGTTATCCCTTCTATATTTTTATATAAGTTATGTGAAAATGTAGTACCGAGTCCTCCGGACTATAAAGTACCGAGTCTTCAAGACTATAAAGTACGAAGTCCTTTGAACTATAAAGTACTGAGCCTAAGGGCTAAATCAGAAGTACAGATTACAGGATGGTCTACGGACCAAAGATTTTATATTTTCGCATATTTACTTGTTAAATTTATAGTTTGGATAACAGAGAAATTTTTCCCACTGAGTTTAAGGAACTCATCCCAATCTTATACCTCTTTCAGAAAATGGCTCGGGCGATGTGTGAGCGGGCAAGATGCGATGGCGATGGTCGTTTAAGTTTATTAATTAATCTAAGAATAAATTTTGAGATAATATTATTTCTAAATTTTCCGCATTTATCTTTTAAAACTCTGATGTTGCATTTATTGTAATGATTTTATCAAGGACCCGATTTTATGGGATTATTTAAAGTATGGTTAATGTAAGCACGATTAAATTAGATTTTTTATTTTTGACTTTATTTCTGTAATAAATGTCAATTTATGATTGAAACTTACGTTGTATTTAAAGTAATTAGTTTTATTTATGAAAAGCACGAGTAACGTGCCCTTTTTCTATTAAAAGTGAAATTGAGGCGTTATAGAATGGGAGATTGACTTCTAAGGGTTGTACTGTGATGAAGGGGAGTTATCTTCATATGAGGTGTGTGGCTCATGTTGTGAATTTAATTGTTGGTGATGGTTTAAAAGAAATGAATTCATCAATTAAGAGAGTTCGTGAAGCTATTAGGTATGTGAGGCACTCCCCTGCAAGAATGACTAGATTTAAATTATGTTGTGAAGTGGAAAGCATTGATTGCAAGAGTATATTGTGCCTTGATGTGTGTACTAGATGGAACTCTACATATTTAATATTGAGTGTTGGACGTAAGTTTGAAAAGGCATTTGAGCTATATGATATTAAAGATCCCCACTTTAAGATTGTTCTAGTTGATGGGGTGCCTACATTTGTGGATTAGGAAATTGCTAAGAGGATGACCGAGATTTTATCAGTATTTTATGATATCACACTAAGAGTTTCTGCTTTTTTGCATGTCACATCTAATGTGTTTTATCATGAGATTAGCACACTAAGAGTTTCTGCTTCTTTGCATGTCACATCTAATGTGTTTTATCATGAGATTAGCACAGTGAGGTTGTTGTTGGAGGATTGGGTATGTAGTACTGATAAAAATGTGAAATCAATTGGGCAAAAAATGAGGTTGAAATATGATAAATATTTGGGGATTTTAAAGAGATGGACGAGCTTATTTTTATGGCTGTTGTTCTTGATCCAAGATATAATCTTGAGTTTGTTTTGTAAAAGAAAATGGATTTGAAGAGGGTAAAAAGCTAGCAATTGATTTGAGGTGTGATATGGATGAATTATATGATGAGTATAGTGCACTACATCAACCTCAAAGTGGTGGCATGAATAGTGAATCATCAAGCCAAGGTCAATCCCCTGAAAAAAAACCTTTATACAATGTGTGTACTATGGGCAACATGTTCAAGAGGATGAGACGTGGAAGTGGAGATGCAAGAAAAAATGAGATTGATGTCTACCTTAAAGAAGATACTCTTGATGTGGAAAAAGATGATTTCGACATATTGAAATGGTGGAAGCTTAACCATATGAGATTTCCTATTCTTTCACTTATTGTTCGAGATATTTTGTCAATACCCATCTCTACAGTTGCATCCGAATCCGCTTTTAGCGCTGGAAGTAGGGTTTTTGATCCCTTTAGGAGTTCTTTAACTCCTAAAATTATAGAAGCTCTTTTATGTGCTCAAGATTGGTTGAGGGGTTCAAACCAACCCAAGTCAATTGAAAAAGATATAGAAAGTATTCTACAACATGAAGAAGGAGTGTATTTTCTTTACTTCTATTTTATTATTGTAACATCTTTAGTAATTGTCTAATTATATATATGTTTTTTTGTAGGTATCAAAGATATTGAAGCAAGTCTTGCCAATGAAACCACAATGACACAATGTTGATTTGAATGAATTGGTGACTTGTGACTTGTAATCTCTTTTTTATTGGAATGGCTTGTAGTTTTTCTTTCTTTAATCATGATTGCAGATTGTTGAACTTCACTAGTTTACTTGATGTCAATGACTAGTTTAGTTGCCTACTTGAGTACTTGTTTTGAATTTTGGATTGTTTGTTTTGGTATTCGAATGATTTATAATATGTAATCGACTAATAGTTATAAGCTTGTATTTTATTTTGTTCAAATGATTGGTTTATGATTTAGGAATATTTGAAGTTAGAACAAGGAACAAAAATTGGGAAAAAATATAAAACAAATCGGTCGGACCGATCAGACCGACCGAAAAATTCAGTCGGTCTTTGGTTCGGTCATTTGTTTAGTTCGGTCCAGTCCGGGCAAAAAACTCAACATATTCGATCTGTTCGGTTATATTAATTCGGTTCGGTCCTAGACCGGATCGACCGTTTGCACATCCCTAATTAAAAGTATTTATATAAATAACGAAAAAATATACATTTGTGAAAAAAAATTATGATGATTTAAAAATAATTATTAGCACAAATATTATTATTTTACATTTTTTTTCATATTTGAAACATTGTATTTGATATATTGCCGATGTATATTTTACATCTTGCCGTTTATATTTGCCAATGTTAAGTAGATGCCTTGCAAAAGGTATGCATGTCATTTTTGCTCATTGGTATTTTGTCTTATGCTTATAATATTGGAAATATTTATATAAATAAAAAAAATTATAAATTTGTAATTAAATTTTGTTGGATGAATTAAAAATACTTATTATTTCAAATGTTATTATTTTATATTTTTCATAATTAAAATCTTTATATGCTATGTTGCCTATATATTTTTTGCAACTTGCTGATGATATCAGTGTTCTGACAATATTTGGTAAATCTACCTAGATTCATGAATTTTGGAAAACACAAGCAAGCCGATAAAGGTAAGTAACCATGGTTTAGAATCAAGTAAATATTTCATTTTATAATTAAATTTGTAAATAAAATTTAGAGGACACATGTCGCATATTCGGAAGGTACTTATGGGTGGAATTTACCCACCTTCCCTTGAAACCCGTAGCCTAAACAAATTTGGGCCCGATCCACCATCGAATATGGGTTCGTTCGACTAATTTGGATCCATTCCAGTTTGACAGCCCCAATCTTCCTACTACTCTCTCTCTCTCTCTCTCTCTCTCTCTCTCTCTCAACTCAATTCAAATAAAATTTAGTGGAAGAGTTGTACTAAAATGCAGAATTCAAAAAAATTAAAATAAAAAATTGAACAGACGAAGCATTTGTTTGTTTGTTTGTTTGTTTTTTGCAGAAAGTATTACAAGGTGATGGCTTGAGTTGTGTTTGTGTATAACTTACATGGTGTTGCGAAATTGTACAAGAATTTATTGTTAAGAAAGTTAATATCAACAAACTGGCATTGCCTCCCTAAATCCAACACCAAAATTATTGATTTTTTTCTTACTGAATTCTGCATTTCCTTTATGCATCATAGCCACGAACTCATTGTAATCTATCCGACCATCCTGCATTAAATCATTCATTACAACATGTTACATTTCTAGCACAACAACAGTTTTCAAACAAACAAAAGTTGATCGGAGGCACTCACATTGTTTTGATCAGCTTCTTGAATCATTTCTTCCAAGTGAAAATCTTCAATGCCAAATTCTTCACAAGCTCGTTGAAGCTCGTCTTGCGTGATGTAACCGCTCCCATCTCTGTCGAAGTAAGAAAAAGCTCGAATCAGATGATCATCCTTCTCGATTTTGTTTTGATGCATCGTTGCTGCTATGAACTCCCCGTAGTCAATGGCACCATTGTTGTCAATGTCAGCCTAGAATAATATCAGTTCAAAACATTTCTTACTCACTTTCGATTTATGCTGAGGTTTTTAGCAAAAACGCAGTTTATGAAGATTGAAAACAATGCTTACAGCTTTCATCAGACTATAAATCTCAGACTCTTTAAGATTAGCTCCATATCTTCTTAGACCAGTCTTGAGCTCTTCAAAGGTTATGTAGCCACTGTTATCCGAGTCAATCGTCTTGAACATTTCTCTTAGCCCTGCAATCTCTTCTTCGCAGAGACTCTCAGCAATCACCTGCAGCCAATGTCATTCATTATGAACAAAAAATAAAATGTCGCAGATGGAATACTTCTAGACCCTAAAAGATAAAAACTATCAATTTCTGGCCGAACATATAAAATACATACTCTTATAGCCATTTTCTTGAGCTTGTTCATAGCTGAGAACTGCGTCATGCGACTCAAAACTGCAGAGTGTATAGGCTCATCAGGAGCTACTCCATCAACCTGCACCCAAGGATGGCCTGCAATACAACCAAAGTGAATTAATTCCAAACTCAATCAAAAACACACTTTTGTATCAACATGTAATCTTCATAAACATTGTTGAATCATTATAAACTACTATAAGAACTAAGAGAGTTGTATAAACAAGAAGTTTGTATAGTTACAGAGAACTTGATGAGCAGTTATTCGTCTTCTTGGATCCCTTACAAGCATTCTCTTGACAAGATCCTTAGCACTTTCTGAAATATTAGGCCAAGGATGTGATGAGAAGTCTATCTCACCATACAAAACCTCTTTGAATATTTCCTGTTCTGATTCTGCAATGCAACCAAAGAAAGAAAATTTGAATCAACAAAAACAAGAAATTTCATTCAAATATCTGATCAATATGAATATCTCACCGCCCCAGAATGGAGGCACTCCACATAGAAGAATGTAAATGATAACACCAGCACTCCATACGTCCGCCTCCGGCCCATAATGCTTACACAACACTTCTGGAGCTACATAATAAGGGCTCCCAACCACATCACTGAAAATCTCCCCTGCATTCAATCAATCAAACAACCAATATATTTTTTTTCTCAAACTGTTGTAAATTTCATCAAACACTACCAATGTCTTGCAACATACCTGGTTTGAAGAAGACAGAAAGGCCAAAATCTATGATCTTCATAGGCGAATCCTCAGCCCCATTGACAAAGAGAAAGTTCTCTGGCTTTAAGTCTCGATGCATGACTCCTAAAGAATGGCAGGATTCTAAGACACCAACGATTGTTCTAGTGAGCTCGGCCGCCTTCTTCTCGGAGTAATGCCCCCGTTTGGCTATTCTGTCAAACAGCTCACCCCCTCCACAGAGTTCCATGACTACATGAACAGCCACAGCATCCTCGTATGCTCCCTCGATTGATACAACGTTGTGATGCCCGGACAAGTGATGCATGATCTCAATCTCTCTCCTCACATCCTCCAAATCTTCCTTCTGCAACAACTTCCTCTTTGCTATGGATTTGCAGGCATATTTCTCCCCAGTCTTCCTCTCGGTGCATAAAAACGTGGTCCCAAACTGGCCGTGGCCGAGCTTATTGTTGGGAAAAGAGGTAGATTTTTATCTGTCGAAAAACTGAGTATCAAAGCAATTTGATACTTGCACAGCGGAACCAGGACAATTCTTTTCCCTCTTGCTGGATTAAAAATAGGAACAAACCAAGAAAATAAAGGTGCAGAATAATAAAATGTGGAGACAAGAATTTTACGTGGAAAACCCAAATCGGGAAAAACCACGAGACCGGAGTCTAGAAAACATCCACTATTTGTATAGTAGGCTTACACACTCTCCCTAAACTAAGTAGAGGAAACACAATATCTCAAGTTAAATAACTTGGAATCACAAGAGGATTGAGCTATTTTCTAAGAGGAATGAGAACTTTTCTCACGGTTTCTTCTCTCAAAAAACACTCACTAAACTCTCTCTTGTTTTTGCCTCACTTGTTTGCACCTTGCTTGCCTTTTCTTTGGCAGAACCATGCTCAATTTTATAGATGAATTGAGCTGCAAAAGTCTTCTCCTATAGCATACTCTACTGCTGTGCATTGTAGAAGCAAATCCATAGGGAGAGGCTACCAAAATCTTGTAGCCACCGACTTGTGTGCAGCTTTTGCTGCTATATATATTTTCTTCACTTTCTGCTACAATAAATGCAGCCATACTTCACAATAAACTTAGGAAACTTTGTGGTCAACTTTGTAATGCTTGTGGGACCACTCCACATGAGGTGGATTATTTCAACAATTCTCCCCCTCCACATCATGTGGAGATTCAAATAGACCTGCTTTCAGTTTGCAGATCTCAAACTTATCTCGTGGTAAGGACTTGGTAAGCATATCGGCTCCATTCTCATCGGTATGAACTTTCTCAAGCTGCATTAGTTTCATTTCAAGTGCATCTCGAATCCAATGATATCTCACATCAATATGCTTCGATCTTGAGTGAAAGCTTGAATTCTTACTCAAGTGAATTGCACTTTGACTGTCACAGTAAAGCACATACTTTTCTTGCTTCAAGTCCAACTCTTGTAGAAACTCCTTTAACCACAACATGTCTTTGCAAGCTTCCGTCACAGCTATGTACTCAGCTTCTGTTGTGGATAATGCCACACATTTTTGAAGTTTCGATTGCCATGAGATAGCTCCCCCTGCAAGTCTCATCAGGTACCCGGATGTGGACTTCCTGGAATCAACATCACCAGCCATATTTGCATCTGTAAATCCATCTAGCAAAATTTTGTTATCACCAAACTTTAGACAAAATTTAGAAGTGCTTCTCAGATACCGTAATATCCATTTCACTGCTGCCCAATGTTCTTTGCCAGGATTAGAGAGAAATCGACTAACCACACCAACTGCATGAGCAATGTCTGGTCTAGTGCATACCATAGCATACATTAAACTACCCACTGCAGAAGAATATGGTACCTTTTGCATTTCCTCTTTTTCTGTCTCATTTGCGGGGCATTGTGCAGAGCTAAGCTTGAAGTGACCCGCAAGTGGAGTGCTGACTAGCTTCGACTTGCTCATGTTGAATCTTTCAAGAACTTTCTCAATGTATTGTTCTTGAGATAACCAAAGCTTTTGCTTTTTCCTATCCCTGAAGATCTTCATTCCAAGGATCTGCTTAGCTGCGCCCAAGTCTTTCATTGCAAAAGACTTGCTTAGCTCTTTCTTCAGCTTGTCAATCGTGCTAGCATCATGGCCCACAATCAGCATGTCGTCGACATAAACTAACAATATGATAAAATCTCCATCTGTGAATTTCTTAAAGAAAACACAGTGATCTGAGTTGGTTCTGTTGTAGCCATGGTCAGTCATGAAGGACTCAAACTTCATGTACCATTGTCTAGGAGCTTGTTTCAAGCCATACAAGCTCTTCTTCAGCCTGCATACAAGGTTCTCTTTTCCTTCGACTTCGAAACCTTCAGGCTGGTCCATGTAGATTTCTTTATCTAAATCTCCATGAAGAAATGCAGTCTTCACATCAAGTTGTTCAATTTCCAAGTTTAAACTTGCAGCAATTGCGAGAACAACTCTGATTGAAGACATCTTCACCACTGGTGAGAAAATTTCTTCAAAATCAACACCCTTTTTCTGACTGAAACCTTTCACAACCAGTCTCGCCTTGTACCTTGGTTGTGAGCTATACTCCTCAGTCTTCAACCTGTAGACCCACTTATTTTTCAGTGGTCTCTTTCCGGCAGGTAACTTTACCAAGTCATAGGTGTGATTTTCCTCCAAGGATTTCATCTCATCCTTCATGGCATCTAACCACTTCTCTTTTTGGTCATGTGCCATGGCTTCTCCAAAACTCTGCGGCTCTCCCCCATCACTGAGCATCACATACTCATGTGGGTTATATCTTGTAGAAGGTTGTCTTTGTCTGTCTGATCTTCTAACTTGAGGAACATCTTGTGCAGGTGGTGTTTGAAAACCACCTTGTTCAACATCAACCGCATCATGATGCTCAGGTTGAGTATCTCCCCCGTAATTCTGGATTGTCGGTGAAGGAGCTGGATCTAAGTTGACAGGAATTTCTGAATTGGATTCAGGCTTTTCTTTAGCATCATCAAGAATCTGATCTTCAAGGAATACAACATCCCTACTTCTGATAACTTTCCTGTTAATTGGGTCCCATAATCTGTAACCAAATTCTTCATGAGCATATCCCAAGAAGATACATGGTTTAGTTTTGTCATCAAGCTTGGATCTCTCGTCTTTTGGAATGTGCACGAAAGCTCTGCAGCCAAACACTCTCAAGTGTTTGTAAGAGACATCTTTCCCTCGCCAAACTCTATCTGGAACGTCACCACCTAAAGGAGTTGATGGAGAAAGGTTGATCAAGTCAACTGCAGTCCTCATAGCTTCTCCCCAAAAGGATTTAGGCAGTCTGGAGTGTGACAACATGCATTTAATTCTTTCACAAATTGTTCTGTTCATCCTCTCTGCCACGCCATTGTGCTGAGGGGTCTTTGGAACACTTTTCTCAAGCTTGATTCCATGGTTTCTGCAGTGTAGCTCAAACGGGCCTTGGTACTCACCACCGTTATCTGCACGAACACACTTTAGCTTCCTTCCCGTCTCTCTCTCGACTTTTGCTTGAAATTGCTTAAAAACTTCCAATGTTTGGTCTTTAGATTTCAAAGCAAAGCACCAGACTTTTCTTGAAAAGTCATCTATAAAAGTGACAAAGTACAACGCGCCACCAAGAGTTCTATCTTTCATGTAGCACAAATCAGTGTGCACCAAATCAAGAGGCTGAGCTTTTCTTGAAGGAGAAAAACTTTTGAATGCAACTCTGTGTTGTTTTCCAGCCAAACAATCAACACAGGTTTCCAAGTGCAAGTTTTTAACTTCAGCGAGGAGGTTCCTTCTTGCCAGAACTTCCAAACCCTTCTGACTCAAATGCCCAAGTCTTTTATGCCAGAGCTCAATGGAGGAATTTTTGATGACTGCATTCACCTCTCCATTGGATACCGTAGCATGCATCAGGTAGAGAGAATTTTGCTTTCTACCTTTTGCTGCAATCAGGGAGCCTTTGATTAGCTTCCATTTTCCTTCGCCGAAGTGGTTGATGTATCCATCATCATCAAGCTTGCCGGTGGAAATAATGTTGAGCCTGATTTCAGGAACATGTCTGACATCTTTCAAGATCAATTTGCATCCTGAGTTGGTGAGCAGAACGATGTTTCCTATACCAGCAACCTCTGTCACCCCTTGATTTGCCATTCTGACTTTGCCAAAGTTACCACCTGTGTAGGATGCAAACATATCACGATATGGTGTAATGTGATATGATGCGCCCGAATCAATGATCCAGTCTGTTTGTTGGCATGATGAACTTACACAAGCATCATCGCACACTATGACAACATCGCCATCAGCTGCAACTGCTGCTGTGTCTTGATCAGCTTTCTTGTTTTCATTATTTCCATTCTTTTGATCTCTTTTCTTCTTTCTGCAGTCTCTTTCATAGTGGTTGGGACCACCACAATAATGGCATTTGAAGTCTTTTCGAGATTTAGACTTCCCCCTGGATTTATCTCTTGAATGTTGAGAATTTTTGTTTTTACTTCTCTCTCGATTACTACTTTCAGCAACCATCGCCTTTGACTCAGAAGAATGTTCTTGCTCTTTTCTTCTGGACTCTTCATTAAGAAGACAATCTTTGACCATTTGCAAGGTCAGTGCTCCGTCTGGAGCCGAGTTGCTGATTGACACTACAAGAGTGTCCCAACTATCCGGCAACGAACTCAATAGCAGTAAAGCTATGACTTCATCATCAAGAGATATCTTCATGTTGATGGATTGGTTTATAAGACCCTGATATGCATTTAGGTGCTCTGTCATGTTGGCACCTTCCACATATCGCAATCGAACCATTTTTCTGATAAGGGAGGCTTTGTTTAAAGCATTTTTCCTTTCAAACATAGCTTCCATTTTCTTCCAAAGAACATCAGCTTTCACCTCATTGGCAAAATGATGGAAATAACTGTGCTCAATGAAGCGCCGAATGTAGCCAACTGTTTTTCTGTGCATGATGTTCCATTCATCATCACTCATATCTTTCGGTTTGGCATCATCACCATGTAAGGGCAAATAGAGGTCCTTACAATAGAGAAGATCCAACATGCTTGGTTTCCAAATTGAGTAATTTGATCCACTCAATTTGAACATCCCGCCAAGTGACGACGATTCCTCCATTTTTAATCCGCCCTCTTAACCCAGTGGCTCTGATACCACTTGTTGGGAAAAGAGGTAGATTTTTATCTGTCGAAAAACTGAGTATCAAAGCAATTTGATACTTGCACAGCGGAACCAGGACAATTCTTTTCCCTCTTGCTGGATTAAAAATAGGAACAAACCAAGAAAATAAAGGTGCAGAATAATAAAATGTGGAGACAAGAATTTTACGTGGAAAACCCAAATCGGGAAAAACCACGAGACCGGAGTCTAGAAAACATCCACTATTTGTATAGTAGGCTTACACACTCTCCCTAAACTAAGTAGAGGAAACACAATATCTCAAGTTAAATAACTTGGAATCACAAGAGGATTGAGCTATTTTCTAAGAGGAATGAGAACTTTTCTCACGGTTTCTTCTCTCAAAAAACACTCACTAAACTCTCTCTTGTTTTTGCCTCACTTGTTTGCACCTTGCTTGCCTTTTCTTTGGCAGAACCATGCTCAATTTTATAGATGAATTGAGCTGCAAAAGTCTTCTCCTATAGCATACTCTACTGCTGTGCATTGTAGAAGCAAATCCATAGGGAGAGGCTACCAAAATCTTGTAGCCACCGACTTGTGTGCAGCTTTTGCTGCTATATATATTTTCTTCACTTTCTGCTACAATAAATGCAGCCATACTTCACAATAAACTTAGGAAACTTTGTGGTCAACTTTGTAATGCTTGTGGGACCACTCCACATGAGGTGGATTATTTCAACACTTATCTCCCAAATTGAAGCGCTCTTTTAAGTGTCCTGTTTTGGTTTTGAGCACAGAATCTACCTGAAGGCCTATGCTGATTTTCCTCTTCACAATATGAGGAGGCTTCTTGTGCTTGGGTGACTCTGCTGGTCTCGGCTTCTCCGTCACGATCATGAACACTTGAGAAGGTTTTATGTCCACTGTTCTATCTATATCTACATCTACATCTACATCAGCTGGCTGCGTCACCACTTTGTTGGAAGATGATGATTTTACAAATTCGTGCTCGATTTTCACCATTTCTGGTGGCTTAACATGATATGCATGATCACTGGGTGCTTCGCCATGTTTTTCCATCATATCCGGTGATCTAGACGGCCAAAATAACCGCGAAACGCCGTAGAAAGCTCCATCCTCACCAACCTTGCCATGAACACAATTGTTTCCCATTTCTTGAATTAGCTATTCACCTCAGCTAATAGTGGTCCTCACACTATTGAAGCATTCAAACTCCAGCACCATACATAAGCTTATCTGAAACGCTTCAAAACGACCAGGAATATGCAAAATATATCGTAAAGATTCAAGAATTCTAGATCAAAAAAATATAAAACAATGAAATGAATACTTCACTACACAAATGAATATAAATTTAGAACTGATGCAATTTAGAATCAAGAAAGTCTAAACAGAGACAGGCGGTGAGATATTGGAAAAGTCTAAACACCGAGTCAAATCGGAGCAAGGTAGAAAGATTAAGGCTGGAAAGAAAATGAAAAACGAAGAAGGAAAGAAAGTGGGGATTGGAGAAAACGGGAAGAGTGTGTTTGTTATTATCTGCGACGAAAACTTCCTACTGTTACAAAGTCTGTCTCAATCTCTTCATTTTTATATGTTGTAACGTGTGATGTGTGTGAAAACCGTGGATGTTTGAGAAGGGTTTTGAATGTGTCTCCACACACTTTTCTTGAAATGAACGAGAGAGAGAGAGAGAGAGAGAGAGAGAGAGAGAGAGAGAGAGAGAAGGTGGTAGGTTCTTTCAGTTGGAAACCTAGGAATGTTTCCAAAGTGCGCATACGCGTTAGAGTTAATTTGAGTAATTACCTTTAAATAAGCAGACGAAACGATGTTACTTATTTGAGAGCGATCACTTTTTATAATTTGGAATGGTTATAAGTGTTTTCTTAAATGTGGACGCATTCATTTAATATCTTTTTTTGATATTATCCGAAACATAACTTATATATCCATTCAAATCTCTCAATACTTTAGTTTGGGTTAGAGTGACTGAACCTACCAATACAAGAGTGAACAAAATCTCATATTTTGATTTTGTTTTACTTTTTTATTGATTTCGATTAAATTACACAAACAATCAATTCAAAATTAATATATCTAACAAAACAAATTTTTTGATTTTTTTTAAGTTTAGACTAATAATTTCAAACATTTAAATCTCAAATTAATCGGTTTTTTTTTCAAATGTTGAATTTGGTTGATACTTTATTTTGGGAACTATAGCAATAAAACTTACACTTAAGTAAATAACAAAAGTATTTCATTTTGTTTGCGAGAGTATTCTCTATCTCATTTTCTATGTGTGTACGTAAGCAAAAACATTAATATAATGAAATACTTTTTAAGTTTCAGTTAACAAACAAAAGGTCTTATTTGTTTGAGACTTTATTCTGAAATTTTGAATGTTTCCAAAGTGTGTGCAATACAGTACTAATAATCAAATTTAAAAAAAAAAAAAAAGACTTTATTTGTTTAAGAGATGGTCTTTTTTCTACTTCTACATAATTTGTCTACTATAATTCAATTACTATAACAAGAAATTCTAAAGCCCAAATCTAGAACCCTTACTAAACTACTTTAATATATATATATATATATATATGTATGTATGTATATATAAACTACAGAATTACGTACTATAGTGGTAAACAAGTGGAATAGAAAAGCTAATAAACAGCTCATATATCCCATCTCAACTCATTTTTTTTAATTTATATTTCGTATATAAATTTGCATGATTTTTATTTTTATTTTTTTGAGAAAACATTCGCACGATCCACTCAATGCAAAACTTGATCACCGTTCACCAAGTTTGGTATGGTCAGCAATAAAAAAATGAATTCATGCATACACAGCTAACACAATAAATAAAAACAATTCAACGGCTTACGAAATCTCTGACTATTTCTAATTAACAAAGGGCTTTGACTCTGACATGGTAAACCCATAATATAATAAGCTCAAAAGGTATATGTTGTAATAAAAAAGAATGAATAGATCGCCGGCGCCGGCAGCATTGCATGTATAAGATATTCGGCTGCGGCGTCTCAATGGTTAAGCGGCAGCCGGCCGCGGCGGCGATACGATCGGAGCATTTCCAGCCATGCACCCCTATTCTTTTGTCCACCTGAATTTTTTCCAATATTATTACTCATCTTATTCACGAACAATTATGGGCACGTGACCAATTTTTTAGTGCGACTAGACTATAACTATATACACGCGCCACGATATTCCCAAATATATCGTTTTTTGTGTTTTAATTTTTATTTTAATTTTTATTATGGGACCGGCTGATGTATGGAGAAACTATTTGTAATAAGATTAGGAGATAATTTTATTTTTGATCCCATTAGAACTGGCTCAAAACACTTTTAGTTTTAGGTTTAATTATTTTCGTCCTGATGTTTTTTTTTTTTGACATTTTTGGTCCCAAATTTTATTTTTTACATTTTTTGTCCCAAAACTAACAATTTACTTCACAATTGTTTGGATGTGTTAATTTTGGAACAAAAAAAGTCAAAAAGTAAAATTTGAAACTACAAAAGTAGAGAAAATAAAACTTAGATGATAAATGTAAATATTGAGATAGAAAAAGTGTAAGAATAAAATTATATATAGATATTTTGTTGGAAAAATGAAATTAACATGTCATGTCTATATCAAATCAGACGATTATAATATAGTGATGCATATAATATAATGTTTTTGATTTTTGTGGTCCTAAATTTTATTATTTTGACTTTTTTGGCTCCAAAATTAACATCCTCAAATAATTGTGAGGTTAATTGTTAGTTTGGGATCTAAAATGTCAGAAAAATAAGATTTAGGACAAAAAATACAGTGTAAATAAATTTTGAGATGAAAAAGTCAGATGTGAGGAAGAATGATATTATCCCTAAGATTATCTAGTGTATTTAGTTGGACCTTTTTTTGGCAATTCACACAAATATTGAGGGCTGGTAATTGTGCCTTTTGGGAGTCGTAAGTAGGTGGTGTCTTCATTTGGTTTAATTAATCTTCTGTTTTGAACTTCTGATTTTTTAAATTCGGTCATATTTTATTAGTATAACGCAGTGATATTTATGAATGACATGAAGATAATTGTAATTGACATTGTCATCAAATTGCTAATTGAACTTAATATTATTGTAAGATCGACCCGCATAATGTTGATGGGTACATAAAATTGGTTGCGATATACAAGTGGGGAATGAACACACTTGGCCTTTCAAATATAGAGGATTGCCTACTGCAAAAAAAAAAAAATTAAAAATTAATATATATATATATATATAGGGTACCAATCCCCATGTGAGAACTAGGAACTAATCTCAACGACACAATATTTTAATCTTATTTAAACTTTAAACATCCATAATTTGCTCATTTTTCATTAGATTAACGCAAATTATATATCAAATTAAAGCTCTTTTCGTGCTCTTTCATTTAAGATCCATTGTTCATATGTTTATTCGAGAATATATTTTTTCGTCCATAATAGCGTGATGTTAAACTCATAATAGCATGACAAAATATTCACGATAACATAGAAGTATACACATAATAGCATGAAAAAAATATTCATAACAGCATGAAAAAATATTCATAAAACACATAAATTCTACTCATAATAGCAGTAGTATTGTTCGTTAATAGTAAGACATTATATATTCATACTAGCATACATATATATATTCATATTAGCATGTATATATGTTCATAATAGCATGATAGTACTCTCATTTTAGCATACGAAATTTATAAGAATAGACAACGATTTTAAAGTGTTGTCTATATGATTTTCGAAAATTATACTCAAATATTACAAGTTTGCCACTCCGCCTTTGACCAAAAGTTGACCAAATCTCAGCCATCTAAATCAAAACAATGGATGAATGAGATGAGTTTCTAGTTCCCACATGGGGTATAGGTTCTCATTTGATCCACCCTCTATATATATATAAATATATATAAGAAGAAGAAGAAGAAGAAGAAGAAGAAGAAGAAGAAGAAGAGGAGGAGGAGGAGGAGGAGGAGGAATGGAGGAGAAATACTTAGCCTGCACCAGCCAGTGAAGTGGATGATGAGAGAGACATGAAAGAGAAAATACTGAAAGCTTAAAATGGTTGAATACTTTAATAACGCGTAAACGCAACTATCAACTAGATTACTTAATTTGTGTGCCGCAATTCCACCAATAAAAATGCAACTACTATTATCACACGTTTCTTCATTTGTGTGTGTAGTTTTTACTATTTAGTAAGATTTTTCTTCACCAAAATATTTTTCACTCTGTCAAAACTTGAAAAAAGGAGAAAGGTGTACAGAGCAACTGAGAAATGTAGGAGATTCTTAGCTCAAAAATGCCAACAACTGTTTTGGATTGTTAATTCAAATCACACATAAATTTACAAATAGTAAATTGCTGAGAAATGAAGGAAATTTCTTCATACGATGACAATGACAGCATAAATAAACAAATAAACACTTAATTTAGTTTTCAAGAAAAGAATTTTCCCCAGTATTATCAACAACAAACAGCATTGAATGATTCAAGATGGATCATATTCATATCATATTTTCAGCTGTTGTACCAACATGTTGAATGACAAAGCCATAAATCTTTCGCTTGAGGCGCTCGGTCTTCTCCATCAGCAGCTCGTCCCGTCTAGAAACTACACGATCCAACCAGTCGTTGACTCGTTTCAGCTGTGATAAAATTGCTGCTATAGGGCCACAGTTGACAGCACCACCACCAGCAGGATTGCATTTTCCAAAAACTCGAAAACCGGCATCAAGGGACTCCTCAACGAATCTAACAAACCACATTTGCATCTCAGACTGCAGATTCTTTCCTAGTTCCACACTTTCATTCATTCCCATGCCTCGAGTCCACGTTCCAGCTACTGATGAGGAGGAGGAGATCTTCATGTTATTCGTAGAGAGCCTTTTCTTTGAACTTTGCTCCACTTTGGATAAACCATCAAATTCCTCATTAGTAAGGAGGGAGACAACCTCAAGATTTGTAGCCAAAGCAGCTTCCACCCAAAGCGTGCTGGATTTTGATTGTTCTGTTGAGGTAGCATCTGTAGTTCTTGATGAACTACGGTTACCAAAAATCAATTCAGCATCTGCTGTTGATTTTATGACATCCTCGTAAATGGACATGAATCGATCAATAGTAGGCAGTGGGTTTTCAGGCTTTGACATTGCTACTAGATCAGAAAACATGCTGCAAATTTGAACATTTCAAAAGGGTTAACGCATTAATTAGTAGAAGTCAAGTCATGTGGTAAGAACTAGAAGCTGCTATTATTTTCAAGATTTCCCTTTTACTAAAATTAAAGCTTCCACACATACATGTTAGTTAACATTCAAATAAAAATAGCAAGTTGCACGTAACTTATTTTGTCAAAACTTTAGAACATTTCACACCACCAGGTGTGGAAGTTCAGAAACCGTTACTACATTGCGATGCAATTGACTCGAGAATCGAGATATCAGAAATATAATTTGTTTCCTTTTCTTGTATACAGCATTTATAACAGTGCATTAGAAATAAGTAAAAAGGAATGCTTAGATGGATTAAACATACCCCGATAGAATTGAGAAAACAGAGAAGGTTATGAATATCAAAATGTTATGAACATACTTCCCAAAACAAACATTATGTGCCTACTATATCCTAGTGCATTTTTCAAGCCCCTAATTTTCTTGTAAGACTTCGACTGTGGAATTCTTTTTAATATAAAAGTAATGATTATGATGCATATCATCCATAACAAATAACAGACTCTGGATTTAGAACTATACCTCAAGTTTCTCACAACAGATTCGGTGACAATGGCTTCCTCTAAAGCTTCAGCAGCAGCTATTGAAGCAATTCTTCGCCTCTGCATGGCATCCTGGTCCAAGAACACATAAACAGATTCATATTTCAAATCTGAATTACGAAGTTGTAAAAATCAGCAAACTGGCACTTAAGAGAGCTTATTTATTAATTATACCTTCCCAAGTTTTGCGAGAGCTGAAGATACTGTATCAAGAGAAACAGTTCCATCAGTCCATTTCTTTTCATGGATGGTGATCACCGGTGCCGCACAATTCGCTTTCTCCCCAGGACTAGGATTCTCGTGTACATCACTTAGACGCCTGGATATAGCAGCCTGAAAATAACATCATTACTCTAATCATCAGAATTGTAACCATCCAAGGGAAAAGAAACACGCAACTATATATAATACTCCATATCTTAAGCCTAAGATAAAAGAATTGAACCTGAGTCCTCAATATAGCCTGTAAATCGATTTTGCTCTTCACCCCCGTCTTTTCTTTATGTTCAGAAGAGCCGCCTGAACTTGGTCCATCATCCCAGTTCTTCCGGCTAGGCGGCTTTCCACACCCAACAAGCGCTTCAGAAACCTTAGAAATTCCAGCTGCCATATTAGCCATCTTCTTCTTCCCCGAGGAGTCCAACGCCGGTGATGCTCTAAGCCCGCCCGACAACCTTCGAGCTGGGGACAAAGACATCCTCCTCGCAACCACCGGGCTAGCCTGCCTCCTTGCAGCAGTCGGCGATGGCTGCCGGTACCTTGATGGTACAATTATAGCAGGCTCCCTCGAATTCCTCCTATTTTCTTCCTTGGCCACCACAAGGCTTGGCACCACACATTTCGACGGAACAGGGGACGAGGATCTCTTCCCTGACTTGGTCGCAGGTGACGAATCCCTCTCCGGCGCTGCTACAGCTTTCCTCCCAGCTGATACCGACCTCTGCTTCAGTGCCCCTGGCGACGTAAACCTTTGTGAAATCTTATCGGATCCGGTTCTACTTTTAGCATTATCATCTCCAAAATTTGCAGCCACATTCACATTAACATTCTCTTTAGGAGCAATTACTTGCCTGCTACCCTTACCCTCTGCATATTTCTCCTTCGCTTCGACCTCCTTCTTCCCCGCCCTCGACAGATAGGCGGTGATGGGGTCGGCGGAGGGGTCTGAGTCTGAAACCGGCTGAATGACAAAACCGCTCTTAGAAGGGGAGATCCGAGCAATTAAGGGTTCGGGGGATCCGATGAAGGGTTGCCTGCCGGCGACGGGACGGAGGTTGACGGGCATGGGAACGGGAGGGGAGTCGAAGAGGAGGCGATCGAGATGCACGAACTGCCCCAATTGGAGGCGGTTGTTGAGGATGAGTTCGGTGTCGCGGTCGGAGAGGGAGACGTAGGTGGAGTTGAGAGAGTCGGAAAGCTGGACGTAGAATCCATTGTGAGGCCATAGAGAGTCGGCGGCGGAAAGAGCGGGCAAGATTCCGATGACCTGGAGGAGGGGGCTGCGGTGGTCGCCGGTGACTTTGGTGGTGGAATTCATCGACTGGAGGAGTTTGAGGAGGATTCCGGGGGTAAGAGTAGCCATGTTGGAGAGGAATTGAGGTTTTTCTTCTTCTTCTTCTTCTTCTTCTTCTTCTTCTTCAGAGAAAAATTAGGGTTGGATGAAACTGAAAGTGAGCATTGTTGTGTTTTGTTGTGGAATTGCAGTTTGCAGATGCCAGATGGGAAGGTGGGGTTTTAGGGATTTCGATTGTGACCGTTACAATATTTGAAATTCAAAAAAACGCTCGTTCAGATTTGTTTCCGCTTTGGAGATTTAACGGTGCTCTTCTGCTCTGGGGTCCACAACGTCTGCTTGGAGGAAAAATGATTATTGTAGCTATTTATTTTAAATTCTACCGCAAATTTTAAATTTTAAATTCTACAGAAAATTTAGTTGAAGTAAAAAAAAAAAAAGACAGATGCATATGTGAATTTCTATTTATATAATTACTCAGTTTTTTTTTTACTTTTTTTTTAATTTTTGCTTGTAGATATTAGTTTCTCATAGTTTTACTAGCATAAGAAATTGGCCATTATATTTAGTAGATCTTAAAAAATAAATAGTAAATTATTAGTAAGAATGGAAAACAAATATATTATAATTATAATATAGTAAGATACAACATATTTATTCTCTATTTAAAAAAAAAAAAAAAGAGTTAGGGGGAATCGTTGGATTGTAGTCTTAAAAATCCACTTTTTGGTATAAATGTTGAGGACTTTTTCTCTTTAATATCTCGTGTAAAAAGAATGTATGAATTATAACCAATTCCACAAACTATAAGGTCGATAGTTTTTTTTTTTTTTTTTTAATTTGACGTGTTGATTATAAATTTTGTATGTATTTCTACTCAAAATAAAAACAAAAACAAAAATTATTACTTACTTTTTATTTTGATCATTGAACATTTTCTTATTTTCATTTTGGTCATTTAATAAATGCAAATATAGAGATTGAAAGTTGAAACAATGCAGTGGATACATTATTAAAAGAGTAACATCTATACATCATTACGAAACAATAACTCAAAGTGGCAGTGAACACCATTAGAGGATCATAAACAGTATAGCAGCATTAATCAAAGCTTCTTCACAATTTCTTCATCGGCACGTTTGTAGTAAGTCATTCTGCGTATTGAAGCCAGAGTATCTTCAAAGTTTTTTCTCTTATATGCGTCTTCAAATGAATTGGACCAATATCTCAATTTATCCTGCAACTGAAAGGAGACAAATATCGAGAAATTACAATTTAGGATATGGAAATAAATACCGATAAGGCCATTGCTAGGGGCTTGGAGCAGAGGCATTTTGGGTAGACAACATAGTTAGTTTGTCCTTTGATTTGCTTAGGCATTAGCATTTAGATGCATGGTCTCTAACAGTTAACAGCCATAGTAGTGTCATTCATTATGTAACATTTTTTTATTTCTTTCTAGTGGAGTTTGCACCCTAATCCTTGCTCTCTGCTAGGAGAAAGTTGCACCACTCAGATGTACCAAAAGGGGCATTATATGGTACGAACTTGATAACAAGCAACAGCAAAATCTCTGAATATCTTAGTCCTCATGAAAGGGTGGGCAATGCTACCTTATTCTAGGTTTTGGTGTCAATTTGCCTAACCCTAGATTGATGCCCATCCCGAAGGTAATATCTGAAAATATTCACTCGTTCCCTAGCAGCATGTGTGTGTGTGTGTGTGTGTGTGAAAAGTGATTTTCTTTAATGCATGTATACTCACAGTAGTATGCTTAATTTATTACGTCCTATCTATTATGTTGATCAACATACAGTACTGATTTTAAAATCAGTGTTAGTGACTTTGCATCTCAATGCCCCTAACCTTTGTGTAGCATGTGTTTTATAGAGGGTTGATCGTGAGGTTTATTGAATTCATGGTCCCCAGTTATTGCTAGCACATCGAAGTATAATCTAGAAAAATAATATTGGCAGTTGAAAAAAGTTGGCCAAAGTTGTATAGGAATAGCTGAGGATTTTTTTTAGTTGGCATATACATACCTGAGCCTGTATCTGATTTAATGCCTGAGCATCTTCTGCTTCGGCAACGCTCTCCCTCAATTCCATGATCTGCACTTCATCAAGTTAAGTAAATTATATCAACACTCCCAGCAGGAATTTACATCAAGTGCTCTTTTAAGTATGATTCTGAAATCATGCTTGAAATCAACAGTGAACATTATGACAAAGGTACAGTTCATATCAGCCAACCTGTCAAACAGTAGCTCCTCCCCATGAGCTCTCTCCTCCATCCCAACACCCCTACCAAGCCTTATGTTTTGCCTCAGAATAAAACTAAGAAGTCTATATATTCAAAAAATAGAATATCCGCCAAATAAATCTTTAGAACTTAAAAAACAAATTGGGTTTTGATTAAATGCCACCCCACCCCACCCCACCCAACCCACCTGAGCACCTCAATGAACATGATCAAACAAGTGCAACCTTTTACACATGGACCCACAAACACACACACACACACATACATCTCGAGTGCTCCATCTCATGGGAAAGGAAAGATGATACTATGAAGCAAAAGGAAAGACAATTCTCAGTATTTTTCACTTTACCTCTGCAAGCAACTCTGGATCATTAATCCTTTCTTCTTCATCAACAGGCATACCTTCCAATTTCACCTGCATATATTATATGAAAAATTAGGGGGAAAGGATGGAAATAAAACACAAGAAATTTGGGCATTATTCTGTATATCATTGTTAAAGTGTAGAATGAACATTTTTTAGAAACTTTCCTGAAGGACATCAAACTTCTTTTGGAATATTGATATTGTCATCATTTGACCAAATCTCAACAATTTCTTTAGGAAACCAAAGAGGAAGCAAAAACCCGGTAGAGAGGCATAACGATAATTTCCAAAAAAAAAAAAAACCTTTATTGTTAAAAACCCAAAGACGGATATATTGCAACTTTGGTGATATTGACTACATTGCTCATTACTGATAATAAAACATAAGTTCATGCTATTCCTGCTCAACACGGCTACAACTGAGATGTAAGCACGAGAAGTATGCCATATATTCAGAAAGAACAAACTAAAAGAAAACATACAATGTAGATAGCCCTCGACAATGGGTCCGCAAGCGTGCGATATGCATCTATAACCCGAGCAGACTGCTCAGCCGCGTACTCTCTCTCCCTCTAGTTTAAAGAGAACAAGTTTACAAGAAGTTCAATCTCCTGTGGAGAATGATGTTTGGTATAAAAGAAAATGAAACATCATAGGGCGAGACTGACCTGCGTTTTTGAATGAACCAGATCCGGGTGAAGCTTCTTTTGCCAATCTTTATACTTCTTCTCCAATTCCTCCACCTCAATACTATATTTCCTTCCTCTGTGAACGCAACAAGAGCAAATATCATTAGCTCACATCCAAAATATCCTTGTTAATTTCTTTCTAACGAAATAGTTGCAGCATTATATATAGCTGAACAGCTGATATCCTCTCATCATTTTTAAAATAGTCTCTCATGTAATAAAAGTAGTGTCCCAAATCTCATAGCTATAACCGCGTTCACTTAGCTTAGTTTTAATTGTCATGATTTCTCACTTTCCCGTGAACAGCAAACGCGACTATAAATACAAAGTATAGAACTTTGTCATGGGGTAACGATAAGTAGGATGCTTCGCTCAAAATTTGCAAACAATTTATCATAAATCTAAGCTCAAATCGACACTACAACACTTAGGGTTATCACCAAAATTCAAACTCGTAATAATAAAATTATAGAAAGACGATTGCGATTAAGAATGAAAGTAAAAATACTCACAGCCCGAAAATTTGGAAATAATCGATGGATTCATTGACCGGTTGGATGCTGCGACAGGCCTGGCAGAAGAGAAACGACGTCGCATCGTCGGCGTCAGCGCCGCAATTCCAGCATTGAAGTTTGTCGACGGAATTTGAGAGCGAGGAGAAAAAGTTTTCATCTTTTACGAATGAAACTGCATTTTCTCTCGTAAGAATACTAGTTAGGTTTGGGAAAAATAAACGTCGGGCCGAAGGAAAAGGTCTTTGTTCGAGCCTGGTGAGAGGGAGGGAGGAGAGAGAAGAAGAAAATAGGGAGCGATGATTTAATTGTATCGAAGAATTATGAAGAGTTGATATGGAAATTGAAGAGCGGAAATCTTCTGTAGGAATTGTGCGAGAAATAATTGCTGAGATTCGCGTGGAGTGGTGAAGCTTCTTCTTCCACATCATGGCCGGTAGAGAGAGAGAGCCAGCGAGCGAGCGAGCTGCTGAATATATACGCCGTTGGTTCGTGCTGCGGACAGATGGCGAGAGTACTAGCGGCGAAGCGCAACGTACAGGTCAAAAATATTCGAACTCCATTTTAACCCCTGACATTTTGGACGTTTGGACATTTAAGTCCCCTGGAGTTGGGAGTCGGGAGAATTCAGAGCAACTCTAACGGTGAACTAGAACATCAATTTGGTATAAAAGTTTACTCTAATAATATTCTAAATTCTGTCTCAAATGAGTGCAGTACCAAATTTTATCTCAAATTTAGGATAAAATTTGGTATTGTACCAAATTGATGTCGATGGGTTCCACAATATTTAATAAATTATTTTATTATTTAAAATCATTATTAAATAGATTATTTAATTTAAATTATAAATCATCTAAATAAATAATTTCAATAAAAACACAATTAATTAAATATAATGGATAGAATGAAGTAACACATATTATAAATTAACTTAAAAAACACTACAAATAACTAAAACTACTTGAATAAACACATAGATTACAAATCATTTCTAGATCCTCTAAGATAATTATTCTCTTTGTTTCTGAATAAGTGTCATTCTGGATAAATGCACACATATTAATAAAGATATTAATTAGATAATCAAATTACGATATAAATATATTAAATGAGTTAAATATGATTATTTGAATGTATTAAATGAGGACAAATATGAGAAAACTGTGAAATTTTGGTTTTTTTTTGTATAATTCTAATTTATTCACCACTAATGTATTCACATGTAGTGGGATCGGAGATAGAATCCTAATTTTTGTAGTCTTGTAATATTTTCACTAATTATAAGCCTTTCATGATCATTTAAAGTACTTTTATTACGCCAAGCACATTTATGTTATAATTTTTTAATAGTATTTTTTTTAAGTATATAATGAAAAGTTGGTAATTTTGAATGATTGTCATTTTTAAAAACTACGAAATCATTAAGCATATTCATATTCATATTTTAATTATAAAACAAAATGAAATCTTTAAGAAAATATTCTTATTTGGTGTAAAATTTGATGCAAAACATTGGAGCTGTAAAAAAATTTAACGTTGAAATTGCACCTATTTGATGCAGATGTTTAGCATTAGAGATGTTCTGAGAGTTTTTTATTTTTATTTTATTTTTAGTTGGGACGAGAGAAATGGGAATAGAACCCGATCTCTCATTCTCGAATGGATGAAGAATATCACTAAACTACCACATGTAAGTAAACAAAATAAATGGACAAAAAATATGCTCTTTATTTGGTCAGTTGAAGACAATTTGTAGATTTTACAAAGGCAATTTATCTTCCTCCTCTGTTCCGAGGGAGCTAAACAGAATCAAATATATATATAGACATCAAATTACATTACAGCTACACAGCCAAATTACACTTCCTCTGCATTCTATAAATGCTCGAAAATTTGACTAGGCTGATGTTTAGACAAAAACTCGAATCCCTGCAGTTTGAATGAGTCAAAGCTACTTTTCTCTAGCTATCCATCTGAACTGAAACTCAAGCAGCAAAACCTCGATTTTCCTATGTTCCTTTTAGTGGCCTTGCTTCCGTTGATAGTGTTTGCATCAGCACTCGCCAAATTGTTTCCTGCCATGCTCTCAGAAACTATCGAGACATTTATCTGATCAGTATGCTTACTGTGAGACGGGCTCATGTGGTCTTCATCCGGTGAGGCAGGCGCAATCTTGCTCTGGTTTGTTTCTCTCGTGCTGGAGTTGGACCGCCTGAAGTAAGAATTTTCATGTAGAAAAATCAGGCACAGGTGTATTTTATTTGTTTGTTTACTTATTTTCTGAGGAACACACAGAAGCATGTTGAACTACTGCATATTTACATCACATTATATAAGTAGTGAATTTTATTTATTGCAAAGAATCCAAATCTTGAATACTTATCAAAAGGAGAGCAAGTGATACAATAAAATAAATTACCTGGAACCATGATTGTCAGAGCTGTTTCTGGCAGTTTGGGAAATCAGCTCTTCTGATCCGAGTTTTGATGATTCAACATGAGCCTGATTCTTTTCTCTTACTTCATCAGCTTCCCCGGGAATAGATTCCTTCGTAGCATCATTCTCCGAGGATAGAAAATCTCTTTTCTTGATGTCGGACTGAGCATTACCAGGGCTACATTTGTATTCCCGAAAAATGGAAATGGCCTTTTCCAATGTTCCCAAAGCTTGTTGGACCTCAGGACTGATGCTACCCTTAGTTTTTATATCAGACGTAAAATGTTCCGTTATTTCATGACTTCGTCCCACCTCAGCCCTACTAACTTCCATCTTGTCAGTCCTTACCTCTTCTGTAATCTCATCAGTTAAATTATTACGCGGTTTCTGGGTACCTTCATCTGCTGGTCTTTCACTTTCATCTGGACCTTTCTCCTCAAACTCCTCGATTTCATTGAAAACTTTTCTCTCGCTTGTGTCTAAGTCCATGGCTTCAGAATCAACAACACAATCATCACGCTCATTATCTTCCTTAGCTGTATTGTCTTGGAATGCTTGACTACTTTGTTCTGCAAGAACGATGTCTGTGCTACTCAAAACCGGAGAAACCATAGATGTGTCTTCTTTATAAAGAGCCTCACGTACACGAGTATATAGTGGATCTTTTAAAGCCTCTTGAAATTGCCCATCACCTTTAGCAGAAACAACTTTCTGCAGTTGTTGCAAACAACGTTAGGTAGAAAATAATTAACTTCATGAAACAAAATAAATTTCTGATGAGCCACTTTTTTGGTTATGTATTTTGATAGGGGGGGGGGGACAAGGGAAAATGTTTGATAATATAAGTGAGCCAGTTTACTTCAGACCATATGGGATGGATATGAAGACGGGTCAAGCTAGCAGGTAGCTGTGGCCTCAATTAATGCAACAAAAAGAATTTGAAAGACTCGAAGCAGAAAGCATGAAATAAAGGGAGCTCAGATTGAAGTTCAATTTGCTGGAATTAACCAACTTTTACATCCAAACAGCGATGAGAAATAATTCCACGAACTTATCAAAAAGATTGAAAAAATAACCTTTTTATAGAGCTTGAAACCGCTACCTATGAGTTGCCTCGCAACAAAATTGATGAATGCAGGAGGGACGAAGTCCAATTTGATATCAAGATTTGCTATCGTCCTGCACAGATTTGAATTATGTTCAATCAAGTATGAATTGAATAACAACAGACTACAAATCTACAAAGCTTGAACTTAGAGAGCTCCCTTTCAATCATTAGGCAAAAGAAGAAAGACATCATAATGCTTACCTAAAGAAGCTTCTGTCCGCAGTCACTTTTTTTAAAGCAAAGCCCCCGTACAGATCCATTCTCACGACGTCCTGAGCATCGGGTATCCCATCTCGGGTGAACCCATGGGTACTTCTGTTGATGGTCTCTGAGTCTGAGATCTGAAAAAATGTTGATGATTTTTTTTATTTGACAGAGAGAACCATATTGCAGTAGGAATGAAAAGAAACAAAGATTACCGAGTTAATAAGAACTACAATAAGACCATCTTGGAAGTACTCGAATGCAAAATAATGTACTAGAACCTCTCTGCTTGACAGTGGCCATGAAAGCTTCATCCTTCCTTCCAAACAAGTACATACATGTCAGCATCCCAAATGCAGCATAAACTCGAGATTTAAGTTATTTTGCTGTAGAGCATACCTCACTACCGCTATTTGTTCACCCACTATAACTTTTTGCACGCACTGGGATGCAGCGACTCTGAAAGTAGGAACAGCGATTTGAGGCCACCTGGTAGAAACGAATATTTGGCAGCAGCATCATGTCAATTAATATGCAGGGGAATCATTTCCTAGTGAAATTTTTCATTTCTAATATTTTAGTAGTGGATATAGTTCGCTTATGTGGTCAATCAAGCACATATTGATCATATATTAAAACAAAAAACCCAGAGAGGAATCAGTGGAAACGTCATTGGGGAATCTAAATATCACGAATAACACTTTATGTTCGGTATTCATGTCACAAAGCCAGTACCTAACGTTCGAAATTCATTCATAATCTCAACAATTAACTACAATCTTTCAACACTACCAGCAACCAACACAACGGCATATTCTTAACTACATCATACCAAAAGAAATGAAAAGTCTTACAGCCGGACTCAATGTAAGAGGTGCAGTTGAATGTTTCTTACCTTAAAACTAACTACAGGGGTCTACCTAAGGCTAAAAAAGGAATCAAGAGCTACCAAAGAACCCACATTATGTTTCAAAAAACTAAACTAATACAATCAGCTTTCTTCTCTTACCATTTCTTATAGAGGTCGGAGTCCCACGAAATACACATACCTGACAATGAAAGTTGTTCAGAGAAAGTATGCAGGAAGTTATTAGTCTCATCCACTAGTATCACAGCGCAGTTTACAAATAATTGAGAGAAATTTGCCGAGTAAGCTTACAAACATCAACTGGCCCATCCACATAGCCTTCAGCAAGTAGTGTATGAAAGGGGGTTCCCTCTGGTCCTGCTCGATACATAACTCGTAATTCTTCAGTGTCTTGTTTTACCTACATTTAGTGGAAATTGGCATTACACGGCCTGTAAAACCGCTGACTGAGCATATGATTCGATAATGAACTCATAACACACACAGATTCACATGAATTGAATGTTGAAGCCAAAAAATCGATGACAATGATGAATGTCTTACTTTCCATCCACTTTGTGAATCGTTGCTGGAAGCACTTCTCAGCTCACTGAGGAACTTAAAAACTTCTTTGCTTCTTCTCTCCACCGCACAGTCAGTGTATTCTGCAAAGCACAACGAACAAACTTTATAGCATCTCAACATAATACCTTACTTGCAACATAAGAAAAGTCGGTAAGATATCAAGACAAACAAACCTCCTGACTGAGGATCCAATGTTTGTAAAATTTGATTCTTCACAAGGTTATGAACCATTTCTTCATTTGTCAGATCAGGTGATGACAGTGTCTTGTCCAACCTGCTTCTATAATCCAAGATATTACCTTTCCCATCCATATTTGCGTATCCCACGAGAAAGAAAACACCACCAACTAAGTCCCAGCAACACAAAATAAATTAATCATGTTCTTGATTTTCTCCTGGAAAGTGGAAACAAAAAAAAAATTACAAAGAATCCAATGTGAAACCTCCACAACTAATAGAATTACTAGAATAGATAATAAGGTTGAGATAGTAAGGTCTCAGATGCCTTGAATAGCTATATTGAAACCAAATTTGGCCACTGCAAAATTCAATGCTAGTCTTCCTAAGCACATAACAAGAAATCTGACTTCGTGTATACACCAAAAGAAGAGGGCGGCCCCAAATGCTTAAAATAGCACATACAAAATAAGCATGAATGAACAGTCTGCTACAGTTTTTCAATCACGGGATTACACAGAAACAAGAAAATAAGACCTGACACAAAAACAGAAAATAACACAGATTCACCGACAAAAAATTTAGTCCCATTTTCTCACTCTCAAGCAGAAGAGGATACAAATTTACTACCAACTCTTGGTTCCACAACCAAGAAAATAATCACCCAGCAAAATTTCCACAAATGATCACACAAAATAATCTCTTCATAAACAGGCAATTCATACTTTCCACCTGCAAAACACCCACAGAAAACTCACTAGCATGTTAACATATATTCCATGTTTTAGAGATAATAAAAATCGAAACTTTATTCAGAAATATCAATCTTGCTTCAAGAGAGAGATGATCAAGAAAAGATACCGCAGCAGAATTCAAGAAGCCCAGCTGGAATTTTGAGGAATTTAATGCAGAAGAGTTGCAGATCTCAAACAGAGATGAATGAGGAGGAGACAGCTTCAGCTGATGTGGGGGGCCCTTAGGCGGAGGAAGCTCTAACATTAACACCGGCCTTTTCTTGAACTTAACGAATTGCAAGACACGAAGCAGAATAAAACGATGTTGCTGCAACTTTCAGAGAATCTGCTCATAACTTATTAATTTACTAATTTAAAAACTTTAACAAATTGTGTTGTGTTGTATGTATGAGGATGAGGGGGAGGGGTATGCTAATGCGTGTCGTCTTGCTTTTTATTTGATGTTAGTTTGAAAAATGTTGTTTATTTCCTTCCCAATTGGGAATCCAAATCAGTTGACCACAATCATTACATTACTGGCTCAAATTCTCATAATTAGTGCTTCGGAAAAGTGAAAATGCAACTTATTGAAAGCAGATTTCTTTAATCCCGGGAAATCCTGATTATTATTGTATTATCACTTATCATGTAATGATAATTTTCTTTATTTTGATTTGGATAATAATTGAATTTCCATCGAATTGGAATTTTCTTGCAGCCCACCACGGAAAAGTACACATTTTAATGCAAAAGAGATCAAGCGTGTGATATGTGAATTATTCGATAGGGAATTGGATGTCAATCACATCAAACTACCCAAATATACCCAAATCCATTTAGATAAAATTCATATTTATATCTACATTTAGAACATGCGTACTTGATATTCCAATTAAGAAAGCATGGATGAAATTTATGAGATATTATATTTTAGAATTAAGTATAATTTATCTTTAAATCGATATTTGTTAACTATAAACGTATGTGGGTGGTACTCCAACATAGAAATTGTGCATAAAATTCATAAGATATTTTATCTTAAAAATTGTAGAATTCCAACTCATATCCTCATAATTTCTGCGTCATGAGATCATCACTTCAAACTACACAAGGATAGTTCAATATGATTATTAACCTTATATTTCCAATAGATACAAAAAGCATATTAAAAAAAATGGAGCCATAGATAGTTTTTGTCAAAAATCAATTCAATTTTTTAAATGTTCACCTACAATTCAATCAAATGATAAAGAATTATGCTACACTTAAGTTCCTAACAGTTGAAATTTTGGGGAAAATTGATGTTTTCAACTGATGTCTGATGGTGCGGCGGTCTCACACGAGAGGCCGCTCAAATCAAATTTATTAGTATATGGTTTGGTATGAAACAATTATTCCAAATGTATATTAAATTTATTGGACTTGAGACTACAGTCTACATACACCAACGAAGACCATTTGACTTATTGAGTTATGAGAAACGTAAATAAATATTAGCACACCAACGACTAACTGCTCGTTTCTTTTCTATTCTTTTTTTTTTTAAGAATTGTTCCTTTTCACTTTTCTGTCACACTTTTTTAGGACTAATAAAAGTCACAGGTAGGTAGGGGTGAGCAAAATCGAACCGGGACCGAAAAATCGAATCGAACCGTCGAGTTCGGTTTGGTTCGGTTTGGTAATTTTCAGCCACGGTTTGGTTCGGTTTGAAAAATTAGAACCGATTTTTTATCGGTTCAGTTTCGGTTTGGTTGCTCCAAAATCGAAAAACACCGAACCGAACCGATTAAAATGGATAATAATGAAATTAATCTCCATTAAGCCCATTACACTAATTAATGTTAATAGCTCATTCCCAAATTGAGGCTCAAATTGATGATTGTTGAGTAGAATTATTGATTTGACAAAAAATATAGGTTTTATCGGTTCGGTCCGAACCGGTTTTATCGGTTTCGGTTTCGGTTCGGTCAAAATATACAATCGGTTCGGTTTTGGTCCTAAAAATATGCATTCGGTTTTTATCGAATTTGACTAATCGGTTCGGTTCGGTTCGGTCCGGACCGTTTGCTCAGGCCTAGTCACAGGATAAAAAAATGTTCACTCTTTGGAGATGAATTGTTGTTGGGCAAAAACAATTCATCTCCAAAGTGCAAACTAATAATTTTTTTTTCTCTGTTTTTTTTTTTTCAATTTCCAAATCTTTTTGGAGCTTAGACTATCCCCATTCACAATCTCCACCCAGGGGCGGATCCAAGATTTGAGAGAGGGGTGGGCTGAAAAATAAATTTTATACATAGCAAAATATATTAAATTTTACATAAGTTGTGCTCTACGTGACTTTAGTACATAAAATTCATCAATAACTGAATCTATATTTATATCTTTAACAAAATCCCTCTCAATATAAAGCATTAATGAATCTTCAAGCAAATCATCCCCCATCTTGTTACGAAGTGCCGTCTTCACATGCTTCATTGCGGAAAATGCTCGTTCAGTTATAGCAGTAGAAACAGGCAACGTCAGAACTAGATGAATCAGTCTAGTTAGCATAACATAAATCATCGACCTTCCACTCTTACTAAGTAGTTGACTCAATTCAACAAGTGTAGAAACTCGAAACTCTTGTAGCACCATTACATCATGCTTATAATGCCTTAACTCATACTCTAATGAAACAAGGTCCTGATCAGAGAAATCTTCAGCATAGAATTTTCTCGCAAGCTTGCAAATATTATCACTATTGAATGATTCGAATGAATTTTTAGGATCTAAAGCCACACTAAGATGAAGCAATTCAACAGAGACATCATTAAATCTTGTATTCAACTCCATCAAGATGTAATCAATTGTTGCATTGAAAACATCAAAGTGATAATGATGTTCAATTGTAGTTTGCCCACGAGAACGACCAACTTTATATGGAGAATCCAAATTAGGGACATCAATATCATTCTTCAAGCAAAAAGCATTGACTTCTTCAAGAAAATTTTCCCAACCACTTTCTCTCAATTCTTGAAGAAGAGTCTTCGTAGTAGAGACAAACGCAACAGCTCCCAAAATATCTTGAATTTTTCTTTGAAGAATTTGGCAAAGAGAATCAGTAACTCTCATAATCCTATGCATTAGGTGTAGAATGAATACAAATTCAAAGCTTGCCATATTTTTGTAAACCCCCTGAACTTCAGCCCTAGCTCTTCCGTTTTGAGAGTGTTCAGTAAGACATTCAAATACCTTGCAAGTTGCAGCATACATATCTATCAAGCTTCTCACGGAGTTATAGTGTGAACTCCAACGAGTAGCTCCAGTCCGCTGCAAATTACCAATTTGATTGGCACCGCGTCCTGAATCAAGCTCATCTGCAATCAATAATTTCTGAATTTCAAGTCTTTGAGCAACATGCAATTGAGAGACATGCTTTGGTGAAGAAGTTATGATATTGACAATATTATCTAAGTGAGAAATGAATTCCCAAACAACACAAATGTTCTTAGCTGCAGAAACTAATACAAGTTGTAGACGGTGAGCAAAACAATGAATATAATAGGCATAAGGACAATCTCTAAGAAATAATGCCTGAAGCCCATTCCATGAACCACGCATATTACTAGCACCGTCATACCCTTGACCTCTCATTTTCCCAACCGAAAGATCATGATGAGAAAGGACACCGCATATCTCTTTTTTCAAAGTCAGTGAAGTGGTGTCAGCAACACTTTTAATCGCAAAAAGCCTCTCAGTCAAAATTCCATGATCATTCACAAACCTCAAGATAATTGCCATTTGCTCTTGCTTGGAGACATCTTGTGCTTCGTCAACAAGAATACAAAAATATTTAGCTCCAACTTCTTCACGGATCATTTGACGTACTCTATTGGCCATAATATTCAAAATCTCCTTTTGAATTTTTGGAGCAATATATTGAGCATTTTTCCGAGCATTATCAAGAACAACTTCACCAACGTCCTTATTCATATTTGCAAAAGCCTTCACCAATTCAATAAAGTTTCCACGGTTAGATGAAGATGAAGATTTATCATGACCTCTAAAAGCACAACCTTGAAGTGCAAGCCAACGAAGGCTTGTGATTGAGGTCTTTAATCGCAGACGATTTCTCTTCTTTTCAATTCTTGTCTGAGAATGCATAACTTTATCTATGTGTCCACATGGTCTCATCAAGTCTTCTGCACGTCTTAGGCACATAGTATGTGGTGATGTAGCTACACAACCAATATGAGTAAGAAATGCACATTTATCTCCTTGGTTTACCCTTTTCCAATTGTCAAAACCTTCATTGACTAATGCCAAAGAACCAGACATATTAACATCACTTGTGAAAAGAAAGCAATAAAAACAATAGGCCTTATTTGTGAAAGGCGAATACTCCAACCAATGAAACTTATCAAACCATTTCTTCTGAAAACTACGATTTTATATGCGTCCATTTTCGGTTGATAAGGCCCAACTTTAAGATATGCACGTCTTATCTCATCTCGCACATTAACAGAATATTTGCACACTTGCATTCTTTTTCCCGGATCACGCCCAATAGATGGAACTGGATTTTGTTGTATAGGTGTTGAAAGAGATTGATGAGTTTGATTTTGGGTGGCCATAGTTGAAGGTTCCGAGGTACCTTCATTATCTTGAGTCTCTTGATGATCACGTTTCTTAAAAAAAGATGATATAAGTCTTTTTCTTTTCTTTGCGATTGGTTGTTGCTCCATATCATTCAAATGGCACAATCGACATATATAAACTGCAAACCTGCATTCATCATGATGAAATAAATTTCCACAGTTTCATCACATGTTGTGAATTACAAACTGAAAAGTGGATATCTCTGGAGAGAATAATTATTTATAAATCAAGAAAAAAATTGCATTTAAACATTTTCCCCAACTTTAGACTTCATCACTGAATGCTAATCCTACAATTAAAAATGGACGGCAAGGAGAACTTTACCAATCAATCTTACAATTAAAAATGCACTTAAGGTACTACTATCTGAAATGATTAGATCATTAGGATGACATCTATTATTAAATACAACATTGCATATTTGCATCCATTATCCATACATAGACAAAAATAAATTGGTTGATTGAAATTTGATTATTTAATAGAAGCAGAAAATATGGCTGCACCTGCACAATTGTTTGCTCTCACATTTAAGCTGCTACCATTACCAACAACAATTACAAACAAGCCATTTTCCCCTCCTCACAAGTCACAACACAATCACTGAACCACCCATCATTTCAGAGTTTCTGCAAATTATTTCACCTTTTTAATTATCACTCCCTTTTTCTACTAATTATGGGAAAAATGTAGAAATAAATTTTCTCTATTAAACAACAAAGCGTAAACTCAGAAATCATCATCACAAGCAATTATCCACCAACAACCACAAAACAAAATCAACAACATTGAAAGAACCAGGAAATCATCAATTGTCCTATACTCATATCTCTATTTTGGCTTCAGTAAAACAAATTCAAATTAATCTCAATTTTAATTTTATCTGTTAATTTAGGATTTATATCTTAAAGTACTAGATTTTAATTTAGCATTTAGGGGTCCATACCTGAGTGAAGGATAAAGTCGACGGCGACGATGCTGGAGCCGGACGGTGGACGGTGGACGGTGGTGATTGCCTGATTGGTGAATCCGTGAATCAGTGAATGACTGAATGGGCGATTTTGATTGACGGAGAAGAGGCTGAGAGGCAGCAAAGCTAATTTAATTTCTTTCAATTTTTTCATCCTTTGGGCTGGGCTAATTTTTTAAGGTTAGGCTGGGCTGGGTATAAATTTAACATATATATAGTAAAAAAAATTGGGCTTACACTGGGCTGGAGCCCAGTGCAGCCATAGGGTAGATCCGCCCCTGTCTCCACCAAGCCAATCTATCAATAAAATAATCATTTCTCTCTCCTCCACCTATACAATCAACTCAACAATCTAAAACCAAAATCTTTCAACTTTATCAACAATCCTCTCCAATCCAAAATAAATATTTTTTTTATTCTTTATTAATATCTATTAATAATAATTAATATTTTTATTATATTTTAAAGTTATTAAATTATTTTATATATTAAATAATTAATCACAATAATAATAATATATTCCTCATACACTTAAATTAAACAATAAGCTCAATAATAATGCGAAGATTACAATAGATAAATTACAAATATTAAAAAAACAAGCAAAAGACATTACAATCCAACAATGTGTAAATTACATATTTAATTATCAGTGCCGAATTTTCACCATATATGCTCAATTAAATCATTTTTAAGCGTCACATGATCATCGCTATTGCGAAGTTGTGCCCTATTAGTCATATAAGAGGACAAACTCGCAATGCGTTCTGTTGAATATTGAAAAGATTGAGAGTCATTTTGTTGCGCACCATCCATGAAAAATTCTGTTGGATCATAATAGTTTTGATATGTGTCTCGCTCATCTTCTACTATCATATTGTGTATAATGATACGAGCCATCATAATTTTTCCCATTAAATTTTTGTCCCAAACAAGACAAGGATGACGTAGAAATGCAAAACGAGCTTGTAGAACTCCAAATGCTCGTTCAACATCTTTTCTGGCAGCCTCTTGTTGTTGTGCGAACAACTTGTGCTTTTGAATTGATGGAGAAGGAATTGACTTGACAAATGCAGCCCATGAAGGATAAATACCATCAGTGAGATAATATGATCTATCATAATTCCGACCATTCACAACAAAATTAGCCTCTGGAGCACGACCTTCCAGAACATCACTAAAAACTGGAGATCGATGGAGTACATTATTATCATTGCAAGTACCTGGTGTGCCAATGAAAGCATGCCATATCCACAGGTCATATGATGCAACGGCTTCCAAAATTATTGTTGGTCTTCCGCTTCTCCCTGCATATTGTCCAGCCCATGCAGTCGGACAATTTTTCCATTCCCAATGCATGCAGTCTATACTACCAATCATGCTTGGAAACCCACGGTGTTCCCCAACATGAAGTAGTCTAGCTAAATCCTGTGCATTCAGCCTTCTGAGATAGATGTCTCCAAAGCAAGATATGATGACATCTACGAATTTTTGAAGATAATCTCTTGTTACAGATTCACTTATTCGCAAATATTCATCAACGGCATCGGACAATGTTCCATATGCCAACACTCTTATGACTACAATACATTTTTGCAATGGTGAAAGACCTTGTCTACCTGTGGCATCAGGTCTTTGTTGAAAATATTCGTCATTTGCAGTAACAGCCTCCACTATACGTAGAAACACCATTTTCTGCATGCGAAATCTACGTCGGAAGAGCTGGGGAGAATATATCGGCCTTTCCACAAAATAATCGTTCATCAAGCGCTCTTCGCCAATCTCACATGCTCTGTTGCAGTATCTTCTCCTTGATCTAGTAGTGTGATCTTCAACATACATAGTATGGTCTATTAGAACCACCTCCTCGATGATACGATCAATGTGCCGATTTTGTTGAGAAACCCGTTCTTCCCAAGCATCAAGATCGGTAAAGCTAAAAGATCTATCACTTGAATTTGTATTTGGTGTTTCATTGTGAGACATTTTTTGAAGTGGATAACAAAATATGTGAAGTAGAGTGGATATTGTGAAATAATTCAAAGTAGTGAATATATACAAAAGAAGAGACTTTGCACATGCAAGTGGAATTAAAAGTAGTGAATGCATACGATGAGTGGGAAAAATAGTGAACCAAAAAAACCTATCTATTTAATAAAACATTGAAACGATAAATGAAGAATACAAACTTGTGGATATTTATCACCATAATAAGTATTGTGTAGTCCCATCATCATAATAGTACCAACAGTATCTTCTCATTGTGTAGTCTATTCAAGAGAATAGAACCAAAAAAACCTATCTATTTAATAAAACATTGAAACGATAAATGAAGAATACAAGCTTGTGGATATTTGTCACCATAATAAGTATTGTGTAGTCTCATCATGATAATATCACCAACAGTATCTTCTCATTGTGTAGTCTATTCAAGAGAATAGAACCAAAAAAACCTATCTACTTAATAAAACCATAATAAGATCTTGTTTTATGTATTACTCTCTTTATATTTACAATTATTCAGAATGTCAACTTGTGCAGAAATTCATAATTTACGATAATTAATTGATGGTACAGAAATTTGTCATCTTATTCATTGATTGAAATTCAAACATATAAAGGATAATAATTAAATAACATGAAAATAAGTTACAATCAATCTCCAAACACAATTGTCATCAGTCGGCGTTTAAGTTCTTCATCTGCAGGAGTTAAATGTTCTTTGGCCAAAAATGTATTCAACAGTATTTCTTTTGATTTTAATGACTTTCTCACTAGTTTTTTATGCTCCAAATCGAGTCTTGCGTTTCCCAATTTGTTCATTACTTCGAGTTCACTCTCTCTAGTTAGTCTCAATGCACGAATCTCTTCAGCAACTTCATTAGTAGATGTAGATTGCGATGTCTTACCTTTTCCTTTTTTCTTCGCCTTGTCTCTACCTGTAGGACGGGGAATCTCTGAGCGGCCACTACTTGGAGTTTCAACCGCTTCTGGAATTTGTGAGCTACTGTAATATTCTCCATCCTCGCTGGTTTTTGATCTTTTTTAGCTACCCCCGCTCTCATCATTTCATCCATCATCTTCAGGATGAAAACGTGTTGCATCATGATGTAGATTTAAGGCCCACTTAGGATGTTTAATCATGACTTCATTAAATACAATCAAATCTTGAAATTTGCAACCACCTTGTTCATAAATGGCATGAGCTTCTTTGCCAATATCTGTTTGGATCATTTCACTTCGTTTCCGACTATGTGCTTCTTTGCAAACACCGACCCACTTTGCAGCGTTCGCATTTAGTCATTGCCAACGACCTTTTATTGAATCTTTATTTCTATCACCGAATTGTTCTTCTGGATTTTCTACTCGATATTGATGGAACATTTGGTGCACATTTCCCCAGATAGAGGCACTCTTTTGACCTTTTCCACGAGCCGCATCTTCACTAAAGTAATACCATGCTTTCATTAGAGCTACATCTTCTTTCATAGATCAAATATTTTTTGATGTCTTTCGATTTGTGGATGGTTGTTGCACATCTTGAAATAAATTACGGGAGATATTTTGTGATGGTTGGACTTCTTTAGAAATTGGATTTTGGTTGAGATTCGGAGAAAATTGTGAGTTTTGATAATATTGATAATTTTGGGAGTTTGGAATTTGGGAATTTGAAAAATAATTTGGATCATGTGGATCCATAATTTGAAACGAGAGAAAAAGAGAATTCAAGATGGTTTTTTGATATGATTCAAAATATGTAAAAAATGACCTCATTTTATAGACAAAAAAAAAATATGAATTATGATATAATTTTTATATTTTTTTAATACATTATTATCTAAAATAATAATAATATAAAATTTTATTCAATAAAAATATAATGGACTAATAAAATTGTGTCATGTTGCAACATAAATTTAAAGGGATCGGTCGATCCCTTGATTGGTTGACCAACCAAATATGTAATCCATCGTCCATGGATTGATTACTTTTGAGTTTTTTAATATTATTTTTTTGGCTTTATTGTACAATCGATTGGGAGCGATTGTTGTTGGGTATAGTCTTATATACGAGTTATGAGGGAGGTTGAAAATATAATGAGGAGTAGTGTTTACATAAATATCACTTCAATTTTTTGTGTTATTTGTCGTATTTTGTTGATGCTTTCCAATATTTACTAGATTTTCGTTCAAAAGTGACTATTATATTTTACCAAAATTTGTATAGAGATTTTTTCTATCCTACAATATATATATATATAGTTCATCTAAAATAATATAAAAATAATGAAGAAAAAATCTTGATATTTTGACATGAGATTCGAGAAAGATTGTGCGAGGAAGCCTAACCCAAAGTGGGCCAGTGAATTAGATTGAATCGAATTTTTCACTTTATTTTTTTTTTTTTTTGAGAAAAATAGATCAGACTTTAATTATAAGCAAGCCCGTTCAACAGGCGGAATGTTCGACAAGATAAATACGGTAAAGCACCCGTGAAGGAATTAAAAGCAGGATTGCTAATAGCTAACGAAGCTAAGGAATGCGCTACAGAATTTGCTGTACGACGCACCTAGCTAAAAATCACACTCTCAAAATGTAAAGCTTCATTTTGTATCTTTAAACATAATTCGTCTTTATACGACCAATCCTCTCAATCTGATTTAAGAGCTTTAATGATACTTTGGCAATCAGATTCCAAAATGATTTTGTGCCTGCCAAAATCTCTCACAACCTCCAAACCTTCACAGCAAGCAACAACTTCTGCAATTTCAGGTTCCATAGGGCCACTTAATCTACAACTTCTCGACACAATTGCCCTCCCCGTCTCATCTCGAACCACCACTCCCACTCCTATGCTTTCCGGTCAGCAAGCAGCATCAACATTTACTTTCCAAAACCCCTCCGGAGGATTCTCCCAAGATGCAACACCTGTATCATCAGTATCTTCTCTGCTCTTACTTTGCTGCCTACTCTCACCCATCTCATAAAATAAATTCATGGCTGACTCCAAGCATGCAATCTGGTCAGATGCCTTATTTTGATAAACTAGTATGTTTCTCTTCTTCCAAACTGCCCCCAAAAGCGTGGCAAACATATCGTGGTAATGCTGATCATCAACTGGGGCAATGCTCTCAATCCAATCTTGCCCAGACAATCGCTGATCACTATCCCTAACTCTCAGTCGCAAAGGAGTGATTGCCCAAAAAATTGGCTCCATTCGCAGTCTCGAAGGCAGTGCTCCATTGTCTCCACTTCCAAACCACACCGCTTACACATTATTATTATTCAATTTGTTCCACTCAATTAGGGTTTATAATTATTTTTTATAATTAAATTTCACTTTTTAATTAATATAATTGATTGTTGGGGTTGATTATTCTAATCTCAGGGTGTATAATTTTTTAAAATTTTAATTTTTAAAAACAAATATTAATTATTAAAATATTATTAACAATATATAATTTTAATGTTAGCAGACACTTAACATACAAAATTGAGGATAGAGGATCCCTACTCTTTTTGTTTTTTGTTGTCGAAGGTAACCCGCAGCCGCTACCGAGGTGCGTACTGGGTAAACCTCGCCCCTGTGTAATAGCCTGCAAACCACACAGGGGAGGTAAAGCACACTTGACAAGTCAGGTGTGACAAGTGGTGTTGGTGGGATTCGAACTTGAGACCTTTAGCCTCAAGATATCACCACTCCACCACTAGGGCATCCCCAAAGGGACAGAGGATCCCTACTCTATTTATATGCACAGCTGACATAAAAATAAATGTGTACCTTCAATCAAAATAAATAAACGTTTATTTTCAAAATAAATAAAAGTGTGGTTTATTTGAATGTGATTTGGGGTTGAAGTAGAACTCTAGAAGGCGTCGGAGTGAAGAGAAACGTGTCCTTTATAAGACCATATTTTGAAATTTCAGGCACTGCCAACTACTAGCTTAGCTTAGATGTCCGAATTAACTATTGGGTTAAAAATTAAAGTAGGCCAATTCAAGATAACAAATGCTTTTTTAACCAAGTACCATAAGTCATGCTTTTCTATACCAAAAGTGGTGTAAAAGTCATTCATGCCCTTTTTGTCTTATTTGATAATTTCCATTTGTTTTCTCTTTAATTAAAAAGAAGCATGTGGGCCACTTTTTTTATAAAAAAAATTCGAAAATAAGAGTAATAAATATGGTTGGTGCATGCATTTAATTTGTAACAATGAAGAAAGTGTAAAAGGAAGAAACTCACGCCATTTTGAAAGAATTCTCTCCAATTCACAAAACTCACGACATTTGTAAAAAATTGACAACACGTATCAAATAAATTCGAGGTTAGTTTTTAATTTTTACGACCGTGAAGTTCTTCGATTTAGTTAGGTTTAAAATAATTTTTAAATTTTAAGTAATTTATCCACAATTTATGTTAATTTCATAATAGCTATGTTTAAGAGTTATTCAAGTTATAATATGTTTGCTTTTGTAATTTTTAATGATCCTATATGCATAAATTGTTGTAGATCAGGATATTTTGTGATATATTGAGGTGAAATTGAAGATTTTGATGATTTGAAAATATTAGTAGCATCGTTTTTTTTTCGGAATTACAGAGTTTTCGTGACAATATTGTCACGATAACCTCCAACCGTGACAATATTTTTGGCATTCGTGGCAATTTTTTTTTTGAAAAATGCCCATTTCGTGACAATATTGTCACGAGACCATAGTATTCGAGACAATATTGTCACGAGATCAACTGAACCGTGACAATATTGTCACGAATTCTATGATCTTGTGACAATATTGTCACGATATTTTAATATATTGCAACTTATTTTAATTTCCGTTTGTTGCTGATTTGCAGATGGCTTGGCAACGTATTGTTGTCCGACACAGCGGTAGATGGGAGAGATCTGAATACGTGGATGGTGAAGATCAACTCGTCCACCTCCCATTCGACAATTTATCTCGTGATAAATTGATCGAAGAAATTCATGAATTTATGGAAACGTCTCAAACAAGCGTTAGTTACTCACTAAGTTATTTGACGAGGTCATTGGCGGGGAGGACACTAAAAGGACTCTTGAAAACGGATGTTGATTTAGCCCGTCTAGTTCAGGAGCAAGACGAGCCTGTTGTGTACGTTACCGAGAAATCACTTCAGCAAACGCCAATAGTAATGCCGTCAAATGATGCTAATGACGAACCAATTGGAGATGAAAGTGGTGATGAGTTGTCTTGGGATGATGACGATGATGATGATGATGAGGATGATGACGACGACGAGAACTACGAGAGTGAAGTTCGGCGTAAGCAAATAGCCGAATTCTGTGAATGGATTCGCGAGCCAAGGCGTCTCGATGAGTTTGTCAACATTATCCAGCACGGTGGACCTCAGAACTTCACATCTGAGGATGCTGCTCCTGAAGCCGAGGCTCCGAATGTAGAGATTCCTCCTTTAGGACACTGGTCTATTCCTGTGGCCCGTGTTGACGATGCACTAGCAGTGGTACATGACGACCCACCACAGACAGATAGTGATGTGATAGCCGAGGGGAAGACATTTTTGGAGAAGAGAGACTTGATGATTGCTGTTGGAAAGTGGCACATGGAGCGTCAAGTAGAATATTCGGTCTCTCGATCCAGCAAAAGTCGACTCACAGTCATCTGCAAGCAAAACGAGACCTGCCTGTTTAAATTAGTGGCTAGTTCTAAGGGTGGTTTGTGGATCGTGACTAAGTTAGAGGATAATCATACGTGTCGGCTGGACCTGACATGTAATGCACCACGGAAGTTATCGTCTCGGGTGATTGCTGATTTATTTAAAAAGAGAATCCTAGATGAGGGTTCAATCCTGAGGCCGAGAGCAATGATAGCTGAGATATTGAGAGAGTATGGCATTGAGGTTGAGTATAGTGTTGCCTTGCGGGCTAGGAATATCACAATAGAGATGGTTTATGGGTCTCACGATCAGTCCTTCGCGGTGTTACCTGCATATTTGGAGATGCTGAAGAGGTCCAATGCCGATACACATTATAACTTGGAGACCGATCGTGATGGTCGTTTCTTGTACGCATTTGTAGCTCTAGGAGTTTCTAGAGCGGCATTCAGCGTGTGTATGCGTCCTGTTGTCGTCATTGACGGCACTCATTTGAAGGGAAAGACCAAGGGCATCATTTTCGTCGCTGTGACGAAAGACGGTAATGAGCAGTGTTTTTCTCTTGCCATTGGTGTCGATCCTATTGAGAATGATGCAACCTGGACATGGTTCTTGACCGAGTTTAAGAAGGCTTTTGGAGATCGTGATGAGTTGGTGATAGTTTCGGACCAACATGTGAGCATCAAGAATGCTGTTAAGGCAGTGTATCCTAATGCGGTCCATGGATTGTGCTATTACCACATAGCGAAGAATTTGATTCGAGCGGGTCGCCACGTGATTTCTATGTTCAAAACGGCTGCATTTGCGTATAGAGGAAAAAAGTTCCTGAAATATCTATCAATGATCTCCTCAAGCCGAGAAAACGTTTACAATACACTGCTGAGTATAGGGGTACATCGTTGGGCACGCTCACAATGCTCTTCACGTCGTTACAGCTTCATGACCTCAAATGCGGCCGAGTGTTTCAATGCACGTTTGTTGTGGGCTAGAAGATTGCCCATATGTTCCCTCATTGAAGTGGTCAGAGATGTGATAGAAAAGTGGTTTGACGAGAGACGTGCGAAGGCAGTATCGAGAGATCACATCTTGACAGAATTTGCTTACACAAAGCTTTATAGACAGGTGGAGATGAGCCTTCAGTTGAGGGTTCGATGCCAGAATGCACATTTATACAAAGTGCAAAAGAACGAGAAGAGCTTCATTGTTGACCTTCAGATACGAACCTGTGAATGTGGCGAATTTCAGCTCGATCAGATGCCTTGTTCTCATGCAGCTGCTGCTATTAGGTCCCGTGATTTTATAAATATTCAATTTATAAAATATTGTTTATTATCTTTTCATGTTATTAACACTTTACAACTACTGTGACAGGATCACCGGACTGGACATCTATGATTATGTTGACCAGTGTTTCAAGCAAGTTACGCTCTGTCTAGCATACCATGATCGTGTACGTTCAGTGCCGAGTCAAGATGAGTGGACATTCACTTCGACATTCAGAGTTTGTCCTCCTAAATCAGTTCCCCAAGCAGGTCGTCCTAAGGAGGGAAGATATCGATCAGCTGGTGAAGGCTCAAGTACGAGAAGTAGAAGACAACAAGTATGCTCGAGGTGTGGAGGAACTGGCCACAACAGGAAGAAATGTACAGCCCCACACCAGATTAAACAATCACAAGAAGAAATGCTTGGTGAGGGGCGACGTCGTCCGAAGAGATGTAGTATTTGTCGTGGACCAGGACACAGCAAGGGCAAGTGCCCGAACAGGGTTCAACCTCAAATTTGATTACATTTTATTCAAATTATTAGACTACTCTATTAATGTAATTAGGACATTTGTTGTTATCTAATTGTCTCGAGATGGTGCATATTTGTGTTGGTTGATTTCTGATCGGACTGTCACAGGGCTAGGATGAAAATTCGAAAAAGTTTTTGATTTTTAACCCCTTCTTCTCGTGACAATTATTGTCACGATTGGTGAAATCGTGACAATAATTGTCACGAGAAGAAGGTACTTGTGACAATAATTGTCACAGTTTGTGAAACTGTGACAATTATTGTCACGATAAGACTTACTGTGACAATTATTGTCACAGTTTCACCAACTGTGACAATAATTGTCACGATTTCAATATGAATTCAACATTACCAATTTTAAATATGAATTCAACATAACCAAGTTTAAATATGAATTCAAGTAAACCACGATCAAGTAGTTAGCACGACATATGAATTCAAGTAAACCACGATCAAGTAGCTATCCTCTGACAATTACCGAATATCCTAACAGCTAAAAGCTTCCGATACGTGTCCAAGTCATCCGGAGTAGGATCCATGCTGAATTTCTTCGACGAAATCAATCGATCGGCTTGCATGGCAGAAAAAACACCACAACTCACACCATCTATCTGTCTGAACTGATACATGAGTGGCGTTCTGTAATACTCTAGCGGTCTGCAGATTTCAGTACGTCTAGCTTTCTCCCAATATCTGAGATGACGCAGCAGTCCAGGAATCAAGTGCATCAATGGCCAGAGCTGGTGCTCATGCATGGAATAAGTGGGCTCATCTGTCGGATCCATCATGTTGTACAACAACGAATCATACAACTCCACTCGTCATGCGTCTAGACGAATCCGAACGGTCACCCAATGTCCATCAACATGGCAAGCGGTGATGATCTGTAAATACAAATAGATATAAAACAGTCATAAAAGACACATATATCGTAAATGGGTTCTAATGAAGTTCACTTACACTATTCGCCTGCCACCAAGGACCCGTCAGTAACTGATCCCCTCTGACGATGTCGACCAACTCATCATCCCATCCCCACCAAGCATAATCAAAATTGGGGTATGTCTGCGTGAATTCCTCATCATCCGGATAAATGAGATGATACTCTTGCACCAACTTATACTGTAACAAGAAAATATTAACGTAATTATAAGATCAATTGACTTGTTAGATTAAACTCAATATTGAAAACTCACGAAAAATGATGACTGCAAGACGACTGTGCTACGTGAATTCACTCCTGCCTTCAACCCACGACCCTCGGCCAGCCTGATCTGAAGGCAATACAGGATCAGATCCATACATTGTGAGGACATGTCTCTGTTGGTGTCGAGCAATTCATCGAAGAAGGCCTGATCCAGTTCAAGCTCGATCAAATTCACTCTTAAGCGCGCGTCTGGCCCGCAACATCGATAAGCAACAAATTCCCTCATCGAGCTCGACACACCCGCTGAGCTCGGCCTAGCCGAGCTAGGCCTAACCGGACTAGAATGTGATCCAACACCCCAATCGTCAACTGTGGCCCCTACACTCTCAACATGCACATCCTCAAGATGTGGGCCCTCAACCTGAAATGAAATTAGTTGGTATATTTAAAAGTATATATAAGACAAAGTCATACTAAACACTACTTACATTGTAATCATGTATTGGATGAGGTGCTGATCGCTGGGGACTCTCTTCCCGTGCTTGTTCTTCATGTCTACCCTGAGAGCGACTCCTACTGCGGGACCGGGACCGGGATCTAGGGACAAACTTTTTGAACATGTCCTTAACGAAATCCTTCAGTCTATGGAACATATCATCGTTTTCCTGCCTGCGTGCCCTCTCACGCTCCTCATCACGCTCCTGCATCATACGGAGCATCTCTATGCCTGTTTGACGCGCCACGTCTCGCATCTGCCCCACATGTTTGCAACACTGGTGATCCTCACTAGTACTAGACGTAGGGGTCGCCAGTCTAGGACGCTTATCTGTAGGGCGAGTCTGTCGTCTCCTGGATGACTCAACGGCATCCGTATCAGCACACGTGCGAGGAATGCAACTCCCAGATCGCCCTGAGTGAGAGGGAGCTCTGGGAGGAGAGAGAGCTCTAGGAGGAGAGGGAGCTCTGGGCTGATGGGCTCTAGCCAGCTCTCGATAAGTGGGCTTCACCCTCTTATTGCGCTATGCCTCATACGTCACGCCCATACAATTACCAAGCAAGACACTTCTGTAATATGAAGTGGCCATCTCATGCTCACTCGGCTGTAGATATATGAAGCATAATTGCTGCAAATGGTAAAGAATTGATTAGAAACACTTCAAATAATCAAGAAAACACACATTGTTTAAAATAAATGCTCACCTCATCAGAAAACAATGTGCCCAGACGCGCAGTCTTCGTCTTAAAGGCCCACTTCAAACACCTGGGCAATGCGTCTGGTGCCGGAACCTGTGCACAATGTGCACTGAGTCTCGGTAAGGCCTCATATGCCCACACCTGTCGAATAAGACATTGATCAAATTATATTAAATAAAATAATATTACAGTCATAATCGTTACAAAATTAAGATTCATACCAGTAGAGCCCACACCGGTCCATAGAAATGATAAGACAATCTGGTTTTTCCTCCGTTTTCTTGAATTTTCTCCTCAGTTCGACCTCAGTAGACGGTACCAAACTCATATAATGCGTCAAGAGACTGAATGCATAAGCTCCCCATGGAAATGAGTTCCATCGATCCCGATCCTCGGCTAAGACCCATACCCAGTCATCTATCATGTGTGTCTGATCATATCCAAAGATCATGGTGTGCAGGAACAGGACATTGGCGACCATGACGTAATCCATGAGGTCATCTCCTAGTGAATAGGTCCTAAACCTCTCAAGTAGGTCCTTCACTCTCAAAGTTGTCTTGTTCAACTCACGGGAATAAAAAGATCTCCTAGAAATCTTATGTGATGCAGACGGATCAAAATCGGATCCTCCGAACTGCAGACCAGTCACCAGAGCAAACTCACTCGGAGAAAATCTAATATTGGTTTCTCCAACCCGAAACCAAAAATCGTGCTCCTCTGCACCGTCAATAATCACCTCCCTACTCAATAATGCATGTAGAGCATTGTTACAACTGTTTCCCCCCACGAAATCTACCAGATGCCCAAAACACGACTCTCTCCTAAACTGTTCGAATAGTTCGGGCCCACCACTGATCACGTGTAATACTTTCCTAATTACACTCATATTATCCTTCCAGTATAAATTAATCCCGCACGTGATGTTCTGTAAAGCCTCTCTCCTCCAAACCCAATCACGCTATTTTTTAAATAATATATATACAAAAAATTAGAAATAAATAATGCAGTAATAAAACAAATATAATAAAAAAAAATTTAATTGGACATGATATAGATATCTACATGCTGAGAATTTACCAATTGAAGCATTAATTATGACATAAAAAACCTAAGCACAAACAATTATAAAAAAAATTATATTTCGTGACAATATATTGTCACGAGATTAGCTTTCGTGACAATATATTGTCACGAGATTTGTTCTCGTGATAATATATTTACACGATAATATTTTTCGTGACAATATATTGTCACAATTTTTTTTACACGAAAGTAGAGAATTCGTGAGAATAATTGTCACGAGAAGAGATCTCGTGTGTGTATATTGTCACAAGATCAGTTTCGTGAGTAAATATTCTCACGATATCACCATATTTTCCAGAAATCACACGGCAAAAACACGATTCAAAATCCACAAAATTCAACATTTTTCAAAACCGGGCAGCATTCAAACATATTCGCATCACAAATACCCTAAAACTCGAACATAATATCTTATTTAAATTGGCAAAATATAACGCATCCAATTCCACATATTTAAATGGGCGAAAATTCGACATCAAATCATCTAAATTATTCAAAACTAAAAAAAAAAAAAAATTAATGTTCGAACCTGTTGATAATCAGCAGCCCATGGCTCGAGATTTTCCATGGCTTCGACGTCGACAGACTTTCGTGAGAATTTGGATCAATTTCACGTGTTTAGCTTTGGTCAGAATTGAAGAGTTTCGTGTGTATAGATTTCGTGAGAATTTTTGAATTTTGAGAGGCCAAATGGTTTCGTGAAAATTTGTTGGCTTTTCGCGTTGATGAATCTGTTCTCGCTGCTATTTTCGTGAGAATAGGCCAAAGAGGATCTGTTTTGGCTTCTATTTTGTTGTTATTATGTTTTATGTTAAAAATTGAATTTGAAAGGAATATTTGACTGGTTCTTCTATATTCGTGTGAATATTTTCTCATGTATTCGTGTGCATATTCAAATTCAGTCAAAAAGGTATTGAGAATCTTGTTGACTGGGCCCACATTTAGTAAGGGTATTTTAGAGATTGTGAAAGAGTTTGAATAAAAAAGCATGATTTAAAAAAATTGGCTAAAAAAGCATTTGTTATTTGGATTGTGAATAGTTGTATCCATTTACACTTAACTATTTCTGTCTGCTATATAATTAATCGTATTAATAAACTCGTTTGAAAAAAAAACAGTGGTCCCGGTTGACTAATTGATGTCTAGGCCTGTTAATAGCAAAATATTGAACCAAATAGATTATACCTTTTTCCTGCATCTGTTTTTCTCGTACATCACACAAGGTCCAATAAGACTCATACAATCATCAGACGGGTCAAAATCAATGTGGATTCAATGTTGATCCATAGAAAAAATTCTGTCAAAATTCAATATCAATCATAACACTAAAAAGTATCACTTGTATCCTTAAAAAATAATGGGATTGCTACTTGTATTATACGAGTTTATGTAGTTCAAATTGTGGTGGGGATGAAATGCATCCCCTCCTCCTGTTGCTGACATATGTTCCGAACCTGCTAATTTTCAGATATTTGCATCTCTTTTTTTTTGTCCAAAAATGAAAGTTTCGGCCAAAAATTTTGACAACCGAAAAAATCTATCGCGACACTTCAACTAACATATTGTGCTTTCAACTACCTATTATGATACGTAATTACTTATTGTGACAATCCGAAAGCGAAATTATTTTATCGGTCGGCCAATAAATATTGAAAAAAATGGATTGTAAAGCATCCCCTTACATTAGAATTTATTGGGAGCGGGGGCAAAAAATACTGCAAAAAATAAAAATAAAAATAAATTAATAATAATAACGCGTACCTGATGCGGGGCACGCGTGGGGTCTACACACCCAACAATGTTGATTTTTTTTACCGTTGTTTGTTATTGCGCCTGGATTAATTTGATGGTCCACCCATACATATTATGTACAAGAAACTAGGGATGTCAATCGGGCAGTTCACTTGATTTCGGGTCAACCCAATCGGATTGTCGAACTATTCGGCTCGGGCTAGCCCATCGGGCCAGAAAGCTTACGTAAAAATCTTTAATATGCATAAATTTATCAATTCATATCACTTAAATGTCTAATCTTAACATATTAACAATAAATATAACTTATCACTAATTAATTGAATAAGCCATTTAACTTTCACCAATTATATTTTTAGTTCTTAAATTAAATTACATTAAATTTAAAATTTTCAATATTCAACCAAAATATAAAGATAAACAATAAAAGTTCGGTCTATTAAGGCCAACTCACTTAATTTCGGACTAGACCGATCGGGTTGTCGAGTTATTCAATTCGGTCCACTTCGGACTAAATACCTTTCGGGCTAGAATTTTTCGATCCTAACTCTCTTATTTCTCGGGCTACTCGAATCAGCCCATCGATTTCGGACTGGATTGATATCCCTACAAGAAACCACCAGAATAGCAAAATATCAACTTAAAATTCCGTTTGCTCAAATTCTACTTTATTACTACTATATTATAATATTATAATTATTATTCATTTACTTTTATCTATGAGGTCAAATTATATGTCATGTAACAATAATGTCGTGCATCTTTCCATAAGAAAAAATACGCAGCCGGTTCATCTCAATTTTTTCAAGGGGTTCGTTTTTTTTTTTTTTTAAAACTAAGGTCATCGTAATTAATGTGATGCTTATATTATATTAGGAAGATCGATGCCACTTCACCAACAGCTAAAATATTTTAATACTATTTGGCCCCGGGTTATTGAAGTTGGCAAGTCTTTTTTAAGGTCTCGATTGATCGGCAAATTCTAAATACAACCCCCATTTTTGTCTTTATAACCCCACTATTTTATAAAATATAAATATTAATATGATAAGACTATTTTATCCATTAATCTAATATTTAAAACCCTAATTATATAACTCCCAAAACATTATAACCCCCACTTCTCTTTTATAATTAAAATTAACAGAGCTTGAAGCTGAATTGCAAAAGTTGGAATCAATCATGAACTCTTCTAGATTAAATTTTTCCCCCCTTCCAATCCAAAAAAGAACCCTTTTTTTCCTCTCCAACCGTGAACAACTACTACTCGTTTTTCTTATTTTTCTTTCTACAATTATATTTGGCAATCTATTTCTATGTATTCAGTCACTACCTATTCTCCATTGGGTGAATTACATTAAGTTTGGCTTGCAAAATATTAATTATATTATACTCTTGATTTCTCCGGGTTTATGAAAATTGGAACAAATGCATATGATGAGAAACTTATGGTTGTTGATTTAATGTTTATAAAGAAAATAAATCAAACAAACAAATGAAATTGAATGGCGTTCGATAAAAATACGCACACAACAATCAATTAAAGTCTTGAAGTTTAATTGCAATTTGCTGCAAACGTTGTTCACAGTTGGAAAGGGAAAAAATGATTTATTTTGAATTGAAAGATAAACAGAACTCAAGATTGAGAAATTTCGGATGATAATCTCATTTATCTGTTTCTAATTTTATTTATAAAACACGTGTGGGACTATGTTAAATCTTTTAATGTTGTGGATTAAAAGGATAAAAAAATATTGTCATATTAATATTTATATTTTATATAATAGTGGGGGCTATAAAGAGAAAAAACAGAGACTGAATTTCCCTTATTGGTCAAAAGTCAGTAAATGCATTCAATGAAATTTTTGGACCCAACAATTATATTTCATGTCATGTGACATGCTTGTCTACCGGGGTCCAGACTAGCTAGCGTTATTTTGTTTAGTCAGTATCACAACGTATCTAGATAATTGATATCGAAATTAACTCGTAATACTATCAATACTATACCACGAATAATAAAACTTACATTGTAATATTATCAATAGTAGACCAAATACATAGTTGATTTAATTATGGTCAAGCTCAATTATTTGGTAATCATTCATAGTATAGACACTAAAAGGTCATCGAACTACTCATTTGGGAAAATAAAATCCCTACTTGTTGAATAATCACAATACCTCAAAAAAGGTTAGCATTTATAAATCAATTATCAATGACAGGAGCTCAACAAAGGCACCAGAGAAAATTGTCGACTAATTGCGTAACAGAAATCATAGAACATTCATTTGCGCAAACAAATGAAAGAAAAATATTCAGAATTTCATATCTCAACTTAAATCATTTTCCATTACATCTCATGTCGAAAACGAATTTCTCTAGATAGATGTATATACCTAACATGCATTAATGGGCAAGGGCATCATATTCACCTAATACAAACCTAAACAAAAATAGCGTTAGCAATATAGATTTTTTAACTGAAAACCATCCCTAAAATTCTCAAGGATGTAAAAGCCAATAATGTAAACAAATACTGACACCAGAAATTAAGAAATATAACATATGATCCATTAAGATCAGAGCAGGGATTCATTTGCAGCGTTCAATTTTTCATGACATTTCAACTCTTGCCCTGATGTATTGCGATATGGGCGATAGAAAGTAGTAATCCTATTATTTTCAACTTGTGCAAACCGATGGAAGAAGGCAGTTTGCCAAGCATAGCATGGAAAAACTACCAACATAACTCGAATGTACAACGTCAGCTCGCTATCACAAATATCAGCATATCAAAGAAAGGTTAACTATGATAGAAGAGTGAATTTGCATTTGGATTTCTCATATGTACTTTTAAATTCAAAGGCACATTTAGTTAAATAATGACAAATGCTTACCATCTAACACAAATAGACGTGGATATAATAACTAGTGTTTTAATGAAGGTTATTAGTGTTGTTCTTCATCCGTGGATTATTCAGATGGAGTATGCAAAATGATATACCCCACCTGGGGTACCTTTATCAGCATAAATAAAGATCACAGGGGCAATTTTCAATGTAACCATATGAACCGAGAAAATATGATGTATTTGGCAAAAGGAAAAAGACGAATAAATAGTTCTGGTTATCACAAGGAATGTTCTGTACATGCATTCATCAAGCTTCATGCACAGCAATGTACAAGTATATTCTGGACAGAGATGCCTTCTAGGAACAATATCTTTTGCAGATGAGTATGGATGTATTCACCAACTTTCATATACCTAGTAAATGATGTTACTGTCACATAGCAGTAACACTCATCCTAGCAGCATTCATTTCTTGTCAATGTGGTTTCAAAAGCCATAACTACATTTTTACGTCAAAGGAAAGTATTTTGTTTACCTTTCAAAACTGATCTTGCAAAGAGCTAAAAGAGTACATAGGCAGCTTGAATCTTTATTTGCTTCTCAGTAACAAGCCAGGTCCGTATCAAACTCACAGCACCTTTCAAGCCTATGCTGCAGAAGCAAGAATAAATTCAGATTCAAAGAAGAATAAGAGATATAATAAAAGCTAGATCAGAAATCACTAAAATATTAAATAATATTTCTCCAGAGTTCCATCATTGTCGGACCTTCCACACATTAACACTCCTAACTCATTATTAGGTGCATCTAAGAGATAAATCAGAATACACTAACAGAAAGGGCCTTTAATTAATGCACAACCATACTTAAAGGAAATGCATGATATACTAGATTATTTCTCTCTTTTTTTCCCTTTTCTGGGTAGGTTAGGTGGTAAAGCTTGATGGGTCCTCCAAAATGGGACTTAGTAAATGAACTATAATTGTTTGGGTCTTAAATATAGATGTCAGTTCAATACTTATAAGAAATGTGTGTGTATAATACAGAAAGCTGTTTGTACATTAAGAATTGAAGAATCTGAGACTCCACAAAATTCCAAGTTGTTTGGTTGAGATCTTTTGTTGTTATCAAGATTCTTGTAAAAAAAATTCAACCCTTTCCAACAAGAAACTAAAAGTATTTTCATTTACGAAAGCGTAATAAAAAATGAAAAATAAGATCCCAGCCCAAGACCCAACGTAAAATAACCTTAATCTTCTCTCCTGACGCCGTTTCCTTTATAGGACGTGACATAAATTTGATCATTAAAAAGCTCAACATAAATCAGTTAATCCAGAATTCTTACTCTGATGAATGCAATATAAGGAAAGCCACCAATGCCATGATAACGAATACTCTGAGTAAACAGCCTCCAACAGCAGGATATGCCAATCTTCAGATTATGTCATTACAGAGATCAAAATCACCAGCAGGGAAGTCAAGAAAAGTCTGCAGCTCATTGAATCAAATAGTGTGAATCTCTTTAAATGAAATGACAGCTCTATGCACGAACAACAAAATCCCTGGCAATCTCAAAAGATATAACTTGCTGGCCTGCCTAAGCTCCCTTGCAGTTAGGGCAGCGACTACAAATTTACAGCACCAGTTATATTATCAAAATTTTGCAACGCTTACAAATATCAGATCTTAGTATACAGATGTAATGTAGTGAACTACTAAAACATAATAAATAACATGAGACGTCTATGGATGGCTAACACATGTCATCTGGTCCCTCCTCTTCCAGAAAGGCATCAATATATTTGCATTATGAGTCCCGCTCTGAAGATTACAGTACAAGAGTTGGGTTTAAATAGCACAAGATGGAGCCAGGAATCCCAAAAATATTTGCAAGTACGACCAAGGAAAAATGAAAAGGATAAGCAATTCTACCTATTAAAAGCTTGATCCGGCATATGCACTAGTCAACATTTTGTATATAATTATGTGAAGCATGTTCCATGCAAAGGTATATTCCAGAGAAAATATCTGCCCCAAATCATTAGGAGTGTCTAAACTTACTTTTCATGTCTAGTGAATGACACTAGGTCTGGAATAGGGATGTCAACTTTACCCGTAGGGAAAAATTACCCGCGGGTAAACGGGTTATAAGGGCGGGTAGTACCCGTAGATTCGGGTAACGGGTAGGGTACTACCCATACCCACTAAATTTTGTTAGGGTAAGGGTAGGGTATGGGATTAAGATTTTACCCGATTATCCTACCCGATTACCCTATCCGATTATCCTAACATATTAAATAATTAAATAAATATATAAATATATATATATATAAACTTTTTGAATTAATCTTCTAGTTTTGTTGTTATGGTGGCATCATGCTGGTTATATTTTGACAAAAGAACTCATCTATTAATTTTTTTTTTCGTGTTTTTGAGGATTTTTTTTATTGTGATATATTATTAAAAAAATCTAAATGGGTAACCCGTTTTAACCGCGGGTATCCGATTACCCGTAGGGTAATACCCGTACCCTACCCTCTATAAAAAATAGGATAATAGGGTAGGGTATGGGTAGGACATTTTATATTAGGGTAGGGTATGGGGAAGGCATACTTGTACCCTACCCTACCCATTGACATCACTCTGGAATAATATAGAAACATCCTTAAGAAGATTCATTAATAGATCTTTGGGGTGTAAGTAGCACAAATAGTCAAGTACATTCAAGGAAAATGTTCTCAGTACCAGATTTGTTCCTGGCAATGAAAACAAAAATAAAAGAGAAATCTCAAACATATAAGATAGATTTTACCTTAGCAGCTTTTAAAGTGTCAGAGAAATTATACTCTCTTGTAGAAAAGAACATATGCAGCTTGAGTCTTTATCTGCTCCTCAGTAACAGGGTAGACATGGCTGTCATCAAATTCATACCACTCATTGAACCTCTGCTGCAGAAGCGAGAATAAATTCATAATATCAGGAATATAAGAATATGATCAAAGCAAAATAAGAGAAAAGGTGAAGCTGGGAGGAGGGGAGAGAGGAAAGACAACTGAATCAGAATAACGTGAAGTATAGTGTTGGAAAATTCGGTCTAGGGCCAACCGAAAAATGCTCTAGGTGCCTGGTCTGAGCACACTCCAGCCTGTGCAGCCACTTTAAAAATTCTATTTTCCTTTCACATGTGGACCATAACAAGATAAGATATATATCAATATTAGTCCAATATTATGACAATGACTTCAAGAAAGCCTTTTAAGTGAACTTCAATGCTTTATTTGTATTTAACATATAAAAAGATAGCTCCAATGTCAAAATAACTAACAAATTGCTTTCAACAAAAGATAATAATTATAATCAGTGGGGGCACAGCTGTCACCAGCAGACCCTTGTACAGCACCCCAAGCGCTAGGTGGTGGTCAGGCAAGTCAACCACGCATACTGTTCATTAAGCTAATTGATAATGAATCGAAAAACTTACTGACATATGCTTGTAGTAAATGCCATCAGGAAATATGGAAACAAACAATCCAAACTACATTTGGTTTGCAACAAGTCAGATATTCAAAATCACTAAAAGGACCTCCACATATAATTGCATTATTCTGAATTAACACTTACTTTAGAAAATGCAGTATAATGACCGCCACCCATGCCACCGTAATGATTGCTTATAGCATATAACATATAACGATGGCAGTCCTTGCTATTTTTCTGGGGTAAGTAATTGGAGAGATCAAAGTCCTCAACAGGAAAATCCACAAGTGTTTCCAGCTTATTTTTCAAAAATCTAGTGTACGAAAATCTTTTTAAATGAATGACCAGGATTTCTGGTAATCTCCAAAGATCCAACTTTTTGCAAGCCTGCCTACGCTCCTTGCAGTTAGGGCAGTACCTACAGCAGAATTTACAACACCAATTACCAAGCAGATAACAACTGGCCTATTTCACAAGTCAATGTTATTCAAATTGAAAAGATAATAAGAGAAAATAACGTCTGCTTAAAGATTAATGGATAGATACCACATGTCATCTGGTCCAAGAGGCTCCTCTTTTAGGAAGGCATCAACGCATTTATAAAGTGAAATAGAATCTTGATTCCAATTTGATGTGAAAGCAGCCTTACAGACTTCTGGTAACTGGCTTAGAACTGGAGTATCATAATCTTGAATCAGTTTCTCAGACCAAGAAACACGCACTTTAATGCGCTGATCACCCTTTGGTATAGGCACCGGTTCATCCATCTGTATCTTGAATCCTCCTGGGTAAATGGCACTTTCCATGTAAAATTCAAAGTCACTGTGAGGATCTAAATCATTTTCAGATTCATTTTTTGAGTTTACAGCCTCATCAGAAACTGTATCCTCTGTTTCTTCATCCTCATGGATACTCTTCCTTGAAGCATCATCAATTAAAAACTCTTCACTAGACAGTAAGTAAGGACGGATGAGCTTGAGAAACTCTTTATATATCTCAGATCCTTTGGAAAAATCAGAAATTCTTGCCACGAGAGGAATGTCAAACTTCTTGTAAGGCGGGAAAGAATGAAAATATGACCTGACAATACCATAACCATATCAAGAAAGAATACAAATCGATAAAATCCCCAAATGTATAAGGTTTCCTTCATTTTGGGCACAAGTAAATAACAAAAGCTTGGGTAGATTACATTTTTATAATTAAATTTCAGCAGTTACAAGAAAATAGGAAAAAAAACTGCTCATGGTCAAGCAGTGTGATTGAAATCAGTTTATTTAGCAGCAAATTCAATGAAATGAGGATTACATACTGACACCACAATAAGCCATACATTTCAGGGATTAAATTATAATCTAGTAAAGCTAATTTTATTTCAATTTAGGTAAGACAAATCAAAGCGGAAATTTAAACTTACTTCTCCTCCTGTTGATTCGTAAACTCAACCAGAGGACAGCCATCCTTGTCTTTTGGCAATCTATAGGCAACAAGTTTATCGTAGTCTCTGATTAGATCTATGGAATCATTGGGGTTATCCAAAGTCTGCAGGATTGAATTATTGTATATCTGCATACCACTTCACCAGTCAAGAGACGATACAATAAAATTGAAAGCATGAGTTGAGGCTCATTGCTAGAGTATATTTGAGATTGTTGTTTCCAGCACTTGTCATTACATTCCGCATGAAAGTAGCAATACTTTCTATAAACAAAATTGGCAGATGCAAGGAGATCATAAGGCTAACTAAATATATAACTTCATGAGCAGTTGTAATCTCAAGACCAAAAGAAATGGGAAAAGCATGCAGTGAAGGCACATCTTAGTACTCTGCAGTGTATCTTTGCAGAAAAAACTCAAATATGTGGAAGATCCAAAAATGAAGCAAGTAAATTCCAGAAAGCAGGAAAGAGCATAAGACACAGGTGCTTTCAGGAATTATCATTAACTTTACACGGTAGAAAATCCTCCCGGGTAGTTAAGCACGTCTAATGCTACAGTCATTTTCTCTATCTAAAGTTACTTTACCAAACCTTCAAAAAACATCACAGAAAGATCTATTCCAGGTTGTTCAAGTACTTGACATGTCATGAGTCATGAATAACTTTAGTTCAAATAAGAGTAGGTACAAACTTGTTTTAAATAGAAAGAAAACTCTGAAGTGCCAATCTCTCAATATATGTTACAACTCACAATATTAACTGAAGCAGGATGGAAAGGGAAGAATGGATGAGGAGAACAAGAATTTAATCGGGCCAAACGTGCTCATAACTTACACTCTAGCAATTACAATCTAAACTATCTCCAAAAGCTTTAATAAAGTGTATTGACAAATAATTTAGTGGACATATACGAAACAACCAGGATGAAGGCCAAACTTTACAACTCCAGAGATTATTGCGAAGAGTATACCTCGGCAATTAACAGTGTTTCATCATCTCTTAATGAACAAGCTATACCCAGGGCATCAACAAGATCTTCGAGGGTGCCATTATGAGGGACTGTCACTGTAACTGGGTGAGGCGAGTTAGTCCCATCAGTGCTCAAGACTGTTAGAGCCATCTTTCGCAGTTTTGAAGAAGGAAGTGGTAATGACAAGTACATAAATGGATCAAATGTAACGGACAACTTTTTGCAAATCGGGCAAACCAATGACGATCGATATTGACCCTACAATTAAAGTTAAGCACTTATGAGAAAGGTAAATTAGCATTCATTTCGAATAAAAGTGAATGAACCATGATGGTTGACCATATGCTACAAGCCCTATAAAGCCAAAAATAGGAGCTGAAACTTTTTTTTATTCAGGACAATCTAGAAGCAAGGAGAAAGAAGAATACTTGACACAAATCTACTATGACAGAATCATTGCGCGATAAATGGTTTTCCCAGTATTCATCTGCCACTTCTTCATCTGGACGACCATTTTCTTCTTTTGCCTGTATATAGGGTTTTCTTTTCACGCGGTTGAGATCTTCATGGAGGCCATCCAACAAAAAAGAAAGAAATTCCTACAATGTAGCTTGTAAATACATGAAAATTATCCATCCTGCAAAAATTTATTTATACAACTGCTTTGAAGGCACGAAGATGTTACTTACTTGAGAATCATGTTGATTGTATCCACTAAATTGAGGAGCAAAACTGGAGATAGTTGACTTGAACATCCTTGGAGCTACAGGTGTTGCCCCAGGAGCCCACAACTTTCTAAGTAAGTCCCCAAAAGTTATAGCAAGCTTGCCCTGGCATAATATTCACAATATTAGAAATATAGAAGCCCATAGTTGTAAGGGTGATAGACCCGGATGCGAATCTCAATCCCCCAATCCCCTAACTACAAAAATAAAAATAAAAAAAAAAGGTGGAAGGAAGCATGAAAAGGAAGTCCATCACATTTATAAGACATGTACAAAACGAACAAAAATAAAATTGGATTGAGAGCTAATGATTCCATATATCAAATCTCTAATAAGGACATATGATAGAAACAAAATTGGCGCGGGGAAGAAATGCATACATTCATGCCCAGTGGATTTTCATAATTCAGATCTTTCCTGAAGTTTCCTAGAAAATAATCAACTAGCTTGGGTGTATGCACCAAGCACTGGACGGCACTGTTCATAAAACAAGTATTTCCAAGGTTATACAGTCCGGTCAAGCCCAAAGCACCAGTGCCATTTAAGGCAGTACAAGCTGCACTGGACGGAGGAACTCTAGAAAACATGTTCAATTTATCGACACTGCCATTCATCATAAGTGCGGAACTTGAAGAAGGGCCATTAATCCTAGGCTGCTCCGCTGTCACATACTCAACACTCCTTTCTTTCTCATTGATGCTACAAGGCAAGCCATAAACATGTAACTCTAAGAGAATCTGCAAAGGCAAACATCAACAAGACAGGAAGCAAAACAACAACAAATAAGTACTGATAAAGACAAATAATTGAAGGACAGCTACATTAAAAATTGTAAATATATGTATACTAATATTAATAATGGCCACAGAACAAAATTCTGACTGAAAAACCAAAAGAATCAGAATTAGCATGCATTTCAAACCCAGCACTGAATTGAATGTAGAACTGTTTTAAAATAGAAAATAAATCTGAGAACATAGATCCACAAGGAAACTGCCTTGTAGCCTAATGCTATGAGCACCTTGGATCAAATTATTCGCGAGATGAATAACTACATTGAAGTTAGGAAAATCGGGAAACCATGGATCATAGAAGATTATATTATTTCAAAATCTAGTTCCTAACTTCTAGACTAGAGCAATAAAAATATAATTACCTCTTCATGTGGCCCAGTAAAATCCACAGATGACAAGCTTTCTTTAAGAAAAAACTGATTTGTCTGTCCTGAGAAATCCCAGACTTGCAACTGAAAATTGAAAGTGAGCATTTATGTTCATATATCCACTCTTAAATACTAATAACAGATATATTGCTCACCATGCCCAACTTGGTAAAAAACACACTGTATGCTTTGCTGAAAACTCCATGTCCGTTGTCCTGTAATTCTCAAATCGTAGATTTTCAGATTAAAAAAAAGGGAAACTTGGATGTGGAAAATATCACTTAATCAGGATGGCATTACCTTTTAGGTATTCATAGTTTTAGTTAAATAAAGTCATTAATGGAAAAGAAACAGAAATGTTATTTCTTTCAGAAGCTGGAATAGAGCTAAGGGATGTGTCTGCAATTGCAAGAGCCAAGAGATACACATTTCGCAGAGTTGACACCACAATGCAATTTCATACAGTTCCAAGGGTTTGTGTGCCACTTTATGGGAAGTTGAGAAAACTACATTTCCACTTGAATTCTTTTTTTTCAGCAATAATTAACAGAAGGGGCAACCAAAAATAACATATTCTTCTCTTCGAGGGGAAAAATATCCATGAAATACTTTTTACAGCAAAGACAGTCGCTACTATATCAGTGAGCACTTTCAATATCTGAATCAAGATTCACATGTAGCTTAATAAGTACATGGTTTTGTTACTCTTCAAAGTGTTAAGGAACTGAGCAGTCTGCTCTTTTGGCAAATCTACCCTAAGTCCCTAAACAATATGAACTCATGAAATCTTGTGGCTAGTGAGAACAAACCTTAAACTTATAACAGACATAAATTAATTTGCAAAAAAAGATTGATAGGATTAGGCAGATAAGAAGCATGGAACAATGAAAAGGGGGTCAACTATTACAAACAAACCTTTTGGCTAATCTTTATGACCAATTGTCTTGTTTCCCTCAAGTACATAAGTCTGATCTGCAAAGAGAATAAGTCATGTGCACTATCTTCTCCAGGTAATGAATTTTCCATACCCTTCTTATCATAATGCCTACAATAGAAAAGTAATAAAGCAAATGTCAAAGTTTGAGCTTCTCCAGCTCAACAGTCTAACCATAGCTTGTCCTGAAACCCATCATGTTTCCGAGGATAATGTATGTGAACATACAGCTGCACTAAAATTACAAACTTATAGAGTCAAAAGATCTTACATATATTGTGCAACCTATATTTAACTAATGAGATAACCTTTCACTTGGAAATTGGAATACCTGCACTCTTGTCATCAGTAGAATTATTGTTCTCAAATTCTGAAGCATGTGAACACAGACTCGACATGCATTACGAATTTCTTCCATATCAACACGAGTTATATAACTACTATCTAGCATAGCGTGGATAAACCATAACATACAAAAATAACTAATGTTAGACAAAACGTGGATGCACATAAGCGATCAAATCAATCAAAATCAAATAATCAAATGATTACTTAGGCCTTAGCCTCACCATTTGAGAGCAGTAAAGAACATCCACTCCGACACTAATGCCAAATCCCCCTCACCACCATATTCGCCTTCTTCTCCACTAATGCCAACCTCCTCTTCTCTCCTCATACCCACCAAAATCTCCGAATCCCCAAAACCCTCAATCACCTCATCACCGTCATGACCATTCAATTGCACAGTCGCATTATACAAAACGCCGCAAACTCCGTTCATCTCATCCGCCACCATGCCGCCAGACGCCGCCTCTTTCCACCACCTGCCAGTAAAAAAAAAACAATTGTTCAGACCGCACCCCACGAAAAAAAAGGGAGAGAAAGCAATAACAACTAATGAGCTTCCTTAGAGTTAACTAACCTGAAGGAGACGAGGTAGAGAGAATCGCCGGGGTCGGCGAAGGAAGGGGGCAAGAAGGATTGATCGAAGGTGTTTGAGAAAAGGTCATCGTCATCGTTGTTGGAGAAAAGAAAGGTGTCCATGAAGCTGATGGATTTAGAGAGAGAACGGCGGAGGAGAGAGAAAATCAAGTGGGCTGATTGGTTGAACAGGTGGAAAATGGGTGGAAATTGAAATTGAAATCGAAATCGAAATTCAAGGGCTTTGTTAATGGCGGTAGTAATGGTGAGTCGCTTCAGGCAACGGCTCATCTAGCATCTAGAAATAAAATTGAAATTGAAAAGAAATTATAAGAGAGAGAAAGAGAGGGAGGAAGAGAGAGAGTCCTGGTCCTGGAAGGAAAGGAAAAGTCGTAAAATCGATGAAATTGATTGAGCCAATATTTAGTTACTAGTCTTTGCATTTGTTATTACTACTAAATAAATCTCACTATTAATTAATAATAAAAATGAAATTTCCAACTCACCGTACTTGTTCGAAACTCAATTTTTGAACATGTAGAATTTTTAAAATATAGTTCTATTCAAAAATAAATTTTTGAACACACAAACTCCATGAATATTTGTTTCAATACCGTTTGAAAATAAACTTTCGAACATATCAAGACTCTTCGAACACACGACTTTTTAACGGAACGCGAATTTTATTTTTCTTTATTAGTAAAAATTTTTAGATAAATTTATAAGTAATAAAATAAAATAAAAAATAATTTATGATACAAAAAGTAAAAATAATAGTGCATTTACCAATTCTCAATTTGAATATTGCTTTTATTGGGGCCAAGGTTTGCATATAATATGTAACATCTTCCAAGACTTCGGCCAAACAAAATATATTTTATACAGTCGCAGATATTTGTACGTGTAAGAACAAATATATTACTATAAATTTGGCAATTTCATCAGATTTACAATCCTAAATTTTAATTTCGCATCATGTATATTGCATGTGAATGGTCCATGGCTTCTTCTTTCCCGGAAAGAAATGTTTTATAGCATTTGATTTTTATCCAATTATTTATAGCACGCTCTTTATTTATAGTTTTATTGGTATTTTTTCGGTACATTATATGAAATTATTTTATACACTCTAGGGATAGTTAATATGTTTATAGTAACATCTATATATGTATATATATTATAACACATTCAAAGAACTTACTTTTTCCCGCCCATTTGTAAGGGTATTTTAGACAATTAATAATACAATAATTTAATAAGTATTTAATTTAATATTACATGCAAATTTCTATCATTAATATTTTTATAATTCATGCAAATTATGTGCTACTAAAATTAATATGTGTTTATTCATTCATTCCTAATAAATTCCATTATATTCTATATAACTAATTAGAATATTATCATATAATAATTATGTTAATCACATCTATACAAAATAAATTACATATCCTACAATTACTTTAGTCAATCTACAAGAATATTAATATTTATCAAAGCATGTAATCATCAATTTATATAAATGTAAACGATCTTCAATTACGTTAATCAAGCAATGTAAGTTTTCATAATAATAATAATAATAATAATAATAATAATAATAATACGTTCATTTCTATTTCTTTGAAGTCTTTTTTAATATAATTATATTTATTTCTATTTTTTTGCTATTCTTTTATCTAATTTTTATGATGTTGCAAATTGAAAGAGTGATGGTCGTGATTGTTTGAAGTAATCATTTTATCATATTATATATTTTTTCTTTATTATTATCTTTTTCTTGACTTTGTTTCACACGCACGCACGCGCGCACACATTAGTGTGTGTGTGTGTGTGTGTGTGTGTGTGTATTCTTAATTATTAGGATGATGAATTGGAGGTATGAGATGAAATTGGAATAAACTATTCGGAATTCTTAAGTTGTATTTGTTGTTTATATTAGGGCTACAATATTATCACAATAATTATTTAATTTATATTTGTTAATTGAATTTTATATTTTAGGAGAAGATCAGTTGGAGCCAATTGATTCAATTATTTTTTACAATAGCGGGATCATCCAAAAAGTTTCATCTAGATGATGTGTTTTTTAATTTGCTAACTTTAAATTTTTAATCTCTGTTCTTCTAAATTTTTTCATTTTGTAATGGAAGATTTCTCTATGTAGTTTTAACTTTTGAATACTAAAGAATGTACGTCGGGATTGTCACGCCCCAATTTTCATAAAATAAAATAATAACAATAATAAAGAAGGGACATCACTTTTATTAAATTATAAAATATTTAACTTTAATACAGCGGAAGCTAAATAATAAAATCCCTTTGAAATCCATCATCACACGTCACCACGCACATCGCCCGAGTAAATCGTCAACCTGAAATAAATAATAGTTTTGGGGTGAGTGATATTGACTCAGTGGTGAACACATTTATCCAAATTATACAATTATAACAAATTATAATATGGGTAGCCCGCGGCTAATAATATATTGGGACATATGCAGCTCGTCAGCTAATAATAATATTTGTAACCCGTAGGTTAATAATATGAACCTGCATAAAAGCATAACAAGGATAAATAATAATGTGCGTCACATAGTATTCCCCACCTTGACTTGAACTTGACTTGGAAAATAAATACGGTTACTTAAATCCACGCGCGCCGCCTAATAATATAAATAAATAATTAATAATAAAGTATTAAATAAATTGAAATGAAAATAATAAAAAAAAATGCATAATAATAAAGCCCACTCCTCCATTCCATCCTCGGCCCATTTGAAACATCAACCAACCCAACCCCTTTTAATTAACAACCTAACTTTAATTATTAATCTAACTTAGTCCAATAAATAAATCAACATTAAACACAAACAACTAACACTCATTTCCCAAACACTCAAAATTCTCGGCCACACACTAGAGCTAATAAATCAAATGATTTCTCTCTTTCCTATCACATTCTCTCTCCGCCATCTCACCCACCAAAATAGAAGAGACACTTTCTCTCTCTTCTGAAACCAACCCAGCAACCTCCATACTCTCTCTCTCTCTCTCTCCTTGACAACAACCTCAACAACCTAGAGAATCATTGCAATTAGTCTACCCCCATCTATCCCTGCACCGCCACCGACGACACCGCCGAGAAATTGCCGCCTCCCTCAACTCCCAGATGAAATGCAAGAAAATGTAAGAACACCATTTATATATATATATATATGTATATACCTCAGAGGAAAACACCGTTTGCTATCTAAAGAAAAATGATCCAGAAGATATTGGAATGTGATTGATGGTTTGAGTTTGAACAATGGGGTCTCCTTTTATAGCTAAAGATTTGCAGTCGAGAGGGTGGATTTTAAATGATAGAGTTAAATTGGAAATTTCTGGAAGGATTCTTCTCATTCATTTCAAAGCTAAACGGTCGATCATGGGCACTCTTCATATCTGCGACTGCTCATTTTTCTCACGTGAGGAAGAAGAAGAGGACAATCAAATTGGGTCAAATTTCTGGGTTAGGAAAAAAAATGGTATTGGGTTTAGAGATAAAATAAATAATTGTAGTGAAAATAGGTGATCATTTGGGCTCCAATTAAACAAGCAACTGTGCCGGAAAAAAAATCAATAATCTTTTGGGCTCAAAAAAATGGAATCTAGAGTTATTGAAAATAAGATAAAATTTACCAATTATTAGTAATAAAAATAATATAATTTTGTAATAATATTAATGATGATGATTATAATCAAATTAATATAGTTAAAACGATATAGGCGCGATTTATAGGACGTAACCAAAATAATATAACATGCATTATAAAAATAAAATTTTGAAAATAAAATGTAGCAAATTTTTCAAAAAGTTTCGGGTCGCTACAGGGATGATGTGATTTTTTTTACTGTGTATGCAATGTAACTTTTACTCTTTTCATTTGATCATCCACATATTTCTTTTGACCAAGATATATATTTGTGGGTCACTACGTTGGCATTTTGAAGGTATTTCGTTTTATTTTTATTCATATTTTTCTTTTCTTTTCATATTCAAGCTAACATAAATTACTATGGTATTCTATTAAAGCATTTAAACAAAATTTACATCAATTGGTTGCATAAGCTTACGAATAAAATTTGAAGTTACTTTGAACAATAGAATTAGTTTTCCAATAGCATATGAGCATGTATATCAGTTTTGAAACCATTATTTATGTTTTTATGTTCAACCATTCGCAATTTCAATTTTTTAGATTTTCTTCATTGTTAATTATTTGCATGTTTCTCTAAAAAAACCATTTCCATGTTTAAACAATCCTTCCAACTTTTAATAGTGTGTGTGTGTGTGTGTGTGTGTGTGTGTTGAGAAATTATTTGCATTTTTCAACATGCATTACATCTGTGAAGTCAGCAACAAAAAAAACACCTTTTTAGGGGAAAAAAATGAAAATTTTCTTATTAATTGTCCAAAAAATGTTATCTTCCTTCAAAGTAAAGAATCATATTTTCTATCTTTTTTTCATCCCAACTGATAACATACAAATTTAATTTGAATAATTTTTCATATCATTTTTTTTCTTTGTTTTTTAGATGATCCACCTCCTTTTCTGCCATAATATAATTTATCATATTTTAGATAATTATGTGTTCTCTTTTTAGTTTTATTTTTTAATTATTTGATCAAAGTTTCATTAGTAATTTTTAATAAATTGATTGGGTTAAACAACAAGAAGTTAGCAACTTTGTTAGTTCAATTAAATAAAGACTAATTGAGATCAAATAGATAAGTAGAGGGTTTATCCAGGAACCTCTCAAAATATAACTAGAAAATTTAGAAACTTGAGAAAATGTATTAAAGAAGTAGAATGATCTACAAAACCAAAAAAAAAAATGTTGAAGGATCTATTGAAACAAAATGTATATAAAATTTTAGCGACCTAAGAATGAATTAACCAAAAAAACTATTTTAGAAAAGCACTTACTACTTTTGTTGCAAACCATTGTAAACAATTAAATATCCATTATAGTAATATCTTTTCGAAAAATCAAAATAACTTTGTTTTTTATTTCCTTTTTTAATTATTTATCAATTAAATATATGTATGATTCATAATATTGTAATGCATTTTATTTTTTATTTAGATGTGTTCATAACAACATTATTTAGTAGTCTTCAATAAATAAAATTGATGGGAACAAAATATTGTAGATTAATAAATTGCACACAATATATTTCTTCCTTACAAGTCCAATACAATGACAATTATTTAATTCATGTTGTCTTTTATAGTTAGGGGTGTGCGAATGGTTGGTTTGGTGCAAAACCGAGCTAAACTAACAAAACCAAATAAAAAATTTATTAAAAAAATTCAAACCAAACTAACCAAAATAATATAGATAACCGAACCAAACCAAATCATAATTCTCTGGTTAGTTTGGTTTGATTTTTTATTTAACCGAATTTTTAGTGATTATTTTTATTTTTCCGAAACAATTATATCTAAAGAGAATAATATGCACTCAATAGATAACAGACCATATATTAAATAAGTAAATATTTTAAAAATTCTATAACTAGAAAATTGAAACTAAATGTTAGAATTACTAATATTATTTAGGTATAAATACTTTTAAAATTTATTAATTTGGATATAATTAATATTAGAATTATAAATAATAAATTATAAATATAGTGTATATATATGTATGTATGTATTTTGGTTGGGTCGATTTTAACCAAAATAGTTTTTACTTAAATCGAAACCGGACCAAAATATATTTTGATTTTAATATATATGACGAAACCAACCAAACTAAATGGCTCGATTTGGTTTGGTTCTGCATACCCTTACTTATATCCAGAAATCACTTATACAATTTCAATATTTTTTATACTTCACTTTTGTAAAAAAATATTTATTTGTATTTATAAATAATTTATATTATTCAAACATAAAATTCATAAAATGATCTTCGTGCATCGCACGGGAAAAATACTAGTTAAATTATAAATATACATACATACATATATATATCCCATAGAGTAACTATTAATTAAATACATAGAAAATATAAAATCACAATAAATAATTAACATAAACGTGACTTTTATTATTAAAATGATTTTTGTATGTACACAATATAGTTAAAGCAATAAGTTAACAACGGACACGATTCCGTCGTTAAATCATGGGACTGGGATCCGTTGCTATTTTTTATTCACATTTTAATATTATATAAATTAATTAAAATTGAATGTTATAAATGAAATACTAATAATAAAAATACCATGTATTAAATCACAACTTCACAAATAAAATATAATTATTCAAATATAAATATTGTTTCACTCAATAGAGTGCGGGGCGCGGGTGTGGGGGCTGGCCAAATCTATCAAACATCTGGGCCCGCTGGGCCTGCATCCTATCTTGCATTTGAGCCTCCATATGTGACTGCAGCTGCTGGATCTCGGTCCTGACCTCGTTCTGGATCTCGGATCTGACCTCATCCCGGATCTGGGCCCGCATCCCATCAACACGCTGAGTGAAAGCCTCCTCTGTAAACATAGGTTGCGAGGTGGCTCCTGAATGGATACTGCTATTGCTATTGTCATCACTGTATAAGTGCAACCAAGATCCAGTGCGGAAGACGTGTTTCTTCTTGTTCATCCTTCCGAATGGTTAAACACATTTAAATGAATTCCATAAATTTAAATAACTGGATATATAAATAATAATTACCAAATCATATCCATGTTGTACTGCAGATCTGGACCCTCCCTTATGCGTGACCATACACGTCCCTGGTCCATCAAACTCAGACCTCATGTTCTTTGAAGCAATACGAGCCTTCTTCTTCATCTCCTCAGCCTCCCAATATGCCATCCAAACAGGCCACACATCTGAAGAAATGTATGTTGGCCTCTTCATGTTCTTGTTCTTCTTGATGGTGTGAATCATATCTCGATATCTCTTGGTCGCCTTCGAGAACCAAAGATGACGCACCACCTCATCCAAACAGGGATCCCATGTGAACAATTTCTGCATACGAAATAAACAGCATTAGTAATTCAACTAATTTTTTAACTAAATACTTAATTTGAAAAATAAATTATACCCTAAAGTCCTCAAAATACTGCTCATTTGTAGCTTCAGGTACCAACTTCCAAGAAACACCAGCCAGATCTATATACTTATTAAACATCTGAATCGTGGACATCGATACCTCGTGAGATGACATCAAAGTCCTACAAATAACAATATAATAAATTATCTAATTTTGAGACAAATTAAATATAGTTAATGATAAAATAATAATACGAAACGTACTAGTCCCGTACAGTCAACATATTCAGACCATCACGACGAGCTACCATCGCTGACTTATCAAACGATGGCTGCTCCCTGATATGTAGGTCTCCTACGGAGGCATTAGTGTCTCCGGATGAAGAGGATGATCCACTAGCACCGCCTCTAGTGCCAGATCTATTAGTCTCACCTTTAGTACCAGATCTGATGACACTACCTCTCCTGCCAAATAATCCACCTCTAGACATCTGCATCTAAGAAAAGATGTTAATTAGTTAAATTACAATTAATGTAAGGCAGCACAAAAATAATGTAACAAATCAGTGCTTACGTATGTCACAACTAATCATCATTTATACTATCATTATCGTTGTTTACATCAGTGAAGATCTCTTCTTCTTCGTCTTCTTCTTCTTTTTCTTCTTCATCTGTATCCCCTTCGTCATCAATTTCTATCTCACCTCTATTTGGATGAATTGAAACAGAATCATCAATCTCTATAAGTGGAGGCCAGTCATTATGTAATTCATCCTCTTGAAAAGTCGGGACTTCTACATTTGAGATTGATGCCTCTTGTGAAAGTTTTATATTGGACATAGTTTTAATCTCACACATGGGCCACTAATCACTTTTTGCTCGAGATAAACTCGGATATAAACAGTAATAGACTTGAATTGCTTATTTTGTAAGGACAAACGGCTCATACTTAGGGTAGCTACGTTTATGATTTATTGAAACCAATTTGTAGGTTGGATGAACCGTTGTCCCCTGTGGTGTTATGTCAAACCACTTACATTTGAACAATACTGTCTTTTTAATTGGCGGACCAGGATATTCAAGCTCAAACACTTCTTCAAGGCGGCCGTAGTAATCATTCTCATTCGTACCATAATTGGTACCTTTTACACATACTCCACTATTTATTGTAGCTCTATGTGTTCCATGATTCATGGTATGAAATTTGTAACCATTCACATAATATCCATGATACACTACAACACTTGTTGTGGCCCTTTTGAGAGATCTCAAATGTATTTGTTCTTTACATTATTTGCAGGATCTTGCATCTATGAACATTAGAGAATACAATAAAATGATTAAAGACACATTTATGCATTGAGACATGCATACTAACATACGTGCATGAGGGCATGTACTCACATATTTGGCAAACCAAGGTGCAAACTAGGGGTGAGCAAATCCACACCGCAAACCGACCCGATCGACCGACCCGATGTCTATTGATCGGGTCGGGGTTAACAAGATGGCGAACTGTGGGTGGGTTTAGATACTACAAACCGAGAGTGTTTTGATTGGGTGTTGGTGGCGTGACCGGAACTAGTCGACCCGACCGATGTTTTTTTAAAAAAAATCAACTATATATTTATATTATTTGTATATTGTATTCTGTATGTATTACATGATTTACACTCTAAAATCTAAATCCCTAAATCTGAAATCTTGCTCTCGGCTCTCTCACTCTCTCGCTCGCAGCCATCACCGTCTCCCATGACTGATAACCCATCTGCCGCTTCTTGGTCTCTCTCTCTCCCTCCATCTCTCGACTCTCTCCAGCTCTACTCTCATGTCTGCACTTTGCAAGGGCCAATGCAGCAAGGGACAAGGCCCGCTTGCCTCTCGGTCTCTCCATCTCTCTCGATTCTGATCGGCCATCGGTGACTCCTTGATGATGACATAGCCGGCTGTCGTCCTCTCCACTCTCCAGTCTCCACGAAGGCACAACTGCACGATGGTAAATTTTTGCTCCAAGCCTCCAAGTCTCCAACTTCATTTTTCTTCTTCTTAATATACCTTTGATGATGGGAATTAATAATTTTAAATTTTAGGTAGAGAATCTGTGTTCAATTGACTTGACTATGTTATTTGTATTGATTACATTTTTTTTAATTTTATGTGAAAAGAGAAAGAGCATCTGCATTACTGTACTGTCTATTTTGGAAGAGAGCAAGATTTATTTTCTTAATTTTGTTGGGAATTAATAATTTTGTTGTACTATCTATTTTGAAGATCTAATAACAGATATCTATTTGTTAGAGTGTTAGGACAGTTTTGTGTGTATGTAATGTATCTTGACAGTTTTTGTGTGTATGTAATGCTCATTGATTTTTTTCTTTATGTGTGTGTATGTAATGTATCTTGACAGTTTTACGTGTATGTAATGCTCGTTGATTTTTCCTTTATTTTGTGTCATTGTGTGTATGTAATGTATCTTGGTTGTTTGTGCGATACTTGTAGATATCGGAAGGAGAAAGACACACATCCCCAGCCTCTGGAATTGGAAGAATCAATTGACAACAATGCGTCGGCATCCATTCCAACTCCAAACACTACTAATGCTGGTGGGAGTCGAAAAGCGGCTAAGCGACCTAAGCCAAGGTTGAAAGCGTGGGATCACTTCATGAAATTTATGGACCCCGAAGATAGAGAATTGAAAGGCAAGTGCAACTATTGCTCAAAAATTTATCTATGTAGTTCAAAAAGGCATGGTACGTCGACTTTAAATAATCATGTAGCTAGTTATATTCATAATCCCAACAATGTTGATGCCCAACAAGCACATTTATCTTTCAAATCTCGTGAGGGTGATGGTAGCCTTAGTACTTGAAAATTTGATCAGAGTAACTGTAGGAAAAAATTGATTCAAATGATAGTGAGGGATGAACTTTCTTTTCAGCATGTTGATGGTGTATGGTTTATTGATTTTGTTGAGGCTTTACAACCTAAGTTCACTATTCCCTCAAGATGGACCGTGTCTAGAGATATACATCAGTTGTACTTAGATGAAAGGGTTAAATTGCAAGATTTTTCAAAACATCTGGGGTGACTGTGTGCATTACTGTTGATACATAGACTTCTATGCAAAAAGATTAACTATATGTGCATCACCGCTCATTATGTTGATAAAGATTGGGCATTACGTAAGAAGATTATTAATTTATGTGTTGTTCATAGTCATAAGGATGATGAAATGGGTAGACAAATTGATTTTTGTTTACGTGAATGAGAGATTGTATGGATCTTTGTAATTACGGTTCATAATGTACCTGCAAATGATCTTTGTATGAACTTTTTGAAAGGGATATTGATAGATAAAACACGTGATGTGGTGAAGGGGAAGCACCTTCACATGAGGTGCACTGCTCATGTAGTTAATTGATTGTGGGTGATGGATTGAAGGCTATAAATCAATCCATCAAGAGGGTTCGTAAAGCTATTAGGTATGTGAGGCACTCCCCTGTAAGATTGAAACGGTTTAGAGAGTGTTGTGTAGATGAGGGCATAGAATGCAAGTCTTGTTGTATTTGGATGTGGCAACTAGATGGAACTTAACATATCTAATGTTGAGTGTTGCACTTAAATTTGAAAAGGCATTTGAGAGATTTAAAGGTGTAGATCTTTTTTTTAGAGTTGATTTGACAGATATGAGGTTGCCTACACCTACAGATTGGGAAGTTGTGAGGACAATGGTTGATATTTTGGTTGTCTTCTATGAGCTCACACTTAGGGTTTCCACCCAATTATATGTCACATCTCATTTGCTTTTTCAAGAGATTGTTACAATTGGTAATCTGTTGAAAGATTGGGTAGAAAGCCCCAACCCGACTATCAAAGATATGGTTGTGAAGATGCTAGCCAAATATAAAAAAATATTGGGGGAACCTAAAAGGATGAACAAACTGATTTACTTGGCGGTGGTTATTGATCCTCGATCTAAGTTTGCATTCATTAACTACTACTTTAGAGAAGAGTTTGGGGATGATGAAGGTCCGAAGATGGCAAGTGAGGTGAAGAGTGCTTTACGTAATTTGCATGAGCATTATCAATCACTACATCAACCTAAATCTCAAAGTCAAAGGAGTGTAGTGAATCAAGATCATGATGTTGTGTCTCATCTACCTTTGAAGAAAGTCAAATATACGAGAAGTGACAGATACAAAAGAGACTTTTTGGATGGAGATGATGACTTGAAAGATGATTTGAAAATATATCTTAGTGAAAAGTGATGAGTGGTGTTTTGACATAACATTTTGAGGTTTAAATGAAGTGAATTGAATAGTTTTACATGTGTTTTAACCCAAATTGCGTTTTTAACCTCCCGATTTGGAGGTTTTGTTTATTGATTGAGTTTTACAGAAAAATGGAGGATAAATAAAAGACATTTTGAGGAAATCAATTCATTGGGAAGATAGAGGATCGAATTGGAAGTACACTGCAAGTTGAATCACCTCAATCGGACAAGAAACGAGAGAGAACGAAGCAAAATCGGGAGAGGTGTCAGAGCAGGGGCGGAGGCACGACCCGAGCAACTCACTCGCGCCAAATGGCACGACCCGAGTGCTCACTCGTGCCATTTGGCGCAACCCGACCAGCTCAAAGCGCGGCGCGACCTGCGCACAGTAGCGACGCGAGTGGACGTCGATACAGAGGCCCTAAAAGTTAGTTACAGGGCGCGACCCGCGCCAGAAGAGGGAGGCGCGACCTCCGTGGTCGCGCCCCGTGCACTAAATTCCCGATTTTTTTATCTTTTTTTTCCATTTTTGATTTTCTTTTAATTCTTTTATTCCTCCACTATATAAACCAACCCCAATTCAAAATTAGGGCATTCCATTCCACCCTTAGCCACTTTTAGAGAGAGAAACACTTGGAGAAGAAGAGAGAAGAAGGGGAATTGAAGATTGGGCAAGAAGAACAAAGTTGAAGCAAGATTTGAAGGCCAAAACATCCATCTGGGTTCTTTTGTTCTTTAATTTTGTTAAAATCATGTTCCTTCTTGTAGAGATTTTGGTTATCCATGTAATTATGAGAAGCTAAATCTTTGATACTCTTGGGTGTTGGTTTTATTTGAATTATGAGATATAAATGATATTTATTTTGGATGCTTAATGGTTCTTGATTATGCTTTGGATTCTTGTTATGTATGGGTGTTATGTATTGTTGATTGGTGAGAACTAATTGATAATTAATTAACATGATTATGTATGTTGATTCAAAATTCGAGAGATGAGCTTCAACATAGGATCCTAGAATTCAAAGAGCAATTATCAACAAAATCGAGTGGTTTGAGATAGTTGTTGAGGCATAGATCCTTGGTGCTCTTGGTAAGCACACTTAGGTATTAATTGGAGACAATATTCCTATGCATGTGCCCCATATTCTATATGCTTCGAGAGGAAATATAGAATAAATTTGAGATCGCCTAGGTAATCTTGAATTGGAAATTAAGCATCCATTATAATTAGATTTTGTGTTAATTAATCCAATAAAACCAACCCCGAGAGTGTTCCTTTCCTTAATTGCCCAATTTATTTGTTAATTGCAATTATTTACTTTGTTTTATTGTTTAGTTAGTTTTAAATCAAGCACTTATCCATTTCGTCGTCTAGATAACAAATAGGAGCCGATGTCATAGTACGTGCTTATTTAATTTCCTTTTCCCTATGGATTCGACCTCGTTTCACCCTGTGCTACATTTACTTGTTCACTTGCAAGTTGATTCGAGTTTTAAAACTAAAATTTCACATATCAAAAAGCCTCTTAAGAATGAGAAAGATGATTTTGATATATTGAAGTAGTGGGATACACACCAATGTAGATTTCTCATTTTTTCACATCTAGCTCGAGATATTTTGGCGATGTCTATCTCTACAGTGTCTTCATAATCGGCCTTTAGCAGGGGAGGAAGAGTGTTTGATCCTTTTAGGAGTTCTCTAAGTCCTACACCTGTGGAATCTCTTATATGTGGTTAAGATTGGTTCAAGCATTCAAAAAAATCGATAACCATTGAAGAAGAATTGGCTAATATTGAAAAGCATGAAGAAGGTTTGTTAAATTTTAATTCAATTATCTTAGCATCTTATTTTAATATTTTTATTGATGATTATTTATGTTTTCTTGAAGGCATGAAGGATCTAATGAGAAAAGATATTTGAGGTTGTGAGCTTAAAGACATGGTGATTCTTTACTTTGATAGTTTGATGTTTGTAATGTTGATTGTTGAATGGTTGAATGGTTGCAATCTATTTGTTGGTTGGAACTTGGAAGTTTGATTTTTCATTTTTATATTTTGATATGATTTAGCGGCCGGACGTTTTTTTTTATATTTTTATAGTTAATAAATCTCTCATGTAGTCATGTAGACATAGCATTAGCCATCAATTAGGAGCCAAAAATATTCCAGCAATTCATCTTCTACTTTAATTATTTATTTAATTTTTTGACGTATTTTCTCAAACTTGAGGAGCTAGCGTGGAATTTTAATTGCTAATAATTGAGTTCTTAATAACACAAATAATCGACTCATTTTAATAATCATTGTACTATTCACTATTTCATACAATCACCGTTTGAATGTATAAATTTTACGACAATTAAATTTTAGCTAATAAAATATAATAAAAATTTAGAACATTATAAACGATGATTCACGCATAAATACACATTAACTCATTAAGTATTAGTACAACTATAGAATATAAATTATATAATACAACTATACAAGATTACATAATTACATTATTAAATATTACAACTTGAATGAAGAAAAATCTTGGGCCCAAAAAATTTAACTTGATTTTTGGCCCAAGAATCTGACAGTTTGATATTCAAAAATATTGAGCCCAAAATAATAGCTTAAGCCCAAACAAAAAAATTGGCCCAATCAATTTTGAGTACCGTCCTGAAACTGACCGAACCGACACATCGGTTTACAGTTCGGTGGACGTCGGGCGTTGGTCGGTCCTCGGTCAGTCTCTGCCGGACGATCGGGTTCGGTCGGGTTGGAATTTTTCGGTCGGGTTTCCACCGACCCGATCGTTTGCTCACCCCTAGTGCAAACTCTGTATCTAATTTACTCTCAATGTCAGCTCCTGGTAAATTAGGATACATTACTTTCATCTGATTCACAGACAAACTAGACACACATATATATTCATGTTATTTATTGCATGGCATATTGAAATAAATTTATGAGAAGTGTTGAAGTACGTATTTTATATAGGGTTCGACCTCAATGCAATTAAGTAAAACCTCTATAAGTTAATAACCTTGGGATCATGAAATTTTATTAATTTAGAGAGATATTAATATATCGATAAATTAATATTTTATTAATTAAAAGAGAGACTTTTTAGATTCAGCAAATTTAGTACATATGTATTGAAAATAAATGAATTCATATATGTTTCATTGATTATATTCATGCATCAACCAATTCTTTGTAACTAATTAAATATATCCATGTATAATATCAATTCATTGTATACAATTAACTATTATATTCATGGACGCATGTATTGATCATTTTTTTCCTTTTTCTTTTTTGCTTTCTGTGAATGATTGATGATCATGTTTAGCTTTCTTCAATTTTATCTTGGATTCATGATTGTGGACGTGCATAAATGGAGGAAGAGGGGAGAGACAGGGGCTACACCGTTGTGGGATGGAGAAGAAGGGGGTGGATGAGCGATGGAGAAGAAGGCGTGCATTTTTCCTTCTTTTTTTTTTATTTCTCTACCGTTGGGTTCGTGAAATTACGTGTAATAACATATAACAAAATATAAGTACAATCCATTTTATATGAGTTGATGGGTTTTTCTTAATTTTATAAAGTTTGAAGAGGTTATTAACGCATATTTTTCAAAAAATACACAAGTAATTTATAATTTAGTCGATATAATTCATATTTTTATTATTATAATAAATATTTTTTAATAATATTCACTGTGCGTCATTTGACTGTGTGTCGGACAGGTGATATGGTAGTAAGTATAAGACCATCTCCAACCCAAATACTCAAATTCAAACTCAAAATGGAGGAAGTGTCACATCAAACACTAATTGATCTCCAACCCACAAACCCAAATCCAACATCAAAAAGAATATTCTTGGTATATTCCACCTTTTACTATTTATCATGTTTATTTCAATAACACCCACATATTTATCAAAATTTATAAATTGAACCTCTTATTTTTTTTTTTTACTATTTTGCAATATAAAGAATACATTTTCCCAATAATTGCAGGCAATTTCTAACCATGGAAATTATAAATTGTCAAAATTTATAATGTCTATAAATTTCTAAATTGAACCTCTTATTTTTTTTTGTTATATACACAACAATGTATTAAATTTAATTATAATTATATAATTCTTTACAAAATTAAATATTAAATATGAATAACCGCAAAAAAAATAATTTCAACATTTATTAAAATAGAAAATTACACGACGTGTGAAATTACACAAAGATGAGAAGAAAATTACATTAAAACTTTGAACAAACGAAAGATGAGAAGAAAGAATTAAGAAGGACTATTTTGCAATTTCAGATTCTTGAAAAGTAATATGGAGTCATGAATAGTGCATCTCCATATTTGGGTATATACTATTCACATTTGAAGTTTTACAGCAAAATGATGTTGGATTTAGAGGTGGGTTGGAACATCTTATTAACTCCAAAATGAAATTTGAAGTTGGGTTGGAGATGCTCTAAATAACAACAACAACATGGCTAACGGGTGGCCAACCCGACACGCGCGGGAGTCGGCGACCATGCACGAATTGGTAGCCTCAAAAAAGAAAAAATATGAAATTTCCAAGAAACGTGTGAAAAGTGAAAACCGATGAATGATGACATCAGAAGCATCTTTCTACCACTGCAAACCCCCGGCCTCTGCCCTACTATAAATAAGAACTCCACTCCAGCAACCAAATTCCATCTCCCCCTATCCTATACGCTAAAATCTTATCATATTTCTCTCTCTAGAAAAGAAACCGAAACTCAAAGTGGTTGCAGGTAATATCAACAACAATAAGAACGGTATCACAAAGATGAAGAAACCGTACCCCTACCCCACATTTAAGAAACCTGACCGCGGCGCTATCAAGCGCCGTATCTTCTCCGCCCTCTTTCGTATGCTCACGACAGCTTTCCGATGCGCCGTCGCCTTTTTCACACATTCATGATCACTCAAAATTGTCGCAATTACACACTCCGATCCTTTTTTTTCTTCTCATTCAATTCCTTGTTTGAATCCGGTTTGAGTAGTGTTACTCGTTCGTTCGTATATTTTATTTCACCAGTGCAGTGCATGTCATTTGAGATGAGGTGAGCTCGTGCTGATCAAAATGGCTAGTGAAATCGTTCATGTCTTTTTCTTTACCCGCCGCTGCAACCTAAGACATTTACGAGATTCGAACTCATTTCATGACCTTCCTCTGGTCATATATATATATATATATATATAATTATCTTCTTCTCGTAATTAAAAGTCTCGGTTTGTTGTGTTGTGTGTCAATGTATGCAATCATGTGCTGCTGTTCAATGAATGCCAAGTTGGTTTTCTAAATCAGATTTTGTAATAATTTTATGAAATTTTTATTTCAACAGAGCGCCGTCAAATTGTGACTTCTTGCTTCTGATTGTCGTTGTTGTTCTTACTGTTTATATGTATTGAAATGTACCAAAAAATATGTAATCCACAATTTAAAAACAAAATGTTTAGAGAATATAATTGTGTTAAAATTTCCAACACAAATCTATGTGAGTTGGTGATGTAACTGCTAGTTGCTAAACAGAGGATGTAACAAGGGGCAAACGGGGTATGAAATATAAACGGCCAAGATGAGACGGTGTCTATCCAATTGACTTGCTAGATGCGATTAAGTATATACTGTATGATCCAATGGTTGAAAATCATCTGAATTTTATGGACACCTCACACCGCCACGACTTTCCACGTCATTTTTTATTTAGACACAATGTTGGATTTCAATAGTTTTAACTTTTAAGTAATGGAGAAATAAAATAAATACTTAAAAAAGGAAACTAAATCACAAAAAAGTACCTTGTTCTTTAGGTAACAGAATGTTCTTATTTATTACCCATCATCTGACTTTTCTGATCTTCAGTGAACAAATAAAATAAAACAACTGAAGAAATAAATAAAATCTTTTTTGCATATTTATCATTACACTTTTCATCAATAACCCTGTAATTTATTCTAAAAAAAACCCTGTAATTCACCATTAAATCTATATAATTTATAATTTCTTAATAATTATCAGAAAAATAAAAATTCATTATAATACATTTAATCATAATAAAATTATGATTAAAACAAAATTATTGGGTCCGTTACTAATCAAAATAATGAACCATAATAATGAATTATTTATTATTAATTGTGAGTATCTATTCTGTTGGGATACCCACCACTCGTAATATTTGAGTTATGAGATTGTGGCTAAACCAATCAATCACAACGACCATCGAGCTTTATGAGATTTTTAATTTTTTTGGAATCGATAGTTTGAAAATTATCCATCGTTATTTGCATACTTAGGAATTTTATGGATGGCAAAAAATAATAAACGTGTACAACTCGTATGAACACAATCCATGAAGTCAAGCTCAATGTTTTTATTAGGGAAACATATATTAGTTTATTTAATGTGGTATAACTTGCATAAATTTGTCAGTCCTAGTTCTACATTAGTTATAATCTGCCAATTTTTAGAACATTATTTGACCCTTTTTTGTTTACTCAAACACCCTACCTGTGTTATTGAGAAAATTCAAACTCGTGACTTTTGATCTCTAAACAACCTCACTGCAGCACTAGACCATTCCAACGGGACACATTTGACCGTATTTTAAGCATAATAAATTACAAATGTGCTACAAGGTAATTAATTAAAACATGGGTCTCTAAAGGTAAAATAAGGGAAATTCTAAACACAACCCCTGTTTTTCTCTCCACAGCCTCCACTAATAAAAAAATATAAATATTAATATAATAGGTCATTTTTACCCCATAACCCCCAATACTTAAAAACCTAACACAGTCCCCTAAATATCATAGCCCCCACTCTTATTTTATAATTAACTTTTAATTATCGTAGCCCTCATTCCATAACTGAAAATAAAACAGAGAGAGAACGATTGACACGGTCTCGGTTATCATAGCTTCCGTTCATAAACATATTTTTGTTGTATATTATGCCACAATAAATCTATTTTGCATCGCTTTTGAGGCGCCAAAGTTGTTTACGATGGTAAGTTTTGCTGCATATATTTTCTCTTTTCTTTACTATGTACAAATAAATCAATTTGATATTTTTCTCAAACACATTAATTATGTACGATAATAAGTTTGTTTGTGTGTGTGTTTTTTTTGTGGACGATGGTAAAAGTTTTAGGATATTGCATTATCTTAGATTGATTGAGTAATTATATAGTCCACATGAAAATTGCATTAACTTGAAAGTAATTGCGTTGCTAGTTTAAAATTATAGGAGTTTGCTTTATAAATTACGATTAGTATTATTTGGTACAAAATTATGGTGTTGATAGATGTGTTAAATCTACTATTGCAAAATCGAAGGTTGTAATGGTAGAACTAATACTTATTGCCCTTCATAAACATGTCAGTTTATTGATAATTTATGCAGCAATATATCGAGAAGGGAGAGGACAAATTTGCTATACTTATTTTATCATTTTTACCTTTACTGGTATTTCACCCGCGCGTTGCGCGGTGATTGCCGATCGGTATAATGTTATATAGTCCACAATCGGTGTCACATCCAATATATCTCATCTTATGCTTGAAATTTTTTATTATAATTATCTATTTTATATATAATATTTCTTTCATTGTATTACAAATTTTTTAAACATGAAATTAGATGCGGATTGGGTCAAGTGTATCTAATTATTAAAAAAAATCAAATATTGAGCATTGAAAAAAAATCAAAAAAATTAGGGCATATATAACAAAAATAAAATTACTCACCACGTCCCAATTATATAGTTTCTATTACTATTTTTTGTATCTTCGACCCCAATTATATAGTCTTATTACTATAAGTAGTATTAATTTTTATGGTAATGTATAAATACACTATGGTTAGGTCTTGAAATTTTAAAAAAAAATTAATTAACTTGAAGTCATAAATCTTAAATAGGGATATATTGGAAGTTTAACTTTAATATTTTATTTTCATAAATATTTTTAATTGAGACGGGGGAGTGTTAAAAAAATTGTTTGATGAGGATGAACAAAAATTATAAATTATATATTGTATTTTTGAATTTATTAATTGAATTCAAAATTCTATATTACTCTAAACTATCAAACTAATCAACCAGCGCACCAAAATATCAATAAATGAATTAAAAATCTCAATGAACAAACAATTGAGTAAAACATGTATTATAAAGTGTCCTACTACATTATATAATGATGCATGCAAAATACATTTGAGTACACAATACAAACAAAATGTACAATACTTCGTCATGTGGAAGAAAAAAATATACAAAATATTTATAAATATGTTGTAGTTTTTCTGTCTATTTACACTTATATAATATTTGGTCTGATTACATTTAATGTGTTAATGTAATGAAAAGATATGAGATTGACATGATATTCAAGTTTGTATATTTCATATAAGAATTCCAGCATGAAAGAACATGAAATCGGACAATATAAAAGTTATAAAAATAAAAATATTTTTGGTATATAATAGAAATAAAGCATACCACAAACAAACTTTCTGGATTTGTAAATTTACGGTGAACTTTTTATGTTTCAGGAACTTGAGATTTGAGGAACTCAGAAACTCTCGTCTTCAAACCAACTTAGAGCTTCAAAGCATAAATGATATTGGATGGATAGTGTTTGTCAATCTGCACAAAAAAGAGCACAATCAAATTTTCAATTTGCAATTATGGAAAGCTTGTAATATATTTTGTATAATAAAATTGATGAGTATAATTAAGTAATGCAAAAAATACAGAACACAAATAAGTTCACAAAAAATAGAAAACATAACAACAAAATGAGAATGAAAAAAAAAAAGAGAAACGAAGTAGTCTTATAAGCAAAAAATAGATTGGCTCCCAATTTTATGGTTTTGAATTTCAACTTGCTTCGTTTTCTGTGCAACAACTAAAGTATGGAGAGAAGCAACTTTTACACCTAATAAAAATATTTTGCTTAAATAAAGAATTTTTAGAAATAGCATGGAGAGAAACAACTTTTACACCTAATAAAAATATTTTGCTTAATTAAAGAATTTTCAGAAATTGATTAATTATAAAAATATTTTTGCATGAGAATTCTGAAAAGACATTTTTGGGCGGGATTTTTGGGAGGGAAATTGCAGCTTCACAACTTTGTTTTAATATATATATATAGATATCTTATAACTATAAATGGACACAAATTATACAAAGTGCTAAGAATTTATTTTCTTTAGTATAATGATCCTCATAATTTTGATCTTAGCTTTGCAGTAGTTGAGATGGGTTACTTGAAATGTAAATCATGTAGTCTTGAGTTATATTGAAAAAAAAATACTAACTTTCGACAAGCAGATGCTTTCAAATTGGATTTTGTTGATTTATTCAAGTAGTCCAACTAATTTCACTAATATAGTTATAAAGATGTTGACATGTTATGAATATTCACAAATATAAAAGCAAGGTCGTTTGATTCATTTGATGCGGAAAAAAAACGAAAGTCTCTAGAGATTGGTTTTCTTAGGCTCGATGTTGAATTGTTGATGCTCATTTTGATCCACGAGATTGGCACTATGGAGTGGGGGTTGTGGTTTGTTATGCTAATAATATCAAGCATTTAGATTCTCGACGATTTCAGAGTTCTTTTGTCTAATCTGAGAGAAACGGAGTGGCACATTGAATAGGAAGAGGTAAACCCCACTTCTGTGCAACATATATGTTTGTTTTGCTGTGTTTCATGTAATAAAGACTTTTTTTTTTGTCCGAGCAAGCATTAAGTATATTGAAAAATTCACTATCATAAAAAAATCATCTGATGCTGGTACATTAGACAGGAGGAGGTAAGTTCCTTTTGTGTGTAATATTGATATTTGTTTTGATTGTTTCATGTAATAAATATATTTTTTTTTCTCTTGGAGCAGGCATTAAGTATATTGAAAGCTTTTACTATATCTGATGTCCTCATCATTCCAAAGCTGAGAACTTTTTGTTTCATCGATTGATATAAATCCAGCCCAATAAAGGGATGAAGAGAACAGAAGAGACCGATCGTGATCAGAAATATTTTAGTTTTATTTTTTTGATTAAGTTCATGTTAAAATTAGCTATAAAATCATCACGTACAATATATCTACGTTAGCTGCTAGAACTATGATTATCAATTCATATTTTTTTATATACTCTCTAGTTTTCTAATCATCCCACTAGTGTTTTTTTGTGAGTAAATCTCTTACTAAGAGAATGGACAACTTGTACAGAGGCATAGTTGATGATCTTATCGGCAACAAATATTTCAAAAGAAATATACTAATGAAAATAAAGTGAGCGAGAGACTTTGAGATGAATTAAGCCTAGGAAAATATTTTTATTACATAATCTTTTATTACTGAATCAATGCGACAACTTAGAACAATCTTGACAACTCCTACCAATAATCAAATGCGATAAATCTTTCTCTAGAATATTAAGTAGCTAAACATGCATGATTACCCATAAATCTTTCTCTAGAATATTAAGTAGCTAAATATCATTAAGGCATGATTAACCATAAATCTTTCTCTAGAATATTAAGTAGCTAAGCATCATTAAATCATGATTAATATTTGTTCACCTGCTTTCTGATCGTCCATAATCTATGCAGATACAATTCAATTAACTACAATATTCAAGAAATTAATTAATGGTTTGCACAATTAATTTAATGCTACTAAGATGTACATGTTATATTATACTAGCATTTTTCCCGTGCGTTGCACGATTGGGATATGTATAATTTATTTTTTAATTAAAATATCACGTTTAAAAAATATTTATTTAATTAAAAAATTAATTAATCATCAAACCAAATATAAAGAAAAAATGTGAAATCAAACATGAAGTTCACTCATAGTATTAAATTCTAAAAATTACTCGATTCTATTAATCATGACAATTGAGATATGTTGCTTTATCAGAATCATTTTTCTTTTTCACTGTGCAGTAGACAAAAGCTCATCAATATTATATTGAATAATTTTTGGCAAATCCTCTCCCCATCACTCAAAACTTTGAGTTTTGAACTTGTTCTTTAAATGAGTTGTATCCCCTCTAAAGATGAAAATTATTACTAACAACTCTCAAGAATATGTCGATTTTGGTTATTTTATGATAATATGGTGATAGTTAAATATAAAATTATTAACAGCATTGATACATTATTCTCAATTGATTGAAAAGTTTAACTTATCCCCTCTCATTCAAATTAAAAATGGGGTATGCTCAAATCCTACACAGAGATGACATCAGCACCATCGCTACAAACACCCCTGTTGCCCAGCCAAGATACGAATCAGATCATTCTCAGTGCCGAGATGCCCATCATCACAACCATAATTCACAAATGGATTCAGGTAACAGGTTCAGCAGAGTTGCATATATAAATGAAGTTACCGTATGAACTAAAATAAAATAAATTGAATAAACTAAATAACACTACAAAATTATATGTTGCTAAAATTAAATAATTAATTGGAGACTTTACACAGAATCATGAACTACAATCTTTAATATTGAATTTTATCACTTGTGTGGTATAACACATGCATGTCATATGCATCTTCAATGATCAATTGGTGTTGCAATCTATTTGAAAAAAAAAATATGGAAAAAAAAATGTATGGTTACAACTCACGAAATTATCAAGATGTGTACATATATGTAACTTTTTTTTAGAAATAGGGCTTATATACAACTTATAATTAAATTAAAATTCACGTATAAAAATTGGGTAATCAGAATTGATTACATTTATAACAATTGTAATCAGACCTTTTAATATAAGTTAGTCATTCCAAGGATTTTGATTTATATGGCATATTTTTACGTGTTTTCATGCTAAATTTCTTTTTTTCTGAAAGAGTTGCCTCATCTATTTTAGGCATAATTAGCCAAAAATCCATTATCATATATGTCTTTGAAAATGTGATTGAGTGATTACTATAATTAGACATAATTAATTTTATATATTGAGTTTCTATGTATCGTCACCATATTATTTTTATATAGGCATATTATATAAAATTGTAATTATATATATTATTGGATTAAATTTTGTATATTAACTAAAAAATTAATATAATAATAAAAATTAATGGAATAAAAAAGAGAAATATAATGGTATTTATATATTTAGCATAATTATTGGTATTGAACACAATGCCATTAATTATCAATAAACGTTATATTGGCTAGTTATAACTGTTCACCATTTTACAATTATAATGTATTACAAACAATATAATAATTAAAATTGTTAATTAGTAAAATGATTTAGGCGAAAAAAAAGTATGTTTAATAACTTAATTTTTTGTTATATATAAATATATAAGATCATTTTTTTTAAATTTCACTTTTATTCACCAAAAGTGAATATTAGATTATATAAATATATTAAATATTTTGTAAAGTATAAATTATACATCCACCATGAAACGTTAACAAAATGCACAAACTTTAATAATCCAAAAAAAAGGGTGAATAATTAGCAGATGAAAAAAAATCTAAAGAATTTGGACAAATCAAAGATAGAGTCATAATCTCAATTCTATCATTATAAGCTAGGGGGAAAACATTATAAGGATATTGATCATATCTTGGAATGCTACCAGAAATCAAACAATCTCTATAAACATTCAATTTGTGGCTAAAAAAAATAACTAAAAAAATACATACAGAATAATTACATTTCAACTGTAACATACGAAGCGAAATTCGTTGATTCAAATTCATCAGCTCTTGATCTTTGTCATTTGTAGCCATGAAGTTGGTAATCAATCCATTGAGAATAGAGTTGAATGATCATAACCAAAATCCCAATTACTTTCCAAATCTTCTTCTTCTTCTTCACCTGTTATATATGTCTCCATATACATTACTATATCTATGTCAAGAGAAAATTAATAATCTTAATACACAAACACATCTCCATAAATCCAAGAAGAAAATGAAAGAAAATTTATCAATTACTTTGTATTGGAGAAGATGTCTATGCACCATTTTACAACAGGGTTATCCATAGGCGGATGGTTGGTGGTATTATAATACGTCCTTGAGTTTATTCCCAATATATATATGGGGTGATTAGATCAGAGAGAGATGGGAATCTTCGAAAAATCATCCTTGATTAATTTGAGATTGATTAATTTGTGATTTTTTGAGTTGTGATTGAATATTAGGTAGGCGTCATTAGTTGATTTTGGGAGGTTAATTGACGCCATTAATGGGTGTTCTTAATTGATTTATTAAATTAAATTTATTGAATTATCATATTATTGATTGACTATAATAACCTTGCAATGGGAGGGAAAAATTTTGTTGTTGGAGTGTGTTATTATATATATATATATATATAGATATTCAATGTGGACTATTAATGGATGTAGGGAATTTCTTAATTATTTCGTACTGCAACAAAATTTATAAATAACTAATAACAAATTATGTCAGCAAAAATGTAATAAAATAGTACTTAAGAAATACTTTTGAGAGATCAAAATAATATTCTTAAACATGACGAGATAAACAATTCAATTAAAGGTAAAAATTAGAAACTTGAAACTATTCATATGCACAAGCAACACTCTAACTAGTCCTACCCATCTGTCCCGCAATGTTGATTCACAACCACTCACCAACTATTCATAAATCTGCTACAAATTATAAATTATCTAGATTGATGATTTCACCACTTAAATTTGAATGTTTTCGAAGTAGTGCATTGAAATCTCTTAGACGATCTAAATATGGAGTATCCCACCCAGTGGCACATTCGAGTCGAGAGAATTTTCAATTCGGAACAATGGGAGGAATTGGTGCAAGTATCCCACCCAGTAGCACATTCGAGTCGAGAGAATTTCCAATTTGGAACAATTGGAGGAATTGGTGCAGCATGATCCAACGAAACCTGTAATAGTTATAAAAAAACTACACATAAAAGAGTAAAACATAAAGACATAAAAGAAATATGTCAGAGTAGCGCTGTGAATAGTACCTACATGAAATGGTTATTATTTACAAAACCAATGACTATCACCTTATGTTGTGATTTCAATGGTAGATTAGATCGAAGGGGAAGATAAGTAAAACATTGTTGTGTAGAGATATATATGAACAATACCACATTATATCTTGAGGCAACTAAATGACCCATGTCTGGCAGAATCATCCAATTCTTATAAGCGGTTGGAAGTGTAGAACACGATAAAGCTTCTAACAGTTGAGCCACATATTTTGGTGATTTATAAAATTTAACATAATATAATCGATGATTTCATAATTCTTCAATCAAGTCTTCTCTAACTCTAATCCAATAATTCTCTCCAAAACCAAGCAAAGCAGCAATTGTACGAAAACCACAATGTCCATCCGCCTTAACATCAAATATACCAAGGACATATGATTTTATATACAAGGAAAAATGATCTAAAAACTGCATTGCATGATTAGATCTTCACATTTCAAAATTAATATTTCACCAATTTCAAAGTATGAAGGGTCATAGTGAGTTAAATAAAGATCCTTCAAAGAACAACATCCTTTCATTTTAGACTTTTCTAATGGTGGAGTAAGAAATGTAGTTGTTGGATTGCCTAATTCTCTTAATTTTTTTTCAATGCTAGCTAGTTTTTCGGCTTCATCAGAAGTATTGAAACGCGACCATATTGTGTTTATCTCATCATCAATAGTCACCACAAATGGATTATTGCTCAGTTGTACTTTTTCTAAGTTTAACTTCAACCAGTGAAGATGAACAGTTGAAAGAGAAATAGGATGAAAATCTATTAAAAACTCATCAATTTCGTGTGCACAAGGCAATCCATGTGTCCTCCGGATGACACATCCACATAATGTAATATCAACTCCAACATCATTTACTCTTTTTGACTCAGTAAGAATTATGTTCAATGCCTTCCTGGACACTAATCCTCGCAATTCTCTAAATAATGCAGGCGCGAAACTATGTTCAACCACATTTAAACTTTGCTCAAAATAAGCCTTAATTTGAACATGTTGCAATTCAATTAGAGAGTGAATTATTTTCCAAGAGCTATCAAAATCTCCTTGGGATGAGCTAAGCCATCACTTTAACTTTGCATGTGCACTCTCTGCTCTACAAAAAAAATAAAAATAAATATAATCAGATCAAATATTTTGTTTAATATGTTAAAGTTAACATCAAATTAAATTTAAATACTAACCTATTAGTTGTCAAATTTCCAAAATGTATTATTTTTTCTGTCCAAGCTGCGACAAATCTTTCTTTATTTGGTGTTAGCCAAATATCTTCAACATACTTTAAAACTTGAGGGTAACTCTTAAAATCATTACTGATAGTTATGAAATTTCTAGCACAATCATCCTCACATGAAGAAAACATAAGGACACTCCAAGATGACATGAAAGCATCAAATTTTTATTTACGTTCTGTAGCGACCCAGTTTTCTAATTATATTTAAATTGCTATATTTTATTTATTTATGTGTGATATTAATGAATTAAGTCTAATAAGTCGCGCCTAAGTAATTTATAAGCATGAATTCATTTTAGCATATAGTAATTTTATAGCATGAGCACGCATTTAATTTTTATAATTAAACTGTCTAATTTGTTACATTTATTTATTTTATCCAAAGTTTGTTTCTAACCCATTTTAAGGTAATTGAAGCCCAAGTCTTTTATTTTATTTTTAAGCCCAAATAGATTCTTCTTTGGGACCGAACCATTAAGCCCAAAGATAAGGAAAAAACATGAGGAGGAAACCATTGATTTATTTTTCTCCCTTCCTTCCGCCTCACGAAAATCACAGTAGGAGTTTGGGATAGTTCAAACTCTCTGATCATGATCACATTCTTGATCTTATCTCAAGTATATCTCTTGATAGCTACTAAACCCTAACCTACCATTATAAATAGACGACCCCTATCATTCTTACTTCGCACCTAAAATAATCGAGAGAGTGATTATATTTTTCTCCTAGTTCGAAGAAGTCGTCGTTTTGTAGGTATGAGATCTTTCTTGAAATTCATGTTCTTCTATTTATTTGTCATCATGCATAGCATTGGGTATGTTTGGGGTGCATTACGGAAGGGTTGTTTTTGAGACTCCAACCTTCTAAGCGCAGCCATGGTGGTAGTTCCGACGCAGCTGTTGTTTCTTGTGCACTCTGAAGATTTCCGTTTGGCGACGAAGAAGGCGAGCTTCCGAAATAACGACGATGGCCACTCAGCGAACTACAATAGAGAAGCTAATGTTTTTCGGTACAGTCAAGTCAGCGGTTGTAGCCTTGCAGCAGAAGAAATGGACGGAGGCTGCTGTTGTGCTGTTTAACGTGAAGAAGAGAGAGAGAGAGAATTTGTTATTTCTAATACAATTGTTTTGCAGATGGGCTGTTAGTGGTTAGGATAAATGGGCTTTGGGTATTAGTAGGTTGGTGGGCCAAGATTATATATATATTATACATATGCATGCATATTTATATTTACGAAGGTTTAGCAAAGTTATTAATAAAAAAAAAACTTTATCATGTTGCACTTGGAATCATGCACTCATTATAGATTAGGATTTTTATATATGTTGAGCTTTTCGTGTCATGTATATATATATACACTATATATATAGATATATGTATATATATATAATAATTATTTTGAACATGCATCATAGTTTGAATTTATGCATAGTTTAATTATATCATGTTATGCATTGTATTAATTAAAAGATAATTAATTTATAGGCAAGGCGCGCAGGACTTAATTGGTTAATATCGAGGTCAAGGTGAAGGTGGGGTTTTATGTGATCATGTCCTAATTATTCTCTCTATATTTAATTATCCAGTTATGTGATGACACATCACAGTACAGGGCCTTCGGGCTAAATAAATGAAAATGGGCCTCCGGGCTAAATGAGACAGGGCCTTCGGGCTAAATGAGACTGGGTCGACGGGCTATATGGTTTGGTCTACGGACCGAACAACTTTTATTATTCTCACTTACTCGTTTAATTTTATATAGCTTGGATAATTGGACACTCCCCACTGAGTCAGTAGTACTCACCCCAAAAACTACTTATCTTTTCAGGTGTTGTCTCGGGTGATGCGTAGCGGACAAGATGTGATGATGGTGGTCAAGCGATCAAGCACGATTAAAGATTTAATTTATTTTTGACTTTATTTTATGTAATAAATGTCGAGTTATGCTTATAAACTTCCGCTGTATTTCAAGAAAATTATTTTATTGATGAAAAGCATGGATAACGTACCTTTTTCTATTAAAGTGAAATTGAGGCGTTACACGTTCAAACATCTTCTTCGAATTGGCAAACACATTTTTTGTAATATGAAATCTACACAGAAGATTTGTTGTGCTAGGAAATACTCTTTTAATAGAATTCATCAATGTCAAATCTCTATCAGTTACAATCACTTCAGACAATATATTTGATATCATTAAATCTTTTAGTTTCTCTATTGTACATATGTAATTCTCTTCGCGTTCAGCCTCCTTGTAAATAAATGCAATAGAAAAAGTGAGATCTGTACACGTTACTCCAACTATTTGCAGTAATGGTAGGCCATATCAATTAGTCTTGTAGGTGCAATCCATGATCAACACAGATGGAAATGAATGCAAAGTATCCACATATAAAGAATGAGCCCAAAATAAATCTCTGATGCAATTCGCCAAATCATTGCTCTTATGACATTCAATATATCCACACTCGTTCAACATTTTCATGAGTTGTTGAATTTGTGATCTGCCAACTTTTTCAACAATTCGATGTTTATGACAAACACTGTATATTATCTTCATTGTAGTTGCATTTCGGCTATTATTGTCTTTAATATCCATAAGTATATTTCTTGGTTTGATCATATTCTTTGTCATATCAAATAACAAAGTGTTGGAATCGGATACGTAATCGCATCGAAAAATAAAAAATTTATAAAATTATGAAATATCAATTATTTCACGATAAATGTATCATCGGATTCACGTTAATATGATATAGAATAAAATGATTGTATCATTATATATATATATATATATTTAAATATACACACATTTTCGCAATCCGGTTGGTGATGGGTGTGTAGCAATCAATTGCTCGTCTACTCATAGAGATCCAAACGTATCTCCTCTATCAAGTCTACACAATTGGAATGTATCTCGTATCTCGATTTTCGCTAGGAATCGATATACAAAGGAATATGTTTTGTGTAAAAAAAATGAGAACAAGAGACTAATGATTCATGGAGAAAAATGATAAGGAAAAAATATCTCATTTTTCATCCATGATCGTGGGCCACAATACCAATTCAATTGGTAATTGATTTCCACATTAATCACTCTTTAATCTCACTAAAATCTCTTTAGGGCCTGTTTGGTATCCATATACCACTATATCAGATATCAAATATGGGTATGGGTTATCATGTATAGGTATCAGATTGATATCTGATATCTGTGTTTGGAATGAACTTTTAACTAAAACGTAGTAATAATAATAATAATAATAATAATAATAATAATAATAATACAGTGGTGTGGTGGTGTATGGGTAAAATAAGTGGTGTATTAAGTAAACCGAAGTGTAAAGAGTAAAATCAATAAATAAAAATTCCCATAATTTAAAAAAAAAAAACACAGAAGTATAGTGTCAAAACTTGGAAGATCCAAGTGTAAAAGATTAAACAAACGATAAACTATAATGAGCATATTTTATTGTCTACATAACCTGCCTATTATAGAAATAGAAGAGATGTAGTGTATATCATGAGTTCTAAGATGCTACATTTCAGATCCTAAATCGATAGAACTAAAAATAGAAAAGCCAATGAAAACTCAGCACTGCAACAAGAATCCATCTCTAAATCTTTGTCACCTACTACTACTGGTATTATGCAACTCTTCAAAGTTTACAGGTACAAGCTACATAATTTCACATTGCACCAGGTGCATCCAAAGCCATTGGATCGTTGTCGTGTAAGAAGTGAATAAGCCACTCGAATTGGCCGACTCTTGTTTCTCCGTTCAGTCTCTGAGTCGAGTACTCCACCAAAATATTCCAGAGCTCTCTCTCTCTCTCACACACACACACACACACACACACACACACAGAGCTGGTTACCTAACTAAACAGTAAAATGCCTGGCTGCTGTGATTCCAACAATCTAAGATCAGTTTCCACTCCATATAAGGCACCTAAATTCTGATAGTGGGTCTCCAACAACTCTGGCAACCTCAGTAGCAAGTCAGCAAGCCTAGGAACTGCTTCTTCGAACCACTTCACAGCCTCATCCTTACTCATCAACTAAGGAACCATCAAAGATTTTATCAAAAACTTCATTCTAAGAGCCCTTTTCTATAGAATGCATGAATGGATAATGCTTCAATACTTGTCTCATGCCCATAGCTTCAGTGAAAGACAGAAACAATTGGTAACTGTAATTACCTGATAGCCTTTATCATTTGACAACTAAATTGATGGGCATGCCTCCATTAATCCCAGATAACTACAAATAAATAAACTTCAAAGGAGCTGATATAATTTTTTTTTTAAATTGATGTTTTACCTCCTAATATGTCATATTCAACCATCATTTTCTCCAAATCAACAACATATAACATAGTAATACAAAATATGTAAGGAAACAAAACACAAAGCTGCAGCCTGCATGTAACACCAATTTAAACAAAATGAGCCTACAACAAACATCCATCGCTTCAAACTCACACGAGTTCGTTTATCTAATCCAAAAAATAATTTTTTCATATGTAGAAAAAGATATAAGCTGAAAAGATATATGAAGCAGTAAAATGCACCACTTATGTCGTCGAAGAAGATGGAGAAGCCGAGAGAGGCTGACGTGAGGAGAGGATACTCCCTAAGGGAATTGCGGAGGTCAGCAACGGCGAGCGCTAACAAGATTTTTGAAGAATAAGGAATTCAGAAACTTTTACCTTGAAATTGAAGTGGATGAACTACTGAAACAAGATTTTTGAAGATGCGAATAATTTCCCCAGAACAAGTATGAAAAATTTGGGCTACGGAATTTGGGGAGGAGGAGAAAAGGAGAAACGAGGGTTTTTCCGGATAAGATATGAGTTATACTGGTGCAAATATTGGTATATGAGATATGTTAAAAGTGGGAATATGAGTATATCAAAGATATCAATTTGATATCCATATACTAATATACCAAACACATGGTATGAGTATGGGCCATTTTGATACCCATACATGATATACGTATATGGATACCAAACGCCCCCTTAATCCTTTTGATTGTAGAGATTCTCAATTAAATATTAATTCCACAAAATAGAATTAACATTTTACACTATATAAATTTAATTGGATTAAATTTATATATCTATTAAATTAATCCAATTAATTTAATCCATATTTTGAATTAGACTTTTAATCCAATTAATTCCAATTAAATATTTTAATTGATTATTTGATTTAACTAATTAAATAAAAAATAGTATCAATTAATTAACACCATTAATTAATTGGATTCAACAATTGAATCAATTCAACTGATACAATTCTAATCTATTTGTGTAACCCTCTTAGGTTCACAACTAGTACTAGTAATAGGCTTGTAACATTTACAACTTAGTGAATAAAATATTATTCTATTAATTTATCCAATAAATTAATATACTCAAAATTAACTCTTTAATTTTGAGAATCTACAAATCATGGGAACATCTAGCAAGTAGCATGATCACCTACCACTAGGTGAAATAGCGAGTAAACCTATTTAATTACAAATCGTTATACACGTACGATCCTCCTATTATCTAATCTTCCGACTGGATCTTGAGTTATGGAATAATACGAACAACTCAATCAATTCAATTGTAACATTTTCATTTCCATTCAATCAATTCATTAATGAATCAATATTCATCACACTTTGGCCAAGGTCTTCAGAATCATGAATCATGAAAATTAATTGAAAAATTCTCTCGATAATCGAGTAATAGATCCTTTATTGATCACTCCATCAATCTCCATATTAATTAATATAACATCCAACACAATCTCTTTACGATTGTCATGCAATCAGAGACTATATCTAAATGAGATATAATTAATACAAGATTACTATGATGTCTCAAGTCAATCAGAGACTATATCTAAATGAGATATAATTAATACAAGATTACTATAGTGTCTCAAGTCAAAGGACTAACCGTGTATTATTGTAATTTAGAAATTCATATTTTTGATAAATTACATTTAAGAATTTCTAATGGGTTTGTTCAGTGAACTTGTTCTCCAACAAGCACCCATGTATATACATTTACGTCACCACACTAATGTCAATGAAACTTAACATTCTTATCTTATAAGTGTGTATCATACGTGCGAGTTAAACTGTTCAATATCCCATCTTGATCAGTTATATAACTCGGAACTAATTTAAGATCTAAGTACAAGAAACATATTCCATAATCATCATCATATGCATAATCATATTTCGTGACTTATTAAGATCTAGAGATTTTATCACATGCATATATAATCAGCACGTAAGATAAATAAAATGTCTCAATATAATATTATCCATTAAGAATTTATTTACAATAAATAATAAAAAGAGTATAAATAACCAATCTAATTGGTGGGACGAGTGTTACTCTTTCACAAAGTGTAATCTTCTTTATTTAATCTGCCATCAAATGAGTGGCTCTCAAATTGCTCAATAGGTGGATGATTATGAGATCCACATACAACTTTAATAAGTCATTCATCATCCTTTTTTAATTTTACACCTTGCAACAAAAATGGATAACCATTTTTTTTGTCCTTGTTCTAGTCTGAGCCATTCTCTCGATTTTATCGATGTTTTTAGGAAGCCTATAAGTTTCACCACGCTCACAACCGAGTGTCAATCTAGATTTTCTTCCACCATTTTGAGGTTGAGAAGATATGATTATAATGACATAACCTAGATTTTTTTCAATCTCTCTTGCCCATGCCACTAAATCTTCTTTACTATTAAAAATCTACAATATAGGTATCACTAATTATATAACATCAACACTTATAAAACAAGATTACTACATCTTAATTAAATTTATAACTTACATTATTAGTGTAAAATGCATCATGTGAATCAAATGGCCGTCATTGATCGTCGATATTGATCTGTCATCATCAAACTAATTATTTTAGTGCAAAAATTAATAAAACTACTTGAATAAACCAACAAAATCCAACTCCAAAGCATGTAATTACCTGTTGAAAGTTATTGATTTCATGTTTTTTTTTTCTTCAGTATAACTACATGATTTGTATTTTCATGTAACCTATCTCAACCATTGTTAAAATTGAGATAAAAAATTTACGAGGATGACTATACAACTAAAACTTTGTTCTTATTAGCTCTATGGAGAATTTGTATCCATTCATAGTTATAAGATATATTAAAGCATAAATGATAATATAAGTAGTAGCAAATTTAAGCACTCCATTCATGATATATTGATGCTAAATAATATATATATATATATATATATATATATATATCTCAAGAAATCAACATGTTTATTGAGGCCAATAAGCAATAGATCTATTCCCGATATATTGATGCTAAATAATATATATATATATATATATATATCTCAAGAAATCAACATGTTTATTGAGGCCAATAAGCATTACATCTGCCACTGCATCCTTAGATTTTTGCAAACCGTAATCTTACAAAGCAAAACTCCTAGAATTTTAAACTAGTAGCACAGTGACTTCCAAGTTAATGCAGTATTCATGTGAACTATACAAGTATTCAATCAATCCAACATAAAGCAATATTCTAAAAATTTTGTCATCGTCCATGATAGATTCATAAACTCACTATTATTTCACAAAAAAAAAACCACACGCACACAAACATCAAATTGATTTGTTTTGTAGATAGTAGATAAAATAGAAAACATATATAGGAAAACTTACCATCGTGAACAATCGCTTCAGAAGTGATGCATAATGGATTTATTGTGGTAGAATTATACAGCAAAACTGTGTTTATGAACAGAGGCTATGATACGAGATTGTGTTTGTCGTATGTTCTTTCTTTATTTTATTTTTAATTATGGAACGCGGGCTATGATAATTAAAAGTTAATTATAAAACACAAGTGGAGGCTATGATATTTAGGGAGTTGTGTTAGATTTTTAAGTATTGAGAGTTATGAGGGTAAAAATGACTTATTATATTAATATTTATATTTTTTTTATTAACGGGAGCTGTAAAGTGCAAGGTGCTTTAACCAACGAAGAAGACATCATTATAAGAATCAGGCAAGAAGTGCAATGTGATAATCCAGAGAATGGTAGTGTAGAAATAGAAAAAAGTATCGTGTCAAGAACTTTCAAACATGTTGGACAAGTTGAAAATGTTTTGGATTTAACAAGAAAGTGATTGTATTAACGAGTTACTTCGAATGAGCAAGTCAAAAGATGTGGTATTAATCTAAAAAATTAAAGCAGTATCACATGCAATTTTAGATAAGTATTTCATACAATCTTAAGTTTTTTTTATCGTGACAACATACAATCTTAATGTAACATATGTAGTTAAATAGTTCTAGATATTTTATATAGATATTTAAATATATTTAAAATTTAATGTCATTTTATTATTATATGGAGGTAAATTTCTTAAGAATGGTCCTAAAAAGACACCGGAATATTATAATGTAGGGATTATTCTTATTTATAACTGGTTCCCAGTTGGGACCATAACTTTTTATTATTATAAGAAGATTATTCTTATATAAAATATTTTTATATAGAGGTTTTATTGTATATCATCTTTTTATTCTTCCCTCATATTCCGTAACAAACAAAATCATTTAATATTCTAATCAGTTTAAACGGTTTAGATTGGATCATAAACTAAAAGACTTAATTGTATATGATCACTTTCATATATACATATCTCTATCATTTAGTATCTGTAAGAGACAAAATGAGAAGGGATATTCCCGCAAATGCAACAGTGCTTCAAAGAATATTGCTCCTAAATTTCTGCTTATGATACTATTCAACTATTTGATTTGGGCCACGTTTCCGTGTCTATTTTTTTTATTTTGTCGAGTAGTTACTGAATATTTAGGCTACTTCATGGTAATAAATAATAATATAAGCCAAACACCGGATGAGATTCTTTAGGTCAAATTGTGTGTCTCATTTATTTATCAACATTAAAATTGCATAGTTTTAATAACATTTTTATTAAAATAAAATTTATTATATTATAACTAATTCCAATTAATATTTATTGCTACAAATTGAAATTTTAAAATATATATATATATATATATACCTTAAGTTTAGAATAATCAATCCTAAAAATCAATTAATATTAACTAAAAATGAAAATTAAATACTAAAAATTAATATAAACCCTAATTGGTGGAATAAATCCTAAATAATAATGTAAAATTATATTAAAATAAAAGAAATTAAAATTGAAAAATTAATAATTTTGATGTTTGGCATACAGTTGACACATACAACTCTGGACTACAGGATCTCATGTGACCAAACACTTGACGTGATTGCTACTAGAGAATGAAATCGAATGAGAATGGAATGAACATAGGAAAGAAAAGAATGGAGATAGGAAATGATTCAAATGAATGACAAGAAACTTTAAATGGTCATAACTTTTTTCGTTTTTAATTCAATTTACTCAAATAATAAATATTTAAATTAATTAAGATCGCATGTAGAGCTGTCAAAATGAATTAGCGGCACATGTAGAGCTGTCAAAACGGATTGGGGTGAGGGGTGGGGGGGTCGGGTAAGCTCGCCAAGCTGACGGGTTTAAAATATGAAGCCCTACTCGTACCCATCTATGCCTGTGAGTTGACGGCCCGACATGCGGGCTTTTTTTTTTTACTTGTTTTTCGAACTTTAAACATTTTCCTTTAGAGAAAAAATAAATATAACTAATTAATACATTCTTTTTAAGTGTTGTATGATACATAAATCAAAGCTTCCCGGTACACATATTGTGATGGAGGTATCGTAAATCTAAAGGAAAACAAGTTTAAAACTTTTAAAAACTTACCGCATGCCATCTCTTAATAACTAAATGGAACAATTATTCTAAAAATATATAAAAAACATTACGGAAAGCATCTCTTGAATCAGCTACAGCCTACAACAATTTCTATATCAGTATTTTAAGGGCAGATGCATCATTTACTCTGTCCCCATTCATTCCACAAGTTTGTACCTTCTTCACAATCTCGTATTAAAAGAATATGAATGAAATTTAAAAAAAAATCATTTTTTTAAATAAACAAATAAAAATTGAAAAATAATTAAATAAAAATAAATACAACTTGATTGTTTAAGTAAAAAATAAATTTAATTAAAAATTTTAAAACCACTATAATTTTATTTTTAATCATTATTGTTTTGAAAAACAATCAATTTTTTTAATTTTAAAAATAAATAAAAAATTACAAAAAAATTAATTAATTTTTATAAAATGCTGTAATTTTATTTTATTTTCAAAAAAGTAAATTAAAAAAAATCATACACTAGTTAAATAAAATAAAAAATCAATTAAGTAAAAAACAATTTTTTAAACTATTGTTTGAATTTTTTTTCAAAAAATAATAAATAAAAAAAAGTGGAAATAATTAAATTTATTTTTTATTTTTTTAAATGAATATTTTACTTAAAAAATTCAATTTTTATTTGTTTGTTTTAAAATAAATGAATTTTATTTTTATTTTTGAACATACTATCAAGCTGGTTAAAATCAAGTCTTTTTACTATCAATTTAGATAAAATAAAGTCTCCGTAAACTTGATTTTATCTAAATTGATAGTACGATTACCTCAATTTAACCAAATTGATAATAAATGGACTTCATTTTATACTGCGTATATTAATTGCGTAAATTATATCGGCAAAACACTATTTTTGGATTTTTTGATCGTACAGGGACCATGTTAATTGATGATCGAATCATGATGGATTGAAAAGACGATCAAGTTGACGACGGAATGGGAGGTTAGTTTGTTTAAATGAAATTTGTGCATCACACATAATATTGAACACCTGTCCAATTAACGTCAATTTCGTGCTTCTAAATTTGAACGCGGCTTTTAAAGTATTTGGAGTGAAGCAAACGTTATTTATCTTAGCTGATCAGTATAAATTTTCTTGTAATAAAGTAAAATCAATATCTTGTGTCTGATACGCTGTCATTATTTCACACTTTATATCAACAAAACAAGTTTAAAATAATTAAAGTAGATACTGTTTTGTGTTTTAGAAACTAAATGGCGATACATTGGATGCATTATCCATTAATTAATCATAAGCACTCACATAAAATAAAAATTAAATATGATAATTCGTTTCGTCTAGACTCTAGAAGACCATGCTGCTAGCCTGCTAACTTGATTATTAGTTTTGAGCTGACTATTTTCAACTCTCAATACACTCCAATATTTTTAGGTTAAAAGTTAAAACTAAACCGAGCTAAAATGACTGATTTAACCCTTAAGACAATTATTTTCCACCCCCACTCCTTTAGTCTCCTTCCATCTGAAAATTATGTAAAAGTGCTCATATTACTCATTTTTCCAAAATTCGTATTTTAGATATTACTCTCATATTCTCAATCTTCAAATTCTTAAATTTAAAATATTAAGGAGTTGTGTGTCATAACATTTGATGTTTCATTTCATCAATACACATCCAACAATACATATATATATATATATATTATATGTATGTATGATTGCCCGACCTCATTCGTTGAACAATTACATTTTGTTTAGGTTGGAAGTGGCGTTGGTGATGGGAAAGTTAAAGATTTGCTGCAGAAGCTAAATTACATTTTATTTTTGCTGGTTGCAGGTGTATAACTGGAATATTATGTGGTGTATTGCGTTACGTATAAAGATTACCAATATATAATGTAAAAGGTCGTATAGTCCGCCTCTTGCTCTTATTTTATCTTGGAAAGCCCGGAAAATAACGGCCTTCTCTCTCTCTCTCTCTCTCTCTCTCTCTTACCGGCATATTGAAGTGAGCGCTCGAATTTAGTCCTCGAAAGAACAATTATCTAGCTACATTGTCAGGAAACTTGAAATCCAACGTTGCATTGAACAGATCTTCATGGTTTCTCTTCCTTCCCTCTATCTCTCCAGCTAAAAAAATCATGATTTCTTCAACCAACCCACCCACCCACCCACCCCCACACAGGAAATCCAAAAAAGGAGGAATCTTTCTCGGAGTTCCCTACTTTTTATCAGTCATCTAAAAGATGGTGGTCAAAATGATGAGATGGAGGCCATGGCCGCCTCTGATCTCGAGAAAATTAGAGGTGAGGCTCACAGTGCAGAAGCTGGAGGGCTGTGATTGGGTGTGGGAGGGTGCAGAGAAGGATAATGGTGGTCTCGCGGTGGAGATCAGGTGGAAGGGCCCCAAGGTTTCGCTGGGGACATTCAGGAGGACTGTGAAAAGGAACTGTACAAGGGAAGAGGTGGTGAAGAGGGTTGGTGATGGTGGCCCAAACGACGGCGTTTTTGTGGAGTGGGATGAGGAGTTCTATAGTGTGTGCAGTTTTTCCGGTTACAAGGACAATGTATTTCACCCTTGGGAGATCAGCTTTGCTGTTTTGCAAGTGACTGAGGTAATAATCCGTTTGACCTTTTTCTTGGTTCAAGATTTGAGCTTTATGAATGTGTGTGTGTGTGTGTGTGTGTGTTTTGCCAAATTTCTTTGAATTCTTTGGAAGATACTTGTTTATGTTGATTTTCTTGTATATGTTGTTCAATGGATTTTGGGAGTTCAGCTTTGCTTTTTAGCAAGTTAATTTTGGCTTTAGATTAGAGCTGTAAGATTGCGTTTTTGTTACATTTATTTGAAATTTTTGGATGATATTTGTTTAGTTGGATGTTTTTATGCTCGATCTTTTCTCACTTTATTTGGGTTTGATGAGAAATTGATGCATTAAAATTTAAAATTCAAGTAAAAGGAGAAAAAAGGATATGAAGATAATTGTTTGAATGATCTAACTTCCTACCTAGGGTTGGTACTTTATTTCTTTACTACTTTATCTGCAGCATGTACCTCAGTCATGTAACTCTGCATCTGGTTCTTGTGTGCAACCTTTCAATGGGAATATGAAAGGTTGCCTTCTTTTAGGGATTAGTGTACTTTTTCGGGTTTCTGGGGATGTTATTATGTGTTATCAAACTGTAATTCAAATTGCACTTCTTCTCTTCTAATATTGATTAGTGAGGGACAGAGAGGATAAATTGTGGTTTGGACGCTGAAGTATGATTGTTGTCTACTAGAATATCCTTTTATGGGTCTTGAAGAAACCTTTCCGAAAATGTATGTCCTTTGCCAACTGTATATTTTTTATTCCTTTCCCCCAATAAGGAGCTAAGCATGCATGGTCAATGAAACAGTGATACTGGACTTGATCACCATAATGAATTGATGATTCCTTTTTACTACCTTTTATCTTAACCAGAATATTATGAGACTTGGTCATTGTTATTTTATTTTCTGATAGTACACATCTGTAGTAGTTTAGATGTTTGTAATTGAATATAGAATAGATCTTTTGTAAGGCTGTCTCACAGACCAAAATCCATGACACAAAACAACATTTGTAATAATTTTGAACACATTAGTAATACCATTGCAAGAGTATTCACTTTTATATTCAAAAGTATTATTTGGATCTTCTGTCTCACGGACGATTTGGCTATGAGACCTTCTCAGTCAAGTTTTTTCTTTTACTCTTAAAAATGGATATGACACCTAATCTTCCAGGGTTGTGTGGTCATTCTCTCGAGTCAAGTATCATTTCAAGTTTCTTGTTTTCATGGAGATTATTGTCACATAGTATGTAGGGTGGCCATATGTAACATGAAGAAACCACTAATTGCATGGGATACCATTACATGATATTTTGTCTGAGAAATATTACATCATCAATGGTGATGCTGCATTGCTGCAGTTTTCAGGAAGCATTGGTTTGGCAAGTGATTTTATATTGCTTCCTGGTTAAGAAAAAAAACTTTTGTTCTTTCAAGCTCTTATCTAGTATGTGAGCATTGGAGCTTTTGCTTTTCTATCAGGGATTGAATCAGGGTGCAAAGAACAAGATTTCAGTTGTCGGTTTGGGAGCATTAAACCTTGCTGAATATGCTTCCAAGACCATGGAGCAACTCATAGTAGTCAAAATCCCTTTAATTGTTTCTAACACCGCGGTTGAGCATCATCCTTCTCTATCTGTAAGTAACTGCTAATGATTTAATAGTACTGTATATTGTTACAATAGCTTCATGTTGTACTAAGTTGTCCCTTTGGTGCCCATCATAGTGATGCCTCATTCTTTATGTAAATTTGCAGATCTCTCTCAACTTGCTAGAACTTCAAGGTGTACAACAATCAACCGAGTTGGTCCCTGTAATGCCTGTTCCGCCCGCTCCATCATCCGGAGAAGCTTCTTCTACGGATAAAGATGAGGTGTCTGCACTTAAAGCTGGGCTTAGGAAGGTGAAATTTTTTACTGAATATGTGTCAACTCGGAGACCTAGAAAGGCCTGCCTTGAAGAGGAGGGTAGTGAAGGCAGGTACTTCTTCAAGAGTGAGGATGATGAATATGCCTACCTTTGCGACTTGGACTCACCTGATGAATTTGAGGAAGGAGAATGCGATGAATCCAAGGACTGTGCTGTCAGGAAGTCATTCAGTTATGGGACACTGGCTTATGCAAATTATGCTGGCGTGTCATGTTATTCTGGTGCTACCAACCATGACGGTGAAGATTGGATTTACTACAGTAACCGCCGGGGATCAGCTGCCGGCTGCTCTCTCGTAGAGGACCCACTTCTTTCAGCTCCAGAGCAATCATTGATACAAAACTCGAAACGCAGTATTTTGCCTTGGAGGAAGAGGAAGCTGAGTTTCAGATCTCCAAAAGCCAAAGGTGAACCATTACTCAAAAAGGCTAATGATGAAGAAGGCGGCGATGATATAGATTTTGACCGCAGGCAGCTTAGTTCTGATGAGTCTCTCTCTCCAAAGGTAAGGAATCTTGCGCACTTGAACCATAAGTCTTGGCCCCTTTGTTTATGATGAGTCTCTCTGCTAGAATTTATAGTAACTTCACAATATGCAAATTTTTGTTCATTTATATTTATATATCTAACATTCTTCTAAGTAATTGCTATGCATCTTTGCTGTAGTGGCATAGAACAGATGAGGATTCGAATGCAAATCAATCATCAGTGTCTGAGTTTGGTGATGACAGTTTTGCTGTTGGAGTCTGGGAGCAGAAAGAAGTAACAAGCCGGGATGGACATATGAAGATTCAGACGCAAGTCTTTTTTGCTTCAATTGATCAGCGTAGTGAACGTGCTGCAGGAGAGAGTGCTTGTACCGTCCTTGTTGCTGTTATGGCTGATTGGTTGCAGAACAACCGTAACCTCATGCCAATCAAATCACAGTTTGATAGTTTGATCAGAGATGGCTCCTTGGAATGGAGAAATCTTTGTGAGAATGAGACTTACAAGGAGCGTTTTCCTGATAAGCACTTTGATCTTGAGACAGTCCTCCTAGCAAAAATCCGTGATCTTTGTGTAGTTCCCGGGAGTTCATTTATCGGTTTTCTCCATCCAGATTGTATGGAAGGGGAAAATTTTGACTTTTTGCGGGATGCTATGTCCTTCGATGATATTTGGGATGAGATTAGCCGTTCAGAGAGTCCTAGCGGTGGTGAAGCCCCGGTCTTCATAGTCAGTTGGAATGATCACTTTTTTGTTCTTAAAGTCGAGACAGATGCTTACTACATCGTCGACACATTAGGCGAGCGACTGCACGAAGGATGCAACCAGGCTTACATACTGAAATTTGACAGGAATACAGCTATCTACAACCTGAGACATGCTAATCAGTCAACGGAAGAAAAATCTGCTGGTGAGCATTGTGGTTCTGCTGTGGCAGTGGTGTCCCAGGACTCGAACATGCGCCTAATCGAATGGAAGAAAGATTCAGAAAAAGGGACACAACACGAGGAAGCAATGAAGAAGGAAGAGGAAGAAGAGGTTCTTTTTCACGGTAAAGAGTCATGCAAAGAGTACATAAAGAGTTTCTTGGCTGCAATTCCGATCAGAGAACTGGAGGCAGATATAAAGAAAGGTTTGACAATGTCAACTCCTCTTCATCAACGACTACAGATAGAGTTTCACTACACGCGATTGCTGCAGTCAGCATCCATCTCTCACACGACAGAGACATCGAAGGGGGAAGTAATTGATGTTTGGACACCTGAAGTTGCTGTCTGAAATCTTCTTCCAGAAACTGGTAACTGTGTATCTCATTACTGTGTTTATAGCTAACTACAAAATCCGGGAATGTCCTGACCATGCTGTATCTAGGATTGAGAAATATAATAATATTCATTCAAGTCGATCTTGGTCTACATAATTTTCTGTTCCCCTGTTTGCTCTAGCTTCACAAGGGAGGTGTTCAATAATATATTCTTTCTGGTAACTGTATTTGATCCGGAATGGGCACTAATAACATTGCACCTAGTGATTATAACTATACTATGACACTAAATTAGTAATATCAAGAACAAACCAACCAGAAATCCAAGTACATAGATCATAGATGGTGCCTAAAAACGTGGTTTATAAGTCTTCATTGTCAGGAATACGTACAGATACAGGAATAGAAGGAAAGGGTTCAGACGTAGCCACATGCATAAGACAAGTCTCTATACATTAGCCTAATGCGGGGGAATATAGAAATACAGAAAACATCCTCGAGCATTTACATATCAGCTGACAACTTCTCTTCTGCTATGAAACCAATGCTGAAGTCAAAATTAATACATGTCAATTCCTTCTTGTTTCCATCCACCATAGTCATTTTCAGTGTGTACGAACCCTGCAAGTGACAAAACCACATCAAACGCGTGAACTAAATGTCTCGACAAAAATCAGCATATTGTCTAACATGATAATTAGAAGAAAGAGACAGTGAATGACTCACAGGTGGGGTGATTCCAGGTAATTCCTGGGAGTGAGACACTAGAAAATCACCAACAGCAACTGGGCACGAAGTCTTTTTACAAAGATCATGATCCTCGCTGTGGACGTGAAACCAGAAGTATGTAACATCAATTACGAGTTTCCCGCCAGTTATTGGTTCAGCTGCATTGAATCATTTTCCAACATGTTTAGTATCTCCAAGTTTGAACTCCAACATGAATAAATGATGCCTCTAATGTTTGAAGACTAGAAAAAAAAAAAAAGAACCAGAATTTTAAGTGAGGGTAGCATGGACAGTTCTTAGAGAGGCAAATGTCCAAAAAGGCTTTTTAGTTGATCCAAATTATTTTATACAAGTAAACTGAAAAGCAAATGACAGTCCATATTTAGTATAATATATGATCAAGCATCTTTAAAAAGCTAGAATTATTCACGACTTCCATCCATCATCTTTGCATAGGGTTCACATGTCCATTAAACAAAATCAATAAGCTATTAAGTGGATAAACGAGAAGTCATAGAGAGAACTACAGGAACAATTATACATACAAAAGATAATTGATGGAAAAAAGTCAGCACCGGAAGTATAATTCTTAAATGATGCATAGAGAAAAAGCATTTACCTGTAGTTGCAGAAATTGTGAAGGTGGTATTTTTGTTTTTGGAAATTGGATATGGATCTATGTCGAGTCCGTTGACCTTGACAATATAATTAGCCTTATTATCTGCAGTTCATCCAGACCGTAAAAAATCAATTTCATTTGAAAAAGGATAGCATAATAGCATATTTATTTTCAGTAGCATATGATATCAAAGATAAAAACTTAATTTTCCCCAAAAGCTGTAGAACTAATTAACCACACCAAAATAAAAGCTCGACAATTATATAACACCAAATTAATTACTCAAGAACTCATTACTCATACAAGTAATATTAAATTGTAAAAACACAAGGAAAGCCAATCCATACACGTGAGGGATAGAAGGCTACTGACCTTAATTTACACTCTCACTACTTATGCGGCTATTTATAGTTTCCTAGGTCGGTCAGTCTAACAATTAAATATACAAAATATCCTTCCCAAAGTCAGTCAATTGTTCTCTAGAATTGTCTAGCACAACTATATTTTACTTTGGTAAGCAAAACTTGATGGATGTGATTGGAATTTTCTGGAAATTAGTGAATGACTTCCAACAAAAACTTGCTCTGATTTCTAAATATGCAATGTAATCAATAAACACAGGTAAACAGTAACACGAGACAGACCAAGGGACAGAAAATGCCAGACTTATCGAACAAGAGTAGAATATGGCACATTGAGAATACATACAAATCAAACACGAACATGAAGCATGGATGCATGACAAATTAGACAACTAGAAATCTTAGGTCTTAAACATATGAAAAAAGCAGATCACAGATGTATCATCAAACCATACATACATAAAAATGAGCCTCCAGCTATAAAGGCAGAAATTCTACAAGTGTGCAATTCTATTGTTATCTTCTTTTCCCTTTCTTTTTAAAGAATTCTAATGTGCAATAAATAATTACTCAGGAATAACCATAACCCACCAATTGAATAAAGTAAGTTTACGGAGCAATCCGAATATAAGAAAAATCCGATCAAATACTCAATTTCCGAGAGATCAGAAAACCCTGATCGAAAATAACACAAACTCCAAAAAAACATAAAACACAACAGAATATGAAAAACGAAGAAAACCATGATCTGTAATCCGCCAACAGGTCAAAACATTAGGACAAAAGTTGAAAATTGAATAAATCAAAGTTATCGGAGGAAACCGAGAAATTAAATCAGCGGTGAAAAAAAAAAAACATACTGCAGTATTTAACGGCGGTTTCCGTTGCGGAAATCAAAGGTACAGCCAAACACAGCGCGAAGAGAAGACCACAGAACACCTTCATATGCACCGTCGCCATTGCTCGAATGCACGAATTTTAGAGAGAGAATTGAAGGTTTTCGATGAAGTCGATGAAGTCAATCCTCACCGATCGCCGATAATTAATATGGATCAGGTTCCAAAGTAGTCAGGAAATAGTTAAGAGAGTGACTGAGTGAAGATTCTTTTCTTCAATAAAACGCCTCGGGTTTCGTCAGGATCCGACCCGTTTTGGATTCCGTAACGGGCTCTTTTTCTGGATTATGGGCCGAAACCCCACCTAGTCTGGGCCTCTGACTATTGAATTCCTTTTTCAATATTAGATTATGATTATTTCGGCATAAATATAATATAAGCTTTATGACTATTTCGGAATAACCATTAATAAGTGTGTGTTTTTATTTTTTACTTGAATAATTGAGTACTAAATATCATGAGAGTAGTAAATACTTATTGAATATATTTTCAACAACAAATTAATCACACCACACATTCTAATTCTATAGTATAGTTCTTCGTGATAGCTATATCTCCAATAATATTTTCTAAAATGGTTGGTGATAGCAATTTCTCATGCAAATATCTAGAAATATTTTTATTGTTTAATTCCTATCTTCAAAATAATATCATGCATCCATTATTTTATCTCGTTTCCTAAGAAGTTATGTAGATACTTTCCTATCCCACCACTTTATTTACAATTTCTATTTTCATATTAATGAAAACGAACCCACTTGCAATTCTGTAAATAATAATTTTAATCTCCTCTTATCCACCTTTAACTGCAAATATATATATATATATGTGTGTGTGTGTGTGTATACTCTAAACCAAAAAATAAATAATGCCTTTGACCTATCCAAATATAGTTGATTTCCATTTAAAAATAAATAAGTAGAAGCATGGTTTGGTTGGTAATATATGTATAAAGGGAGTGGTTCTAATGAGAATTAGGTTCCATGTGAGAACTAAGAATCAATTCTCATCATCTAATACAATCAAGATTTACGATCCATATTAAAACCACCATGCGGTGACATTTTCGTAATAACATGAAAGTTTACTGTCTGCGGATCTTTGTAAGGGTAAAATCGAAAAAATTTTGAAAAAATTCAAACAGTCAGATTTTTGTAATATTAGCATTATCGTTCAGAAGTTTTAGCATTGTCATAACTTATTTTAGCATTATCATAACTCTTGTTTACATTATCATGAAAACTTGCCATGAAATATTATAAATCAATAATCAACAACGTTGTTAGAATTTTGTTAAATTAACAACATCATTCACTCATGTTGGCATTGTTTCATGATGATTTAGCAGTTTAATTTTATTTTGTTAGCATCAAAAAACTTGTAAGAACATGTAAAACCTAACACGTTGACACTGTATGATTTAGCTGTACATTTTGATGTATTGGCATTATCGTTCACAAGTTTTAGCATTGTCATTGCTCGTTTTAGCATTGTCATAACTTTTTTTTAGCATTAACATGAAAAAGTTGCTATGAACATTATAAATCAACCATGAATAACATTGTCAGAAAATTGTTGAATTATCATCATCGTTCACTCATGTTAGCATTTTTTTTACTGTGGTATGTATGTCACTATTAGCAGTACGAAAAACTATATTATGATTAGTCTAAAATCTAATTCTTCCTACAGTTCCTGGAATCATGACTACATTTCTAGTTGCACTTTTTGCAGGTCCTTAAAGGATTCTTCTTGCATTTAGCGACCGTCTCTCTTTTTTATTTTAGACGACATCCACTACTTTTAGTCTTCACAAATTTAGGAGGAAGCACTTCAACTTCACATAATTTTCCTTCCCAATAAAATGTGCAAAAATTATTAAATACCTATCAATATAAGAAAAGTACACATCTTTGTTATTAAAATATTTCTTATCATAAGTGAGCAAGATAGTAATCATAATAAAACACAATTACAATACTAAATACGAATGTAAGCAATGCTAAAAATAATATTTAGCACAACTGAATAGATAACGAATGTTAACATTGTCACCTACTAAATATTCAAAAATCAATGCTAAAAAAGCAAATAACAGTGTCAAAACTTCAATTAACAGTGCTAAAACTTTAGTATGGAGTTGCTAAAAACACAGAATGACACAACTAAATAATAAATAGACTAACATGTTAGTTCTATAAGTTGCCCCAAATGACACATCATCCCCAAATAGCAAAAAGCTTTTTCTTGATATATGATCAACTTAAAACAGACATTTTCAACTGATCATTCTTGTTAATTTCGTAATCAAAGATCAAAGATTAAATAAGACACAATTAATCACGTTAATGCTAAAACTAATATCTTATTCGATCATGCTAAAACTAGTCACAATAATGCCAGAACTAATTACAGAAATGTTAAAACCTATAATAGTAGTGCTAATAATGTGTCTATCGTGCCAATACTCTGTTAACAAAATGTTTTTATAATACTCATTTATTTTTACAATGCTAATAACTAGTTTCGTAGTGCTAATAATAACGTCTATAGTGCTAATAAGACATGTTGTAATGCTAACAATTCTGACAAAATAAACACATGTACATTGTAATAAGAAAACACAATCTGCAGAAATCAATAGATTAATACGCCATTAAACAAATAGAAAAGAATTGGAAACATCTGTTGATCGTGAAAATTGAAAAGTTTAACTTAATCAACTTCCAAAAATATATTACATTACATGAACGAACACATCTAATCATTTTAATCGGACAAAAAAAAAATCAAATCATCAACAATATCGAACAAATCTATAACACATCGGAGAAAAAATCTCAGAAAAATATATAACAATCACATTTTTACCCGATGTCTTCATCCAAAAACAACGAACAAAAAAAACTCCAAAAAAATTTATGACAATCGCGTGAACAACGATTGTGGAGAATTGAAATCCGATTACATAAAAAAAATACATAGATATCAGAAATCAAAAAAGTGAATTTGTCTACTGCGCGTTGAAATCAAAGAAGCAGTTGAAGAAATGATGAATAGTCTGATAGATAATGAGAGAGAGAAAAAAAATAATAGTATTTTAATCACATTTACCAAATTATAAAACTACCATGACCTCATTAAAATAATTCTTAAATTATAAAAATGTCACCTTATGTTGCTTTTGATCTAGACCACATATTTTTTTAGGGTGTTGCTAAATGCACTACATTTTTTACTCATTGCACTTCACCCATTTTTTATACTTCATATTTTATTCTCTGCACCATATCAAATTACTTATTTACCCTTTACTTTAAAAAATAATTTTATCATCAATAACAAGACAAATTGGAACAAAAGTTATATAAAAAAAAAGATCTGAAGTCACACAGAGAACATAACTTGCATCAGAGCTTGCACCGTCATCACCTTCTTCTCCGGCGCCGCCGCAGTCCGCTGCTCACCACCGCCGCCAACCTCCCCTCTCTTCCCTCAAAATCAACGCTGCTCGCGCGCCACAGAAAATGTGAAGATTTAAAACTCAGAACTAGTTGGAAAAATACAGTTCAAATCCGATCCTAGACTTTGAAAATTGTGTCTCGAATTTAAAAGACATGTTCGAAAAGAATAAATTGGTTATTTTCGGAAGCTTATTTTCGAATTGGACTTGATTCAATTTTTTCGACAGGGAAGAAGAGGTTGAAGATGACAGAGAGGTGTTGGCAGTTGTTCTCATCTTGCTTTCTTTTTATGAATTTATTTTTTGTTTGATGAAAATTAGTGGTGGTTGGGATGGAAATTGCACGTGGTGAAGATGGGTAAAAGAGCAGGCCGTGACGGTGGCCGGTGAAGATGGGAGAACGGTGGTCGGGAACCATGGAAGGAATATGTTATTTTTTTTCTTTTTATTTATTTTATTTTTGAATTTTTATATTTTTAATTAATAAGGGTAATTAAATAATTTTATAATTAATTATGTTTTAATTAATTGATTTTGTGGTGCAAAGAGTAATTATTATAGTGCAAATAGCAACTTCCTAATTTTTATGGATGGATGGTGGAGATTAATTCTTTATTCTAACGTGGGCTTTAATTCTTGTTTGAGATCAATTCTATGTATACTTTTTATTGGCATTGATTAGGTTTCATGGTTTGTCAAACGACTCAAACCCCAACATGAAAAGGGTTTTTATTGTTATTTTCGTAAACATCAAGGTTTATTTAGTAATTTAGCTTCACACACCGCGAGAGAGAGGGAGGAGGCAAACGAGAGAGAGGCAAAACGAGCAATTGAACATCAAGAGATCGAAGCGGCGATTTCATCGTAGCTCGTTCATTTTTCAGTTCTATTCAACTCCGAGTATCTTCCTTGTGAAGACCAATCAGGTTTGCTATCTTCTCCTTCAATCACGATGTCTTGAAATTCTCCATTGTTCAAAGGTATAACGATGCTTTGTTTCATTATTTTGATCGGAAAACTCCTATTTTTATTTTTATTTTTATAGTTTAGATAGATTTAAGATAGCTGTCATCTCGTTACGTGAGCTCGAACTGGCAGAGAAGTGATGGCGGATTACAATTTGCTAAGCTCAAAGTGATTTGCCCTAATTGCTACTTCATATTGTTTAGGACTATGATAATGAAGTAATCGGTATTCCATGTATAATATATTCCAGATTCATTTGAGAAAAACTCAGTTATGAGTTGGTATATTGATCACACTTTCGGTTAAGCTATCTCAGAAACTCCTTTTCATCATTAATGTTAGTAGATAAATTTAGAAACCCATTGTGCTAATAGTAGACTAATTTTACTGCATAATAGTTTTGGGATTTTGTCAACTTTTCCACCAACATCTGAAGAGTTTGTACGGGCATTTTCTGAACCTGTTTATCTTCATTTGAATTAAACGTGGCCAAAGAGAAAATTGGAAAATTCTGTGTCATGGATTTCTCGATTCTTCTTTTGTCGTGGTAGATTGTGTGTCTACTTTCTTATGGATTGCCACTGAACTTGTGGCAGATGACAATGTAGGCTATGCTTTACTGTAATGGATAATAAGATTAAATAGAAACGAGTCTAGAACACGAGTAATGTATGTGCAGATTGCAATAATCCAAATGTTTATAGAGCTTCCTTTATCCTTCATCATTGTGCTGTTTTTTCTCTCTTTTATCTTCTCATTTCATGTCTTGGATGAATCAATTGAAACTGGAATCATCATTCTTTTAGTTAGATGGCAAAGTAGAAGGTGCTTATTTGATCTTCTTTTGTTTCATTGATTGCTGTCGAGGGTTGTTCTGGTTGGTTCTTTACATATAATTTTAGCTTTTATTAATTATGAAGTTATTATAAATTCTAGCAGATTTTTGGTAGTCAGCTCAAAATCAACTTTATATTATTCTGTGTTGCTCTCATTTCCATGCCATATACATGCTGATTGCATTGAGGTTGTAGGTTCCCATTTCTGAATACTGAATAGTTAGACTTTGTTTACAGACATTGATTTATGCATATATACAACTAATGGTGAAGCCAAAGCAGAGACAGAGCCATGGTGCCCCGGGAAAGAAGCATCAAAATCAAGGTTCTCCCAAGGCTGATCCGCCTGATGACGGAGATTGGATGGTGGTCAAGAAGCAGAGAATCACAATCATAATCCCGCCATTGCCTAATAAGAAGCTCTTGGTGATGCCCAGTGTAGGACCACCAAGAAGCACCACCAACTCTGAGTCACCTAGAAAATCGAACTCCCAGTTGCAATGTCCATCAGCGAACTCTGCCTCAAAGCAATCAGCTCATGAACTGGAGAAATCCAAGTCATCTGCAGAACAGGGTGTTCAACCTTCTCTGGAAGTGCATCCTTCTGAACCACCCAATTTGAACTTTGAAAAGCCATCAAGTTTATCTCATAGGTCCACTTCGGACAATCCTCCACTTGTTAGTCATAGAGAGGGGAACGGCAATGGTCCATGTAATACCCCAAAAGGCAGCAAGGGAATAAAGATATTTGCTCATAACACCTCATTTCTAAATCAAAGGATGAGAGCATGGTATCTAGAGAAAAAGCTTAAGAAGGCTGGAGGATTGGAGAATTGGCTGGAGTCTCTCGGTCTTACACGTTTCGTCAAAGTTTTCCAGAGGAGAAGGGTCAGCAAATTTCATCTGGCAAATCTTACTATGCAGAAGCTTAAAGACATGGGCACAGACCCTGTTGGCCCGAGGAGAAAGCTTATGCATGCCATCTGACTGCCTCTGTGAACCCCATTGTTTTCAGCATGTCTAAATCTTGTATCATCTTGTTTTTGTCAGCACGTATTTCTTGTTCTATATATTGTACTGAGGTAAGTGCTGGGGACTTTTTGTGAAAACTTGACCCTCTTTTACCTCCATGTATAGAGTGGTGTCGCCTAGTTTAACTTTATTTTTGAGACTCTTTTACCATTAGAATGTAAAAATCTAATTATTCTCCTGTCCTATAATTATTTGAGATTCACATATATTGTCCAAATATTTGGCTAATATTTTATAATTGATCGGAAAAAAAACAAATGTGAAACAAATATGTCTATTCGAAAAGAAAAAAAAAATGCCAACATGAATTGAGCAAAAAGGTTATATAAAAAACCATTCATAATTATGCTTTACACGCGCCAGGTAGGGGTCGAACCTACGACTTTCTGCTTAGGAAACAGACGCTCTATCCACTGAGCTACAGGCGCTTTTTATATGAATGTATTTCACATCTATTTTTATATATCTTAAATTTCACATCTTACTTTATATATCAATAGAAAAATTTCAAATGTATTGAAGGCGGCATTTGGACAGAGAGAGAGAGAGAGAGAGAGAGCGCTGAAAAGGAAGGCGATGGAGGAGCACATCGGAAAATTGTGCACAACGCTCGCCAAATTCTGCAACCACCTCCAAACCAGCTGCACCGCCCTCAAAGAGTCCATCGACCGCCGCCCCATCCCCCTCGGTACGCTATAATTAATTAACTACGCGCCGCACTTTCTCTGCGCCGATCTTCTTCAATCGATCCATTTCCCCTGAATCTTCAAATCTTAGATTCTGCTTCAACAACCTTCGTTCAAAGCGTTAATCGGAGAGTCTCCGCCGCTGGTGACGACCTCAACATTCTGGAATCCATGTCCTTCGCGACGGTGTCGTTCGAGGAGCTCTTGGGGCACTGCAATGAGGTCTTGAAGAAGAATCGAAATGACATTTCTGACCTCCAGGATCACCTCTATTCCTCCTCCAATTACATTCCTCGACGTTCGTCCTCATCACTTCGATTTTCCTTTTCTTTCGAAAAAAATAATGTTTGCATTCTGCCACTAAATTTTTGGCGATTTTTTTTTTACTTTTTATTTATTTATTTATTTCAATTGTCTTAGTTGATTTTGATGAAGAAGGTGTGGTAGATGATTATTCTCTGGATAATTTCTCGCCCGGAAGTGGTGATGGATTGAAGAGGAGCGATGACATTGATTTGGAAGAGGATCCATTGTATCCTTTGAACTTGATTGTACTAATTCACTAAGATTTTTGGTTTTGCTTTTCTTAACATATGTTGCAGGCTTGATGATTCATTGAGTTTGAAGAATTTTGGCATCTCTGATATTAGTCTTGCAACAATAGCATCTCAAGGTGAGTTAATTCTATTTCAGAAATCGCGCGGCCAGAGTCCTGCACTTTCTAAAGAACTAATCCTTTATTTATTTTTCCGTGTACATGGCGTGTGTTGTGAAGCTCACAATAAATTTGAGATGTGTGAACTTGATCTCGAGATGGAAGGTTAGAAAGTTTTTCCATAGAACAAATCTATTAGAAGCTTTATATAAATTGCTGATTGATATATTTGTTGATAATGATTAATGAGCATAGCAGCAGAAACTAGAGATGAGATGAGCCGATGTGAAGATTCTAAGCTTTCTCTGAGTGTATCAAGAGATGATTATGAAAGTCTTCCTAAACACATGAAGGGTTTGGCTTCATGGGAGGTGTGATATTTACCCTTTATCTGATTTTTCTGACTAATGTTTTGGCACATGTGTGAAGATTGTTGGTTTAACGATATGCTTACTTTTTGCCTTTTTGCTTCTAAGTTTTTACAATGGCACATTTTTGGATTTGTTCTATCATAATTTAGGTGCAATATCTGCATCTGTACTATCTTGCATTGCATGTATGAACGTAGGGATGCGATATTGACACATTGCAGGGAAAATCCAATTTTGTTGTGGGGATATCTTCGACTCAACTTTGCCATTACTTGCAAAATTTTGCATGTTTTGGTTGGATTCGAACTTGCCTTACTTGTTCACCTGGTTGAGAAGCAAATAGCCATGGTTGAATCACATAACTAGACATAAATATTTCTGTTGTTCCTCTTGAAATTTCATCAGACTTTGGCAATTATTCTGCTTGATTACCTTCATCATTATGCTTTATATTGAAAGAAAGTTAATTTGAAGTGCGCTTTATTACTTTATGCAGGAGCTCCAAGTTGCGGTTGGAAAAATGAATTCATGCTTGGGATCGAAGAAGACTAAGGCAGATACCTTTGAACAGGATGAAATTGAATTGCTTGAACTGGGTATTTACTTCAATACTATTCTCTAGTTTGAAATTTTCATTTCCCCCATACTAAAAATTATGGCTGCCTGTCGCGTTACCTGTGCGTTTTCTGCTCTGCATCTAATTATATTTCTCGAGGTTTCTAGATCAGGAAATGTTCATAAATAGGTCTTCATATTGATATACTCGATTCCATAATGCAAGAGCAAGTGATTAAATCTTGAGTTGCGTTACTGTACTTGATGTTATGCAGGCTACAAATCAAGATCTTATCTGCTGCTGCTCATAAAGATGAATCGTCTGCGCATTGAGACCAGTGAAGGCATCATCTCTTACAGGATCGCGTAAATTTTGGTTTTTGAGACTACTGTTTGATTTCAGTATTATAGAAGGACGATTAATGGCTGGTTACATCAAGTCATATAGCAAAGAATTTAACAAAATTTAGCGTCGCACAGAGGCAGAAAAGTGGTGGCTATAAATATCTATTGGACAAAGGTCTAATTTGATTCTATAACTATTTGGTAGAATCACTTTGATCACTGTTTATCTTTGTTGGTTCAAAGTGATTGAACATGAAATTTCCTTCATTTTCACAAAGAATCATCCATTAATGTTAGGGTTTGATCATAAAATCTCCAAATCAGTTTCATTTTCTTGAATTTGCAACATTACAGCTCTCTCTCTACCTCTGTTGTCTCTATGTCTATATCTCTCAAGATCAAACTTTAAGCTTCATGAAGAGTGAAGAAAAGGTTGAATGACTCTGGAATTTAGAGCTTATCTTAAGGTCATCTTTAATAGTTTTTACCAGAGTACAGTTAACTCTGTACTAATGTACAATTAAAGTTATAGATTTTCATTATCTCTAACATCACTTTATATTTCACTCTACAATGGAATATTCCTTTTTTATACTCTTTACTATTAATTTAATTTTTGTTATCAGATTATTTAATTGAATATGATTATGTATACATATATATTAATATTCTTGCTCATTATTTTTTATTTTTTATTAATGCATAATTAAATTTTATTTTTATTTTATAAAAATTAAAAGGTTCATACAAAAACAACCAATTTATTCAAAATAAAAATCAACATTTCATAATACATCATTTAATAAAAGCAATAAAGCATAAATTACATGTCATAATAATTACATCTCTAAATTTGAAAAATCCTCCCACAAATGATCAATCAAAGCATTACGAAGTGCCAAGTGAGCATCTTTGTCTTTGATTTTTTTAAATCGCCCAAAAAACGTTTGAAATTCATCTATTCCTTCGTTCGACATTTCAACATCTGGAGTTGTCACTTTTCTCGCATCATTAATTGGTGCATCAGGGTTTCATTCATCCTCAACTATTATATTGTGCATAATAATACACGCAGTCATTATATTTTGCAAATCTTCTTTGTTCCAATAGTGTGCTGGATTTGCCACAATTGCAAATCGACTTTGTAGAACTTTGTTCGATATTTATTTTCACCTAAACTGCAAGTGTACAGTGAGGTTTCTAGTATAATGGCGAACAAGGTCGAATCCACATAGACTTAATATCTAATCACTAGTTATTCTATTTATCCTACCGCTGTTATCGAGACTAACCAAAATGAAAAGAATCAAACTAATTAAACAAAACAATTAAAGAATTAAAATATCAAAATCCACAGCAAACAGAAATTACAGAGAAAATTATCAGAGGAACAAGTGCATTCTAGGATTGATTCATCATCAATTATTCCACCTAATTAACTAATCCAACTTTCTGCCTATGTTGAGATTTTAATCACACTAAAGCAACCACAAAATTATCCAAAATCTCTTCTCAGAGTACTAAGGACGTAGATCATACATTGAATATAAATATCTCCATTTATTATTTAACATACAACTCCTAAATGATCACAAGGTTTAATGCTCTCTTGAATAATCTCAATTCTCTCGAATGTTATTAATTACCAAGTTAATTACTCCAATCAATTGTTGAAACTCCTCTCTTGATTTATGGATCAACACAACAAATACATCAATTAATGGCCAGTTAATTGACATAACAAGTCAAAACAGGAATAATTAAAGTGCAATAAAATCATAGACACAACAATTGGAATTAATCAAACAGGCTTCATAATTGAATCATAAATCAACCCTAGAATACTAGGGTTTAGTTGTTCATAATTAAATAAGGCATAAAAATCCCAATCCAAAAATTCATAGCTAGACACAAATCGAAATAAACAAAACCCGGAAGATTAAATCTGCCTCGAATCTTGACTAGCTCGAATTTCTCGATCTTGTTCTTCGCGATGTCTTTTCTCTGCTGTTTTCCTCTGCTCCCCATTTATGGTCGTGTTTCCAGTCTATTATTTTCATCCAAATCCATCCCTTTTATATCAAGTAGAAATCAAACCCAAAGAAGGAAAAATCTGCACAAGCCCATAGCATTCGCGAGCTCGCTCCCGACCGAGTCGGTCGCGACTCCACGTGGCATCCACATGGCTCAGGATTCACGAGTCTTCAATATATTCGCGATCGGGTCGCGAATTTTCTTCAGCTGAACCCAGCCTCTGTCGCGACTCGACAGAGACCAGGCCTTCTCCTCACCCGCGAGCCCACTTGCGGACCGCAACTCGCGGGTCTTCTTCAGCTCGATTTCATCCTTTTTTCTCGACTATTTTCAACATGCAAACATCTGGGACTCCAAACTTCGCTCAACACATCGCTTTTAAGGACACTCCTGCATAATTTGTTAAGCAACACCAAACTTCCAAAAGTACGAAAAAATCCGAATAAACTGAGATAAAACACATTTAAACCAACAAGAACTCTACACAAAAGTGTACCAAAAACAGTGTAAAATCTCAGTTTATCAAACTCCGAATGGGCGCTCCACATCTTTTAGCTAAAATAATTGTGTTGTATTTTAATATTTTACTCTTATTGTATTATGTTATTTGTATTTTTATTAATTATGTATTTGTATTATTTATTGTAATATATTTATGATTTTGTATTGTTTATTATAATATATTTGTGATTTTGTATTGTTATTGAAATGTTTATGTAATTCTATTTTTTATTAAATATGTATTTTGTGTTTAATTATATTTTAAATTAATGTAATATTATTTATTTAATCAATGAATAAAATAATTTTAAAACAATTGAAAGAAATCTAATAGAAAATATAAAAAATAAACCAAATGAAATTACCATAATTATCTAATGAAGGAAAAAAATGTTGACGAGATGAGCAGTACCTCGGTTATTTGGCTGAGGTACTGTTCACTAGGTAGTTCGTCTTCTTGGGTGATATTCCTGAACTGTATTTGTTATCCCTGAACTATATCGTACAGTCGGAAGTCGAATAGAAACTATTAAAGCAAAGGCAAGAGGCATCGGTCTTCTCGTTCTATGAGTAAAAGGTCCGGAATGGCTGAAGCATTCTTGGTTGCTTACCACTTTCGCTCTGATTCAACTCCATCCATCATTGTCCTGAAGCCGGTCCTATTTGATTAGGAAGCCCTCCCCCGAAGAACCAAAGGCTGCTGTTTGGTCTGGATAAGCAGGCAGGGACAGGCTCCTTGAGCAGATACGTTGGCAAAAAATACCGTTATGCCGGAATACCGTCCATACCGTATCGAAAAAATACCGAAGATACCGATATTTACGGTATACCGGTTTTTCGGTAAGCTATAAATATGATACCTTACCGGAATTTTACAGTAAGGTAAAGACATGGATTTTCAAAAATTAAAGTATATCGACATATGCCGAAAATTTAGTATACCGTCAGATATAGTACAGTATATACCGAAGTGAATGTATATACCGATGTGCCAATATATACCGTCATACCGTACCGCGGTATATGCCAAAGTGAAGGTATATACCGGTGTACCGGTAAATACCGTGCTTTGAATTTAATATATATATATATATATATATATATATTGCATATCTATAATACATTATTTAGTAAGTTTATCGTAAAAGTTATGTTTTGATATTTAATTTAATACCTAAATTATAACTAAAAATGAACTATTTGAAATAAAAATGTAATAAATAATAATCTTCTATTTTTTTCGATCAATAAAATTAAAAGTTAAAATGAATAAATCAATAAAAATTAAAATAAAATGATGTATACGTAAATTATAAGATATAAAATTATTTCAATAGAATAAAAGGTAAATTAAATTATGTAATGCAAAATAATCTTTTATTTTTCTTCAATTTTTAAAACTAAAAGTTAACAATAATTATTGAAACGATTAAAAGAAAATGAGATATATTTATAAAAAAATAATACGTAGTTTGTTCATCGTAAAAGTTCATAAACATATAATATTTAATATAATTTAATAGTTAAATTGTAATAAAAATCCAAACAATGTGAAATCAAATGTAATAAATAATAATTATGTTATTTTTCAATGTTTAAACTAAAAGTTACGATCTAAGTATTTTAAAGAAAATGAGACATACTATTCAATAATATAATATTTAGGTCTTAGTATGTTTATTATGAAAGTTTTTGAAAATTGATCAATTTGAAATCAAATGTTATTGATAATTTTTTATTTATTTTTAAATTTTAGACATAAAGTTATGATGAATAGAAAAATATACTAAAATAAGATATTATATACTATATTATAATACTTAGTATTTTCATCATAAAAGTTTAGGAAAATATTATATTTCATATAATTTAATATAAAACTCCTACCTAAAAATTGAACAATGTGAAATCAGATGTAATAAATAATAATGTTGTATTCTTTTTTAATCTTTAGACTAAAATTTATGATGAATTATCAAAAAAATTAAAATAAATGAAATATGCTATACGATGCTATAATACTCAGTATGTTCAGCATAAACGCTTACGAAAATATTATATTTCATATAATTTAATACAAAATTCTTAACTAAAAATTGAACAACATGTGAAATAAGATGTAATAAATAATAATGTTATATTTTTCTTTAATCTTTAGAGTAAAAGTTATGATGAATTATCAAAAAAATTAAAATAAAAATGAATTGAATATGTTATACAATATTATAATACTTAGTATGTTCAACATAAACATTTAAGAAAATATTATATTTCATATAATTTAATACAAAACTCCTAACTAAAAATTGAACAATGTGAAATCAGATGTAATATATAATAATCTTATATTTTTCTTTAAACTTTAGACTAAAAGTTATGATGAATTATCAAAAAAATTAAAATAAGATGAGATATGATATGCAATGCTATATTAGTATATATTCATCATAAACATTTAGGAAAATATTGTATTTTATATAATTAATACAAAACTCCTAACTAAAAATTGAACAATGTGAAATCTAATGTAATAGAGAATAATCTTATATTTTTCTTTAATATTTAGACTAAAAGTTATGATGAATTATTGAGAAAATTAAAAATAAAATGAGATATGATATACAATATAGTACTTACTATATGTTAATCATAAACATTTAATACAACGATAATTTCGATATACCGTGAAATGTCGGTATGGTGTGGACCGAAATATGGTTACAGTAAGGTATACCGAACTAAGGTACGGTAAGGTATACTGAAATAAAGGTATGGTAAAGGTATGCACTATGTGTCATACCGAACTTAAGATATATCGGAGGTAAAGGTACGACAACGGTATGATTTTTATCATACCGTAAATTAAAGTAAGGTATAAGGTATGACAAAAAAAATTAAAGTATGTCGTACCTTGACATCCCTACCGTTCACAACCCCTCACTTTACCGTGTTGAGAAGCAATTTTTGGAGAACAACTTTTATCAATTTTCACGCTAGTTTTCTATTTTACAGAGGCGCTCCTGCTCTTGGAGATGGCCTAATTAGTAGCAAAAAAAAGCATAAAATTGATATAAAACAAGAAACTCCATCAAATCATGATTGGAAATGATCAATTGAGGGGCGTGAAGGATGTTTTGGATGAAAATGGGAATGGAAAAAATGGACAAATCTATTGATGCGGAGACGAGAAGAAAATGTGTTTTATTTTATTTGTGAAACTGAAGGAAATTTCATATTCAATTCATATGTGTATAAAAAGTGTGTTTTAACGTGTAAAATAATTCAAGTATGTGCTCACAAAGTGTGTTAGTGCTTTAACCGGTATTGTTAACGCCGTTTCTCTCTGTCAGTTAGAGGATCAAAGTAGGAACCAAATTAAACTTTTAAAATAGTTATGAGATCACTTTAAACCAAAAAGGTAAACATGGCTCAAAGTGCTCCTAACTAAATAATTATAGGATCAAAATGGACCTTCTCCCATCCCCTTGGGGATGACCTAGTGGTGAAGTGGTGTTATCTTGAGGCCAAAAATCTCAAATTCGAATCCCGGTACACCCAAGTGTCAAGTGTGGTTTACCAAGTTACCCTCGACATAAAAAAAAGTACCTTCTCCCATATCTATTTGAAAGATAACACAATTGTTTCTTTTACAACTACATCCCCTATTTCGTCTCCAAAAAAAAATACAGTACCTACATCCCCTATTTATACGACATTAACTACAACCAAAACAAAGGGATATGAAACTTAGACAAGGATAAATGACGGAAGATATACGAAGATTCTACTAACTATACCCACTTTACAGACTCATCAACCAAAATCTTGTTACGCACGATATTACAAGGGGGCAAAGTAATAATTCCTGCCTACTGCAGAGCAATGTGATAATGGGAATATGAGAAATTGCAATATCTACTACTCGGATACACAAAAATACACCTAAGATACGAGCTACCCTTCCAATCCGAGTTAAAATGAAAAATTAATCGACAGTGAAAAGAACACCCATGACCTTCACAAAAGAAGGGTGTTTGAATGCCCGCCTCTTTTCAGCCTCAACTCTGCTTCCGATATCCACACTTTCCGAAGTTTTTCTTTCTTATGATGACAAAAGAAATGCACTTTCAGATGAGGGCTCCCCAACTTCAATTGTATATTTTTACTGGCTTCTCAAATGTGTGGCGGTTCTGTGAGAATCAGAGATGGAAAAAGTTTCAGAATTAGTTTATGAATATGTATTACATGGGGGTTATTAACTGAGATTGATATGTTAAACAATTCCAGTTCAAAACTGTTCTTTTTGAAAAATTGAACTAAAGCATCATTTATGTGTCTTTTTCAGTTACATGAAACATAATTATATAAAAAGACCCATAAACAACGGTAATTCAATCTGGCGACTCACCTGGTTCACAGTATATGCCCTTTTAGGAGTAGTATCAGAGTGCTCTAGCCCCAGGTACTGCTCCCAAGCACCATAAACATCTCTTCTCTGGAAAAGAGACGAAGACAACTTCCTCAGTCTTAATTGTCATTCCAACTAGATTATTTACTAAATTATCACAATAATCAGGGAGGAAAATATGAATATATGGACCTGAAAACGACTGGAGACAATGTCAGAATCCTCGAGATACTCTGGACGTCCCAATGACAGAAATGCAAACTTCCACTGTGCGTTTTACCAAAAAACAAAATGATCAGAACGTATTGAGGCAATGGCAAAGACAATTCAAAACTTGCATAAGTAATAGTAGTAGTAGTACATACCTTAGAAAACTCTTCATCTGGCACCTGCAATTTCTTTTGAATACGGAGTTTAACATCTGCTAATGTTTCACCTTCATGAATGACCAAAAAGAATGGATCCCCAAAATTCTGCACTTGCTGTTCAGGTGAAAAAGCAAGCATTTTATTATTAATACCCTCATCTATATCTAATTAAAAACCTTTAGTTCAGCAAAGGCAGCAATACCACTTGATTCTGGGCAATCTCCTTTGTGAAATGGTAAACATGAATCAAGCGATTGTTGGGCCCAAGATTCTTTTCTTCTTCTGGAATCTAAGATAAAACAAAACCATATAATATTAATATATACTAAAAGTAGTTAAGGTTGCCACTCCCTCAATTAGGTCCCAAAATGTTTGTTGTTCATTATATTGATCATAGTTTACCAAAGGAATGACAACGAGATAATGATTAGAAAAGAGAATAAACCTCCTCAGCACGCAAAGTCCAATACTGATCATTTATGTTCTCAATCTTCTCGTGGATGGGGAAAATCTGCAAATATAAGAAGATAGATAAGAATTATCCATACCAAACTACAGTTCAGCTACATATTTATAAGAACACCACCTCAGATGATGCTTGCAAATATTGGCATGGTGCATCAACTTCATGCCGCCCAGTCAAGCAACAATATTCCAGACATGGATTATATCAGTTTTACTATAATTTTACATCTAATTTCAGTGCTGGACTATTTCTGAAACAGAAGCACATGACCAGAAAGATTTTGAAAACCTATCAAAGACAAAAACCTGTTTGAGCCGAGAACATTACCTTGTAAATCTTGTGATAGAAAACTTCAAGCAACCTAAGCTCAGCATTTGGATGAGATAACTCTACCTGTTATAAGATGCAAAAGATGTGAGGTGTCTATCTTACGCTGCAATTTTCTCATCATGAAAAAATAAAAGGAAAATTGCCCAATCCAGATTTAAAGAAGTTCAACTTCAGTTTTTTCCTTCATTTCCAATAAGATGTCTAGTGAAGAAGCACTAAACTAAATTCAAAGTATATGGCTCGGAGTAGAACATGAATGGAGCAATTGGCTAACCTTTGTTTTGATCTCATTGAGAACATCCCCAACAGTACTTTGCTTTGGCAATCTAATATTGAGAATTACAGCCTGAGAAAGGATAACACAGGCTTATGACTATGATCTCGTACATCTTAAGTTAATTATCATAATAAAAGGCCACATGCATAGCAATATCATCACCTCATCCTTTGTAGCATGATGGAAGGCAACTTTCAGTGTTTTCAGACACTGCAACTCTGGAAGAGGAATGTCCAGCACTTCATAATACAGTATATCGGAGATCTATCACAAGAGACCAAAAATATCATTAATCAGCACTTCATAATATAGAGTATATCGAAGATCTATCACAAGAGGCCAACAATATCATTAATCACCAGTTGAAACGATACTTATTGTTTCCTAATAATGAGAAAAAGGAAAATAGAAACAGAAACTAAAATAAAATAAATAAATAAATAAAAATTCAGGGACGGGATACTGCATAGCAATACCTGATTGTAGTGCACAAGCATATCTAGCAAATGATCAACTGATCTATATTTAATGGGATTGGGCTTTGGTTGCTGAGAATAGCAATTGTGAGGGGTAAGCCGAAGTTTTGATGGATCATCCAAGACAAGTTTCTGGGCAACTCTTTCCACAACATCATCATATGTGTGATTCTTAGCTCTGTAGGTTCATGCCAGACACATTCATAGACAAATTCCCCAGAAGTCAGAACATAGAGAAATAAAAGAAATGGTACTTGAAGATCATGGTCCTCAACAATCTCTGTGTTGCAATATGAAATTACTCACAATTCTAGGCAAAACTCATCTTCCTTGGGCCTCTCCAAGGCTCGAAAATGCACGACCTGCATAAGAAAAAATAAATGGTTAAAAGAAGTTGGTCTGCATATCCAAACAGAAAAAGGCTTCACAGAGAAGCTCACAAGCAAGTAGGCAACTCTTACTAAAAGCAAAGAAACTAACGCTAATATCAACAAAATTCACTAATTGACTGCAAAAGCTTGGAATATGTGCATTTGACAACCTGGAGTCTAAGTCTTAGTTGCACGATCTGCAAGAAAGAGACTGACCTGGCGATTTTTCACATATTCCAAATATGAAGGAACATCAGGGAAGCGAATTTGCTCCCTGCGTTCATCAGGAGGTCGTTTCTGGAAGCAGACAATATCCCCATCTTCGATCTAGGGAGCAAGAGAGGGGTGGGAAGGATAAGTACATAATAAAGTAGGAAAAATGAATAAAAAAGGGAAAATAAATAGTAAACCTGACTGAACCGGAATGAAGCTCTTCTATCAAGGCTTTCACACATAACAGATGGCTCAAATTTTATTTCCTGTTAGCAAAACATGAAAATTTAATGTCAGAGGAAGTAATTATTTTGATTCTAAATGTGCTATAATTTTACGGTTGTCGAACCTCAAAAAGTTCAATCTCTTCATCAGGTGCCAGTCCGGCCATTTCATTTAACTTTGATAGGATATCAATGGGCTTTCCAGAAGTCTTGACAAAAAGCCTCCCAACATATCTGTAAAAATTTGATTTGTATAGTAGCAGCTGATTGAAAAGAAAAGAAAACAATAAAGATAATAATATATAAGAAGACGTACCGAAGCTCTTCTTTCTCGGGATCATAAAACTTAAAGAAAAGGAGTAGGTCTTCCTTATTTTTTTCTGGTGGAGGAACTGGACGTAAATCCTACACATTCAGCAAAAAGAGAGTTGAAGAAGAGGTAACAAAAATCCAGCAATAGTTACTTCTATAAAATGAGCCAACAGAATAATCTAAGTTATAAAATATTATAGAGATACCTGTCCAAACTGTACTTCCAGAAATAATTTTAGCTCTGCATTGTGAGCCTTATTGGATACTTCCCTCAATGCTCCAACCTTCAAAGAAAAATTAGGACGAGGATAAAACTCTAAGAAATAAAAAGCAAAATAAATAGATGAATGAAATAGTCATAAACCAACTATCTCATATAGAAATCATAAAAGTAAGTTTAGGCTACAGATTCAACAAGCCAAAATAAACTCAGATAACAAATTATCATGCCCGCGAAGCAAAGTGAGCATGATAATTTGTTATCTGAGTAATATACACCAACAATAATTAGAACCGTGAAGATGGTCCACTCTTATCACAAGAAAAATATATAAAATAAACAAAGGCACCTCCCACACCTTTTTTTTCTTTTCTATTTTACTGAATATGGATCGGTACTAGTTCCCAAAAAGGGTACCAACCTAAACTTTTCCACCTATGGCTCCAGCCTTCCAGGTCAATTGGGCTACAGTTTGACAGACTGAACCAGCCCATGGCTAGTAACAGTAAAGGGGTCGCTATCCTAAGTAAGTTGCCAAAGAGGGTCAACATAAATTTATTTTCTAAATAAAGGTGTTATAATATTTTTGAGCTGAGGTGTTGGAGTTTTATTACTAGAGGGGAATTTCATACCATACTTCCAAATATATTTAACCCACTAATAAACAAACAGGCAAACCAAGAATTCTCAGAAAGAACATAGCCCCCCCATTACTTAAACCTATCAGACGGAATACTTACAGTTTGAGCTTCCTCCTGGGGTGTCAATGGCCGGTTCGGACGATAAGTATGGTTCTGCCTTTTTGCCCATAACCAGAAGCGCTGAAATTGAACCGGTATACCAAATTCTTTGGCAACTTCTTCCTTCACAAGAAAAAACAAAATTAACCAACATTTCACTAGAAAACATAGAGATATAAAGAAAAATGGGCGCCTTAACTTGTTACACAACAAGAACAAAACTAACTTGATGAAAGCAATTTGAAAGGGTAAACTCCTTACAATGAACTTTTGGTAGTATTCTACAGAGCTAGTTTTGTGCAATTTGCCTCATCAAATTAGCAGGACAAGGAAACAAGATACCTTGAAGAGGTTAAAAGGCATCTGCTTCTGGATACGGAAGTTACGGACTTTATCATGATCTACAAGATCAAAATATATATCCTTTCCCATCTGTTCCTTCAAATCCTCATCTCGAGCAACCTGAAAATATTAATAAATGGCTTCAGCAATCCATTTACCAAAATAGAAATTCTAAATGAGAATGCAGAATGACCATAATAACCTTGATAATCGTATAGAGGTGGGCTTGTGCTTTGTATCTTCTCTTGTCTTCCTTTTCTTCTTGTTCCTTTTTCAGCCTTATCTGGAATGAGTATGCAAGTGATGCTTCGTGACAAACCCCTATGCCAAATAATGATAAGGCCAAAACAATTCTAGAGTATTGCTTATATTACCCGAAGATGTTCAGCAATATCCTTCTCATCCACATCACATATAATCTTATCCTTGTCACTCACTCGTATATACACAAGCATGTATGCATTTGAGTATTTTGTAAATTTGAATGGAGTGTTGTTGTAGCCAGGATTGGTCTGTGGAAGCTGTCGAATAAAGGGAACATGAGCACACAAGTAAAGAGGGCATAAAAGACACAGAACATCAAAAGACAGAAATATTACCTCTTCCTCACCACCGTACTGCTCCTCTAACGCCCTCTTCACATCTTCTTTCGTGACCCTCTCATCATCAAACTTATACCTGAAAAGTGAATCATAAAGGATAAAACATAGATCATATGCTTTGCAGATTAATATATACACTAGGATCAAGTTAAAGTTATTAAGTAAGTAAGTAACCATTATTAGCTACATTGGTTCATGAGTTTAGAAAAAAAATATAACAGTTTTTTGCGATATCATAAATGAAAGAAGGGAACTTCAATATTGTTCTACATCTCCACCTAAAAAAGCTAATAAAGATATAAGTGGAAGCACAATGATCAAGGGATAGAGATTCCTCAGAAATAAGAGGCATACCACTGGTCAGAAAGTGTTGGCCTGATGAAAGCATAATAATGTCCACCGTGCACCCCACCACTGTGAACTAGAACACTGTTGTATAAGAAAGAAGCATAGAAGAAAAAGAGAAGGTTAAGGCAGAGCAGCATTCGAGGGGGAAGTTATTATTTTCGTGATAAGAAACAAGTATATTTTATCAAGTAAAAAGAAGGTATATGGGATGAGGAGTTTCAGAACAATACAATCTAAAGTACAATGGTCATTCGCTTCACATAAAATTAGTAAAGCACATTCTACTGGGTCTGCCACTGGCAGGACCCATATAAAAATTTCTCTTCAACAATTAGTAAGAAGACAACACTATGCAATCTCTGTCCAAATTTATCAACTACAATCAAATTTTCCACTCTAAACCATCTCATATGTATATTGAAACGCATGACAAAGGCCCACAACCAACATCAGGCAAAGAGGTTACACAGCTGGTCACCTAACAGAAGAGGCCTTATAAAGTTATAATTGCTAACACCACTTCAAATTCATAGCTTTATGGTACTCATGGGATGGAAATTATAAAAACTGACACATAAAATAACAACCACCTCAGCTTAAGAGGATTTGGTACAGTAGCACCATCTTATTTCTCATATACGATGATTGGCATGCCGCAAGTGAGAAACCATTATAAGTGAGTTTTAAAATAAAAATAAAGTTCAAGCAGCAAACATTAGCATTAACAAACTGGAATATCATGGAAAGCAGGTCTAGTTGAACTACTAGCATAATCGTCAAAATTCTCAAACCAATGAAGCATAGGAGCTTACTCATATAGATGAACATGCATGAAAAATTATATTACATAAAAATACAATTCTCAATCATAATTCTGAGTTCTGTCATTTGAGATCAAAACCTAAATTAAGAACTTCATAGTTCCCAACCCTCCTTGATAGAAATAGAAAAAATGCAAAAAATAAAAATAAAAATTATAAAGGCAGAAAACGATAGATCTAGAGTTATGGGTAAAGAGGGTACAATAACCTGTGAAGCATGTAGAGGTTTCGTATGCTTCTATCTGCATCTGGTGACAAATACTTTCCATTGTCTCTATCTAGATCAAGCTCCAATGGGAATTCATATCGGTCATTTATCTGCAACCACGGGCAATTTTGAAACATCCCACCAAGGACCATAATCAAACTCTAATGACAATGAAATATTCAGAATTCTTAGACAAGAGTTACTGTATAAGCTAGTTTGAGAATGCCCCTAAATAGAAATGAGAGGAGGGGAAATAATTTGACACAACTCAGTTCTTCTTCATGATATAAAATACTATGACTGCTCGCGAGCAATAACCAGCGACACAAGCATGAAAGAGAGGCTACAAGTAGAACTGCATTAGGTAATTAGAGGACAGTTTCAAAAATAAATCATGTAATAATCATCAGGTAACCACTATTGCCACATCCTATCATAGAATTTGGAGGAAAAAGATACAAGAAGATTTTGCAAAAGTCACCTAAGAACCAAGAGTTCCCTCTTGCAGAAACACAACAGAAATCTACCCCTAAGTTACCAAGACTACAATCTGAAACAGAAAACCTAAGAATTATCAACTTCTGAAACTAGGATAAACTTATCTATTAGTGATTTTTTCCCCTTTATTTGTCCTGGTTCTGAATAAGCATGTTGCTACTAGCTTCTGCGGTCAAAATACAGGAAACTAGTACATATATTTTATAACTCTTAGTTATAATGACATGGTTTAAGCCAATAATTGGTAAACGCCAAAGATGCTGAGGATTATTAGGACACCCAGAATATATATAAGAAACAACAAAAAGATAATCAAACATTGACCTCATCAAACAATAACTAAAAGATAATTATGTTTCAACCGCTCACCTTAACCATCGTATCCCTCATAAAATCGTATTCAAAACGCTTTAATTGAAGCTGGAGAACTGGAGGGAAGTCCATGAACAAGACGCCCTTCTTTGCATCCTAAGATCAAATAGTAATCTTCAGCCCAGGAGAAATGGACATTGAGATCAAATGTTGCATCAATCAATTTATCGATCAAGGACCAGAAAGCAGAGATAATAAGGTGCACTCAATTCTTTAGGTGTAAGGAAGTTAACTAGATTTCCTTAAATAAAAAGAATAAAGTAATAAACAACTTCCTCATATGTTAGCTTATCAATTTCTTTCATGAAAACTCAGTGTATCATCTCATATCAACTCCTATCAAGTGCCAACTGCCCATGACCTATTTTTTGGAGAGAAAAAGAACTCCCAACTTATAGATATGCCAACAGTAGTGGCTGAACCATTAACAAGTCAAAAGAGGAAAACCCGTTATACATGTAACAGTCTGACTGAAGGGCATTCCTGACCAGTCAAAATATGTATTCCAATTTCACAAACCACCATCCTCCCTGAAAAAATCATAATAATAACATAATAATAAAAAGTGATTTTTGACAATGAATTTGGCCTCACAAAGATGCAGCAGAGTACACCTCTTGAGACACTAGTATTTTTGCATACCATACAAACAGAAATACAGGTCTAACATTTGCTAAACTGGGAGAACATCTGTCACTAAGGGGAAGAATGGTTTCAAAAAAAGATGTAGTTCAAAAGCATAGTCATCTCCACAGTCCAGACATAGCCAAAGGCTATACCGGTCACCTAGTCCAGGAAAATTGCATCAAAACATTCTTACTCAATAACGACTAGAGTCATATAACTCATCTACGAGACAAGCTCCTGGTATAACATAGTCCACATCTCATCTCTTGTTGACTTTTCATATTACATGTATCCCTCAAGGTGCCAACTTCCATGTATTTTCTCATAGATCATCATTCAGCTTACTTAAGTATGATCTAAAACTTCAGAACAAAATAAACAACAAATGAATATTCTAAAAAATACACCATTATCTACTACTGCAGCAGCATACCTGTAAACCATGTTCTTCAGCGTGATATTTATTATCTCCCTCAAGTCGTTCCACTTCTACATACTTATCAAATGAAGCATAAACATCCTTACAACCTTTTACATCAAGTTGAAGGTCTGCCACAAGGACACATGTTAAAAATCTCTGCATTAATGTTAAAATGCCAGGAAGAAGTATGACTACATGAGGCACAGCTAATACCATAAAATGATTCTTTTCTTGTCGACTTGAAGTCTACATTGATACACTCAATATAATTCATGTGGTGCCCTTCAAACAATTTCTGTATAGTTCCTTCCACAACAGTTCCCTGTGCCAGTACAAGAGCTATTATTACTTCACAGCTTACTTTTCCCTAAATTTATATCAGAAGATAGAGACATTTAAAAAATATCATGTTGTCAGACATCAGTACCTTCATCTTGTCTTCGAGCTTTTCGCATAAAACTCTGTTAAGTTCCTGCACGTCATGTTGCATAAAGGAATCATATGTGTCCCATCCAAATGATTTAGTCAATTCCTTTGTAGCTACACTTGTGTCATGATACTGGAGCTTATAAAATAAACTCTGTAGCGCCAAAGGAATGCTTCCTGTGGGATTATCATTCTCTGTTGTTGGCATGTGATACACAGCCTGATACAAGGTGAGAGTGAGACCTCTTCATGCTTCCTTAGTCATAATCCATATGTCAAACATATTAATATTTCAGAAGTAGATAAGTGATAGGAACCTATTGTAACCTTTCTGAAGTAGGGAATATGGTACAGAGTTTGGAGCAGAGAATTCATATAACAAGTTGCTCCCTGGTTCTTAAGTCCAACAAAGCCTGTCTCTTTCTTTGAGTCATATGTCCAATAATCAATGACTTTACGTACAGCTACATCAGCTTCGACAATACAAGTATCATTCACAAGATACCCCTTGTTCGGGTCATAAAGCTCGCTAAGAGGCATGAAAGATGTGAAACCCCAATCACTCTCTCTCTGATTGAACTGGTGCTGTGTATCTGTGGAATCCACAACAAGGCTCAATTATCATAAGAATCATGGTGTAGGTAGCTAATGCTGAGAGGGGAACATAGAAAAACTTTGGTCTTGTTTGGTTTCATTTCCAACCAACACATTTTACTGTTCAAACAAATGAAATTATGTTTGGCTGTGAAATTTACGCCCAACAAATCTTTTTCACGTTTCATTCCTAAGCCTAAGTCATATTTATTCTAAGGCTACTCACTGCAAACCAGCAAGAATAGGATCTAAATCAGATTTTTCAATCTTCTCAAATCTTTTTAGATTTATTTTGTACAATTGCTACTTCTTAATTCTTGATCCAAACAAGTTTTCAATTTTCAAACCTATAACCCTATTGGAATTCATATTATTCATCCAAACATATTTCTATTTTCCACACAAAAATCAATACTTATTTACAAAACCAATGCACCTCGTAAATCATGCCGGAAACATTAGAAACTGGAAGTTGCAATTGGAGATAAAACCAAACAAGGCCTTTATGTTCCATGATTTAAACAAGTTATGATTCAAACACAATTTCAATAGACAGGGAAAATCATAATGTAAGCTACAAGAACTTTATTTATTTTCTTTTCATTCTTGCACTTCTTTTTCTTTTTTATTTTCCTATTTTTTCCTGGCAGCATGGTAGGGGTGCAGGGAAGAAAGTGGGGATTGAGGCATTTGAAAAACTCTGACAATAATAAGATCTGATTACAGCAACAGAAAGCTTAACAAAACAAGCAGCAGAGTCAACCTATGTCATGCATACACAGTTATGTCTAGGTCGATCAGTCTGCTGCCTAAGAGAATAAATAAAAGGCACCTCCCAGGATGTACCTTTTTTGATTGTCAACTTGTTGTGCATTTGATTAACTATAGCCAAGCTAAACTGGGCATATCTGCTCCACCCATACGGCAAGGTAGCTGAATCAGCCACGTCCAAATACATTGACAAGTAATCCACATTATTTCCCTTCGGGAAAATAAGCACCCGCCTGCGGAAACAAATTCAGTTCGAATGTCAAACTGATCACTTCCACAGAAAAGAAATCAAATGAAATCTATCTTTGTAACTTCTATCCCATGGCATTATAAAGTAATAGATCTTTTTTCAATCAATTCCAACTAACAAAATACAATTCCATCCTGCATGCACCAATGTAAATGAAGGAAGATAAAGCCAAACCGCAGATTTTAAATTACCATTTATAACCCCCAACAATGAAGACATCAGAATAGAGCTTCTTCATATTCACCCGGGTAAAGTTCTCTATTGTCCACGTGAAACGTGACGCTTGTGGCTCATCATTGGCCTGATTCTCCACGCTCCCAGCATTTTCCACTGCCGCAACTAAGAAATTGACAATGTTTTCAAAACATGATACACATAGAACGAAACCTCAAAAACTTCAAAGTACAATGATAACAATCACTAACTGTAACGGCCCTACAATGAAGACACCATGCCAGATGCAACGAAAATAAATTGGACAATAAGACCCAACATCATACAAAGTCATGCATCTCTCTACCAAATTTAGCTAAATTCTAGTAACACGGCGCAGGAGAGTACCTTCCATTGGCTGAGGCCCTTCGACGACTAAAGGCTGAGGACCTTCAACTAAATCCGAGTGTGGCACCAGCATTTCTTCATCTTCTTGTTGCTACAGTTTTACAAGCAAAGCAATAAGATCAATCAAGCTTGATCCGGTAAAACCATAACACTTACTCCGAAATTTGAACTTCGTATTCATTCAAGCATGTCCAAATTAAGAATTTCTTTCGATAAATCAAAATGAATTAAGTTGCTTAAACCTCCCTGTAGTTCAAAAACCCTAGTCGATCAAAGCCATTCAATCCCAACAAACAGACACACGTTCGTGGAAAGAAAAAAAGCTCTCCGCCAGATACATAAACTCGAATAAATCATCAAAATAGCGTTATGCATGCATATCTACAGACACGGACGACGGGAAGAGTGATAATGAGCATAAACCAAAATTTGAAGTTAGAGAAAGTGGAGTTACATCCAACGGCTGAGGAGTCATCATCGTCATGGATTAGGAGACTACAGCCGCCTGATCGATAAAAAACAGAGAAAGTAATGAAATTTGGAAGGGTGGAGGAGAGAGACGTAGGAGGGAGGGAGGGAGGAAGAAGGGCGGGTAAGAGAGAGAAACATAAAAAGGCTTCTGGGTTTCCGGAGTGTTGGCCTCAACGGGGATATGTTCGGGATTATTAGGAAAGTAGAGGGTTTAATTGGGGATTGAGGAAATAGTGTTGAGGGATGCAGATGATTTTACTGGAGTACCAACGTTAACGATGTTAACAATCCATTCAGATACTGACACGTTGACAGACGTCGAATTTCACTGGTGCGGAGGAAATCGGAGTCAGCTGGAGAGATGCACCCGATTAACCGACATTGTATTCAATTTAATTTTATTTTCCTTTTTAACTTTTCTCCTTTTGCCGGGATTTTAGTCATTGCAAATAGTCGAAGACTATTTTCTCCGTACATTGCAACTTCTATAAATTTCGAAGCATTTCACGACACATTTTAACTCCGGTAAATTATGCCTTATATTTTAAACTATTAAAATTATAACAAAAATATCATGAATTATAATTAATCACATCAAGATGTAATATTTGACTTGGAAAAATATATGAGTAAATTACATCTTATGTGGAAAAATATATGGAATTGGCTCTAGAAATGAGTTTATTAATATATAAAAAATGGGATATAAAGTGTAATTAGTCACTGTAACGACCCGGCTACCAAATTGACAGTTGTCCCCACAAACCAACATGAGTCTTTCGAGCATGTTTTGTCCTCACTCGCACGCTCCTTCATACTTTGTCCTCACTCGCACGCTCCCTAAAGGTCTGACGTTTGTTCCCACAAACCAACACGAGTCTTTCCAGCATGATTTGTCCTCACTCGCACGCTCCCTATAAAGATTGTCCTTATGGATGTAATTATGTAAAAAGGCCAGGTCGGGCCAAACTTTGGCTTGGAAGGTCTTGACCTGGCCTATTATCTATTTAATATTTTTACATAGGCCTAGGTCTGGCCTATTTAATTAAACGAGTCGGGTCTTAAGTCTTTAAAAAGCTTGTTTAAGCCTATTTAAAATAAATTTTATATTTTTATATAAAAAAAGATATACATATATACATACAATTTATTTTTTTCATTAATTTTTTCTAGTGATAAATCAAATTAATGATTTACAAATATAAATATGTCTTCTTGTTAAAATCTAAATATAATATTTATTAAATTAATTATTTAACTAACAAAGTGTATTAATAAATTTTATAAAAATATTTATTTTTATTTAATTTCATAAATAGACCGGCCTATTAGGCTTGATGGGCTTTTTCGGCCTGGCCTATTTATGTAAAGAGGCTTCCTAAAGAGCCTCATAGTAGCCTATTTACTAAATAGGCTGAGCTTATGTAGGCCTAACGTAGGCTGGGTTGTAGGCTCCAACTTCCCAGGGATCACCTATCCCACCATTGCCCCAGGTCAAACATGCTTAACTCTGGAGTTCTAGTGGAACGAGTGCCAGAAAAGAAAATGTACATTGTGGTATGAGTAGCACCAATCAAATCCTTTAAGCTCTCCTCGATTATACAGTCTCATTCATGTATAGCCTCAGAACCCTTCTCTTTCAAGTGGATTCGGTTCATTCATGTACCTCTTCGCTTGGAAGTCATATAGAAGCTGCTCTTTGTCCATGCCTTGCACATGCGATGACTCCACGCTTCGGTCCCAGGCATCACAGTCACAGTTCATCGTGATATTTTTATTATAACTTTAATAGTTTGGGATGTAAGACATAATTTACCAATTTATCTCCATACATAAACTAGTGTTTCTTTCATCAAATTAAAAATGTAGATCACTTTCATATTGTCATGTTGGTAGGTTGTTACGATCTTTAAGTTATAAAATAATTTGCTTATACATTTTAATCATATGGAATAAAGTTTTCCTTTTTTTTTAGTAAAAGAGCTAAATTGCATAAATAAAAAACCAGACCGTTCAGAAAGTGGTAACATAGAAATTAAAACATTCGGAATAGAACCGGTATAATGAGAAAGAACGAGATTACTAATTGCAAGCTTTGCCAACAAATGTGCAGCTTGGTTTGCACAACGACGTGCCCAACTAAAAGGCACCTGCTCCAAACGATGTGTCTCCTCTCGTACTGACCTGCAAACAACCTTTATAAGAGAAATCATCACCTCCCTCAGCTTCTCAAACAGACTGTCTTCGCTTCGGTAAACGGCAATTGTGGCATGAAATTTGACATTTTCCTTTCTCTGATAGTTGATGCCCTACCCGTTAAATATAGGGAATGTGAACATGGCAACTCTTTTTTGTTCTTTCTTTCATTAGATAATAATTGTGGTAATATATTTGGTTGATTCTTTACATTTTGTATTAGATTTCTTTCAATTGTTTTAAAACACAAAATATATAATTAATAAAAATAGTATTACATAAACATTTATCAATACAAAACCATAAATATATTATAATAAACAGTACAAAGCCAGAAATATATTACAATAAACAATTAATAAAAATACAAACATAATACAATAAGAGTAGAATATTAAAAATACAACATAATTATTTTAGCTAATAATCCCTTAAACCACTTCCGGATCCAGATCCTACACCGGGAATATCTGGAAAATAACTTCCAGAGTCGAAAGTATTATTTGGTAGGGAAGACTGGCTGGATTGTTCCTGCCTTTTCGCCAGGATTTTTGCTTTTTTTGTTCAAAGTACATGCGTTTAGCAGGATTAGAAATCGTATTTGTATCAAGCATTAAAATTTTGTTATCTTCATCAATAGTGTAATGCTTTTTTGAGCCGATTTAAAAATTCAAAGACAAAGATGCTCTCTTAGCACTTCGCAATACTTTGATTGATCATTCGTGGGATGCGTTTTCAAATTCAAAGATGTAATTGTTATGACATGTAATTTATGTTTTTATTAAATAATCTATTATGAAATGTTGAATTTTATTTTGAATAAGTTGATTGTTTTTACATGAACCTTTTAATTTATGTAAACTAAAAATAAATTTTAATTATATATTAATTAAAAATAAAAAATAATGAGCAAGAATATTAATATATATATATATATATGATCATATTCAATTAAATAATTTGATAAAAAAATTAAATCAATAGTAAATAGTATAAAAATGAATATTCCATTGTAGAGTGATGCTATTGGAGATGAAAATTGAAAATCTGTAACTTTAACTGTACAATAGTATATAGTTAATTGTATTCTGGTGAAAACTGTTGGAAATGTCCTCAATAAGAGAGTGATTAATCCCTTGGCAGTCCGTCTCAAGTATGATCCTTCCGCCTCCCATTTCTCGAGCTAACACAAGCCCTTCCTAACATGCCCAGGCTTCTGCAATCTCAATTCCAAATGGAGCTTACTGGAGTGCGTAATTTTTTAACTTGTATTTTGAAATGTATAAATAAAGAGGTACATTCGTGTGAGACCGTCTAATAGATTTCTATTTGACTTAATAGGTGACCTCCCCTTTTTTTTTCTTTTTTAGTGGTTCTCATTCCCCTTTTCCTTTTTTTTTTAGTTTTTTTTTTCATGTTTTTGAATTTTTTTTTTTTTGAAATTCTAAAACTGAATTAATTTAATTTTTGTATCCGGTGTCTCACTCAATGCATTCGTCTGATGCTAACGCGTGGGATTATGCACCAGACTCGATATAAAATGAAGATTTAAAAAATTGAAAAGATAAAAAAAATGAAAAAAATGAAAAGGGAAAAAAGAAAATGGGGGTTGACAGATGCTTTATAGTTAATGATACTTCGTTTCATTACTGGTGATACTTTACTTCATACATAGTGGTACTTGTTGTCTGGAGCATCAACAAACATATTCTAAATAAAATAAAATAAATGAATCAACTAAATTAAAAGTCAACATAATGATTCATGTAGAAAACAATTCTTTTTTTTTTTCTCAGCATGTGAAAATATTTGATAGTTGATAATATTTCAATTCATATTAAGTGATACTTTGACTGGTAACTAGTGATACTTTACTTCATACATAGTGATACGTGATGTCTGGAAAATCAACAAACATATCCAAAAAAAAGAAGACAAATGAATCAATTAAATTAAAATCCCACATTATGATTTATATAGAAAAAATTCATTTACTTTCTTCTTAGTGTGTGAAAATACATCATAATTAATAATACTTCAATTTATATTAAGTGATATTTCGACATATAATCAGTGATATTTTACTTCATACAGAGTAATACTTTTTTACTTTATACCTAATGATATGCGCTTGGTCGCGCGTATGCTGGTGCGTGGAGCCCACGCACTTGACTGTTTTTGCGGGTTTGGATAAATTTTTTGGACGAGTTTGAATCATATTTGACCCGTCTAACGCAAGATACCCGTTAGACGATCTCATACTAGTTTTTGTCATAAATAAATGTTGGGTTTTGTATACTTATTTTTTAGTATTTATTTTATATTATATTTAAACGTTGCTAGAAATTAAATTGGTTGTTTTATACTATTTTTTAGTATTTCTTTTATATTTTAAATTAGTTAAAAATCAAATGAATTTTTTTTATTGACAGGATAAATTCCACATTTTTATATATTTGACGAATCAAATAGTTTTGTGAAATTGCTAGCCACGGTAAAAAAGAAGTATTATTTAAATATTTAAAAAATTTCAAGTAAAAACTATGTTTTTAGACCGATGCAAATCATGCAATATTATTGTTGGGCCTTCCGTCTCAATGAATCTTGGACTTGGTTTTATTAAGCCACTAGTCCATCAATTTTTTTATTTTTTTTTGTCAATTAAAATTACTTACAGCGTATATGATTTAGTGGCTTATATACTGATTTATAATTTATAAAGACGTTTCCATGCAAATCTTACTCAATTTGGACTCCAATTGTCGTCAATTTAATAACGCAGATCAGTAAATTAAAAATATTACACATTATTTATCTTGTGTTTGGAACATAACAATGAAATTATCTTTCATGTTATTATTTTTAATCAAATTAATCAAGTATACTTATTAAGATAATTTAATAACATTGTAGACTTATAGTGTATGGGTATTTTTCAGCCATTTTATGGTGAGATACCGTAGTTCGATCATCATTCTCCTCCCCCAATTAAGAAAATAAACAAATAAAGATAAATAAATTATTATATATATATAAATTATATAAATACAAACATACACAAACTATTGATTATAAAATATGTATTAATTTACAAAAATAATTATATACATACATACATACATATATGGTTGACATCATTCGAAAATAAATTATTACTACTGTCGAATTTTATTGTTAATCCTAATGTTTTGAGTTTGTCACTTCTCTACCACCAATTACAATAATAATAATAATAATAATAATAATAATAATAATAATAATAATAATAATAATAATATGATAGTCAAATTTTAGGAGAATTTTTATTTTTCAAATTTTCATTTTTTTTTTGTTGAAAGTCAAAACTTGATAATAATAATCCAAAAAAATTAAGATTAAAATATATTTTCAAACATTTCAATGTTTTATTGAAAATTCTAAATACAATTTTAATAATAATTTAAAAAAATAATAAAAATAATAGATGAAAAATTGAATTACAAAAATGATCTAACACAAGATTCCTCAAAACAAGTAATTAGAATACATACACCAAATAGATATTCAGAATTCAGAAAAGTTATATTAATTTTTTTATTTTGAAGATTTTGATTACTTTTAAAATTCTTTAAAATTGAACCAAATACATAAATTTAAAAATAAAAAATCAGATTACTTTCCGTCATTTTATCTTTTTATCTGATTTATGAGATCTGTTGTCTTTGCATCTTCGTATGGTAGTCTTATTCTTTTTTCTATTTTGAGTGGAATTTATTTTTCATTATATACGTGGTATCGAATTTGTTTAAACGAATGCGTGTAATATAATAAATTAATAACCTAGAAATGATGTACGCAATCTGGATTGATGTTAGAGATGCATCATCGAGTCATTGACACACGCGCATCCATGTGTGCTCAAATAAATAAATTAAATTATAAAAATATTTCAGATATTTGGGAGTGGGGTTACACAAATCTCGGAGAAAAAAAAGTGAAAACATGTTTAGTTTTAAATTTAATCAAAATCGAAGATGCACATGAAGACACCAAGACAACGTTTGCTACTCACTCAATTTACTCAATTTCGTTCGGACATTTTAATTTTATTTCAAAAAAAATATCTTCTTATAAATTTAAAATAAAAAATTCACATTTTCACACATTCACCCTTTCACCCTTATTTAATGTATTCAAATATCTATATTTAACTTATTTAATATATTCACACAAGTGTGTATTAAGTAATTTAATTAATTTATTAATTTGTGTGTATTCATCCAAAATGACATTTATATAAAGGGAGGGGTATTATTTATAGACTAATATAATTACATAATTTGACATTGCAATATCAAATAAAGTCTGACTTGATTACTTTCATAATTTGTACTAACCATTAATATATCATTCAAATTCACTACTTCGTGGCGCCTTTATGACGAGCACAGGACACTTTGCGTGGTGAATTACATGGTCACTAACACTTCCGATAAATGCCCTGCACATATACACGAGGGCAGGATGAGATTTCCCTCCTCATAAAATAAAAATAAAAATCACATAAACACGACACGATATGACATAAGTAAAAGGATATATATATATATATATATATATATAGTGATTTTACCTCTTGATTTTCCCGAGGCCACGGCTACCCATAACAATAAGATCAACCTGCATTTGCTCAGCTACATCGCATATCATTTCCTTGGGATCTCCTTCGATGATCGATGTTTTTGTTTTCACCTGCGATTTCCATTTTTTTTAATTTTAAGGCAATATTAATTATTAAAACTACACATATATATACATTTTTATTTGAGATATATGAAAAAGATCTATACACAAACACACACTAACCTTTGTTGGAGTGCACATATCGACTGCACGAATTAGAATTGCAGAAGCATTTTCTTCTTGAGCTTTATTCACAGATCGAATTATCGATGTTGACGGGAACACCGCTATAATTTATGATCATCAAATATCAATAATCAACCAAACATTTGATTACAAAAAAAAAAGATTTAATTAATTAATGATCATCACCAGGAGCTCCAGGAACGATGTAGTGAGGGAAAGGCTCCATGACGTGGATGATAGTGAGCAAATATCGATGATCATCATCCGATACCACCAGATTATCGAGAACCCATTCCAGAGCATAGAAACTCTCGCCGCTGTCGTCGATAGCCACCATCACCCTCACCGCCTCCTCTGCTTCCGCTACCGCTGCACCGCCGCCGCCCTCCGCAACTGCACTACTTGCCGCCGCAGTATTAGTGCTGCTCTCCATTTATATACCTTTTTTTTTTGTTAAGATTCGACAAGCACGCGACTTAGTTTTTTTATTGAGATTAACATTTGAAGGAAGAATATCATCATATATCATATATATATATGAAACGTGGCGGCTTGGGGTTTTCTTCGGAGCACACGTGCCGCCCAACTGGATGTGCACGTGGCGCCCTCACTCTGAGTTGTAAATTCCCACAAATAATATTTTTTTTGAAAAGATACGTAGTTTTTATCCAGTATTAGAACTTTGTGTTCCATCTCTTATTTTATTATTGAATTTTCTTGGTGTGTATTTGTTTTTTTAGTCAATAATTATTACATTTCTTAAAATATATAATGAAAATTTAATAATTTAAATTCGAAATGAATATAAGATTAGATTATTTTTTTTTTTGTGAAAAACTGAAGAATTTTTCATTGTCAACCATCGTCCTCAACCATAAAGGAAAATTATTGTTCCAAATATACATAGCATCACACCCCGCTTCAAACTGAGCAAGAGCATGAGCTACACAATTCACTTCACGATATATATGACGAAAAACTTTAATAACACCCATATTTAAGATTAGAATTAGATAGATATCTCATTAGAATTTCTATATATACCTATATATATGGATTTGCTGTTAATTTAAACCTAATTAAGTCATATTAAATCATATTTTTTTTATTTTAAAAGTTAAACCAAAGAAAGTATATGAAACCTAATATTTCTCTTGGATGAAATTTTCTGTCTATTAATATTAGTTACTTTCCGATCGATCTTGATTTCTTTCCCATCTTTAATGAAAAATCATGCACGAATCAGTACCTTTCATAAATTAAAAATTGATGTTATGTATAATAATAATAATAATAATAATAATAATAATAATAATAATAATAATAATAATTGTTATATACTGTAATAAGATGCTTAAAACTATATAAACTATTGATGTAGGGCAGTTTGGATCGGCCCCAAACTGTACACCAAACTGACGGGGGGATTGAAGCAGAAGCTAGCTGCAGTTCGGTCAAAGTGTCGCAGCGTGTATTAATTTGGTCAGAACTATTTTTCTACAAGTCCGATTCATGCATGGCTGGTGGCAGAAGCTAGACAACTCAATTATCTTTCCAACAAGATATTATGCAATCTCACATTCCAAGTATTCAAGGAGTTATGAGCGTTTCAATTCAGCACAAGAAATGAAGGGTCACCGTTGATATTGTTGATTTCAAGAGTCTACTCCATTTATTTCATGCATTAACTTTCTCCTGTTTTAGAGCTTATAAATAGTTTATCCTATGTAGAGAAGTGGCAGACTTGAATATTTTGATCATTTGATTGTATTGAGTTTGAGAATAGAGTTCTCATCAATTTGTTCTTTCAACTTGGAAGTCGAATTAAGCAACGTTTTTTTTTTTGTGTTTCTCTCTCTGTGATATTTTCACCCTCATCATTTGGTATCTAGAGCCAGAATACGCTCTTGGTATTTTTTCTTTCCATCTCTCTCATGGCAGCGAGAGCGGGAAGAGGAAGAGGTGGGCGTGGTCGAGGCAACTTGGAAAATACAGGAGATGAATGGGAAGCTGAAATTCAGGCACTTCAAAAACAAGTTGAGGAGCTGACCATACGACTTGAACGTCAAGAGGCCAGAAGCGAACGCAGTTCAGGCCATGGCTATTCTAGTGACGACTCGGAGTATGAGAATCCTTTCGCCAGCAAAGAATTCAATAATTTCTTTACAAAGTTCAACCGATCCACAGATTTTGTGAAGATGGACATACCGGAGTTTCATGGCCATCTTCGACCAGATGAATTTCTTGATTGGCTTAGCACTGTCGAAAAATTCTTTGAATATCAAGACACCTCGGAAAGCCAGAAAGTTAAACTCGTTGCCACTCGACTTCGAGGATATGCATCACTTTGGTGGGATAAGATGAAGGACATGAGATTGCGAAAAGGAAAACCCAAGGTTTCTTCTTGGGAAAAGATGAAGACGAGATTGCGCCAAAATTTTCTTCCTGCTGATTTTGCTCAAAGTATTTTTATACAATTCAATACTTTGCAACAAGGCAACAAAACAGTGACGGACTATACGGAGGAATTCTACAAGTTAATAGCTAGAAATGATTGCCAAGAATCGGAAGACCAGCTCGTTGCAAGATATGTCAACGCGCTTAAACCAGCAATTAGAGATGAAGTAGAAATGCATCAACTTTGGAGGCTCAATGATGCTTATCAATTAGCCTTGAAGGTTGAATCAAAATTGTCACGACGTGGTGCAAAAAAGTTTGTTGATGTTCAAAGTCTGTATCCTTCAAAGGCAGAGACATCAAACAAAGAGGTCCAAAAGAAAGCATGGACCAATGATGGAGCAAGTGCCACCAAAGGAAAGCAAAAACCTTGCTTTAAGTGTGGACAGACTGGGCATTTTATGAATCAATGTCCGATTCGTAAAAACGATGTTCGAGCTGGAGCTGTTGTTGAAGAAGAAGAAGCACCCCAACTAGAAGATGAAGAACCAAAGTATGATGACTATGGACCTGAACGAGAAGAACTTGATCCTGAAGATGGAGAGTGCTTGGTGATCGAGAGAGTCCTTGCAGCACCAAAGCAAGAACATGATCAACGTTGGCTAAGGCACAACATTTTTCGAACAAGGTGTAAGTCCCTCGGAAAAGTATGTTCTTTAGTCATTGATGGAGGCAGCTTTGAGAACTTTGTTTCTCAAGAAATGGTGGACAAACTCAATCTCGCAACGGTACCACATCCTCATCCATATTCTGTTTCATGGATAAAGAAAGATAATGAGGTACGAATTAATAAGAAATGTCTTGTTTCATTCTCAATGGGAAAAACTTATCGTGATGAAGTGTGGTGTGATGTTACTCCTATGGATATTGGTCATATTCTTTTGGGTCGGCCTTGGCAATATGATAGATGTGCTATACATGATGGGAGAAAAAATACTTATACTTTTATGATTGGTAAAACAGAAATTGTTCTCTTACCTTGTAAAGATATAAGTATTGTGAAACGCTCCAAGAAAGAAGATGCAGACACTTTACTCACATTAACACAGTTTGAGAAGGAAGTCCAGCAAGATGGTTTGATCTATGTTCTAGTGGCTAAAGAGAAGGTGAAAGAATTTGAAACACCAAGTGGTGTTCGAACACTTTTGGAAGAATTCAAGGACGTCACTCCCGAAGAACTACCCGATGGTCTTCCTCCGTTGCGCGATATTCAACATCAAATTGATTTGATACCAGGAGCCGTTCTACCAAATAAATCTCATTATTGGATGAGCCCGAGTGAGCATGAAGAACTCAATCACCAGGTTTCGGACTTGCTAAACAAAGGCCATATTCGAGAAAGTTTGAGTCCATGTGCAGCACCGGCACTTCTAACTCCCAAAAAAGATGGTTCTTGGCGGATGTGTGTCGATAGTCAGGCTATCAATCGAATCACCATCAAGTATCGGTTTCCTATACCGAGAATTGATGACATGTTTGACATGTTGGCAGGAGCTCAAGTATTCTCCAAAATCGATCTCCGAAGCGGCTATCACCAAATTAGAATCAAGCCGGGAGATGAGTGGAAGACGGTGTTTAAAACACGTGAGGGGCTGTACGAGTGGCTTGTTATGCCGTTTGGATTGTCAAATGCTCCGAGTACATTTATGCGGGTAATGAATCAAGCCCTTCAACATCTTATTGGCAAGTTTATTGTTGTGTATTTTGATGATATTCTCGTATATAGCAAGGATTCATCGGATCATATTGAGCATTTGAGAGTTATTCTCTTAATTTTAAGAAAGGAGAAGCTTTACGTCAATCTGAAGAAATGTTCTTTCATGACGAATCGCCTAGTCTTCCTAGGCTTTGTTCTAACCCCTTCAGGCATTATGGTGGATGAAGAGAAAATCAGAGACATTAAAGAATGGCCTACTCCGAAAAATTTGCACGAAGTTCGCAGCTTCCATGGATTGGCTTCGTTTTATCGACGATTTATAAGGAACTTCAGCACCATCGCAGCACCTTTGACAGATTGTGTGAAGAAAGGAGATTTCATCTGGAGTATGGAAGCCGAGTCAAGTTTCAAAGCTATCAAAGAAAAATTGGTTAGTGCACTTGTTCTTACTCTACCTGATTTTGCTAAAGTCTTTGAGGTTGATTGTGATGCATCTAAAGTTGGGATTGGAGGCGTCTTGAGTCATGATGGACATCCTGTTGCTTTCTTTAGTGAAAAATTGAATGACACTAGGAAGAGATACTCAACTTATGATGTGGAACTCTATGCTATAGTTCAAGCTCTTCGTCATTGGCGTCCATATCTCATCCAAAAGGAGTTCATCCTCAATTCTGATCATGAGGCTCTAAAGTATATTAACTCGCAGGCAAGTTTGAATCAAAGACATGCTGGGTGGGTGTCATTCTTGCAAGAATACACTTTCGTGCTGAGACATAAAAGCGGGAAGCTTAACAAAGTGGCAGATGCACTTAGTCGGAGGGTTGCGTTATTAAATGCTGTGAGAATTGAACTTGTGGCGTTTGACATCTTGAAGGAAATGTATGCAGAGGATCCTGATTTCAGTGAAGCCTATAAGAAGAGCAGAGAAGGAAAGTGTGCTGACTATCTTTTAGTTGATGACTTTCTTTTTAAAGGATCGAGTTTGTGCATTCCTAAATGCTCTTTGCGAGAGTACATCATTCAGGAACTTCATTGTGGTGGTCTTGGTGGACACTTTGGGCGAGATAAAACATTATTATTGATCAAAGAAATGTATTTTTGGCCTAACATTTATCGAGATGTTGCTAATTTTGTGAAGAGGTGTTGTGTGTGCCAAACATGCAAAGGCAGAAGTCAAAACACCGGCGCTTACACTCCATTACCTATTCCTGATGCTTGTTGGGAATCTATTAGCATGGATTTCGTCATTGGATTGCCAAGAACACAAAGGGGTTTTGACTCAATTTTTGTTGTTGTTGATCGTTTCTCCAAGATGGCTCATTTTATACCATGTAAGAAGACAATGGATGCATCTTACATTGTTGATATCTATTTCAAAGAAGTCGTCAAACTTCATGGAATTCCAAGGAGTATCGTTTCTGATCGTGATACAAAATTTCTTAGTCATTTTTGGAGAAGCTTGTGGAAGAAGTTGGGAACTAATTTGCTCTACAGTAGTGCCTATCATCCTGAAACTGATGGACAAACTGAGGTGGTAAATCGTACATTGGGAAATTTGCTTCGAAGTCTGACCTCCAAAAGGCCGAAGCAATGGGACGCCATTCTATCCAAAGCCGAATTTGCTTACAATTCTGTTGTGAATCGTTCTACGGGAAAGAGTCCATTTAAGATTGTTTATGGGAAGAATCCAAATCATTATCTTGATCTTGTTCCATCTTCTAACAAGAAAGTTGAGGAGTTCACAAATTCAATGGATAAGATTCATGAAGAAGTAAAAAGGAAGCTTGAACAAAGTTACAAGTCTTATAAGGATGCTGCTGATATCCATCGAAGAGTTCAAGTTTTTAAGGAAGAAGATCTTGTGTGGGTGTATTTAAGGAAGGAGAGGTTTCCAGCTGGTACATACAACAAGCTCAAAGAGAAAAAGATTGGCCCTTGTCGAGTGTTGAAGAAAATAAATGATAATGCCTACAAGATTGAGCTATCGGCGCATATACACACCCATCCTACGTTTAATGTTCATGATCTGACCCCGTATCATGGAGAAAATGATCTGAACTCTGAGACGAGTTCTTTCTCGCCTGGAGAGGATGATGTAGGGCAGTTTGGATCGGCCCCAAACTGTACACCAAACTGATGGGGGGATTGAAGCAGAAGCTAGCTGGAGTTCGGTCAAAGTGTCGCAGCGTGTATTAATTTGGTCAGAACTATTTTTCTACAAGTCCGATTCATGCATGGCTGGTGGCAGAAGCTAGACAACTCAATTATCTTTCCAACAAGATATTATGCAATCTCACATTCCAAGTATTCAAGGAGTTATGGACGTTTCAATTCAGCAAAAGAAATGAAGGGTCGCCGTTGATATTGTTGATTTCAAGAGTCTACTCCATTTATTTCATGCATTAACTTTCTCCTGTTTTAGAGCCTATAAATAGTTTATCCTATGTAGAGAAGTGGCAGACTTGAATATTTTGATCATTTGATTGTATTGAGTTTGAGAATAGAGTTCTCATCAATTTGTTCTTTCAACTTGGAAGTCGAATTAAGCAACATTTTTTTTGCGTTTCTCTCTCTGTGATATTTTCACCCTCATCAACTATGTAATATGAAATTTCAGAAACACAAAATCACAATGTATGTAATAGGACACTGACAACCGTCCTAACAAATAATGTAATAGTACAATTAAGAAACCCAAACATAAAAATTTAACAAAACGCTAAAAACGTCATAAGGAACATTGTAATAGGATATTTCAGAACCCTAAGGATCACAATTTACGTAATAGGATTTTTACGACCGTCATAATAAATTATATGGTAGGACATTTCAAAACCGTAAAATTTACTAGTTACTAGGATGCTAACGAACGTCCTAACAAATCATTATAAATAGTACAGCTAAGAAATCCAAGCATCATAATTTATTCGGACATTTCAGAACACAATGTACGTAATAGGACTCCGCCAACTGTCCTAACAAATAAGGTATTGTACAGTAAAAAACCAGCATCATTTAATAAAACGCTTAAAACCATCTTAAAAAGTTTTACAACCGTTCTAATAAATTATGTAATGGGACATTTCAAAATCGTAAGTTTTACAAGTTAGTTAATAGGATGCTTACGAATGTTCTAATGCATATATAACGGGACATTTCGTAACTTTAATATGACACTTAGAAATGATATAAAAACAGTATAAAAGGACATTTGTGGAAGCAAAATTTCAGAATTCATTTAATACGACGTTCACAACTGCCCTAATAACTTATAATTATGTAATAAGACATTTCAGAACTGTAAGTTTCACAAGTTAATTATAAACAGGACACTTGCGAACGTTCTAATGAACTATGTAACAGGACATTTGTAACCTAGCTTAATTATCAATCTATGTAATACGATACTTAGAACTGACCTAATAAAGAATATCATAAGACACTTGCGGAACCAAATATGCATAATTTATTTAATACGACATTTACAATTGTCCTAATAAATTACAAATTATGTAATTAGACATTCAGAATTGTAAGCTTCACAAGTTAGTTAATACGATGCTTACGAACTTCCTAATGAACTGATTGATCCCGCATGCCCAGATCGATTGATAATTAATTTAATTAATTACGATTGATAAACTAATCCACAAAAATCAGCCATTCATTATTCCACGAGTAGAGATTCTTTAGTTCCAATTTGTGTATGTCAACCGTGTGTCAACATTAAAATTGTATATTGTTAATAATATTTTTTATAAAAATAAAATTTATTATATTATAACTAATTGTAATTAATATTTATTGCTAAAAATTTAAAAATTATATATATACCCTAAGTTTGTAATAATCAACCCCAACAATCAATTATATTAACTAAAAAATGAAAACTAAATATTAAAAAATAATTATAAACCCTAATTTGGTGGAATAAATCCTAAATAACAATGTAAAATTATACTAAACCAAAATAAATTAAAATTGAAGAAAAAATATAAGAAAGAGTAATAATTTTTGAGGTTTGACACGCAATATCGGCAAACACAAGTTGTGACTAAAGTATCTCAAGTGATTATTTCACACGTGCATGCGCAATATTTTTGAGAAGCGGCATCAGACGTGCAATATTTATACCAACTCTCATAATATATATACATACCCAAAAATTACTAAATCGATCATATTACATATATATATATACACACACATATATGCATGGGAGAGTGGATCAAAAATACACATTTTTCTGGTGTAGAAACTAGGAACTCATTTGACACCATCCGATCTAATGGCTGAGATTTAATGTCAAATTTAAGACAAAAAATGAGGCAAGGGTATAGTTGTCCAATCCTTATAAAAAAATGTCATCACTTTTTTTAAAAAAAATCTTAAAATTTTTAAACGATCATATCTCACTCGTTTCTAATCGGATCAATGCAAATAATATATCAAATTAAAGTTCTTTTCATGCTCTTTAATTCAAGATCAGTCATGAGTATGTTTGTGCAAATAATACAGACGAAAAATACAAAATATACATTTTTTTACTCGTGTCCAGCCCGAAAATGCTTTCGTTAGCTTTTAATAATGGTTCCTCAGCATTATATGACGCATGCTAACGGAGCATTTCTTATATGGTAACATACTGTGTTCATTGTGCTAACGAATGATTATCATAATATTAACGTAGCACATGTACTTATATTGTTACTATGATTTATTACATTTTAATTAGGGCTTATAAGTATTTTTTTAATTTAATTTTTATATTTTAGTTACTAATTGATTATTATATATTATTTATTTCATCACATTAGAATATAATAATTATGATTTTCTTAATCCATTTATGATTTATACTTTATGCTAACGATGAATTGTCATATGTTAACATAGTTTATCCGCAGTGCTAATAAAACAATATCATAATGCTAACATTGTATATTTATATTGCTATTATGATTTATTCATCCAATTAGGATTTACAAGAAATGAGTGAAATTAATTTGAGCAGATGGCCAGCGACTGATTTATGTCAGGAGGAAGAGAAAGAGTGTTTTTGTTCTTTTTCTTTTTTTTTTTCTTTTTGGTTAATTTGAAAATATTGTTTTATAATTTTTTTAAATAAATTATTTAAAGTAAGGGTATTATAGTAAATTTGGATAAAATAAATATATTTAAAAATTACTGGCTAAATTTCTAGAAAAATTAAGTGGCTAATTTGCCATATTGACTCTATGTGTGTGTGCGCGCGCGCATTTAAAATCGTGTCGTCTATTGCACATTTCGTATTGCATTCCGTATTGCACACTCGATTTTCTTAATTTTTTTTCAATTTTTTTCTCAAATTTCAATTTTTAATGTTTTAGTTTAATTTTACACTTATTATTTAGGGTTCATCCTACCTAATTAGCGTTTTATATATATTTTTAGTCTTTAATTTTTTAAATAATCAATTAATAATTCAAAATTTTAAATTAAATAATAAAAAATTACAATGCACCCTAATTAGGTTTGATGAATTCTAAATAATAAGTATAAAATTAAACTAAAGCATAAGAAATTGAAATTCAGGAAAAAAATTGAAAAAAAACTAAGAAAATCGAGTGTGCAATATGGAATGCAACACAAAATGTGCAGTATAAGATTTCAACGGGTGTGTGTGGGTGTGTGTCTCCCCAAATTCACAGTTACTTTTTATGTACTCGACATATGAGAAACACAAAATAAAACATATCAACATATGACTCATATATACCTTAATTTATTTAATTTTCCCACAAGAAAGAGCGCTCCCACATACTGTATTATTTAGTACGTAATTAATAAAAGTAGGTACTATCTAGTATATATTTTACAGGTAGCGATGCAATGTAACTAGGAAGATTGAGAATCGAGTTTTTGTTTATTGGGCATTCAAATATTCTACGTTTTCTTAGGCGGTTTGACCACCAGAACTGGACATTTTGCGTGGTGGGCGCAGTAGTCGCTCACACTTCCCAGAAATGCCCTACATTAATAAATTCACCACCATTAATTAGTTATATAACTTTCCTCGTCGAAAAATTAATTAATAACACAAATTAATGTCATAATATTGCACAATATTTAATATTGATGCAAAAAAAAAATAAAAAATAAAAATTGAACCTCTTAATTTGGCCTAGACCACGGCTGCCGATTACTAGAAGATTTATGTTCATCTCCTCCACAGCCCGGCATATTCTGTCCTTTGCCTCCCCCTCCAGAATTAGTGTTTTAGCTTTCAACTGTAATATATATATATATATGCGCCATGCAATTTCATTGGAACATATACATATTAATTGAAATAGAACTATATATTTAGAAACCGGACATGTATATTTATAAATTGGAAACATATATAAGAAAACTGAAAATTAAGCATACATACCGAATTGTCCCTGCACATTTCGAATGCTCGGGACAGAATTCTTGCAGCATTCTGCTCTTGTGTTTTGCTTACAGTTTCCACCACTGTATAGTTTATACACAAACTTATACTATAAATTTAATTAACTATTATGATTGGAATAATTATTTACATATTAAATCAGAGTACATATATATGTGTGTGTAAGTTAATATTTAAAACATATATTGAAGAAGAAAACAAATTAAACCATATCCGCCGGGGAAGGCGTAGCGGGGCAGCGGCTCCACCACATGAGCTACAGTCACCACCATCTCCTCAGCCGTTGATTTCCGCTTCAATATTTTCTCCAGAACCCATCGGAGGGCGTGGAAGCTCTCTTCGCTGTCGTCAATCGCCACCAAAACATTCATAGCCCTGTCCACCTCCGGCAGCGGCTCCGCCGTGGATGCTCCTCCAATTCCAACAGTAGCTCCCTCCATAATTACATATCTTTACGCCCACCGCTTCTTGAAATTTATCGACACAAATGCTTCACAAACCGACAAATTATCATGCACGACAAAATGAATGGCGACGTGGCCTGAGCTCGCCTCTATTTCTTTGCATGGTTGACAGGTGTGAGGGCTTCCAATTAACGAGATTGTGTACGTCATTGCAAACTGTGTTACATTTAACATATATATATAATTATATATATATATATATACGTCTAGTATAATTAATGATGCAAGTAGTTTTCAATTTGAAGTTGTAATTAATCCAATTGAATGGAGACGACGGCGGCGGCGGAGGAGAAGAGGATGAAGGTGTTGGTGCCGGTAGATGAGAGTGATGGGAGTTTCTATGCGCTGAGGTGGGCACTCGATCACCTCTACCCCGTCGGTATGGAACCGTCGTCGGAGCAGGAGCAAGCCGCCGTGACCTTAGTTAACGTGCAGCCAGTTTTCCAGCCCTTCATCTATCCCGCCGGTCCAGGTCGTGAGTTTTTTTTTTTTGTTTCAATCTCGTATTTTATTTTATTTTTTTGCATTTATATACTGATTAGTTCTTACAATATTTTGGTTGTTGAACTAGTCGATTTAATTATGTGTTTGTACAATCCATACCATATGCATATATAGTTGTGTACGCAACTCCAGCAGTGATTGAAGCTGTGAACAAAGCGCAAGAGCAAACTGCAGCAAATATACTCTCTCGTGCCTTGCAGATCTGCAAAGAAAAGATGGTTTGTTTTTAATTAATCTGTCCATATAAATTAATTAAGTAGCATTTCAAATAAATATGTTTAGTCTGCTGCCTCTGCTAGAGAGAGAAGAGAGAGATGGGAGGGGCCGAGGGGGGTTGTATAGACAAAGTGTGTTTGCACTAGCTTGCATACTTGCGTAGGTTGGTTTTCGAAATTAATTTCCTATATATTAGTAATAATTAAAATAATAGGAATGGAATAGACAGTTTACTTGGCAAGTTTCTGGCCTGTAACATGATTTAAATATTGTGTATGTGTTTTTTTGAACGCCAGATCGAGTTTTTCAATTCTCCTAAATATATTTGTATAAACAGTAAGATCAAAGTGATCAAAGCCGTGTCCAACATTTCTTCTTTTTAAGATTTCCTTTCTTTCGAGTCTTTTAGCTTTAAAAAGTGAACTAATTTAATATTTACCAAACCATTTAGGATGTACATTTTGTTTTATATATATTTTACTTTGAAATTAGGCTTAGCGGGGGCAACCACGCGCGAGTGAAGTTTTTAGACTATTTATCCACTACTATTTGATTAAACTTTTGAACTAACTATATTAAATAAGTTCATGTACTAACCATACAATAAGTAGTAGCTAGCTATTGATTCATGCATGTATAGTATGGTAGGACTTTAATCGATGACTCATGAGTACTAATACTTGGAATTGAACTCGATCTCACACACACATCAAATTAACAGTATTCAACAAGTTCATATCCATTAATAATATTCAAGTTTACATCATTTCCAACAACGTAATTAACATTATTAATTGTTAAATAAATATTTATTTGCAGTTAAATACCTAACTAGTTTAGGGTTATATTTAACTTCAGATAAAGGCAGAAACTTTGGTTCTTCAAGGAGATCCAAAGGATAAGATCTGTCAAGCAGCCGAAGAATTGCACGTCGATCTTGTAGTGATCGGTAGTCGTGGCCTCGGCACCATTAAAAGGTACTTACTGTAATGCTACCTATACTATACCTTCATGTTATATATATATATATATAGCATATATGTTTACATTCATTACAACATTCATCGTTCATGTCAGACACATGATCAACATATATATATATATATAGTATATATGACGTGATTGATTATATGTAAATAAAAGATAGATAGATATCATAAATATGTTATCGCAGGGCATTGCTAGGAAGCGTTAGCAACTACTGCGCACATCACGTCCATTGTCCGGTGCTCATTGTGAAGCCTCCTACAAAACTAGCTCATGATGACTCATCAAATAATTAAATGGATCGATCCATATATTATATATATATATATGTGTGTGTGTGTGTGTGTTATACATTCCCATTTAATTTTATTTGCAGCCTGTATAAATATATTTGTGTAAATAATTAGTGTACGTGTAATAAGAGTATATATAAACCTGGCCTTTATTTCTATGAATTTGTTTTATCAAATAAATTTGCAGAATATATATATATATATATATATATATATAATTGGCGTTGAATCCATCTACTTAAGTTAATTAGTAGCCGACTCTAAGCTTAGTATAGCCAACTCTCGGAAGGGCGTCGTATCAACTTCAAGCCGCCTTTGATGTCTAGTTAGGACAATTATAGATATGTTATATAATTACTATGATGATATATACGTACAAAATTGAAATGGTCGTAACTACTTTCTTAAATGCATTAATTCTGCAAATTTTCATAAATATGAAACAAGCAAGCTCACCTAGCCCAATTAAGTAGTTTAGAATGTCTCTACATATTACAGACACCGGAGTCCAAGTCGAAGAAGATAACTCCTCTTTTCTTCTCAAGTCCAGTCAGGTAATTTATCTATTTATTTATTTTTGGGATATTTCGCTTTATAGTATCACATGTTTTTTTTTTTTTTTTTTTTTTTTTTTTTTTTTTTTGAGTTGGATTTTCCTTGATTTTTTATTGTTTTAGTGGAATCCTTTTTATTTGAAACGTGCAGTTAAAAGTCTAAAATTAAACTAATATGAATTCTTTGAAAGTTCAAATATTAACAAAACAAAAACGAATATAATTGATAGATAAACTTTCGGCTAATTTGCAATGAACTAAAATCAGATATGAATTTAAATCTAATTAAATCTCGAAAAACTGTTGCGAGTCGAGTTATTATATACGGTGATAAAATATTTTTTCGCTCAAAACGGTAAGAAGACCTCTAAAAGAACTAGAAAAAAATCAAGTCTTCGTTACCTTGAGATGAAACTGAAACAAGGGGAAATGAAAAATATAAATTATTTGCAGTTGCTCTATGTCCTCCATTTGTTTGTTTTTTATTGATAAACCAATGTTTTAAGACATATTTTTAAATTGATGATATGTTGTCTATCTTATAAATTAATCGTTGTTGTACGTACATAATTAGAATTATAAAGTGAGTCCTAACTGAAAATATATATTGATTTTTCAAAATTAGATATGTAAGCAACTAAACAAGTTGACTAGGTGAAAAAGTCATGTCAATATATAGTGAGAACTATAAATATAATTAATTTATACGATTTAATATGTGGGTAGTTGAAAATTTTAAATCATTAATTGATTACTCCATGCGTCCAGATTCTAGATATAGACAGTCCATATTACTATTTTGACGAGGTGTTTCAATTATATAGTTTTATTACTATAAGTAATACTCCATACGTTTCGATTATATAGTTCTCATTTCTATTTTGAGGTATTCCGATTATATAGTATCATTACTATAAATAGTGTTATTTTTAATAGAAATGTACAATTACACTCTTGTTAGGTTTTGAAAATTTAAAAAATTAAACATTTAAGTTTTTGAAAGTTATAAATCTTAAATGTTGTTTTTTTTTAAAGTGAACATTAATTAAAATTGACCAATTTAAATTACATGTAAGTTGAATTTGATCAATTCTATTGATATTCATTGTATTTGTACTTCATGGACATAAAAATAAAAAACCATTTTTCTTTCGTCTTCCATGCATGTATTGATTTTTAGCGCATATTTTTTTCTAAGAAAAATAATGAAATTTTAACGTAAAGTTTATAAAAGTTTAAAATTGAATTTCATATAAATTTTGTAGGATGTGAGTGAATGTGTGATTTTTGGAGTTTTTTTTTTGAGTTTCAATAGCATTAAATCTTTTATACTTTTAGATATTGTTAGTTTTGATTTATATCATTAATTGTATATTTTGTTTGTTTAAAAAAAAACATTGAAGTTGAGCTAAAATATAAGTTTTATTAATTTTTCATTAAATATGGGTAAAGTTGGAAGTTTAGCTTTTGTTTCTTATTTTCATAAATACTTTTAATTTATGTACATGCAAGTAGAAAATGGACTATATAATTGGGATGGAGAGAGTATTAATTTTTATAATAATGTACAAATACACCCTTATTGAATCTTGAAAATTAAAAAACTAACCAATTAAATTTGAAAGTAGTCATAAATATTTAATAAGGGTGTTAGTTTTAATGTCTTGTTTTCATAAATATTTTTAATTTACGTGCGACTCAAAAGAGACTATATAATTGAGATGGAGGGTGTAATTTAAAGTTAAAAAATTACATATTTATATTTTTAACAAATCTTTATTAATACAATATATATTGTAATTTCATTAAAAGATAATACTAAAATAATCAAAGAAAACAAAAGAATCAAAATATATTAAAGAGTCCTACGTGAGAGTGTCTTACAACTCAACAATATCCGCACGACAGATTGAGATCTAGATTCAAACACTGTAAAATACCAATAAAATTATAAATGTGTCATTGAATGTGAATTTTCACTCGTCGTACAGATTTTAACCCATAAAATGATGTCACATAAATTTTAAGTTTTACATTTATAGCTTTAAGGATTGAAGTCCTAAATTAATATATTCATGAGAGAGAAATGAAATCATCTTTCGAATTTTTGGATATACTATATCCTTTAGCCGTGGTCATGACTTGGAATGATTTGCTACATGTCAAAAATATTATGTGAGCTAAAGCTAATTGTGCATGGTTGCTTACGCACGGCATTTCATCTATCCAACCTAATAATAGAGGCTTTCATGTACTGTATAGGGGTAGAATGGTACAATTGCATGAACCGACAAACCGTTAGGGGTAGAATGGTACAACCTCACAATGCGACAAACCTTTCTTTCAAGGCTTCTTCATTCCAGGACTTTTTCAAGGGATGACGACTAAAGTTTACTTTCAAAACCATTCTGCAATTTTCAATTTTTTTTTTACCGAATTCACTATTGGATTATTGGGAAATAAATTAGGTTTTTATTTTATTTTATTTGGAAAATGGGAAATTCTTCAGATCTTTTTATTTTGCCTGAGGAGTGTTGGACACTTCTATATTTGATGCCTATTAAGGTCTCATCAAATTTGGACAGATGTCACATTAAACTCGATACCTCAATCATCAAGGGTATTACAGTTTCTGTATTAATTAGTAAAATAACGTAGGTTCTGTTACCTTGTTAGTATGTGTTAACTGTTGATGAAGGTCGTCTTTTGCATCATAATTTCATGCCTAATCAGTAATCAATACATTATTAATTACTATTGATTATTCTTAAACCACTGCTTTCAATTGAATTATGTTGCTTTCGGGATTGCGTGTAACCTTTTGCTAAATCCAGGGATTAATTATTATTTTTTGACTATTATATATTTTCGAACATTGTCAAACTTGCTTATTTAATTAGTAATATTTAATATATCGTTTTTATATTCCTCATGATTCCAAGGTTTTGATTTAATATGTCATTTGTTAATTAAGCGCTTGTTTACTTTGATAATACATGTTATATATATATATATATATATATATAATTGGACGGATGAGATCCTCTATTCCAGATTTGGTGTTCTAATCCGTATTCCATAATTAAATTTATGAAGTTTTCTTTCATTTTTTCATCAATTTTAATTTTTTACGTTTTAGTTTAATTTTATGATTGTTTTTAGGTTCACCGTTCACCCCACCCAATTAGGGTTTATAATCATTCTTTAGTATTTAATTTTCAAAGAAATGATTATTATGGTTGATTATTTTAAAAATATGATTTATAATTTTTAAAATTTCAATCTTTTGTTGATAGATGTGACTAGATCGATTATGTTATAATTAATTTTTATTTTTATAATATCTATTATTAAACTTGTGAAATCAATCGTGGAATACGGATTGGAGCACCAAATCTTATTCCATTTAAGCACTCAAACTTCATTTATAACTCACGGACCTTGAGTTATCCACAATTTTAATATCATGCAAAGTAAATATATATACGATATAATTGGATAATAACTTTTAATCTCATCTTAATCATCAGAGTAAACAAGGCCTAAGAGATTTCTAGAACTTGTTTTCTTGATCTGTATTTAAATAATTATCAATATTGACAAACGAGAATCCTTTTACTTTTCTAAATCTTTACAAAAAAGATAGGAAATCATATACCCAATACTACGAAGCAGACTAAAAGCAGCTCATGGTTTAAACTAGTAAAAAGCTGAATCAAAATACGCATTCTTCCATCACCAACCTGCATTCTTCCAAAAAAACTAACAATATTTATCTCCTCTCCTCTCTCTCTCTCTCTCTCTCTCACATAACTCTGATTTCTCTCTCTACGGCAGGAGTACTGGACATGGTGGCCTCCGCCGCTCGTTGCGGCTTCCTTGCTCCGGCATCGTCGTTCCGCCGCCTGCAGCAAGATTCACTCAAAGGCCTATCCTTCATGCTGATTTTCCTAGCTCTAAGCAGCTCAGTTTTTCTCATTTTCTACTCATCTTCCACCTTAAGACCCGACATTCATCAAGAAAGCATAACACATATTCCTAAGGCTATTGTAACTCTTGACATACCTCAGCAAGCTGTTCACAATCACCCTTTTATCCCTCGACAATCAATCAATCAACATGAACAACTTATTCTGCCAGAACCTGTAGTGGAAGCCGCTGTGATCGGATCTCCGACGTCGAATGAAGACGAGAGAGATGATCACGAATCACCACTGCCAACAGAAAGATCAGAATCAGCCTCAGTTGGTAAGAATTATATAGATATGCATATTGATCATATTCAGCCTTCTTGATTATAATATTTAGCTAGTTACTGTTTCAGAATTTGATATTTATCAACGATGATGATGATGATCATCGTCTGTGGTAGAGTATTCTGGGAATTTCTGCACTTTTTTTTTCCCTATTTTCTATAGTCTTGGTCGTTGCCACAATTGGAATAGGCAGCTGTATGTCGCTATCTAATTTCTTTGAATTTAATTCTTTAATTTTGCTATAACATTCACTATGTACGTCAAAAACAGGCTGCTGTGCTGATGATTGATCAAGACATTAGACATGCAATATTCACGTTACATATATATATAGTTGAAAATTATTCAATACCACACCTACCAAGTATTAACAAGTAGTAATGTTAATCGACCCCTTATTACCTTCCAAAAAATAGAAAAGTATATTAATTAGACAAGAACTCATGTACAAATTGCAATATTCCATTCTGCATTTTCCCTTTGGGGGACCAATGCCTCCTTTGGCATCTTCACATGTGCATCTATATATATGCTTTTTATATATATATATATATAAGTGAACACCCGTCCAATCATGTAGTCAACATACACTTATCTTATGGTCGTGACATGAAATACGAGATAAAATACTATTTTCACAACATATGATGAAAATTTTTACTGTTATGTTTCAGATGAAAATGACGATGCATTCCACGATAGAAGCCTCTTCATGAAAGATTACATAGAAATGAACAAGAGCCTGAAAATATATGCATATCCACACAGCAAGAATGATCCCTTTGCAAATGTGCTGCTGCCAGTGAATTCGGAGCCAGGGGGTAACTATGCAAGTGAGAGCTATTTCAAGAAAGCCCTTTTCAATAGCCATTTCCTGACGAACGACCCTTCGGAAGCAGACCTTTTCTACCTACCCTTTTCAATTGCAAGCTTAAGGCACGACAAAAGAGTCGGTGTTGGTGGGATTAAAACTTATATCAAACACTACGTTCGCAACATTAGTCGAGCCTACCCTTTCTGGAACAGGACAGGAGGAGCTGACCATTTCTACGTCGCGTGCCATTCTGTGGGGAGATCAGCCATGGACAAAGCAGCCCAAGTTAAGCTAAACGCGATCCAGGTTGTTTGCTCATCTAGCTATTTCTTGCCTGGCTACATTTCGCATAAAGATGCATCAATACCCCAGATTTGGCCTAGGAAAGGCAAGCCGCCTATTCGCCCGCCATCAGAAAGGTAGGCCAGACTAACTATCAATTCGGGACCTGAAAGAAATAAAAAACTCGTACAAGTACTGTTTCATTAATCTTTACATGGCCTCATCAACTTCAACTGATCATGATGCATGCATGCAGGCAAAACCTAGCATTCTATGCCGGAGCAATGAACTCGAGGGTGCGTGAGTTCTTGATCAAGACATGGGGGAATGACTCGGAGATATCGGTGCATCGCTCTCGTCTGAAAACGCCCTATTCAGAGGCCCTTCTAGGGAGCAAGTTCTGCATTCATGCTAAAGGATTTGAAGTGAACACAGCTCGAATAGGGGATGCTTTGTATTACGGCTGCGTACCTGTGATTCTAGCAGATCACTATGATCTTCCATATGCTGACATCTTGAATTGGGACAGTTTTTCAGTTGTTTTGTCGACAGCGGACATTCCGATCATGAAGAGGGTACTCGAAGAAATGATTAGATCCGATGAGTATTTGAAGCTGCAGGGAAATGTAATGAGAGTGCAGAAGCATTTCCTGTGGCACAATGTGCCGCTTGATTATGATGCATTTCATATGGTTATGTATGAGTTGTGGCTTAGGAGAAGTCATGTGAACATTAATTACATTTGATTCATTTGTGCAGCTTCTAGATTACTTGGATTTAATTTGCAGGTAAATGTATAAATTCTCTAGCTTGTGCATGTAAAAAAATGTTCAACCAGTCCCAAGTAAAAAAATGAGACATTTAGTATTTTTGTAATTATTGCCTATATATATATTGCCTATATATATATATATTTTTTTTTTTTTAAATCCAATTTCCTTTGCACATTTGAAATGTGATCAATGTCTGAAAAAAGATTCAAGAATTAATCTGCCGAGTTGGGCCAATATATATACAGTTAGCTACAGAGGATCAATCAAGAATCATCATTTCAAACTCCACATAATAAATTTCCTTTATTTTGTCACTCTTAAATATTGTGATAACCAAACTTGCAGTTTGCCATCTACTATATACATGTAATACTCCGTCGAAAGTTGCAACTCTTGTACTGTTTCTTGGTTGTAAAACGATAATATCAATGAATTACATCAAAAGTTGCTATTCTTTTGGAAAAAGTCAGAAATTGGGTTCATTATCTATCCACATCACACGTGCGATTATAGGTTCCAATCTTGTTTATATCTATCTCATTTTTCTATTATACTTCTAGAACAATTGATAGAAAGCTCTTAGCTGATGAAGGACCCTATCAAATCATCTGCAACTTTTTTTTGTAATATAATTAATTTTTTCATTCAGTTTTAATTTATCGTGTTTTAATTTAATTTTTACACTTAATAATTATGATTTATCTTATCCAATTAGGGCATATCATACTTTTTACGAAATAATCAAATATTAATTAGAAAATAAAATTTAATATTGAAAATTTAATTATATACTCTAGTTGAATATGATTAACCTAAATAATAAGTATAACATTAAACTAAAGCACGATAAATTGAAATTGAATAAAAAAATAGAAAAAAATTAATAAATTTAATTATGTACCATCAAGTGTTGTACAAAGTGTAGCGGATGATTTTATCCGATAAAAGACTATATTTAGGATAATAATGCCAATTATTTAGCCCTGTTCTTTTTCATAGAAATGAATAAAACAGTAAAGACTGCTGTTTGTTCTAGCAAACCAGCAAAAGATAACACTTTATTTTTGCGTAAATTAAGATTCTATGAATATATATCGCATCTTCCCGTTTTGCACTATTATACATATTATACAATACGATCGTAATTATACATAATGTATTTATTTATTTTTTGACAAAAATACCTAATTCATTTATACCAATAGAATTTTTTAATAAACAAAAGTATACACCAATCACTAGTGTCCTCACATCACACCTTACTCATTTAATGCTCCAACTTCCTAAATTTTCATACTATCACCATCTTGCTCGTTTCTGCGCGTGCATAATCATCGTCGCCACCGCACTACCACCACCACCTCCACTATGGCCGCGTCTTCACTCTACGTGCTCCACAATCTCCTCACGCGCCGCCGCGACTCAACCTATCAAACCCCCACGCTCAAATCCTTCTTCTTCTACATGCCCACAACCTTAGCTCTCGCCACCTCTCTCCTCATTCTGCTCTACATCTCCTCCACTTCTAATCTCTTCTTCATTCACACAAGCCATATTCACTTAACCCACCCCAAAATTGGGGCTTCTCTAAATCATGAAAAACCCAATAATTCTTCCCCCTTTTCTCCTCCAAAATTTGTTGACTATACGAAAATTTCGAAAAGGGACGGAGGTGTTGGAGTGGCTGAGGATCGGAGTGGCTTCAGAATCGAAATGGGTTTTCATGGTTAGTGAAAAAATTCCAACCTTTACCTGCTGGCCGTATATTTTGATTTTTGAATTTGCTCACTTTAAACATTAGTTATCAGCTCTGCTGTCGAATCGCTAGATTGCAAACGAGGCTCTATTTCTACTCCTATCTTTTTAATGTACGCCATGAGTGTGTTGATGATGTTACTTGATTGGTATATTTAAACTTACGGAAACAGAAGAATGGAACAAAAGAAAGTTTCCATTTTTATACTTACTGTTGGCAAACTGGCTGCAATGAAGAGTGTATCGTATTGTGTTTTCTTTTTTGTTTGATAAGGATTTTCATTTTCTCAAGACTTCTTCAATGGGGCCAAAGTTTATTTGCTAGTATGTGAAAGAGTGACGCCTGGTGTTTAATTCAATTCTCTGCATATTATCATCTTTCAAGGTTTCATTGTGTGTTTAAGCATGCGATTGTATGCAGCACTTTACAACTTAGATGGTATGATCCCTATTAAGTGATTAAGTGAAGTGGAGAATTGCTTATTGGATATTGCGGATGCTCGAGAGGCCAGAAAATGGGAAAAATGAAGTTTTTTTTTTTTTTTTTTTGGTTTCTCTGGGGGTATGTTGTTAAAAATCTACGAATATAGGCTGCTGTCCTGGAAGTGGAATTTCTTTTTGGATGACGTCATTCTATATCTGATGCATTTAATGTGAATCCATGGCAATTGTACCTGTAAATGGTACTGATTCTTATACTTTTCTGAAGTTTTTGCATTAGATTTGAACTCCTGAAGGATTGGTTCTAGGTACAGGAATGCATGCTAATGTCAACGAGCTGTTCCATGACAGAGATGTCTTCCTTGCAAACTACAAGGAGATGAACCGAAGCTTAAAGATTTATATCTATCCGCATAGACAAGATGATCCATTCGCTAACGTGCTTTTACCATTGGATACTGAACCTCGTGGTAACTATGCCAGTGAAAGTTACTTCAAGAAGGTTCTTGTGAGTAGTCATTTTGTTACGAAGGACCCTTCTGAAGCAGATTTGTTCTTTTTAACCTTTTCTATTGCAAGGTTACGGCATGATCCGCGAGTAGGTATTAATGGAATTCAAGACTTCATCAGAGATTATATTTTCAACATTAGTCGTGAGTACTCTTATTGGAATGATAGTGGAGGTGCCGATCATTTTTATGTTGCCTGCCACTCGATTGGTCGTTCTGCCATGGAGAAAGCTGAAGAAGTTAAATATAATGCTATCCAAATTGTATGCTCCTCGAGCTATTATATCTTTTCCTATGTTGCTCACAAAGATGCATCACTACCACAAATTTGGCCTAGACAAGGCAATCCTCCAAATCTTGACAGTGAAAGGTGTGCTGTTCTTTACATTTTCAGGTTTAATTGCAGTCATTCCAGTTGTCTCATCATAATCTTAAGAACAGAATAGATTGCTTTAGCCAAAATAAGTCGAACTATTTGCAGGTCTTAACTCGTGAATATGATATGTTTTTGGCCCTTTTCGAGCTAGAGATTGTAATGCTGCGAAGACTCCTTTACATAGATAAGGTTTTACATTTGTAGGAATATAAAATTCATCAACACAATGTGATTCATGAGAACTTCAGACTGATTAGGGATGGAACAGTTTCTTGATTTAGTAAAGATTGATTGTGTCTCAAAAAAAGAAAAAGAAAAAAGAAAAAAGAAAAAAGAAAAGAGTATTGACTGCATTATTTTATGCCTATTTGAAATGCTCAAGATCTTCACAACTTTATCCTGGCTAATTTCAGGACAAAACTGGCCTTTTTCGCTGGATCAATGAACTCACCAGTGCGCGAAAAGCTACTTCAAGTATGGAAAAATGATTCCCAAATATCAGTCCACTTCGATCACCTGAACACATCCTATTCTGACGAGCTTCTACGAAGCAAATTTTGCCTTCATGTCAAAGGATTTGAGGTCAACACAGCGCGTATAGGTGATGCACTATACTATGGCTGCGTCCCTGTAATAATCGCGAATCACTATGATCTCCCTTTTCAGGATATACTGAACTGGAGAAGTTTTTCAATCGTTGTTGCAACATTAGATATCCCTCTTCTGAAGAAAATCCTCGAAGCAATAAGCGTAGAAGAATATTCGATTTTGCGAAGCAATTTGTTGAAGGTAAGGAAACATTTTCAGTGGAATCTTTCTCCTGTTGATTATGATGCTTTTTACATGGTTATGTATGAGTTATGGCTTCGGCGAAGTTCTTTAAGAGTTAAATCTTAATTTTTTTGTAGATAATTTCACAATTACGTGCATGTACTATAGAATGTCTCATTGTATTTTCTACTGTCATTCATCAAAAGTCTTATTTTATGCATGTATGATAGTAGCTTTTAAATGCTGAGTTTCCTGCCTATAGGAGTGTTCATGAATCGATTTAAGTCGAATACACTACATTTAAAATGTATTTAACGATGGATCATTATATACAATCTAAGGGGTGTGTAGGTAAGGTGTAGCAATAAAACGCTACTACAATTGCTTTTGCCTTAATACACAGTGTAGTCTAGACCTATGCACCATTCTTGATACGGAACGGCCTCATCACGCTAACGACACCGACGACGACGATCAATAAAAAAATGAAGGTGGCAATGCACATGCATTTTCTAGAGCTCTTCTGCAAACTCTTGGCTCTCTGAAGGGCCGTGTTTCCGGACTGTACATGCTCTACAGCGGCATGAACCTAAGAAAATTCCGACCACGAAAATAACATCATATTATCTCTACTAACTACTACGTATGGTATTTCACTATTTCTCAAGTCCCAACCTGTGATTCTATGTTATTAAGCATGTCTCCTTGAGCCTCCACAAGTACTGCCATATCCAAGAATATCTGCACAGAAATGTATTAATCATAACACAGAGAGAGAGAGAGAGAGAGAGAGAGAGAGAGAGAGAGTAGGAAACTAATATTTGTTATACTTGATGCAAGTCCAGAAGCTTTTTTTCTATATCTCTAACTGCATCATGCCGTTCTTGAATTTCTTCAAGGGTGTCCATTACCTGGAATGAGAATAAAAGTAATGCTTTGATGAACAAATGTAGATCATTATCCAAATTAAATGAAAAAAAAATGCTAGCATTTTATAAAGCAAGGTGAAAAGGAAAGAAAAAGGAAAGTAGACATTGTGACTATACCATGCCTCGGCCTTGTTCTCGGATTGCTTTCTGAAAGATCTGCTCACTGTCACCGGTCTCTATTAATTTATCAATCGTCTGAAAAAATGGCTTTTTATAAGTGGGAGAACATGTTAAGAAAAGAAAAACAAAGTTTCTAACGAATAAACAAGAGCTACCTCTTCTGCTGGTCTTGCGCCCGTCACTACAAAAGCATACGAAATAAGAAATAACTAAAACAATCTGGAGAGAGAGAGAGAGAGAGAGAGAGAGAGAGAGAGAGAGAGAGAGAGAGAGAGAGAGAGAGAGGTGCTGTGAAAGTAAGCAGAATTAGTTTCATATTATCACCTGTGAATACACGTCTCTCTACAACTTCACGATACTCTTGATGTATATTCTCTCTCAAAATCTGCTTATCAAGAGATGTTCGAGAATAGAAGAAAACACAGAAAATTGAAAGAAATCAAAACCAACATGCATTTAGCCTACTTGAAATTCAAACATCCTATCTTTTAACTTCTTCTTCAAAGCCCTGCATGCAGATATATACATTAATTTTATCATCAAATGATCATCTGATCAAAACATCCAAGTGAAACGTAAGACATATATAAATTAAGGTTGATTACACTGTTGCCACTGTTCTTGATCTATCTACTCCTGATCCTTGTCCACCTCCACGCTTTTGTCTATTGGTGAAGTTCTGTTCAACATAGAAACACAAATATCACTTTTGAGCGGAGTCTGAATGCCCACAACTTCTATAAGACACTCGATATTTTGCCTCACATCTCTATCAAGTTCCTCGATTTTTGATTTAATAAAGCGAGCTACTTTTCCAACTTCATCGACGTCCTTCTCCATGCGATGCTTGATTTCTGCAGATTTCATAAAGATTACCCTCTCAATATCCTGGAATTTAAGTCCTTTTACAACATCCACCAAAGCAATTACCTTTCATATCTGAAGCCCTGGTAACAACCTTGGATTTTTCATGAGCATCCTGCAGTAATAACATTCATTCAGCAAAACAATATGAAAGCAAACACTCCTAATCTATCAACCGACGTGCTTTCCATGCTCTCGTCTGGTTGTGTCAGTTCTTTCTTGATCAAACAAACACAGCAGATTGCCACATAGTATTACAAGATGTTCAGTAAAGGGAAAGAAGCTCCTAGAAATCTTTAGACAAATGAGGCAAAATTTTAAAGTGAGAAACGAACATGTTCATCTCAAATGAAAAAAGAAGGAATGAAGCGGCCTATTAGAGCATAAAATCTCATACCTGAAGCTTTCTCAGAAGTGTATTGAGTTTTTCATATTGTATATCGAGCTCTTGAACCTAGAAAGTGCAGATCGAGTTAATTAATATGAGGAAAATAACATAAGCAAGCAATCCTTGAAATGTTAAAGTGTAACTCTTGAAAAAACTATGTAATATTCACGTGCCTTTACGAAGAAGTTTTCCAAGCCTAGTTCTCCCGATCTCTGCATTCCCATTTCAATATCGTCCTGTCTATTTGAATGACCCCGAGGGATCGAAGGAGAACCCTGAAAATGAGACATAGAGAGGGAGACAAAAATCTAGCACACATGACTTCTTGCTGCAGGCAGCAAACAAATATGAGTGATCAACTCACAAAAACTATTAATTTACTTGAAGACATAAAGCATATATATACCACCTATCTGAATCATTCATTTCATACACATATGTCCATATAGAACACACTTCTGCTTAAGTCACCAGATTATTGAGCTAGCTAGCTCGTATGGAATACTTTACATTCAGACATTCATTCATTTCTTGGACATTAATTCAAATTCGTCAAGAAAAAAAAAAAACATAAAGACTCCCGCCAAATTGTAACAGAAATATAATTGGCAATGCATTTGATGATAGCTCAAATTCTCTCTCCTACATAAGTTTTGAATGTTTTCTTTTACGCTCATGCATTTAAGGTTGGGAACAGCATTATTTATCTTTTTTGGTAAAATTTTCAGACGATAAAAGCTGCATTTGCATGCCAGGGATCTGCAAAAATGATACCAAATTGTGCCACACCATATTCCTACATGATATATATATATATATATATATATATATATATATAAATGTCAAGATTAATTGAAGAGGAAATTTACCCCCAAAAGGTCATTCATCTTGGAAGCTTGGGGTCAGCTTCCGAGAGACGAGAGAAGACTATATAGCTAGATTGAGGAAGAGATGGTTATCCTTTGGGAGAAAATCACCCTCTCTCTCTCTCTCTCTCTCTCTCTCTCTCTCTCTCTCTCTTTTCCTCTCCTGCGTCTCCCTCTCTCTCTTTCTCTCTTCTCTTCCTTATATGGAAAAATATGCACGCAGAGAGAGATAAAAGGGAGGAGAGAGAAAGAGAGTGTTGTGTGCGGTTAATCTCTGAAGAGAGCAGAGAGATTGCAGAGATGGGAGATTTGAACGCCTGTCCATTTCGTTACATGATCTCCGAAACCTCTTCACTTCCAAAATATTTCTATCTTTTTCGAATAAGATTTTATATTTTATTTTAATATTATCAATATATTTATAACCTACATATGATTTATAATTTACAATCCAAAATATTTTATTAATATTACAGATTTAGATATGTATGTCTTTAATCCATTGTAATTATAAATATATTAATCTATTATCAAGTCAAATGTTTTAAATTAAAATACTATTTAAATATCTTTAGTATATTTCACTGTATATATTTTAATAAATAAATTCGATAACACTAATTTGTGCTAAATGTAATGTATTTTGCCAAACGTATGCTTAATCAATTAAGGATTTAATACTACTATGCACTTGGATTTATATCAAAATGATTAAATTGGTGAAATCCTCAATTGATTAAACCTTCATGTGTGCATACATTAATTGAATGTCTATAAATTAGTAAATAATTATTTATTTTATCAATTAATTACAAAAATAAAATTCCATGATGCTAATTTATACAGGATTCATAGATTTTCAACAACTTTGCCAATTCAATGAGTTTTGCAAATTAATATATCTATAATATTTTAGTAAACATGAAACCTTTCGCAGTCCATTGAAAACAAATCGACGTCCTACATCTAATTAAATGAGTAGTAAATTTATCTTCATGGAAAAACATTTATGGACAAAGCTATTTTGAAATAATTAATAATTTTCATTCAATTTTTATTTTATTTCAACCCTCAAAATTCTATACCTGCTCTATGGAAAAATTGATGCAATCCTTACGGGTAGTGTGCCCGAGTTGTGTTTTTTATTTTTAAAAAATATTTTTAAAATGTTTTTGCATTTTTTTAGGATATTAATGACGGTATTAATAGATGTTAATTTTGTTCGTCACGTTTTTTTTTTCCGTCTCCTAATATGCTAAACAATATAAGTGTGTATTTTAAATGATATCACGTGAAAAATCACAACATTGCCATGTACATAGTAGGAAGTGAAATAAAAACTTAGGACAAACATAATTAACATCTACTTAAAAAATAAAATATATTAAAAAAAAAAGTTTGCAAAAACATTTTTAAAAAAAATTACTAAAAAAAATGTTAAATCTCGAGCACGGGTAGCATCCCTCGAATCTAGTAGCTAGAGTCTAAGTCTTTTTGTCCAAATTTCATTTCTATGTTCAATTGCTAAATATTCACAAATCACAAGAATTAAGCAATTTGTGATTCTGTACTTTCTAATTATTCTGGTTAAACATCATTTACCCGCTGGGATCTTCATTATGATATCTTCATCTTATTCTAAAAAAAAAATCACAATAATTTAATTATCTCAAAATTAATTTCAGAACAAATCCGAATACTCAATTTGGAACCCGGCTCCGAATTTTTGGTTAATGGCCTCCGAGGTCTATAGATAAAATAAAATTCAAGATTTCTCAATGTAGGGTTAGGTTTTTCTCTCTCTAGAAACATACAACCAACGTCTCACCTAATTTGCTATTGCTCTTCAATTTCAACCATTAAAGGCTTGTGTTAAACATATCTGTCGCGCTGCATCTACCAATTTAACGTTTGATTGTACGAATTGATTATATTTGATAAAAAAAAAAGGATAAAAGAAAGTCATTAGAAATTAATAATGAGTGACATTGTATTTCCAGCGTTACCGATAAGGCTCTGGGAAAGTTCAGTATTTTATTTTAGTCGCTCCCAATATCAAATAACAAAAATATAATCTAAAAATAAGAAAAGGGTTGCAGAGCACGTAACAATTAAATATTTGACTAGACTTTTAAAGCCATCAAATCTATATATTTAAATACGTACGTTTTAAGTTCAAATTCTACTACATTACACGTGTGCACGCGCACACACTCTAGGGTACATGCTTATTGCTTAATATTATTCTTTTCTATGGGTGGTCATGAGTATTGACCGTATATCGTGTTAATTGTAAAAAAATAAAGTCCATCCAAATTAATGTAATTACTAGATAATAATTTTTCTTAAAATATATTATTTTGATCATCACAATTTATATGTAAGTGAAAAATATAGGTGGGAAGGTAGCAGTTTGCAGTTGCAGCTTTGATGAACATTAATGTTGGATAAGAGTTAGATTTACAAATATACTCAATGAAATCAAATTCATCATGAGTCATGAGGCTATTTCAATAAAAATGAGAAAAAGGAGACTAGTTTAAATTGTCGTAGCTTGTATATTAAGAGTTACACCTGCCCCGAATATTACCGCACACACATGCATGGTCAACCTATTTTACTTTTAATTAATTAATTAATCACAACTTTCTCTTGTTTTATTATTATATTCTTTCGTTGGACGTGGATTTCGTTGGATTTTGATGGAGTTTTAAATGTCTATGGATTTGATAAATCCATAGACTCCACATGGAGTCTCCCAACTCCACGCAGAGTCTGGTGGATTTCGTGTATGGATTTGGAACCGATTTTGAACGATTTTAATGGATTTGAAATCCATCTACCCAGCGCTCGTTGGAATACAACGATCGTGGTGTTTGGAAAAAAATTGAACCCAACGACCGCTGGAAGCCAGCGGCCGTTGGGTGGCGAACCGAAAGAACCCAGCGCTCGTTGGAATACAACGATCGTGGTGTTTGGAAAAAAATTGAACCCAACGACCGCTGGAAGCCAGCGGCCGTTGGGTGGCGAACCGAAAGAACCCAGCGATCGCTGGCCTCAACGACCGCTGGGGTACGAGTCGAACAAAGCCAACGACCGCTGGCACCCAGCGGCCGTTGGGAATAAATAGTATAAATGGGCAGAAAGCCCCAAATCGGGCAAAACAGCCCTAAAACTCATTTCATACGCGAAAACGCGAAAAAAAAATTCTCAAATCCATCCGCCGCTGCACTCCAGCCACCGCTCCACCGACCGTTGGAAGCCCACGACCTACCACATTCTCAATCATGGTTCGCACGAAGAATGCCAACATCGATGCACACGAAGAAGTCGAAGAGGAGGACCTCACGATGAGGTACGAATGTCCATTTCCTTTAAAAACTGAATGGGAGGGACAACTCTTTACAAAATTCAATGAATCTATGGTTACCATGCCTCGTTATCTTGATTGGGATTTGTTGCAAGATTTAAAAATTGTTGCAAAAGTGACGAAGTATTTGAAGGTTTTGGGGGTTAGAACATTATGCTAAGCATGTTGATTATTCTGGTTATGGAGACTTGTGCTATGAATTTTTATCTACTATGTATGTGATTGATGAACACAAGAAGCTTGGGGTTAGGATGAACGGGAGAGACTACCAAATTAGTTTGCCTAGAATGAAAACTGTGTTTGGATTTCCTACTGGTGGCGAACGGGGGAGACCCAATTCGTTTAGTGTGGAAGCGGGTTGGCGTGAGTTGACTGGGTTTGATAATTGGAATAATTCGGGTAAGTCGAATGGGTACATTCAAGACGCGGCATTGGCAATTGTGCACAAATTCCTTGCTTACAATGTGTCTGAGAAAGAGCAGGCGAATAAAGTGAACGCAAATGAGGTGTATTTGTTGTGTTGTGCGTTGAGGGGCACAAAAGTTTGCATTTCAAACTTCATTTGGTCGGCTATGAGGCAAATGCAGACTCGTGCAGGCACGCATCCTTCGTTTGCTCCTATTGTGACAGGATTGGCACATAATTTCGGCGTTCTCAGTACCACGACGGGTTATCAGGAGGGGCATGATGAAATCAGGCCGTATTCGATCGATTTCAGTGAGCTAAAAGGTGCTCAAATTATAAAAGATCGATTCACATTATTACCTCCTGCTAAGAGGCCATGTGTAAGCAGGCACACAAATGATTTGCTTGTCAAGAGTCAAGGTGATTCTGGTGCCGGCCCGTCCACTGGTGGTGATGAAGGTGGTAATGAAGATGAGGAGATGGAGGAAGAGGAGGAGGAAGAGGAAGAGCAACCTGAGCAGCCACCTCATACAATGTCCGGAGATTATTATGGGCGATTCCAGAATGATTTGATGTCATTTCGGGAGCATATCGACGCATCCTTTGGATCACTGAGGCAGCAGATCCACGATGGGTATGAGGCGCATACCCAACAGATGAACGTCCGATTTGATGCGCATACCCAGCAAATGAACGCTCGATTTGACGCTCAGGATGCACAAATTGCATCCTTACAGGCTCAGTGGGATGCTTGGACTGCCTTCTATCCGCCACCACATCCACCACCTGACAATTAATGGTTTGTTTTTTGCATTTCATGGATTATATTTTGATTGTTTGAATAAATGTTTATGTTTACTGTTGGTTTTTGGTTGATCTTTGGTGTTTGTGAATCGTGTAGGTGTGATCGCTCGAGAAAGGCAAATGCCGGAGGCGGAGGACCCAACTACCATTGTTTGGGTTTTTCTTTTTAATTCTGTCGTTGAACTGTAATGTTTTTTACTTTGTTAAACTGTGTGTTTTCTATTTTGTTGAACAATATGTTTGTGAACAATGTTTATCTCGATTATGTTTAATTTTCATTTCATTTTACTTCTTTAGTACGATGATTGAATGGTGCATAAAGTGTTAAAAAAGAATACAAATATCAACGTAAACATTGTACAATATAACACATAGCGAAAAAAAAAACCATACTTCAAGCCCAGCGGCCGCTGGGAGTCAGCGGCCGCTGGGAATGTTTCTGTCCCATATTCCCAGCGCGCGCTGGATCCCAGCGGCCGCTGGGCTTGCATTATGGTCGTCCGAACGGCCGCTGGATCCCAGCGGCCGTTGGACTTTATGTTTTTTACACGAATATTTTTTAATCATATGGATTTTCAACTATTTTTATGTCTACTACGTAAGTATGATGACTCATCGGATACACAAGTTGTGGAAGAAAAACACAACAATTATAAAAAATGTGTTATTCAAATTCGTTATAAAAATTTACCACAATAAGCACAAATTGTTTATAAAATATCAATTATAGTCAATGTTTCATAGTCATTTAAAAAAAATATTACTCAGCATTTTCATCTTCGGTTTCATCATCATTTCCATCACCGTTATACGTGGGCCTCGCTTCCCACATAGCATTGGCAATGCTCATTCTCCATGCATTAGCTTCCGTTCTTTGTTGTAGTTGGCTTTGAGATAGCCATTCCATATTTTCTTCTTCTGGAGGAGGTGGTGGTAAATCTTCATCTCCTTCATATTCCACTGGAAATTTATCAGAGCGGCACTCTTTTCGGAGAAAATTGTGTAAACCAGTACAAGCCAAAACTAATTCAGCTTGGATTTGAAATGAGAAGGGAGGTGCCGTTTTGAAAATTGTGAATCTAGATTTGAAGACACCAAAAATCCTCTCAATCACATTCCTTAACGATGCATGACGGAGATTGAATAATTCACTTGCATTTCTGGGGTGACGACCTTGACCACCAAAATCTTTTAAATGATATCGAACACCACGTAATGGAGCTAAAAACTGACGTCTATTAGCAAATCCACAATCCACCAGAAAATATTTACCTACAACAAAATAATTTTATTATTATTTGTCAAATAGATGCCTTTACACTATTTAAAAAAACACACAATTATAAATATGGTACATACCTTGCGGCACCTGAAGGCCATTTGTTCTAGATAATGCATCACTTAAAAGCTTGGAGTCATGTGCTGAACCTTCCCATCCACTTAGCACATACATGAACTGCAAATCAAAGTTGCAAGCTGCCAAAACATTCTGTGATTGCATACCATGACGATTACGAAAACTGCTTACTTCTCGGCCTGTTATCGTTGCCGGAATATGAGTTCCATCTATAGCTCCGATGCAATCCTAAAATAAAGTCAAGATAAGATATAAACAAATAAAACGTTAAAAATACAATACATAATAAATGATACATACCTTAAAAAAAGGCATAAATCTTGTGCAATCCTGAATTTTAGCTGGGGTCTGTATAGACGGCTTAACCATCATGTCCGGTGCTATCATGTTCAATGCCTTTAATACTTTATTGAAATTTTGACTTGTGGCAAAATGAGAACGACTGAATCTTTGACGAACATTACAATATCTGTCGTTGTGCCCGACAATGATCAAGAATGTTGCCACCATTTCTTCAACACATATGTGTCTTGTATCTTGTAGAGGCGTTTTATCTCTTATGATAGAGCATAACTTCAGAAACGCATCAGGATACATTCTATACAACTGTCGAAAACTTTGTGGATCTCCCTCAATCATATCTTTAACAAAGTGATATCCAATTCTCGTAATTGGTCGTCGCTGCAAAGAACGTTCTATATGCTGACGCATCATATCAATTTCCCCTAATAGTGTTAATACTGTCTTCGCTGTCAATAGCAAGAGCTTAACATTTTCATAGAATTCTGTCTCCCCCTCCTCATCAATTTCTTCTTCCATCTCTTCATTTTCAATTTCTTCTTCCAATATTTCATGATTTTCCATGCTATATAATCAAAACATAATGTTAATTTCGAATAAACCAAACATGTTATATAATCAAAAAACATAATTCATAACATCAAATAAATAATCAACATAAATTCTAACAAGACATCCAAAAAAATACTAATAAATCAACATCAAAGTATGTCAAATATGAAACAAAATATCCCTATTTCTTAATCTTGTAAGCTATCCACTGAGCTCGTTCCTCAACACTCATCTTCAAAAAACCATCTTTTTGGGACTTCGTGACAAGTAAGTCAAATGCCTTAATCCGAGTGTCTGCATCCAAATTTGGGATCTCTTTGATTGCATCCCATGTAGTGTACGATCTTTCATTTTCTATTTTCTCCAATTCGCTATCTCTTTTCAGTAAGAGACCGTGAACTTCACCAAACAGTGTTTTCACCTCATCCAAGATCTTTTCACTAGAGCCAGAAGTTGCTTCATACTGAGTTCTACTTCTTTTGGCTTGCTTCGGTCTTTGAGTGGAGCTCTTAGTCACTTCAAGCTGCCTAGAAGGTGGTGTGAAACTAGACGGCGGTTGCTCATCTTGTGATAGTGCGACAAACGCATCATTCTCAGGATCAAACGTTAAATCTTCTATGTGCGCATTTCTATTTTCATCTTCTCCTAATGTATTTGCATCAGTAGCAATTCCCAACCCAATTGAATTTCTTCCGACGGCAACACCATTACCCACCGCAATCCTCAAATCCTCATAATCAGTGGTATCTCCATATCGCAAGTGTGTGTCTTTCGGGTGAGACTATACAAAAATAAAATCAAAATAATTAATTCACTTTATTAATTGAATAAAAATATTGAATAATAATTTTTTTCCAATATGATACATACCGATAAGTACGCATCCCACACTTCATCTGTAGCCGTGAATTTTTTCGTATTGTCGTCATATCCAAAACCAGAACTATACTTCAACAGGTTCGAATAACTGATCCAACGACTCTTAAACCATTTGAGCCGACTTTGATAATTACTGTAGGTCCTATTACACCCGAGTCTTTCATTAAACACAGTAAGTATTCTTTCTTCCACAGTGGCATTGCTAAATATGCCACTATTATCACGCCATCCGCGACGCGCACCATCAACCATAAGTTCTAGCAGAAGGTCAGTCTCTTTCTTACTCTAAGGTTCATAAGATGTCCTCTTTTTCGAATCTTGTTGTGAGTCCCCCATGATAATACTAATATAATATGTTGTATACACTATTAATCATCTTATCATTAATAATAACACCATATATAGTAGTTTTCTATGATTCAATAATCAGTCAAATTATATCAAAATCAAAAGAGAGTAATTCAAGACAATTAATGAATACACGAGTTAAAAATAATAATCATAATCGAATAGTATGGAGAGTACCTGACGAAGATTGTAGGCACTGCCGCTAGGGAATAATCGTTGTCGCCGCTGCCGTTCTAATCTTTGCCGCCGCTGCCGTTCGTAGAGAAATTGTGGAGGAAAAAAGAGACCGTGCACGAATATTTATTAGCGGATTATGCCAGGCCCATCGGTCGCTAGACCCAACGGCCGCTGGGATATCACCGCCTTAAACCCAGCGGCCGCTGGAAGCCAGCGGCCGCTGAGGTGCCATCCTCAGCGACTCCAGCGGCCGTTGGGTCGAGCGACCGCTGGGAGTCCCAATTTCGTGTACCCACCGGCCGCTGGGTCACAACGCTCCCTGGATTTTCCAAATCCATCGAAATCTCGTGTCTGGAGGTCGGATTTCATCCTTCATAATTTTCACGTGAAATCCATCCGAAATTCAACGAAATCAATGAGTTTTTAAAGTCCTTGGATTGTTGAATACCTCAAAATTTTGCTGGACTTTTAAAAGTCATGATTGAATACACCAGGATTTCATTGGACTTTTAAAAGTCTGGATTGAATACACCAGAATTTCGTTGGACTTTTAAAAGTCTGAATTAAATACACCTGGATTTTAAAAGTCCAATGAAATCCAATGAAATCCACGACCAATACACCCCCTAAGCCGGTGAAGAATTTGATCGGTGCCACATAGTTTATAAGTCAAATCCTTTTCTCAAATCTTTTCTAGTTATAACTTCACGGTTGTGCATAAAATGGACTCAAATTGAAATTTGATTGAATATTAATTTGAATGTAGCAAGTCTTTACACGATCGATGCTGACAAAATCTCCCTCAAGTGAATTCGGATATGTATATATATACATACACACACGACCATGGAGTAATTATTAAATGAGATCGGAAACTAAATAGCAAAATAATAAATATATATACTTCTAGAATGATATATGGATAAAATTTGAAATAATATAATATATACAGTCATCAAAGTAGATAGTTGTAGAAATATGTCGATCGAGTGTGTTGGCGTAACCCTAGTGTCCCAGTTGTAAAATAGCTCCACATATTAATTTCCTTCGCCTCAAAGTAATTAAAAAACCGCGTTGGCGTTTCCCACACGGATGACGGATCTCTCTCTCTCTCTCTCTCCCTCTCCCTCTCTCCCCCTCCAATACCAACTATTTATACGAGCTCTAAATCTTTCAATCTCTACGCCTATTTTTGGAAGGAGATTCCTTCATTTTCTAGGAGCAATCTTCCCTTTTGTTTTGCATCATCGATCTCGTGAGGTACCGTTGTATGGTTTTCATGCATTTATTTTTGTGCAACTTATTATCTGCCATGATCATTCTTTCTGCATTGCGATTGTGAAAGAAAATTCTCGATTTTGTCTGAATTTCTTGTAATATTGTTGTTCCACTGCTTTTCTACCTGTTTATTTTCCATAAGGTGGGAAATTATGGCGCGGTTGCATATTTTGTAGGATTTTAACTGCTGCTGTGGAAGTTGATTACAATGTTGTTAGGGATCTGATTGACACTTGATTAATGGTTAATGACAGAAGAAATACACGTGTTTTCTTTTCTTTGTGTGTGCAATTATGTGCATATGTATATAAGTATATTTTGGGATCTGATCGATTTGTATAAAATACCTGCTGTTCTTGATCTATGAAGAAAAAAGGTGTCTGTTGTGGTACTTTAATATGATATTGATCCGCGTGAACTAAAGCAAGAGTTTTTATGAGGACTTCATGGTATGAATATGTGATTAATTTATGATGATTGTTTGAAGTAATTTGGTGAAGAATAACTTAAGATTCAACTACTATTCTCTTCTTTTATTCAGAAGATCACATAATTCAATATTGTTGTTTATGTATAGCGTTTGCAGTAATAATTTTATTTCTCCTCTCATTTCTTGAGACAACATTTTTTTTTGCTCAACGTGAAACCATATGGTAGTGGCGTTGGATTAAACAAGCGGCATTGATGATTGTTCTGTTGCATCAAACTCATGTCACCATTGATCTGTTACCTTTTCTTTCCCTTTTTTGTATTAATTAGCAACTTCATCTCTGTTGTCATGAGTAATGTTATTTCGTTTTTCTAATATTAATACTTCATTTCTGATTGTGAATTTGGTGCTCTGTCTCCTCACCTCAGGTACTTGAAAGTAAACAAGAAAGAAAGATTTATTGATCAGAGGGGAACGTACGTACTCTAAAGTCTAATCAAATGGGGGGTGGAGCTGATGATCATCATATTCCTATTGATGAGGAGAAGGTAGAAAAGGAGAAACTTCATTTTAAGGCGGAGAGAGAAATTGAAAAGCCTGGTGAAGTAGAAGAGAAGACGAAGTTGGATGTTAAAATTGAAACAAAATCAGTGGGGACAGACGAGCCAAAACATGAAGCTGAAGACGAGAAAGTTGTAAAGGATGAAGGCTGCCACAAGGAAAAAACATATAAAAAGGAGAAGAGTGACGAGGAAGATGTGCATGTAGCGGAGAAGAAAGAAGATAAGGACGGGAAAAAGAACAAGAAGAAAGATGAGGAGAATGATAAAGAGAAAAAGAAAGAGAAGAAGAAGAAAGAAAAGAAATCTGGAGAAGAATCCAATGAGGAGAAATGTGAGGTAGAAGAAGGTGAAAAGGAGGAGAAGAAGAAAGATACAGACAAGAAACACAAGAAGAAGGACAAGAAGGCGAAGGAAGTGGACTCGGAAGGGAACAAGGAAGAAACAGAAGAGGACGAAGTCGAAGATAAAAAGAAAGACAAAAAAGTGAAGAAAAAAGACAAGTCCAAAGATATAGAAGGTTCTGCAGGAGAATCTAATGAAGAAACCGGGGAAGAAGGTGAAAAAGAGAAGAAAGGAAAGGGCAAACATGAGAAGAAGAAGAAATGTGAGAAGGGAAAAGAGGAGAAGAAGAAAAAGAAACACGGCAAGGATGAGGACGATGGTGGTGAAAATCGGGTTAAAGCTGAAGTCACCTCCAGGGATGTTAACATAGAAGGAAATGGGGAGATGGCTAACAGTGAAGCCGGGGATAAAAAAGGAGAGAAGGAAGGCGTATGCAAAGATAAGAAAGAGAAAGACAAGAAGAAAGCGAAGGATGAGAAGAAACAAAAATATGAAGAGAAGTATAATGTGAAGGACCTTGGTAAGCTGAAAACGAAGCTGGACAAAATTAACAATAAGATTGAAAGCCTTCTCGAGAAAAAATCCGACATCATGAGGCTGATAAAAGAAGCCGAGGATAAGAAAAAAGTCGATGCTCCGGTGACCAAGGATGGAGCAGAAGAAAAACTAACTGCAGTTGAGGTAGCTTAGAAATGGAGCTTATCTTATGTAACATATAAGATTGTCTGAATTACTTTTCAGTATTTACATACTTCTTGTCATTATGTGTAATTTTGTTGTACTTTTTATTTGATATCATAAAACTGAGACCTCTACTTTTGAGTGACATTCATGTCTTAATTTCTTCTCTCCCCATTGATCTTCTGTTTGTTTTCCACACTTTCGGGGATTCTCATGCATTAGAGATAGAAATAGCTGAAAGTTTCAATTGCCAAGACAAAATTTAGGCAACTTCTTTATTCGATCTTGTCCATTTCACTGAACAATAAATTTGCTCAAGCTGACATTCTTTTGAGTGCAAGTTTAGTTGGTCTTTACAGGTTGTGTGGTGAGTCCATACCCAAAAGGGAAGAGTGGATCATAATGTGGGTCGCCGACATTCATTGGAAGTTGATCAACAGTCTTGAACCATGTTCGTGGGAGCTTGCCTGTAAAACCATAGTTCCCAAACAGAACATCTACAACACCTTGGCCTTCAGTTCCTGGAAGCCAAGCGGCTACAAGGGCATCTATTTGTACAAGATATGGCTGGATAACGACGGGGCGCCCCGTTATAAGAACCACGACACATTTCACTGAGGCACACACGTTTGTGATGATACTAGGCCCCGGATCAGGAAGTGTCAAGTTGGTGCTGTCTCCGAATGTTTCTGCATATGGTGGTTCTCCCACTACTACAATGGCATATGAGAACTTGTTGGACTTCACATATGCAAAATCCGGATTTTCTTGGAATACAACTTTTGTTTTGGGGTCGACTGTGTTCTTGATAGCACTCAAGATCGTGGTACCTGATCATAGGAAAGACTCGAGTTAGTAGAATCAGAGAATGAAGTGAAACACGAGATGTAATATATTGATGGTGGCTTTACCGGCTGTGATGTTATTGCCGGAAAGGCCCTGCCACTCGATCGTCCAACCACCACATTGATAGCCGATGTTGTCGGCATGGGTGCCTGCTACAAGGATCTTTGATGCCTTTTTAGGAAGTGGGATCAGTGGTTCATCTGCGGATTCACCATTCTTGAGCAGGACAAGAGATTTTCTTACAGCTTCCCTTGCCAGTTCCCTATGTTCCTGGCTCCCCAGGTATTTGGACAAGCTATAATCAGCCAATGGGTGTTCAAATAGGCCCATCGTGAACTTAACTCTTAGAATCCTCATCACTGCATCGTCGATTCGGCTAATGGGAATGAAGTTATTCTTGACCAAGGAAGTCAGGCCATCGATGAACTCTGTGTAATTGTACGGAACCATGATCTGAAGAGTATATACATCGCCTAATTAGATATTGTATAATCTGCAATATGCATAGCATTGTTTGAAGTTTTCGAGTGTTGAATGCACCAACCATGTCAATTCCTGCGCTAACTCCAGTGACTATTGAGTATGTATAATTGAGATGAGGTGGAGAGGTGATTCTATCAATTCCCTGCCAATCTGAGATCACAAATCCCTGAAATGATGGACAATTTCGGTTCAATTCATCATACAAAGGTACGCAATGCCGATGCATGTATAGAGTTAATCTTTCTTACTTTAAAATGCAGTGTGTTTTTGAGGAATCCGGTGATGAGATCGCGGTTGGAATGCATCTTGACACCATTCCAGCTCGAGTAGGAGATCATGATCGAGCCGACACCTTTGTTGACTGCGTTGTAGTAGGGTGGCATATGAATACTCAGCAAGTCATGCTTGCTTGCAAGTGTGTTGTTCTCGTTCATGCCTTTGGTGGTTCCACCATCACCGACGTAGTGCTTCGCACAAGCCACAACATTCTTCCTGCGGACCACATGAGTATATATGGTTAAGGTAAAAATGCAAACAACTATACTGTTTTGAGTTACATCAAGACTTTGATTTCTCCATATATAAATAAATGGAGCCTTTTCAATTTGGCAACACGTTTAGTGGGATTATGGTCCAATGCCAATAGTTGAAAAGAGGGAACAGAGTTGCTCTTGGTGTCCACATACTTATCAATCATTCTAGATGAGATAAACAGCTAAACAAGAAAAGTGAAGAAAAATGAATGGATGATGTCACATGAGTAGAGGTAGAATATATCTGCTTACTGTCCAGCAACAAAGGGAACTCCCTTGGGAGAATTAGCAGGTATTTGGCCTTGTAACCCAGAAATGATCTCTGTCATTGCTCGAACTACGTTTGGATCTTCACTGTAACTTTCGAAACATCGGCCCCATCTTGGATCTCTACAAACCTGCGTACAGACAAGAAAATTACTACTGAACTGAACAGCCATAGTTAATGTTGATGTTGGTGAAATTAAAGGTGTAGTGAGTGGACTACCGCGACGCAAGGTGCGAAGACATAAGGAATGCCGGTAGCTCTGACTTCAAGAGCAGTTGCAGCTCCAATTCTCTTCACCAGCTGAGGATCTCTGCACACACATATATATATATATATCTCAAGAAAATCAGTCATGCTTGATAATATTAATATGATGAGGTAATTTATAAGCTGTTCAGTTCAATACTTCAATATGCTTGCCTTGTAGCTCCAATGCCAACATTGTGTGGAAAAATGGTTGCTCTGTAGACGCCGTTGTGGCCGTGGACGGCGTCAATCCCATAGAGCATCGGTATCTTAAGACGGGTCGATAACGAGCCCTTCTGGAAGCCGTTCACCATGTCCACCCATGTCTCAGGCGATGCAGTTCGCGACGGAACACTCCCACCACCACTCAACACACTGCCTGCACAGCACAGGTCCAATTAAATTATATAGGAAGTGTTAAACAGCAACAACACAAGAAATTGAGAATGTTGTAGATAGATGCTAGCTTGTTTACCTATGTAATACTTGTTGAGAACCTGTGCAGATGCAACGAGGCGATCAATTTGTGTCATTTGGCCTATCTTTTCCTCAAGACTCATCTTGCTTAACAGATCCTTGACTCTCTTCTCAATTGGCTGCTTGGGATCTTGGTATATGTTGTATTTGCCATTTGCTGCTGATATTAAGCAACACAACACCAAAATCCCAATAAATGTTGGATCCATGCTCCTTTTCAACATAGCCTTCACATTCAACCATAAAATTAGACTTTTTTCTTTTCTTTTCTTTTCAGAATATCTGCATTGAGAGAGATGATTTATGTAGAAAGAAAAAATTATTATTACTTAGTTCAGAAAGTAGAGTATGCCGCAGGGTAACTGTAGGCCCAGAAAAACACATGATTCTTGCTATATATGTCTTGGACATGGATAACATTGACATAAATGCAATAACTGCAGAAAGAGAAAACTAACAGATGGTAAATGTTGGCGCATTAACGGGCTCGATCCATTCAACCAGATTGCTAAGTATTTAAACTGGTCGGAAAATCATAAGACCTTGATAGGAGTTCATGCATAGCATATTGCATTTACTTTATATAGTTTGATCATAATTCAAAATAATGCAGAGCTACGAAGTAGTAAAATGGCACTTACGTTGAATCGGTGATGGCCACTCAAGTCGGTTCTCTACTAGAGAGAGAGAGAGAGAGAGAGAGAGAGAGAGAGAGGGAAGGTGGGGGGAGATTTCTCTCAAGTAGAGAGCAATGGGATGAGACTTGAGAGAGTGTGGGTATATATGGACAAGTGTGTTTAATTTGCACTTGCATACTTTTTTTGCATAGGTTTGATTTGCTTCTATTTTATATCTTTAAAGAAAAAAATGATGATAAGCTTTGGACATGATCAACTATTCTCATAATTTAATGGTTGTCACGTGTATTTTAAAAATCACATGATCGTTTATTAAAAATAAATTACAATAAATAAAAAATAAAACTAAAATACACTTGATCATAATCCATCCAATAATTTATATGGAATATCGAATACCTCCTTGAAAAATGGGATGTTAGCCCCACCAATAATGATCATTAATGCTGGGTAGTCAAAGAAAGATAAGGAAAAACAAAATCATGCAACAAACTCCCCAAATAAATTATTAATTGAAAATTTATCTAGCGTTTCAAAAATATAAATTTGAATCATCAGCGGAATTGTCCTAAGTAGATTTGGACAAACAGAAAGATTTTCAAAGTTATTTTTGTATAAGTTGAAAATATAATTAATTTGTGTGAATTTCACTGATAAAATAAAATAGATCAAACAAATATCTCTTGACCGAAGCAAAAAGAATTGAGATAAGAGTTGCCTTTGCTGACTTTTTCTACGAGATATTTTGCACACTATGTGCTCACATGATAATGAGTGAAATTGTGCTGTTCGACAGAAATTTATGCCAAAGAATACCTTAAAAAATTATCTGATTTTTGTAAGATTTTCATTTTTAATATCTTGACACCAAAAATATAAATAACTAAATTAAAGTAAACAGACGGCGTAGGCCAATCAAGTATTTGGGGTCCAATCAATATTCGATGTCATTTTAATGCTTTTTTTTTTTATTAAATAATAATACTCCGATTACAATTACAAAATAGATATTCCACAATTTGGGTTAAATGGCATGATTTTTGAATTAGAAACAATGGAAGTTATAACATAACTACATAAGGGTGGTCTCATGTGAGATGATTGCACATGCAGCGTGCCCCTTCTTTTTTAATTTATTATTATATTTTAATTTATTTTTAAAATATATATACATTAAAATAGAATTATTGAATCTAAAAATTGAATTGTTAGCGGCTCATAGGGTGCATTTATCAACGCTAATGTGCGGACTCATGCACCGTACGCTTGCGCCTTGCTACCCATGATTTTTTTTTTTGAAATAAATGTATGCCCCAAGTAATTTTGTGAGGGAGAATGAAAATTACCATGAAATATTTAACAAAATGTAAGGTGTTCAATTTAAACAAATGAGATTAATACTATAGAGTTAAATGTTCAATTTAACGAAATTACATGAATACTTTGCCAGTAAGGTTTGTAAATTTATAATTGAGGAAACACTTACGGACAAGGAGTTCAATTTGATAAAATTAGATTAATACAATAGAGTAAGGAGTTAAATTGAGCAAACTACCTAAAATTTTTATTAACATTTGTTGAACATTACCCTCCACATAGATTTTCATTAATATTTGTTGAACTTGCAATTATTTTTATTAAAAGTTTAAAATTATAATTATTGAAAATTTTAATTATTTATTAATAATGTTAATAAAATTCGAATTACTTTTATTAACATTTTAAAATATTTATTAATAATTTTAATAAAATATAGTTTTTAAAGGGTATTTGTGTACTTTTACCTATTAGGCTTGTTAGAGGATTAATAATCCTATCACCATTGGGTGATAAATTATCTTAAATCAAATTCAATCAAAGACTCTTCATCAATGTCGGGCCTGAATCTAAAAATGAATATTTGGCCTAACTCACCCTTATAAAAACTGACTTATAAGGAGAGAGTTGTCTCCACATTAATAAGTAGTACATGCCACTTTCTCCAACTAATATAGGATATTTAACACGCCCCCACTCACAACGTGGAACTATGCCACAAATAGTTGATAACTCGATATTGGATGCCCAACATTGAAACTGGGGTATGAAATATCTGGCAATTTCGTGAACCATAGGGAGTTCAGGAAGTGATCTTCAACGGTAGAATCTCACAAATAACGTTCTGTTGAGTTTATTTAAAAGAGACAAAATTCAAAACCAGAACATAGCTAGGGATCTGCCAATCTGTTCGAGTTGATTTTCCCTTCAATTTTAATGCGTCGATTGATGCATGTGTGTGGTTGATTTGGGAGGGAATAAGTGCAGATGGCTTTAGGCGTTGGATGGGTGTGGTTGATTTAGGATGGTCGCCTCTGCTCTTGATCTTGTAATTAAAGCTAGGGGTGAGCATTTAGTTCAAACCGAACCGATGTTCCCAAATCGAAGTAAACTGAAATCGAAAATGTATAAACTGAAATCGAACCGAATTAAGACAAGCACTGAATCAAACCGAAATCGAAATAGTTGGTTCGGTTCGATCGATTTTGGTAAAAACCGAAATTTTATTAATTTTATGTATATATTTAATCTATAAATTAAACTTTACAAAATGGCTTGTGGTCGAGTTGGTTAGACATACAAGATATTATTTAAGGGTGTCAAGTTCGAATACCGAACTGAAATCGACGGTTCGATTGGATTTTTCGGTTGCGGTTCAATTTTGCTCACCCCTAATTACAGCGGTCAAGCACCTTTATAATTTTCTATGCTGTCAACACGTGTCAACGTTTTTGAGGCTGCCATCGTTAAAATTAGAGTGCTCTTTCTGAAGTTTTGATTTGGAAATTGAGAGAGGAGAGAAGATTTGAGAGATGATTAAATTTGAGGAATGAAGAGAATTTAAAAAAGTTGCAAAGATGACTGAATTTGATGAGTGAAGATAATTTGGAAAAGTTTAGGAGGTGATTGTGATCTTAAACAAAACAACCTCGTTTAACCACCATAACACAATGATACTATAAACGAGGTTGTTTAATTTACCAGAAAAACTATACATGTGGATTAAAAATCTGCCACATCTTGTCGTGAAAATATTCGGAATGTTAATTAAAATTGTTAAAATGTTACAGATTGTGTAGTTAATTGTAAACTTTTAAACATTGTGCGAAAGTTAAAAATAATGTAAATGGTGTGTTAAATACTATAATTATCCCTTTAGGTAAAGATAATCACAATTTATATGTAAGTGAAAATATGGGTAGGCCAATGATGAAAATATCGCTATCGCACCAGATATCATAATTTCAGTTTGATGGATATATCGCAGGATATATCGATATCGCAGAAAATTGAATAAAATAACGGAAACTATATTAAAATCTTGAAAATTTAACAAGAAATTTTAGGAATTATTACAACATGTTATTATACACATATTCTACTCAAAAGTTTGATAGAATTATATTTTTAAAGCAAATATATGAATAATAGATTATATAAATACTGTCCAAGACAATACATTTGACAAAATAATGCATAATACAATATAAAATAACTAAATAAATATTATAAAATACAATTAATATCAAAATGAGGATCTATGAGGTTCAAATTTAGTAGATGGAATATCATCTTGTTTCAAATAATATTAATACCAACTCATCACATTAGAGTAATTCTGAATATAATTACACACATGCGCTCTATGTGTTTCTTGATTACTTCCAACTGCTTCACTATGGATTGCATAATGTCCACTGACCTACATATACATTTTGAGTAGTTCAATCAAATTGTGAACTCCCGTATGTGTAAGAAGCATATGAATCAAGGGACATATCACTATGATCAGTGTCACCCATATTCATAGAATCAAGACTGGCTGAAGGTGGTCCAATATCAGTACTTGAACTTTCTTCTTGAGTCCATGCACATCTCCTTATGTATTCCTTTCCTACTGCACCTATTTTAGGACCTCATTTTCTACTTCCGTGTTCTATATCTTATATTACATGAGTAAACTCGGCCTCACAACTGAATGGACTCAACAACATATGGCTTGAACCATAATCCTATCGATCATTTCCATTATTTCCACCACTTCCATCATTTCCTCCATCACTATTTCCCCATCCCCTGTTAAGCCATCTTTTTTGAATCATAAGAAGTATTACCCACTTCTTGTTGTAGTACTTGATTCACATCAATGCCATAATCACAAGCCATAGTAGCTATTTTTGGATCATGATTTCCCTCGTTATTATCTAAGTGCACAGAGCGAACCCATTGAAAAAATGGATTTCCTTCATCATCATTTTCATCAGTTGTTATATATACTAGAACTAGATAGTCTTGCTCTGTAACCTTATAATTTTTAGCTTCCATATCTCGTATTCTTAACTTCATATTATAATAGCAAATGTGACGTCTCAAAATTTTCATAGATTTATTTAAGAAATAAAGTGGTAGAATATTAAATAATACTTCCAAAAGTTTGTCCAAAATAAAAGAAACCTAAATTTAGAGTCTATTGCAACGGAAAGATAAAATGTTTAATTTATTTAAAACTATAGTCTTTATTCCATCACTTCGTCTCCACCCCACCACCCGAGCTTCCTTAGCCTGAAAACATAAATAGCTTTGGGGTGAGTGCTATTAACTCAATGGGGATAAATCAATTATCCGAGTTATACAAATATAACAGTATTAAACAGGCCATAACATAGCATAGCATATCATAGAGCCCGTAGGCCAACATAATATATAACCCGTAGGTTAAACATAGTAATAGCCCGTAGGCCCATAGCAATAGCCCGAAGGTCCACCTGCACACTGCATATATAAATATAACAAGGATAAGAGTTTCGTATATTCTCCAAGAGAATCCCCACCTTAACCGGATCTTGAAAAAAAATATAGTTATAATTTATCCACGCGCGCCGCCTAACATAATAATAATAAATAATTAACATAATATTAAATATTAAATTAATCTAATGCTATAGACAAAGAACATCACGTAAAATGAATTATATATATATGTAAAATATGTATATATATTGCATAATTAATAATATATATGCATGCATGTGTGTGTGTGGGTGTGCGTTATATATATATATGTATTACATATGTGTGTGTGCCGTTTATATACATATATATATATATAATATAGATATGGTATATATATTACATAGGTGTGCGCAGTGGCGGATTCATAAATTTTTTGTAGGGGGGGCGAAATTGTTACATGACGGAGACAAATTTTTTTTTAGGGCAACACTAATATATGATGGAGCAACTGATTTTCAGATTTATTTACACGATTGAGACATAATATTATTTCAGTAATGCACTATATATTTTTCTTATTTCAAGAGTTGACAACAGTCCACACTTTTAATTTTTTTTTTAATTTTAATAATGTAAACTAATATGTAACATTCAAGAATCATAACTTAAATTCAAAATTCGATCTTATTTTTCGATTCTATTATAATTCTTAAAATTCATAATCAACCCCTAGTTTAATATTTAATGAATATTAACTTCATTAAAAGTAAATGAAAAAGATACTGGTATGATTTTATTTTAAAACATCTCTACATTCTACATAAAAATAGAAAAAAGTTTAATTAAAAAATATTAACATTTAATCACAATTAATACGGAGTATAAATTAAAAATAAATTAGAATAAATAAACAATGTGTATTCCATATAAAAAAAATATGTATCAAGCTCAACACAATTTTATACTTTAGTAAAAAAATAAATTAATTAGGGGGGTAAAATATGAACTTCTCTCAATTTTATTTATTAACTATATGTAAAAAAAAATTGCAAAATCTAAAACTATATATAAAAAAAAAATTGAAAAAAAGTTTGGGGGGGCAGCTGCCCCCTCTGCCCACCCCTGTATCCGCCAGTGGGTGTGCATGAGTTTCTATACTTTATATAATTATGTGCATGCATGCTATATATATATATATACATATATGTATACGTGTATAAATGTGTGTGCATAGATAAGTGTGAAAGTGGGTGCATGCTAAATATATGTATATATATATAAATATATATTTATTTATTGATGTCATGATTCTGCATGTATATATATATGTATACATCGGTGTGTGTGATATGAAAATCAACCAAACATATAAACATGTGCATGCATAAAGTTATCTATGTATATAAATATAGATACACCAATGGGATGAAAAAGAAAAATAATCTTATCATTAAGAGAGAGAAAAAAAAATTGTTGGCAGAAGTCATAAATGCTTGTACAGGAACGAAGCCACCCCTTTTCCCCAAAACCTTATTTATTTTGAAAGTTTGACCAAAAGAATATTAAAATATAGATATATTTTCTCCTTCTAGTATATACGGACAAAGAGGTTACTTTTCAACCTTCTTCTCTAAAAAAAATCCCCCCCACTGCACTGAACGAAAAACAGGAGAAAGCACAGAGAGAAACTCTACGAAGAGCGGCGTGAAGAGCAAACAAAAACAGAGCTGTACCTCAAAATCCCGGAGAAGAAACTCGAGTGCTATAGAAAGGTGAAGCTTTGGATTGGTGTGTTTTGAGGTGAATGAGAACCCACCTATTTATACTAGAATGATGCGGACAAAACATGGAAAAATTGATATTTAGATTGATCTCTTACCTAAATATTGAGGTTCTTGGAGCGAATCTCGGACTCAGAAAAAGGAAACTTAGGTCTAGGGTTAATCCGCACAGACAAAGGTGGTGTGAGGAAGCGGCGGAGGTCGAAAAATTGATAATGGTCTCCAAAGGCATGCGAATTGGGCTTGCAGAAACTTTAAGAGTATTGGGCCACAAACAAAAATAAATGGATCCAAACTCAGTTTTAATTAAATAAAATAAAGTCAATGTGAAATAAATGATCATAAGGACGATAATACTAATATATAAAAAAATAATCATAATGATAATAATAACAACAATAATAATAGCAGTAATAATAAATAAAAAAAAAAAAAAAAAAATAATAATAATAATAATAATAATAATAATAATAATAATAACATAGTGCTAGACAGAAAAAAGGCGCGACTTATAGGATCGAAACATTAACATATAAATGCATGCATGAACAAGTTTTCGGGGTGCTACATCCTACCCCACTTAAAAGAAATTTCGTCCTCGAAATTTACTTACCTCAAGCCATAAACTGTGGATATTTAGATTTATGTCCTCTTCTTTTTCCCAAGTGGCCTCGTCTTTCGCATGCCTACTCCAAACCACTTTAATTAAAGAGATTTCTCTATTTCGCAACACATGAACCTTGCGATCTAGAATTTCAATTGGATGCTCATCATACGATAAATCATTACTTAACTCCAAATCTCTATGATTCACGACATTGAGCGGGTCGTGCATGTATTTTCTCAAAGATGAAATATGGAAAACATTGTGTACGGCGGAAAGACCTGGGGGCAATGCAAGCCGATAAGCTAGCTCTCCGATCTTCTCGAGTATCTCAAACGGTCCAATATAGCGAGGTTTCAATTTTCCCTTATTTTCGAAACGAACTACTCCCTTCATAGGAGATACTTTGAGGAACACTTTGTCGCCAACGCTAAAGTGTAGATCCCTCATTTTCAAATCTGCATACGACTTTTGCCTATCTTGAGAGATTTTGATACGCTCTCGAATTTTGCTGATCACGGAAACTATCCGTTCCATAATCTCCGGGCCCAAAATTCTCTTCTCACCAACCTCGTCCCAATGCAATGGTGAGCGGCACCTTCTTCCATACAAAGCCTCATATGGAGCCATTCCAATACTTGCTTGGTAACTGTTGTTGTATGCAAATTCCACCAAAGGTTGGTGTCTTTCCCAATTTTCTCCAAAATCCATAACACATGCTCGTAACATATCCTCAAGTGTTTGGATCGTCCTCTTCGATTGCCCATCAGTTTGTGGGTGATATGCCGTGCTAAAACTCAACTTTGTTCACATAGCTTCTTGTAGGCTTCTCCAAAACTTTGATGTGAACCTTGTGTCTCGATCCGACACAATAGTGACTGGCACTCCATGCAATCTCACAATCTCGTCCACATAGATTTGAGCTAGCCGGTCTAAATTATATGTCATCTTTACATGTAGGAAATGAGCCGATTTTGTGAGTCTATCCACGATGACCCAAATAGCATGATTTCCCTTTAACGTTCTTGGAAATCCTACTACAAAATCCATAGCAATATTCTCCCACTTCCATTCTGGGATCTCAAGGGATTTCAGCAAACCCGTGGGCCGTTGATGCTCCGCCTTCACTTGTTGACACGTCACGTATTTCTCAATATAATCTCCAATAGACCTTTTCATATTCCTCCACCAGAAATACTCCTTCAAATCTTGATACATCTTTGTTCCTCCGGGATGGATAGAGTAACGGGTGTTGTGGCCTTCATTCAAAATTTCTCTTCTCAAGCTTTCATCCTTGGGTACACATAGACATCCCTCGAATGTTAGTGCACCATCATCCGCTATCATGAAACCCTTGATGTTGTCCTTTTGCACCCGTTCCTTTAGCTTGTTCAAAAAGTGGTCCCGATTTTGCGCATCTTTTATTCTATCCCTCAGTAGTGGTCGAACAATCAAAGCTGCTAGTGTTGATGTAGTGTTTTCGGTTGGCGGCACCACTTCAATACTCATCTTTTCAAACTCTTCAGTCAATTGTGATGAATACAATGCTCCCAAATTGCTTTTTCTGCTAAGAGAGTCAGCTACAACATTTGCTTTGCCGGGGTGATAATGGATGGTGCAGTCATAGTCCTTCACGAGTTCCAGCCATCTCTTTTGTCTCATGTTCAACTCCTTTTGTGTGAAAAGATACTTGAGACTCTTATGATCAGAATAAATCTCGCACTTGGCTCCATACAAGTAATGACGCCAAATCTTCAAGGCATGAACGCCAGCTGCTAACTCCAAGTCATGAGTCGGGTAATTCTTCTCATGCACTTTAAGTTGCCTTGAAGCATAGGCAACAACCTTTCCATGTTGTATCAACACACATCCCAATCCTTGTTTGGAGGCATCACTGTAAATTACGAATCCTTCGGTGCCATCCGGAACGATCAAAACTGGTGCTGTTGTGAGTCGTTGCTTTAGCTCTTGAAAACTCTTCTCACAATCTTCATTCCACTCAAACTTAACTCTCTTCCTTGTCAGCTGGGTCAAAGGACCAGCTATCTTTGAGAATCCCTCAATAAAACGTCGATAGTAGCCTGCCAAACCCAAAAAACTTTGGATCTCACTTGCAGACTTCGGTGTGCTCCAATTTTTCACAGTTTCCACCTTGGCTGGGTCTACCTCAATTCCTTGTGTTGTCACCACATATCCGAGAAATCCGACTCGGTCTATCCAAAACTCACATTTCTTGAACTTTGCGTAAAGCTTCTCTTTCCGCAAAGTTTCCAACACCAGCCGCAGATGTTCTTCATGTTGACTGCGATCCTTTGAGTATACCAAAATGTCGTCGATGAAGACAATCACAAACTTATCCAAGTATTGGTGAAATACTCGGTTCATTAGGTCCATGAAAACAGCAGGTGCGTTGGATAAACCCAAAGGCATCACAGTGAACTCGTAATGCCCATACCTTGTTTGAAAAGCTGTCTTCTCGATATCTCCTTCCTTGACTCTCAGTTGATGGTATCCCGATCTCAAATCTATCTTGGAGAAGACTCTAGCCCCCTTTAATTGATCAAACAGGTCTTCAATCCTTGGCAACGGGTACTTGTTCTTTATGGTGAGCTTGTTAAGCTCTCGATAATTGATGCACATCCTCATTGTTCCATCTTTCTTCTTAACAAACAGCACTGGTGCTCCCCACGGTGAGACACTTGGTCGGATGAGACCTTTATCCAACAACTCTTGTATTTGGACCTTCAACTCTTGTAATTCCATCGGGGCCATACGGTAAGGTGCTTTGGATAGTGGCGCTGATTCAGGTGCCAACTCAATGGTGAATTCCACTTGTCTCACCGGTGGAATACCACTTACATCCTCCGGAAATACATCTGAATATTCTCTAACCACTGGTATGTCCTCCATCTTAAATTCTGCTGGCTCCGTGCTTACAATATTCACCAAAAATGCATGGCAATCCTTCTTCTTCAATAACTTGACTGCTTTCATCGCTGACATGATACATAGAGGAGGTTTCACTTCGCTTCCACGGAATGAAAATGGATCTCCTCCAGGATTCTGAAATATCACCTTTCTTTCTCGACACTTGATGACTGCATGGTTATGACTTAACCAATCCATGCCAAGAATCACATCAAATTCTTGCATCTCCAAAACGAATAGGTCTGCATCTAGGGTTCTACCTTTGACCTCCATCTTCACTCCTCGAGCAACATAATTCGCTTCCATGGTTTCTCCCGAGGGAATGCTTATCCTTAATGGGTTAGCCTTTTCATGACACACAATACCAGTCTTCTCATAAAAGCTTTTGGATATAAAAGAATGCCAAGCGCCGGAATCAAAAAGTACTAGAGCAGGCACTTTAAGAACTGGTATAATACCTGACATAGTGTTGGGCTCATTCGGATTCTCTCCTTGACGCATAGCGAATGCCCGAGCATTACCTCCTCTCTGAACTCTTCCTTGTTGATGTCGGGGATAGTTTGGTGCCATATGCCCCGGCTGGTGGCACCAATAACAAACATTCTTCCCAAAGAAGCACTCTCGAATGTCTAGAGCTCGGGGGGGGGGGGTGCTGAGACGTCATCCAGTCAGCGGAGGCAGATTTGCACTAGATGTCATGTCCCGGGCCATAACAGACGCGTATGCACAGCCCCGGTGCCCATTGTCGGTGTGGACTTAAATGCACCTCCAGAGAGCGCGCCACCGGAGTCTGCACGTAGAAGAGCGCCTAAGAAATATGGTATTTGTGGTGAGACGACTCATACCCATCCTAGGTGTCCGAGTAGACAGGCGGAGGACCTAGATTGATCATGTCTACATTATTGTTGTTGGCATTCAGTGATAATATGGTTTATCTCGACTTTGGTTGTATTTGTTTAAAATGATAATGATGTCTACTTTGGTTTTATTTGTTTAAAATCATGTAGTCAACAAACATATTTGAATAAAATGAATGATCAATGTCAAATGCAATACATACATGAAAGACGTCAAGTACAATACATATATAACATCATAAGTCACTCTAGACGGCCATATCTAAGTGAGAAGATCCTCTTTGCTACAGAAAGACGGTATCTCTGAATATCATATGGACCGACATCAAGATCAGGAGTGCTAAACAACAAACGATCCACATACATCATAGCATAAACACCACAACTGATGCTGTCGAACTGCGCAAACTGCTCTTGGATAGTCTTGTCCAGTGTCATGGCTAAGACATGTGTATCTGGCCTATTCCGACCTCTCCAATAACCAGCGCTCCACATGACGCGTGGCAGTAGACGTAGGAGCGGTAGCAACTCTCGATCACGCCTCTGAGATAGCTCTCTGTTCTCCGGGAGGTGCATTTGGAACAATAATGAGTCATACAACTCGACCCTCCACGTCGTGAAACAGATACGTACAGTGACCCAGTGAGCATTTCCAACATTGCATATCATGATCGCCTACATAAATGATAATGATTAACGGATGAATAAAAAAAATCATCATAGATAGTATGATAAGTGTACTTGAAAGATCACTTACATAAGCTGCTCTCGTCCACGGGACCTCCTGGACGCCACCCTTGCCTATGATTACATCCAGTAAGACATCTGGAGGCTCCCAGTGCAGAAATCTGTCCTCACCATACTCCTCCTCACAGCGAGGATCTCTTGGATGAAGCTGCTGTCATGCTGACTGTAGCTGAACCTAAAAAAAACACATGAACAAATCACGTAAACACACAAAGAGATAATGAAATACAAAAAAAGAAAAGAATGTATCTTGAACTTACAAAAAAATATCGAGAGCAAATCACAACATCGCTCCTGTGCCTTCTGAAAAGTCGTCGCTTCACCTCAAGCAAGAAATGTGCAACCATCTCATAATCAACGAGCTCATTAACATCCTCCACACGCTCAAAAAATGCCTGCCAGAGTATGCCACCGGTGTGAATAACCTGGATATTCACCCCATGACCCTTCCTCCTGAAGTCCGTGTATCCAACCTCTACCCTACGCGCTTCATCCGCCTCCAGTAATTCAAATACCATCGAACGCGCGGCAGACGACGGGCCAACAGATGACGGCTGGGTAGACGACGGGCCCGGAGATGACTGCGCGTCTGATGAAGGGCGTGAAGAAGATCGACCCGTAGATGATCTGCCTCTGGCTTTCCCCCCTCTCATACGGGGGGACATACGACGCGCTGTGGGGCCCCTGGGTGGTGTGGGGTCTCTGGGAGGTGGTGTGGGGTCTTTGGGCACCGGTGTGGGCCCCCTGGGTGGTGTGGGCGACCTGCGTAGCCGACCCATAACAAGGTCTTCCAACCGCCCCATCCGATCAGATAAGCCTTCAATCATCCCTCTGATACTGTTCTCCATCTGTCTGAAATTATTCTCCATCTAACCCATAATGCGGGCTTCTGAGGCAACAATGACGTGGATAACACAATCGAACCAACCAGGACGTGGATCGGGCTCTCCACGGCTCCCCTCATGGCTCCTCCTCGGGCGCTTACTATCTGTCGGTTGAGGAGGGCTCTCACTGCGGTCCGGTCCCTGCTCCGAGGGTCCAGATCCCTCATCCGGCTCGTCTATCAAACGGTGCGTCATCTGTGGAGCCTGCTGCTATGCAGTACAGGCACTCCTACGCTGTGGTGCTGGGTTGACGACGTCAGAGATCCCCTTGCATGTCCCTGGGACCACACGACGGGCCACCCCAGTCAGCAACTTCTTCTTGGAGACCTTTCGAGGTACCACGTACCTCACACCCAACAAACTATCTCCGTCCAAGCTCTGAACATATGGGGTCAGGAGCTCCGCTGCTGATGGCACCATCGGCTGGACATCCATCTGCACCAATAACGAACACCATGTTAACATTAACCAATATTACTTCAATTTAATAATTAAAATTATTTATATAAAAAGGGTTACCCGTCTATCAAACAATCTGGAGAAGTCGATGCTCGGGGCTATGAATGACCACCTCAATAAGCGAGGTGTGGGCATCTGACCTCCAGGGACGCCCAAATGACAGACAATCTCGGGGAAAACCTCACAGGCCCATGCCTGTTTAAAAACGTAGAATATCATGTAAGTATAATATCAAATTACTAAAACATAAATTTTTCATGATAAATTCGACTAATTACCTGAAATGCCCAAACAGGTCCGTACCAATGATACGCTCCGTCCCCCTGTGGGCCCATATCCCGTCGAGCTCTAGGGAGAATGCTGATAAAGTGCATCAGGATCTGAAATGTGTATCCCCCCATGGAAAAGAATTCCACGCATCAGCATCCTCTACCAGGGCCCACACCCAGTCATCGATCGTACGTCCAGGGTCCTGGAAAAATAACATCCGGTACACGATCAGGATGTTCGCAATCTTCACGTAATCTGGAGGGTGATTGGCTAGACGCTTCGCCGTGAACTTCTCATACATCTGTGTAATTGTCATCTTCTTCCCCTCAAATAGCCGGTGATAGATGCTACTGGCCGGAATCACATGAGCCGCATTCGGATCGAAACTGGACGGCTCGAACCGCAAGCCCGATACCAGTGCGAACTCTGAGGGCCCAAAGTGTGGTGTCGTTCCACTCACATGGAACCAACACTCTCTACCCTCACGTGCAGGATCCTGGACACGCACTTCGCGACAAATCAATGCATGCAGCACCTTCCGGGCTATGTTACCCCCCTAAAGTCCACGAAGTGTCCTAAGCATCCAGATCTGAACGTCTGGATCGTATCCTCACCGCCGAAATGCTGTAACACCTCCCTAATCTTGTCTACTAACGCCATCTTCACGTACATATTCACAGTCGGCTTGAACCTCTGGAGGGGGCGTCTAATCCACTCGATCTAAATTTCACAATAGAAAATTAGACTGTTATTAAATTATTAATTATATTAATTGTTTTTGCTATTTTTATTTTTTACTAATATTATTAATTAGCAAATATTATTGTTATTATTAGATTAGTGATTGTTGTTGTTGTTGTTGTTGTTGTTGTTGTTGTTGTTGTTGTTGTTGTTGTTGTTGTTGTTGTTGTTGTTGTTGTTATTATTATTATTATTATTATAATTAAAAAAGTATAATTATTTATATTAATTGTTTTTTATATTTTTATTTTTTACTATTGTTATTACTTACACGAATATTATTATTATTATTATTATTATTATTATTATTATTATTATTATTATTATTATTATTATTATTATTATTATTATTATTATTATTATTATTATTATTTATTTTTATAATTAAAAAGTATAATTATTTATATTAATTGTTTTTTATATTTTTATTTTTTACTATTATTATTACTTACATGAATATTATTATTATTATTATTATTATTATTTGTTTTAAAAAATTATTATTATTTATATTAATTGTTTTTTTTAATTTTTTTTATAGTAATATATAGTATTAATTAGACTAATATTATTATTAATATTTCATTTTTATACAATTTCGTTGTGCTTCGGTGCATTTAAGGTTATCGTTAATGATTACTTGTAATTAATTTAAATTAAATTGTAATTAAGGCATAACAATATTATTTTATTAAATTAAATCACAACGATTAATTGTTTTTACTTTAATATATCAAAATTTAAAATGCATAACAAATGTTTAACTTTTACCATAACGAAAAGTAACTTCTAGCATAAAGAACGATTAACTTATAACATAACGATAATTAAATTCTAGCATAACGAAAATTAAATTCTAGCATAACGATTTGAGTTACATATTGCCTAACGATTATTATAAATAAGCATAACGATTACTCAAACAAGTAGTATAACGATATATTAAAAATAGAATAACGATTAATTAAAATAACCTTTCGTTACAGATTAAGGGCATAACGATATATTAAAAATAGAATAACGATTAATTAAATTAACCTTTCGTTATGCAATTTGAAATATTTTTTAATTACAGATTTTAGCCATAACGATTATGCAATTAAACTACTTTCGTTATGCATTAAACTTCTTCCGTTATGCAATTAAAATACTTTCGTTATCCATACCATTAATTAACAAATTAGCATAACCATAAAAACTACTAAAAAATGCATAACGATTATTATAAATTACCATAAAGATTGCTACTTAAATAACATAACCATAACATTATTAATAAATTAACATAACCATAACGATTACTAACGATTATTATAGCATAACGATCACAAATAGGCATAACGATTATAATTAAAGGCATAACAATTGATACACATAGGCATAACGATTGTTTATTAAAGGCATAATCAATGATTTTAAATAGGCATAACGATTATTAATTAAATGCATAACGGATGATTAGAGAAAGGCATAACGATTGTTTATTCTAGGCATAACAAAGGCTAATCAACTATCGTTATATCTAAGACAACTAAAGCATAACACTATTACATTAAATAACCAAACATTAGAGTATATTTAAGCATAATATACAATATCTAATGATAAAACAACTATTAGTGCATATTATGAACTTTCGTTACATATAAATTCACTTTCGTTATAGTATGAACTAACTATCGTTATAATCGATCTGGGTTCTATCGTTCAGCTCTTTTCACCATCGTTATAGGTCTTGAACTAAGATATCGTTATGAAAAATCTTGAGCTTTCGTTCAAGTATAGTTTTATATTTATGTAAATCGTTATGCATTTATTTAAAAAATTCGAACATTAATCTGTCTAACCTCTGCCGATTCAGACGTTGGGCGTAAATCTGGACGTGCTTCCTCCATCGTCTTCAAGTCGAGGCAAGTCCGGCGGCCGTTTTTTTTTCATCGAGGCGAGTCCGGCGACCGTTTTTTTTTTTTTAAAAAATAACTTGTGAGAGAGTGAGAAATACAGACGACAAGAGAGGAGATGTTTGATGGAGAGAGTAGAGAGGGTAATTACAAGCCATTTATTACAGAGTAGAGAGAGTAGTTACAAGGCATTGATTCTCTCTGAAGTCGGTTTTTTTTCAAACTCAAATTGAGTTCGGATACACGAGAAGAGATTTTGTTCAAAAGAAATCTTTTTTGCATGGAAAGTACAAATGTTGTCATATACTTTTCAGAAAAGTTGAGAATATTCTGATTTTATCGGTCAAAGCATTTAAATATAGTACAAATTGCCTATATAACTCCTATACCCTTATAACTTGTCTAACTAAATAAATTTTAAAAATAAATTGTCTATAAAAACTTTTCTCCCAAAAAATATTAGGATTATCATATGCTATTGTATTTTTCCTTTCCATCATTTTAGGATTTTAATTTGTTCTTGAATAAATATGGACGGTAAGAATTCTCCGATGCTTTGTATTATTATTCTTGTTGTTATTTTTTCAAGTCCAACCATGAATATAATTAATCAAATTAATTAAAAATCATCAGAAAAAATGAATTTGCAACTAAATTACAAGCTTATAACTACAAGTACAATATTTAATAAAATATAATTACACATTAACTCATACAACATACGTATCAATTTATTATATACCAAGTAATAATTTGTATAAAAATAAAATAACCCATAACAGGCTAGCAAACCCTGCATAAGGTATTTTTACTTCTTCAGCAAAATTGAGTAGTGTAATTAATCTAGAGAATGATAAAGAAAGATCTCAAAGGAAGAAAGTAGCAAGTTTTCCAACAGTATTTTACATTGGAATGAATGATTACTACCAAACACTAATTAATTAGAAAAAATATTAGGATTATCATATGCTATTGTATTTTTCCTTTCCATCATTTTAGGATTTTAATTTGTTCTTGAATAAATATGGATGGTAAGAATTCTCCGATGCTTTGTATTATTATTCTTATTGTTATTTTTTCAAGTCCAACCATGAATATAATTAATCAAATTAATTAAAAATCATCAGAAAAAATGAATTTGCAACTAAATTACAAGCTTATAACTATAGGTACAATATTCAATAAAATATAATTACACATTAACTCATACAACATACGTATCAATTTATAAATAAAAGAGAATTATAAATTTGCATATCCGATTTGTAGCTCTTCAAAATGACAAATTGAATGCATTAGTTCATCCACGATCCCATCGTCATTGCCAATTGCAAAAGAAAATTACAAATAAATATGTAAATAATTAAACTTTATTTAATTAAAGATGTTGAGAGAGATTTTCATCACATACCTTAAAAATTGGATGAACTTTCAACATGAAATGTGATGCAATTGAGTTATTTTATAGAAAAATATATCATATACAAAAATTAGAAAAGAAAAATAAATTTACAACATTTGAGGCATCATGTGATCATCTACACATATACTGAATATTGTCTGTAAAGCAAATAATATTGCAGTCGAAATAATTACGATGAGAACATAAATAAGACCACAAAAAATTAGTACTAAATAAAAATCTAAATATATTATAAATATATAAATAAAAATTGCGATATACTGCGATATATTGCGATATTTCACCGATACCCGGAAAAAATACATTTTCCCCACATCTATATAGCAATATCAAAATTTGGAATATATCTACAATATATCGCGATATTTTCATCCTTGGGTAGGGCGGGTGACGATTTGAAGTTGCAGCTTTGAAGAACATTAGCGTTGGATCAGCGTTAAATTTACAAATCCACCCAATGAATGATCAAAGTCATATGAGGCATGAGGTTATTTCAGTAAAAATGAGAACTTATAATTATCGTAGCTTTTTATATTAAAAGTATTGCAGGTCCCGAATATTACCTATTGTAAGCAATTTTTGCTATTTTCAATATTTATCGACCCGCGAATAAAATAATTTTGATTTCAAACTGTCATAATAGATAATTAAGTGTCACAATAGATAGTTGAAGTATCATAATATGTTAATTGAAGTGTCATGATATATTTTTTCAGTTGGCTGAAACTTTTATTTTTGGACAAAAACAAAAACAGTTGCAAATAACCAAATTTTGGAGGGCTCGGGACACATGTCAACTGCTGAGAGGAGAATGTATTGAATTCACCTTACATTATAATTTACTTCACGCACATGGTCAACATATTTTATTTTGAATTAATTAATCTTAACTTTTATGTTATTTTAATTTTAAACTATCATTTATCATGTCCGATGCACAAATAAAAGATGTATCATAACGAATAACGCAAATATGTAGCTTACTTTTAAATTATTCCTCTAATTATCAAAATAATTAATCTCAAGTCAAATATAAGAAAAAAATATGTGAAATCAAAACCATTAATGTAAATGATCGTGAGGTAGAGAGAACATAAAATTAAAACCTTTAATGTAATTTAAAAAAATATAATTACGGAAATATAAATAGATGAAATTACAAAATAATTCGTATTTTTTTATATGAATAAATAACAACAATTTTTTTATTAAATTAAATAGTTCACGCTCGTGGAAGTTTCTACCAATGATGCTTAGTTGCTCACCATATATATTTTTATCAATCATAAAATTTGGAGACTTAATTATTTGCTCAAATTTCTAGTACCGTGGAAAGAAAAAAAAGTTGTTAATTGAGAAAAATGAAAGTTTGAGAGCAGAAGCAAAAGAGGTTGGGGTCAGCCGGTCAGTAAGTGTACAACCACAAGACACAATTATATATATATATATATATATATATATATATATATACAGGGAAGGGTTCAAATGAGAACCCTTCCCCCAGGTGAGAATCGGGAACCGATCCTAGCCCTTGTTTCATTCAATCTGGACGGCCCAGATTAAATCACATTTAAGTGGATGGGCGGTGGCATTATTGTAATTTTCGGCAACTTTTTTGGAGGGGGGGTAATATAGTAATTCAATAATTGTTTCCTTTTGTTCTGTTTTTGTTTCCATCTTCATCCTTCCGCCCATCTCGCTCGTGATAAATTTTCCTTAAATCTCATCTTCGATCGCGTTCGGTCTTCATCGTAACTAATTTTCGTTTGCATCGCGTTTTTTGATTTCTCAACATTCTTTTATTTATGTAGTTATCTATTTCATCGTTCTTAATTTTTCGTAAAGTCTGTACATCTGTGATTCCATGGTGACTCCAGGTATGGTTTTTATTTTGCATTATTTGATTTAGTTTTGAAATTTTAATGTCGATTAATTTCGCAATTCGTTGTATCTGCATTGATTTTACAGTTCGTTCTATTGGAGTTCGCTGTATCTGCATTGATTCAGTATTTATGTTTTTATGTTTAATGGATTTGATCTATTTCGTTCAATTCTGTGTTTTATCAGTTGTTTTCTAATTGTTACGAATCCTAGGGTTTAGTACGATAATATACAGAATATGCATTATTTTGATCTGTTTATTTGAGTACGTCATATAAGATGTTTTAGAATGTTAATGTATTCATTTTAGCATCTCGTGACATATGTTTTCGCATGATAATATGCTGGTTTTAAGTTATTTCTACTGCACTCTGTGAAACATGTCATACAGACCATGCTTTGTGTGTGTGTTTTTGTGAGTCGGCTACACAATGTTACATACACCATGCAAATGTTAGAATATTGTGGTGCTAAAATGTGTGTTTCATGATGCTATAATTGTACATATCTCATGCTAAAAATCAATTTATGTGTTGATTGTATGTCTGAACATATCTTAATGTGATTATATTATTATTTTACCTTGTTTAGTTTATAATTTTTTTATTTTAATGTGTCAGCTTCTTCTGTTTCAAGTGACCGTAGTAATATGACTGTAGAGATATCTCCTGGCATGACAGAATACTATATACCACATTGTGAATTGAAGCCAACTCTTGAACAAAGTTTTAAAACTCTGGATGAGGGTGTGAAATTTTATAGGATCTATGCAGAATCATCTGGTTTTAACATTCGTCTTGGATCAGAGAAGAAATCTAAAGATGGTACAATTATGTGGAAATATGTTTACTGTAGTCGAGAGGGTGAGAAGAATGCTTTAGTTGAGGTTGGTGATTCAAGCGATGTAGTTAAAACAAAGAAGCGTAGGGTCTCTAAGAGATCTAATTGTAGGGCTCGTATTGTGTTCAGGTTTTCTTCTGAGAAAGGATACATTGTCAAATTGTTTGAAGAACGTCATTCTCACCCATTAGTTTCAGATGATTTCAAAAGATTTATCAAGGTGAACAGGAATTTAGATGATGTGCACAAGAATTTTGTTTTGAATTGTGCTAGAGCAAACATAAGTCCAATGAGATGTTATAGGCTTTTTAAGGAAGGTGTTGGGAGCTATTCTGATGTAGGTTGCACTGGAGCTGATTTCAAGAATTATGCCCGTGACTTGAGAGCATACATTCATGGGGCTGATGCTCAAATGGTATTGGATAAGTTTCATTTAAAGCAACAGTCACATGCTGGGTTCTTTTTTGAGTATTGTGTTGGCAAAGAGGAAAGACTGATACGCATTTTTTGGGCCGATGCTCTGTCAAGGAGAAATTATGCTGCTTTCGGTGATGTTGTTTCGTTCGATTCAACATATAGTTTGAACAGGTATGTGATGTTTTGTAATTTTAACATTATATGTATAAATTGATGTATAGCATAGTTTTAGCATCTTGGGTATAAAGTTTTAGCATGATACATATAACATTTTAGCATCCTATTGCATATACATTACCATTGATTCCATGATGTATTTTATTTCTTCCAGTAGTACTTAGTGTTTTCTCTTTTGTTTTAATGGTAGGTATAACATGATATTTGCTCCTTTTACTGGGAAGGACAACCATGGTAAATGTGTATGTTTTGGTGCTAGTTTGCTGTCAGGTGATGATAATGAGTCGTATTCTTGGGTATTTGAGAAGTTTCTGAAATGTATGGGGAATTCTCCTGGTATGATAATCACTGATCAAGACCCTGCATTGAAGATTGCAGTAGAACAATCTTTTCCTGATTCTAGACATAGGCTCTGTATGTGGCATATCATGATGAAGGTTCCTGAAAAGGCTCCTCGTACGTTGAGGAAAGATGAATCGTTCATGAAGAGATTAAGTGATGTTGTTTGGTCAGATTACAATGAACCTTCAGATTTTGATTTGAAATGGAATAATATCATGGTGGACTATTGTTTGACTAATGATAATTGGTTCAATTCTATTTTCAGCATTCGAGAATATTGGATTCCTGCCTATTTTAGGGAACTACCAATGAGTGGTCTCTGTAGAACAACTTCAATTTCAGAGAGTTCTAACAGCCTATTCAACCGCTACATCAATTTCAGATCAAATCTAGTTGAATTTTTTATGCATTTTGATAGTGCTATTGATGCACAGAGACCTGCATATGATCTGCAAGAGAGTTTTGATGAATCAACCATTCCAATAACAAAGACTCCATTGGAAATTGAAAAACATGCAGCTAGTATTTACACTTCTGAAATGTTTAAGAAGGTGCATGACGAAATTGTGGCTTCGTGTTTTAAATGTAGTGTTGCAGGAATTAATCACTGTGATTTTGGGCTGCTGTATGATGTTGATGATGGCAGTAAGATTACTCACACGGTGACGTACAACAAAGAAGATGATACTGTTGTATGTAGCTGTAAGAAATTCATTAGGGATGCCATATTGTGTTCTCATGTTTTTTTTGTTAAAGCATCTGAAAATAGTTTCAATACCATCTAAATATATTGCGGCCCGCTGGATAAGAACTGCATTAGTTAAGCATATTCATGGTGCTGATATTGAGTTATTTGGTAAATCTCTTGTGTCGGATGATACTAGGAGTTTGCTAAATAAGTTGTTTTCAGAATTTTATTCTTGTTTGGGCTATGTTGAGCGTGATCTGGAGAAGATGAATTCATTTTTAGCTGGCCTGCAGAAGTTGAAAGCATTGTTTCAGTGTGGTGATATGGAGGGTTCTACTTCAACACCCTGCAAGACGATGATGTTTGAGCAATTCTACGGTTCATGTTTGCCTTCTGAAATTCATGTTCATCCACCTATTCCGGTCAAAACAAAAGGTAGCGGCAGTCGTTTGATATCTAAGAAGGAGGCAAGGAAGAGAAAGGAGAACAAACCACTCAGAATGTGCGGCAATTGCCACAAATTGTCAGATCATGACGCTAGGAATTGTCCAGCTTGATGTTATTACAGTGATTGGGCATAGTTTATCATCATATTTTACAATGCTTGTGAATTGTTTTCAGCACATTCATTTTTAAGAATATATATGATTTTTAATCAAAGTGTTTATGACATTTTCTTTGCGGTAATTATATTACTATTGATTTTTATTAACCATAATTACCGTTTAGAATATAATGCTAAAATATTAGAAGCATGAGATTATATACGTTGTTAGATTCCCATTGCATTTTTTGTTAATCAGCACATGCTAAAATTAGAAATGAATGAGGTTAAAATAAGCATAGTAGGAGGCTAAATTTGATGTAACAGTTTCCACTAGGGTTCACCGTTCCCAATTAGGGTTTATTACGTTCCAATTAGGGCTCATTGCTCCCATTTAGGGTCTATGAGATACCAATTAGGGTTCACCGTTCCAATCAGCGTTCATTGTTACCAAATAGGATTTATTGCATTTCATTCATGAGGCTAAAATGAGCGAAGTGGGAGGCTAAAATTGTTGTGACATTTTCCACTAGGGTTCACCGTTCCCAATTAAGGTTTATTACGTTCCAATTAGGGCTCATTACTCCCATTTAGGGTCTATGAGATACCAATTAGGGTTCATCGTTCCAATCAGGGTTCATTGTTCTGAAATAGGGTTTATTGCATTTCATTCATAAGGCTAAAATGAGCGAAGTGGGAGGCTAAAATTGTTGTGACATTTCCCACTAGGGTTCACATTTCGCAATTAGGGTATATTACGTTCCAATTAGAGCTCATCTGATCCCAATTCGTAATTGAGAGATTCCCATCAGGGTTCAGTGTTCCCAAATATGGTATATTTTGTTTATCAACGCATGCTAAAATGATAACTTCATGAGGCTAAAATGAGCAAAGTGGGAGGCTAAATTTGAGGAGAAATGGTATGATGCTAAAATCAAAAGAACAATACCATGTTGGTACAAACATGAATATATACTAACAGTAACATTTCCAAATATGCATTATAAAACGTCTGAATCTAATATTCATCAGCTTAAGCTAACAATATTTATAAATTAACATTCCTAAGATATGTTTCTACAAACTGTTAGTACTTGCAGAAAATATTCATGATATATCTGTCTTCAAAATGGTACTACTTGTAGAAATTTAATTAATTGTACAAATCATGAAATTTGATTAAGAGTACAAATCATTTGGACAGGGCAAATTGTTCAACATTAATTGGACCATCTTGACATGAGAGCCTGTAGTGTAGGTTTGTGTTGGCTTTGTTCCTTACACTTTCTAGATTACTGTCTGCACTCAGAATTGCAGCACAATATTTTGCTCTCATATATTTCAGCTGTTTCAGATTGTCTGGCTTGATTCCGCTTTTCCAATACTTCAAGCCATCTCCTTCGTACGTTTCCAAATGTCTCATCACATAGACCCCACAGTCAATCTTGTTGGTGTCATTCCTCCAGGGCATCTTTAATCTTTCAGCAGATTTAAAATTGTTTGACAATTGTGCTGCTTTTTTCTTTTGGTTATTATTCTTCAGGAAATCTACCAGAAAGTTGACCTGTATGTTTTGCTTGTTAGTGGTGTTTTATTGAATGTTAAACATTTGTATTGTTGAGTTGTTCATACCGTGAGGTCTGGGATGTCACTATACTTGACTCTTTCTTCACCATCCAGGACTGACGAATTGTCAAGTATCTCCACCTTGTACTTCCGAAGATCGATGGAAACAATGTAGAAGTGATTTGAATTGTATATTGGGAAGAGGTACTGCACATGAACGATAAGATTATGTGAATTTTGTTCTTCTATAATTAAAATTCTCATATATATATATATATATATTTTACCATGTCAATGTCTGCGATTTTCAGTGTTTGCATCCTCTGAATTTCTCCAAGCAGTGTTTCAGAGAATTTTGATCTTCTTTTTCCTTCATCCCATGCTGCTGCAGACTCTGAAATGGTTTTCCACTGTACAAATACCAATTTTAGCACCGTGGAATACACATATTGGCATATACATATACACAGTTTATGATGTGACTGAAGAAATTTAAATCACTTACTGTTGTGCCAGTTGTGCTGAAGAATCTCTTCGGAGAGTATGGACCTCGCAGTTTTTCTTTATGGTTCAAGATGGTGCTCCACACGTCAATAACGGCATAGCTTATGTAGGTGTTGGGAGCTAATTTCTTCATTTCATTCCTTGTAATGAAGACTGTACCATCCGAATATACAAAATCATCTCTGAAAAAATGAGTTTTTGTGAGTTGTTTTCAAAGTAAATTTGTTTAATAGTTGATACAATAATATTGCAGGATGATATATGAAAATTACTTATTCGCTTTATCATTCTTCATCAACCAGAAGTATAATTCCCTCTCAGTCATGCTCAACTTTTCATTTGTTGTGACTCTCTCTTGCAAAGGAGATACCATCTTCTGAGTGTTTTTCAATGATAATTTATTTCTTGTCACCACCCCTATATATCCCTACACAATTTTACAATATCATAGTTGTTATGCCATGATTGGTTATCATGATTAAATTTTACTAAGTATAATTATATGTAAATGATTTAATTTTTGTTTACCTTAGTTTCAGAATCATTCTCAACAATCTTCTTTCCTTTTTTGGCAGCGCGAGCCCGCTGAAAGTTTGATATCATATGCTATTAATGTTTTACTTGGAAAGGTATGCATGTTAAAATGGATTTATCCAACATGCTTAAATCATATATAGATCATGCTAAAATGAAACTGGAACCTGTTCCTCTTCAGCAGGAGCCTCTTCTCCATTTTCCTGAGCACTTTGCTCAACAGCCTGAAAGTTTACATTATTATGTTATCAATGTTTTGCTTAATAGTGTATGCATGCTTAAATGAAACTTACGTCGTGCTCTGTCTCAGCTTTATCTTCTTTCTCATTGACATCCTGCAAGTTTAGATTGTTATGTGCTTCCTCTTCACTGAGAGCTTTTCTAGCATTCTCAGTACTTATGTCAACACCCTGTAAGTTTGGAGTATTTTGTCAATCTTTTGCTTTTGATATTAAGATCACAATAATCTGAGCAAGAGCTTCATGCCAAAATCAGTTACAGGTCATAGTAAAATGTTACTTACATCGTGTTCCCCTTCACCTTCCTCTGAATCATCTTCCTCACTCATGGTTTCTTCTTCTCTCTCATCCTCCTCATCAACATCCTGTAAGTTTGGAGTATGTTGTCAATCTTTTTTTCTTTTGATATTAAGATCACAATAATCTAAGCAAGATATTCATGACAAAATCAATTACAGGCCATATTAAAATGTTACTTACATCGTATTCCCTTTCACGTCCCTCTGAATCAACTTCCTCGCTCATAGTTTCTTCTTCTGTCTCATCCTCCTCACCTTCATAGGGTCCATACACTGACCCTAACCCAAATCCACTTGCACTCATTTCAAACTCTTCTCTATCAATTAACAGAATTGTATTCCATTCTTGTATCACAGGTAAAGTCCTGGGTATATACCTGGTGAACAAGACTACCCTATCGACATACAGAAGCTGTTCCATTGTTCAATTATTGTAATAATTAGTACTGGTAATCAGGAAAAAAGAGTCCAAAATGTATGCAAATATTTGCTAAAATGAAATATGGATATGGAGTCTTACAGTCAAGAACAAGATGGGGCCTATGAAGTCTTTCATCTTGTTTCTATGCCAGGATGTTGCATGCTCGACCAAGCATCTAACAGTGAAGTTACACCAGTTGAACTGTGACACATTGTCAATATCATCGAAGAGATGCATGATCTTCGGAGGTAAATAACTGTTGCCTTCATTTTCTATAAGACAACTTGTAAGCAAGACCATAAATTGTATCTTGAGCCATCTCCCCCCTTCAGTGTCTTCAAGCATGTTTGTAATAATATCAGATGCTTCGATCTTGTATTTTTCTTTCTCCACCCTTTGTCTCCAGCTATATATCAGCTCACATCGGTGATTCATTTTCTTCCTCTCCATAAGTGTTCGACCTTTTGGAAAGCCAAACACGAGTGCAACATCATCCTCAGTAATTAGAACACTACCTCCATTTTCTGAAAGTTCTATCTGGCAGCGTTGTGGATTGAAATTATCTAGAACCCAATAGCTCAACTTGTGTGGTATTTCCTTTATATTGAGGTACAAGATATTTCTGAATCCTATACTAATGACAGCTTCCCTCTGCTTATAGTTGAGATCTTTAATTACTTTCGTCAGAGGTGCTGGGATTGTTGTGCTCTTCAGCGTATTCTCCTGCATCACTACCTCAACTTGAGATGATGATGACTCAATATGTTCTTGGAAAGAATCAATATGTTCTCCTCGAATTCGATGAAGGAATTCTGATCCAGATGAATTTGGTTCTGGATTTTTACGCTTCAAATTATCTGCATAGGTTAATTATAAATCAATTTGTCCTAAACTAATTCTGCAACAGCTCAATCAACATGGCTAATATAATCTATTCATGCTAAAACTGGAGTTTATTCATGCTCAAATTATATTGTACATCATGCTAAAACAATGATTTCAAATAAATAATAGAAAAGGTTTTTTTTTCAAAATAAATAACTTTACTCTCATAGTTTTTCAAAATTCGTCACATATATCTTATTACGCTACAATGATTATGCTAAAATTATCAACAAATTTTATGATTGCTTTCCCACTGGAAAAAAAAACGAAACTCAACAAATTTAAAATATGTTTGAACCCTAACTTCATCTCTAACACCACAGTAAGTACATATATGTTCAGACCTTCGTATGTATGTTCTTTTTACAGAAACAAAAGTGTACCTTTTTTGTTGGTAGAGGCTACAACTTTTTTGTCCGCCATTGTTGTTCTTCGTCTTTGCGCTTTTTTTTCTCTTGTTGTCGTGAATGGAGTTTCTGTGAAAAGGGGGATTTGTTGCAGGTAAATAATGAATATATGCTCGTTGCAGGTTTCTAAGCACACACAACTTTTAATTTGAATATCTCAACTGTTCATTAAATTTAATTTTAATTACATTTTCGTACCTAATGATTAACGCGGGACGAAATATGATATATTGTTTCATAGAATAAAAGTCATAATTATTTTAACATACTAATTATTATTTATGTATTTAGATTAATTTTTTCCATCACGTACTAATGTTTTTAATTAGGAACTTTTATTTTTAATTTTATCATAATCTTAACCTTCTCATATTCGTGTTTATTACGTTATTACAGTTCACAGTTTATTATAGACGAACTAGTGTTTCTACGATGCTAAAATGATAGTAGTATCATGCTAAAATTAATTCAGAGACTGGTGAAGCGTGGTCATAGAAATGGGAGGCTAAATTTGATGTGACATTTTCCACTAGGGTTCACCGTTCCCAATTAGGGTTTATTACCTCCCAATTCGGGCTCTTGTGATCCCAATTAGTAATTGTGAGATTCCTATTAGGGTTCAGTGTTCCCAAATAGGGTGTATTGCATTTTATTCCAATGAAATCGCCGTTCCATATTTTGTTTATCAACGCATGCTAAAATGAGAACTTTATGAGGCTAAAATGAGCGAAGTGGGATGCTAAATTGGAAGAGAAATGGTATGATGCTAAAATCTAAAGAACAATACCATGTTGGTACAAACATGAATACATACTAATATTCATCAACCTAAACTAACAATTTTCCATCACAAAACATCTGATACTAATATTCATCAACCTAAACTAACAATTATCAGCTTAACCTAATATTTATAAAAATAATATTCATGATTAATCTGTCTTCAAAATGGTAGTATTCGCAGAAATTTGGTTAAGATTACAAATCATTTAGAGAGAGAGAAGGAAATCTTCAACACTGATCAGACCATCTTCACATGACATCCTGTAGAATAAGTTTGCCTCCGCTTTGTACCTTGCACCATATACATTACTGTCTGCACTGAGAATCGCAGCACAATATTTGGCTCTCTTAAACTTGAGTTGTTTGAGATTGTTTGGCTTGATTCCAGATTTCCAATTCTTTAGCCCATCTCCTTTGTAAGTTTCCAAGTGCCTCATCGCAAAGACCCCGCAGTCAATTTTGTTGGTGTCATTCCTCTACGGCATCTTCAATCTTTCAGCAGATTTGAAATTCTTCAACAATTGTGCCGATTTTTTCTTCTGGTCATTATTCTTTAGGAATTCTACCAGAAACTTGACCTGTATATTTTTTATTGTTAGTGGTGTTCTGTTGAATGTTAAACATTTGTATTGTTTAGTTGCTCATACCGTGAGGTTGGGGATGTCACCATACTTGATAGTTTCTTCACCATCCAACACTGAGGAGTTGTCAAGTATCTCCACCTTGTATTTGCGAAGGTCGATGGACACAACATAGAAATGGTTTGCATTGTATATGGGGAAGAGGTACTGCACATGAATAATAAGATTATGTGAGTTTTGTTATTCTATAATTGAAATTCTCATGTATATATTTGGTTTACCATATCAATGTCTGCGATTTTCAGTGTTTTCATCCTTTGAATCTCTCCGAGCAGTGTTTCACAGAATTTTGACATTCTTCTTTCCTCATCCCATGCTGCAGCAGGCTCTGAAATTGTTTTCCACTGTACAATATACAGAAAATTATTTATGCACGTATTAGCATAAACATATACACATTTTAGCATGAGACTGAAGAACTCCAAATCACTTACAGTTGTGTCTGTTGAAGTGAAGAATCTTCTCGGGAAATTCGGACCTCTCAATTTTTCATTATGATTCAGGATGGTGCTACACACATCGATAACGGCATAGCTAATGTCTTCATTTCATTCCTTGCAATGAAGACCTCTCCATCCGAATAAACAAAATCATCACTGCAAAAATTAGTTCTTTGTGAGATGTTTTCAAAGTAATTTTGTTTTATAATGTGAAATAATATTGAAAGATGATATATGAAAATTACTCATTTGCTTCATCGTTCTTCATCAACCAGAAGAACAAATCCCTCTCACTCTTGCTCAACTTTTCATTCGTTGTTATTGTTCTGTCTTGATAAGGAGACACCATTTTCTCAGTTTTTTTCAAAGATAATTTATTTCGTGTGACCACCCCTGTGCATCCCTATACAATTATACAATATCGTAGTTGTTATGCCAAGATTGGTTATCATGATAAAATTTTATGAAGTATAATGATATGTAAATGATTTAATATTGTTTACCTCAGCCTGAGAATCCTTCTCTACAATCTTCTTCTTATCTTTTTTCATAGCTTGACGACACTAAAAATTTGATATCATATGTTATCAATGTTTTGCTTGGAAAGGTAGTGCATGCTAAAATAAATTTTGACAAATTGCTAAAATCATATATAGAGCATGCTAAAATGTAACTTACAGGTTCTTCAGTAGTTGAAACTTGTTTCTCTTCATCTGGAGTGTCAGCAGTTTGCTCAACATCCTGAAAGTTTAGATTATTATGTTAAGAATGTTTTGATTTGAAATAGAGTGTATGCATGCTTAAATGAAACTTACATCATGCTGTTTGTCAGCTTGATTTTCTTTCTCTTGGTTTTCATCAACACCCTCTTTCTCAGCTTGATCTTTCTTCTCTGTGTTTTGATCAACACCCTGCAAGTTTGGATTGTCGTGCTATTGTTAGTTATTCAGGTAATGCTAAATTGAGCTATAGGTCGATGCTAAAATATATACTTGGTCATGCGAAAATGAGTTACATGTCATTCTAGAATTCTTACATCGTGCTCTTTCTCATGTTCTTGTTCTTCCTCGTGACTGACAGCTTTTCCAGCATTCTTAGTATTTTTCTCAAAACCCTGTAAGCTTGGAGTATGTTTTTGATATTAAGATCACAATAATCTGAGCAGTAGATTTATGGCAAAATAAATTACAGGTCATGGCAGAGTGTTACTTACATCATTTTTGTTCCCAGTTTGTTGCTCTTCACCTTCATTCTCAGCAGTAGTTTCCTCTTTACCCTCTTTATCACTCATAGTTTCTCCAAAACGAATAGGAGAAACTTAATCATCTTCATGTTGAGTGTCAAGAGGCACCAACGGCTCATTCTCTCTAGCAATCACTTCTTCCTCTTCATGCATCATCATTCTATCATTCTCTTCCACAACTCTAAGGACCGTGTCCCATGTCTCATTGTCATCACCCAGGCTCAAAGTAGGCAAAGCATCTAACTTCCTTTTCAAATCATCTCTTTTCAATGCAGCTTTCTCCAACTCCATAATCACAGCAATGTGTTCTGGACAAGACCAGAAATCATCATCAAGTTCTGGTGTTATGTTTATATTTTGCTCAGATGATTCTGCCTTCGTCACCAGAAGTGCTGCTTCCACCATTCTCTTGAAATTTTTGTTTCTCACCATCTCATCTGGAGCTTCATTGACAATAGAAATTATTTTTTCGACAGCTGTAACTGCTATCTTTGCGTTCTCCATTATCCCTTTCCGAATCTGCTCAATAGGTTTCTGGGAGCAACTCGGGCTGGGATCAGAATAGGAAGGCACATTCTCTTTATCTCTTGCCTCAGCTCCATCACTCTGATCTTCGTCTTCTTCCATCTCATCCTCCTCACCATAATAGGGTCCAGACACTGACCCTAAACCAAATCCACCTGCACTCACTTCAAGTTCTTGTCTCTCAAATAACTGAGCACTTGCCCATTGTTCTATGACTGGTACAGATCTGGGTATATACCTGCTGAACAGGACTACCCTATCGACATACACAAGCTGTTGCATTGTTCAATTATTGTACTAATTAATACTGGTAATCAGGAAAAAAGAGTCTAAAATTTATACAAATATTTGCTAAAATGAAATATGGATATTGAGTCTTACAGTCAAAAAAAGATGGGGCCCGTGAAGTCTTTCACTTTGTTTCTGTGCCAGTCAGTTGCATGCTCAGTCAAAGCTCTAATCGTGAACTCACACCAGTTCAACTGTGAAACATTGTCAATATCATCAAATAGATGCATGATCTTTGGAGCTAAATACCCGTTGCCTCCATTTTCTATCAGACAACTAGTAAGCAAGACCATAAATTGTATTTTGAACCATCTTCCTCCTTCAACGTCCTCAAGCATGTTTGTAATGATATCAGATGCTAGGATTTTGTATTTTTGTTTCTGTACCCTTTGTCTCCAGCTTTCTATCAACTTACATGGATGATTCATTTTCTTCCTCTCCATAAGTGTTCGACCTTGTGGAAAGCCAAACACGAGTGCAACATCATCTTCAGTAATTGGAACACTACCTCCATTTTCTGGAAGTTGAATCTGGCAGCGCCTTGGATTGAAATTATCTAAAACCCAATAGGTCAACTTTTGAGGCAATTCCAACACTTTCAAGTGTAGGATATGTCCAAATCCCATACTAATGACGGCTTGCCTCTGCTTATAGTTGAGATTTTTAATTGCTTTTGACAGAGGTGCTGGGATTGCTCTTCCCTTCAGTGTTGGCCAATCATCTGGCTTCTTTGTCTTTACCTCCATCACAACCTCAACTTTAGATGATGAAGACTAAGCACTTTCTTTCTAAGAATCAAGATGTTCTCCAAGAATGCGAGCGAGAAATTCAGCTTTAATTTGTTTTTGCCTCTCTTTGTCATTTCTTGCTTTCGTTCTTCTCTCATATTTTGTTCCTTCACTTTCTCCAGATGAATCTTTTTCTGGATTTTTACGCTTTAAATTATCTGCATACATTTACATAACAGCCGCTCAATCAACATGGTCAATATAAAACATTCACAAACAGATGCTAAAACTGGAGTTTAGTCATGCTAAAAATACATTATAGACTACGCTAAATCAATGATTTTAAATATATCTCTAAAGTGTATTTTATACGATGCTAAAACTAGGTTTTAGAACATGCTTAAACAACATTATACACTTTGCTAAAACAATGATTTTAAATATATCTCAACTGCATTTTACACGATGTTAAAACTAGGTTTTAGAAAATGCTAAAATTATGGATTCGCTATGCAATGCTAAACATGGCATTGTCATTATTCTGCCATATTATGAAAATAAATAATAGAAAAGTTTTTTTTTCAATTTTACTGTCTTACGAGTATCATACTAAAAAATCGGTACATATGGTATTATATTACGAGCATCATGCTAAAATTATCAACAAATTTTATGCTCGTTTTCCTACTGAAAAAAAAACTCAACAAATATAAAATATGATTGAACCCTAACTTCATCTCTGACAACACAGTAAGTACATATATGTTCAGATTATATGTATGTTCTTTTTACAGAAATGAAAGTGTACCTTCTTTGTTGGTAGAGGCTGCAACTTTCTTCTTGTCCGCCATTGTTGTGATTAGAGGTTGCGGTTTTTTTTTTTTATATTTTTCGTTTCTGTGTTTGCTCTCGTTTGCGTTTTTTTTTATTTTAGATTTTTCGTTTCTGTGAAAAGGGGGATTTGAAAAGAATGAATATATGCGTGTTGCAGTTGAAGGTTTCTGATCAGACACAAGTTTTATTTAATTTGAATTCAATATATCTAACTGTTTATTATATTTAATTAAAATTACATTTTTGTCCTTAAGTATTTTACGCGGGATAGAATATTATTACCATTTATTTCTGGAATATTATCTATTATTTCATTGGATAATTCATAAGTATTTTTTATTTCTTCAGATTAATTTCTCCGTCACGTATTAATATTTTTAGGAATTTTTATTTTTAATATTAGCATAATCTGAACCTTCTAATACTAGTGTTTATTACATTATTACAGTTCAGAGTTTATTACAGGTTAACTAGCATTTCTAACATGCTAAACTTGAAGGACGATGATGCTAAAACTAGTTGAGACTGCTCAACATGACATTCTCATTCATGATTTCTTATATCCCAATCGGTTTTTAGTGATGCTAAAATGGAACTACTATCATGCTAAAATTGAAGGACTATGATGCTAAAATTAGATGGGACTGCTCAAGATGACATTGTTTCATGATTTCTTATATGTCAATCATTTTATATTGATGCTAAAATTAGATGGGACTGCTCAAGATGGCATTGTTTCATGATTTCTTATATGCCAATCGTTTTATATTGATGCTAAAATTAAAGGAGTATCATGCTAAAATTAATTGAGACTGATCAACTTGTACAATATAGTATAAGATAGCATGCTAGAATCAAACACCAAAATCCAAACAAAGATTGTGCTGCTAAAACATATTCATACAAAAACACATAATACACTTCAGAATAATATTATTACAGCTAATTTTTCTTGTTCAGAATAATGGAGTCAATGTCAACTGAAGGATTGTAGTGGATTTTTGCCTCAGCTCTAATTCGTTCCTTTTCAATGTTACTGTCTGCACTAAGTATTGCGGCGCAGTACTTGGCTCTCATGTATTTCAACTGCTTCAAATTGTTTGCAGTCAGGCCACAATTCCAATTCTGCCACCCATTCCCATTGTACATCTCCATATGTCTCATCAGATATACCCCACAGTCAGATTTGTTTGTATCATCCCTCCATGGCATCTTCAATCTTTCAGCAGACATCATCTTCTTTGACATTTTTGTTGCTCTTCTCTTCTGGCCGTTGTTGTAGAGGAAATCAATTAAAAATTCAACCTGTATTTGATTTCTTCATATTAGTTTTATATGGTTTGTATTGTACACATGTTGTAATTATGTGCTTATCAAAGTTTGTGGGATGTCGCCATATTTCACTTCATTCTCATCAGCATGCATGGCTGAAGAATTGTCAATTATTTCTGCTTTTTGTTTGTCAACGTCAATGGCTATCATGAAGAAATGCTGTGAGTAGTATATTGGGAATAGGTACTGCAAAAGAACATGCTATAATGTATTAGATAAGATGATAAAATATATTACATAAGATGCTAAAATGAATTAGATAAGATGTTAAAATGTCAGATGGTATGATCAACTTGGAATTTCTTCATGCTAGAATAAGTATAATTTTACCAGATCTATATCATCTATGTTCATGTGTTTGAAGCTCTTTATCTCCATAAGAAGCAGTTTTGAGAATTGTATCATTCTTCTCCTTACATCAAAGTGTTTTGGTGGCTGTGAAATGGAGAAGCACTGTTCGTACAAAGTTTAAAAAGTTATAGTTTATATTTATAATGAAATAATATGAATGCAGATATGTATTTTCACTTACAGTGGAAACCGTTGTGGCAAAGAATTTTCTGCAACATGATGGACCTCTTACTCCTTCATTGTGGTTCAATATTGTACTCCAGACATCAATGACAGATGAATAAATATAGGATTCTGCAGTCAACGTCCCCATGTCCTGCATTGTAATACTCACACGACCATTGGAGTATACAAATTGAGATCTGTAAAATGAATGTGTTCTTTTTTTAGTCATTTCACCTGTGAGATAGCAAACATAATCAAACATTATCAAAAAGAACTTACAAATTTGATTCATCATTATCCATCAACCAGTAGTATAACTCCTTCTCATTTCTTGTAAGCTTACACATTGTTCGTTGAATCTGTTGTGTAATGTGATTCACATTATTATCAGATGCCATGTCATGTCTAGGTGTGATTTGAACTGTACTAGAATCGGATACATGTGATGCTAAAATTGAACGTACCTTTTCATTTTCTCTTTCAGTATCTTCACCTTCAGCCATTTCTTCATTTATTCCATCATCAATGTTTTCAGTAGCATACAATACTTCATAGAGTCCCGACACTCTCAACATCTCATTCCACTTTTGGTTCTGTTCTTCTTGCGTGAGTCCTATGCTAAAGCTTGGGGCATCATCCATCATTTTCTTAAAAGCATCTCTCCTCAGTGCAGCTTCTTCCATTTCAATTATTACATTGATGTGTCCAGGGCATGCCCAAAATTCATCATCCGTCTGAGAAGATATTTTTTGTGTATTGTGTGGTGGAGAAGTTGATGGATTAGCTTTCGTAACCATAAGCGCATCATCAACCATCATCTTGAAGACACTGTCATTCAACATCTCATTGGGAACATCATTAACTAGATCAAGTATTGTCTGCATTGATGTGATTATTGTCTTTGAATGTTGGATAATCATTTCAGCTACTGATTGCTTATCTTTTACAGTTGGTGATTGACATCTTGACAGTCTCTCAGTATTGCTTGGCTCTGCATATTCAATTGCTGCAATACCAACATCAGCTCCTTGATCCTCCCGTCCAGCATCATCATTGAGGTCCATGAATACATCCTCTATAAAACCCAAACCAAATCCTCCTGCATCAATTTCCAAAACTTGTCTCTCAAACAACAAGTTGGTATCTCATTCTCTAATAACTGGCACTGATCTTGGCACATATCGGTTATACAAAACCACCCTATCAACATATAAAAGCTGTTGCATTTCCAATTATTGTTAGAATTTGAATTTCAGTAATATGAAACAATGCACAAAGAAGAAGTTAAAATCGGTATATAAATATGCTAAAATGATTGTAAATATATGCTAAAATGATAACATGACAATAGTTGTGAGGATTTTTACTGTGAGGAATAGTATTGGTCCTCTGAATTCCCTTGCTTTGTTTATTTGCCACCGTAGCGAAGTTTCCACCAGACATCGGATTACAAACTCACACCAATTTAGTTCTGACACATTGTCAATATCTTCTAAATGGTGCATTATGTTAGGATATATGCATCCATTGCCGCCATTTTCAATCAAGCAACATGTCAGAAGCACAATGAATTGTCTTTTGAACCATTCTCCTCCTTCAACATCTTCAAGCATATCCTTCACAACATTTGATGGCACAATCCTATATTTGTGCTTATTAAATCTTTTCCTCCAAGTTTCAGTCAGTTCACATGTTCTGTTTCTAGTCTTTTTGTTTATCAGGGTTCTGCCCTTCGGCAATCCAAGAACCAATAGGACATCATCTTCATCTAAGTGCAGTCTCCCTCCATTGTCAGCAAGTTCTATTTCACACTTTCTGGGATTGAAGTTGTTTAAAACCCAGTATGTCAGCTTGTGTGGTAACTCTTTAACTCGTAGGTTTAGGATTTCACCAAAACCCATATTCATTACTGCTTCTCTTTGTGCCTCATTCAAATTTTTGATTGCGTTAGTCAGTGCAGATGGGATTGCTCTGCTTGTCAGAAGTGGGTAGCCATCTTCAACAAGCCTGTAGTCGTGTTCACATGTAGGTGTTTCTTTTTTAATATCTTGTTCATTCCTTGCATTTGTTATTCTTTCTTGATCTTCATCATCAACTTGCGCTTTTCTTTTTCTTGTATCTGCATAATATGACATGCTAAGAAGTATTACACAGAATGCTAAAATTTATTACGACTTTAGCAACAGAGTCCTCAAAACAATGCTCAACCCCATCCCACTCAATTAAAACAATGCAAAAGTGTATTACACAGAATGCTAAAATGTATTACACGGAATGCTAAAATGTATTGCAGGGAATGCTAAAATACAATTTTGGCAACAGATTCCTCAAAACAATGTTGAAGACCATTCCACTCAATTTAAACAACGCTAAAATGTATTACACGGAATACTAAAATGTATTACATAGAAAGATAAAATGTATTACATAAAAGGCTAAAATGTGTTACACAAAAGGCTAAAATGTATTATACAAAAGGCTAAAATGAGGATTTTGGAAACACGTTTCGAAATCAAATACAGGAAAATTCGTGCTCTTTGTATGCTAAAATCACGATTCTTATACAATTTAAACAACATAAATGCTTCGAAATCACTTCACTGAATCTAACTACTACACATATTCATCTTATATCTTGTATTTTTATGGAAATCAACGAATCAGTCATGGAAAAATTTGTTTTTACAACTTTTTCTTACTTTGCAATTCAAGAGTAATGAAATCGAAAAAGTTAGGGTTGTTTTTTTACCTTTTTCCAATTTTGAACTTGAATCGATCTTATTTTCCGTCATTGTTGCTTCGCTCGGTTCGATTTTGATGCAAAGCGTCGTCTTATTTCGATTTCTTCAGTTTGAATCGTGTTTTTTCGTTGGTGATTTCAGTTTTGAAGCTTGAAAATTGAATCTCGCAGTTTTTGAGTTCAGTTCTTCGCGAAACGATGCTACTGTTAACATAAATTTTTTTTTTCCGATTCTACCCTTAATGAGACGCACAAATTGAAGATTTTCATTTTAATTACAAAACTGCCACCGAAAATTTGAATTGATCTGGCATCGATTTTGCAAGATGGACGGATGGGATCGGTTCTCGGTTCCCACCTGGTGACTGGTTCTCACCAGATCCCATCCCTATATATATATATATATATATATATATATATATATAGGGGTTGAATCAAAAATACACCTTTTTCTGGTGTAGGAACTAGGAACTCATCTTATACCGTCCACCTAGATAATCTAATAGCTGAGATTAATTGTCAAAGTCAAGGCAAAAAAACGGAGGCGGGGGTATAGTTGTCCAATCCCCATAAAAAAACTGATGCCATCACTTTTTAAAAAAAATCCTAAAAACTTTAAACGACCATAACTCACCCGTTTCAAATCGGATGAACGCAAATAATATATCAAATTAAAGATCTTTTCATGCTCTTTAATTCAAGATCAGTCAAGAATATATTTGTTCAAATAAATATAGATGAAAAATACAAAATATACATTTTTACTCGTGTCCAGTGCAAAAATGTTTTTCTTAGCTTTTAAATAATGGTTCGTCAGCATTATGATAAGTTAATAACGTGTGCTAATGAAACTTTTGTTATATGCTAACATATTGCATTCATTGTGCTAATGAATGATTATGATAATGTTAACATAGTACGCATACTTATATTATTATTATGATTTATTACATTTTAATTATGACTTATAATTATTTTTTATGATTTAATTTTTATGTTTAAATTACTAATTAAATATTATATATTATTTATTTCATCAAATTAGAATATATTAGTTAGAGTTTTCTTCATCCATTTATGGTTTATAACTTATGCTAACGATGAATTGTCATATGCTAACATAGTTTATTCGCAATGCTGATAAAATAATATCATTATGCTAATGTTTTATATTTATATTGTTATTATGATTTATTCCATCCAATTGGGGTTTATAATTAACTTTTAGAATTTAATTCTATTTTTAGATCATTGAAGTCTATTATATCTGAATTATGGTTTATTTCATTTTATTAGAATTTATAATTACACTTTAGAATTTAATTTTTCGTTAACAATATGAGAAAAATTTTCATTAGCATAAAGATAGCGCTTCGTAGCATGATGATAATACTTCGTTAGCATGACGATATGTTATCAAATATCTTCCGCGATTTTTATAAGAATTACCAAATTACGTTAATACCTCGCGCGAATTTTTTTTCAAATATTACAGAATTGCCACCACTCCTTTTAATCAAATCTGGACCGTAGATCTTTATTGATTGTATGGTGTGAGATGGGTTCTTAGTTCCTACACTAGGTAGGGTTTGCATTGTAACCCTCCCATATATATATATATATATATATATATATATATATATATATAGATGGGATCATGTGAGAACCACACCCCCTATGAGAACTGAGAACCAATCTAATCCACACATCTATTCAATTTGGTGGACGACTGCAAATTAGACTTTTAAGCGGTGGCAAAATTGTGAATTTTTACAAATTTTAATTATGCGGGGGTATTTTGGTAAATATAGATCTTGCATACAGATCTGAAGATGTGGTCGCGAAATACAGCGTTCGAATGTCTTCGTCTTCGTCTTCAGATGGATGGGGACGAAGACTACTCCATCGATTTTCTGGTGTTCGACACAGTTCCTCGCTCTACCAACTAAGCTCTGAGATGTTGCTTATTAAATCGGAGCTTGCAAGAATCACCGATGTCATGGAAGGCTCTGTGTTTGGTGATATTTATATAACTCATTCATTAATTAATGAGGAGATTGAAATTTGGTGCTCCATCTTGGTGGTAGTAAATACGGCCGATCAGCTTTGTTACAAGAGAGATGCAGAAGAGATCGTAGGCATCGGTGAAGAATCCCATTCCGGCAATAACGATTGCTGTGAAATGATACCATTGCATTTTGGCAACATCTAATGCGTTTAGCACTTGCAATTCCTTAACCATATTCACACCTTCAAAATAAGAAATAATTATTCCATTAAAATTTGAAGTTTATTTATGATTGTATTGTTGTGAATTGGAAAAATGAAAAATCTCGAGAAGAAGACAAGAGTCAAACTACTGTGAATTATTTTAGCACTGACATGTACTTTAGCATTACCGTGATATATTTTAGCACTGTTGTAACCTATTTTAGCACTACTGCCATGCTAAACAATGGTCATGTTAGTGCTAAAATAAGTCATGACAGTGCTAAAATTCTAAAATAGTCATGCTAAAATAAGTTTTGACAATGCTAAAATAGAAAATGACAATACTAGTGCTAAAAAAGGAATGCCATAGCTGATATTTCATTTTTTGCATTGCTAATAAGGGTTTTAATATTTCTAGCATGTGTCTAACAACAGTGCTAAACAAGAAAACATACGTGCTAAAGTAGAAACTACAAGTGCTAAAATGTCAGAATTCAAATACCAGTGCTAAAAAAGGAATGACAAATGCTAAAACCTCAATTACCAGTGCTAAATGTCACATAAAACTGCTGGAAACTCAGAATTGTGAATCTAAATATTAACTAGACAAACGTGGTAGTCTTATATGATAGTAGTGGTGCTAAAAGGGATTTGTAAGGGCTAAAGGTCAAAATGCCAATGCTAAAACTTCAGAATTCAAATACTAGTGCTAAAAAAGGAATGACATAGCTGATATTTCTTTTTTGCACTGCTAATAAGGGTTTTATTATTTCTAGCAGGTGTGTAACAACAGTGCTAAACAAGAAAATGTAATTGCTAAAGTAGAAACTACAAGTGCTAAAATACTTTATAAAAGTGCTCAAACTTTAGAATTCAAATACCAGTGCTAAAAAAGGAATGACAAGTGCTAAAATTTCAATTACCAGTGCTAATACCAAAATATTCACAAAAAATAAGAAATTGTGTCAATTACTATAAAATATTCATCTACTAATATACCATTAAAGGCAAATAGAGAGGGTGCTCTGATTACTCGGTGAAAGATGTGGTTAACGAGCAAGGAATTGGACTGCAGACTAGTTTAGATGAAGGTTGCAAGAACTCAATTGAGTGCAACTCTTATTTAGGGAGGTGGGAAGAGGTAGGTAGATCAGCTAAAGAAGAAGAAGTCGATGTCTGTAGGTTTTCGTTGCTTATTGCAGTCACAAGCAGAAGAATCAGTGACATGGGATGGATAGATTCAATCTATAGTTGTCTTGGAAATGAAATTCCACTAGGTAATTGCTACTTTCATTTAAGAATATTATGTGAAATCTTGTTTTATTAGTTTTATATATGCATGATCGATCGATCTTCTGCAGGTGATAAGGCAAGAGAAGGAAAAAAAGATTAGATTAAGTAGAGGTAGTTATGCTAAACAAGGGTCATGCTGGTGCTAAAATAAGTCATGACAGTGCTAAAATAGGAAATGACAATGCTAAAACCATAAATTGAAAAATACACGCGTGAATCACATATACATTGAAATTTTCGATTTTACCCTTACTAAGATTCAGGGGCAGCGAAGTTGGACGTTATTACAATTATGCCACCGCGTTTTTTTAATTTTGGAACAGATCTTGATCGTCCAAATAGACGAAATCTGTGGCTGAGATTGGTTCTCGGTTCTCACATGGGGTATGGTCCCTTCTGGAACCCAACCCTATATATATATATTCCACAATTTTGGTTAAATGTCATGATTTTTGAATTTGGAGCAATGTGAGATGTAACAGAAAATTTTATTTTAGTTTAAAAATTGGTTAAAGAAGAAGAAAGGCGCGTAACTCGCAAGTCCATTTTCTCTCTCCAATCCAAGTCCATAACTTATTAACTTAGCTACCATCCATGGAGACATGATCAACCTAGGCGCCGGTCTGGTTCCAAACGGGTCGACTCATCAAAGGCATTATTGCAACAGCATCTATCTATAATCTAATCTTAATGGAGCTTTTCAGTTGGTCTTTACAGGTTGTGTGGTGAGTCCATACCCAAAATGGTACAGCGGATCACAATGTCGGTCGCCGACGTTCATCGGAAGTTGATCAACAGTCTTGAACCATGTTATTGGAAGCTTGCCTGTAAAACCATACTCTCCAAACAGAACATCTGCAAAACCTTGGCCTTCAGTTCCTGGTAGCCAACCGGCCACAAGGGCATCTATTTGTGCAAGATACGGCTGGATCACGACGGGGCGCCCCATTATAAGAACCACGACACATTTCACCGAGGCACACACGTTTGTGATGATACGAGGTCCCGGATCAGGAAGTGTCAAGTTGGTGCTGTCTCCCTGTGTTTCTGTATAGGGTGTTTCTCCCACTACAACAATGGCATATGAGAACTTGTTGGACTTCACATATGTGGAGTCCGGATTTTCTTCGAATACAACTTCGGTTTTGGGGTCGACTGTATTCTTGATAGCAGTCAGGATCGTTGTACCTGATCATATCTTTTAGAATCACGAGAATGAAATAAAATATGAGATGGAATGATCGTGGTTTTAGTGTTTTACCTACTGTGATGTCATTGCCGGAAAAGCCCTGCCATTCCATCGTCCAACCACCACATTGATAGCCAATGTTGTCGGCATGTGTTCCTGCTACAAGGACCTTTGATGTCTTCTTAGGAAGTGGAATCAGTGGTTCATCTGCAGATTCACCATTCTTGAGCAGGACAAGAGATTTTCTTACAGCTTCCTTTGCCAGTTCCCTATGTTCCTGACTCCCCAGGTATTTGGACAAGCTATAATCAGCCAATGGGTGTTCAAATAGGCCCATTGTGAACTTAACTCTTAGGATCCTTGCCACTGCATCGTCGATTCGGCTAATGGAAATGAAGTTATTTTTTACCAGGAAGGTCAGGCCATCGATGAATTCTGTGTAATTGTATGGAACCATGATCTGCAGTGTATGCAGCACCTTAGATATTGCATAACTTGATTAACATTGTGTGAAGTTTTAAGTATTGAATACACCCACCATGTCAATTCCAGCGCTAACTCCAGTCAGTATCGAATATGTATAGTTGAGATGAGGTGGAGAAGTGATTCTATCGAGTCCCTGCCAGTCTGAGATCACAAATCCCTGAAATGATCGATGAATTCAGTTCAATTCCTCGGAAGGTACGCAATGTTTATGGAGTTATGCTTAAGGGACTGGTTTCTTACTCTAAAATGCAATGTGTTTTTGAGGAAGCCTGTGATGAGATCGCGGTTGGAATGCATCTTTACACCATTCAAACTCGAGTAGGAGATCATGACCGACCCGACGCCTTTGGTGACTGCATTGTAGTAGGGTAGCATATGAACACTCAGCAAATCATCCCTGCTTACCAGTGTGTTGTTCTGATCGATGCCTTTCGTGGTTCCACCGTCACCTACGTAGTGCTTCGCACATGCTACAACATTTTGCCTGCATAACACACGAATAATTCAAGTTGACATTTGGAAAGAAATTAAACAAGAAAAGATGATGGATCCATGTATATACTTACTGTCCAGCAACAAAGGGAAAATTCTTAGGAGAATTCGCAGGTATTTGGCCTTGTAGCCCAGAAATGATCTCGGTCATCGCACGAACTACATTTGGATCTTCACTGTAACTTTCGTAACAACGACCCCATCTTGGATCTCTACAAACCTGCGTACAGTATAAATTTGTTGTAAGAAGCAAATTACTACAAACTAAACAGACATTGTTGATAAAAGGTCTAGTGAGTTGACTACCGCAACGCAAGGTGCGAAAACATAAGGAATGCCTGTAGCTCTGACTTCAAGAGCAGTTGCAGCTCCAATTCTCTTCACCAACTGAGGATCTCTGCATATATCAATAAAATTTTCCATGCTTAATGTGATAAGCTGTTCAATACTAGAAACATATTTATCAATATATTAGACTGGAAGAGCTGCATGCCTTGTAGCTCCAATGCCAATATTATGGGGGAAAATGGTAGCTCTGTAGACGAAGTTGTGGCCGTGGATGGCGTCAACCCCATAAAGCATCGGTATCTTAAGACGGGTTGATAATGAGCCATTTTGGAAATTATTCACCATGTCTACCCAAGTTTGAGGAGATGCAGCTCGAGACGGGACACTACCTGGACCGCTCAACACACTGCCTGCGAGATCAGCCACAGAATTATACTTAAAAGAGCTCATCACACAAGCAATTGAGAATGTTCTAGATGCTTGTTTACCTATGTAATACTTGTTGAGAACTTCTGCCGATGCCACGGCCCGTTCAATTTGTGTCATTTGGCCTATCTTTTCCTCAAGAGCCATCCTGCTCAACAGGTCCTCAACTCTACTGTCAACTGACTGCTTGGGATCTTGGTATAAACTGTATTCGGAATTTGCTGGCGATATCCAGCAACACAACAACAAAATCCCAATAAATGTTGAAGGAGCTTTAGCCATATTCCTGTTCAACATATAGCCTTAGTTTAGCTCAGAAGGGTTTGTGTTCAAAATAACTAGAGCAGCGATAGAGGGACTGATTATCTGCATTGAGAGAGAGACGATATATGTACAAATCTATGACGTAAGTAGTTCAGAATATAGAGTATGCAAGAAAACTAGAGGCCCACAAAAGCACATGGTTTTTGTTTCTCAAGTGTCCATTTAAATTTTAACAGATGGTAAATGTTGCATTCACTTGATACAGTTTGATCATTTCGAAGTGATGCTGAAGAGTAGAAAAAGGACACTTACGTGATGCCACTCAAGTCTGTTGTCTCTGCTAGAGAGAGACGAGAGAGATGGGAGCCGATGATTTTCTCTCATAGACAACTAAGTTAAGTGTGTTTGCACTTGCATACTTTTCTTGCGTAGGTTGAGTTTCCAAATTAATTTCCTGTATATTAAGAACTAAAATAATAGGAATGGAATAGACAGTTTACTTGGCAAGTTTCTGGTCTATAATATAATTTAATATTGTGATCTTAGTTTCTTGTTACGGTTCCCATCCAACTCTGTTTATCTACTTAATTCCTCATGGTCTCAGAGCTAGGTTTTTTCTCATGAGTAAATAGATGTGGCATGTGAGTTGTTAGGTCCACAAATTCCTTGATCATTAATGCCGAGTGGTCAAACAAAGATAAGATAAGAATCGCAACTAAGTTATTTGAAAAATATTACAGAAAAATTTCAATTCTCCTAAATATATTTGTATATACAGTAAGATCAAAGTGATACATCAAAGGAAGCAGGCAAAGAAGCAAATGAGTAGGCCAACGAAAGCCGTATCCAACATTTCTTCTTTTTAATTTTTCCTTTCTTTCGAGTCTTATAGCTTTATAAAGTGAACCAATTTGACAAATCATTTATCTTTTGTTTTATATTTTACTTTTTTCGGGGGGGGGGGGGGGGGGGAATGGGGGACCACGAGGGGGAGTTTGTAGAGTTATAATCGTAGGATTAGTCGTTATTTTTTTCATTGCTTCGACACGCACAATCTATAATTTAGATTTAATTATCTATGTATTTATAAGATATATTTTTTTACTTACGTATTTATAAGTTATTAAAAATATAACTTTTAGGTGAAATTATTTTTAAAAACATACATGGTTTGAAAATAGAAAGGTCTAATCCGGTGAGTTCGATTTTAAGTCCTTAAAATTTTGTGAAGGATCAGATTTTGGGTATGACCATACCAGACTCTCTTACCATGATCCTACTCTAAACACCAATGAAATTATAAATAGGTTATCAAATATGGATTTAGATCTAGATATGAATATCTTCTGATGAATCTTCACTCCCCTTGTATCATATATACATTATATATGGAAATTTGTAAATACAAAATATTATTTTCATTATCGATTATGGATGATCGCCGATGACGAAAAATGCCAAGTTAATTAAATACTAAATCTAACCCATAATTTGAAGGAGAATATGATATTGTAAACGTGGAGACTTCAAAAAGTTGAAAAACGCTTTAGTGAACAGAATTGGAGATAATCAGATATTTGGCGTCTAAGGGGGAATCAAACGTATAAGCCACCTACTAATATTCTAGCAAATATAGTATTCCGATGACACTAAAAATTAATACTATTATTTTAATTTTGGTTACAATGTTTATAGTTTTTGAATTAGGAATGATGGAAGATATCAATGAAAATTTATTTATCTCAAAAAGTAGTTTGTTACTTGTTAAAGAACACGAGGGGCGCGCAAATGGTAAGTCCACGAACCACCAACTCGATCGAACCAAGATAAATCTAGGTCTGAGCCATAGGGACTCCCAAACCTAGGATAAGCCTTCAGGCATTACCAAACGGTTCATATATCTTCTAAACATTTATCAAGTTGAGAAATCACTCACTTTTTTTCTCTGTTTTCTCAATCTTTAGGCATCCAATACACCTCTGGGGCATCATTTTCTTTCTCCAATTCCATATCTTACCATCCATTGAGAAACGATCAACCTAGGAACGGGTCTGGTTGGTCCAAGCCTGGGTCAGGCACCATGAGGCACCCTTACTTCCATTCAACACCAACACACATACCATGTGTAGAGAAATCCACTTTTCAGCTTGATCCTTATTCTTTTGGGGCCGTTAGGACAACCTTTTCTTCTCCAAGACTGAACTCAATTTTTGGATCCAGACAACATCATGCCCAACTAACTTTGGTATCTTGCTCTCATGCTCTGTTGTGCACCTATTGTGGATTACATGCTATATAGCCTGGTGGATCATCATTCTAACACTGGCCTGACAAATATTGAAATCCTCTATATGCCTAAACTACCTCCATTTCATGTTCCATGTGTTGCTCCTAGCGGGCACATTCCATGGTACAGACAACTGTAATGCCAAATTTAGCTAGCACTGGTCACCATGTAAAACACAATATTGGGCCAGATTTCTCTCAGGATAAATCCTGAAGCTTGTCGAATATAGTGAACTAAGACAAATATACTATAACGAAGGGTCCAAATATACAGTGAAGCTATTGATTAGTTGCTAAAACTTTGGCTTAATGGTGGCAAAATTTCATTTTTCTCCTCTTTTCACATGGACATTAACAAAAACAATATTTATGCAGCATTTCCATTTCAATTTTCAAGCTCCAAAATAAGTTATACACATAACATCTATAGCATGATATCTATGTTGTACCTCTCTAGCATAGCATCACAGTCAAAGTGAATTCATTGTTCTGGTGGAGCTGTCTCGCCAAACCATCGTGGTGGATCAAAACCAGACCCTCCTGTCATGTAGAAACCAATAATTTTTAATTCCATTTTACCATGAAACCGTAACAAATACTAAGAAGAAACAGCTACAAAAGTAAGCAATAACACTTCCAGCAATTACTTCAAACACCAGTTCGTAGATGATTGGTTTAGTATCAATTTGCAGAGAGTAATATTAATTATACCTTCTTCTTAAAAGTTATTTGAATGCTGGAGACATGTTACTGTATCAGACAAACTGAGAAGACAAAACGAAAAAACAAGAAAAAAGATACCAAGAGGATTGCAGCGGCAGAGACGCCACGCAGTCAATACAGTCCCCTTCACAACTCCATACTTCTTGTATGCAATCATCGAGTACTCACTACACGTTGGAACATAACGACAACTATTTGGCAACAACGGAGAGATTTCCCCTGTTATAACCAACATTAGAATATCTTAGAAGTGAGAGAGCTTCTTATGGAAATGATAGATTCAAATATTAATTTTTATTTTTTTTTTTGTGGTAGCAGGAATGATAAATCCCGCTACAACAGAAAATCACACTTGTTCATATTGAGCTTTTTATGGAAAATAATTCAACAATGACTTGAGGAACAAATCACAATAATATGAGGTAAATAATTCAACAATGACTTGAGGAAAAAGACTCACGCTTGTAGAATTTTAACATCGACAGTGCAGCTTTGACACCTGGATCATTCACTTCGTCGTCTGAAAATTAACAAACAGAAGCTCACAAGATCTGAGAGATTCTGCAATAAGAATTAAAACCATCTTATATTTTACCCTCTAAACCGCTCTGAGCTGGATCTTCTCTTGAATTGCTGAAAGCGCATACACGGCGTCGCAATTCCAAGCCCTATCAAACAAGGGCGACACAAACAAGAAAAAATCATACATTTATCCGACGAGACACAAATGAGAGAGAGAGAGAGAGAGAGAGAATACGTTGGTGGCAGAGGATAAAGAAGAATAGTTGTGCGGGAAATGTAGTGAGAATTGAGTAGAGCGATTGAATTTGAAATTAGGGCTTTTGAGAAAGAGGGGACTTTGGCGGATTTCATAGTTGAAAGAGAAAGCCAGCGCCATTTGGGGATTAATGCTATTCTATTTCTGGCAAGTGGAAGATAACCGTTAAAGTAAGTTGGGGGAATTGGCAGCTTCAGTTTTTTTTAAAGCAAACAAAAAATCATGGTTTCAGAAAAAGAAATAAAAGTAAATTGCATCTGTATCGACTTCATTTTTAATTTATTTTCCCCATCCTTTTCTTCCATTTAATTTCATTTGCATATTAATATAGCTTGTTTATGAATAACGAATCATCTTCATAATGCCTTCTCCAACTCAACACGAGAAATCAAGCAGAAGAAGTCGAGAAACACAAGTAGTGAAAAGATTATTAGGCATTATTGCGAAATGTTTAGATTACATGATAATGCAAGAACAATAAATGCCGAATATGAGTGGCACAATTTATTCAAGCCATCAGAAATAAGCAAATGATCTTGTTCCACTGTCAGACTGCATATTAGCACGAGCTTAAGTCGATGCTTCTTCATCAGCTAGAATCGAGCAGTGATTTGGGAAAACAGAGCCTTAAAATCCTTCGTTGGCGTGCCGGACCCTTCAGGTTTAGAAGCAAGGTCGAATGCTTTGAATTTCGCCTCCTCAAAGTTTAGTGACTGCACGAAGGTTTACATTGTCAAGAAAAGCTTTAAACTGAAGCAGAACTATGGCATGGACGAAAAGGGCCTATTCGAGTGATCACCTGAATGGAGACTTCGGCAACATCAGCCCTAGGAATAGTCCTTGTTTCCGTGTTAAGAAGTTCGTCGTCCTTTCCCACTAGTAGCTCTCTTAGACCACCTTCTTTATCTTGCAAGCCTCCAGCTCTTCACCAAAAATATGGCAATGGAGATTGGAGAGTAACAAGCAAAGAGACAATAGTTAAAAGGCTGTAACAAATTTTCAGACAATATGTGCATGACATCTGCTACATTTCTTCATATCCTTCCTACTCAAGAAAAGTTTGTATCTGTTCTTAATTTGCAAGTATAGAATGAAGTCAAGAAATATTTCATAACTCATCATCATTAATGAATCCCCGCAACACATTATTGAGAGTATCGAGATTATGCACCAAAACTTAGGGAAATACCTAATTATGGTGTATGGGATCCCTGAGTCGGCCAAGTATTGCTCGGCCTTTCTCTTCCAAATCTGCCAATAAATAGAGTTCTGTTATTGATGAATATCTTACACAACTGCATTGGTCGAGTATCTTGAAACCGATATCTTGAAATGAGGTGAAGGGAAAGGGGATAGGAAATGCATACGAACCAAGATATTTCCATTTCCCAAGCTATTTAAAGGGTGATTTGCATTTGTTCCTCCCATTGATCCGACCAACACAATATGCTTCACTCCAGCAGCTTTGGCTGTTAAATACGTGTTTGGAGAACTTTCAGGATATTATACAAAGCAATAAACTGTTTAACTTCAGGATAGGTCCCTCACCAGCATCTATTTGGTTCTTTTGTCCGATCCAGTCGACCTAGAAATGAATAGATTAGAACGGGAAGGTTAAATGTAAGGGACCTTTCACTCTAAGCTTTCACTGTTAGGTGATGATGTGAACCTGTTCGGGATATGCTCCATCTTCGAAAAAGAATTCAGGTCTTCCACCTTTAGCTGGGTCGAACCCAGGTTTCATCTTCGGCACAGCACTCGTGAGTATTATAAGAGCATCGATACCTTGAATTGCTGAAACAATGCTATCACTGTTCCTTATGTCCCCAACATGAACATCATCTGCCCCACCAATTTTTTCCTTGCTTTCTGGAGTTCTCACCAAACCTCTAGTAATGTACTTATCTGACCTCTCCTTCAGTCTCCTGTATGCAATTTGTCCTGCAACGAGCAGTGCATCATTTTTTATGCCTAATTATTTGACAGTTCTACTCATGTGCACCAAATAATCCCTTTTATCCTGCCTAGGATAACCATAATTTTTTTATTGAGCAGAATAGAGCAGCTTGAACTGATAAAGCAGAGCAAATACATCATAACCAAGCACAAAGAAATAACATAAAACCGAACATGCAGAGCTGACTTCTTAAGCCTAACATATATAGCAAAATCACGTTCGAAACACGCACGTGTAACTAAATTCAAGAAAAGCTGGAAAAGTTGCTAGGATCATACAGTATATAAATGAGAAATTTAAGATTTTGTTCCTCAACGTTGCATTTACCTTAATAAATACATCATTATTCAAATTTGGCGACATAGAATTTCGTACATGAAGAAGAATCAGACTAAGTTCTCTAAGCACGTCCTAAAGAAACTCATAAACCCTTGAGCGGGAAAACTCCCAAAAAATGGCTAATTGGAAAGAATTTCGAAAACCTAGTAACACAATCCATCATTGATGATGAACCAACCCGCTTGGGTTTAAACAATGACTGGAAAGTCAATAACCAAACGCCAAACATAAAATATAAACCAAAAACCCGATAAAACCACAGAATCACAGCGGCAAAACTAGCATAACACACATTATCACACACAAATTCAGAAGGAATGAAATGTCCAAGAATGGATTTTTACCAGTTCTACCACCAGCACCAGTAACAAGAACAGTGATTTTGCTCGAATCAGACATCGCAACAATCGAAAGTCTCCAAAAAAATAAAAATAAAAATAAAAAATCAGCTTTTGAGAGTTTAAAAATGGGAAAAGTAAAGAAATGGAAAATTCTGGAACACTAGGAATTCCGATTATTCTTTCCTATCTTTTCTTTTTGTTTGTAATTTCGTGTTGAGAAAGACAATATTAAATTATTAATGGGTGGAAGTTGAGCATTAATGCCGTTAGGGGGACACGTGTCGAAGCCAAGTACGATTCTCGAAACTACGAACGTGCTGGTAGTTAATAACGGAAATTAATGGACCGTTAAAAATTTGCAGATGTCGGCATAAAATAAAATTTGGGCTCTGCATTTTGGGCCTTATCTTATTGGTCTTAACAAATATTTATTGGGCCGCTGTTTTTTAACGAGTTTTGATTAATTTATTATCTTCCAGTTACAGAGTATTTTTGAAAGGAAATATTCTAAATACGTTTCACATTTTTTTCTTTATAACTTTCAAATTAATTAAAATATATTTTTATTTTTATTTGATACATTTTCCCTTATTACCCTTATCACTTAAAAAATTAAAGTAAAATAAGATTATGGGGGAAAGGGCAAAGGCTATTCGAACTGAATTCGGTTGAGTGTTTCTCTTGTTCATGTTGGAAAATTGCCGCAAAATCATTTTACTCATTTTAGGTGAATGTCTTATGAAGCAAAAACATGATGTCTATTATTATGAAGCAAATATGAGATGCAATCTAACAATATAACAAAGAAATTGAATCAGTAAAAGTAATAGCCTAGAAACCCTTTAGTTTATAATAGTGTTAAATAATAATAAAAACAAAACTTAGTTCATATTATTAAAATGCGACAAATTGTTTAGAAACTCTTTAATTTCCTCATGTCTTGTGATTATTATATATAATATAACATGACGAAGAGGCGTGGCCACCACAAGTTTGGTTTATTTAATCGCCTAAATTAAAAGCGCGATCAAATTAGAGTGATGATTTGTGATCGTGACTTTATTATATATGAAAATTCTATCATATATTACTTATATTAAATACTTTAAATGTCATTTTCACTACACTTGTCTATTGTGCCCACCCTGCCACCCCTTAACTAGTTTTTAAATAAACAATAAAGGCATCCGGTCTAAAGTAGGCACTGCTCAGTTTCAAGAAATCATAACCCCCCAAAGCATCTTTACTTTTTTAATTTATTGATGATGTCCCCTTAATTAGTTATTTTGATCTTGAAATCGACATTGAAAAGACTAGTTTATAAGGATTTTTCATTAATCGTGATCAAGACATACACAACATTATATAGATTGAATTCTTACAAGATTATTATGGCAAACGAGACATCATTAAAAAACCAAAAAAAAAATGACAATGATGTTGAAGGTCTATATAGCGCAGAATTACCGCCCTAAGACATCACTAATCAAATAATTTATCGCCAATCTTGGCCGATGATTTGACTTAAAACATCCTAGCTTAGTTTGTTATTCAACCTGTCAATTGCATCGCTCTCACCATCTGTGTGTGGCAAACTAGAATGTGGGCAGCTAATTAATCACAACCAAATCATTGAATCCCAATAATGATTTCAATCATAACTCGATTCCGTAACACACTTAGAATTTAGAGACTGCTATATGGGACTAACAACCATCTACAATATTTCAATCACGTGGCATATGTATGTATCACTTATAAATACGATATTGAAATATGATAACCGATAGACGGTTCCGTGAAGGGCTCCAAGTTCACAAAGAGAAAATAATGATATTTTTTTTTATTATTATTTTTAAATAAACCGATGATAGCAGCAAAACATTTACATGGACGATTGAAGTGGACAGCTGAGATACAAGAAGATTCCATGAAACATGGTTTCTCTCTTGCAATGAAAATGACAATAAAACCACCTGATCTAAGCTGTCACAGATGTTTCTACTGTCACCCCTGAACCCGAGTAGCTCACGTTAGTAATTTTATCAGCTTCCCAGAGCTCTGGTATTGCTTCTCTCAGATTATGAATGCTTTCGAGCGCGTAATCTGCTCCTTTCACTCTCTGTGATTTGCCAACCTGCATCCAAGAGTGTGTGTAAATCTTCTGTTTTTGAATAGACAAGTTTCTCACAAATGTGTATTTCAAGAAATTACCAGTACGGTGTCAAGTCCAACGCGTTTCCCAGACTGGATGTTTCGGACGCTGTCCTCAAAGAATAACTGCACAGGTAAAGATGAAGAATGCTGTGTTCAGTATTGAGTGAACCAAAGAAACTTGGAGCTGTACCTAATGTTTTGAGTGTGAGTAAAAGTGGTAACTCACAGTTCTGTGAGGAGTATTGATGTTGGCAATTCCAAGGGCCATTTCAATGGCAGATTCGGATGGCTTGCAGACGATTGGTGTTTTTGGCAGGCCAGACGCGTCTGCATCAGGCTGAGCAAAATGTCCAATAATGTCGAAGATTCCAGAGCTACCATTGGGAGCACTAGAAGAACGTGTTGATCCTAGAAACTCGGCATCATCCTCATCATCGGATGCAGTGCTCTTGTGAATGGGATTAAGAGTCTCAAAACAGATGATCCCTTCAAAACAGTCTTCCAGACCAAGCCTGTTCAGAGCTTTGATAGCGTGTACCTTATCAGCATTCGTGAAGATCTGTTGTGCAACGAAGATTTTTAGTGAACCATCAAAATGTTTGAGCTAGAAGTCGAAAGCACAGGAAGAATGTCGAGCACACTTACAACTTTGCGGATGGGTAAGCTAGCCAAAAGGCTTCTTAAAACAGGGTCTGGTTTTAAATTCTCATAAGGCAATCTACCATGGACAAAGCTGCAAGAGGGAAAGTTCAACTTTTAATAACATAAACCTCAAGATACAGCATATTTCAATCAACAGAACCGATATGCACGATCAAGCTGTTCCACATACCTATGATACTCGTCGTAGTCAAAGTCATAGCCAATCGCCTGCGTAAGGAGTCTCATGATCAAATAATCTTTCAAATGAAATCAAGTCTAAATAAATCCACAATCAAATGGAGGAGAACAACTTACCCTTAGACCAGCCATTGTGGTGCCATAGTTTTTGTAGAGCAAATTACATAAGTCCGGGATTTTGCTCTCTTCTATACCCAACTTTTCAACCATATAATCTGAATGAAATTACATAAACAAGAAACATCAGATACCAATGAAAAAGTTTAAAAACATTAACAATAATATACAATGGCGAGAGACGAGCTCACCTTGGATGTTCTTAAGGACTGATGTTACAAGACCAGTACTTAGAGGGTAAAGGGTGTCATCAAGATCTGAAACAAATCGCGCAAATGTATAAACTTTGGTCAGATACAAGTTGACTTCCCATAAAAGAACATGCTTTAAGGTATAGAAACTTACCAAATAAAAGGCAATCATATTTTGGCCCCTGAACTTGACTGTATTCCATCTTAATCTACAACAAGTTGAGTAGAACACCAAAACACGTGAGCATTGCGTGCAAGGATAACGTAACTCCACCAAAATTGACTTGAAACCTCATTTTAATTCTCAATTTACAGGTTTTCATGGCTAGGGAGATAAGGGAAGGTCACAATGTTATGTTAAATTACCAGTTCTTGAGCTGATTAAGCGATAAAATAAAAAGAAAAAAAAGGCTCTCGCAGCAAACTACATGAAAACCAACACTTTATTCAAATGAATAAAAACCACTCTTTCTTTCATATGCTTTTGTCCAAATTCTAAGTTGTCAACCTGCAAACTCTTCTCTACCCCAGTCCAAGATTGTGGTCCATCAATAATAGGTTGTTTTTTGTCTTAACACAATCTTTTAAAAACTTTACATGAATCTTGCAAGTTGTAATAACAAATTTTCTGTACGAACCAGATTAATCAAGGTGGAAGTTAAGTACAAGTAACTGCAGTTCAATTATTTCACAACATAAAAACCCCACAGAAAAAGACGTAGGGGGGAAAAGGGAAAGAAAAACTTTTTCCACAATAAACCAATTAGATGATGAAAAAAGCCAACTTCTTTCCATCGTTCAAAAAATGGAAGAGGAACAAAACAGAAAACCAAGATATAATCGAAACCGATAACAAGAAGCAAAGCCCAAAATTCAGATTAACCTGAACCAAAGTTTTACATTAGCCTTCATTTTCAAATGTATAATCTTGACATTTTATATATATATATTGATCATAACAATTTGAACCCATTAATTGGCAGAACTTGTGAATACGTTAAGCGGGTTGATGTTTAAATATGCATGAAAACGATAAAAACGGCAAAATCCCAAGAAAGGAAATTACCAGAATAATAATGAAGGATGAAGCGGAGCTGCAAATAGAATCTAAAAGAGCTACAGAGAGCAGAATTTCAAAATTGCAATCCTCTCTTGCAATGTAGAAAAGGGATTGTTGAAATGAAAGGAGAGGGGGAAGAGAAATGGAGCCATACGCTGCTTTAAATAGACATCCCGTGCAGGGCTCTCTCTCTCTCTCTCTCTTAATTTTCTTTTTTTCTTAGAAAATGGGAAAATGTGAAATTAATTATTAATTGTAGGTTTTGAAAACTCAATCAGCCTAATCTACGTTTAAAGTATACATTTTTTTGTACTTTCTAGATGCTGTATGTCCTGAATTTTCGCTCTTACCCTTGGAGATAAGCCAGATCTCTTACAAGATAAAAAATTTAATTTGTATTGCAAGAATTGTTAAAAGAAAATAGGCAAATGGTGCAATAAAATGTCGAGATTAACCTCGTATTATTGGGGGTTTTGTCGCATGCAATGCAATGCCAGCATATTCGATTTCAAAACGCTGATTTTTTTTAATAAAAAAAGTGGTGTTAGATTGTTTATTTAGGGCAATTTTTTTTCCAAGTATTTCTTATCCACATTCATATGATAATAGTTTGTTTTCATAAATTTATTTTAAAGTGTTTGAATGCTTTAATTAGTATTATTTTATTGTGGAAAATGTTAAATATTGAGACATCACTTATTGAGAACCAATCAATTACATAATGAATATCAGAATATAGCTTACCACTCGCACTAAGTGCCCAAATGAAATAATTTTATTTTATATTGTCTGGAACCCAGTATTTTCGGATACTGTATTTGATTGTTTAAAATATATGATATATCATTATTTAAATTTATAAATTAATTTTTTTACGGGGAAAAAGGTTTCGTCTCTTAAAATGGAGGAAGAAGAATGAAAATGACGCCAAAATTAAGGGAAAAGTTTGCGAATGAGACTCTACCCCACACTTTAAATCATGTGTCGCATCCGTGTGACAACATTAAAATTGCATAATTTTAATACAATTTTTTCATAAAAATAAAATTTATTATATTATATTCAATCATAATTAATATTTATGCTAAAAATTAAACTTTTAAAAAATTATAAACCCTATGTTTGGAATAATGAACCCCAATAATCAATTATATTAACTAAAAAATAAAAATTAAATGCTAAAAATTAAATAAATATAAACCATAATTGGGTGAAATAAATCATAAATAATAATATAAAATTATATTTTAAACCAAACAAAATTAAAATTAAAGAAAAAAATGGGAGAAAAATCTATTATTTAGATGTTTGGCACACGCAGCTTTTGACTAGACAAAATAAAAGGGAAATAATTTTATGTATAATGCTATAAACCTATAAATATAATTAATACCTTTGTTTAGATTCCATCAGAAAACGGGAAACAATGGATAGAAATGAAACATGTAGAAATAACACGTGTGATCCAGAAATTAAGCAAAATCGAAGGCATACGCAAATCTCTTATTTGCTTAACCGCATCTTGTATTTGTTGAAATGGTTTCAAAATATAAATAATCTATTACGTGCACATTTGGGATTGACTCGCTAGTTGGAAAATATGCAACAATATTAACATTTATTTATGTTCTAATTAAAAAAATAATAAAGTTCATTACTTAATGGTTGTGCATAAAGCTAATATTCAATTCAAAATATGTCAATTATTAATCGACTTATTTGAAACTAGAAGCAATTCATTCTGAAATTATTTTTTAAAGAAGTCCCCCAAAAAATACACGATATCTACAATTATTTGAGGGTATTTTGGTCATTTACTGATACCATTTATTGCTACCATTTCCCCAAAACACATACTAACTTTTTTTTAAAACCCAAAACAGAATGTATAGATTAAAATAAACTATGAAGAAAGCTCATTCATCTCAACAATTGAGTAACTTACTATGTTAGTGGCAGTCTAATGCATAATTTAAAAATAAAAATAAAGTAGTGATGATGTTTGTGACAAGAAAATGAGCAACATTTTTTAAAATTAATTACAGCATGAGAAACTTGGGTCCTAAATTCCTAATCATATTATTAAAATATCTAGAGACTTCTGCGAAAAGGGATGCGTTATTATGCCCCTTTTCCCTTGTTTTTATTCAACAACGTGCGTTGCATATTCCATCGACAAATATCAGAATTTTGATGTCTAAACTTTGAACAGCATTATATCATGGTACAAAACAATGCGTACGGTCAACGAGTTCAAAAATTATTCCAATTGCGAAATTATAATTTCATCTCACATTTATTAATTTATGTGTGTTTATTAGAATGAAGTTTTTGTCTCTTCTATTCGGTATAGTTTGTGGAACATTGTGTAAGTAGAGTAAGGTATAATTACTCAAAGTGCAACTACGAATAGCAGATTCAATTTCAACTCGTCTAAGAAGCAAAAATGAATTTGATGAAATGACTACAAGCAACAAATTAATTAACTAATACTAATTAATTGCGAATTTCTTTTGTTGTATTTGATTTGAGTTAGGTCGAATGACCTTTCCTAGTATCCTAAATTTCTAGTGGAGCAGCTTTATGTGAATTAATAACTATATATCTCACCTAAAAGTTTAATTATGAATAGAGGAATGTCAATATTTAAACATTTATCGTTGTTTAGATGGACCCCTACTTATAACTATTGAGTTTTGAGGGGATTTGAATTTTAAGAGATATATAGTTCGATTTTAATCATCGTAAAATCATAATTCATATATATGATTGAGACTATCATCACGTGAGTTTATGGGAAAAAAAAGATGAGCATAATAATTTATCTCATTGATTTTTTATTTTGTACGTATGTGTATGATTGAAGCCCGAACACGATGAATTTAGATATAGCTCAATTGAAATTCCCCTCAAAACAATTGAGATATAGTATTAATTTGTTGACATGTCAGAATCAATAAAATGGATTTTTAGCGAAATTAGGTTTGAGCTTTCCAGCTATAAAGTTTTGTAGAGTTCCTTAGTTATAAAAAAATCAGCTCACGATACTTCTTTGTTGCCAGCAAATCGATTTGAATGCATCGAACCAAACCACTATTAACTGAAAATAAAATTCAAAGGAATTTGCCTTGCATAAGAGTTCTAAATGTACCACACGTCTATACCCCCATTTATTTAATCTATTTTATTTTTCCCTGCCATTTTACAGTCAATTTTACACATATTCGAGTTGAATGTGTACACAAAAATTTATAAATGATACTCTCGACCCTCAGCTCCATCTAGGGCAGAAAATCAAACCAAATAGCTCGATACTTGGCTCGTGTGCATTTGTTAAAAGCTCGTTCGAGCTCTATTCGATAAGCATATCAAACAATCTTGAACATAATTTTATGTTCGATAAAATTTAAAGCCCGGCTCGAACTTGAGTTCGATAAGTAAAAATGAGCAAACATGTGTAAAAATATCAAACTACTCGAACTCAACTCGTGTTCGGCTCGATTAAAGCTTGTTTGAGCTCGACTCAATAGATAATCAAACAAGCTCAAACATAAATTCTAAAACTCAATATCATTTCAAACAAGTTTGAACATACATATGTTCGGGCTCGGCTCGACTCATTTACACCCCTAGCTCCATCCCAATTATATAATCCATTTTATTCTCGCACGTAAATTAAAAATATTTATGAAAATAAGATATTAAAGCTTAACTTTCAATATTACCGTTATTCAAAATTTATCACTTAAAAAAATTAATTTAAGTGGTTGTTTTTAATTTTCAATAAATAGTTAATAATGGCATATTTGCACATTACTATGAAAATTAATATAATTTATAGTTACGAAACTATATAATTGAGATGTCTCAAAATAGTAATAGGGACTATACTATATAAATGGGACAACAGAAGTATTAATTAATACTTGATTCCATCTACTCGATATAGTGTAACACGTGCAAGACCTTAGTTCATAGCATGTGCATTAATCTTAGTATGTCTTTGAACCAACAAATTAATTAAAATAACAAAATCCCCAAGAAAGCCTCTTGCAATTGTCATGAAACTTCCAATTACCAGTAATTAATTAATAATGACTATATGTATGTATTCGCTAGTAAACTGAATAAGATCAGAGTACTTTTTTCAAAGAGAATTGATAAACAATTGCAAATTACACACACACATATATAAATGTTTCCTTGATAGGGTGATGGTTGTGTTTGTGTGTGTAAACACAAGGCAAATTCCGGTGCAAATTCTGTCAAATTAATTAATATTAAATCGCATGTTATTGTCAAACCGAAAATGACCAATCTTGTGACATAACTCAATAGTAATTTTTTAATCAATGAGAACAATAATTGGATCCATAGGGTTTTAATATAATTGAAGTAAGTACAAAAAGAGTATCCCAAAACAATTCTTTAAAGGGAAAAGAGAAGACCCTTGTTTGGTCTTTACTTACTATTCTAATATATTAACATGTAATTTATTATACAACGCAAGATTGCTACGTAATGCACAAAACTTAAGCCTCGTTTGGTTCAATTTTAAAGAAATTAATGGTTTTCCTTCTCTTCAAAATATCTTCATTCCTAAAATATCTAGATATTCATATATATAATATAATCATATTCCTCCAACTGCGATTAGTTATCTGTAAAGTTAAAAAGACACCGATCAATTATAATAAAATGGAAAAAGAAATAATAGCTAGTTAGAAATATATATAGTTTTGATCGACTTGAGAGAATCAACAAGAGACATTAATTAATATAGTATATAAAAAAAAAACCCTAAATATAACAAAATCGTTTTCTCCCGACAAATCACTTATATAGGAGTAAGTATTTTCATTTTCGTCGGGGTTTCAAATTCTATTTCCCAAAAATGTCATCTCAATAATTGAGAAATATAACCAAACATGACTCAATATTGTGTGACCTTTTCAATGCAAATTAAGCTTCCAACCTTTTCAATTATTTGCACCTCCTGGCTGGCTGTGATTGTGACACAAATATTTAATCAAAATTTCAATAAATGGATGCTGAAAAATATTTGTGATTAAATATATAAAGTTGAAACCTGCCCTCCAGTTGGTGAGGTTTGTTGTACATGAAAGCTACACCAACGGAGATCCTAAATATTGTTTTTATTACAACCTACAACATGGGAATTTAATAACTAATAATGCCACCTCATCAAGGTATAATTTAGCATTAATTAACTTTCTAATTTGAGATTGTTTGGTACCCAGATTTAATTCTTGTAGTTGGTAAAATACTTGGAAATTAGTACTCCTTTATATGCAAAAAAATACTTCTTTTCTGTCCCATCATATAATTAATCACTAAAAAAAATAGTATTTAGAGATAATATTATTAGAGACGATAAATTTTGTCACTTATAATAAACTTACGTAACAATATGTCATCTTCAATTACTACATATCATCTCTAATGACATTTTTGTGAGATAACATTGTTGTCACTTGAAATGAATTTTAATTTATTTAATTGGGGCGAACTTTTCTATTTGAGACTATATGATGTTGTCACAAAAAATATTTTTAAGTGACCATAATGTTGTCATAAAAATATCATTATAGATAATGTTTAGTAATTAAAGACGATATATTGTTACTTAAGTATATTATAAGTGACGATATTTGTCGTTTCTAATAATATTGTATCCGAAGATCATTTTTTTTTGTAGTGATTGTAGTCTATTATTCTTTTTTTAGATGCCCCAAAGTTAATAATTTTATTTCTTGATGGAGATTGTATTAAAACGAGCATTAGTGCTTGATGTGAGTATTGCACACTATATTTATTTATTATAATGTTATTGATCGACAATCTACAATACATCTTTTTTTTAGTTGTAAACCGTACGTACATTGATATAGTGATGGAATGGGTGAATGTATGATCAAAAATTACAAGTTTGAATCGTAGTAATATTTTCTATGTTGAACTCGTCCGACCTAATGTAATTTAACTTTTTTTTTTTTTGTAACTTGTGACTTAGGGTATCTCCAATGCTAAACACATATTTGGTGTAGTAATCTCTGCACCAAATAAGTACAATTTCAACACTATTTTTTTTGACAATTTCAACCCTCTGCATTAAATATTATACCAAATAATAATGTTTTCGAAAAGATTCCGTTTTGTCTTATAATTGAAATATAAACATGATTAATGATTTAATTTTTTTTAAATGATAATTACTCAAAATTAATAACTATTAATTATATACTTTCAAAAAATATATTTAATATAAAAATAAACACTATTAAAAATAATAAATATTATTTATTGAGATTATTTATAGTTTAAATTAAATGAATAGATAATTTATAAATTAAATTTATTAGATAATTCATTTAAAAAATTTAAATAATAAAATAATTCATTAAATGATGTTGTGCCATCAGAACCAATTTGATGCAACACCAAAATCAGCAACAAATTTAGGGCAAGATTTGGTGCTACGCCAATTTGGGGACCAGATTTGCGATAGGGTTATAGTGAAATCATGCATCAAATTGGTGTTTTAATCCAACATTGGAGATGCTCTTAGTACACTGAAAACGGCCATACACAAATCACATCATTGAGGTACCTAGTGGCTACAATCTACAGATTTCTCTCGATATAAATAAAAATGACAACAATTTCTACATTATCTAAATTAACCTATTCGGTGTAGGTAGTAATGAAGTTTATAAAAGAGATAGATATTTAACACGTATTAATTAGGCTGCAATACGAAACTCTAATCACACTAGATGGCCCACAAATTAAAATTGAAAAAATGTGAGTTATATATGATATTTATGATTAGTAACTTTTTCGTGGATTGGAATCTATTCATATATATATATATATATATATATATATATATATATATATATATGAGTGAATTGCCTCTTGAAGTGCAAGATGCAATCTCGAAGCTTATCACCAATAATGCACTCCACACTCCCTAGTATATATACACGCACATGTATATGTATATATAGACTGTGTGTGTGTGATTGATTAATTAATTAATGTAATATATATGTATATACATATATTACAATTTGTTGTTTTAACTTTTTATAACATAATTTAGATATGATGGCTTTCTACAATTATTGCTAGAAAAACACTTGTTTTATTATTAACTCATTATTAGCTTATGAGCTTATCCATTAATCCACATGTCACATGCCAAATGTTGATTATCAAGAAATTTATTTATTATAAATTAATTTCAAGAACAGATTGAGCTAAGATCAGTTTTCAGAATTTGTTTTGTTTACGCTATCCTTATCTGAAATTGAGAAGAGAAAAAAGAAAAAAAAAAGAGAAAAAAAAGGACTTCGTCTTTACTACTTTTTCAATATTGGCAAATAGTGGGAAAAAAAGTGATTTTATTCTTTGAAACTCTTTGGTAAATTTGAAGCCATATAATATATATGCTGCACATCCTGCTTAACATATATAAAGATGAGGTTGTCATTCAACAAAAGCAATCCTAAACTATTCCTTTTGTTTTCTTCTTCTTTTTCTTCTTTTATAACCAAACAAAAGAAATTTGATTAAGTAGCACAAAAATAACTATCGAGAAGGTCTAGCACAAAAGATGGAAGCTCAACCCAATAATTAAGAGAGCTCGGAAAATCATGAGCAACAACTTGATATATATTATTATAAGTGTGCTATCACCTTGATTAGATACATCGAGGGATCGATAGCTAACGCATAAATTCATTTATGTCACACACTAATTATTAGCTTTATGCGTGTATGAACTAAGGCATTGATAGCATGGTATGGACCCCTTTAGCCATGTCTAATCTACTACTGATGACAAAGTTTCACTATTATAAATAATGAAGTTAAAATATATATGTAGCAATAAAAATGCTTGGGAAATAAACAAGATTTGCATGCCACAAAGCAGATAAGTTTTCAAATGCCTTTCCTACTTGGAACCCATAAAAACGTGTCACACTTGTCATAGGATTCCTTTCCATTGCTTAAAAGCCATAAATAATTCCTATTTCATTATGAACCCAAAATCTCATATTTTCCACCTATTATCAGCCAGTAATCCCATCAACACAGTTCCACCACATAATAAAAATGAGATAAAATAGTGCCAATTCCTACTCAGAAATCACCCTTTTTCTTTTACCACTTTTTCTTCTTTAGATCCATTTTTCCAAATGAAATTTAAGCATATTTCGTGGCTGTCATAGGCTCATCGATCTGGTGTACATGTGATTTAATCTTAATTGTAGTCAATGAAATTCTGCTACGTTCACAATATATCTATCATGACACCCTCAGTTTTATTTCGTATTTTATTACAATAATTAAATGCACTTGTTCCCACTATTTCGAGATGACACAATTCAAAATATATCGGAAGAAATCCAAATGAACAAAAGATCTAAAGCAAAAACCCCTTATATATATATATATATATATATATATATATATATTATACATGTTTTGGTTCACGTGAGAAATATTTGTTGGTGTGAGTTGTGAGAAATGAGAAAATGATTTTCTTATTGATTTATTGCTTAATTGGTATAATTTTATTGCATAATTATTTTGTCCCACATGTGCGATGAAATTAATTATATCAACAGAGTATTTAAGCAATAATTAAAATACAATATGATAAATATTTTCTCATTTCTCACAGCAAGATCTTTTCTCATCTGAACCCACGTGCACACAGGCACACATAATGGTGAGTCTTGAAACTTCATTTCTTGCACTAAATTAAATCTAAAACACACAAGCAAGCAAATCCTAAATAACGTTAATTAAAAAACCATGCTAAAAAACTAGACCCTAAATCACATGAACACAAGCACAAACATTGGCATAGTAGATGAGCTTTTTTGCATGCAGATTATAAAAACAAAAGTCCCATAATAAAATAAGATGTCTTTATCTAAAGTTGCAGTTGCAGTTGCAGTTGCAGCATAGAAATAAATATATATGTGCCTGAAAATTAATAAAGTAATAAGGTTTTAAATAGTTTATGAATTGCCGATGCAAAGCTCACATGACATGAGTACCTTATCCATCTCAAAGTCTTAATAATTAAGAGATCATATACCACTTATAATTTGCACCACTTGATCTGAAGGGCCCATATATTCGACTACGAGAACCATTAATTATTACATTTTTTTCTTTCCTTATATATATTTGTGAGTGATGCGAAGAAAATAAGTACGTAATGAATTGAATGTCATGTCTCCATATTGGATTATTCATTACAAGTAAAATCTAAAATGTAACAAAAAAATATCAAATTGTATTTCATTTGCTTGCACACCTGGCACCTCCAGCTAGCAACTCAGGTCTTGTTTTTTTTTCTTTCTTCTCTTTTTTTCCTTTCTTTTTTGGGCGGGGATAGGGTAGGGGTTGTTATGTTTTATGGGTTACTTTCATCAATTTTTGGAGATTTAGAATTTAATATTAGATATTAATTTCAAATTAGATATTTTTTGTCATGAATGTTGTGTCCTCTTACAACAATAAATAATAAATCCTGAGTGATTATAATCATGATATCCCAAGTGTTGGTTCCTTTATTTTATATTTCATTATGTGTGAATAGTTTTTATAATTAATTATAGGGTTTGCAGCATGTGTGAAATTATGTATTGATTTAATTCTTTATCAATTTTTCTTCTAATTATATGGTTCAAACATTCAAATTTAAATTTCTCATGCATGAATAAGGCCATAATCATTGTATGCATGTTAGCTAATTAATTTCAGTCCTGGTGGAGATAATTAATTGTTGGGATTAAATTGAATGATTTGATACACGTACTTGTGATATGTAGGCTTAGCAATTAATCTAGAGATGAAAGTAATAGAAAATTTTTAATCTACTTTTACCTTGAGATCCGGCGGAGATAGATAATTATAATTCCGATCCTCCATCGATAATTGGATTAAATTGAAAATTGATGGAATTAGATTAATATAAAATGTAAATTGAAAATTGATGGAATTAGATTAATATAGAATGGATTCATGTGTTTGCATTCCCTAGAGTTAATTAGTTTCGTTATTTGATAGTTCACGTTTTTTGTCTTGTTTAATTTGCATTTGATTTGATAATTGAGTTTAGTAGTTTTTTTTTTTTTAACTCACACACCCGACATGTGGTCTTGAGGAGATTCGAACCCGTGACCTTTGGTCTCTAAGCAATCTCACTCCACCACTAGGTCATCCCCACCAGGACATTGAGTTTAGTAGTTTACTTTTGATTATTTGCCTAGAATTAATTTAACTCAAAATTAGGTAGTTTCGATAATAGAAACATGTTGGCTTAATACTTACACTACAAGAAAAAGTGCAATTTAGTAACGGATTATATTCCTTTGTTAAAATACTGACAAATTAATGATAATTAAGATTTTTTAACGATGGATTTTTCCATCTCTAACTTAATAACGGAAAAATTTATCGTTACGCGTCGTATTTTAATTTTTAAATTTAATTTTTTAATCTTAACAATGGACTAACGATAACAAACTTTCTCATCGCTAAGTTAGAAATGAAAAAATCCGTCATTAATTTTTTTAATTTTGATTTTTTAAAAAAAAAATTAACGATGGATTAGCTACAGAATAATTCCGAAACTAAAATTATTTTTTATTTTTCAAACAAATTTGAAATCAATTTTTTTAAAATTTTATTTTATTATTTATTTTATTTTATCTGATTTATTTTATTTTTTAAATTTTTTTAATATTCTATATTATTTTTTAATCCTTTACATTATTTTATAATAATTTATATTTTTTTAATTTTTAATTAATAATTAATTACGAATTTAAAAGTAATATTTTCAATATTATTAATTTTTTATTTATTTTACATTTTTGAATTTTTTATTTATTTTTTTAATATTTTATATTATTTTCAATATTTTTTATTTTTCAATTAATAATTAATTACGAATTTAAAATTGAATGTTTAATATTTTATTTATTTTACTTTTTCTAATTTATTTTAATTTATATAATTTTTTAATATTTCATATTATTTTTAATATTTTTTAGCTTTTTTTAAAATTACAAATTAAATAATTTTTTATTTTAATAATTTTTATCACTTTATTTTTATAAATATTATTATCATAAATATACAATATAATATTTGAGAATATATTAATTAAAATAATCTAGTTTTAAATAAATGATGTAATATAATTATATTTTATAATAAACATATAATATTAAAAATTATAATAGATGTTTAAATAAATAAAGAATATTATAATTATTTAATTTAGAAATTAAAATTCAATCAAAATAGATTTCGTGTGTGTATGTGTGTATTATTTCTAAATTATAACACAAACACCCACTAGTGCACATGGTTTCATGTAAGGATGTCAATTTTAGCCGCAGGGTAAAGTTGCCCGCGGGTAAACGGGTTATAGGGGTGGGTAGTACCCGTAGATTCGAATAACGGGTAGCGTACTACCCGTACCCGCTAAATTTTGTTACGGTAAGGGTAGGGTTTGAGATTAAGATTTTAGCCGATTACCCCAACATATTAAATAAATAAATAAATATATTATATATACATATTTATAAACTTGTTAATTTTAGTTTTTTATTAATTTTCATCTAGGGTTTGAAACAAAAAAATTAAATCAGTTATATTTTGACAAAAGAACTCATGTATTAATATTTTTTCCGTGTTTTTTGGATTTTTTATTGTGATATATTATTAAATAAATCTAAACGGGTAATCCGTTTTACCCGCAGGTATCCGATTACCCGTAAGATAATACCCGTATCCTACCTATTATAAAAAATAGGGTAATAGGATACGGTATGAGTATGACATTTTATATTAGGGTGGGGTATGGGGAAGTCTTCCCCATACCCCACCCTACTCATTGGCATCCCTAGTTTCAAGTGCAAGGCTTAAAGCCCCAAAGGTCCTGGGTTCGTATTGCTTCGTATTGCTGGCGTTGGGCGCGATGTGTTAGTATATCCTAATTGGGTAGAATCAACCCTAATTAACAAGTGCAAAATCAAACTAAAACACAATAAATTAAAATCGAATAAAAAATCAAAGAAAATTGAATAAATTTAATTATGTAGCACGGAGTGTTGCATAAAATGTAACATAGAATTTCGTTCGTTGTATCCCAAAAATAATTATATAAACTCTGATTGAGTAGGGTGAACCCTAATAAATTAACAATTATAAAATTAAACTAAATCACAAAAAATAAAATAAAAATAAAAGAAAAATTTATAATTTGAAAATGCAATACTTAATATAATACATAAAGTGCAACAAGAAATATCACGTCACTTTACCCCTAACTCTAGCAGATAAAAGATGTGATTTTACTTTCTTTAGGATGGTAATAAATGTTTTCTTGCATTGCATAAAGTATAATTACTTAACAAGTATTTTTATAAGAAAAATCGCGAAACTCATTTAACTTATTCACTATTCGCCACTTAGTTAGCCTACCTTGTAAAAAATGTACATATAAAAATGCAGCCAAAACAAATAGATTAGTAAATAAAATGAATGAATAACTCAGAAATAATTCAGTTATTGCAATTCGCAGAGAAATTAGGCGATGAAGTTATTTACAAATAATTATGCATGGCTGGATTATGCCGGAGCAACGTCCGGCGGCACCGGTGGTGATGATCCATTTTCCTCTCTAGCTATCGTATCTTTATCTTCTCCAAAGCCTTGTTTGTATCTGTGGTAGTTAGTCGTCTCGTTCTCGTCCGTTTCGAAGGGTCGCTTGCCCAGAATGCGTACCAAGTCGTCGTGGTGCAGCACCTCCTTCTCCAGCAACATTTCAGCAATCTTAGCAACATCCTCTTTGTGCTCCTCTATCAGTTGGAGGGTGTGGCTGTAAGCTTTCCCCACCCATTCTCTCACTTCGCTGTCGATTATTGCAGCAGTTTTGCTGCTGTAGGGCTTGCTCATCCCAAATCCGTCGTCGTTTCTTTGGGGGAACGACAGAAGACCAACTTTCTCGCTGAAACCATAAACAGCAACCTGGGCATAGGTCATCTTCGTCACTTTCTCCAGATCGTTTTGGGCTCCTGTCGAGATCTTGCCCAGCATCACCTGCGCCAAAACCAGATTGCATCGTTAATCCTTACCTCAAGGTGCAAAACATTTCAACTTTATTTTATTTTAATCAAAGTGATATTTCTCATCAACATTTAACTACAGAAGAAAGAAATGGTCCGACCTGCTCGGCTGCGCGGCCACCAAGAGTCATGCACGTCTTATCAAAAAGTTGCTCTTTGGTCATCAAAAGATCATCATTAGGAACATACTGGGCAAAACCGAGTGCTGCAGTACCACGAGGGACGATTGTAACTTTAAGCAATGGATCAGCGTGTTCAAGAAACCAGCCAGCAACAGCATGACCAGATTCATGATAAGCAACAGTTCGTCGTTCGATCTGGCTAATAACCTGAAGACAGCAATTCCAAATTCTAGCAACAGATGGAAGTTTATACCATTCATATTATATTAAGGAAAATACTGATACTTGTGTCTGAATCATTAAAATTTAGTAACAAAAGATCAATAGATCGTACTTGTGATTTATGTTATAAACACAGTGTAAGTCAATAATAGAAAAGTTACCACAATTACACAAAGGAAGGCAATTGCATATTCAGGAAAGGAAGCAACAGAAGATGATAAAACAGAATGAATACCTTGTTCTTCTTCTCAAGACCTCCAATAACGCGATCAATAGCAGACTCAAAATGCTGTGTTGTTATCAGTGAACTCTCAGTTCTTGCAGCAATTAAAGCAGCTTCATTACAAACGTTAGCAATGTCAGCTCCAGCAAATCCTGGGGTCAGAGCCGCAAGCCTCTGAGAGTAATATGATGGCTCTTGATCAAGTTTCAACTTTTTTAGATAGATTCGGAATATCTGATCACGGCCCTTAATGTCAGGCTTATCAATTGAAATTTGACGATCAAAGCGTCCAGGCCTTAATAATGCTTTGTCCAATATATCAGGTCGATTTGTGCCTGCAAGCACAACAACACCAGCAGTGGTTCCAAATCCATCCATCTCCACGAGCAACTGATTTAACGTATTTTCTCGCTCAGAACTACCTCGAAATTTCCCACTATCTCTTTTTCGACCTATTGCATCTATTTCATCAATGAATATTATACTTGGCGCACACTTTCTAGCCTGTTCAAATAAGCTCCGGACCCTGGATGGTCCCACCCCAACAAACATTTCTACAAAATCTGACCCAGATATGGAAAGAAAAGGCACTCCAGATTCTCCCGCAGTTGCTTTGGCGAGAAGTGTCTTCCCTGTCCCAGGAGGGCCAACTAGCAGAGCACCTTTCGGAATTTTTGCACCCAGCTCCTCATACTTTTTGGGATTCTGTAGGAAATGTACAAACTCCATGATTTCTTGTTTTGCCTCATCACAACCAGCAACATCTTTAAAGAAAACCTAATCAACATAAAAGACCAGCTGATTTAGTTAGCAATGTTGATGGGCATAAAATATTATCATATTAAACAAAATAGGGGGTGCAAGCAAAATCTAATTGAGTAAAACAAACTAAATTATGCTAACCTTATTCTTGGAATTTTTATCCATTGTCGTGACTTTTACTTTTCCAAAACTAAAAATTCCTTTGCCACCCCTCCCTGATGGACCTCCACCACCAAAACCATATCTCCTCATGATGAAGAGAGTCAAAAGCAATGATGTTGGAAGAAGCATGACGAATTCACTGAACAAGTTCATCTCAGATTTGTAAGTGACTGGTACATAATTATGAGGGTCAATTCCTAATGCCTTCTGGGCTTCGTCCAGCTTGTCCTCGAATGACTCGACACTTCCAATGTTAAAATAGAACTTACAACGGCTTGCATTTCTTTTGACACTGGCACCACCAGCAGAACTCTGGGCAGGGTCAGCTTTGGTTTGATCAGCATTAGGTGGTGAAATGTTCACATATACTTTTGCAATTGATTTGTTTGAAACAACAATGTGATCCACCAGACCAGGCTCTTTTAGCAGCTTGTTCTTGAACACTTGGAAACTTATCTGGAATAAGAAATGTTCGATTTAGCATCAAATGGATAATGGAGCCTCGCAGGTATCAAATTAGATGCATACATAATATTAAATTATAGGATCATGAAACATAAAACTAAAACCAGCCAAACTAAATCTCCTCACAATCAGAATAGCATTACAAAAAAAAAAAAAAAAAAAGCGAAACAAGGCAATACGAACCTGGTTATTCGAACTGCAAGAGGAAACACGATGCAGAAATTACGATAACAGAAAGTTTCAGTTTCATTCGCTTCTAAAAACATAGGAGGCTGTGTGAATAATAACCAGCATTCCTCACTACCAATTTCCTATCTTCTATTGCAAATGACCATACACACTGATCTTTGTAGAATGTGAGAAAGCCTAAGAACTACATGAAGCTCTTATAATTGTCCAATTTTTGAAAGGAAAGGAACATCTCTTAAGACTAAATGGATTAAATAAATGAATGATATTTATGATACAAACGTTGCCAATCAATAGCCATTAATTCTTCTCCGCATAATAACATGCAAAATAGGATTTGAATGGTTTTAAAGATTGGGAGATGTAAAATGGTATATCATCAAACATCAAACATCAAACTACCAAAAAATACCGCACTTTTCTCTAAAGTCAATCCACACCTAGTTTGTTTTGCAAGGGATGTATATTGGCAAGTGTACTAATACTAGGGGCAGCGATTTTTTTTCCCAACATGTGGACACATAAGGCATGCTGATACTCTTAAGATTCTCAAATAGGAATGGTTACTCAGAAAAATGTAGAAAATTCAGAAACCTGTTGAAATATGGACATAGGGTATATGGGACTTTTGTTAGGAACAAGAGCTCACTATTCCAAAGTATAGGAAGTTGCAAGAAGGAACTCACCTCCTTCTGTTCAAGAGTGCTTATATCTATTGCATGCAGAAGGGCAAGTAATATCAAGATTATGATCATTGTTGCCATTTCTTGTTTACTCCATGGCCCATCTTCTCCAGAACCCTCTGCATTCCAGAAAGATTAGAATATAAAATGAGGGTAAAATTTCAACACAGCCAGGGAGGCAAAATAATTGACAAAACACACCATTTATTTATGAAGTTCCCGGCGATATTAACAAAATTGCCACTCGCACACGTACATGCAATAGAAATTCTAACAAGACAGACTAGCATCCGTTACTAAGTTCTCACTGAGCTTCACAACTCAACCAAAAATGGACTGAACATCAAATTAAATCCTAGCAACAACAATTTGCATTTAAAATACAGAAATGTAGCGAGGTCGAGTACCTTTTCCCTCGGACTTCTGCTTGTCCTCTTTCGGAATTTCAGTCTTATTCTTCGGGTAATAGTTTTCATACTCTACAACCACCACATTACAACAATCAAACACAAACATTAGTAAGAGATGAAAATGCAGAATCTTTCTCACTCTTTTTCTTCGGCGCTTGGCTGCAAAACAGCCTCCTGAAACAAGGGTTTCTGAAGACTGAGTCGAATTCCTTCAAGATGGGACTCTTCGAAACCTGCGTGCCAGCTCCAATTGATGTGAAATAGCTCCTCCAAAACTTCAATCCGCCATCTTCCCACGAAGTGAACGCGATTCCTGTACAACACTCCGCCGGAATCGTTGAACGCGCTACATAACAGCCGGAAAATGCACCCTTCCGGCAAACCCAAAAAATAAAAAAGCAAGGAAATTTATATTGGTAACAGCATCGAACATGAATCACAAATATAGATTACCAAAAGGATTTTACTTTATTTAATGTGGTACGAGATGATCGATAAGCAGAGCGTCCAATTCGAGAAAACATGATTGTTTCTTTAACAAAAATAAATAATAAAAAAAATCGAAGATCAGGGCATCATCAGGATTAGAGCCGCGAAGAAGAAAGCTGAAATCAAACAGTGTAAAACGACGTCGTATATTCTCTGGAAATTAATCCGAAAAAATCCTTGAATGAGTGTAGCAGTACGATATACGTTTCTTGTGAATAAATAAATATCTTTACTTGTTCGTACATTGAGAAACAGAATACCAAAACTTGACTATGAAGGGGAAATTACGAATAGATCGCGTATTGATATGTTTTAGCCTCACGAATAGGCGGTACGGTGCGTTTCAGTTGAGGGTGTTTTTGGTACTAAGATTGGGCCCAAAATATGCTAAACATTTTTTTGAAGCAATAAAGCCCTTTAAAACAGTTGCATCTTTTGTTATAAAATTATATATTATATTTAAGGAACGGATACTAGTACTTTCTCAATATATTATAATACATTTGGATATGGTCTATTTTTAACTATATAAGTTTCACCATGTTTGGGCAGATGATCATTTACTTAATTCATTCAGATCTATTTTTATCTAAAACAACTTTTGGCGTGTTAAATTATATATATGCCGGAGTAAATATATATCTTCGTCATCATAAAATTAAATTCCTACCTGTCGATAAATTATATAACTATAATCATTAATTAGTATACGAAAACATGCATGCTTACCGCCCACTATTACAACATACCATATATTATGATTTAGCAACATCACTATATATAGCTAGCTTATTACCTTATAAATGTATCTGTTATACAACCTATATATAACAATATATATTCTATAAAATTTAATTTCCAATCAAGCCTAAATAAGAGTACGTAGGAGACCAAGAAAAGGAGCTGGATGAGGCCGGCGAAGAAGGCTGCGAAGTTGAAGATGATGAGTAGGAAGATGTAGCATTATCCATCAATGGCTTCCTGATCGTCAACGGCACCACGTCTTCGAGCAGGCCTTGCTGCCCCATCGTTAACGGGCTCGAATTGAAAGCTTTTTCGAGCCCGGTTCCCGCAAATTCATGGGCTTTTGATAGTGATATGGGCCCTTTTTGTTTCTTGATAGGTGGATCGGGAGGGAGCTGGTGCTGGTGCTGGTGCTGGTTGTTGAGGAACAAAAATGGATAGGTATAGTGGAGGTGCAGCCCTTCATAGGTGATTATTAGTGTATCTGGATCCTCAATGGACCTCTCCACTTGTTTCTTGGCACTGCATCTTGGATTTGTGCACCTGTAGTAGCTTCTGCATCCAATCACATTATTATATATATCAATGCACGTAGTGTATATTAATTATTTATGTAAATTAAATATCAGTCGACATATATATATATATATATATTTAGTATGAAATTCATAAGTGTTGTAGAAAATAAAAGATCTGGTACATGCAGCTAAAAATTAAGCAACTTAATTAGAAGAATCTGACCTTGGATTTGGGGTATTCTTGATGGATTTCTGGCCATATTTCCTCCATTTATAGCCATCATCCGCCATGACATTGCCACAGTTCTTGATTCTTAAAGTATACTTATTCATCTCATGATTAACGGCCTTGTTGAGATAACTACTATTTTCCAGCATTGAAATTCTGCATTAATTACACAGCATTAATTCAACTCTAGCTAGCTAGTACCGACATATACATATATATGTATAAATCTTAAAACGAAAATTAATTAAATTATGTATTATAATCAAATAATATTATTTGACCAACCTGTGGGCTGCTTCTGCCTGATTATAACCGATGAGACTAGTGATTCCATAGTTGTTATAGGATAAAGCGGTATCGATATCATCAACCGTTGGAGCGGAATAATCTGATGTTGCTGAGAGAATTAGGTGTGAAGAATCGGCTGAAAAGCTTGAATTTGATTCCATTAATGGCTGCATGAAAAGCGGTGATGATAAATCATCGAAAAGCTCTCTCACTAGCTCATCATCTTCACTGCCTCCTATCACCTTCATTAGTTCATCCATCACTATTAATATATTGCTGCAGCAAGATTAATATTGTAATTATATATATAGTATCGAAGCTTCTAATATAATTAAGCTAAAATTTGCTGTTGAGTGATGAATAAAAGTGATTAAGGTTAGGTTTAGAGAGTGGAGCAGATGAAGAGGAAGGTTTGATGATTTTGTGTGTCAAATTGTAGCACAAACTTTAGTTGGTGGTTGCTACTTATGCTGAATAAAATTTGGAGATAAGGTGTACGTTGTTTATATCTATGTATATATGCATTGTATGCTCTGTTTGTTTTGTGTGCGTGACTGTGGTGTGGTGTTTTTATTTTTTTATTTTCTCTTTTAGCTTTTCTCATTTTTCGTATTTCTATTTGTGGATATAGGGGTGGGATTTAATTTCTGTATTACTACTAAGGTTGACTTGTGAAAATTCCTCCCCTGTCAAGATGTCAAACCAAATAAAAGCCCTTAAAAATATTCCATCTCACAATAATTAATATTTTATTTATTTTTCTGCAGTATATAATGTTTCATTCGCATGCTTATAACCTTATTGCTAGAAATCTTGAGGTGCATGCTTGGATAAAATAACATATAAAATAGAACAAAATTTTACAATATATACTTTGTTATATATTATAAAAAACAGCTAGAGATACATTGAAGTAGCTAGCCATCTTTAGATTGATTGTAATTGTATTCTCTGATTATTATTATTATTATTATTATTATTATTATTATTATTATTATTATTGTTATGTATTTCTCCATGTGTTGTTTATTATAATTGTTTTGTCATGATATTGTGATAAGATATAGGAGTATATATATATTTTGGTGGACCAATAATGTTTTCTGTTTATTTATTTGTAATGTTACCACATTTTTTGTTAAGTTGTGTTTTTTTAAGGTGGACCAAATTAAAGCTTACCTAAACCATGCATCTTTCAGGTAAGATCAAGAAGAGTCAACTGCTAAACTAGGAGCATATAGTTAGGTATCTAAATTATGTACTCTGTTAATTAATTAATGTTAAGTAGGGTTGCACTTAATTGGTATAATTATTTTACTCCACTCTTTTAGTGAAATTAATTAATCATTTGAGCAGTTGAAGCTTGAAATGTAATTTATGTAACAAAATTGCAAAGCTCACGATTATATTACACACACACACACATACATATATATACATACTTTTACGCCTTTGATATTTATTTTCTTTTGTTTGATGACTCGATCGAAATAAATATTATAATAATATATTATGACACAAATTAATGGAATATTAGGGAAGTGAGAGGGAATGGGGCGGATTGGAGTTTGATGGAGCTGCAACATTATTTATCATGTGTGGCCACAAAAGGATTCGATTTGAAATTGCCTGAAAGAAGGGGAAGGTTCGTAGTCAACTAGTCTATTTTATTATTTCAAAAAAAAAAAAAAAACTAGTCTATTTTTATGAATTAGGAATTGGGAGTTGACTTTAAAGAAAAGTCCGAAAAATAATAAAGGCAGCGTGGGGCAAGATGGCTTAAGTTTAGCTGCAGTTAATGAATTGAATGGGTTTTTTCTTTGTCTCCTTCCTTCCGATGAAGATTGAAGAAGAACTAACCAAACATTGCTGGAGCTATCTACAAAAGTCAAACCCAGCGGTGGTTAACACGTGTGCCCTACACTCACATGTCCAGACATGGGAATGGAACCGCTCGAGCTGTTCTTGTCCGATCCCAACCTCTATTTCAGACAAGATATATATGTATGTGTAAAATTAAAGGGATGGCCGATGAGATGAGGGCGGAGGTCTGGATTCTCTCTCTCTCTCTCTTATACATTTGTTTTTTATACGCATGTGAGAACTCCTTGCCTACTCAGGTAGTACCCGCAAACCGTTGAGATCGATCGTTCTACGTTAGTAATATTTTAAAAAAATTGTCCACATGACACTATATCAATAGGTTGTAGGTACAACCCTCACAAATAGACAAGAATTTTCTGTGTTTTATGTGCAGAACTTCTGCTTTATTATGGTTCGACTTAATTCACCATCAAATTCGGGCCTCCTACATATATGCTGCATCAAGTAAAATACGTCGAATATAGGAATATAATATTGTGTGTGTGTTTTAATATTATAAGGCTGCCCCCATTGGTGACCTTTTAATGAGATCTGTCAAATAAGACAAAATTTGGCAAAAAAAAAATGAAAAGTCACCAAAATTGGTGGCTTAAGGTGGCCCAAAGTAGAGTTGTCAACTGGGCCGAGCCCAGCCCAGGCCCAATAGTGAAACGGGCTAAGCTAGGCTGCGTTTTCTTAAATATATATGAGCCCAGTCCAACCCATACACCGGGCCTAACATGGGTCTGGGCTGAGCTGGACCGGGCCTAAGGTGGGTTTTGAATTTTAAATGCTGACATTAATTAATATAATTGTACTTAGTAAATTTATTTATCATTTAGATGACAATATACAATTAGTAATATGATTTTATGGTATTAAATTTTGAAATTGTAGTATGTTGAAACATTTTTTTTGTATGTTCAAATAAATTAATAAATTAAACTAAGATGGGCCTAAAATGGGTTTCAGGTGGGCTTGGGTTGGGCTGGTTTAAAAAAAGGGTCCACGTGAGCCCATTTTGTTAAGGCAAACTCAACCCACTTAGTCCGTGATTTTCATGGGCTCGGTCAGCCCATAGCGGGCTTGGGCCGAGTTGGGTTGGGTCAGCCCGGCCCATTTGACAACTCTAGCCCAACGCCCTCAAGGCGAGACGGAAAGATTTTCCACGTGTCACTCTTTCATTGGGTGCCACTTTATTTTATTTAGATAAATTTATAATATAAATATTTTATATAATTATCAAAAATTAAAAAAATAAAATTATATCAAAATTGAATATGTAATTTATGTTTTATGTACTCGTAATTTAAAATTTCATGTATCTCATTGTAGTTTATTTAATTATGTTTTCACTCTTGTAATTTTTATTTTGTTGTTAAGTAAATTATGAATTTATAATTGTATGGTTAATTTTTTATAACTATGAATTAAAAAAATTCTAATAAATTAATTAAGATTTTTAAAATGTAGGAGAAAATATTATTTTAATAATATGTTCTTATTAAAAAATAAAATGATAAAAATTTTATGTGAGTTGGAAGAAAAAGAGAAATTAGTATTTTATTTGAAGATTGAGTTGGATGAAAGTCACTGATGGAGTATGAATTATATAAAGTTGGAAGTTGTGGATGTGGAAGAGAGAGAAATTAATACTTTATTTGAAGATTAGATTGGATGAAGATCACTGATGTGGATAGTCTAATGAATATACTTTGCTTGTATTATTTGTATTTGAAGTGATATGAACTTTTTTGGGTTAAAAAATTAAAGTAGTCAAAGTTAGGATAACAAATGTTTTCTAGCCAAGTTTGATAAGTCATGTTTTTCTATTCAAAAAGTGGTGTAAAAAGTCCTATATGCCCTTTGTGTCTCATTTGAACAATTCTCATTTCTTTATTCATTTATTTAATGAAGCATGTGTGGCATTTTTTTAGGAAAAAAAAACGAAAATCTGGTGACAAATTAAATAAAGGTAGGTGGATTGTAGTTGCATGCATTTAATCCAAGAAACAAGAAACACATGTTCAACAAATATTCACGGCATTTTTGAAAAAACTCACGCCATTCATATAAAATATTGTTGGAGAAACAACAACACATATCCAAGCAATTTGAGGTGAGTTTTTAAATTTTTATAACCGTCAAGTTCTTCGAATTAGTCGGGTTTAAAGTTCTTTTAAAATTTTAAGCAATTTATCCGTAATTTATGTTAATTTCATAATAGATATGTTTAATAGTTATTCAAGTTATAAGATGTTTATTTTTGTAATTTTTAATAATCATATATGCATACATTGTTGTAGATTAGGATATTTTGTGGTAGATTAACGTGAAGTTAAAGATTTGGACCACTACAAAAATTTGAACTTTTAACCACACATATAAACGTGGCGAAAAATATGCTCATGTGTGAGTGAAACTATTTACCCACACATAATATAAATGTTAGCATGTGTCGCTATATTTCTGTAGAAAAAGACTTTTACCCACACATATATATATGTGTGGATAAATCAATGAGTATTAGCTACACATATATATGTCGATAAAAGCATAAATTATATGTGACTAAATATGTTTGCCACATATGAAGTGATGATATGGCGCCACATCATTCAACATGACAAATTACATGTAATGACACGTGTCACGTGATATTATCAGGCGACATTTTTTTATGTGTGGGCATACATTATAATTTATGTGTGGGTATTTTTTTGGTAATTTAATATTTAAATTAATTATTAGTATTTTAAATTTTAAATTACAATACAATATATAGTTAAAACTATACATATATGTGAATCATTACATATCTTTTTATGGATCAATATGCTGACTAATTACGAGAACCAAAAATTGAAGAGTATATCAAGACCATAAATAGATACTCATACTAAATATGTTCAATAAAGTTGAAGTGGACATTTTACAAGAGAAAATTCAGTAATGTTACAAAGGATTTCGTAGTAAAAGAATTCCTGGGGAATTTGACATTGAGTTGCATCAGTCAATAGCCTTGTGCCCTTCTCTGCTTCCTAGATTGCGCTGATTCCATTCTCTCAATTGTACTCTGCCATGGGATAATCTTTCATATTAGCATAACTTATGCCATAACCAAAACCAACTTCAAGACTTACAGATATAATGATTCAGTTTAAAATAAGATCATCATCAACAACAAATTAATATCGAATATAATATCTTCACAATAAACCGTCTTTTGTGCTATTAGTTTGTCTAATAGGATGAATGTTCATGACTGCTTGTTCTTCAACTGCTGGATTCCACCATGGATCCTTCACAGATATAAAATGTCCTTATATGCTTAGTAGATAAGTAATGATATCAGGCTAACAACATTTACTCAAAACTTGTATGCTAATAAATTGTACAGGCTATTGATACAATTCCCAACCAGGCTTGAAACACAACATTTAATCAACATTAAATAATTGAAATGCATCACTCCAAAATTTGAAATATAGCATTTAATCAATAATTTCCAAAATAAATAACTTAAACAGACCACAGCAAAAAACTTCGAAACTAAATTCTGAATTTGAATTGCATATTTGCTATATGAGCGCATAAAGTATAACAGACTCATTTTACGCTACTGAAGTAACAAGCTGCATTAATCGACATGCGCACACACGAAATGTAAAGGTGCGTGTGCTTCCACAGTAGCAATTGTGTTGATTACCTGATATCCATGTATGTTGAGACGGCGGAGCTGCTGTTGTTGGCATTTTCCGACGACGGAGAGAGATGGAGCAGCGAGATTTCCGAGCAATCGTTGCACTGTTTCTCGCTTCAAAGATGGAACTGGGATTAGAAATTTTTAAAAAAAACTAATAATAATGAATAAACAAAGAATGTGATATAAATCTAATTCCTCTATAGTGCAGGCGGTGGCGCCATGCTTCTTCTTCTACGCCGTAGCGCCTCCTCATCTTTGCTGTTACTAAAACATAAACACCCGATAAGTAACAAAATGATTTAAAGCTACAAGAAATACTAAACTCCATGAGAGTTCTCATATGCAATCCAAAACACACTAAAAATTCAATTAGGGAAGCATCCTTCAAATCATACCTATTTTCGAATGGAAACCAAAAATCCAAGATGATTGAAGAATTCTTATAAAGGGAATCGATAATCTAAGCCAAAATAAGGTGGGAAAAACAATAGAAATCAGAACGGTGGTTGGAGCCTGGAGGAGAAGTGCAGAGATATATGGGGAGTCGTGGTATTTCAATTTTTTGAATATTCCCGGGTTGCTTTTTGGAATTTGATGTTGCCGCGCCGCGCAGGTTTTTTTTTTCACTTTTCAATCTTCGATATTTGCCATTTGATTTTGTTATTTTCTTTTCTCTTTCTTTATGTAGTGTATTTTTTATTTTTATCAGATATATTATAAAAAAAGTATTGGATATTATATTAGTTTATAAAGCTAATTTAACGAGAAAAAAATTAAGCCTTTTTCATAGTGTATGAGATATATTTAAAAAATATAGTGAACGAAATAGAAATTAGAAAAAAAATATCAATAGCATACTAAAATATTCTTTTGAAAATATGGAATGAATTTTTTAAAAAAATATATAAACTTTGGAGTGTTATATTTTACTGGGCATTGCAACACTTCCCTCAAAATAAAAAAATATAAAACTAATAAGCATATCCTAATTTAAAAGCTAAACCAATATATACATATAATTAGTTTATAATGTATTAATAGTTTGCACAAAAAATGATTATAGTTAAATAATTAATAGAAACAATGACAAGGTATAAATTATATATATATATATATACATGCACGTGTGTGTGTGTGAATTATTTATTATCCTAATGTCCAGAATGTGAAAGGAAAATATTGCTAGTTATATGTAGTATATATTATTTCAATTTAGATGTATAAATACAAAAAAAAATAAAAAGAAAAAATTCAGAAAGAAAAATAAATTATTGAGTCCATTTAATTAAAAAGTCCTAAGAATAAACAATTATATTGTTCTCACAAAATCTAAGATTACAATAGAAACCTAAAGTAAAACGTCTATTGTTGGGACCATGAGAAATATTGTTTTATAAAGATATTAACTAATCGATAAATTTTATTGTTACTGTTAGTTTAAATATTGTTTTGTGATTTAATGAAGTTTTGTGCCTTAGTAATTCATATATCGTATTCATTAAATTAATATAAAAAATTCATGATACATAATATTAGTGAAAATCAATACGCAATGTTATTTATTTCTCAATAATTAAATACAATTCATTATATTTTACTAGACCCATTCGATGTATAACGATGAAAGAATACACTATGTAAAAACATATAAAATTTAAGTTTTAAGAAGAAACCAATCAATTCTAGATTATCAACATTATCCAACTAAGTTTTTTATTATTTTTTCGTGTGTTTATTTATGTTATATATCTTGTCTCCTAAATAATATGAGTTTTATGAGCTTAGGACTCAATAGATATGTTAGTTATCATCTCAAATCTAAAATATGAAAATAATTGATTTAAAACTTTAATGATTGAAGATTTGAAGCCATCAATCAATTTACGACCCTACAACTTATGTATTTCAATTTAATATATTTTAATTAATAATTATTAAATTTATTAGATAATCATTAAGGAAGTATGTTTTATTAAAATTTAACATAAAAATAATTTTAAAAAATAATGGTAAATAATTATGTTGTTGGGGGAATAATCATCTACTCCAAAATCAGTATTTCCAATATTCACTATTCTACTGTCAAATTTATTATTTTTATTTTTTCTCTCTCCAATTTAAATTTTTTATATTTTAATTTAATTTTATAATTATTACTCATGGTTGATTTTAACCGGTTAGAATTTATATTTACTTTTAATGCTTAATTTTCATTTAGAATTTATATTTACTTTTAATGCTTAATTTTCATTTCTTAGTTCATAACTGATTATTATAGTTGATTTATTTCACAATTATATTTTATAAATTTTTAATTTATTTTTTTATTGATAAATATGATGTAGGATATATTATGCTATGATTAATTTTATTTTTGCCAAAACTACCATTAACATCATAAATTGATAGTGGAGTACGAGATGAAATACATAATTTGAAGTAGATGATCCATCCATTGTCCGGTGCTTAGTTGTAATCACGCCAGATCACTTGTTACATTATATGTGGCATTTCCTGTGCCAAGCCTTCACTTTAATATATATATATATATATATAATTTATTTTGATTTAATTTAATTTATTTTATTTAGAGTTCATCAATCCCATATTAGAGTATATTAAAAAATAAATTAAAAAAATAATTATGACACACCAAATGTTGTAGGATTATGTCGAGTTGTAATCATTATTTTTGGGGAAAAATGGGTCCCAAAAAAAGGGATTAGGTTGTTGGTCGGTTTGGGTAACTGTATATTGATTTAATTTAATTTTTTGAGTAATCGTCTAATGGAGATTTGTAGGAACTTAAATATTAAATTATCAATCACTGTTTTTATTTAATTAATTTAACCAAACAACTAACCCCATAAAATATATCAAATTGATCGGTCTTCCATCAAAATTAAGCCATAGTCACAATTGATATCCGGGTTTATTATGGGCAAATGCTTGGATACATCCGTTGTATCGAATTGCTTCGGTCATATCAAAAGTTATGATATTTTTCAATGTTAGAGTTGATATTTTTTAATGTTAGAAGTGATATTTTTTTAATATACAAATTGATACTTTTTAATATTATAAATAAATTATTTTTTCCGTCTTATTATTATTATTATTATTATTATATACAAGTTGCATTTAGTTATATTAATTCAAAGCTCAACTGATTCTCTCTCTCACTTAGATTACATCATAATGGACGTGGAGGTGTGGTGAGTAAATATAATTAGAAAAACTAATTAAATCTAAAAGATCTGGAGGCTTACATTTTTTTTAATATTTTTTATTTAGGGGAAGAGATTAACATGTTCTTGAAGGTACCATGTCATCAGTGGTAACAAAAGATTTTAGTAACATGTATATGGGTAATGTGTAGAAAATTAAATGATGTAACACACAGCTTTAAAAAAAAAAAATCAAATTGTGCGCGCCAACCTGAATTAGGGAATAAAAAAAAAATAACTAACTCTTTAACCAAATATATACATCATTAGTAATTATGTGTAACTAAACTTTTTTTAGTTTTCCACGTGAGCGGGAAAAAAATGCTTAAGAATTTCACTTTGTCGGGTATAAATATGATTAACAAGTTTTTGCCACACTTACTAAATGACAATAAATTAAGAAAAGTGTTTAGTTAATTCACCCACACATTTTCTAATTATGTGTGGCTAAATAACCACACATAAAAATGTGTGGCAAATTTATGTGTGGCTAAAAATTCAATTTCTTGTAGTGGACGTTTTGTAAAGATTACCATCGTCAAATAATTTTTCGGATCTTCAGATTTTTCGTGACAATATTGTCACAGTTCGGGTGATTTCGTGACAATATTGTCATGAAATCTAATGAATTCGTGACAATATTATCACGAATTTCGTTTCTCTTGACTATAATATGCTCTCGAAATTATTATCACGAATTAAATTATTTCGTGACAATATTTAAAAAAAACTGAAGGCTACATTTCGTGACAATATTGTCACGAGATCATAGAATTCGTGACAATATTGTCACGAGATCACCTGAACCGTGAGAATATTGTCACGAATTCTATGCTTCTGTGACAATATTGTCACGAGATTATTTATATTTTAAATTACTTTAATTACTGTTTATTGTTGATTTGCAGATGGCTTAACAACGTATTGTTGTCCGACATAGCGGTAGATGGGAGAGATCTGAGTATGTGGATGGTGAAGATCAGCTCGTGCACCTCCCATTTGACAATTTATCTCATGATAAATTGGTTGAAGAAATTCACGATTTTATAGAAACATCTCCAACAAGTGTTAGTTATACACTGAGTTATTTGACGAGGTCATTGACAAGGAGGAAACTAAAAGGACTCTTGAAAATGGATGTTGATTTAGCTCGTTTAATTCAGGAGCAAGATGAGCCTTGTATACGTTACCGAGAAATCAATTCAGCGAACTCCAATAGTAATGCCGTCAAATGATGATAACGACGACCCAATTGGAGATGATAGCGTTGATGATTTGTCTTACGATGATGATGATGATGATGATGAGAACTATGAGAGTGAAGTTCGGCGTAAGCAAATTGCTGAATTTTGTGAATGGATTCGCGAGCCAGGGCGTCTCGATGAGTTTGTCAATATTCTCCAGCATGGTGGACCTTATAACTTCTCATCTGAGGATGTTGCTCCTGATGTTGAAGCTCCGAATGTAGAGTTTCCTCCCCTGGGACATTATTCTATTCATGTGGTCCATGTTGACGATGCACTAACAGTGGTACAAAACGACCCATCCCCGACAGATATTGATGCAATAGCAGTGGAAAAGACTTTCTTGGAGAAGAGAGGTTTGGTAATTGTTGTGGGAAAGTGGTATATGCAGCGTCAAATGGAATTTTCCATGTCCCGATCTAGCAAAAGTCGACTAATAGTTATTTGCAAACAGAATGAGATTTACCCATTTAAATTAGTGGCGAGTGCTAATGGTGGCTTGTGGATGGTGACTAAATTAGAGGATAGTCATACATGTTGGTTGGACCTGACACGTAATGCGCCACAAAAGTTATCCTCTCGGGTTATTGCTGATTTATTTAAGAAAAGAATCCTAGATGAGGGTTCCATCCTTAAGCTGAGAGCAATGATAGCTGAGATATTGAGGGAGTATGACATTGAGGTTGAGTATAGTGTTGCATTGCGGGCTAGGAATCTCGCAAAAGAAATGGTTTACAGTTCTCATGATCAGTCTTTCGCGGTATTGTCTGCATATTTGGAGATGTTGAAGAGGTCCAATCCTGATACAGTTTATTATTTGGAGACTGATGGTGATGATCGTTTCATGTACACGTTTGTTGCTCTAGGAGTTTGTAGAGCGGCATTCAAAGTATGTATGCGTCTAGTTATCGCCATTGACGACACTCATTTGAAGGGGAAGACCAAGGGTATTCTTTTCATCACTGTGACGAAAGACGGTAATGAGCAGTGTTTCCCTCTTATCATTGGTGTGGGTCCTATTGAGAATGATGCGACCTGGACATGGTTCTTGGAGCGGTTTAAGAGGGCTTTTAGAGATTGTGATGATTCGGTGATAGTTTCGGAGCAACATGTGAGCATCAAGAATGCTGTTATGGCAGTGTATCCTACAGCGGTCCACGGATTATGCTATTACCACATAGCGAAGAATCTAGTTCAAGCAGGTTGTCATGTGATTTCTATGTTTAAAAGTGCTGCATTTGCATATAGAGAAGAAAAGTTTCTTAAATATTTATCGATGATCTCCATACCCGTTTGACGCGCGACGTCTCGCATCTGCCCCACATGCTTGCAATACTGGTGATCCTCACTAGTACTAGACGTGGGGGTAGACAGTCTAGGATGCTTATCTGTAGGGCGAGTCTGTCGTCTCTTAGATGACTCAACTGCACCCGTATCTGCACAAGTACGAGGAATGCAACCTGCATATCCGCCTAGACTGAGTGGAAGCTCTGGCAGGAGAGGGAGCTCTCTGCTGATGGTCTCTAGCCAGCTCTTGATAAGTGGGCTTTATCCTCTTATTGTGTTGTGCCTCATACGTCACGCCCATATAATCACTAAGCAAGACACTTCTGTAATATGACATGGCCGCCTCATTCTCACTCGGCTCTAAGTATATGAAACATAATTGCTGCAAATGGTAAAGATTGATTAGAAACACTTTTGATAATCAATAAAACACATATTCTTTAAAATAAATACTTACCTCATCAGAAAATAATGTGTCCAAACGTGCAATTTTTGTCTTAAAGGTCTACTTCAAACACCTGTGCAATGCAGCTGGTGATGAAACTTGTGCACAATATACACCGAGTCGAGGTAAAGCCTCATATGCCCATACTTATAAAATAAAATATTGATCAAATTATATTCGATAAAATAAGATTATAGTCATGATCGTGACAAAATTGAGATCATACCAGTAAAGCCCACATTGGTCCATAGAAATGATAAGACAATCTTTGTTTTTCCTCTGTCTTCTTGAATTTTCTTCTCAGTTCCACCTCAGTAGACGGTACCAAACTCATATAGTGCTCCAAGAGACTGAATGCATAAGCGCCCCATGGAAATGAGTTCCATCGATCCTGATCCTCGACTAAGACCCATACCCAGTCATCTATCATGTGTGTCTGATCATATCCAAAGATCATGGTGTGCAAGAACAACACATTAGCGACCATCACGTAATTCATAAGATCATCTCCTAAGGAATAGGTCTTAAACCTCTCAAGTAGGTCCTTTACTCTCAGAGGTGTCTTCTTCAAAATACGATAATAGAAAGAGGTCTTAGGAATCGAATATGATGCAGATGGGTCAAAATCGAATCCCCCGAACTGCAATCCAGTCACCAAAGCAAACTCATTAGGAGAAAACCTAATGTTGGTTTCTCCAACCCGAAACCAAATATCGTGCTCCCATGCACCATCAATGATCACCTCCCTACTCAACAATGCGTGTATAGTATTGTTACAACTGTTTCCACCCACAAAATCTATCAAATGCCCAAAACATCAATCTCTCATAAACTGTTCGAATAATTCGGGTCCACTGTTGATCACGTGGAATACTTCCCTAATTATACTCAATATTGTCCTTCCAGTATAATTTGATCCCGCAAGTGATGTTCTGTAAAGCCTCTCTTCTCCACACCCATTCACGCTATTTTTTAAAGAATAAACAAATATAATTAAAACTAAAACTAATTTGACATGATATAAATATCTACATGCTGAAAATTCACCAAAGATTGAGAAGAATAATTAATTATGACTTAAAAAATGCAAGTACAACCGATTATACACAAAAAAAACAAACCGTGAGAATATATTTACACGAAATATGTTCTCGTGTAAATATATTGTCATGAAATGAGTTCTCGTGATAATATATTAGCACGATATCTTATTTCGTGTTAATATATTTACACAAAAACTATTATTTCATTTTTTATTAACATATATTTCGTGACAATAGTTTACACGATAACGATCTCGTAAGCATATTTAGACACGAAATATAATTTCGTGTATATATTTTGTTCCGAGACCGTTTTCGTGAGAAATTTATCTCACGAAAACTGTCCAAATTTCAGATTCACACCAACAATTCATGAATTCAAATCTACATCATTCCACTGATTTCCCAACATTCGAACATATTACAGATTTAAATTCGCATAAAAACGACAGCACAATATAAATACACTAAAATTCACCATATTATCACATTGAAATTGACAAAAATCCACAAATTTAGAACATGAAAAATCCGCCTAATAGATCATGAAATCGTTCAAGTTTAGAACCCTAACCTGTTGAAATTCGACGACCCAAGGCTCTAAATTCTCCATGGATCAAGACGGAGTTTGCTGTGTTGTTGTCATGTGTTTGCTGGTGTTGTCGTGAAAAAAAAACTGGGGTATGTCTTTTTGTGAGTTTGCTGCGTTGTTGTCGTGAGTTTACTGTTCTTGTGCAGAGGAATTCATGAGAAAAAAATTGACTTTTGCTGCAGAATTTTCGTGAAAAAAAATGGAAAGGGGTCGACACTTTGCTCTTGCTTTCGTGTTGATTTTGTTCCCTTCGTGAGCAATCCCTCATGAGCAATGTTTGAATTTTTGAGAAAAAAAAAAGTCAGTCAAAAAGGTAGTAAAAAAGGAATGAAGGCAAATTGTTGACTAGGCCCACATTTAGTAAGGGTATTTTAGAGAATGACAAAAATGTTGAATAAAAAAGCATGAGTTATACAAGTTGGCTAAAAAAGCATTTGCTATTTTGATTATGAATAGTTGTATCCATTTACACAACTTTTTTTCTATCCTTCAAGAGGTGGTAGGTAGCAGTGACGAAGCCAAAAATTTGATCCTGGTTCCAATATTTTTTTTAGACAAAATACATTTTCTTAATTATAATAAAATATTACATTCAATAAGTTGGAAAATTTACCATTAAATAAGATACCAAAGCATACCATTAAAAATATTTTAAAATCAAAATTTTCAAGCATATGGAAAGATTGTTTGAAATAAAGTCAGAATATAAAATATATGTATGTAATAAAAAAATAACTCTATATACTGAAAATACTAAAATTTGAGGGGGTCTTGGGCAAAGGTGGCTTTGTCCCGGTGCGATTGTACAAGCTGATTTTTTATAATACGTGATAATTTCGACTAATGCATTTGGTGTAGGTCAGTCGGTGGTGTGTAGTAATAATAGTACAACTGACCAAAATGAAAAAAAAAATACAGTTCGTATAAGTGATGTGTATATAAACTTTATAGAATTTGGAGAAAAAAACTTTTTTTTTTTAATTTTGTGTTCCACCTTGAATATTGTGGAAAAGAGCAGAAAATATAAAGAAAAATGAAGCATAACATGAACAAAAAATGAAATGAGATAAAATATTTAACAATCAATAGTAAATTAATGAGAATCGCCAAAGTTATTGAAATACAAGTAGAGTTGCCCAAAAAAAACCGGACCGGCGGTTATAACCGCCGGTTTGCCGGTTTGGCACGGTTCCGGAACCGTACGGATGGTTACGGTTTGTAAACCGTAACCGTCAACCGTAATAGGGCGGTCCGGTTCCAGTTTGGCAGACGGTTTTTTTCAAACCGCCGGTTTGGGGTGGTTAACCGGCGGTTTGTCCTATTTTTTTATTTTTTTTTAACGGTCGAGATCACGATCCGCGTGATCTCGATCAACGGCTAGGAACGCACGGAGGTGGATTGCTGACGTGGAACCGCCGGTTTTGGAGCACAAACCGCCGGTTTGGCCGAAAACCGCCGGTTTGGGCTCCAAAACCGGCGGTTCGGCTGTTTTTTTTTTCAAAATTTTTCAAATTCAAATTTTAAATTTTTCCCCCCACTCCCCAATTTTCACCTATAAATACCCCATCTCCTCCACCATTTTCACTCACACCAAACTCTCAATCTCTCTCTCTATACTCAAATTCTCTCTATTCTACTATTCTAGCAATATCATTTTCTTATTCAAGTTTTCTTACAAGTTACAATTTTACGAAGTTACTCTCTAGTCTCTCCAGTCTCCACTCTCAATCTCTCAATATCTCCATTTCTTCATTTCTTCATTTCTACAATTCTACTCATTTTCTATCATCCATTCATCCCTAATCATCATGTCTAGCCGAGGTAGCCGAGCCGATAAGGGTAAAGGCAAAGCTATTGCTAATAGTTCCGAAGCTCCACGTCGTCGTCATCGTACTCATTCTAGAGTATATATTTCTGATGATGCTGATACGACGTCGCCTCAATTTCAACAACAACAACCTGAAGAATATGTGAATCACTATGGCGGAGCCGATAGCGGTTTCTACAACGATCCAAGTGGTGGCGGTTTCTACCATGATCCAAGTGGTGGCGGTTTTTACAACAATCCTACTTCTCAAATGGAAGTTGACGAAGAAGTGGCAAGATGGATCCAGTTTGAAGAATTACAACGATCTCAAGAATCTCGTGCTTTCAGCGGAAATCCATCCATCGATCTCGACACGGAGGAAGAGGCGGAGGCCGTTCTAACAAGAAGTACGGCACTAAAATCTGCTCTCTTCACTATTCATTTTCGAAAGGTGGCAAGGAAGAATGAAGCGGGCGTGTTTGATTTGTATTGCAACTATTGTCCGAAGCAATACAAATTTCGCACTGGAGGAGGCTATGGGACGTACTGGTCACACATCACCAACAATCATCAAGTCAAACGTGGACGTGCTCAAGCTCAATCGCAACTCAACTTCCAACCGGTAAGCAGTCAAAATATTGAAAGCCAAGGTGAAGGTACGCCGTACTCATCCCAACTCTTTAGGTTTGACCTTCTAGTTGCTAGAGAACAAATGTGTTATTTTATTTGTGAAGAATCTTTAGCACTTCAATTTGCCGATAGCATGAATTTTGAACATCGTATGAAAGCTGCTTATAATCCTGGTGCTCAAAGAATACCTAGAATGACTATGACTAGGACCCTTGAAAAATTGCATATAAGATATAAGTCGAAATTGAAAAGTGTTAATAGTAAAATTCCTTATAGGGTTGCTATTTGTTCTGATATTTGGTCTGATAAATTTATCCATCGTCATTATATTGCTGTTACATTGCATTGGATTGATTATTCATGGAATTTAAATAAACGTTTAATTGCTTTTCGTAGATTTAACTGTCAACATAGTGCTACTAATATTGTTAAGGCTATTATTAAAATTTGCAATCATTTTAAAATGCTTGATAAAATTTTTTCTATTGGTTTTGATAATGCGAGTGCTAATACGGCTAGTATTAGAGAATTAATCCAAGCATGTAATCCAACATTGCATGGTAAATATTTTCATACTCGATGTATTGCTCATATTTTGAATTTATGTGTTCAAGATGGACTTAGAATATTAAATAACTCAATTCAACTTATTCGTGATGTTGTAGATTATATTCATGGTAGAGTTAGAGTTAGACGTAGGTGAGAAAAATTCTGTAGGGAAGCTGGTGTGCATCCTAAATTTTTTAACTTAGATGTGCCTAATAGGTGGAACTCTACTTATGAAATGCTTTCTGCAACTTTTGAATATCATGAATTATTATGTTCTTTTTTTACTACGCATATTGAATCGTTTATTTTATTATCTTCGTATTGGGATGATTGTATTGAATTAATGGAGCTTTTACAAGTTTTTCAATATGTAACAAAAGATTTATCCGGTGTGTATTACCCTACTGTTTGCAAATTTATGTATCATTGTTGTTTAATTGCTGCAAAATTTAATGCTTGTAGTCATAAACCCGATTTGCAAGATATGATTCTAGCCATGGTAAAAAAATGGCTTAAATATTTTGATCATGTGCCTAATATTTTTTTGGTTGCAAAAATATTGGATCCTACTTTTAAACTAAGTGCTACTAACGATATGATTGACATGTATTACAAGTTTTTGTCTACTATGAGTTTTACAGGTTCCGATCCCGATATACATGTGCCAACTGCTGAAGAAATTAAAACAAAAATTTATGAGTCTATATATTCACTTTATAGAGAATATGAGTTAAAATATGTTGATAGTATAACTCGTCCAACCAGTCGTTCTTCAGGTTCTAGTAGTTCTTTTTCGTTAGGATTAAATACTTCATCTTCACGTGGTAGTGCTTTACAAGAATTTCAAAATTTTTTCCACAGTAGAGGAAATACTAGGCGTAATCAAAATGAATTAGATATGTATTTGCAAGACCCTGTTGTGCCCCCCGATGATGAAAATGCAGGTCCCAACAATTATGATGTTCTCAAGTAGTGGTCTCGAAATCAAGAGCGGTATCCTTTGCTTGAAATTATGGCAAGGGAGATTTTTGGAGTCCCGGCATCAACGGTAGCGGTCGAGCAAGCTTTCAGTGAATCCGGTTACATGTTGGACGAACGGAGATCAAATTTGACACCGGATCACCTCAAAGCTCAAATGATGTTGAAGGACGAGTCCAAAGCCGACCTAAGAGAGCAAGAGAACCGCTGGGACGACTTGATGGATGGCCCGCTCATTGAAGTTGGCTCGGAGAGTGAAGCCGAAGGAGGGAGCCAAACCGGAGATGATTGGGACGACGACTTCGAATTCTAGACTTGCCAAGGAAAAAAGGTAAAATGAACTACGAGGGCTTTGATTCCAAGGTAAGGGATACGTAGGCAGCTTCATATGAAGTGCAAGCCCAAATTTTAATTATTTCTTTTTCCCCCCTAATTCCTAAATTCTAAATTAGCTCAAATTGTAACTTGTAAATTGTAATTTGTAAATTATAAATTGTAATTTTATATTTTCATAGTTTGATTAATTTACAATTTGTATTTTGTAACTTGTTATTTGTAAATTGCAATTTGTAAATTTGTTAATTGTAATTTCATATTTTCATAGCTTGATTAATTTACAATTTGTATTTTGTAACTTGTAATTTGATAAATTAAATTGTATTCTCAATATTCTTGTAAGTTGTAACTTGTAAGTTTTATAACTTGTAAAATGTAAGATATAAATTATAATAATAAAATTATATAATAATATCAAAATTCAAATAAACTTGTGTTTTGTCATACTTCTTAGTTTTTAACTTGTAAATTAGTAATTTTATCGATTTAGTACTTAGTAGTTTTTCGTCCAATCGTCAATTCGAGTTTGTAGAGATAGAGGAAAAAAAAAAATCGGAAATCGGCGGTTAACCGGATAACCGCCGGTAACCGGCCAAAACCGGCCAAGGTCCAAACCGGCGGTTCCGGTTAACCGTCAATCGTAACCGCACGGTGCGGTTCCGGTTCCGCCGTTCCGGAACCGCCTAACCGGCGGTTTCTAACTGGAACCGACCGGAAGCGGAACCGTGGGCATCTCTAAATACAAGAATCAATAGACAATAGTACAATTCCAATTATTGAAGTAAGTTTGTAGACTTCTACATCCTCATATTTCGTTGTCTGTTCTTTTAGGGAGATGAGAAACAATCTCGATCCATTTGCAATAATTTAATTCATAAAAATAATGATATGATTGTCTTAAAAATTTTAATTCCGGGAATTAGTTATATTTTGTTGGAAAATTAGATGTAATAAATTGAACCTGACTCATTTTATCTGATTTTTGGTAACCAAGTTATTTAAGTTTGAAGGAATTAAATAGCGTAAGATTAATTATATTTATAGTAGACAATCATAGTATTTTCATTTTCTCAAATTCGATTTTCAGCGAGTGGGAAATAAATTGTTGAAATTGTTCATACGATTGGGCATATATGATGTGTGGAAAAATGTGCTTAAGGCACATTGAATTTTTAACCTAATTAACAAGTGTATTTAAGTGTTTTAACACTTAAGTATAATATCTAAAGTGTACAAGGATATGAGCCATGAGCCCACACGCACCCGTCCGCTCGTGCCCGTGAAGTTAGGTGGGTTGGATTGTAATGCCTCAAACCCTAACTGTCCCTTAGGGCCCGTGAAGTTAAGTGGGTTAGATTGTAACCCACCTGGAATTGAATTCCCCAAACCCTAGCTGACAACCCAACTTTAGTTGTCCTCTATGGTGGAATGATGCCAATTCCAGCATGCTGAAAAGTGCTCATACATTCACTTTCATATCTAAGCAGTCATTCTTCATTCGTGTCTGCTTCCTAGGGACTCAGCTTACTTTTCGGAAATCTATAGTCTTCACCGGTTTTCAGTTTGTTTATTTCAATTCAGTTTATTGTGTTGTATTCTACTTCTTCTCGTTTCTTGTACTTCAAATTGTCTTCACCGATTTCCAGTTTGTTTATTTTAATTCAGTTTATTGTGTTGTTTTCTACTTCTTCCCGTTTCTTGTTCTTCAAAATGTACAATTCACAAGGACTTCATTTGTGTTTGCTTCCCAGGGACTCGGCTTACTTCCCGAAAATCTGCAGTCTTCACTGTTTTCCAGTTTGTTTATTTCAATTCAGTTTATTGTGTTGTTTTATACTTTTTCTTGTTTCTTGTACTTCAGATTATACGATTTCTAGAACACTATAATACTATTCTACATATTTGAAATGTCAAGTTTACATAATTCTGGAAAAAAAATGATATGTAAATTAGGAAAAATTATGATGAGATGTAGAATAGCAAACATAGCTATCAAGAAATCCCGACAAAGCAATCAGCTATATTATATTTAGTGGTTATACATTAGTAAACTTTGATTACTATGTTAACGACAATGTTATTTTTTTACCATCGATATCGTTAAAAAAACATCAATGTCGTTTACATAGCAGAAAACAACATAATTAACATCTACTGATGTCGACGTATATGTCCCAAAAATATAACTAAGAACATGTTAATTTTGTTAATCAAATGAAAGAATTCTTACGGGCACCATCAAATCTAGCAAAATGAAGACCATGTATAACTTACACAGACAGATGGTGGACTAAGGCCGACCGGGAAAATGGGCTAAGAAAGATGTAAAGCTTAGGCCCAGACTCCCACTCTATGTTCAGCTATAAATTTATTTAGGTAATAATATCGTTTAAAGGAAAAACTGATCTGCCAGCACTTTTCATTTTTTCTCATCTCTTTTTTTGAGGAAAAAAAGAAGCCATTGTGTGTGTGATGTGTTAAACCATCCACGGCAGTTTGTTTTATTTTATAGTAATTTTATATCTATTATACAGTAGAATTTTCATCTCATCTCCAATAGTTTGCTCTAAATTTTGCTCTAAAAAAAAATATTCCATAATATTCATTTTTATGTATTTATTTAATCTGAATATTGAAAAAAATATTAAAATTTATTATAAACATAATAATATTGCAACATAGAAAAAAATATAATAATATTACAAAGAAAATACTCAATTTTTTTTTCCATACTAATATTGCAAAGAACACAGATTACATACTAATATTACAACACAGAAAAAAACATAATAATATTATTGCAAAGAAAAAAAACACACAAATTATATACTAAATTTTTTTATTTCAACATTTTAAGACTAACCACATAAGTGACATTCATCCAACCCAACCTTCAAATAAAATATTAATTTCTCTCTCCTCCACATCCACAACCCCCAACATTTTAAAATTTGCACTCCATCAGTGACACTCATCCAACCTGACATTCAATTAAAATATTAATTTCTCTTTCTTCCAATCTACATAAAATATTTATCATTTTATTTGTAAATAAAATATTATTAATAATAATTTTTACTATATTTAAAAAATCAAAATTAATTTATTAGATACTTTTTTAAATTTATAATTAAAAAAAAATACTCATACAATTATAAATTCATAATTTACTTGACAACAAAATAAAAATTATAAGAGTTAAAACAAAATAAAAATAATTAAATAAACTTCAATTAGAGAGTAAGTTCCAAAATTTGAAAAATTTTGGGAATCATGATAATAATTTGGGTGATTTGGATCCATAACTCAAAATGAAGAAGAAATGTGAGATTGAGAATTTGGTGAAATAAGATATGTGAGAAAAGAGAGTATAGTTGTTTGTTAAAACATATCAATATTGGCTCTATTTATATATAAAAAAAACTATGAATATTGATTTTTTTTAATTATATAAATTATTTAAATTTTAAATTAATATATATATATATATGTATAAAAATTAAGTGGCACCCAATTAGAGGGTGTCACGTGTACAAAAAGCACATCCAACCCCAAGGGCGGTTAGCTGACTCGGTCGTGGAGATGAGTGACTTTTACAATTTTTTTTAAAAAAAATTTTTTGGCGTTTTCTGGTGACACCGATGTGTATAGTCTAATTTGATATATGTACAATTTTGTATTTTAATATTTCAAATAAAAAAATAAATAACCATTGGGAAAAGAAATATGAAAGAAATAGAAAAGGACAAAAAAAAGTGAATAGTGAATCAGCAAAGCTACATGGTGCTAGAAAACTGGAGCAGCACTATAGCTAGTCTTCCCAACCCATGTTTAGCATCTCTGTTGGAGCACAAAATTCTCCCATTTTGCGTCAAATTTGAGGTTTAGAGTTATGTTGGAGAAGCTCTTAGAGTTGATTTTGTCAACCAATTTAGCATTTATACAATCTTTGCATTTTCTAATTTTTAGTTGTTTGATATATAGTTAAATATTATATATATATATATAATGTTTCTTCTTTGTCCTAATTAAGTTGCTTTGCATGCGATGTACATGGGTTTATTGCTAATCTACACTATCTCTTATCTAAACCTCTATAGTAGGAGCTGGAAGTTTCACTTTAGCTTACAAATATATTGACTTTAATTAATTACCTCTAATGAAGTACAAGAGGATATGGGTTGGAAAAAGAAAAATAATATGCTAGCATATTATATTTATCCAATAGTAGCATTTTGAATGGAAGGATTTGAGTTTATTAAAAATTGATCACAATAACATAAGTAGTTGGGTTTAACGGTAACTCTAAATTATCAAGAAATAGAGCCTTAAAGAAAGCAAAAATAATGTATTATTGAGTTTTAGGTTCATCATTAATTAATTAGTGTTGATCCTAAACCAAAATAGGCGGCGGCAGCACATTCTATTACAAACTACAGTTACCCCTATAACAGGTAAACCGAAAAAGGACATCCAAAAAAAAAAAAAAAAGTAGTGGGCTTTTATAATGTTGCGTTTGCTGTCATCAAATTTTATATAATTACTATATCACTGTTATATTTTTAATCTTAATATTGCCGAATCATCAAAAATTACGCTACGTGTCTTATTAAAATTGATATACCGTATAACATGAAACCCCACCACAGTTTAAATTGTAAATAAATTGGGAAGATGTTACAAATTACACACATGAAGTCACTTAATTTGCAAACATAATTCAATAAAATCTGTCTACGTCGATCTTTAATTTGAATATATCTTGAACAGTTTTCAAGTGGAAAACATTTTCTTCAATAAGGTTTTATTATTTAATTATGGGAATTAGCCAATCAGAGAGCATATATATAGTACAAATGGATATGAAAATGACTATCACGTCCAACTTCGATAACTATACATCCCTTTCATATATTAAGGTTCTATTCGACCAGATGCACCATTTTAATTACGTTCTGATTCAAATAATTTAATTTAACAGTTTCATATCTGGAAACCATATCTACTAATTATTTTCTCATTTAATTAAACACGCACAGTAGTTGTTTTGGATTCTCATATATATAAACCTTATTATTTCCCTGCTCATTAGTATAGTAGTGGATGCCTACCTAGTTTAACTAGTGCAGTTTAACTCCTGGGTCACATTATATATTATATGATTGAAGTGATTATTTATTTTGCCAAATAATTAATTCACAATAATAGAGATGAAGAAATACACACAACAATTAAAAAACTCAATTAGGACAAGATTATGTATCCGTTAACACTTTAATTTTCCACCTAAATTTCACATGAACAAGAAAAAAAAAATTGAAGTTAATTTCAGTGCCCACTAAAATTTATAAGTCTACTTAGGCCTCCAGATTAAAATAGACCGAGGAAATTAAATTATAATTATATACTCCTCCGGTTTCCAATTATAAGTGTCATTTTTTACAATGCACACAAATTAATAAATTAATTGAATTACCTAATACACCCTTATGTGAATACATTAAATGAGTTAAGTATAGATGTATGAATACATAAAATGAGGGCAAACGTGTGAAAAATGTTAATTTTTTGTTCCGGATTTGTAGAATAACACTTTTTTTTAATGACACTTATTTAGAAACGGACGAAATATAATTAAGAAAAAAAATATTAATAGGAACTTATCGTTTTCAGAAGTGTAATAATTGAAAGAGATGTGATCCATCAGTCTGCATTCAATACTATACCATTCCGTTAACTTTTCGATTGTCTAGAGGTTATAGTGAGTAAATTCATGCACCGATCCTTCAATATATTAATTTTGTGTGTGTGTGTATTCTTTGAATCTATGTATATTTACCTACAAATATTTAACACGCGTGATAGAAGATAATACTGGAATAAATTAATAACTCAATAATCCACACATATAGTCTCATTTCTCCTCGCACGTAAATTAAAAATATTTATAAAAACAAGATACTAAAGCTAAACTTTCAATAACACCCTCATTGAATATTTATGACTTTCAACTTTTAAGTTGTTATTTTTTTAATTTTCAAGATTCAACAAGAGTTTATTTGTACAGTACTGTGAAATTTAATAATACTTATAGTAATGAGACTATATAATTGGGACAACTCAAAATAGTAAAATGGGCTATATAATCGAGACGGAGGGAGTATATATTAATAACTATAAAAATTAATAAGTACTAATAATGTTGAATTATAAAATGAAAAAAAAAATACAAATGAAACATCATTATTAAAACATAATAATAAAAATAAATCATTTCTCCTAGGGTGTGGATGTGCCTCGAGCCCTTAGATTAGGCACATAATTACAATTTAGAAATAATTCTCAACTAACCAACAATAATTGAAGAAAAACATTCTACGTATTTCGTAATTATAGCTTCTAATTAATCCAGTTTTTTGCTAATCACAAAAGAATTAACACCACTCTCTGAGTTAAAACTAGCAAATACAAAATAAAATATTTACGGCGGAGATATAAACAAAGAGAGCACCCTAAGAAAAACTTTTCCCTCCCAAAATCCGGCGCCGCCCTATTTGAATCGACGGTGTGGGCCACCGCCACGTCTACAGATTGAAGTCGGTGCCACCCCATTCTTAACTGTCACTTTTAACTATTCCTCTGCCACTGTACGTCATACAAAATATAATCCCATTATTAATTATTCAAATTTCCCCTCAAAAATGAAATAAGCCCTCCATTCTCACACATTCAATTCAAAAATATTTCATATTAATTGCCTCACCCAAATTCTATTTAAACAAGCTGAACTACTGTTTCGTACTCGTTTCTTGTTTCGTATTCTACATCAAATTTCGCAGTTTTTCTACTTCTTTTCTCTTTTTCACGAACGAACTGCTAGTACGATTTTTATTAGGATGTAATAGTGTACGTAATAGATAGGGAATTATAAAGAAGAGAGAGAGAGAGATTCTTGGAGGTGGGAGAATTGTTAAAAATGGAATCAGATCAAGAATGCACAACTCCTAAGTACCGGGAGTGTCAGATACCGGCTGTGCTGCCATGCCCGCCGCCGCCGAGGAAGAAGAGCATGCGGCGGACGAAGACGGAGCCGCCCAAGAATGGGTATTTTCAGTCGCCGGAGCTCGATATGCTGTTCGGAAATGCGGTTTCGTTGCGAGGAGTCTGGGCTCAGGTTTAATATTCCGGCATCTATGCTATTTATGCATGGGCATTTAGCTTTTTCGCTGATGTTTTCTTTCTTTAAATTCAATTGTTCCTTTAGATTTTTAGGATATATTAGTTTGTATGTAACTTTTCATGTTTGTGTTGCTTTTTTTTTCAGCTGTGGAAGTACTGCAGATACATGTTAGCTGATAAAAAAGAAAAAAAAAATTCAATTTATTAGAGTAATTAATTTTATTCTAATTTTGGTTTATAGTTTAAGTATAGAGTATTTTCGTTCCTTATCACAACTTCTTTATGTGGCAAAATCTTAAATATGTTACAACTTTGCAATTCGTTGCATGTATATAGAGGTATGTACGTGTGTCCGCGCACGCGTATGTGTGTGTGTATATATATATATATATAAGTGATGACAAATATATAGATGATAAATGATAACAAATAAAAAGTATAGCTCATCTTGTGTAACCGTAACTTTACTTAATTGAAAACATATTTGAAACATAAAAATTGTATAAGAAAAAAAAAATGGTGCGAAAATATCTTGTGTTAGCGGAAGGGTTCATTAGTGGCTACATGCTGTTATATCTACTTATATTTAATATCCTACATATTTTTATTTTAAATAATGTTCATCTCTCTCATTTTGATGTTATAATATATTGTTTATTTAAAAGATATAAGTACAATGTATATGATTTATATAATAGCGCCAAAACACTAAGCAAACATCTCTTCTTCTTTTTTTTTTCTTTTTTATGATGGACAAATGAATTGATAGTGGTGGATCCTACACGGAGTAGGATGCTTGAATCTATTGTTATTTATTTTTTATGTCGTAATTTTACAGAGTATTTGAAAATTAATGCACATATATTAATAATTATATTATATGGGATATGATACGAGTATGAAATTATTTTATTGTGTACATTTTTAATATTTTATTTTCACATTTGATATTTTAATAATAATAATTTAAATACGGGATGAAACGTTTATTCGTCATTTTTGTTTAGATAAGTACATTAATGGGGGGTTCTAAAAGCCTAACCACCTTATTAATTAAAGAATTGAATTAATTAATTAATTACGATTGCGACTCCTACATTCCTGCAGACAGAAGCTTGATAGAATTAGTAAATTAGTTGGATTAATGAATCGGAGGAGGTTGGTGTATGTAAAAATTAATGTAAATAAACTTTTCTACGAATCACCCTAAAAGGGTATATAAATATAAATATATATAAACAAAATTAAGAGATGAGATGCAAAATCCTTTTCATTTGTCGGTTGGCCGAAAACGAGCCGCAACAACCTAGCTCGCTCATTCTACTCCGCTAATAATAACTCAAAATTTAATGCCACATTATCTATTCCAAAATACTATTTTCTCGTCTCCTATTTCACTTATAAGATTAATATATGCACCGCGTTGCTGGTTCATAAAACTACGTACGTAACACATATCTATAGCGCCTATTGTAATTGTATTTTTAATCTAGCTCTTTTAATGCTTCCATTATTCACTTAATTCTAGTTATATATGTTTTCCTTTTCGACTCTAAATTAAATATAATTTAGATGTCGAACAATTTTAAATAGCAAGCGGTCATGATCTAAACAAGTACTACTAGCAATCATATATTTGCATCATTATTCATATCTTCCTTTATGCTCTATACAAATGCGTGTCAGCACATAGTCAGACAAATCATGAGAGCGATTAAAATAATTTGGAAAATAGTGGATTTTTATTTTGGATGTTTGAGAACGCGATATGGTTTTAGCCGCGCAATTGGAATGGACCATCTTCGTCCACATATACTGGGATTACAATCATAAACAAGTAGAAAATCTTTAAATTAATTAATTGTGCTTCTCTTTTTTTTTTTTTTTTTTTTTTTTTTTTTTTTTTTTTGTATGTTGATGCACACTAAATAATTAAACTATATTTTGAAAAATCTAGGTGTGAGGTGAAATTCAAACTCGAGATCTTCAGTCTCAAGACTACACCACCCCACTGCCAGAGCTTAGACAATTAATTAAACATTTGAGACGTTATTTCGTTACCCATAAGTTGGTATCTGACGAAGAATGCAATTATATAGAGTTTTGTCGGTCGATTAAATTATTTCTCCTTTTGTCCACTTATATAGTCCATTTTATCCTTGCACGTAGATTAAAAATAAAGTATTTGTGAAAAGAAGATAGAGTATTAAAACTTAACTTCCAATATTACTCTTATTTAAAAGTTATGACTTTAAAAAATTTAAGTGGTCGATTTCTAATTTCCAAGACCTAACAAGGATATATTTGTATATTACTAGAAAAATTAATATTATTTATAGTTATGAGACTATATGATTGAGATACCTCAAAATATAGTAACATGAACTATATATATATAAACGGGACGGACGGATTATATCTTATGAATCCTAGTAAAATTTATTTATTTTGTTGATCGAGAACACATGCCCGATTAATAGAGGGTCTCGTGTGTTCATCAGCCCTCGTAATTCCGTGTGCTTTCTTGAATTCTAAGCGAAAGAAACGTCGAGATAAATTGTGAAACAAAGCATCAACATTGTCAAAAAGAGATGGAACTACTTCTTTGGTACGTGATGGATGCCAATCACACTATCCCCAACTAAAAACTAAATACACAGAATCTTTGTCTGAACAAAAGGAATTAAGATAGCTCAGATAACTAATATAATATATATTAATTCCACTGTCGATATTGAATCATCGTTTCGGAGGATTAATGTTTCTTTATATTTTATTTTTTGAACTCTAAAATTCTATTGGGGTTATTTTTCTTAAATATGAAGAAAGAATAGTGGGAGGTGGGGCATTTCAGGAATAAAACCTTCAAATGATTCAATTGTAAGTCAATGACACAATCATAAAAGATTAATGCTTCACTCAAAAAAAAAAAAAGATTAATGCAGTATTTTTTTTTTTTTTTGGTTTTAACAATATTCTACCATCATTCCAATGTTCCAAAACAGTGCTAACCCAATTATGATTTTTCACAAAATAAATTTTATTTTTAGTGGAAAATTATTTCATCATAACATTTTATAATTGCCTAATTGGTAACATAGACAAGAATTATCCCAACAAAAAAGATGGGATGGTTATGGTTTCCTTTTCAGGAACTGGTGACACGTGCATCGGTGTATGTGTTGGATCAACTCATTGGCCACCTATTAATATTATGAATAATACTACCCAGCCAGATTCTAACTAGCCATAATCTAATTTTTTGATGATTAATAAAACTGTACTATTAATAAATTATGTTAATTATTAAATATTATATTTTTACTATATTATCCTTCTGTCATGAAATTAGTGATTTGTAATTAATTATTAAAATCACTCCAGAAGCGGATCGGAAGAAAGGGGCGCAACTTCATCTTCTTTCTTTTCTTCACTTCTTTATTTTTTTTCCATCTTCGATTTCTTCTGAATTGAAGCGCATATAGAGTTGCCCTAATTATTATGGAGGGCATCAATGTAAATTTATTGAATAATTAGTGTTTTATTAATTAAATTAATTAATTATTAAAAATAATAAAAGATTCTGGCTAGCCAGAATCTAGCTAAAAATTACTACTCTAATATTATCGCACAAAAAAATTCAAAGATTTCGATCCTTAATTTTTTTTTTTTTATTTTTGGGTTATATTCCTCTTTCGATTCTTGGATAAAAATGATGCTTATGTATTTTATTTCATCATTTCACTTTAGTTCTTTCTAATAGATGTTGTTCAACGAAAACCGTGCAATACAGATTTTTTTTTTTTGGTGGGGTGGGGGGGGCATTTGGGATGTCCCAACTATGTATAGTCATCTCTTCTTATTTAACACTTGTTTTTACAATTATTTATAAAAATGCCCCTATTTAATCTTCAAAATTTGAACTTTAAAAACATTGTATGTTTATTAATAACACCTACTCCTTCCGTTTCATAATGTTTATTGTTTTGGAGTTTTATTTTTGTGTCAAAATATTTTTTTTTTTAGATATTTTCACACTCCTCCCAAATTTAACCATACAAATATTGCTAATCTTTTAGGAAATATAAGGGAATAAGATTTTATTTGATATAGAAAAAAGAGGTATATTAGTCCAAAAAATTAATCAGAAATTGCCGAGGGGATTGCTTGCCAAGAGGGTCTCGTGTTGGCTAAGGAATGTGGAGGAAGAAAACTGATCCTTGAAACTGACTGTCAATTAATCCAACAGATCTTAGTGTCCGAGAGAGAAGATTTATCATACAGAGGAGAGGTGTGTAAATCCATCCAGGTGGAAGCCAATCGTTTTGAGAGTGTAATTTGGTCTGGCATTCCGTCCGTTGAACGGGATCTTTAGTTATTTCAATCTCTTTCACTCAAAAAAAAAAAAATCCTAAAACAACAAATATTATGAAACGGAGAGAGTAAAAAATATATGGCGAATTAGTTTCTAAATATGGTATGTTTAATACATTATAACAGTAATAATAAATTTTGTACAACAGGTGAAATACTTAAAACAAAAAAAAGGAACAAGGGAAAAAGAGAAAATCATCACAGGAACATACATTAACATCAGAACATGGACATGAAAACAGTTTATTGAGTTCTAAGGTATGAAATAGGGATTAAGCGACTAATTTCCGACATGGATATGTAATTAGAGAAGTGGAGAGTCTAATTAATAAGGGATTAGAGCATAATCTTACTTAAGCAGCACTCTAAAATTAAGGTCGACCAACAGCAACAAAGGAGCAGCCAAGGAGACAAACTCAATAGAACTCCATGAATGTTCTTCGCCATGAAAAACTCTCACTACCTAATCATATATCTCTGCTCCTTATTTATATATTCTAGCTACTTATTTACTTACATCAAAACAGCCGAGCCAAGAAATGTCGTCGCCTGCAGCAGCCATGGCAGCCCTCATGTTGGCCTTTCTTCTTTCGACAATGCTGCCACAGCCTGCATCATGCGTCACGAGACACTACACGTTCAACGTATGTTATATGTAATCCAATAATGGAAAGTTCAGTTGATAATGTCTGTGCTTAATTAATTACTAATTGTGGCCTAGCTTGTGCTAGATTGTGCAACACAACGTGACACGACTGTGCAGTACGAAGAGCATTATTAGTGTCAATGGGAAGTTTCCTGGACCTAGACTCGTTGCAAGAGAAGGTGATCAGGTGTTAGTTAAGGTGGTCAACAATGTGACGAACAATGTTAGCATTCATTGGTAAGGGAAACAAACTCACATGCAATATAAATTATATAATTTATGATGAATGTAAGAGAAAACTCGCGTACGTAGCATGGCATGATTTAACCGTGATACATATGATGCAGGCATGGAATACGGCAACTGAGAAGCGGATGGGCTGATGGACCTGCGTATGTAACACAGTGCCCTATACAGAGTGGCCAGAGCTACACGTATAACTTCACCATCACGGGGCAGAGAGGCACGCTGTTCTGGCATGCTCACATCTCGTGGCTCAGAGCAACTCTTTATGGACCCATAATCATCCTCCCCAGAAAAAACGACTCTTATCCTTTCAAGAAACCATACAAGGAAGTCCCCATCATATTTGGTAACTATGGAAATTTATGTCATAATTAATTTCCCAAGTTATTGAATGAGCTTCTGATATTGATCTTTTTTCTTGATATTTCAGGGGAGTGGTGGAATGCAGACACTGAGGCGGTTATTAATCAGGCTCTTCAGACGGGGGGCGGTCCAAATGTTTCCGATGCATACACCATCAATGGCCTTCCAGGACCCTTGTACAATTGTTCCTCCAAAGGTATTATCAGTTACTATATATTATGAATTAAAAATGAGTTTCTCAGACATTAATTCCATTCAATTTCAAACAAATATCTCCCTCTTCTTTCTACTACTACCTTTCTGTTGATCAGACAAAACTGATGCAGAATATCTCAAAATTTTCAGATACATTCAGGCTGAGAGTGAAGCCAGGGAAGACATACCTGCTTCGTCTGATAAATGCTGCCATGAATGATGAACTATTTTTCAGCATTGCAAACCATACGGTCACCATTGTGGAAGCCGATGCAGTGTATGTCAAACCATTTGCTACTAGCGTGGTGGTCATAACCCCTGGCCAAACCACGAATGTTCTACTCAAAACGAAGCCTCACTACCCGAATGCCACCTTCCTCATGGCTGCAAGCCCATATTTTACAGGCCAGGGCACTTTCGACAATTCAACTGTTGCTGGCTTGATTGAATATGAACACCCATCAGACCACTCATTTAACAAGAACACGACACTTTTCAAGCCTACTCTACCACCATTAGGTTCCACTGGCTTTGTTGCCAATTTCACCAAGAAGTTCCGCAGCTTAAATAACCCAAAATATACAGCAACTGTCCCACAGACAGTAGACAAGCGTTTTTTCTTCACTGTGGGACTCGGGTCGAGCCCATGCCCTCAAAATGCAACATGTCAAGGACCCAACGGAACAAAATTTGCAGCTTCAGTCAATAACGTTTCTTTTGCACTACCTGCAACAGCTATGTTACAAGCCCACTTCTTCAAAAACTATTCTGGAGTCTATACCACAGATTTCCCAGCCAATCCACCAAATCCATATAACTACACTGGAACACCACCTAACAATACTTTTGTGAGCAATGGAACTCGCCTTGTTGTTCTGCCTTTCAACGCTAGTGTGGAACTAGTTCTTCAGGATACGAGCATTCTTGGAGCTGAGAGTCATCCTCTTCACCTACATGGTTTTAATTTCTTTATAGTAGGTGAAGGATTTAATAATTATGATCCAACCAATGACCCTGCCAAGTTTAACCTGGTGGATCCTGTTGAAAGGAATACAGTAGGTGTTCCATCTGGTGGCTGGGTAGCCATTCGATTCCTAGCAGACAATCCAGGTGCGCATAGGCAAACTTAAACTTATTTAAATAGGAATGTAAAATAAAATGCTAATTTAGACATCAGCAACAAAGTTGGCTGTTCTTAATAATATCCATGCTTGATATTTTCTGCAGGAGTATGGTTTATGCACTGCCACTTTGATGTACACACAAGTTGGGGTTTGAGAATGACCTGGATAGTACAGGATGGGCTGTTAGCAACTCAAAAGTTACCGCCACCCCCGTCTGATCTTCCCAAGTGTTGACGGAGATGTTGAATTCACATGTACACCAGCATTCTTGAGTTTATTTAATTTTGGCTTTCGGCGTTTGTTATCTTTTTCTTTATTTTTTTCCTCATTTTTAAGCATGTCGTGTTCTTTTTAACTGTAAATCATTTGGTGTCCTGGTGTGATTTTATTCAAGAAGATTATCACATTCAATCTTCTCTCTCACTCAATCTTGTCTCTTAGTGAAGGTTTGATGTGTGTGACTGCTGAAGCACATTCCAGTATTTTGTCAAAACATTCTTGCCTTGATCAAAGCTTTAAAAAAGCCATTTTAGTAAACACCAATCCCTTGAGAATTCCTCAACTAGAAAATAATGATTTAGCTATTTTATTTGCAACTTTCTTGATATCTCTTCGGATAAGATAAACTAACGCAAAAACCAAACGAATGTAAGAGACAAAGGAGATGATGGAACCTTAGATGAGCATTACCTAAAAACAGCATGAACGTGTGCCATGAACAATATACAGGATAATCTTTTACCAAACAGAAATAAATACATACATCCACGAGAACAAGATTCATACAATACCTGGAGAAACTCTATTAGATACCATGTACGATGCAATCAAAATCCAACTGGGAATGATAATCTGAAACTGCAACATTTCAACAACCATTTGTAAGTAAAACATAGCATTGAAAAGTAGGGCGAAATAAGCATCGTGGTCTTACATTTCTTTTTATATGGCAGTACCTGTACACCAGAGACTCGGAAAAGAGAAGTAATATACAGAACAATGTTCATGTTCAGGGTTAAATATAAAGTATCATCAGTATCTATCACCAATGTAAAAACAGAAAATTTATTAATAATAATAACAGAAAGATAATTCATCCTCTATTTGGGCTGGTGGAAATCAATCTTTCACACTCATCAGAAAGAAAATGGGAAGAAAGCAGATTATGTACTAAGGGAAAAACTTAGAAGTCTACTCAACACAGATCAATATATTCAATCACACAATACAATTATACAAAGACATGAAAGATGGTCGAAGAGAAAAACAAAGATTTGTTCTCAGTTCTCACACTGGACATCACTAAAAAATACGCACAACATAATCATTTGAACGTTTTCTGTTTATATTACAGCATAAGCGCTGAAAAGTACTGTTCAAACTCCTTGTCAATCGTTAGTTTTCGGGTCCCTTCTTGGCTGTCTGCAACCAAAAGTGCAAGGGAGGTGTTAGCAGTTTTTACAGCTAAAAGGAAATAAGGTAAAATCCTTGTAGCCAAATGCTACCTTGATTAACAGACCACCTTCCAGAAGAAAGAACATAACTATTGCCAGCAGCTCCATTTGAGTAGAGTTGATTATCAACGCTCTCATCCACACATCCCTCAGTGGCATCGTTTTGGCATCCTGATAAGCTGCAATTACCGTAACTTCCAAATTCTAGGAGATGATCCTCACAAGTATCAGACAGATGCAGTCCGTATTCACGATAGAGACAATGAAGTTCTTCACAGATGGACGGAGACTCAAATTTACTGGAGCTTGATTTTGTCTGTGATCTGCTCTCTGAGGAATAAGGATCGATCTGAGAAGACGTGTCATTTGAAAAGGTAGATGAATTGACAGGTTCGGCAGATGCATCTGCTTTTGGGTATGAAAGATAAGTTTTAGCACCATCATGTGAAGACATGGACAAGTCAGCATCACTAGGAAAGCTATAGCTATGGCTTGCAGATTCTGGTTTGGATTCAACTCCTCGTTCAAAAATGCTACCTCTCACCATCTTTGGCTCAATGGTCGAATCAGACGGAAAATCATATACAAGTCTTTGACCCCAGCAAACATGCTTTGGCGAAGGCATACCTAGCAGTTCATCTTGAAGTTTCCGTTTCTTCTTCAAGTAAGCAATGCTGATATCCAGAACAGAGTTGACAATAAAATTGGTTTCATAAGCAAAAAACAAGATGGAAGATGCACATTGGAAGAACCAACTGATAGAAATGTATGAAGGAAGTAAAAGCCAAAGCAACATATCTTCACACAGTAACCATAGATGCTGCATCGAATAAAGGATATCAAGCTCGATATCTGCACAGGTTACACAATCTTTACACATGTCATCAACGCCATATTAGACAATGAGAAAACTGACAAGATGCAGTCAAACAAAATCGTGACCAAAACTTAAATAAGCAATGACAAGCACATACTTTCGCTTTCACCTAAAAAGATTGTGACAAAGATCCAATCTTTCGCTCTTCCATAAAATACACAGAACAGAAACCAACGCAGACACACACTCACAACAACTAACTAGCTAGTTAACTAATCCTAGGGTTCCAAAGTCATTTTCCTGAACAAAAGGCTGATATATAACAGAAGATCTACGAGCTTTCTCTCGTCTACTAAAACCTAAGCATCATCTATCGTATTCCCAAATGAAGTATTCGAGAGCTAATCTTACACAGCCATCACATAACACTGAAAGATAAAAAGCTTTCACCGAGCTCGTGAAGTTGCAAACGGAAATACGAGTTCGCATCAAGAAACTGAGTTTGAGAATTCAAGAAACACAAAAAAATAGGAAGAACCCATAAAATAACCTGTTAATTTCATGGGGGTCGATTATATCTGCCTCCATTTTTTGATCTATAAGTCTTGAAGTGAAGTTGTCAAATAAAACTTCCCTCTTTCTTCCTCTTGAAGCAAAAATAGAACGCAATTTGATGAATGCATCAACGTTTCAATCTCTGATTGGGGGAAAAGAAAAATCGGTTATTTTACTACATAAACATAACTCTCTCTCTGATAATGGTCCCCGTCCATTTGGTTTATCCTAGAACTAGAATCCATCTACCTCAGTTCTTGTGAAGTTTTGTTCTTCGACTCTTCATAATCCACGCGCGTATTGGAATTGGAGGAAGAAGTGTATTTTGTGTGTGTGTGTTTTTTTTTTGGTTTGATCCTTTGATGATGTACCAAAAATAAAACTAAAACAACTCCAATATATTCATTAGTCATTACTCAATGCCTTATTTTTTCGGCAAACACTCCTATAAATAAGGATGTATGGGGCGGCCCATCAAATGATCCGACCCGTCCCGCTCCGATTCGCTCGCGCTCCGTCAGAAAAAAAATTACCAGGAATAGTATCATTCTTAACACTAAAAAGTATAATTTCGAAGTACAAAAAGTATTGTGCCTGCAACTTGTCATATACGTTTCTTTAATTCAAATTATGATTTATTTCATCTCAATTAATGTTTTTTTTTACTGACACACACGACCTATGGTATTGAGGAGATTCGAACCCGTGACCTTCATTTCAATTAATGTTTAGAGCTTAGGGGTTTGGGGTTTGGGGTTTAGGGTTTAATTTTTTTAGGATTTTTTGGGAAAGTTTTTTAAGGTTTAGTATTTTTTGGAGTGTTTTTAGGGGTTTATTTTGTGTTTTTAGGTTTTTTTTAGAGGTTTATTTTGTGTTTTAGGGTGTTTTTGGGGGTGTTTTTAGAGGTTTATTTTGTGTTTTTTAGTTTTTTTTTTTGTGTTTTTAGAAGTTTATTTCGTGTTTTTTGAGGTGTTTTTAGGAGTTTATTTTGTGTTTTTAAAGGTTTATTAATTTCATTTTAGGATATAAATTCGTATTGATTTCAAATAAATTAAATCAATTCATTTAAATTTTAGGGTTCACTAATTGTATTTTAGGATATACAATTTGGGGGGACACAAAAAAATAGAAAAATAAAAAAAAAACGGAAAAAAATAAAAAAATTGAAACATAATAAAAAAAAATAATGCAGGCCCGTGGGCGAGCGTGAGGTACACGTGCCTACAAAAATGGGTTTTTTTTTAATTGGACTGATCTGGGTGTTGAGCCAGGTCATCTGATGGGCCGACTCATCAGACTAGTATACAAGAGAGTGCCCTATTTTTTTCTTGGAACAAAACATTTAATGATGAAAAACATAAAATCTTACAATTAGATATGGGACGGTGGACTTGTTTGGACGAGGGATGGTATGATTAAAAAAAGATAATATGACTTGGGATATTAGGATTTAGGAGTAAGCTTCTAAATATGCCACCTTTAAAAAAAAAAAAAAGGATAATATGACTTGGACAAATTAATTATTTATTTAAAAGAACTAAACCAAAATACTCATTTGATATGCAAGAATAGCCTTTTATTTCTTTTATGTCGATTTTAAAATTATAGTCCACTTTTCTCATTAAAAATTATTAAATTGTAGTTATTTTTAATATACTTTTATTTAATATTATTCAAAATTAATCATTTTTTATTTTTGGATTTTCAATCAGAAAATAAGGGTAAAATAAAAAAAATATGCGTCAATTTTATTTTTCAAGTAATTTTTAATATATATATATATAATATGTAATATGTTTAAAAAGAGAGTTAATATTTGAATGCTAACAATAATTACTTGACATTCCACAATAACTTAAAATTTGAAATATGGTAGATTTTCTAAAGAAAGGAATTGGTAGAGTAATTATGCGCGTGAGCATCACTCTCTGATAAGGGAGATTGGCTATGCGCATTTGGTGGCTGACTCGGAAAGACCCATTTGAAGTTCACGATGGTTGAACCCCATATCGCTCGACACGTGTCATATGGGCCTTCTTTTCTAAAAAGAAAAAAAAAAGTCCATAACAATATTATTAATAGCTAAAACTAGGGTCATCTCCAACAGTCTGCAATATAATACAGAATCATTATCACTAAAATGAAGCAGATTTTCAATTTCATCTTCAATAGTTTGCACTATAATTCCACACCAAAAGAGAATATTTCAGAATATTCTCTTTTATTACATTTACAATTATTATTTTATAATTGATAACATATAATGATTTATGAAATTTCATTTAATGGATGTCTATATTTAAATTCAAATTTTCATAATAATTATTAAAATATTATTTTTGAACAAATATATTTGAATTAATATAACACAAAAATATGATTCATTAAAATACTGCAAAACAAACATAAAGTTACATGATAATAGAATATTTCTCCCACAAATGATCAATTAATGCATTTCGAAGTGAGAAATGTGCTTCTACATCTTGGATTTTCCTAAACCGGACACAAAAATTTTGAAATTGAGCATTTTTATGTATTATTAAAAAAATATTTGTATCTTTTTATTTTATTTTATGTGTATTTTTATGTTTTTATTTCATGTAATTTTATCTATTTTAGTATTTTTATGTAGTTTTATTGTTGGTGTAATTTATTTATTTTAGTATTTTTTTATTATTGATCTAATTTTTATGTAATTTAATTTTATGTATCAACATTTGTATTTAATTAAATTTATCATATATAATAAATTTTAATATAAATTACAACACATTATTTAAAATATAATACAAATAACATACAAAAAATACAAAATAATAAACAAAACATAACATAAAAAAAAAATAATAACTTTGCCGTCGCCAATCCCTCAAAATGCCAAGCCATTTGCCGCTGCGTTGGAGAGCAACTTTGCAGCAAAATTGTGAAATGGGAGACGCCCTAAATAAATATCCCTAAACTTTTACTTTGACAGGCATATTCTGCTAAACATTTTTTTGAATCAATTAAATCTAAAAAAGTTTTTATGGGCAAATACTCTCCCCAACGTTTACCTCAAAAACAGATCCCCCCTAATAATTTTTGAACCAATTATGATCGTTGATCCCTTATAAAAAATAAATTATATTTTTTGGTAATAAAAAAATATAAAAATAATCCCGACTTTATTATCCATATAAAGTTAACCCAAAAAATATTATCATCTCTTTTAACTTTTAAGATATATACTAGTAATGCACAGATAAAATGTTATTAAAAAAATATTTATGTACAATAATAAAATTATATTCAATTTTTGAATTTCGCATATAAATATATGAAATATATCATTTGAATTATAAATTAATTATGTATTTTTTATCATTGGAGAAATCAGCCTTGGCGACTCTAGCCATGCCGGAAACCAATCAGCCTTGGCGGCTTTAGCCATGCCGGAAACACCCAAGTTGGTTGTAAAATTGAGAAGGTAGAGTACTCACCGCCCAGGTGATCTCGACAATGGTTAATCGGCCAATTAGGCACGAATAATTTTTTCAATTTTTTAAATATTTTTATTCAAAATATGATTAAATAAAAATTTGGAGGTTTTCCACTCTTTTATACAACAACCTACATCCCAATGTTTCAATCTACATCCAATATGAGATGTAGGAAAATTTTAAAAAGTTATGGAACTAATTTAAGATTATGATTTAAGATTACCCACTTTTTTATACAACCCACATCCCAATATTTCAATCTACAACCGATGTGAGATGTAGGGTAAATGAAAATTTAATATGTAAATAGTAATATGTAATAATATATTATAAAATAATAAAAATACTTAGGCGAAAACAATGTAAATGGATTTTTATATGTTATTATATGTAACTTTATGAACTTACTTGTGGAGAAATAAAACATCATAGTCCTGATGATTGATGTGTAATTTTAGAACTTCACAAATCTACACACACGCGCACACACATGAATGAGAATGATAGAAAAAAATATATTTTTTATTGAAAAATCAAATATTTATCTTTAAAGATTTTAACCCATTAAACGATTTTGGATGTGGATGTTGAATTTTTTAATATATTTAATTTACTAAAAAAATTAAAAATATTTTAAATTAATATATTTAAAATATTTTATTATATTTGTTTAATATATTTAATTCAATTTTAATTCAAAAATATTTAATTTCTATTTAAAATGTATTGTATTAAATTGATAAAATCAAAAATCAAATATTATACTTGATCTCAATTTGCAGAGATCATTGTTAGGTCTCACAATTCATAATTTGTTCGTATACAATACTCTCCCCGTTTCGTTTTATTTGTTATTTTAGATTTTCTATCTAGAATTAACAATTAATTTTATGGACAAATATATTCATCCCTCATATAAGCCACAAAATCTTATTCAATTCTATTTTCCTAAAATAGGGTTTGTGATATGGTTAAATTAGAGAGAGAGAGTGAACATATATAAAACAATAAATATTTTGAGACAAAATAAAAAACATAAAACAACAAATAAAACGAAATGGAGGTAGTATTATTTATTTGTTCTTCAATGTGGGATAAATTTTGGTTCAAAATTAAAACATATAAGTTTTAACTATTTAAAACATGTTTAAAGTTGAAAACTTAAATATGATAACTTGAAAATCTTAAAATTATCTAACATTAAAATGACAATATCAATTAATACATTTCGAGTTTCGACCATTCAAAATTTAAATATATTTAATTTAAAATTTTGCATGCGGATCTTGATTTCTTAAAATATATTTAATCAATGAGTGTTTCTAAGTACGCCATTAAATTTTCTTTATACACCACTATTAAATTTAATTCAAAAATAAATAATTATTCATTTACATAAATATCATTTTTAATTTTAAAATTACTTGAAAAATAAATAAAATAAAAGTAAAAAATCTCCTTCTTCCCACCTGAGTGACCTCACCCGCCGCATTGCCCCCACAATTGCTCTCTCATTTCCCCCATTTATGCTAATCTTCATTTCTCACCTCTTCATCCATTTATTTTCTTTGTAAGAATTGCCTATGAAATTAAATGTGTGTATTGATATCGTATATTTTTGGAGTTAAAAAATTGATTACATTAACTTCTCTAATTATAGGATTTGTCGCATAAATGTTTGGAGAAATACATATATATTTGATTGGGGAGTTAAATTTTGGAACACGGTGTTGATGATATTACTTTAAAATTTGGTGACATTGAAAGATTTATTGGGATTTTTATAAATCGGAAAAAGGGTTTTGTCATGGTTAGAACACAGTGTTGACGGCAACTACATCCTTCTCTATTTTATTTTGAAAAAAAAAAATTACTGGGGAAGAAAAGTGAAGGTGGCAGGTCAGGGAGAAAGGTGACGGCGACGGAGGGTGGCGGGTATGTTCTATGAAGGGGAGAGAGTGAGAGTGGAGAATAATTTTTTATTTTTTTAATTTATTTTCATAATGAAAGGATAGAAATGACTTTTATTGTGGTGTGTAAATATAAAATGTGAAAATATGAAAAAGATATGTGGTGCATAAAGAAAAAAATGACGGTGCATTTAGAAACACCCTTAATAAATCAATATTTTAAAAATATTTCATTTGAAATGTTTAATATATATAATTCAATTCAAATCTATAAATTTAAAATATATTTAATATTTAAATGATAATATCAAATATCTAAATATTACACTTGATCTCAACTTAGAGATCAACAAATGTGGAAATATCATTGTTGGGACTCACAATTTAAAATTTATTCATGCATAGCAATATTTGTAAGTTTTTTGATGTGTGACGATATTTGTTTGAAAAACTAAAAGTATAAGATTTAACTATTATATATATAATTCATGGCATAAATATATTTAATAATTAATTGCTAAGTTCAATTAATACATTTAACTCAAAATTTTAAAGTAGATTTAGTTTAAAATTCTCGATGTATATCTTGATCAATATATTTAATTTGAAAATTTAAATATATTTAATTAAAATTTTGATATGGATTTGGAATTATTTTAATATATTTAATCAACTTAAAAATTTTAAATATTTTAAATTAATATATTAGAACATTCGCTCATAAGTCATAATACTTAAAGACCACATAATTTTTTTCATTTTAATTAAACTTATGGTCCACTGTAAAGAAAAAAATAGTTGTTTAGAAAATTCACATATAAATCAACAATTTAAAGACCACATAATTTTTTTCATCTTATGAACAAAATAATTTTTGCTAAAAAATAGTATTTTTACAAAATAAAAATAATAATTTATAATATTGAAATTATAGTATTGAATGACTATATAATAAAAATATTAATTAATTAATAAATATTTTATTTTTATTTATAGAAAGTGCATTTAGGCGGGAAATTTTATTATTACTATTTATAATAACTATCTTACTTTTAGATATAATATAGATTTGTGTTAGAAGATATTTTAGTTATAAAGTACTTTTATTAATATTGTGAGTACTTTTGTTTTTTCTCAAAACTCTAAGTTTTCCCCCTTTTTAGCCAATGATTGAAATATTGCGGATATATCACAGATATATCGTGGATTTTAACATTGTAATATAGATATGGGGGAGAATATCTTTTTTCCGGATATCGATGAAATATCACAATATATCGCGATTTTTTATATTTCTATAATATATTTTTATTTTTATTTAATACTATATATTTTTATGATCTTTTTAATGTCTTCAACATAATTATTTGAGTTGCAATATTCTTTGTTTATAAAGACACTCACACTGTAAAAAATTATAAGAGAAAGAAGCTCGGGAAACCAACGGATGTCTTAGAAAGAAAAGTGAGATGTACCAACTTTATTTTTTTCATTTTTTTAGTGACTTGGCCATGGTTGGTAACTTTAAGGAACATGATGGACAAAGCACTAAGGAAATTCATTTTTTCAATGGGTTCGCCCTGCACATTTAGATGATAATGAGGGAAATCCTGATCCAAAAATAGCTACTATGACTCGTGATTATGACATTGATGTGAATAAGTATTACAATAAGAAGTAGGGTAACACTTCCTATGATTCAAAAATAGATAGCTCTATAAAAGATGTGGAAATGGTAATGGAAGAAATGATGGAACTGGTGGAAATGATGGTGGTGGTGGAAATGGTGAGAACAATCAATACGATTATGGCTCAAGTCATATGTTATTGAGTCCATTTAGTTGTAAGGCCGACTTCACTCGTGCAACATAAGATATGGACCACGGAAGTAGAGTTGGAAGTCCTGAAATAGGTGTAATAGGAAAGGAATACATAAAGAGACGTGCATGGACTCAAGGAGAAAGTTCAAGCACTGATATTGAATCACTTTCAGCCAATCTTGATTTTATGAATGAGTGGCATTGATCATAGTGATATGTCCCAAGATTCATATGCTTCTTACACATATGGGAGTTCACAATTTGATTAGACTACTCAAAATGCGTGTGGAGGTCAAAATGTGCATCAACAAAATAATTGGGTTAGTGGACATTATATAATCCATGGTGAAGTTGTTGGTAGAAATCAAGAAACATATCAATCGCATGTGCATAATTATATACAGAATTACTCTAATGTGATGAGTTGGTACCAATATTGTTTGGAACAAGATGACATTCCATCTATTATATTTGAGCCTCATAGATCCTCATTTTGGTATTAATTGTACTCTATAATGTTTATTTAGCTATTTTATATTATATTATGTATTATTTTATCAAATGTATTGTCTCAGACAGTATTTATATAATGTATTATTCATATGTTTGCTTTCAAAATACAATTTTATCAAAATTTTGAGTAGAATATGTGTATAATAATATGTTATAATAGTTCCTAAAATTTCTTGCTAAATTTTCAAGATTTTAATATAGTTTCCATCATTTTTTTGCAATTTTTTGCGATATCGATATATCCGGCAATATATCCGTAAAATTGAAGTTGCGATATATGGTCTGATAGAAATATTTTCATCCTTGTGTTTTAGCTTGGATGATTATTACTTATGACTTTACTTTTTTCTCATCTCTTTGCAAGCCCTTTGTATAGCTCTCAAGATATTAAGATCTTCTTTTCCACAATGGATTTGTTCTATGATTTATACTTCCTTAGTTTAACATGGTATCCAAACAGATTTAATCTTGTGCTTGTTATCCAATATTACAGATCCAACTACAGGGGCCGCGTACCATTGTCTGGGATTCTGCCCTGATCAAAATTTTTTAGGTGGCACTATTCGTCGTCATTTTAGCTCACAGGTTTTCAAGTTCTGTTCGTCGTCGTCTTAGTTTATCGGTTTCCAAGTTCTAGCAGGCCAATCGCCGCTCGGCTATCCTCTCGGACAAATACACTCAGTCGGCGCTGGGTAGGCCGCATTGCAGACACCTCCAATGGGCACTGTCCTCTAGCCGGTGCTGGCATGCAGTGAATTGAAACCCTCAAATGGGCGCTGGCCTCAAAAAATTGTTAGGCTACTGTAAAATTATGTGCCGATTTACGGATCCTACAGGATAACACCCTCTGTTCTTCATTTGTTGCTTCACTTTGGTTTTAAGTATTAGTATTTGTTGGGTTTTCAAATATGACAACTGAAAGAGATGACTCTTTGCAATCAATTAGTGTTTGTTTGAATGGAAATAATTATTCTTATTGGAATTACGTTATAAAAAATTTCTTGAGGGGTAAAAAGATATGGGGATATGTATGTGGAACTCTGTTGAAGTCGGTTCAACTTGATAATGAGAAGTATGTTGAGCAGATGGATGGTTTGGGAGGTTAATAATTCTAAGATTATTACCTGGATTAACAACTCGGTAGAAAATACGATTAATATGTTGTTGGCAAAATATGATACTGCGAAGAAGGTCTGGGACCATTTGGAACGTTTGTATACTCAATCGAACTTCACTAAACAATATCAATTAAAAATGGATATTCAGTCTCTTAACCAGAAAGAGATAAGCATTCAAGAATTTTACTCTGCTAGCACAAATCTCTGGACCAGTTGGCTCTCACGGAGTCTGCAAAACTTAGAGCTTTTGCTCTATATATTTCTCAACGAGAAGAACAATGTTTGGTTCAATTTCTGATGGCACTTCGTGATGACTTTGAAGCTCTACATGTGAATATCTTGCATTGTAACCATCTTTTATCTGTTGATTATATGGTTAGTGAACTTCTTGCTGAGAGAAATTTGAACAAGTCCGAGTCTGTGAAGGGACTTTTCTACCTCCAATTCAAAATGTTTTGGTTGCCCTTTCTCGACCACAAGCTAAGCCTCCGAACAAGAGCTCATCTTCTGGCACCATTCTCTTATCCTTATATGTTAATGATATGATTATTACCGATATGACACAGATGGCATTGCTCTCTTGAAATCGGATTTAGCCTCTCGTTTTGAAATGAAGTACTTAGGTTATTTGCATTACTTTTTAGGTATTAAAGTTTGTTTGTCTCTTAAAAGTTATCTCATTTCTCAGTTTAAGTATGTCACATATATTCTTAAACGTGCTCATCTTATTGATACTCCTCTTGAGACCAACGTCAAGTACTCTCCCTCAGATGGTACACCTTTGACAGACCATACTTTGTATCACACTATTATTGGCAACTTAGTTTATCTCGCTACCACTCATCCTGACATTGTCTATGAAATTCATATTGTTAGTCAGTTCGTCTCTTCTCCCACCATGATTCATTGGGCCAATGTTGTCCGAATTCTTCAGCATATTGGCGTATTGTGCTTTGGAGCCGCAAAGATGCTGTCAAGAAACAACAAGTTGTACCAAGCATATTGAGAGTGATTGTCACCTCACACGCCACCATCTACAACACGGCACTCTCAGGTTGCCATTCATCATAGATTGCTAAACGGGTAATTTATTTTACCTGTAGATATCCGATTACCCGTACCCTATCCGCTATAAAAATAGAATAATAGAGTAGGGTATGGGCAGGACATTTTATATTAGGGTAGGGTATAGGGAAGGCATACCCGTACCCTACCCTACCCTACCCATTGACATCCCTAGTCCCGAGGGCATAAAGCCTCTCAGATTGTTCTTGTTGCTGTGCAGCTTTAAAGTAAAATGGGAATTTAAAATATAGAAATGAAATATTGTATCTAATGGTGTCTCCCTCTGTTTCCAGAAAATAACATTTTTTAAATAGTGAACAATTTGAATTCAAATCCCCCCACAGATGGGGGTCTTCAACTACCTCCAGGATTGGCGTGCCCTCTCTACCAAACTAGATAAACCTTATCCAGTGGGTTGTTTAGCAAATTCCGCTTTTTCAGGGATTACTTCTTATCATCTCAGCCTTATCCCTTCTAGCAGTCCTTTCTTACACAAACTCTCTTCGGATTATCCCCTATCTTCCACGCCCCTCTCTCCTTAAATGAATTTTGAGAAATCTGCATGTGCCCTCTCCAAACCTTGGTCGAATCTATACGAGCAATGTGGGCACAACATCATCTAGTCAGCTTCATCAATATCTGATATGCCCATTCTATCTCCCGAATATTGGATAATGCTGAAGAAGTTCCCGAGTGCCTTTAGATGCTTTTTATGGTGTTGAGATATGCTTGAAATATTAAGCATAATGCCTCTTTCGCCAGATTCGACCTGTGAAATTCCCTTGACCAAATACCCGATTCTTTTCGACTAAAAAATGACTAAAAATGACATTTAGATAGACTAAAATGCAAATAAAAATACGAAATAAATGGACTTGTCAATACCTCACGATGGCTCATGGATCATTTAGGAGTGTGACTCACAAATTCCGCTCCTCGGTGGGACTTTTGAAATAGTGTTTGAGTCGGTGTCCATTCACCACAAAAGTGCTTCCATCGGTTCGCAATAACTCACATGTGCCATTCCAATTAGTCTTGTACACCACGAATGGACCCGTCCATCTGATTTGAGCTTGTCCGAAAATAATCTCAATCTTGAGTCATAAACAAGTACCTCATCCCCCGAGGAGAACTCATTTTGCTTGATGGCTCGATCATGAAATTTTCTTGCTCATTCTTTGTAGATGCAAGAATTTTCATAGGTCTCATTCTTCCATTCCTCTAACTCCAACAATTGATGAGCTCTCTCAATTCAGGCTTCTTGGAATTTAAAATTGATCTTCCTCGCAGCCCAATAGGCCTTGTGCTCAATTTCTACAGGTAAGTGACAGGATTTGCCAAAAACAAGTTGATAAGGAGACATACCTATAGGAGTTTTGTACGCCGTGCGATAAGCCCAAAGAGCATCATCAAGACGATCCGCTCAATTCTTTCGGTGCACCACTGTCTTTTCTAGGATTTGATTGATCTCTCTATTAGCAAGTTCGGCTTGTCCATTGGCTTGAGGATGATACGGGAATGTCACCTTGTGCTTTACACCATATTTTGCTAGCAACCTTCCTAGCCATTTATTGTTAAAGTGCGACCCCCATCACTAAGCAAAGCTCTCAGGGCTCCGAACCGAGTCAAGATATTCTTCCTCAAAAACTTAAACACAACTTTAGCATCACTTGTGGTTGTGGGAACAACTTCCACCCATCTCGACACATACTCCACTGCAAGAAGAATATAGAGAAATCCTTGAGATTTAGGAAATGGTCCTATAAAATCAACCCCCCACACATCAAAGAGCTCAATAACCATCATGGGCTTATGAGGCATCTCATCCCGCTTAGTAATATTTCCAACCCTTTGACACCGGTTGTAATACCCCAAAATATTTTAGATGGGTTTATTCAATTTATGTGACCCTCTGGTAAGTTAGAAAATAAAATGGATCCTTAAAGGATTCAAATAAAAGAAAAACTGCTGTCAAGGAAATTGTAACACCCCAAAAATTGTGCATTTAGAATTTGTTTAAGAATTTTATTTAGGTAATTAATAAAGAAAATTTATGCCCGTGAAAAAAAAAACGTCTAGAAAATTATATTGAGATCTGAAATCGTTTACATTTAATTTTATTTGACCTTTAGGGGATTTATTTTATTAAACAAATTGTACCCAATTTATTTCTTACTAAGTTAATTAAGTTCATATTAAGTTAATCATGATAGTTAAAATTTAAATGCAACTCAAAGTCATTAATTCTCGGATTAATTAGAAAATGCATATATGTATCCACTTGTGGAGCCACTTGGAGGATACCATAGAAATTATATAACTATACTAAATGATTTTAGAAAATGAATAGATGTAACCAATGAACCTTTAGCAATTGGATTATATTTGATAGAGCATGTGTATACGTGTCGACACTTGCGGACCTATGTGTGTACATCTTTAGAGGAGACAAATTTATTTGGAGAGAGAGAGCTATGAATAAAAGAATAATTAATGCTTGAAGGAAAAGTAATCTAAGCTCAGCCTTCATAAGCTTCTCTATGCATACTCATCGGCTAGCAAGTTTATTTTTTTTATTTGATGTCGACACGTATTACCTATGACTCACCATATTTATATAGCTATTGAACCAGATATACTTTCACCAAAATAAAAGAGACATCGAAAAAAAGGGGAAAAAGAAAGAATTTCAAGCTTGCTTCACTACCTCTTCTTCATCAGCAGCCTTAATCGATTCATAATTTTCCACCTTCAAATCTTTGTCAAGAATTATGAGATTAATACCATAGCATTCCTCTCACCAAATAGATTATATCTGTAAAAGATTTCGTTCAAATACGTGATCGAAAATCTGGAAACGAAAGCAAGAAACCGCCGAGAGCTGCTATCACGCCGCCTTGTGCCGCAGCCCACTTGCGGTGTGATTTCCCGCTGATCCGACCGTCGGATTCATCTCATCTTTATACCGTTTCGAACCTCTTCTAACAAGCTATGCATATGAAGTCTTGGATTGGCGATCAGACCTCGTTTGATTCTCTATTTTTACATCGGAAGTTGACGCAAAATTGCTGTCAAATATGGAAGCTCGCAGTTGCTGCTACTTCGACGCTCCTACGACTTTTCTGACGATTAAAATACATCATTCTTTGCATGGTTAGAAACCTCTCCCTACAATCCTTACGTTTTTAGTATCGTATTCTAATTTCGATGTCGTTTGGTCGATCGTATTTATGTCGAAAGATGACGGAAAAACCTTGTCGGACGTCAATGGATGACTGCAGTTGCTGTCGTTGCTGCATTCAGAGCTTCTTTTCAACCTTTCTCCAGCTGATACTCTACGTATGATTCATGGTTAGGAATCTCCTCTTACGAGCTATGTATCTATCATCTCAAATTGAAGTTTGAACGTTGTTTAAACTATCGATTTTACGTCGAAAGTTGCCGAAAAGTCATGTTTAAAAATGTTATTTTTCTTCCCAGTCTTCAAGCGATGTGCTATATTTGGAGCTATTATGAGATAGGTGGATGATGTTGCGACCCTTAAATGGTTGTTTAAAGATGATAACATTTATTCTCTAAAAATCGCAAAAAGGTGGACTCACGATTTTAACACATCTAATTAAACTAAAACCTAAACTATCTAATATATATTCTTAATTATTGATATGTTGATGATATTTTTGGGGCTGAAGAATAATTATATTTTGTTTTAAATGTGATTGAAAAAAAAAATTAAAAATATTGTGGAATGGGTCGTGTGTTATGTCAAATGAGCATTTGTTCTTTAAATTGGGGTTGATATATAAATGATGAGCTGTCAAAATATTGAATTGTTTTAATATCTTAAAAATAGGTTGAGGGTGATAACTTGATTATTTTACAAAGTTTTGGATTAAAACGGAGGTAACCAAAAAAAATACCATTTGTTTAATCCCTAAGTTTTTGAGAATGTAAAATCATATGTAAAATGTTTTTGTTCTAGATTAATTCTTTAATTGGTTAAGGTCTACAATCCTTTCACTCATTAATATGGAAGTTCGATATTTGTAGAATGAAAAATATATACCAATTATTCGGTTTAAGCTCATTGAATCTCGACATTTAGAAATATGTTTATTTATATATTTATATATTTTTAGCTATTAGCTAATAACCAAAATAGGTTCTCAAGGTTAGAATCTCGATAATTTGTAGGCTAAAGAGCAGCAAGTGCAATTTAGAGATTTTCTGCGCTACTCGTCGACTGTTGATTATCAAAACCATTAAGGTGGGTTATATTTTTCTCAAATTATGTTCAGCTAATAAGCTCAACTGTTTATCAACTGTATAGCATGAATATCTGTATCAAAATGTTTTAGCTCACTGTTCGCGTTCGTCAGTATCCTATGAAAACATTGAGTGCTAGACTAGACTCGAGTTCGGATCCTTAAAGCTTTGAGACCGTATACACTATCCTTTATTAGACAGCTGGGCTGGAGGACGTGTATATAAGTTAAGACACTGTAGGAAGGGACAGTGAGATAGAGCGTGCAAGTAAGGTTAAAAGAAGCTTTGTATACATGGAATGCTTTTGAGATTTGAAACCTTTCCATTATTATACTTGTGTGGATACGATATTCATATTTATAAAATATTTGTGAACTGTTTATCAAAATCTGCCCACTGGGTATACTAGTACTCAGCCCAAATCTTTTCTAAAATATTTTCAGGTTGAGAGGCAGACTGGAAGATGATGGAGCTGAGGCCAAGGGCTGGCTTTTTGTTATATGCTTGCTCTTTCTGTGTTGTTCAGAAATCTTAGATACTCTAAATCAATTAAGTGTTTGCAAACAATTTTACTTGAGTTGTGCTCCGTGCTTGTTCCGTTCACTCTAATATAGCTTGTCTTCAATTATTTGAAGCATGTTAAAATTTTAGCATTTTGCTATAATGTTCCTTTATAATTGTTGGCGGGATAAGTTCCCTTTGATGATTGGTATATTATTCAGGTTCTTTCTAAACGCATTAGTGCGTGGTTCTATTACAGTTACAGAGGTTATGTTGCCCAAATTTCTGAGAAATATAACATATTCTTGTTCCAAAGTTATTTCATTTAATTATCTTTATGCAACAACCCCTTCCCCCTTCCCCCAGTAGCGCATCGGTCCCTTGTCACTATTCTTCTGGGACTAGGGCGTTACACCGGTCACACTTGGAAATAAAGGCATGGCAATCTTTGTAAATATGTGGCAAATAGAACCCATTTTGTTGGACCTTCATAGCGGTTCTATTAGCTGCAAAGTGGCCACCACTGGAAGAACTATGACACTGCTCAATAATGGCATGGACCTCATCATCTTGAACACATCTCTGAATCACTGCATTAGCACATCTCTTGTATAGGATTAGATCATTCCAATAATAGAATTAGACACCATGGAGGAATTTCTTTCTTTTGTAGGAACTAAGATCCTTAGAAATGACACGAATCACCAAGTAATTCATAATGTCAGGGTACCATGATGTTTCATCGACCAACTTCACCTCGAGCACTTGTTCATCCGGGAAACTCTCGTTGATGAGAAGTCTTGGATCCTCTCCCTCCACCGAATTCTTTAGATGGGACAAATGGTCAACAACTGTATCCTCACACCCCTTGCGATCCTTGATCTCCATATCCAACTGTTGTAGTAGTATAATCCATCTAATCAACCTCGGTTTGACATTTTTCTTGGCAAACAAATATCGGATGGTCATATAGTCGGTGTAGACAATTGATCACACCACAATCAAGTATGCCCGAAATTTATCAAAAGCATATACCACTGCTAACAACTCCTTCTCCGTGGTGGTGTAATTTTGTTGGGCACAATCAATTGTCTTACTGGCATAGTGGATTATATGAAAAAATTTGTCTCTCTTCTGCCCCAACATGGCTCCAACAGTGAGATCACTAGCATCACACATCAAAACAAAAGTAAAGTCTAAATAGGTTGTATTAAAATTGGAGCACTTACCAGAGCCAACTTTAATTTCTCGAATACATCCATGCACTTCTCATCGAACATAAACTTTACATCCTTCTCCAACAGGGAACACAACGACTTGGAAATCTTGGAGAAGTCCTTTATGAATCTTCTATAGAATCCGGCATGGCCAAGAAAACTACGAACCATCTTCACAGATGTAGGAGGGGGTAACTTCTCGATAGCTATAATCTTTGCCCGATCAACTTCCAATCTAGATGCAAAAACTTTGTGGCCAAGCACCACACCTTCTCGTACCAAAAAATGGCACTTCTCAAAATTCAAAACCAAATTGGTCTCCTCACAAGGCTGCAAAACTTGAGACAAATTTTCCAGACAAATATCAAAAGATGAACCAAAGACTGAGAAATCGTCCATAAATACCTCCATGTTATTCTCAATAAATCCATGAAAAATGGCCATCATACACCTCTGGAAAGTAGCTAGAGCATTGCACAAACCAAATGGCATACGTCGGTATGCAAAAATACCATAGACATAGGTAAACGCCGACTTGTGATGGTCCTCCGGGGCAATCATAATTTGATTGTAACCCAAATAGCCATCCAAGAAGTGATAATACTCGTACCCTGCAAGTCTATCCAACATTTGGTCAATGAAAGGAAGTGGAAAGTGATCCTTACGTGTAGCCGCATTGAGAGCGCGATAGTCGATACAAACTCGCCATCCAGTGATGAGTCGTGTAGCAATCATCTCATTCCTCTCATCCTTCACAACTGTCATATCTCCTTTCTTTGCAACATATTGAGTCGGGCTCACCCACTCACTATCTGATATGGCATAGATCATCCCGACATCCAGAAGTCTTAAAACTTCTTTTCTCACCACCTCTTGCATCATCGGATTCAATCTCCTTTGGGCTTGTACTTTTGGCTTGTAATCCTGCTCAAGTAAAATACGATGCATACAAATAGACGGGCTAATCCTCTTTATGTCAGAGATTTCCTAACCTATAGTAGATTTGTATTTTCTCAAAACTCTCAATAATTTATCCAACTCTACAGCAGATAGAAAAGCAGACACAATCACAGGATATGTATCATTTTCACAAGAAAAACATACTTTAAATGATCAGGGAGTGGTTTCAACTCCAACATCGGCGGTGGAGGCGCCAATTTGGCTGCAGGAGGTCCCTTCTCAGCGGCTTCATCTGGCTGTGGATCCTTGAGGTTCAAATACTGCATCGATTCTTGTGGTAATCCTTGCATAGAATATAAGATAGCAAGATACTTCAAAATCTCATCACTTGCATAATCAAGATAATTAAAAGAGTCAGCATAATAAATAGATTGTTGGGTACGGTGCTGCAATGGATCCTCTAAGGCAACTGGAACATCGGTGCAAGCAAACTCGTCCTCTACCAACTCTATCATCTTGCACTCATCAAACTCACTCTCATATGGTCTTTTTATAGCATCATATAGAGATAAAATGATCTTCTCATCATTCATCCGGAACGTCAGCTGGTCATCTTGCACATCAATCAAAGCATGACATATATCTAGAAACGGTCTACCAAGAATCAAAGGAATGTTATTGTCTTCCGGCATGTCGAGAACCACAAAATCAGCAGAAAATATGAAATCTTCCACCTTCACCAACACATCCTCTACAACTCCTCTGGGATAGGTAACTGATCTATCCGCCATTTACAAGACAATAGATGTCAGCTTAATCTCACCAATCTCTAACCTCTTGAAAATCGACAGAGGCATCAAATTGATGCTGGCCCCCCAAATCACACAACACATTTCCAAAAGTGCGTTCTCCAATCACACAAACAATAGTAAAACTTTCCGGATCCTTCTGCTTTAGTGGCAACTTCCATTGCAAAACCGTACTACACTCTTCAGACAAATTCACAGCCTCAAACTTTCCCAACTTTCTATTCTTAGATATCGCATCCTTCAAAAATTTAGCATAGTCAGGCATATCTCGTAAAACATCTAAAAGAGGTGTAACACCCCAGATTTTTGAATAAGGTTTAGAGGATTCTTAATGGTAATTAATTATTTAAGGAAGAAGTTTAGTTAAGGTTTAAGTGAAGTCAGATGTCAGTCACGACTTTAGGGGTCAATTTTCGTGAAATCGTCTTTTTGGAAAATTTGATCTTAACTCTGTTATGGCTGATTTTAGTCTTTTTAGAAAGGTTTTAACTCAAGGATTGTTGATCTGAGTCAAGTTCTGTCAGGCCCCTTTTATGAAAAATGACTCAAGGATTCCGTTGGTATTCACGGATTTCCATTCTGAGGTCAATCGAACGCTCGGGAGTAAAATCTGTCAGTTTAAGTGAATAGTAAAAAGTAATTCCAAAAAAGGAATCTTTTCTCGTCTTTCTTCTGACGACCCCGTCTTCATCACAAATCAGCTTGGTCCACTAGTATTTGAGCCAACGAGTCTCTCGATATTTTTAGATTTCGTGTCTGAGGTCATTTAGACCTCGACATCGAATAAAGCAGCTTTTAACCGAACCCGGGGTAACTTTTGCAGTATTCTTGCATTGAAGTGGCTTCCATTGGATGTTGATGTTCCGCTTTCACTTGTTGGCACGTCATGCACTTCTCAATATAATCTCTAATAGACCTTTTCATATTCCTCCACCAGAAATACTCCTTCAAATCTTGATACATCTTTGTTCCTCCGGGATGGATAAAGTAACGGGTGTTGTGAGCTTCTTCCAAAATCTCTCTTCTCAAGCTTTCTTCCTTGGGTACACATAGACGTCCTTCGAATGTTAGTGCACTATCGCCAGCTACAGCGAAACCCTTGATGATGCCATTTAAGATTTCGTCATTATTTCAAGTATTTAAGGAGGATTGTCGTGTTTTTGCCGTTATAATGCCGATTTCTTTTTAAGTTTAAAGCATGTTAATTTCTATATTTTATTCAAAGTTCTAAGCCTTATTTCAAGTTTAAAATATCGAGAAAAGGGAGAGGTGAATGAGTATCGCCTCGACCAACACTTCAATCGAAAGTTTCGAATGTTCGTGAAGAAGCACGGACCGTGCAAGGGTTGCACGACCCGTGCAAAGCCGTCCAGAACTCACGACATGATTCTGGAAAGCTAGCACGGACCATGCAAGGTTAGCACGGACCGTGCAAGGCTTGCACGGCCCGTGTCGGAAGTCTAGGCATTTTATTTCTTGCCCCATTAATTAGCACGGCCCGTGCAATGCCTTTGCCACCCCGTTTTGTCTCCAATCATGTTCTAAACTCGAGTCTTTCAAACCCTCATATTTTCTAAAGGTTCTAAAGTCGTGCTATCTATGTTTAAGTCCTAGTTAAGGGTGGATAAGCTAGATATTGTTTAATTTCTTGAATAGATGTTATAATCTTTGAAGGAGGACGCTAAGTCGATGATTCGACTTTTATAGGAGATAGTGAGCCTCGTGGAAATCCAGAGAAGGATCGTCAACTCGTTGTTTTACTTTCTGTCCAGTAGTCGAGGTGGGTAAATCTATACTCATCTAAAGTTTGAGCTCATAAGCTCTAGAAGCATGATATGGCAAATGAGATATCCAATAAAATATTTTTGCTTTGCCTGATTGATCACTGTACAAAGGAAGGAAGGAAAAAAAGTTATTATATATAAAGTGAGCTCTCAAGCATGTTTAGATATGCTAGAAATGATTAAGTATTGTCTATGCTAGCATGAGATAATTAGAATTGCTTTAATTGCAATTTATGTTTATGCAAGTTCATTTCCTCGTATCTGAATGTTGGATTTTGCTAAAGTTTATTTAGTTAAGCATTGCCTTTTAGAGTAGTGATAAATCTCTTATAGGTCGAAATCATGCTTAATTAAAGAATTAGCATTAGACGTTGTTCTAGGCTCGATAATTCTAGTAAGGTTAAGGAAGCTAGGGAATTAAGTTAAGGATTAAGGATGAGGAAGGAAGGCTAAGATAAGAAAGGAAGGAAATTAAGGAAAGGAAGAAAGGTTAAGGAAGATAAGTTAAAAAAATGAGAACATAGTTCTGTTATAATCAAGAATTGAGCTCAGATTTCATGATCTTTGATCATTAAGGTGAGTCATTGCTGGGTTAATTCTCTCGCAAACTCTTTTGGATATTTGAGGTAACCCCTCTTCTATCCTACGGCATGCCTAAGGGTGCAGTTGACATCAGGTTTGAGCCAAGGTTGGGCCCAAAAGTAAAGAAAAGGTTTTGCGGATATGGAGAGGGCTTTTACGTTTTACTCTCCATATACCGCCAATTGATTATTGGATATTTCTCAAGTTATTAAAGAAGCTTTTATTAAAACCCACTAAGTACATTAGTGCTCACGCCCCCTTTTTCAAATGTTTTCAGGTTGAGATGCTGAGGATGATGATGGTTGTGGATGTGGGTTGGCTGCCAGGATCGTTTTGCTATTATATAAGTTTCTTTGAAATCACATGATGTTTCTGCTACTCTGATACACTCTTATAATTCCTAAATTGCTATTATGTTTATCGAGATTCTATGAATATTCCCCAGACATGATCATATATATAAGTGATGCATATTAAGTTTTATCCCTGTTTCTCGAGTATATTTTCCTTTCGCCTATAAAGAGGCTTGTGCACGTTGATATCTATTTATTCGTTTTGACCTATAAATTGGTCTATGCTTGTTGGTATCTGATTAGTTAGCCGTTTTATTCCGCTAAAGCATGTTTTCTTCTTCCTCAAGTAAACCCGAGTATCATCGTCTATCTTTCAAAAGTATATATTTATTCTTAAACCATCTTTGTTAATCTTCCGTCTTTATTCGATAATCCCTTAATAATACCCCGTCCCCATTCGTTAATCCCTATCTTGGGACCGGACTGTTACAAGATGTATATTGATGTTTACGTTTTTGAAGATCTCCATAAATCTCTCCATCTTCTGATCATGCTTCGCCTTAGCTAGCCGAGTAGGAAACGGCACAGTGGAATTGCTAGGCACAGTATGAGAACCGGTGGTGGCAGGTGCCACTCGTGTTGTAGGGGCAAGTAGTGCCTTCTGTGGAATATCTGCAGCAGGTATAGTTTCATCATCCACTATCTCGATCACATCTTCATCTCTCTTATCCCAGATTAGATGCTTGTGATTTGTATACTACTTTCCACTTCTCAACTGAATGGCATTACATTGATCATTGGGATTGATTACTGATTGGCTTGGAAATTGACCCGGCTTGTGTTGTGTAGAGGAATTGTTAGCCATCGACCAACTTGAACTTCTAGCATGTTCACTTGCTTAGACAAAGCACTCACAATCCCTTCAATCTAAGTAATCTTTGTACTTGTGGCTCCAATGAAGTTGGTTTGATTCACCATCAATTGATTGAACATCTCTACAACTGACAACTTCTTTGGCTCGGAAGGACCTGCAGCTGGAGCAACAAAATCCGGAGGTTGCAAGGCATTGTTAGGATTAGCATAGAAAAATTTTGGATGATTCCTATTTTGTGGGTGATACGCCATGTTATTCTGGAACCACTGTGGACCTCTGTTGTAATTCCCGTCATTGTAGTTCCTTTGATTGACAAAATTCACACCTTCAACTCCAATGGATTCTGAACCTTGCTGCTGCACGGTATTGACCTCCATCTATGAGCGCCGCTCCTCAAGAACTTGCTTTTTTAAAAACTCAACGTCAACCCTCAATTCATCCATTCTGAAATCAGACACTATAGCTGTTGGCCTTGTTATCTTCATCTCCATCGGCCATTGGTAACTAGTAGCTGCCATCTCCTCAATAATTCGTAATGCTTCAGCAGCCGTTCTATTCACGAGGCAACCCCTAGCTAAGGCATCCACTAATCTATTGGTGTTGTTGGTCAGACCACTGTAGAAGTGTGTGATCTGCTGGTCGGCACTGAACCCGTGTTGTGGGCACGTCCGGAGCAAATCCTTGTACCTCTCCCAAGCTTCATAAATGGATTCGTCACCCATCTGTGAAAAATTGGTGATCTCAGCAATGATCTCCTGAGCCTTTGAAGTAGGAAAATACTTGGCAAGGAGCGCTTGACACATCTCGTCCTAAGTATTGATGGAAGCTCGATCCAAGCTCTTAAATTTCAGAGTAATATATAGCCGCGTCAAATTAAAAGGCCTCAATAAAATAAATGATATTCTTTTTATTTTTATTTTTAGGGAATAGTTGACTCATTCGAAAGAAATTCTCTCATGCTAGTGTGTTAGGTAACATTCTTTCAAGGATATAACATATATTTCTCCAAAAAAACAAAGGATATAACATATATATGCGACATATAGGGGATATCACCGAATATACAGCATCTCCTGCATCATATCTTCATCTGGAAATGCCCACAATTAAAACAATGGGAGCAGCAAAAAGATCTCAAAATTAAATCAGTTCACCAATTTACAGAAATTAAAGCCATCTATTGCCAGAAAAATCTTTGGTAATCACTAGATTACAGTTTGCAAGGTGGGCTTCTCTTTTGTACATCATAATGCTGTAAACCTCTATACAGATTACCAAGACACCTATTTGAGGATGCTCCGGGGTTGGGGTGGTGAGGAAGGGGGGGGCGCGGAGGGAAGCTCAAACTCCCGGCTCCTGAAAGCGGAGAAACAGGAAAGAAAGAAAACGTACATGATACAACAAACTCGAGAACTCGAGAAAATGAACAGCAAAAAGGCTTAAAGACCTCACTACAAGACTATCATTGGTTAATAGATGTTTGGAACTATCCTTTATCATCACCAGCAGAGTATAGAATGAAGATTGTAAGGGAAGAATCACCAAAGATTAATGCAGTTTTGAAGCTAAAGATAGAGCTGTATGTATGTTATCTGGAGTATAGCTTTGGCTGACAAAATCATCTTTTAATCTGGAGTCGAAAATCCCATGAGGTTATCGTACTTGGTTCTGAAACGAAGGCCGGCACCGATATGTCTTGAAATGGGGCAAAGCCAGCAAAGAACTCTTGGACCCAGAATCTGTAGCAGACGAACAAAACCAAGTCAACCAACGGAAACCAGTTATGAGAAGTTGGAGTTAAAATCATGTGTGTCTAGATTTTATATGTAAAACCATTTTCAAGATAACATAACTGTTTGCCAAGTTTTTGGAAAGACGTTAATGGATGTCTTCTCTTCCATCAAACAACAAAATGCATAAGCAGCAAGCAAGAGACAAAAAGAACACTTACTGCTGTCAAATTCTCATATGGACCAATATCATATGGATGTGAATACAGATGGCCTCCTTTCTCGGCAAGCCACATTGCTCTTACACCTTCATGGTACTGCCAATGTAAAAATAAATTCAATAATAGTTTCTTTGTCTGGAAATAAGTAAAGGGAAACTACTACAACAACCTCGATTGTTGTCTTATTTTGTAAAATAAGATAGAAGTGCCACCCAAGGAAAAATCCCAGTGCCAAAGATAAGGGTATCAGCAATAACCCTGAAATGACCTGTATATAAATCCTTAAGTGAGTCAACAGAAGAATATAAAACCAGAAAATAGAAAAATAAACTTAGAGGCAAACACATGTATGATTCTGGAAGAGTCTTCAGAATCTTGCTGAGAATCAACTGTCACACTACCAACGAGCAATACCTGAAATATCACAAGGTCGATTAAATGATGCACATCAAATTGTGAAAATGGAGGAGATAAAGGTAACATGGATGCATCACGAGTACCAAGTACAGAGTACAGCAGTGATATATATTCTAAAGGAAAGAAAAGAAGAAGCATACCAGGGAATATATGCATGCAAGAACAGCATAAAACACAAAGACAAAGAAGATCTTGTAGTTTGCGTGCCCCACACAGTTATTCATCCAAACACAATGGTGATCCTTGCATCAAGAGGCAGCTGTTTAACAACATTATTCAGGGCATTCAAGAAAATGCATAAACAATATCATGTATAGGACATACCATTCGTAAAACACATCGATTACATATGCGGCAATGATGGGCTCGAGGAGGCTTGTAGTGCGAACACTTCTGGCAGTACCTCAAATCACCACCCTGCAAAAAGTTTCCGAAGAACTTCAGGACCATATAATTAAGCACATTGTCCTAAGTAAAAGTTTTTTTATAAGCATTTATGTTCATGTTTCCAATAGTCTGAGGTTTCCACCTTGTATGAAAGTCTATCTTAAGAGCAATTTAGAAGTAAACTTTATGTAGTAGGCATTTGAATAGAAAAAAGTATATCACTCATAGGTTGATAATATAATGGAGACAAATTTGCGGATTTTCTGAAGTTAGAAGTTAATTTGAAATAATACAAAGCTGCGACGCTGAAGGAATGACAACGTCACTTAGAATCTGACCCAAGGGCAAAATAAATTAGCTCATTAATGACGTCATGTCATCACTATTATGATAGGACCTAGTAACAACAAACTAAATTTATGAACTAATGTCAGTATCAAAAGTTCCAGCTAGAGAAAAAAGACCATGCTAATGCACCGCACAGGACAGGAGGAAGAGAACTCCCACCACAAACATCTGGTTTGCATATATTGGGCAAGTGAATGCCATCTGATAGGCCAATAAACTCAACACAACAATGATAATAATGACAACTCCCAAGGGGCCTTAACATTGTGTAGTAACCAGATTTTGATATTATTCGACTTACTAAATTCAATTTTGTATTTTGCGGGGGGGGGGGGGGGGGGGGGTTATGCAAGATTTTAACTTCATAACATTGATGTAACCCACAAAACTGCAACATTAAAGGAATGATTGCGTCAAAAAGAATTTGATCCATGGACACGATAAATAAGCTGAAAATGATGGCGTCACTATTACGATGTGGACCTAGTAACAACAAAGTTAAGTTATACTAACATCAGGTAACCAAAAGTTGATAAAGACTATAGTACTATACTAACGCGCCACGAAGGCAGGAACGGAACTTCAGCTACTGCCATCTGGCTAGCATATATTGGGAAGTGAGAGACATCATCCGATAGATCAACAGAACAACACAGCAACAGCAGTAATGACAACTCCCCAGGGGCTTTAGTGCTTTACTACTGTCTAATAACCAGATTTTGATATTTTTCGACTTACTAAATGTAATTTGTGTTTCCGGGGAGAGAAATTCAAGACTTCATGATACCATTCTAATCCTTGAATGACATTATATAATTGAAGACAAAAGTCAAGGCAACTGATATAAACAAAATGCCAAATGAGATAACCCCGCCAATGAGCATCATATTAATTCCAATCTTCAGGAATCTATCAATGTCCTATCAATTCCAATCTTGCCGATTGATCCGCATAAAACATTCGATCCATCCCTTTAATACAGGGCAATCAGCTTCAAGGATTTGCTAAAGACAACAACAAATGCACTGGAATGTATATTAACTCCATATAAACAAGAAATAATATAATGATAGAGGAAACTTGAAATCAAGAGGGACATGGAAAGAATCAGCATTCGATAACTAGCATTCCAACTAAAACGACTGAATCAAAAGTTACAAATTATTTGATAGACATTTATAAATTAACGAAATAAACACATGCATTCAAGCAGACATTTCAAATTACAACAGCAATCTTGATTATTCTTGAAAATGAATCGGCGAGGACAACACTAATAATACCCAACATTGTTGAAAGCTACAAAATCATGAGGAAAATGCCGCAAGAACACATGCAAGCATATTTCCCCTGACTGAAAATACCGAAAGAATGACATACCTTGCGCTTGATCTCGTGGATCGGGCTGTCCGCGTCTTCAACATCGGGCACGAAGGAGTTCGGAACCCGACCCGGATCCGTATAAATGGCTCGGTGGTAGCTGGATATGCACATGACAGCTAGGAAAGTGTAGACGGCGGCGTTTAGCATGCCAGGAGAGGAGCCGAGCCCGAACCAGCGGTCGATGAAGACGAGCACCGTCGAGAAATAGATGTAGAAGATGGCCGCAGAGACGACGGCGACGTGGAATGAGAACTTGCAGCCGCGTGCCATTTTCAATATTATACCAAGTCTTTCAAACTGTGAAGGGTGACCGGGAGACGGAGGCGCCGGCGTAATGGCGGATTACGACGGCGTCTCCGGCAGTGCGGTGAGAAATCTGGTTGGGGGGGTTTAATTTGGTGCGGTTGGCCGGTGGTGTGGTGTGGTGTGGCCAATTTATTTTCTTAAATGGGTTTGGGGATTGTTCTAAAATTGGACAATTTGTGTTACTTTTTCATTTTTGGCCCTTTTTTTTCGTCAAATTTGGATATTTGGCGATGATCTTTTTGTCCGCTGATTTCTTCTGGAAACTCTTGATAAAATTTATTTAGAAAACCAGTGCTCATTTTTCTTAAAAATTAAAGGAATATTAAGTTCTAAAATAAAATCTAGGTTTTTGACCAAATTCACTAATTTGACAATATTGCAACTACTTGATAAAACCATGGCTAAGTTGACCAATTTTTATGAATAGCTTAAATTGACGAGTTTTAAATAATTTGTTGAGATTAACGGTTCAAAGCAAGTATTTGGATTTTGCATTTAAAAGTTAGTTTAATTTCTTTAACACCTTCTTTTTATCAGTTGGGCAAAATCTCGTGTGATCATATAAATAACATTTTCCATATTTGAAATATTTGCACTTTGCTCAAGTTAGATGGTTGACTAATCTTCATACATAAATACCTAATACTGTATAAATATTTGAACATTGTCTTGATAGAATATAAATTTAAAATGTTTCGAAAGATAAAAATTTGTTTGAGATCGTGTCTCTTACGTTACACGGATTTCCACCCATCCGACTCGACCCGATCATATATATATATTAAAAAAAATCGCTTCTTCTCTCCCACGAATTGCGATTCTCTCTGCACGATTCTTCTCTCACCATCTCCTCCATCTTCAAATCACCGCCGATTTTCTCCGCAACCGCTGCTTCTCCCCACAACCGCAACCTCCACAATCTCCCCCACCGTTTACATATATCAATCATCTCCCCAGTGCACCAAGTAGTGACACGTACTGTTGCTGCAAAGTTGTGCGACCACCAACTATCGCGACCACTGGCGCCGCAGTTGTCTCTGAAACCGGCTCTACATTATCAATATCTCCGCGCGGCAGAAGTTCAATCGTTTATCGTAAGTGTATCTAGGGCTTTTAATTTAGGGCATTTTAATTTCATAATGTAGTGTTCTAAATTTTGTGATAATGTTGTTATGCGGTCGGGCAATTAGTCAGAGCTAGGCGGCGATTTGTCGGCGTTCATGTTTTTTTAGTTATTTTTATGTTTTATTTTTAAAATTTTCTAATCCTCTAATCAGAAGTAAACGTGTGACTCTGCTCTGCAAATTGTTATTTTGTTCGTCTATATTATTTTTTAATTTATTTGCGAGAATTTAAGAATTTATTTCTGCAATCTGCCTCCTAGTCGCATTGAGAAAGCTGAAGTAATTTGAGCAATTTTGGATACCTAGTTGCAATATTGTGAAGGAGAATTAATATTTCTATTATTCATGGCTCTGTGAAACTGAATTAATTCTGTTGTTTTTGTGTTGGTTGATAGAGTGAATTTTCTCTGCTCTGCAAATTGTCATTTTGTTCGACTGTATTATTTTTTAATTTAGTTGTGAGAATTTATAAACTTTATTGTCTACTTTCACTTCTGCAATCTGCATCTTAGTCGCATTGAGAAAGCAGAAGTAATTTGAGCAATTTTGGATAGATAGCTGCAATATTGTGAATGCGAATTAATGTTTATGGTAGTTGATCAAAAATTAAAAATACTACTGCTGCAAACCGGTTAGGTGATTAAGTCTTTTGTTCTAATGCCCTGCTCCTCTGTCTTGTACGATTGACTTGAATTTGTATGGGTTAATTATGTCTTCCATGCTGTTCTTGAGAGGTGTTTGCTGTGTTGTATTAAAATTTGCACGAGTTTGTGTAAAACTTTAATTTGCTTAATATGTTGTATCTATACTATGTTTCCTATTTATTGTATTTGAGTTAGCAAATCTACTATGAGCTATGCTTACCGTTGTGCTTTGTTCTTAAAATTCAAATATGCTCTTGCAAGTCTTGTTCATTATTAGTGATACTTCATTGTATTGATAATGATGCTTAAATGAATTATTGTTGATACTCTATTGCATTATTAAGGAAGTTTATAAGAAACTGACATGCAAGTATTACTGATATTTCATTGTGTTGATAGTGATGCTTAACTGAATTATCAGTGATACTTTATTTCATTGTTATTGATGTTAAGGAAGTTCTTGCTCTTCACTTGAAACCAAATATAAAGTTAATGAAGTCGAGGAGTGTGATGATAAGGATGATGAAGATGATTGCTCTCTACCTAAAGCCAAACACGAAATTAAGAAAGTGAAGAGGAAAGATACTAAGAAGAAGAGGAAAGATACTAAGAAGAAGAGGAAATCATGCGAGGATAAGAAGAAGGGTAAGAAAATTAAAACTGGAAGGAATCGTGATGAAAATGAAGAATGAATTTTTTTGTAGATATGATGGGAAGTTTTAGTGGTTTGGAAACATTGGGTTTTGTAATGTTTCCAGGAGATATTTGTTGGAGTTATAAATATTAAGATATGCAAGCCATAGTTTTTTTTTTTTTTTTTTTTGTAATGAATTGCATTTTTGTTGTAGTTATGAACATGTTTAGAAATCTTTGAATATATATTTTGTTGATGTTGCAGATAATATGTATCACTATTTATGAAGAAAAGTATCACTATGTGTGTAGTGAAGTAACACTATTTATTTTGTGTATTAGCAGTGATAAAAAATAGAGAGACACACACACACACACAATCATAAAAAAATATCAGTAACAGTAATGATGTTCTCAATATATCAAATAATTTTATGGATTGTTAGTAATCGTGTAGTATCATAACTTATAAACTACAGTATCAATAGTAATTAATAAAGTATCACTATCTGTATCGTGAAGTAACACTATTTATTTCGTGAATAATTTAATAGCATAACAAATAATATGTATCACTATTAATGCATAAAAGTATCACTATGTGTGTTGTGAAGTAACACTATTTACTTCGTGTATTATCAATAATAAAAAAATCATTAGATATACATCTTGTGAAGTATCATTAGCCCTGATGTGAAATATCATTAATTATGACATGAAATATCATTAACTCTGAAGTGAAGTATCATTAGACATAAATTTAACAAAATATCATTAACTATTAAATGGAGTATAATTAGATATATATCTGGTGAAGTCTCATTAACTGTGATGTGAAGTATCATTAATTATGAGATGAAGTATTATTAACTCGGAAGTGGAGTATAATTTGATATTATTGATGATTAAACATTCATTATCGAATCAAGAATAGATAAATGTCATTAACTATGAGTGAAGTATCATTAACTCAAGTATCATTATTTATGGGTGTAGAAGAAAGTATCACTAATTAGATAGAAAACTATCAGTTTAAACATAATCTCAAATTGAGAATCGGGTCTATGAATATAATAAAAACTCATTCTTGAGTAAAAATATTTATTTCATTATCATAGAGAAAAATATCATTGATTACAAAATAAAGTATCACACATTACAAAAGAAAAAAACACTAATTACAAATAAAAGTATCATTAAAAATCTTCAACAAGATCTCGATCTTCCACCTTGCAAGACCAACAATGGCATCCTCCAACGTACCAGTGACAACAGATACCTTGCAAGACCAACAATGACATCCTCCAACACACTAGTGACAACAGATCGGAAGGGAATTCGAAAACTAAAAAAATTATAACCGAACAATCACCCAAAACCTAATTAATTATAACGAACAACAAGAAAATAATAATAATAATAATAATAGTAGTAGTAGTAGTAGTAGTAGTAGTAGTAGTAGTAGTAGTAGTAGTAGTATGATGATGAGTATATAGGACAAACTTTTCACATTAAATTGAATTATTGAGGCAGAAATAAATAAGTGTCAATAACTGTGATGTGACGTATCACTAACTCCCATGTAAAGTATCAATATCATAATGAGCATCCTAGACAAACTATCACATTAAATTGAAATATTGAGCTAGATACAGAGAGGTATCACTAAATGTGACCTAAAGATCACTAACTATATGGTGATCACTAACTGAAACAATAACATTGAAGTGAAACAATATAAGTCGATCGGTTGTTGAATTTATTATTTTTCAAAAATATCATTATACCTGAAATAAAAAACCATTAAATATAATGTGAAATACATCTAGAACAAACTATAACATTGAATTGTATATCCAGAAATAGAGAGGTGTCACTAACTGTGCGTAAAAGATCACTAGCTACTAGTTAACTACATGCAGTTAGCAAATTACAACAAACACAAAAGATAAGTAAAGTATGACTTACTTTTGGATTGCAACTGAACATATCCATGTTCATTAAGATATGTAGTTTCTACATCTTTATCATTTGATTCATCATCAAGTAGAACAATATCTGAGAATTATAAAATTGAAATTGAAATTAATACTAAAAATATTATCACAATAACAAATAGTCTATGGAAATATAAATTTGAATGAATTCCTTCAGAGGCATATTATCAAACACATGGTATGCATAATTTCCTAAACCTAATTATTGATCAAGGATCACAAATTAACAAATCTCGTAAATAAAAGAAACATCATCGTTCGTTGCAAATATATCTTCACCAAAATCGCATGGAGATGCGAGAAATTTATCCATTAAATCATCGACTGGAACAAGAACAAAATCACGAGGATAGGGAAGAAATTTATTTCGAATCGCGTGAAAAAGAGAAAAACCGCGTGTAGCGATCGAGAGTTCAACTGGGAGAAGAATCATGTCATGCTTAGGGCTGGAGGAAATCAGGAGGACTGAGTTGGAGGAAATCGCGAGGTTGAGCGACTGGCGGAAATCGCGAGTTTGAAGAGAAATAAACCAATAATTTCTTATATATATATATATATATATATATATATATATATATATATATATATATATATATGGCCGGGTCGGGTCATTCCGGGTCGGGTCGGATGGAGATCCGTCTAATGTAAGAGACCCGTTAGACGGTCTCACACAAGTGTGCCCCATTTCGAAAGGGTTATTTCCAAGCGTGTTTGAATTTACTAGCTAATTTTTTTTAAATACAAATTTAATTAAAAGATTACATCGTTTAATGTTTTGATAATACATAATTACTTTATTATTTAATTATTAATAATATTTTATCTTATCAATGTGGCACAATTTTACTTGTGATCCTCTACTTAAATTTTAGAAATTATAAGAACTATGAAATTTAAATTTACATGCACATTTGTCATGATAAAATTGCTCAATAATTATTTATTTATTTTTCCTCAATTTATTAACTACAATGAAGAGGAGGTCCGCAATAAATATTTTAAATTTAGGGGGCTTGAATTAAAATATTGGACTTTAGGGGAGGTAGAGGCAAATAAAGTCTTTATTGTTACGTCAAGTCTTTGCTTTTTGCTCACCTTATTTTACAGCCCGCATAGCTGCTTTTGAAGTTTATAGCCAAATTTAAATGTGTTTTGTTGGAAGGGATTCGTTCTTCCTCAAATAAAGAGAATTTTCCTCTTCGGGTGCGGCTGCTGGTGGGGAAGATTATTGATTTATTGTTGAGGCCGTCGCTATCATTTATTAAATAAAATTGTACGTCTTGTAACTTGTATCATTAATTTCATCATTATAATATTATCATTGCATATTGTACAATGAAATATAATTTGGATGTATATACTTCCAGTTGAATTTGTTCTCTCTCAATTGAAGTACACTTATGGGGCTTCTACATGCAATATAATTTTATTTTCTTTTGAGGCAATGGAATTTAATTTACATGTGAAAGCATATTAAATGATGAATACACGATCCAGTTGTGTGTGATTAAATTAAGGTATTAATTGGCGTTTCATGAGGATGTGTCGATCGGGACGTTTATGGATTTAAATTTCTTAATAATAAATTTATACTCAATTCATCTAGATTAAATGAATTTGAAACCATATTTCTTTTGTGTTTTTTACGAACTCGTTTTACTAGATTGAAAGGTACGTCATATGGTTATTTAAAATCATCTAAAATTCTTAGATATTTAAATTGGGAGCCAATGAAAAGGTCAAGGTTGAAACTAGCTAGCTCAGTGAGAAAAAAAAATAGAGGAAAAGAAAAAAAAGAAAGACTATTCTTCAAATAGTATGGTTGTTTTATATAGGTAGATTTTCTTTATATCCTTTTTTTCACCAATATTATTTCATTGAGGCAACTAATTAAAACTAACTTTGCCAACTTTTCGCATTTTTATGGAATCGAACGAGAACATGCAGTTTTGTCGAAAATTGGAGGCCAAAAATGTCACTCTAAATTGCTCGAAAGTTACATTTCAAAATGTTCACTCTTTTGTGAAATTTGTGACATATATTATATAGAAAAAGATATACAAAATTTGAACGTATAAAAGGTAGCTAAGGCGCTCAGCATGGCAATATAATCAGTTAATTAACATTTGGGCAGATCCGGCGGCGGAGGCGGCAGCTTCTGATTCCGGCGACTGCCGTCCATCACAATCCACGCCATTTTCAGCCCCCAACTCGTATGCACTTCCAGGTGGCAGTGCATGAACCATACACCTAATTAATCCAACAAAACTTAACCATTAACATACCATGAATTCTGAAATTAAATCAATTAACAACATAAAATTCTTAAATGGATGAATGTATTTCACCGGGTATGTGTCGAACTTTTAATATATATACATATATGTATATGCATATAAACGCACCTGGATTATCCCCTAGGAACCGGATCGCAACCCAACCGCCGGAAGGAACTCCGACGGTGTTCCTCTCAGCCGGGTCGGCCAAGTTGAACCGGGCCGGATCCTTCTTCGGGTCGAAGTTCCCGAATCCCTACCCCAACACGAAGAAGTTGAAGCCATGGAGATGTAGCAGGTGGCTCTCGGCGCCGATGATGCTGGTGTCCTGCAGCACCACCTCCACGGCGGCGTTGAACGGCAGCACCGCAACCTTGGTGCGGCTGTCCACCATGAGGTTGCTCGGCGGGTTGCCCGTGTAGTTGAATTTGTAGGGCGGGTTGGCGGGAAAGTCGGTGGTGTAGACTCCCTTGGACTGGTTGAGGAAGTGGGCTTGAAGAAGGGCCGTGGTGGGCATCACGAACGAGACATTGTTGATGGAAGCCGCCAGCATAGTGTTGTTCGGGCCCTGGCACGAGTTGTTTGGGTTGGTGCACGGGCTGAGGCCTAGCCCGACTGTGAAGAAGAACCGTCTGTCCACTCTCTGTGGGACTTTTGCCGGGAACTTGGAAGTAGCCAAGCTCCGGATTCTGCTGTTGAATTTGGTGACGAATGTGGTGTCGTTGAATTTGGGAAGAGACGGTTTTAGAAGTGGAAATTTGTTAGCATTGTTGTTCTTGTTCTTGGAAGAGAGATGGTATTCTAGAATTGCAGCTGTTGTGGAATTATCGAATGCGCCTGGCCCTGTAGCATAAGGCCTTGCAGCCATGAGGAATGTTGCGTTGGGATGGTGGTTTTTCGTCTTGAAAAGGACGTTCGTCGTCTGGCCGGGAGTGAGGAGGACGATGCTGGCCTTAAATGGCTTCACATACACAGTGTCAGTGTCCACAACAGTTAGGTTGTGGTTGGCAATGCTGAAGAAAAGCTCGTCGTTGAGTGCAGCATTGATTAATCTCAGCATGTATGTTTTCCCCGGCTTCACTCTCAGTTTGAATGTGTCTGCAAAATAATATATATATATATATATAAACAAGATTGATTCATTTGATCACATCATCAAATTAGAAGATGTATACATGTTCACCTGTGGCTGAGCAGTTGTACAAGGGTCCTGGCTGGCCATTGATGGTGAAAGCATCAGAAATATTCGGGGCTCCTCCCGACTGCGTTGCTTGATTGATGACCGTCTCCGTGTCAGCCTTCCACCATTCACCTACAAATGGAATTGAAGCAGCAGCAGCAGTACATCAGGCAATCATCTCAAGCTCAAATGAAACAACTATGTAGTACTTATCTCAGAAGCCCCTTTACCAAAAACAATGGGGATTTCTTTGTATGGCTGTGGGAAAGGATAGGCCACTCCTCGTCTTGGGAGGATGACTATAGGCCCGTAGAGTGTAATACGAAGCCAAGAAATGTGCGCGTGCCAGAATAAGGTTCCTCGTTGCCCAGTAATGGTGAAGTTGTACACATAGCTCTGCCCTGTCTGAATGGGGCATTGTGTGATGTATGCCGGTCCATCAGCCCATCCACTTCGCAGCTGCCTGATTCCGTGCCTGTCAACAAACTAGTGACATTGTCATAACTGAGCTAGAATTGTAGCCTTGATTTTGAAGAGGAGATAGATCGATAATTTTACCAATGAATAGAGACATTGTATTGAACATGGTTCACAACTTTGATTATGAGTCTGTCTCCTTCTCTGGCAGTGAGAGTAGGCCCTGGGAATTGGCCATTTACTGTCACTATACTCTTTGATTGGCACAACCTTGTCACGTTTTGCATTTGGATCTGCATTCATGGATGATCATGTACGAGATATATAAGTTCAAAAATATGTAAAGCAAAACACGAATAAGATGATAGTTCTGTACATACGTTGAACTTGTAGTGCCTCGTTTTCCCCGATGGCTGCGATAGTCCTAGCTTGAGTAGAAGGCAGAGTGCAGTCATGGCCAAGACCAAAGAGTTGGAAGAACCCATTTTGTTTGATTATGGCCACAAACACTGTGTTTTTGTTGCTGAGATGAGTTGAAAAAATAGGAGAATTGGAGAGTGAATATATAGTGTTGGACTATGTGTGGTGAACTGGTGATGACAAAAACTAGTCTATAACAGATTGAATGTTGAGCTGCTGTTGGGCCTAGCTACTTTAGTTTGGAGTGATCTTCAAGTGAGATTGGTCATCAGGTGAAACATCATAGATTTGGAGATAGTATCTCATTAACGGTTTTCTTGAAAACACATAAATGCCCTTTCTCTTGAATTTCATTTGATATGTTATTTGTTTTATTTTATATTTGATTCTCTCACTCATTAACAGTTTTCTTGTAACCATATATAAACATCATGGGATCGGATATATTTGTATGTGTAGAATGCTAATAATGTATTTTACATTAGAGAATCCGACCACCAAGATCATGATCTCTTAATATATGTACACAAAACATATATAGTTGCATGCAATTGCAAATTAATTAACCTTTTGCAACCGAGCTAGTTTCTCTATAATAAATAGATTATTCTCTTCTATTCCAACACAACTATTGCATATATATCAAGTTCAAAGTGTACACTGAAGTGAAATGAATACGTACCATTTATAATAGTGGAGTTCATATATTCACAAATAAAATAATTATATATCTTATAATGAAACCAGAGGAGTATATAACTTGAGAAATTTTCAATAAATTTAAGAGGCACCCTTTTTTTCCATTGAATTTTTGAAGGTACTTTAACTTCCATGCACAAAGACGAATGTGCAATTGGCCACTTGCATGCACTTTAGATCACTTATTTACTTGCAAAATAAAATTACTATCCAGAAAAGTGAAGTAATTTTGAATAAAATAAAAAAGGGAGAAATTTTTATCTAGACAAAAAAATGCTAAAATCGGTATAGTTGGGCAAGTTTTAAAGGGGTAGGAGTTATATGGGCAATTTGTACTATGTTTAAAATCTTTGACCAAAAAAACTGAATATTCCCTTACTTTTCTTAAAAAACATGTTACATATTTGTACTTTTCATGCAGAAAAAACAAAAGATTTGCATGGAATAAAATCGGATAAAATCTCTCCCTCTCTCGTCTATCCAAACTCAATGTTAGTTTGAAAAAAAAAACAAAGCTGTGGTATTAATTCTTCGAAATCTCGGTATTAAATTTTGTAACCACCCCCTTTACACTCTCTCACTCTCTCATCTGCTCTCCATCTCGGTATTAAATTTTGTAACTACTTTCGTTCCCCCTCTGTAACGATTAGAAGAAGTAACGAAAAACCCAAAAAAAAAAAAATCATGTATGCTCCCTTGACTCCGCCACGAAAGGGATAAGGTAATTGAAATCTCCCCCTCTCCCATCTCTCGTCTCTCTCTCGTGTATCATCATCATAATCTAATCACCCATTTATTTTTAATTGTTAGAACTGTTAATCGAAGATGGAGAATACAAGAGATCTTCGGACGGGTTCGGCAAGAGAAATTCCGGCAGAGGTTAGCTTGTTTCGAGAATACATAAGCATGTTTTGGTGAAAGAAATTTCCATGTTTAATTGCTAGATCTGGAGTAACGTGAGATTTTTAGATGTAAAACGATATTCTTGGTGCATAACGAAAGTGTATTTGCATAACGATGGTATTTTTAGATTTAATGCATAACGAAAGTTGTTTAATGCATAACGAAAGTATTTAAATTGCATAACGGAAGTAGTTTAATTGCATAATCCTTATAGCTAAAAGCTGTAATTAAAAAAAACTTCAAATTGCATAACGAAAGGATAATTTAATTAATCGTTATTATATTGTTAATATGTAACGAAAGTATATATTTTTTTTGAGACCGTAACGAAAGATAAGAAAGGTTATTTTAAAAGGCATAACGATATATTTAAAAGGCATAACGAAAGTTGTTTAATGCATAACGAAAGTATTTAAATTGCATAACGGAAGTAGTTTAATTGCATAATCCTTATGGCTAAAATCTGTAATTAAAAAAAACTTCAAATTGCATAATGAAAGAATAATTTAATTAATCGTTATTATATTGTTAATATGTAACGAAAGTATTTTTTTTTGAGACCGTAACGAAAGATAAGAAAGGTTATTTTAAAAGGCATAACGATATATTAAAAGGCATAACGAAAGTTGTTTAATGCATAACGAAAGTATTTAAATTGCATAACGGAAGTAGTTTAATTGCATAATCCTTATGGCTAAAATCTGTAATTAAAAAAAACTTCAAATTGCATAACGAAAGGTTAATTTAATTAATCGTTATTATATTATTAATATGTAACGAAAGTATATTACGAAAGGTTATTTTAAAAGACATAACGATATATTTAAAAGGCATAACAAAAGTTGTTTAATGCATAACGAAAGTATTTAAATTGCATAACGGAAGTAGTTTAATTGCATAATCCTTATGGCTAAAATCTGTAATTAAAAAAAACTTCAAATTGCATAACGAAAGGTTAATTTAATTAATCGTTATTATATTGTTAATATGTAACGAAAGTATATTACGAAAGGTTATTTTAATTAATCGTTTTTCTATTTTTAATATATCGTAATGCTAATTGTTTGATTTTCGTTATGCTATTCGTTATGCTAATTGTTTGATTTTCATTATGCTAATCGTTATGCCTTTTAAATATATCGTTATGCTAATCGTTGTGCCCTTAATCGGTATACCTTTTAAATAATTTCGTTATGCCTTTTATATTAGATTTTCGTTACATTGAATTTTGATTTTCGTTACGTTGATTTTTGAATTTCGTTATGCGTTTATGTTATTTTCATTATGCTAAAATTTAAACTTTCGTTTATGTCATCTATGTTAAATGTAAATTTCGTTATTATTAAATCTAATTATCGTTATTGTTAAATTTAAATTTTGATATGTTAATATTAAAACTTTCCTTATTGGTTCAATTAGATTTTCGGAAGTGTTAAATATTTAGTTTGTTATTGATAATACTTTTTTAATAATAATAATAATAAACAATTAATAAAATAACAAAAACAATTAATAAAATAACAAAAAAATTAAACATTGTGATTTAATTTAATTTAATTACAAGTAATTTAATTTAGTTAAAAAATAAAAATAGCAAAAATAATTAATATAATTATGTATTTAATCAATCGTTGTGAAATTTAGATCGAATGGATTAGACGCCCCCTCCAGAGGTTCAAGCCGACTGTGAATATGTACGTGAAGATGGAGTTAGCAGAGAAGATTAGGGAGGTGTTACAGCATTTCGGTGGCGAGGATACGATCCAGATGTTCAGATCTGGATGTTTAGGACATTTCGTAGACTTTAGGGGGGGTAACATAGCCCGGAAGGCGCTGCATGCATTGATTTGTCGTGAAGTGCGCGTCCAGGATCCTGCACGCGAGGGTGGAGAGTGTCGGTTCCATGTGAGTGGGACGACACTACACTTTGGGCCCTCAGAGTTCGCACTGGTGTCGGGCTTGCGGTTCGGGCCGTCTAGTTTCGATCCGAATGCGGCTCATGTGATTCCGGCCAGGGGCATCTATCACCGGCTATTTGAAGGGAAGAAGACGACAATTGCACAGATGTATGAGAAGTTCACGGCGATGCGTCTAGCCAATCACCCTCCAGATTACGTGAATATTGCGAACATCCTGATCGTGTACCGGATGTTATTTTGCCAGGACCCTGGACGTACGATCGATGACTGGGCATGGGCCCTGGTGGAGGATGATGATGCGTGGAATTCTTTTCCATGGGGGGATACACATTTCAGATCCTGATGCACTTTGTCAGCATTCTCCCTAGAGCTCGATGAGATATGGGCCCACAGGGGGACGGAGCGTATCATTGGTACGGACTTGTTTGGGCATTTCAGGTAATTAGTCGAATTTATCATGAAAAATTTATGTTTTAGTGATTTGATATTATACTTACATGATATTCTATGTTTTAAAACAGGCATGGGCCTGTGAGGTTTTCCCCGAGATTGTCTGTCATTTGGGCGTCCCTGGAGGTCAGATGCCCACACCTCGCTTATTGAGGTGGTCATTCATAGCCCCGAGCATCGACTTCTCCAGATTGTTTGATAGACAGGTAACCCTTTTTATATAAATAATTTTAATTATTAAATTGAAGTAATATTGGTTAATGTTAACATGGTGTTCGTTATTGGTGCAGATGGATGTCCAGCCGATGGTGCCATCAGCAGCGGAGCTCCTGACCCCATATGTTCAGAGCTTGGACGGAGATAGTTTGTTGGGTGTGAGGTACGTGGTACCTCGAAAGGTCTCCAAGAAGAAGTTGCTGACTGGGGTTGCCCGTCGTGTGGTCCCGGGGACATGCAAGGGGATCTCTGACGTCGTCAACCCAGCACCACATCGTAGGAGTGCTCGTACTACACAGCAGCAGGCTCCACAGACGACGCACCGTTTGATAGACGAGCCGGATGAGGGATCTGGACCCTCGGAGCAGGGACCGGACCGCAGTGAGAGCCCTCCTCGACCGACAGGCAGTAAGCGCCCGAGGAGGAGCCATGAGGGGAGCCGTGGAGAGCCCGGTCCACGTCCTGGTTGGTTCGATCGTGTTATCGACGCCGTTGCTGCCTCAGAAGCCCGCATTATGGGTCAGATGAAGAATAATTTCAGACAGATGGAGAACAGTATCAGAGGGATGATTGAAGGCTTATCTGATCGGATGGGGCGGTTGAAAGACCTTGTTATGGGTCGTCTACGCAGGTCGCCCACACCACCCAGAGGGCCCACACCGGTGCCCAGAGACCCCACACCACCTCCCAGGGGTCCCACACCTCCTAGAGACCCCACACCACCTCCTAGAGACCCTACACCACCTTCCAGAGACCCCACACCACCCAGGGGCCCCACAGCGCCTCATATGTCCCCCCGTATGAGAGGGGGGAAAGCCAGAGGCAGATCATCTGCGGGTCGATCTTCTTCGCGCCCTTCGTCAGACGCACAGTCATCTCCAGGCCCGTCGTCTACCCAGCCGTCATCTGTTGGCCCCTCATCTGCCACGCGTTCGACGGTATTTGACTTACTGGAGGCGGATGAAGCGCGTAGGGTAGAGCGTGGATACACGGAATTCAGGAGGAAGGGTCATGGGGTGAATATCCAGGTTATTCCCACCAGTGGCATACTCTGGCAGGCATTTTTTGAGCGTATGGAGAATGTTAATGAGCTCGTTGATTATGAGATGGTTGCACATTTCTTGCTTGAGGTGAAGCGACGACTTTTCAGAAGGCACAGGAGTGATGTTGTGATTTGCTCTCCATATTTTTTTGTAAGTTCAAGATACATTCTTTTCTTTTTTTGTATTTCATTGTCTCTTTCTGTCGAAGCTTGATTTGTTCATGTGGTTTTTTCAGGTTCAGCTATAGTCAGCATGGCAGCAGCTTCATCCAAGAGATCCTCACTGTGAGCAGGAGTATGGTGAGGACAGATATCTGCACTGGGATCCTCCAGATGTCTTACTGGAAGTAATCAGAGGCAAGGGTGGCGTCCAGGAGGTCCCGTGGATGAGAGCAGCTTATGTAAGTGATCTTTCAAGTACACTTATCATACTATCTATGATGATTTTTTTATATTCATCCGTTAATCATTATCATTTATGTAGGCGATCATGATGTGTAATGTTGGAAATGCTCACTGGGTCACTGTACGTATCTGTTTCGAGACGTGGAGGGTCGAGTTGTATGACTCGTTATTGTTCCAGATGCACCTCCCGGAGAACAGAGAGCTGTCTCAGAGGCGTGATCGAGACCTGCTACCGCTCCTACGTCTACTGCCACGCGTCATGTGGAGCGCTGGTTTTTGGAGAGGTCGGCATAGGCCAGATACACATCTCTTAGCTATGACACTGGACAAGACTATCCAAGAGCAGTTTGCGCAGTTCGACAGCATCAGTTGTGGTGTTTATGCTATGATGTATGTGGATCGTTTGTTGTTTGGCACTCCTGGTCTTGATGTCAGTACATATGATATTCAGAGATATCGGTTTTCTGTAGCAAAGAGGATCTACTCACTTAGCTATGGCCGTCTAGAGTGACTTATGATGTTATATATGTATTGCATTTGACATTGCTCGTTCATTTTATTCAAATATGTTTGTTGACTACATGATTTTTAAACAAATAAAACCAAAGTAGACATCATTATCATTTTAAACAAATACAACCAAAGTCGAGATAAACCATGTTATCACTGCAAGCCAACGACAATAATGTAGACATGATCAATCTAGGTCCTCCGTCTGTCTACTCGGACACCTGGGACGGGTATGAGACGTCTCACCACAAATACCACACTTCTTAGGTGCTCTTCTACGTGCAGACTCCGGTGGCGCGCTCTCTGGAGGTGCATTTAAGTCCACACCGACAATGGGCACCGGGGCTGTGCATACGCGTCTGTTATGGCCCGGGACATGACATCTAGTGCAGATCTGCCTCCGCTGACTGGATGATGCCTCAGCACCCCCCCGAGCTCTAGACATTCGAGGACGACCGGCCTGTTTTGTTATCACAGGAGCGCGCACAAGTGGACAACCGTCAGGCGGGACAATCCAATCTTCTGAACTGGGTAAGCCCATGATGACTGAGTCATACATGCTGGCAATTGTCTCCGTCTTGTAGCATCTATCCACAAACTCGTATATGTTTCCACCGGAGAATCTACGTGTGAACACGAATTATAGTTAAAAAACATGATTACTCACAACAATGATAGTGTTAAAAAATTTAAACAAGTATGTACATGATCGCTGCTGCAGCGTGGCTACACGGGATCAAATCCAACTCGAACTCACGACAATCGCAGGTCCGATGATGAAGATCGACCATAAAAGACTTCATGCCCACCTCTACTTTCCACAGGTGTGCTAAGGTCTTGCATCGAATGGAAAAACATCGTCCTTGCTCGACATTCTTGGATAACTTGTCCACAATGGGCTGTGTCAACACGTGATCCCACGTCTGCGCTGCAGCCCGACGCTCAACAAACCACTCTTCCACAATTTTCCTGAACGACTCAAGCATTGAGCAAATAGGCAGTCTCCTAGCCCACAGTAGACGGGCATTGAGTAACTCAGCCGCATTAGATGTCATGAATCCGAAACGCCGTACGGGACACTGCGATCGGGACCAATGTTGCGGACCAATATTACAAAGCTTCTCGTATGCTGGTCTGCTCAGCATTTCCAATGCTGACAAGTACCTCTGGAATACATCTGTCCGATATGCATATGCAGCCTCCTTAAACAACCCAATGACATTGGACCCGCGCTTTGCCATCTTGGTCTGTAGATGATAATAGCACAATCCGTGTGTCGCTCTTGGAAAAACAGCCGCGACAGGATTCTTAATGCTCTTGTGCTGGTCGGACACGATCAGGAGGTCTTCTATCTCGCCCAAAGTGATATGTAATCGATTCAGGAACCAGATCCAAGTGTCATCATTCTCGATCGGACCGATACCAACTGCAATAGGTAACACCTGTTCATTGCCGTCCTTCGTCACAGCAACAAACAAAATCCCCTTGTTCTTCCCCTTCAAGTGTGTCCCATCAATCACGACCACTGGTCTTGGACCCGCATGGAAGGCACTGATACACGGTCCGAGTGCCAAAAATGTATACTTCAGCTCATGTACGGTGTTCGTCTGAAACTCGTACAATGTCCCGGGATTGCGTAGCTGCAACGTGTGTAGAAATGCGGGCAATTGCGCATAGGACTTATCAAAGTCCCCATAGATCATCTCAATTGCAATGTTCCTCGAGCGCAGAGCGAAACTGTAATCAATCTGGATCCCGTACTCACATAGAAGCTCGGAGACCATCTCTTTGGGCTTCAGAACAACCCCCTCATCGACCAGTTTACGTGTAAAATACTTTGCAACCACCCGTGCAGGCACCTGTCGTGGGGCAACTCGACTCATATCCATGTGGCAAGTGTGAATGCCGTCAAACTTGTAGATTCTCCAAACAACTCCATCCACAACGGCACACAGCTTGAACGGGCACTCCCTGCCATGCTTGCACATGTAGACCAGCCGTGTCTTGTTCGATCGATACACGGCATACTCCACTCTATTCTGCATGTGATACAGTCCCACAGCCAGGGCCAAATCATCCTTGGTGCGGAAAATCGCACCCTTCTGAAGTTCATCCGTATTGGCTGCTGAAGGCTCGTCCCAACTCAGTGGGCCTGCAACGTCAATATTCGCAAGTGGAACAAGCCAATTGCTCCCACCCCTCTCAGATACATCCTCAGCCCTAGTGTTCGATGATGATGCTCCTCCGGTCATGCCTATCAATCGTCCCGTACCCCCTGTAGAATGAATCCATCCCGTGAACTCTGTGAACACTGATTCGAGCAAGTCCGTTCTCACATTCTCCTCCGCTTCTTCATCTGTAGTAGGAATTTCTTCTTCTTCTTCTTCTTCTTCTTCTTCTTCTTCTCCTCCTTCATGCGGGAATGCATCGTCGTCAAAATCGTGCTCTGGAGCCTCATAGTGTTGCATATCATCACGAACCTCCTCTCTGACCGGTTCTCTGTACTCAGGCTCGGTGTCAGGGATGACCCTTGAGCTGCTGCAGCCTCTCTGAACAACATACACAACCATCTCTTGACTCTGCTCATGGAGCAAGTCTAGCAAACCAGCATCATCTTTCAGTCTTGTCTTGATCTGTCTACCACTATTGATGCTCGACATCCATGATAACTGGTACTCGACACATGTGGGATCGGTCTCCAATAACTCATGTACCTCTCTGATCAGTGACCTAAAACATAAATCATCCGATGACATGATGATCAACTCCTCCACACCATCTACGTACTGAGCTCTATCCCATCGGCCACTATGTCGTACAATAATACGACGTCTAAGCATCTGCCCTAAAACAAATTTAAAAATAAACATAACGATACATAACAAAAATTAATTTTATACCTAACGAAATATAAATTTAGCCATAACTAACATTGAATTTATACAATAACGAAAATTAAAACTATCATTATAACGAAATTTTTATTTAACAATAACGAAAGTTAATTTCTAAACATAAAGAAACTTTAAATTTAACAATAACGAAAATTAAATTTCAATAATAACGAAACTTTAAATTAAACAATAACGAAAGTTTAGTTTTAAAAATAACGAAACTTTAAATTAATAATATCTTCACAAAATTTAAATACAACAATTAACCATAATGAATTTTTTTTTAACATAAGGAATACTCATATTAAAGAATAACGAAAGTTTAGTTTTAACAATAACGAAAATTTAAATTACAAAATAACGAAAATGACATTTTAAGAATAACGAAAATTTAAATTTAACCATTAACGAAAATGACATTAATAAGAATAACGAAAGTTTAGTTGTAAAAATAACGAAACTTTAAATTAATAATATCTTCACAAAATTTAAATACAACAATTAACCATAATGAATTTTTTTTTAACATAAGGAATACTCAAATTAAACAATAACGAAAGTTTAGTTTTAACAATAACGAAAATTTAAATTCCACCTTAACGAAAATAAAAATTTTAAGAATAACGAAACTTAAATTTAAACGAAACTTAAATTTAAAACATAACGAAACTTAAAATTTAAAGAATAACGAAACTTAAATTTAAAGAATAACGAAAATGACATTTTTAAGAATAACGAAACTTAAATTTAAACATAACGAAAATGACATTTTTAAGAATAACGAAAGTTTAGTTTTAAAAATAACGAAACTTTAAATTAATAATATCTTCACAAAATTTAAATACAACAATTAACCATAATGAAATTTTTTTAAACATAAGGAATACTCAAATTAAACAATAACGAAAATATAAATTCCACCTTAACGAAAATAAAAATTTTAAGAATAACGAAACTTAAATTTAAACATAACGAAAATTTAAATTTAACCATAACGATAATTCTACTAATCCATTAACTAATCCTTATGATATTTCTATTTAACCATAACGATAACCATTAGTACAAATTAAATTTCAACATTAACTAACCATAACGAAAAAATTTATTTAACCATAACGACAATTCAATTGGACAATAACGAAAATTAAATTAAAACTAGGGTTATACTTTAACAATAATTGAAACTAACCATAACGACAAGAAAATTAAAACTATCATTATACTTTATCGTTATGCCTTTGTTATAGTCTAATTGCAGGAATATAATTTTGGCTAAATAAAACCTAAAATAATTTTCTAAGTAAGGAACGTAACAAGACTTGAAACGTACCTTTCAATTTTGGAGAATTTTTCCTCGAAATTTCACCGATGATGATGTTTTGTTGATGACGATGATCTTCTCGCTTGCACGATCAAACATTCATTTTTTATGTGAATTCAGAGATTTTCTTCACCAAACTCTTCGAACTATTTCTTCTATTTGGGTGTGGGTTGAATTGATGCATCGGTGTAGTGTAAATATAGGAGAATGACACCAACCTCTCTTACACAAAATTAAATGCATTAAATTTCATTTAATTTGGGCCAACTAATACCTACCTATGCAAATACAAATATTTATGCATTTTACCTACCTCATGTTGACCACACAGAAATGACAGAATAATGCATTGATGCATAACGTTATAAATGTTTCGTCATAAATTTTCGTTATATATTGATAAATTTTCGTTACATGTTTTCGTTATATATTGATAAGTTTTCGTTATATATTGATAAATTTTCGTAATTCTTATCGTTATTGCTTATTATCATTATTTCGTTATTCTTATTATTATTACTTTCGTTATTATCAATATATATATTTCGTTATTCTCATTATTATACTTTCGTTATTATCGATATATAATGATATATTACTTTCGTTATTTCGTTATTCTTATCGTTATTACTTTCGTTATTCTTATTATCATTATTTCGTTATTCTTATTATTGTTATTTTCGTTATTATCAATATATATATTTCGTTATTCTTATTATTATTACTTTCGTTATTCTTATCATTACTATTAATTTCTATCTTTATTCTTATTATTACTATCATTGTTATTATTATTATTATTATTATTATTATTATTATTATTATTATTATTATTATTTTCGTTATTCTTATTATTATTACTTTCGTTATTCTTATTATTATTATCATTACTATTAATTTCGTTATTATCATTACTATTAATTTCGTTATCCTTATCGTTATTCATTATTATTAATTTTAAAAATAAATTGTCTACAAAAAACTGGTAGGGATCGATCTATGTTAGGGTTTTTAAACTTTAGGGTTTTAGGGTGCATTTAATGTTTTGTTTTGAAAAAAAACATAAAAAATACATTTCCCCAATCATTGGGTGTGGGGTCAAGTGTGTCATAACTCCAAATTGCCCATGAAACTACTACACCCTTATATGTTACCTTTTTTTCCTTTTTTAATTTTTTTTTGTCTATATTTATAGATTTACACAATAAAAAAAGTAGAGTAGTTGTGGTATAGCTATATCCATAGAAAGGGATTGATTATCAATATGGGAGATGAAAAGATAATAATATAAAAATGAAATTGTTGAGGGGTTGTTTATACTTGTTAATCAAGAAATAATTGGAATAGTAGCAACACCCAATTTGTTGGTTGTCGGGTTCTGAATTAATGATTAAGGTTTCAACTCTCCCAAAAATTAACTACATTTGATGTTAACAAATCTCACAACTATCTTTTCCGACATGAAGTACTTAGCAATCGGCAAATGCATGTCAGTTTCTGATTAAAAAAAAACATTAAAATCAAGGGGGTCGTACGTATATAGTGAAATTTTTAATCATGTTTTTATTTCATCAACGTTTATCACATATTCACAGTACGTATACTTTGATATATACACGATATTCGTTGATGAAACAAAACAACTACATAATCAAGAAACATATATAGATAGATAAGCATGCAAAATTGGAACTGTGTTTGAAACACCAAGGGAAAAGAAAGAAAGAAAGAAAGAAGAAGAAGAAGAAGAAGAAGAAGAAGAAGAAGAAGAAGAAGAAGAAGAAGAAGAAGTGGACCATGATAGAAATTTGGATCAAAGCTAAGGGGTGTAATATCACTGTCCTGTTCAACTTATGCATGATAGGCAAACAAGATCTTCAAACATTATATATGCAGTGCAAATTCGAATATGCATGTGTTGTTGACAGATGCATGACACTAATATTGGCTAGCTAAAACATATATAAACAAAGGAATGAACATATAGTGAACCAATATAATCATAAAGCTAGCATAAAGTCCCCACAATTTAAGCAATAATAAAAGAAGTCCGAATATATTCTTGTAAATAAATAATCCTAGCTAGATGCAAAATCATCAAATCAAACACATATATGTATTGTAATTCTAACAAAAACATCACCAAAATTCTTATACTTCACCAAAATTTGCATTTTAGAGTCACAAATTTACGATAACACTTATCCAGTTATCCTTCATCATGATGTCCAAATTCATCATGGTCAAAGGAAAGCCCGGAGGTTTGAATGAGATATCATATCCCTAGAAATTAAAGTAGAAAAGGAATTAAATTTCAACACATTAATATAATTATTATAAAAGTTCTTTCTTTAACAATACATGCAAATAAGGACGATACATATATATAGTTGAGAATGAGCAAACTAACAATTAAAAATACAAATTCGATCCGTTAATTATATATCTAAGCCAATTAATCAGCAAAACTAGATTAGGTATGATGAAAAAGAATCCTAAATTGAGTTAGCAAATTCCAAACCCTAATAAATTGATCGAGCAGATCATTCAAAAATATTGCTAAAATTTCCGAGAAATCAGCAAATTGGAAACATAGATTAAAATAATCAAGATTAAATATGAATTGACAAAATCACGTACGCATGTAATTGAAGAGATGCAGCTTAAGATTAATTGATGCAGTAAGTAAATATGATTAATTAATATATATATATATACACACACACACACACTATATTTGCAATCTATATTATTTTATAATTTATATTTCTAACATTACACTTAAATTACCGAAATTAATTTTTTTTATATAGGAGGGAGAGGGAGAGGGAGAGGGAGAGGGAGAGGGAGAGGGAGATGGCTGCTGCAATGCGCGGGAGCGGTTTGGGCCTTTGGGGTTGAATTCTACATAGAAGAAGGATGGTGTTTGGGTTCGGGCCTTTGGGGGAGAAATACTAAAATAAAGGTCAATGCCTAATGAATCTCTCTCTCTCTCTCTCTCTCTCTCTCTCATGTCTATGAAAGAATTTTCATCACCACACTCCAAAATGCAGTCGATTCCTTTCGCAATGATACCAATATCTTTAATTAAAAAAAAAAAAACTCATCATGTCTCCAGTTTTTCTTGAATGTTTATGGAAAAGAAAAAAAAAACGTTGATGTGGTTTTTTTTAAGGTTGAAATACAATTCTTAAATATTAGCTTGCCGAAATTAATTTTATCTTTTCATAATATAATTTTTTTAATTAGTATTTTTTAAGAAAATAATACAACAAAATCTACATATATATTTTGCTCATTGTTTGTGTTATTTGCTTAATATTCTTATATTATTATTTGTTGTTGTTTGTTAAATATTATATTATGGAAAGTGAATGTGGATGCTGCATGTAAAGATCAAAGTGAAGTTGGTGTCGAAGTGGTTATTAGGGACTCAGAAAGTGAAGTTCTTGTGTCACGATACAAGAAGTTACAATTGTGACTCACACAAGAGGTTGCCGAGGGTTTAACTTGTCAAGAAGAGATTGTGTTGGCTAAGGAATATGGCTGCTCCAAACTCATCTTGAAAAACAACTGTCAATTTGTAACAGTCCGATCCCTTAGGCGGTCATTTTTAATGGGGACGGGGTGTTAGGCGTAAAAGCCGAAAGATTAATCGGAAATTCAGGGGGATGTTTTTAGAATTAAACTAAGTTAGCGCCTCAAAAACTTAGGAAACTTAACTTCGTGACTTGGAAGAACTATCGTTTTCAACGAATCAAATGAGTCAAAGGGTTCAATCAAGTCGAAGGAATGCCATATCATAGGCCAATCGAGATTTAAATAGAATCCAATGACAAGCAAGTAGGAATTTGACTCTTTAAACAATCAAGACCTCTTCATAGGTCACAACAAATAAGACCCATTAATAGGTCGGAGTCAAACAAATCATATTGTCCTATTCATAGGACAGATCAAGAAAACAACTTAAGATTAACTGGAAATGAGCGGGATTATACTTGAATGAAAAGCCTCTTTGTAGGCGAACAACAATAACGAGCATGCAAGACTCTTTCCCAATTCAACTGGAAATGAATAAATACCAAAATGTTCAACAAGTATGAGTATTCAAATAACTTAGAATCAATAAAGGAATAATTGGGTGTGTCAAAGGAACACATGCTTCTTTTCTCAGAGACTTTATTGATAATTAGAATCATAGCATTTAAGACATGCTATTATCAAGAATCAAGTTACATGTAACAAAACTAAATATTTAGATGTCAGAGTACTTAGCAGAAACATAGCGGAAGAAAATCATGTAACCATAAAGCAACAACTTTGGAAACCAAAACAACTCAGGCAACCCTACCAGCAGCACATCACCGGCCTCAGCATCTCAACCTGAAAATATTTGAAAAGAGGGCGTGAGCACTAATGTACTCAGTGGGGTTTTACGAGAAAAATCTTTAATAAACCTTGAAATATCCAATTATAAACTGACGGCATATGGAGAGCAAAACGCAAAAGCCCTCTCCATAGCTGCAAAACCTTTTACTTCATTTTATGGCGTCTTTCCTGGCTCAAACCTGATGTCTACTGCACCCTTAGATATGTCTTATGATAAGAGAGGGGCTATCTCAAGTACCCTACCGAGTATGCGAGGGGATTACCCAGCAGTGACTCCCTTTACTTTATTAAAAAATACAACTTTAGTGACACGAATGTCACAACATGATAATGTAATAAAACTGTTCTTTAAGCTCAACAATATGCTTAACAATAATTGAATCATAACATTCAATATCAAAATCCTTAACCTTAACTCGTTAATACCTAATCCTCAACATTGAATTCTCACATTCAAACATTAATATCAAAGCCTCAATGCTAAATCAAACTAGCATAAATCAAACCTAGATTGAAACATCTAGATTGCATTTCTTAATAAAGGCCATAACCTTAATGCCACAAGGGAATACTATGATCAACCTACAAGGCATTACTCACTTAAACAACCTTCATCAACCATAATATCAATAACAAACTTAATTTATGATCATGATCGTCTATACCTTAAATAAATCAACTATAAGATATCACAACAGATCAAATCATAACATCCCTTACTTAATCAAGAGCTCAAACAACAATAAACAATATCATGCTATAACTTCCTTCCTTTCTTTTCTTTTCATTTCCTCGTACAGAGACTAATCAGGCAGAGCATAAAATATTCTAATTGGATATTCATCTTGCCCTATCATGCTTCTAGAGCTTAATAGCTCAAACCATAGGTTATGTTTATAATCACCCACCTCGATGATGAGCACCTTGATAACGAGCACATGGATGAAGCAACGAGCCGAAAATCCTTCCTTGGTTCTATTCGGGGCTCTCATCTTCCTACAAAAGCCGAATTATCGACTTAGCGGCCTCCTTCAAAGATTTCTAACATCTAACGAGGATTCAAACAATACCTAGCCTTTCCTCCCTTAACTAGGACTTAAACACACCTTGCACGACTTTAGAACCTTTATAAAACACGAGGGTTTGAAAGACTCGAGTTTAGAACAAGCTTGGAGGCAAAACTTGGCTGCAAAAGCCTTGCATGGGCCGTGCTAACCTTGCATGTGTCGTGCTAGGCCTTGAGGTGAGAAACAGCCATCCAGAATTTCCGACACGAGTCGTGCAGACCTTGCACGGTCCGTCGTGCTAGCCTTGCACGGTCTGTGCTAGCTCTCCAGAACCTCGCCGAGAGCTCTGCACTGCCTTGCACGGACTGTGCAACCCTTGCACGGTCCGTGCACTCTCACGAACCTTGAAAACTTTCGATCGAGGTGTTGGTCGAGGTGTTACTCGGGTGTCTCTCCCTTTTCTCGACGTTTTAAACGCAAATACAGGGCTTAATGCTTAGCCAAAACTTAGAAATAGCATGCTTTAAACTTGAAAAGAAATCGACATTATAACGGCATAAACACGACTATCTCTTAAACTTGACAAAACTTTAAATACGAGATTTAAATATGGAACTTAAATAAAATAAATGAGCAACGAAATAACGAGATTGATAATGAAATACGATAATGAAAGATAGAAAAGAAATGCGGAAATGAAAAAGAAAAGGGGCTTGAACCCGACGTCGATGAAATAGAATGGACAAAGTCGAGTGCACTGAAGGAAGGTGGCTAGCTCGGCATCTCATCGAGTCGCAACGGCGGCAGAGCCGCCTGCTACAATCCGACGGTGCCCCTAGCACTTTCCCCCGAAGCATATCTTCTTTGTCACTCCGCTCGTCGACTCGGAGGTGAACTCACGAAGAGACTCCTCCCTATTTTTCTCAGAGCTTTGCTACTCTCTCGATTTTGGAGAAGTGGAAGAAGGGAAATGAACAAGAAAATGTGAAGGGGGCCTCTCCTATTTATAGGAAAAGGTGTGGCTTCCCTTAGAAGCCATTCCAGTGTAGAAACACTGCAAAAGTTACTCCGGGTTCGGTTAGAAGCTGCTTTATTCGATATCGAGGTCCAAATCACCTCAGACACGAAATCTGAAAATACCGGGAGACTCGTTGGTTCGAGTACTATTGAACCAACCTGACTCGGGATGAAAAATAGGTCGTCAAAGAAAGACGAGCCAAGATTCCATTTTCAGAATTACTTTTACTATTCACTCAGGCTGACAGATTTTGCTCTCGAGCGTTCGATTGACCTCAGAATTGAAATCCGTGAACGCGAACGGATTCCTTAAGTCATTTCCCATAAGAAGGACCTGACAGAACAAGACTCGGATTAACGAGGAGGATTTCGTAAATTTTTCAAATAACGAACGCACGTAAAAGTTACTATTCATAAATCCTTTAAATACGTTTTTCATCACCGGGACCTCAAATGGCTTTAGAATAAAATTCCGGAAACATCGGCATACTCCTTGAGTTAAAACCTTTCTAAAAAGACCAAAATCGGCCATAACAGAGTTAAGATCAAAATTTCCGAAAAGATGATTTTACAAAAGTTGACCCTAAAGTCGTGACTGACATCTGACTTCACTTAAACCTTATAACAATTTCTTCCTTAACTTCTTAATTATGATTAAGATATCTCTAACCCTTATCCGAAAATTTGGGGTGTCACATAATTAATCCATCTGCTTTTGAAAGCTTAAAATGAAGATTTCATATATAAAGGAGGGGTATGTGAGTCAATACTACGAATAGAAATCTGTTATTTTGAGAATGTAATCTTTAGTTGGGCGAGGAGAACTGCTAATCAAATGGTCCATGCTTTGACAAGTCTAGCATCTAGTAATTATGTTTTCAGTTATTATACCGGTATTTTGCCGGATGTAGTTTGGGATATCGTTCCGAACGGGACTCTTAACTTTTATAAAATTTCCCTTTCCTCAAAAAAAAAAAAAAAACCCTCAAAAATAGTAAGAAATAATCCACTGGGGTTAAAAAACAATGTTGTTTCGTATGAGAACATTTAATGCAGCCCTTAAGGGCACTACCGGATCATAAAGAAAAAATAACACACATTAATGAAATATTTTCAAGTGATAAGTTATATGTAATCCATGTTGCTATATTATGGAGTGATTAATGTGATGCAATATTATCTCTCATCTCCCGCTACATTAATAACATTGAACTTTTTTTAGGATGATCTCCTCTTAATATGATTATAGAAATTGCATATAGAATATTCAAGAAAAATATTTGCATAAATATGTATTTTTTATTTTTTTTTTAAATTCGGGTAATGGGTAGCATTTGTTGGGCCAAAAGGTCCACAGTACAAATTCTTTTTTTTTTTACTCACCGCCCCCACCCCCGATAATTTTGAGGACTAGTATTTCATTATTTTTTGTGCCTAAAAGATTCCTTTTTAACTCAATTACATTAGTAATAATTGATTAATTATTAATAAGTTAATTGAGTTAAAAATGAATCTTTTTATTAATTGACATCATAGTTTATTAATGAACCAAACCAAGGGGGCATTTTACGTTTTATTAATAAAGAATTGTTCGAGTAATTAATGTATTTCACAAATCAAACGAAGGGGCATTTTACGGTTTATTAATTGACATCATTGTTTAAAGAATTGATCGAGTAATGTATTTCACAAATCACAATAATTTTTATAAAATTGTGGCATGGACAAAAGTTAATGAGATAGAGCCAGCGAAGTCATACTTTCATATAAGATAGGAGGCTAGGACTATTATTAAAGAAAATATATACCCCCTCAGTTTTTTGAACAAGTGTCATTATGGATGAATTCACACATATTAATAAAGATATTAATTAGATAATCAACTTACTTTATACGCCCTCATGTGAGTACATTAAATGAGTTAAATATGGTTGTTTGAATGCATTAAATGAGGGCAAATATGAGAAAAATGTGAATTTTTTTACCTCAATTATGTAGAATGACACTTATTGTGAAACTGGAGGAGTATCACTTTTATATTAAGAAATCTACAGTAATATTATTAGAAGTAGCTAGGAGTATTCCTTTCACAATTAATTAGTAGTAATTTTATTGAAATCGAATTCGTAAGGTTGACCCATAAAAATCATGATATTTATAAATTAGTATTAGTGAATGTGATATTGAAAAAAATAGTAATGTGGTGCGAAACTTGAAGCTGGATGGTTGGAGCTCGATTTTTGTTCAAATCATTAGAGATAGTATAAGATTTTTTTGCCCTCGTAAATCTCGATGAAGGACAAAATTGTGACTCTCAAGTCTCAAAAGTGAAATTTAAAACATATTCAGTGTAAAATGACATTATTATCCTCTATATAATTTTGATTCCAAACAAGATGAATATGAATGAAATTCATCCACCACTTTCTACATCAATTCACAATAATTACTTTTGAATACACAGCGAAGTTTGGACAGAGATTTTTTTTTTTCATTTATTGATTCAGAAATTTGGTAGTTTTGGTGTTTTTCAATTTTGAAACCCAAAAACATAACACACAAAACGTCTTTTTTTTTTTCCTTCAAATGTGGCAGAAGGGTTTCCAAATTTAATAAAAAAGTTAACTAAAAATAGTAAAAAAATAAAACGAATCAAAACCGTATCGATCGTAATCTATCTTTCGAGCTCTAAATATAATAAAACTTCAATATACTATATTGAATTAATTTGTGAATAAATTTTCATTGAATTTTTATTTGATTGATATTATCATATTTTGAGTTTAGGACTGATAGCATATCTTTGGGGCTCTAAATCAAGTTTATTTGATTGTTCTTTTTTTTTTTGAGGAAATACTGAAACATATATTAATAATCAAGAATCCAAATTGACTAGATTGTTAACAAATCAATTCAGAAAGTTAGATGGTTAATAACTCAAAACAAATATTATCTATAATATACTATCAAATAATGCATTTAAATTTCTATACTTAATATAATAGAGGTTTCATGTCAATTTTTTTTTTAAAGTAGACATTTGATAAGTTAATCAAATGTATTTTAAAAAAATGTTTTGATTAGGCCGGATGTTATTAGGTCAAATGAATTGAAGAATTTTAATTGGCATCTAATAAAAAAAATTGCTTTATTAAACTTCTAGAGTTCATGAGTAATCTCCAGAAATTAAAATTAATTAATTATCTTCTAAGAAACGATTTTAAACTTTTGGAATTTATTGAATGATTCATAAATAATTAAATAGAGAGGGAGAGAAAGCAACATAAATTAACGGGGAGAGAATTTTAAATTTTGAATTTTTTTTTAAAATCAATAATGTAATGAGGATAAATTTGTTCTATATATTCAATGTCCAACAGTAAAAATACCTAAAATTTAATGTAATTTTTTGACTGAAAGAAGACTATGATGTGTATCTAGTTGACTGATTGTACCCTAAATGCATCGATAAATAAAAGCCAATGTACATTATAGCAAATGATTATATATGATGACTTGACTTCTTGTCGTCTTATTTTACATCAGATCCAACTTCCTTCCAACCATTTGCTCCTAAACCGATAAATTTCATAGAAACTATAATTCATCGATATTCATTTAATAAAAATATAAAATAATTCATCGGAGATGGGTTGTATCTATAATTTATTCTTGGCTCCTTGCTTCTATATTTACCCTCCTTTGTTGCAGGGAAAATTAAAGGTGAAGAGGGTAACTTCAAATCCTCATGTTAAATATTTCTTATTTTATTTCAACGATAATTTATAATCTATATATATAAATATATTAGATTGTAATAAAAAATATCAGTCAAAACCTTTATTTAAAATATTTTTTTACCGAAAAAATTCATAAAATTTTATTGGTGCAGTGGTACTAAGTATAAAAGTTAAGTTTTTCTTCCACCTCTCCTCCTTCCAATCCTCGATAAAACTTGTGTTCCCAGACGCTATGAAATGGGGGTTCTTTCCTTCGCCTGTGGTATGTATCGGCTTGGTTTCGTCTCGAACCAAGGAGGCATTCTGGCAAACGCATGCGTGTAGAAAAGCCGATGACTACATACTTGTATTCTTGTTGGGATTGGATACTGATGGGGAATCTATAGATCGTAGTAGTTCGTCAACCTCTCTAACTAACATACTATACAATTTCACTCCTCGGTTGGCCTTCCTACGCTGACGAATGCCTCTTTTCTCTTCTCTAAAGTCTACAACAAAGAAGTGAGAGAGGCAGGATTCGAACCTACAAAGAAAAACTTCAGCAGATACGTAGGGCCTGAGTTCGAATCTGCACGATCCCTCTCATCTATGTAATTTTTGTTTTTTTCCTTTTGTACTCCTCCGATCCCTACCTTTTTTTTCCTTTTATTTTATTTTAACACTTGTTCTTTTTTTTCCATTTTAATATTTAGGTTATTAATTTTTATTTAGACAATAGTCATTGTATTTTCTTTTTATATTAAAGGCATGACAAAAAGGTACTCTTAACTTTGTTTTGCCTTTTGTTCTTTTATTTCTCCTTATGTTCACTTTTTTTCCTCGTGTTTAATTTTTCTTATGACAAATTGAAAAAAAAAAACAGATTTGTGGTATAATAGTAATTGCGTAATCACGTTTGTACTGTACGTGTAATAATTAAATTTGAACTTAGCATTAGTGATAATAGAGGTAAAAAGAGAAGATCCAACCAGAAAAAGGAAAGGATTTATTTCCCTATGAATGTTGAGCAAGAGAATAAATGCAATGTACAGTGATTAGTCCAAAAAGAATTAATAAGACATTAATATGAGCAGGCTGCAGAAAATGCGAAGGACAATCATTGTTGAATCAATGAACCGCCGAACTCTGATAATTGTATCGTTGACGTGAAACTAAAAATGAAGGCCAAATCTTTGTCCCGCTACATCGCATCGCACTTGCGCAACTCCAATTCTCGAATTTTGAAGATCAAACTCCATCCATATATTTTGTTGATGATGGTGGCCTATGATGTACGCCTCGATGCCCAATAGATCGGAATTCCCGAATGTGAAGCAATGCACCGAATCACTACCCCGGACCTCACCCGGGACCCGATATAGCAAACGCTCACCCGATACTGTTATTTGGGCGCCCCTGAACACCAAACTCACGGGTGGCAATTCGGGTACACCCGTTGCGTTTAAAGCTACCCGGAAACATAAATCGAACGCCCCTTGGAACACGAATTCCGGATCCTCCAACACCCGCAAAATGCCCCGGGTTTGGTTTATGAACTCGTTCCTCAACGCGGTGTACGCCGGGCCGAGTAGGAAGGTGAATTGGGTGCCCGAGTCGACCATGGTCTGACCCGCCCCGGTGTGGTCGGGTTCGAATACGGACTTGGGCAGTTGCAGTAAATTTTCTGTTACCTTAATGCCCTCGAGCTGGACCGTGTAAGCTACTCTGTTGAAGTACGGTAGAGGGGTGGAGATTTGGATCATAGGGGTGTAATTCAAGGGCAATAGCCACGTGAAATTGGAATCGCCAAACAGTAAAATACCCGAAAAGTCCGAACCCGATATGCAATACGAGAACTTCTTGAACCCCATTTGAGAGATGAATGAAAGCGACCCGCGGTTCATGCCCATCAACCCGGTCGTTTTCGAATCCTCATCGGCATTGCTGCTGAAGCCCGAATCCATGCACCCGAATGTCGTGCCCGGGAATTTCGACCCGACAATGGTGAAATTATCCATCGCTAGATTCCCTTCCGACGAGGAGGCGTCGGCGTAGGACAGAATGGCGTGGCAGAGGTTCTTGTCGTCGCAGGAAGCGGGTATGGAGAAATCTTGGGTTTGGATCGTGCACGTGGGGGAAGAGCAGGCGACGGGAGTGTAGGTGAGCGATCGGGTCGGGTTGAAAGCGGGCCGGTCAGTCCGGGTCGTGTTGCATTGCAGCCAGGAGAGCTCGCTGCCTGTGTCGAGGACCATGGTAACGTTCTGTGGGGGCGTGCCCACAGCCAATGAAACCGTGAGCGTGACATTGTGAGTGAAGGGCAGCTTGCTCGGAGCTGAAGGGATTTCTTGAGTTTTTAGGGGCAAGACGAGAATTTTGGTGGCGTTTGATTTCGGAACAGAGAATGTTGTTGGTGATGATGAGAGAGAGAATACTCGTGCGTGGAATGTAATGAGGAAAGCACAGAGAGAAAGCAGAATGTGGATCTTCATGAATGAAGAATGTGTAAGAGAATTTTTGTGTCTGAATTTGAGGGAGTGGAAGAAGAAACTGAGAGAGAAAATCTAAATGTGATTGTCAGTGAGATAAGGGACAGAAGAGTGCGAGGAGGAATCTTGAACAGATCAAGAAGAGATGATGGCCGGAAACGACAGCGTTTCGAGTTCTTAAGGTTGAAAACGACTGGCCAACTGATTAATCTTGATTGATAATTGGTTAGAACTAATGAATTGGGTTTGATATATTATTATTTGTCTGTGATGAGGAAACTCACGTCCAGTATTTAAGATTGCCCTATGACTATGAGTATCGTCTTAATAAAATTTGATACTATAAAGTATCGGTAGAATTTGAATTTGTAACTGTTGGATGATTTTTTTCGAGATTTTTGTGTTGTCCCCTACATAGCTTTTATTAGGTAGGTAGAAATTCAAAGATGCAGTACGATAAGTGGGAGCATTAACTGCTTCTGGAAATCATAAAATCACCTTTCAATTAGGTATAATATATTAAAAGTTGAATCTGGGCAAGATATAAAGAAACAATATTAGTAAAACCCGAAAGAAAGAAACTTCCCATTAATGAATTCATGACCCATTTATTCATTATCCGGTAGTTGACGGTATCCCTATCTGTCTGTTTATATAAATTATAATCAACGGTCCAAAATAAAAGAAAAGGGAAATTGTTTTTTCACAGACCAGTAAAAAAGTAGAATAAAAAAGTTGGGGACATGAATGATGATGAGTGTTTGTCTCGATCGATTTAAAACTTTGGGTCATGGCATATTCTTTTCCTTTTTTCTTTTTTTGAGTTGAGGGAAGGAGTATTTCGGTGGTGTGGGTGGCATATGTTATTTTTTTTTGTGTCCCCTAAAAAAAGAGGATTTGCATTCATTTTATAGTTAAATCATATTATACGTATAATATAAATATATTCTTGATACGTGTTGATTATAAAATAAAACTCGTATGATGATTTGAAGGAGATTTAATGAAAGAAAAGGAAAGCAAAGGAGACAACCTTTATAAGATGCGTAACTAGTTAAAAATAAGTGCACGTGTGAGCACATGCTCTGTTTAATAAGAATGGGCAAAGAATTTATGGTAGGACCAGATCAGGTTATGGGAATCGAGGTCCGACACCATCACTTTGTAAAACACAAGCTCACAAAGAGAATCAAATTTCATGTTCTACAATCCTATGTCAATGTTGTCATATACATTTAGTAATAATCAACCAAAGTCTCCGAATCTTTTGTATCCATTCGTCTTAATTATTTGCATTTTCAACAAAAATTGCAAATTGTACGCGGAGAAGTTGCATAATCCTACCATAGCTTGTGAGGTCAAATTAGTAGGCACGTATGCCTAAATTTCATAATTTGATACATAACTGAAATTTGGGAAATTAATATTCAATAAATACGGTAAAGTTAGTTAATATGAAAATTGGAAGCAAAATTATATATATATATATATATATATATATATATGGACTCAAAAGTGTGCGCTGTAGACATTGCCATTTCATCAAGCAATGTCTGTCCTTCACTGGTCCACCTTTGAACCATGGTAATATTTCAAAATTGATAGCCAGTCAGAAATAAAAGAAAAAAGAAGTATTATTTCTTTCTTCTTCTTATACTCTCTCTCTCTCTCTCTCTCTCTCAATAAAAACTAAAAAAAGAATGTTGTTGTAATTTGGCAGTGTTATGTACCCATACTGGCGACTGCTGAATACGTACCGATTACAGCACAACAAACTCCTAAAGCCATTACCATGGTGCATGTTGTGATCTGTGTAGATGAACAAAGATAATAAGATCAAAAGGTGAAATCCAAGACTTCGACAAGGTTAAGGATAAGGATTTCAAATCATACCTGAAGGTTGGTTAGTCTCCCTTTCTCTATTCTCATGTAGCAAGCACATGGCAAGACTAGTGACTGTCGAACGAAGCATAACAATGTTAACCCGACATGAAAAATCGAGGTGACAAATGGCTGAATAAAAGGGACTAGATAACTACTTACCGTTAACATGATAAGGAATGATCCAATGAGGGCCATCATCGATCCTGCCATTCAAATTTTTTCAATGTAGCAGGTTGTGATCAGGTGGGAATTAAGACAAGCAGGGTGTCGTTTGATTTTTTGCATTACAGTCAAAAAATTAAGGATGTGGTTTTTCTTACCAAAGTAAGGAACTGTCAATGCAACTATCAAGGTTGACACTACCAAACTCGTTCTGATGAGTATAGAAGTGCTGTGGGATGTAAGCTGATCCGTGGGCAGCAGCTCTTCCACGGCTAATGCCACGGGGGTCATTGCCAACCCGAACTTCGTGAGAGGGGCTACAAACTTTACAATATAGCAAGGAATCAATTGATCAATGGCAGCAAACTAACTTGATTATAAGTCGAAAGAGGAGATCAGAAGGTGTGCAGTGCAATATGTGTTTAGAGTTCTTACCACAGCCCATCCAGCGAGTTTGGAAGAGATCAATTGAGTGGGAAGGTTTAATGTGAATTGAGGATTCGTGGCCTCACCAAACATAAGAAAGGCGAAAACTGCCACGCCAGCGTAGAGTAAACCAGCAACTGAAAAGCTGCATCAACACATACACAACCTGGTCAAGAGAAAATTAAGTCCACTTACAAGACTATTTAACTCAGAGTTAGATACTTCATTATATATATATAAGCTACATCATATACAAGTATTCATGATTGCAAATCTGCTCGACTCAAAGAGTTACCTGATAGCGAGAACAGAAGGAAATCGAGAAGGGCTCTCCATGGAGGAATAGATGTTGGGAAACACTGAATGGCCTCCATAGCAGAAGCTGTATATGCCAATTGTGATAGGCAAGTTTGTGAAGTTCAATGCCTTCCCACTCGGATTGAATCCGACATCAGAGGCCATGCCAACCCACAACAAACAGAGGACTACAAGAGCTAATGTCACTACTCCACCAACTGCAAGAATGAAATAGAAAATTAGAAAGGAATATAGTTAGTTACTCCTGAAAAAAGGCTCAAGTAATTACAAGTCATGATCATGGACCTGAAACGTATGAAAGCAAACTGAGGTTCCTGAGCCAGACTGTTGGAAGAATAATAAGTGTTGAAACAATAGCACAGATTTGATACGAGTCGAGATGAACTCCAGCAACATCCATTTGAGCATTTGGGAAAGAGGCAGCCAGGTTATCGCTCATCATGATCAAGAATTCCACACATGAAGACTACCACGACCAACTAATAAGTTAGTGATGCATGAAAGAAGAGTGAAAGGGGATTTATGATTAGCTAGTATAGAATTTAGGGAGGAATACATACATAGAGCTCTATATAGAGGATTACCTGCAGTGATCCAAATTCAAAGAGTTAGCTAGTCACCAAGATAACATATCTTCATTTTCCAAAACATCAAGTTTGGATTATACTTACAGCAATGCATATTCTACCACTTAATCCGAAAGCAGCCTGTCCTATATCTGGATAAGTTTGGAGTTGAGACGAGGTTTCTAAACATCTCTTCAACAAGATTCCAGTATAACAGGCAATGCTTCCAAAGATAAAGAGGAGGGCCAGGCTGAACCACCCTCCTTCTTTGAGTGCATAAGGAGTTGAAAGGATCCCTATGCCACACAATGCATTCGTGGCTGCATTTGGAATACGAGGGTTGAACATACATCAGGGAAACGGTCATTAAGTCAACTCATCAAAAGAGAGGTTCACCCAAATGCCTAATTAAAGAGATAAATCACATAAAAAAACATAATTTCCTTTACTGCACCATCATTACCATTGAGAACTGATTGAGCATACGAACATTGCTGGGACGGTGGCAGAAGTTCACTGAAAGAAGCCCCCAATACAGAGGCAGACGACATCTTTATGGGAGGAATTGAGGTGGGAACCATTTCCTTGTCATCTGAGCTGAGCGAGGAGATTAAAGACTTGGACAAAGAAGATTCAACATCTTGTGCCTGTGGTCTCCTATCTGCTGTAATCAAGAAAGAGCCGCTGCCCAAGAAGCTGACTGATGGTGTCACGCTTGTATACATATCCATTGTCTGCCTTTATAATACAAACAAAGAGTTATTAAATATTTGATTACTTCCAGTCATATGACGGTACAAACAAAACAACATTGCCTTTTTTCCATCAAAACTATAGGAGGTATGTCTAAAATGTATGTATGTATCTCTGTATGATCTTCTGCGGTTTCTTAACCTAAACCATGAATCCTTGAACTGCTCAAGACTCAAAACACTTCACAAAACAATATAAGGTTGACCCATGAAACACAAAAACTACATAAGCAAGAAACATAGATACAATACGACTGGAAGTATGCAAAAGTGGAAATGTTTGAAACAACAATGGAAAAAAGGAAAAAAAAAATAGAAAATATCCAAATTGAGCAATGTAAATAATGTATGTATGTACCTGTAACTTTGAGGCCAGGACGTACCAAAATCAGTATCGATGAGATCATAGGAAGGGACACGTGAAAGGCCAGTGATATCAGATTCATTATCATCTTCATTATCATGACAAACCCTCTCCGCCTCATCATCTTCATCGTCTGTTTCAATCTCAATCGCGCGATCCATACCGAATTCTTCTTCCAATTGCTTCATCACTCTATGTATCTACGTATGGTATGCACTCTAAAATAATGCCGATAAAGTAAATAGTCGATCAACGATATGTTTTTTTTTTTTTTTCTCTCGGAAATTCTCTCCTCTGTTTCGGACCACCTTAAATTGCGTCAGAGGTTTAGAAAGGAAGACGACGCCTACAGAGATTTCAAGCTTTGAGAATTCTTGAAATTCTAAACTAAAATATGATTGATTTTCATTGCCTTTTCTACAAGGAGACGACGCCTGAGTTCTCTGAGAAAGAGTTAGTTTGAGCTAATAAAAGACTATTTTCACGGGAAAAAATAAAGACTAACTGGATTGCACAAGCGCTGCTATCTCCATGCTTTACCGTCCGATTCTTCTCTCTCTTTTTTTTAAGTCTTATTTTTATGATTAATTAATGTTATGTGTATAAATGCAATGTGCTTATGAATAATACAAGCGCACGAAATTAAAATACAATAGAAAAAAAAATAGATAACCACAAAAGAGAGATTATTATTTCGTGTTATGTCAAGATTGATATGTAGGAATGGGATAAATACGTAATCATTATTATTATCCAAGTAGAAATGACAGCAAATTATATGTTCACCATTTTACATTGATCTCTATCACTAAGATAATTATTTCTTAGATCTGATACCGAATCAAAATTTGATTTAGTTTAATTTAATTATTATTGCATAGAAATTTGAATTAATATTATAATTGATTAGTGATTTGCATGTCTAGAAAAGAAAAGGGATAACACGTTTTGTATTCTTACGATTCTTTATTTTTTGATTAACCGATATATATATATATATATATATATTATATTCCAACCATGGTGTCATATACATATTGCCAATATAAATGAATATAAAACAAAGTCAAACATTACAAATTAAGTGCATACATTGTAGACTTAAAACGAAAAATATACAAAGCAAACAGAAAAATCACATGAACACCAACATAATAATAAATTAACAATTCTTCTATTTGTCAATCTGATTAAGCTTGCCAAGACCATTGCACCGGGCGCACACGATTTGAGCCTCATCTTTCCTTGCCGCATTTGCCCTCAACGTCGCCCCTGCTTTCCTCACAAATCCTGCTCCGTCGCATTCCGGGCACCTGAAAAGGGAATAAAATACAATGTAAAACTCAGAAATTCAAGTATTTATGAAAGATAAACAGATTCGATTTTTTCTAAAAAAAATTCTAACGTGTCTTTGCGAGAGAAGAAGATGGGGAATGCAGTTCCGACCAAGGCCACCGCGGCGGCGCCGGCTATCAGATAGATCGTTCCATCGGCTGAAACATCGCCGGCGGCAGCGACCACCGTCAGCTGCTTTCTCTCTCTGGTTTTCTGAATGCTAGGTCGCGAAGAAATGGTTGAACCGAGGAATGTGGTTCTGGCAATGGTCGGACTCGATTTTTTGATCGAATTCCCGGGGATGAGAGCGTGCAATTGAGCAATGGACGCCATTTTTTGAGATTATAATTTGTTAGATTTTGCTGAAACTGCAGGTCTTGACTGAGATTTTATAGCAGTCGCAGATTTTTTTGCTGAGGGGGAGGGAAGTGGATGAGATAGGAACACATCGGCCGAGGAAATGGAGTTGCAGTGAGTCCAACTAACTGGATAATGAGGCCCCACTTTAATGCAGGTACCACAATTTTTCTTTATCTGCGTGTTTTCTATAATTCTCTTTTTTTTCTTCTTATAATTATAATGTGATTCTTCTCAAAAATAAAATAAAAAAATTATAATGTGATTGATATTAAATATTTAAATTAACCTAATTTAATTAAATCAGTATAAAATAATATTTTGGCGGTCGAATGTAACAAAAAATCGTGTGGCGGCCCAATAAGCCCAATCGAAATTGTAGTAGGTTTCCACTTTCCAGTCCAGTCCGCTTATCGTCTTCTCTACTCGGTTTCCAAGTCGGTTAGATCAACGTCGCTTAGCCTCGATTCTTCCAGTAAATTCCAGAAACCCTCTTTTAATTCTCCCAAGAAAAGTATAAAAACTTATCAATCTCCTTCAAATAATTCTCACAATTGTTAATCTTGAAAGTTAAATCAGCGGATTATTGAAAACAGATTCTTGATTGAGGGAAAAACATGGCAAGAGAAGGCCCTAATTGGGAAGGATTGCTCAAGTGGAGTCTTTCGCATTCTGACGGTACCAATTCTTCTCGCACTCTAAGGTATAATCATCTACACCCCCAATGTCAAAGAATTATTTTTTATTTTAATTTGTTTCTGATTTTTGTTGTCAGCAGTATATGCTTAATATTTGAATTAAATTGAATTAGTTGAAAGTGTGTGCTTTAGCCGTTTCCTTTTTATAAATTTTATCTGTTCTATTTCTGGGTTTAGTGAGGAGGATAGAAGATGGTTTATGGAGGCTATGCAAGGGCAGACGGTTGATGTTGTTAAGCGAATGAAGGAGATAACACTTGTTATGAAGACTCCAGAGCAGGTTTTGGAGTCTCAGGGTGTGACTCCTCAAGATATTGAAGGTGTTTATAGATGATAGTTTCAGCATCTAATGTGTTGTCGAACTTGCTCGGGTTCTGATTTTTTCCTTTTTTTTTTTGTTACTTGTAGATATGTTGGATGAGCTACAAGAACATGTTGAATCTATCGACATGGCCAATGGTTAGTTCTAGTTCTTAGTTAAGAAGGATGCTCAATGGATATGTTTCTGGTGTTGGCTCGATTGTTTGACTGGTTGATTGGATGTTTTTCTTTTGTTGCTGCCAGATCTTCACTCCATCGGTGGCCTTGTTCCTCTCCTCGACTACCTCAGGAATTCGCATGCTAACATAAGGGCGAAAGCTGCTGAAGTTGTGAGCACAATCGTGCAAAACAACCCGAGAAGTCAGCAGATGGTCATGGAAGCTAATGGCCTAGAGCCGCTATTGTCGAATTTTACTTCAGACCCTGATGTTGGGGTTCGTACGAAAGCGCTTGGTGCAATCTCATGTAAGTGTCCTCTTGGTGATGCACTATCGATCCCATTGATCGAGGGATGACCAGTGTCTTGATCTTGCGTTTTTTTTTTCAAATTGCATTTGCAGCCCTGATTAGGCATAACAAGTCTGGCGTTGCTGCATTCCGGCTGGCTAATGGGTACGCGGCACTTAGAGATGCTTTGAGTTCTGAGAATGTGAGATTCCAAAGGTAACTCTTAATCAAGATATGTGTTACCAATGAATTTTCTTTTTGAAGAGATTTAAAGTCTAGCTTATATAGAACTTTTCTCCACTGATTTCCTATGCTTAAAAGCTGTAGCATTGAACCATAGCATGATTTTGATTGTTTGACCTAACTTTAAGGCTGATCATATTTTGCTTGTTTTTGACACAATTTATCATATGCAGGAAAGCCCTTAACTTGATTGATTATTTACTCAATGAGAATCGGTCAGACATTGGTGTTATAACTGAACTTGGATTTCCTTGCATAATGATGCACCTTGCCTCAAATGAGGATTCTGATATACGTGAAGCTGCACTTAGGGGCCTTCTTGAAGTAGCTCGGGACAGATTAGAGAAGCCTATTAGTTCGAGTGAAGATGATGATAAATTGAAGCAACTTCTACAAGAAAGGGTCAAAGGAATCAGTGAGATGTCTCATGAAGATCTAGTAGCCGCAAAAGAGGAAAGGGAGCTTGTGGACACTCTTTGGAAAATCTGTCATAACGAACCATCACCACTTTTCGAGCAGGGTCTTCTATCCCTCCCCGGAGAAGATGCTCTGCCTCCTGATGTTGCAAGCCAGCATTTTGAACCGCCTCTTAGGGCTTGGGCTGCAAATAGAAACCCCGATGCAAAACCAAAGAGCGAAAAGAATGAACCACCATTGTTGTTAGGCCCTGGACCTGCATCTTAAGGCAATTGTGGGGACGAGCACAGATATTCTTCTGGTGTTGAGTGTTTGCCAAATTGTTCGGCGCGATTTTGCACAAGCATCATTATTTTATGGGTTAGTTCCAGATCTTGTGCTACGTTTGTGCTTCCCCAATATGAACTTGTAATGTGGATCTGGATGTGCACTTGTGCATGGTCTGTGTCACCGTATGTTCCATTTGAGATATATAGAGACATCGATCTATTTCTAGTACAGTTTATAATATGTTTTTTTGCCTTTTTTCTACCTGTTTTTTCTGAGATTATCAAATTGGAACTTGCTAATTATAAAGATATTTTGATCGAGTCATCTGCAACGCCTTGGCCTAATGCTATGGTAGCTACTTAAGACAGACAGTACGTTATGGTTCTTACAAGGAAAACCTTGTAACGACACGGCATCTCGTCCTTACAACTACATCCTTGGAGCATGTTGCTCTCAGTGTGGAGGGCAGAAAGTGATGACATATCTTGAAGCCCTGCATTTGTTAAGGCTTGAAGAATCATCGAAGGCGTAGCTATACGCCTTGGGACAAATGGCCTTGAACAGATTAGCAAAAACCGTGGGTTTGCAGGTTTTGGGGTCTGCATACTGGCCCGTGCAGCAATATCTTGGTGATTGCATAGCTAAGCAGGCACTCTTGCATCCCACAACCTGCCCTCCCACTCTAACCTCCAATGCCGAGGGGCAGCACTCGTTCAGATCAACCTCACACGAAGCCACTCCACACCCGATTCCTCCCCCAACGGGCTTCATCGAGACTGGAAGGTTGAAGCCATCCACCAGGCTCACGTCGTAGAAGTGGAGTGGAGAAGTTGATGAGCCCAATGTCATCTCCACCACTGATGCTGGTGGTGTGCCGCCCAGTCCCTGGCAGCGGAGCTGGCCGGAGCAGTCTCCGGTGGCACACGAGCCCTTCCCGTTTGAGTCGAAGTTGCAGAGCTGCCTTCCCCATATTCGGCCCGACCACTTCTCAGGGACATCGATGGCTACTTCTCCACCGCTGCTCAGGAGGAAACCCCCGTCTCTCAGAGTTTGCTGCCCTGCACTGCCCTGAATTGCCGGCCATATGCTCTCCTTACAGTTGTTTACGATAATTAGTTGATGTCCAACGCCATCTGCAAACGTAAATTATTAATAAAGATCTTGATTCATCATGGATTAAGAATTGACACAAAAAAAAGGGAAAAAGAAAAGAAAATCAGATTTAGCAGAAAACGTATGATAATGTACTTGTTGTAGTGAGAGACACGATTATGGAGATAATAATGAAGAATCCATATTGGAAAATAGGCATTTTCGTATCGAGCATCGATCTGCTAGAGTGAAGTAAATTTGTGCTGCTGCTGCAAATTGGAATGGATGGAGTATTACTGGGAATTTAAAGCAGAAAAAAATTGCTAGAGCTGCTGGCTTAGCTTCAATTTACAATTGTTTATTTATTTTTCTCCTCTTTTCCTGGCACCTTTTTTGCATCACAGGAGGGCATATATGCATTGCTTCTAGCTGAGGATTTCTACTTTGATGACATTTATGGGATTTGGATTTATTATTCACGTTTTCAACTTCAGTAGCACTTTGCTATGAACATGTCTATTTTTGTCTTTTAAAGTAAATAACGGATCAGGTTAAGGAAACGCCAACGACAATATTGAGCCCTTTTAACGGATTTTGCGGCAGCAACAAAACTAGTATTTTTCACTTGATAGAATCTGTAATCTGTTGCTATATCTAGCTCAGTATAGAAGCTTCCTTTTCCTACCTGAGAGAGGAGATTGCCACCAGAATCGGTTACTGTTTTCTGGTAGCACTGTTGGATTAACGGCGAACAGAGATGCCATTACAATGATTGCTCGGACAAGATTTTGGTATTGATGGTATCCATAAATTATTTTGAAACCATAAGCAAATTTTGAGAAAATGACACTTTCAAGGGATTGATAAAATCCTTATAAATTGTTACTCGAATAAAATGTCATATTTTGCCTCTAGCTTCCTTCAGCAACCAAAAAAATAAATAGCTAAAATTTGAGTCCAAGTCTCCAATACCTTACCACCTAGTGGTTGATCTCTAATTTTCTTTGTTTCACCCTTTGTCTTTTCACTTTTGTTTTATTTTATATCTATTCATTCTACATACACAAAAGGGATTATATGCATTGCTTCTAACTGAGGCCATTCCAATTTCCACCAATGGTTTAATCTTGAATGAGTTCACAAACTTCGAAACAAATAAAAATGTCCTAAAATGTAGGCAGTGGTTAGAAATTGTATAATTATATATCTATATCTATAGAATAAAATGTATCTATCTTAATTTATTAAGTCCTTGAAGCTTTACAGGAGAAATTCCTTATCCAACACACAACGCATAAAAGCATACACACTCAGAAAAGACTATGATGTCTTAAATGGGCATGGTCATCATTTTTATAACTCATGAATGTGTAAGCTGATAGAATATAATGTATGTCAGCCACATATCAAATTGAAGTCATAGCTTCGGAGACCATTTTGGCAGCAATAATTCAAGATATTCTGAAGTAACAAAAGACAAACTTCTCTGCCTCAGAAATCGTCGAGCAAGAATTTAAGGACGCGATTGAGTTGGCGACCAAGAGTAGTGTTCCTGTGGTCTCACCTCAGGGAGCTCTGTCGAAGGGCTGTGTATCGTTATAACAAGTACCCCAAACAGCTTCCATTGCATCCTTCGCTGCTGCTTCTGAGCAGTATGGGTTTGCAGTCACTGACTGCATTACTCTTCGCTTCACACATTCCTATGGCATCAACACAGAAATATTGAAAAGGGTTGAGTGCAATATGATAATAACATAATGGCATTAGAGCTACTACAGAAATGTAAGGCTTGAATATTGGAATGAGGTGAAAAACACACCTGCTCATGACCCCTTATGTTTAGAAAACCACGAAGAAGCTCTCGTTTATAATGGCAATCACCACTGAGATGACCAGCTCGAATCTGCACCAACAAACACCCCCAAATAGTAAATAAAATGAAGAGATAGCGAGTTAAATTTCCGTAGATTACAACCTCACTGCAGGCGTGATGAGCGCAATTAGTCCAGTCGAGATTAGCAGCACGGCAGTCATCATAAGCATGAATGAGTTCGTGAATCACCACTTGCTCCACCTGATCTTGCAGTTCCACGTGATTACTACACACTACAATCTAAATGCACACAAGAGAAGAAGCACAACAAACAATTGTGTTATCAAATCAAATTACTTCCTCTACACAGACAAAAGTTAACATCCGAATTATATAATATAAAAATTATTTCTTCAATCAAAGGCATTTAAGGCAAGGCTGTTACAATATGAAAAAAATGGAATTTCACTAAGTAAAAAAAGCATACCCCAAAACCCCTAGTGAATCCACCAGCAGCAGCCTTTTCACCGCAATTGGCGGCTTTTATGAAATTGCTTCCGATCCTGCATCCAGATTTCTCCAAGTGCTCCTTCAGAAATCTCACCTTTGGATCTGCAACGTATAGAAATGAGAAATGAGTAATGAGTAATTAGTAATGAGTAATGAGTAATGAGTAATTAGTAATGAGTGAGGTGAGGTTCTACAACCCTAAACCTAAACCGGCATAGAAATTTAATAGAAGACTACTTTTGAAACTTTTCTGGATGTAATCCTGGCATTCCTCCACCGGCATGCCGGGCCTACCACCACCAGATGATGGCGATGAATCAACGGCGTCATCCATTAATTCAAGCAAACAAATTTGATGTTGCAGATGCGGAATTCAAGCCTCTTTATCTTCAACTGGAAGCTTCAATTCAATTCCCCCAATTAATACTTTCAAATTTCAATTCTAGGTCTTCTATATCAAATTTCATCAACATAGAATCAACCAACCATTTCTTCAAGAAAATACAACAGCAGAAAACTGAGAATTAATTTTGTGTTGTTTCTCCATGGACCAAACCTAGCTTAGAATCATGGGCTCAAAGCCCACTTGGTCCAATGCAGCCCATTTAAGTTCCAAAGGCAGAACACAGCCCAAGCTTGGGAAAATGAGAAGAAAAAACAGGAAAAGAGAGTGGCAATTCGAAAGTTCTCTGCTTTCTTCTTGATCCTTCATCCTTGACATATTCAAAGGTGTAAGAGAGAAGGAGAAGATTTTTTTATTTTTCAAGCAGTATGATGAGGCTCACAGCTAAAGTTTCGAGGGCCGTGAGAAATAGAATAGGTTCCTCTGTTTCACTGCTTAAACCACCGTTTCCGCCACCCCAGAAAGCGGTAGCGCCGCCATTCAGACAATTTTCTGCCAATAGTAGCACTTCCACGCCTAATCCAGTTGCCCTTGAAATGATCAAATACGCCACCTCTCTTGCCCGCGAGAAGAAAACAGGTGCCACCCCCTACTCATAGTTGTCCATTCACTGCTGTTTTCTTGAAGTTTGAGTTTTTCTTCGCATTTTGATCTTTTATATAAGAATAAAATATATGGTTGTGATGGTTTTAGTAAATGTGCGATTGCAGAGGAATCGTACGCGCAAGGATTTTTGATATTGGAACAGTGCGAATCAACTCAGCCAGATGAAAATTCCAAGGGTTTGGTTGAGCTTGCTCGTTCTACCTTATTGTGTGAGAGGTAAATTTTTTGTCACTTAGTTAGGCAGTTACTGTTTCCACATGATGTTTTGTTGTTATTTAATCTGTTTTTTTTTTTTAAAAAAAAAATCCCATTTCTGAATCATGGATATGTTATTTTGGCTCTTCGAATGTGTTTTTTTTTTCCTCCGATTTTTCTGAAATTGTTTTGATTTAGAGGGTCCCATGAGGCAGCAATTGAGAGACTTGGGAAACTTCAAGGTTTAAGCTTGTCATCTATTGGTGTTAAAGGTAATAAAGCTACTTCATATAATTTTTCTCTATTTTTTATTACTAAGTAGTATTTAATGGTGAAATTTGTGTAGAAGTAATAGTGTTTGTTTTCGGCTTCTGCAGTTGCTGCTTCTGAAGCTCTAGTGGGAATTTATCTTGAACATTATCGAGTAAGTCACTGAAATACCAATTGGAACAATTTCTGTTCGTTGTTGTTCGTAGATTTGAAATTGAAATTCCCTTATGTTGGTTCAATTTCCTTAGGAGGATGCTGCATCAGCTGTTGCAGATTTGACATTGCAAGCCCTAGGATCGATCAGACATGAAATAGGTGATGGAGGTGGCTTTGAGGTTCTGGAGGCCCGAATTAAAGCACTGAAAGGTTTGATTGAGTTCATATGTGGCGACCTTGAATCTGGTATGAATGCTTGATTGGTCAGGTCTTCCGAATTTCTGGTGGTTTCTTTGTTCATGGTGTCTGAATTTCAATCCTTATCTGCAGCACAGTCAGTCTTTGAGGGAGTTAAGAGTGAGAGATTGTTCAGTGGTAAGGTTTTACTTGATGAGAAATGTCATTGAAAAGAACTGGCCTTTCTTTTAATCAATATTGCGTTTGTAGGCAATGCTGCCCTGTCTTATGGTGAATTCCTTCACGGAATGCGGAGGTTTTCCACTGCAAAGGAATTGTACCAGAAAATAATTCAGACAATGTCTGAAATCAAAGATTTTGGTGATCCTAACAACTTTGGAGCTTGTAACATGAGATCACAGGAAGTTGCAATTGCTGCTGCTTGTGCTTTAGGACAGCTTGAGGCTCATGTGGGGTAATGCTTAGACTATTATAGCATGCTATCAATATTCTGTTTTATCCTGGTCATCGTGTCATAATATGAAAATTTTCTTCTCTAGGAATTTTGGTGATGCAGAGGAGATACTGACTACAGCATTGAAGCAAATGGAAGAGCACTTTGGTATGCTATTTTCATGGTATCCCTGAATCAGAGCATGAACGTGTAAAAATAACAGTTGCCTTTGGTGGCTTTACTCATATATGTAGGCCCTCAACATCCCAAGGTTGGTGTCATTTTGACCTGCATTGCTCTCATGTATCGACTAAAATCCACGGCTGAGCGCTCTAGTTCCCTTCTAATTCAAGAGGTATGGAAGTTTGTTTCTGTTGCCCATACAACATTTCTGGTTATTATTCTCTCTTTTGAAGGTTTCAAAACTTTACCTGATGTAGGATATAGCCATGTTATAGTCAGTATTGCTGTCACATATTTTGTAACTTTGTTGAGGCATTCTGCTCTGTTACTCTTTTCTTATATGGTTTGACAGGGTCTTTTCAGAAAAGCAATTGAACTGCTTAAAGCTCCATCTTTGGAGGTTGATGGTAGGAAATTGATTTAATATCTTCACAAATTGCCCCTTAACTTAAAGTTTAGGGGGTTACTTTACTGAGGCTATTTCTTTCTATCATTAGGTGCTGATGGAAATGTTAACAGAAAAGATATAATTGCACTAGCGAGAGGTACGTCTTAACATCTGAGTTATTTTGCTTGCTAATATGCATGATATTTGTAAAATGCTACCACCTGTTGCGACCATGCCTGAGGCAAACTCAGGTGTGGCCTTGCCTCATTGAACATAAGCGTGTTGTGTGTATCTGAGGATAGTTCCAATTCTTGCTTATATTTATGCACGATTTGTATGTATGTTTGTGAAGGTGGGTATGCAGAAACGCTTCTTGTGCAACAGTCGAGAAAAGCAGAAGGGGAGAGATTGAAGCACTGGGCAGAAACTGCTTGGGGAAACCGGTGGATGTCACTGGGGGAAGCACTGGAGCTGTCGGAATCTTCCCCTAAGGTGCCAGTCATAGATACTCGAATATGCAGGGTCGTATAGTTTCCTGCAGAAAATACATGGTTATATGATCTGCCTCTAGTAACAAAGCTAGAACCATATACCTTAAGCTAATACAGCTCAAAAGAGAGATTTTTAGTCATCGTTGCACTGCCGTACACACTTTGAGCTTTGACATGTACTCTACTAGCTCTAACATGTGGAGTTATATTTGTTGATCTTTGTTTTGTTGGAATGGTATATGTGAATAGAATAAATTCATTTTGAGAGGTTTACTTCTGCCTGAATTAGGAGGTAACTATGGAGGGAGGCATCACATGATGTTTCTAATTGAGGATGGAATGTAACATATATACATTGTTAGATGTTGATTACCGCTTCTAGATTTGATGATAGTTTCTAAAATAAAAGAAGTGGGAATATATTTTTGTTTTATTCTTTCTTGAGTAATTCTTGATAGGTTGTGTTACTTTGTTATTGTTTTGAGTGAAAAGTGATTTTGAAAATTGCAAAACCGTCTTGAAAACACATCAATTGCTTTGTTAGCCAAAAAAGGGGAGCTTCTATACTGCAGGATAAATAAAGCAATGTGGGCAGTAATTGGAATTTGAATCTTGTAAATAAATCTATTCAACAGACGCAAAATAAATAATTAAATAATAATAATAATAATAATTCAATATATTAAATGGTTTAATAGTGTTCTTCTATTTATTTTTTTTAAAGAAAAACGAAAAATGGGTTTCTCGTTTTCTATTCTCTTATAAAATAGTAATAATTCCAATTTTTTAATTATTTTATTTTTGTAAAAAAAAAATCATACTCTCTCTATTTCTGAATAAGTGTCATTCTTGATGAATGCACATATATTAATAAACATATTAATTAAACAATCAAATTATCTTATGCACCCTATGCGAATTAATTAAATAAGTTAAATATAACATGATTGTTTGAATACATTAAATGAGGGTAAATATGAGAAAAATGTGATTTTTTTTTACTTCGATTGTTTAGAATAACACTTTTTATGAAACAAAATTAAAATATTAGAATGACACTTATTATAAAACGGATGGAGTAATTTTTTTTTTTTAAAGAAAAGGACATCGAAATATCCAACTAAGATTACTAAATACCAATCTAATTTTTTAGGTCCGGTTATTTGCCGTAGAGGTTCACCAAAATTCCCATTCCCGTCTCCAATTTGAATGATGGACCACATTCCTCATTGGAGGAGGATGAGATATCTTATTTTACGTCCTTCACATTTTGATAAACATGGCATCTCATCATTTATACATTATAATTGAGCATTAAATAATTCTATTTAACTCTAGGCTAGTAAGCTACGTAAATATTTTATCCATTTTTTTTTTTTTAAAGAAATTAGTTAGCTACATATCTAATATGCTCTTATAAATATACGTACCTGGCTGTCAAATATATATTTCTTCAATGGAAGTGATAGTTCTATTAGAAATATTTACAACGTAACATACATATATTCGACATATTGGCTACTGGATGAAGAATTTTGTTGATGTTGTATTAGATAAAATGATACAATTATATATAATATAATCAAGCACCCACATTGTGGTTATAAACTTATAATACACATGGATGAATTACAGTGAAAATTTGATGATAATTAATTTTGTAAATATAATTAGAGATATTATTTCAGACAAAGTTAAAATACAACATTTATATATACTTGTAAAACGAATAAAAAAATAACATTTAAAATGCTAAAAACAACTAATTAAATACTATTGAATCAAAATTGTAAAAAACAACACATGCAATATTGCAATCATTCGATTCTAACCGATATAAGAAAGTATTACACCTACGTACCACTCGATCGATCACAAACTTGCAAGCAATCAAAAAATGGGCATTAATTTGTGGATGCTAATTTATGTGACTGAATATCACAATTAACTTACAACAAGAAGTTGAGATCATTAAATAAAATATGATGGTTTATGACCCTTCCCAAAGCTTAGCTCATAGGAAATGTCTTTTATCTTTCACAGGATAAGCCTACTTTATTCCCACACACAATTAACACAATCAACATTTTATTTGCATGATCTGAATTAAATTCATTTTCAAAACCCCTCTTCTTCCATCTTCCTCTTTCTGCTCGACCTCAGATCCATGTTCTTCGCCGTCGTCTTGAGAGAGATGTCATAGAAATTGAACAAGTCCACTTTCAATACTGTTACTGGACTTGAAGGGCCACTGTACGCTAAAAATATTCCATCTTCCACCACTAGTTTCTCCATCAACCTTTGGCATCGGATCAAATCATCCTAGACGATAAATATTATTTAGTTACAGATTATCGCAAAAATGTGGGATTACTTTCATCAAAAAATTAATATGAATTGTTTTCACCTTGATATCTTGAGGGATGAGGGTGTCAGCAAGATGTGCATAATCTGATGGTGGAAGATGTAAATCTTGGAATACAGTTCTGACTGCTGCAATCGCCACAACACATTGCTGGAACTCCAACAATTTAGGATCTGAATCATTGTAATATTATAATTAATTTGTTGGTCAAATAATCTGTAACGCGTCTAAAAATTAGTTTGATGAGCAACAAAATTCAGTACTTTAAATTAAGAGTTGTACGTACCTAAAAGAGAAACGACAAGTAATTGAGTAACGCGTTGAGTTAATTCCTCAACGAGGGTTTTGTTGGTTGGTGTGAGGAGATGGATGTAAGAAAACGGCGTCGTAGAGTCTACTCTCCAATCTAAAGCCTTCAACACCGTCAGTTCCATTCGCTGAATTAGGTTTGGAGAGAAGGAATTTTCTAGATCCTCCTGTACGTATTAATTAATTTAGAAAACCTTTTCAGATACGAGCTGAGTATATACAGTATATTGTGTTATGAACTTCTGATATATATTTAGTTTAATTTAATTAATAATTGATTTCTTTATTACAAAAAGTAACCTGAAATTCATGCAGTTGATAAGCGGTTGTGTCGTTGAACTTGGTGGCGATGGATAAACATGCGACGGAGAGAAGCTCAAACATCCAGCATTTCCATCCCTGAAATTAATAATAATATATTAATGATATTCATCCTTCAAAGCATTAAACACGATATATAAAATGAATTAATTTAATTTGTTACCTGGCATTGACTTAGTGAAATGAATCGATCCAGATAGTTGACGGCGGCAAAAAGGGTTTCGGGAGAAAGATCCATTCTTGTTCGAGACTAATTAAAAACATATATAATTAAATATTAAAGGGATATTATATGTTGGATGGAGATATGAAAAGGAAGAAATTAAAAGTACCTTAATGATCCAAGTGACAGCCTTAAACCTAGCGTTACGAATGGAATGATGAGTGTGGATGAGGTTCAGGTAGCCTGATTGAGGCAAATACCTGGTTTCCTTACGTTGGAAAGTAGCAAAAGTCTCATCAAAATCTTGTTTAGTAGGGAGATGCGCATTTGCATGAATACAAGCTGGATCGGGACTCATGAGCCACACTTCATTGCACAACAAGCTTTCCATATACCCGCAATTAAAAATACAATTAAGTCGATCGATCAAATATTTTTATACAAGTACTACTACTTGTGTAGTGGTGAATATATGGATTGAGCTGAGTTTTCAAGGATCAAATAAATAATGATTGCATGCTCGATATATATGATTTTAATAGCTCGATCAAAACATGCATGCAATTTGCAATGGGGAATTTGAGGGTTGAGTCATGTGGGTGGTGGTATATAAATTATAATTGGTTGGGAAAGTAGCTAGGATTATTGGATATAAAAAAGGGGCCACGACCCTCATGAAAAGGGGTAAATGCTATGCTGGCTCAGAAATATTTTCGCGTATTTTGACTGCAGTAAGCTAATGCGTGATTGCACGAGGATTGCCCCTCTTCTTGTTACACTGTATTCAAGATTTTTGTGGACCAAATTGCATTTTTTTATAAAATATATTTTTTATTTTTTTTGTGTGTGTGGGCCAATAAAAACTACTATATTTTATGATATTTTTAACTCGCTTTGTGTGGACCGTGATATCTTGCATTTATGTTTGGCCTCTTTTCTTGTATGTTGTAACATCTTGCGTTTGCCATATTACGTGAAAAGTAATACATTAATTTAGTGAAAGATTCATTTTTTTTTATTAATTTGTAAACATTCACACGCGTGTGTATATCCAAAGTCCACTAGAAACTTCCCGTCTAACCATTTTTTGTATTTTATATTATTGAATTAATCTAAAATGTACATAATAAATATAAATAACTTATATATATATTTTACATATACAAGATAAAATCATAAGGTATATGTGTAAGTTTTTGGGTCTAAAAACCCTTTGTCAAAACTGTTAATATGTGGTGAAATTATCTTTATTCTAAAACCAAGGAATATCTTATATTACAAAACTATATTATAATCTACGACTATAATAGATTATACATTGTATCTATACATCGGGTTCCCTCTTACAGAAAAATCTATAAATTTCCATTCTATTATGCATTTCTTACACCCTTTACTCATATTTATTATTTTAAACCATTAATTTTAATATTCCATTGATTGTTGGAAGTTGGAACAAAACATACATGCTAGATCGCATAACATAATGCCGAGCTGTTAAGTGCTACATTCATTAAGTTATAATAATGCGCCACACAATATGTTTTATGATTTGTTAAATTTATCTATATGGCCCTTTATTTATTAAATTAACAACAATTGTACATAGCTTATTATCTCAGTATTGTGTGTAAATTAACAAAATACTGGTATTAATTTGAGTAAATTTGGGCATGAATTAGCAGACGTGGGGGCCACTACAACAAAGCATTGGTCAGAAAGGCAGTACGATCGGACCGGAGGAGATTTTTGTCTCTGTGCCTCGATAAATACTTCCTGAAATAACTACCCTTCCAGTTTTTTGGAATGGGCCCCACATATGTATATATATATCACACACCATAAATATCATGTACATTGTTCATGATTTTAAAATTCTATTAAATCAATACATATATTCATATAAATTTAAAATTTAGTAACAACAATTTCGAGAACGATCCTAGCCCTTAATCCAATTCATCTTGGTCTCCAACAACCATTAATTAAACTTCATAAGTGCGTCGGCCCATGTACACACCTCAGCTGGAAAACCTTAACATATATACACCTTTTATGGCTTATAAATTGGAAAAAAATAATATATGCAGCCATTTTATTATAAACTCTCGAGCAGAATTGGAAAAATAAAATAAAATATGCTGCACAAATGAAAAGTGTATGTGTTTGTGGCATTATTGATTTTGCCAGATCAAATGATAACACAATTCACTCACTGATGCATTTGCTTCAGACATTTCTCAAATTCTATAATGTCATGAACAGCTCTCCCACATCCTAGTACAGTAGACTTAGTCGATCATTGGATAAAGTACCTTATAGGAGGGCTTGCACAAGGATTTAACTTCAGTACCATCTACTGCGAATGCCGCTGCTCGATTTACTGCAGTTCGTAAGTGGAGAAACTGAATCCTGATCTTCCATCATTTGTAGATTTCAGTTCCAATTTTTGGAAAGGGCTGCAACATAATATGAATACCACATTCACTTATCGTATCAAGGACTTGCTACATATTTATATAAAGAAAACCAGTCATTCTGTATAAGTAACTAGCAAACACTTGAGAAGAATATTTAGGTAAATGAGGCATACCTGCTGTTAGGATCATAATAGAAACCATTAATGGAACCATCACCACAGGAGAAGCAAACATAGTAAAAGCCAGCGATTGTCAGTCCACAGTCAGTTCCGACGTTTACAAAATGTTGCTCTTTCCATCTCTGCCCAAATTGGAGGAGACACGGTTCATAAAAGATAAATATGAATTTGAGTAAGAGTGGAAAAACAGAATCAAGGCTGTCACCATGAATATATAAGGATAGCTACTCAGGTCAAGAGATTTCCCTCCATCAGCTTCCACTTGGGGCTGGAAAAAAAAGATAAAAGAGAGGTAAGATGGTGTAAATGCTAATCAGAGGGAAAATACACGATACTCACCAGTAGTGGTGGAAAGGATGGAAATTTCGTCCAGTGCTTGATGTCGTCATCTTGCCTGTTCAGTTAGACACATTTTAGTAAAAATATGAATTATCTGCTGTAACTCTTACAAGTTTTGGGTCTGCTGCAAATGAGAAGGATTAGATGAACTTACGTTGCTCCCCACTTCCCAGTGTAGAAAGTATAGTTCTTGGTGTCAACAATCTCCCCTTCCCAGAAAGTAACAACCTAAGACAAACATAATTAAAAAATAGAAGAAAACTTTAGGGGGTTCAGAACTTTCTATTGGATGACCTTATTAAATTATCCCCCCGCCGGGAATAGTTGCATAAGAATTCAGCTGGCTATCAAGCTGATAATTTTATACAGCATTCACAGGCTTCTTATTTCACAAAGAAAAACCACTAAGTAGAGTGGGTTCTTACTGGTGTATCCGCCATGGGAACATTCAGAGCTTCCATTGTGCCACATAAATAACCACGATCAAGGTCACAACCTTGGATTCGTACATTCACTCTCCAAGCTTCATCCTTCTGCAGACTTGAAACATTCTGAGTCCCCGAGAAAGACTGCAACGAAGTACACGGGATAAGCAAAAGACGACAATAACCACTCCAACATGATATAGAAATTCTACTGAAATTAATTATCCACTACACCCAATTTTTCAACTCAAGACGGTGCTAACGGCATTCAAAATCCTTTTTTTAGAATACAGTGAACATCATCACACAACACAATCACTTCAAAAAAACGCAATATTCCATTTCTGATTCTTTCTATGGATATTTCACCACATAACTGTTGCACCAAAATTTCGGAGCTGTTCCAGAACCCCATTGTCCGATTTTTCCGAATTAACTATAGCAACCAATCAATACTTCATAGTTGTCAAGAATCACCCATAATGTAAACAAATAAAAGAAACAAAAATACATTACATGCTGATAACGTAAACAAGATTCAAAGAGAGTTGATTTTTACCTGTCCAACACTTAAAAGTGTACAGGGCGGGGGCAAAGTGTTTCCAGTTGTCGTACCTTCAAAATTACAGTAAACTTTTACTCCCATCATGCCAACTGTTTTATTATTATTTACACACATACACACATCTCTCTGCAGAGAGGTTGGCAAGCTATGAACAGAACAGGAAACCCTAGATGGTAATTGCACAATTAATTCCAAGTTTCCATAGCCACACAGCAAGAATGAGAAGGGGGGGAAATCTCAATTGACAACAAAAAGGTGAAGAGCTGAGAGGAAAAAAAGAGTAATTTTAGACAAAACTCATATTTTATAAAGAAGACTGAATACCTGGATCTTGAGAAGGAGAAGAACTCTCCACCATTCTCACCGGCATTTTGTAATTCGTTTATCCGATCGAACTGAAGAATTTGCCAATACTTTACAATCTGTTTAAACCCCAAAATATAACTTTCGCCCCTTTTAGTCAACCAACAACGCGACTTTTGAGTTTTGATATATGAAAGCGTGGTACGCGGAGTTGATGACGACTTTGGATCAAATAGGTAGACAATTCTCGAATTCCTAGATTGTTAGAAAAAAAATATAAATTTCCTCAAAATAAATAAATTACTCTTAGCATGGAATTAACTTGTATTTTTAAAGACAATTTATTCGATATACAAAAATAAAATTATGGATATCACATTTTTGTTTGGACTTTGGATTGGACCAAACTGATATATTAATATTTTTTTAATTCATTTCACGCATTAACCATAATTTATAGTTTGGATGTCATTAATAATTTAATAATGTTGTTTCACCAGGGCCGTCTTAAATATTTTAGGGGCCCTGTGCTAATTATAAAAATTGGGTTTCGAATACTAAAAAAAATTATGTTTTAAGTTATTAATAAAAAAAGGATCCAAATATTTTTAAAAAATTAGGCTCCTAATATTAAAAAATTAAATTTAACACTAAAAAATTAGACCCTTAATATTAAAAAAATATACACGGGATTTGAGGGGCCCTGTGCAAAAGCGCACCTGGCACCCCTCATTAGCCGGCCTTGTGTTTCACAAATGTTCTTACCAATCACATGTAAGGAAATAATTCAAAAAGGGCAAGTCTCCTGTACATAAGATGTAGATCAGATGGTCAACGCGCGTTGACCCGGTCAATGCTTTGATCAAAAAATCCGTCAAAATTAGTATTATTTATAATACTAAAAAGTATCATTTCAAAGGTCCAAAAATATCATTTGTATTAATAAAAAGTATTGGCCAGAAAAAAAATAAAGAAAAAAACTGTTAAGATCAGTATCAATCGAAACACTAAAAAGTATCATTTAAAATTTAAAAAAGTATCAATTGTATCCCTAAAAAATATCACCAATTTTCACGATTTTTTTGGTCAACGCTTTGACCGAGTCAACATCCGTTGACCCGATTAACACGTTGACCGTGTGATGTACATCTTATATACATGAGTTTTTGAGATTCAAAAATCGTTATTTATGAGATATATCAAGCAAACAAATTTACAAAGAACCGCTCCTCTTGAGCATCACTTATGTGGCATCACGGCGATGCCACGTGAAAAGGAGAGTCAACCACTAATTAACCTACCATATTTAATTCCTAAATAAATTATTCTTAATACACTCCATAATCAATAGAAATTTTTATTTTCAGCCCCACTAACTTAAATAAAAACATAATCTTTATTTAGACATCCCTTGATTAACTAGATCTTTAATTGATCTTCATTGCCCCAGGTGAAGCTATATTTTATGCAATAATATATGCTACACATTTTAAAATATTAATTTTTATTTCATTTTTCTTCGATTTTAATTGATAGTGCTTTAGTTTAATTTTAGACTTGTTAATTAGTGTTCACTTTTCCCCAATTAGGAGGTGATTGGTATGAAAGAATGGAATTAGGTATGAATGGAATGAACATAGGAATAGAATGGAAGGTCTGAATGGAATGACAATTCTTATGATTGGTATGTCACCGGAATGAAGAACGGAATGAAATACTATTTTACTTTTTATATTATAAAATGAATATTTTTAATACTTTTAAATTTTTTATCTGAATATATTAAATTATAATTAGTTTGTTTTTATTAGAATATATTTATATGTTACATTTATTTTGGTACCACTTTCATTTTTCTTTAATACAATTTTAAAAACTATCAAAATTTTATTTTAATATATATATTTTAATTTTTTTAAATATAAATATATAATATAAAAATAATTATGAAATAATAATAATAATAATAATAATAATAAATTATTTAATATAATTTTCGAATTATTTTTCTAAATATGATCAAATGATATTATAAGACATCATTATGTGTAAATATACAATATATTAATTTTTTAGTTCATTGGGAATAGCTAAACCCATGGGGGTGAGTGGAATGACTATTCCCTTACTTTTGGGAATAGGGATTCCTTCGGGAATGGTGATTCCTGATATTAAGGCATACCAATCACAGGAATCAAAATAAACATGGGAATGGTCATTCCATTCCACCATACCAATCAGCTCCTAATTATGGTATATAATTATTTTTTCAATATTTTATTTTATTTTTTTCCAATCAATCTTTTAATTGACAAAGATTTATAACTCGGATCTCAAAACTTGAAAAAAAAAGGCCTCGAAAACTTGTCCTATTTGTTTTCAATCACACATTCAATATTATTTATAAAACGAGTAATTATATTTTCATGTATTTATTTTGTTTTTATTTAAACATATGCTAGTTGTGGTAGGCATATATAATCATTTCGGAATATATATTGAGGTTTTTTTATTTGTAATTTTTTTTATTCAAAGATTGTTTGAAAATATGGTGGAGACGTTAATTGTTTTGAAAAATTCTGAGAAAATTGTCATTCGAATTTCTTAATAAATCTTTGTCAATTCAAAGATTGTTTGAGATAAATAAATAAATAAAATGCTTGAGACATCAATTAGTTTGGAGAATCAGAATTGAGATCAATTAAAGATCTAATTCAAGACATGTCTAAATTACGTACAATGGTTGATAATTTTATTTTTTTTATTTAACGCAACAGGGTTTATCTATAGGAAAATGGACGAATATTGCATTTCTATCCAGTGCAGTATTCATTACAACTGAACAGTTATATTAGCAAAATGAAGAACAAATTAAATTGACTCATTATCGACCGCTGGAGATAACAGAATTCGTAACGGAGGAAGAACCACTAAACATAATTTGAGTTTGAGATGAATATTGATACGACATCAAATCATCAAATCCTTCGTAACAGGCAAACGGATGCCCGCTGGCGGAAAAACCCGCCGCCGTTAACTCCGGCAGATTCATCTCCCCATCCAAAAATCGCACGATTTCTCTCATCCTAGGCCTCATTTTTGGACTAGAATGGCAGCACAATAAACCAAGTTTTAGCACCAATTCTGCTTCATCTTTAACATAATAATCCCCCAAATTTGGATCTATTGCTCCAACAATTTCACCTTTACTCCACATAGAAAACACCCATTCTAGCAAAACTGAATTCTCAGTCTCGGCTTTCGGCTCAACTGGTCTCCTCCCACAACCAACCTCCAGCAAAAATGCCCCGAAAGCATACACGTCCGTGCTCGTTGTAGCCTTGCCCGTTCGTGCATGCTCGGGGGCTAAGTACCCGAGCGTGCCAACGACATGAGTCGTTTGAGGGTCGGACCCATGATCATACAGCCTTGCTAGCCCGAAATCGCCTAATCTTGCTCTCAATTCCCCATCCAACAACACATTACTAGCCTTGATGTCTCTATGGATCACTACTTGCTCCCATTCCTCGTGTAGGTAAAGTAGCCCTGACGCTACGCCTTTGATGACACTAAACCTCTGCTCCCAATTGAGTGTGGCCTCGGGATCATCGTGTAGATACTTGTCTAGGCTTCCATTAGGCATGTAATCGTACACCAAAAGCAGCTCCCCTTTCCGCCGGCAATACCCCAACAGCGGCACTAGATTCCGGTGGCGCAGCCTCCCTATGCTCACGATCTCCGCCACGAACTCCTTCATCCCCTGCCTTGACTCGTGTGAAACCCTCTTCACAGCAACTTCAAGCTTCGAACCGGGCATCACGCCTCTGTAAACTTTGCCAAATCCGCCTCTTCCTAGCAACTCTCTCTCTCTAAATCCCTTTGTTGCTGTATACAAATCTTTGTACCTAAATCTGTGAGAAGTGTAGTCCAATTCCCACCCTTCTAAAACTTCAGCGAACTTCCACTTCCTTCTAGCATAGTAAGCTAGAATACCTACGCCCAACACTAAAAAAGCCACAGAAATCACAGGCAGACCAACTGTTATAACCTTGGATTGCTTCTTCGGCCCGATTCTCGGCAGCTTCGGCAGCTGAGAGAGATCCAACGGCGGAGCAATGCCGTTGATGCTGAAGCTCCACCCCAACACATAATGGGACGTCAGCAACGGCGCGGCCGAGAATCCCACGTACGAAATCTGATTCACAACAGGTGCGAGATCGTACCTCAAGGAAAGAAGAGGAACACTCGGCTTCTCATCTTCGATCGGAGCTAACGTCACGTTCAACACCTCCGAAACGGCGTCGTAGTCGATCCAAGCTTGCATTCGCCGCCCACTATTCAGAGTCAAATTCTTGAGAGAGCCCGTTTTCTCATCGTAATACGCAGCAGACTTCGCCGCCACAGAGAACAAGCTGTTGATATCGATCCCAACATGATTGTCGTTGGTGTCATTAAACTCACTGCTCTTCAGCGTGTCGAGCTCGACCGCGAAAACATGATTCGAACTGTTTCCGTTGTTGGATTCATTAAACAATCCGAGGTAGGTACTGGGTAAAGATCCCGGCAGGCCCGGCGTGGGGGCAATTACAAAAGTCATGCCGTGGCCGCCCAACTGTTGAAAATCAGGAACGATTGCAAAGACGAAGTGGGTTGAAAAGGAGAATAGTGAAGAATTGGAGGAGTTCTTGAAAGTTTGAGGGATGGGATAGAAAGCATGGCCGGTCACCTGGCGCGTGTCGTTGGACAGCTGCAGGAGGCCGTTTTCTGTTATGTCGGCGACGCCGTGGAGCGTCAAGTTAGCTGATGTGAATCCATTGAAGGTGAAGGGGGAAGAATCAGAAGCTGCGAGTGTGATTTGAGGTAGCAAGATTAGTGCAGCAAGCTTCATTAGAAACATGGCTAGCTCCTGAAGTCCTATTTCCTAAACAGCATACATTAATCATAAATTGCTTTTATTTCCTTCACCTGCCCTTGTGAACGGGTAACCTAGCTTGTTTCAATTATAGCCGCCCCCCAACGTTAGATAACGCGACATTTAATTAATATCTTGTACGATTTGAACTACCAAGTACACCGTAGACCGTAGTGTGTGTATATATACAAAGGGTATGGATCAAATGTAAATCATTTCCGGTGTGTAAACGGTAAACCAATCTCCTACCATCAATTCATAAAAGGGGCACATTTGTATGAGATCGTCTAACGGGTCTCTTACGTTAGACGGATCTCCACCCGACCCGGATCCGACTCGGCCATATATATATTAAAAAAAATTATCGGCTTATCTCTCTCTCTTAGTTGCCCTAATCAAATAAAAAAAGACGATAGCTTTCTCTCTCTCTCTCAGCGACGAATCTGATCGTGATGGCTAGAGGTGGAAGAAAGAAGCGATTAGTGATTTCCTATTCTTCCATTACCCTCTCTGAATCAAAACCTCCACGGTCGTCGCCGATTTCGTGCCTGATTTGTCTGGCCCGCACTCGGTTCTCAGATTCTCTGCAATACTTCGGCTTCATTTTCGATCCCGCCGCATAAGCAGCTCACGACGACGACGAGGGGTTCACGCTACGAATCCCCGTTTCCGCATCGACAGCCAGGAGAGCTTTCGCGCCGTCACCTCCGCGGCTCCGCCTGTTACCGCGGCGTTGTCGTCGCGCTCATTGTCTATAATATCAGCAGGAACACCACTTTTGAGAGCATCAAATGATGGCTCGACGAGCTCAACAGTATGCTTCTTCTTCTTTTTCATTTGTAGCGTCAGTTTGTTGAGTTCTGATTCTTATTTTTTTGCTCTGGTGTGTGCAATGTGTTTAATTTTGGGGGAATTGTGAAATGTTTGAAGAGTTTTTGAGTGTTAATTGGATTTCGATTTACTGATGTGAGTTGCTAGTGCTAAAATTTATTTAGCTTGTCCCTGCATTTCTTGTTTTTGTATTATCTCCTAGTGTTCTATTTTTGGGATTGTGAAACAGCTGATTAGGTTGATGCTTTAAGGACTTTTGATTATTCTTGATCTTAATGTTCAATTGTGGACCTAAAATTATTCACATGATCTCCATTTGCAAATGTGTGAGTTGCTACTCCAAAAAAATCTATACTTCGTCTCTGCATTCTTTTTGGAGTTTTGAGTTTGTAGCATATCTGTTGTAACAGGTGCGTTGAGGATGCCATTGTTGGTCTTGTAAAGTGGAAGATCGAGACCGTGTTGAAGATTTTTAGTGATACGTTTATTTGTAATTAGTGTTACTTTATTTTATAATTAGTGATACTTTATTTTGTAATCAATAATATTTTTCTTTATGATAATGAAATATTTTTTTTTACTCAACAATGAGTTTTTATTGTATTCACAGACCCGATTTTCAATTTGAGATTATGTTTTAAACTGACACTTTTCTTTCTAATTAGTGATACTTTCTTTTGTAATTAGTGATACTTTTTTCCATAGCAATGAGACTCCACTCCATAGGTGATGATACTTCACCTCATAAATAATGATACTCACATGTGAGTTAATGATACTTCACCTTATAAATAATGATACTTGAGTTAATGATACTCCACTCATAATTAATGACATTTATCTATTGTGGATTTGATAATTAATATTTAATCATCAATAATATCATATTATACCCCACTTCTGAGTTAATGATACTTACCAGATATATATCTAATGATATTTCACTTAATAGTTAATGATATTTCGCTAAATTTATATCTAATGATATTTCGCTTCATAGTTAATGATACTTCACTTCACAGTTAGTGATACTTCACACATAGTGATACTTTACTTTATACCTAGTGATACTCCGATGGCTGCATGTGGGGGAGCGTGTAAGACACGCGATTGCGCGCGAAAATGGGTTTTGGGCGGATTTGGTTTTATTTGACCCGTCTAATGTAAGCGACCCATTAGACGGTCTCATACAAGTTTTTATCTTTATAAAAATACGCGACTAAGATTAAATTCCAAATTCGATGGCTTTTATGTAATTTTCGCCATTTTTTAATGCTTAGGGAGGTTATTTCCATCTTTTTCTTAAAAAGTCGATGTCATGTTGACTCAACATTTTAAAAACTTCCTAAAAAAATTCAAACGATCATAACTTGCCTATTTTTTTATCGGATTAACATAAAAAATATATCAAATTAAAGTTCTCTTAATCATCTTTCATTCAAGATCAGTGAATCATATGTTCATTTGAAAAAAAAAGACGAAAAATACAAAATAGTTATTTTCCTTGAATATTCAAGCTCAAAATACCTCGTCGGCATATAACAATCGTTTCGTTAGCATATGACAAATATTTCGTTAGCATCAATTATATTGTTGTAAACGTTTATCCAATCAGAATTAAGTATGTTTCGTTAGCATATGACAAATATTTCATTAGCAATAATTATATTGCTACAAGGACACTACAAAAAAATGGTCTTTAGAGACAAAATTATTAGTGATGACATTACTTTTAGTAACGACATGTCGTTTAATTTCTAATTATTACATGTCATGTCTAATAAAATTTTTGTGATGACATTGTTGTCATTTAAAAATATTGATGTCGTCGCAAATAGAGCGTCCCTAAAAGTTCGTCCCGAATAAATTAAAAATTATTTTAAGTGACAAAGTTGTCGACACAAAAAATGTCATCAGAAATGACATGCAATTATTAGAAACGACATGTTGTTACTTAAGTCTATTACTTGTGACGACATTTGTCGTTGCTAATAATATTGTGACTAAAGACCCTTTTTTTGGTAGTGGGATTTATTTCATTCCAATTAGAATATGTTTCGTTAGTATCAATTATATTGTTATAACGGTTTATTTCATCCCAATTATGATCCACTTTATTAGCATATGATAAATGATTTATTGGTATCAATTATATAGACATCGAACACTACATTAATTTATTAAGATATTTTCTGTATGAAAATTTCAGTGCATTACTAACGTTAGCATATGATAAATATTTCGCTAGCATAAATTATCATTATAAGAGTTTATCTCATCAATTTTATGATTCAATAATATAATTTTATTGAATTTCATCATTTTTTATGGTATCAATGTCGTATGTTAACAAGAGCATTATGTGATGCTAAATAAATGTATTACATAATGTTAACGAGCACTAAGGTAGTGAGTTGAAGCCAAATAATGCAATTAACAATTTTCAATCAAACAACCATAACTTTGTCCACAATAAAAAAAAATAGAAATTATTTTTTTGTTTAAAAGTAGGTTTGACTAGCTTTCTGACTATATAAAACTCGTCATTTAATTATTTCCAAACAAAATCAATTTTGAGTTTAAAGTTTCGTGTTGTGCATGAAGTGATACTGCGACATTAGCATACGATTATATGTTCACCAGCATATGATTATGTCTCCGTTAGCCTGTGCCCTGGAAGTCCGCATTTTTTTTTAAATTTTGACCTTAACGTGAAAATTACCAAAATGCCACCGCTGAATGTGTGATGGAAGATTGGTTTACAATTTACACATTAGGGGAGTAGGGGTGCTCTATATGTGTGTGTATGTGTGTGCGTATGTGTTTTCTTTTCTATTTTTTCGTCTTGGTCTTTTCTTTACAAGGTTAGTTTATTATACAAAAAATAAAAAATTAAAAATCATGAACTAATTTGTACACATTTTCAATTATGATATAGCAACTTCCATTTAAATTTACGATTAATGAGCAGCCACCGTTCTTTAATTTATGCAAGAAAAAGAAGAATTTAGACTTCGAAAAAGACATTAAATGGAAATTTTTTGGTGCCAGCCAGAAGAGACTCACGACCCTTATTATTTCAAAGAACAAGAAGCCTTATGACTTATGAATAAATTAATTCCAGCAGCCCATGACGACACGAGTTCCGTAGTAATTTTATCAAGTCATCAATCCATTTCAACTTTCGAACGCAAATATATATTAATGTTGGATTTTTGTCAACATATATTGGTACATGTATAGCCTTTTACATTTAAAACATGATGCAGAATTATTAGCTGCTGATATCATATTATTATCACATTAAATAATGCACGTTGTGTTACTGTTCGCCATTTCCTTTTCAGTTTGATAAAGTTTCAATGCATTCTTTGTGTTGATGTTGATGAATTATTAGATACGAGTATGAGGAGATCTTGAAAGAAATGGATTCTTAAGCAGTAGTTGGTGTGTTACACAAAATTAAATTAAATAAAGGATATTAATTAATGGTCATTAATGAAAAATGTTACACGTGGTTGAAAAAATGTGTCTATTGTTGTACCTACCAATTAATTCTCTGTTCTAACGTAACTTTTTTGTTTTGTTTTGTTTTTTTAGGGTAGTTATAATAGCTGTTTGATTAAATGAGGGGTAATTGCAACAAATATTGTGTTTTATTTTATGAGAAATTGAGAATGCGTATCAAATTAATGTACATAGATAACCATTTGAAATCGTCTATTGCACATTTCGTGTTGCATTCCGTATTGTACACTCGATTTTCTTAGTTTTTTTTCAATTTTTTTTCTCAAATTTCAATTTCTTATGCTTTAGTTTAATTTTACACTTATTATTTAGGGTTCATCCTACCCAATTAGGGTTTTATATATATTTTTAGTCTTTAATTTTTCAAATAATCAATTAATAATTCAAAATTTTAAATTAAATAATAAAAAATTACAATGCATCCTAATTGGGTTTGATGAATTCTAAATAATAAGTGTAAAATTAAACTAAAGCACAAGAAATTGAAATTAAGGAAAAAAATTGAAAAAAAAACTAAGAAAATCGAGTGTGTAATACGGAATGCAACACAAATTGTGCAATAGAAGATTTCAACTGATAGATAACTATTAATAAGAGAGATAAAAATTTAAATTTGATCGTTCCGGTGGGGATGACCTAATGGTAGAGTGAGATTGTTTGGAGACCAAATATTATGGATTTAAATCTCTTCAATAACACGTGTTTGTGTAAAAAAAAAATAAAAATGCTCAAATCATAGATTATTGGTGTGGTGTTATATACCTCAATTGCTACAAGTCTTTAAAAGAGGTCTTTGTTTGTTTGCAATTTCTGTTTGTGTGACAGTGTGAGTGTGTGCTTTAATGATGGGACCCAATTGGCCGGTTTGACTTCCAAATCATAAGAAAAATAGTCGCACTACTCTGTTTTATTTGATTTTCCTTGAAATAAATAAGAATAATAAACACGAGGTGCAAAAAAAAAAAAAAAAACCACAGCAAACTATCACAAAAGACATTAAATATTAAATTAACAAAAAATAACTAACCCAACTACCCAAGAGAAATTTATTAGTAATTTCTTTCTTAAATATTTGTAGCTGCTACATGTATTTTTTATTTTATTTTATTTTGCTGCTACATGTATTTAGGCACAAGAAATGTAATAATTAGATGATCTCTATTGGGCACGTAATGCATATATTAACAATATTTATTCTTAATAGTCTCTCATATTTATTTATTTATTTGACAACTAAATAATGCATATGATATTTTATTAAGTAACACAAGAACACGAACTATCGAGAATGTCTACCACAAAAGATTGATGCTCAATCCAATAAATAAGGACTTGGAAAATCACGAGCATCCTTAATTAATCTGTGTCACATAATTAACACTTCGAAGAACTACATTAATAGAAAAATAACTTAAATCATCAAAAAGTCTGGGATAACTTATTCTAACAAAACAATGAGTTAACAGTGATATCCCTAAAAAATAATCTACTTTTCAAGAAACATAAATTGTTTAAAATCGATTAATTGATCCGTACATCGATCTACAGTTAATTCAAACTTCTAGAGGCATTGTTGCTGGGAACGGGGTGTTTCAAGAAAATAATTTGTATAAAATTTTATAGGTTACACCATCATTTATATCCGGGTTAATTGCCTTAAAATATAAGAACTTTAATTTGGGGTATTTCTGGTTTTCACGCGCTTTAAAAAACGTAGTTTTAAAAACCAAGTTTTAGCACCAATTCTGCTTCATCTTTAACATAATAACCCCCCAAATTTGGATCTATTGCTCCAACAATTTCACCTTTACTCCACATAGAAAACACCCATTCTAGCAAAACTGAATTCTCAGTCTCGGCTCTCGGCTCAACTGGTCTCCTTCCACAACCAACCTCCAGCAAAAATGCCCCGAAAGCATACACGTCCGTGCTCGTTGTAGCCTTGCCCGTTCGTGCATGCTCGGGTGCTAAGTACCCGAGCGTACCTGTGGAGATTTGTTGGCCCAATGATCTATTAAATGGGCTTTGTAATTTAATTAGAAGCCCAAAGCCCCTAATCGGCCCATCCTCCTAATTAGCCCTAATAATCCTTCTTCTTCTCGATAAATAATCCGCACCGCTTATGATTCAAATAAAGCTCAAGAAAAACACACTGATATCGGGCTCTGCTATTCCTGATTAAATCTCCTCACCGGATTCGCTGTTCATTGGTGTCCTGATTGGCGTCGAGTGTGTGTGAGCTTCGTGAGGGAGAGAGTCGTGTAGCCTTGGCTGAGTTCTGTCTTTCCTTTGCTCGTTGAGTGGCCTGACCGTGGCCTGTTCTTGAAACCCATTTGATCGTTGCTATTGCCGGAAGAATCACTGCTGCTATTTGGATCTTGAGCCAAAAACACTTCCTCAACTCTCATATTTTAACCCATATATATTTATCTACTTTAATTACCCTAATTTCTATACACACATATATACATATCTTGTGGTCTGTATCTGCATTTCTCCTGTGATATTCAATTGCTTGTTTGCTGAAGTTGTTGCTTATTTGCAGGTAGCCGGAGAAGGTCGTCGAATCGACCACCAGAGGGTGAAGCCTGCTGCTACAGTTCAGTCGCTGGAGACGTCACTGCTGCTGCCATCATCTTCCGCAGCATAGCAAGACAACTGTCGCCTCCTCTTTGACGACCAGAATCTGCAGACGAACTACAGCCCGTCAAATTGGTTCTTGAAGTATACGAACTGCGTGGTTGCTGCTGCAGTAGAACAGAATTTTTGCTGTGTTGCAGATAGAGAGAGAAACTCATTTGTGCACCTTGTCAAAGCCTAGACGACCGTGTGGCTGACCCCGTCGAGTCGGGAACCAAGACGGTGAACTCCGGCAGGGCAAAGATAGCCAACAGTGGTATCAGAGCCTGGTTTGGCCTTACTGGGGCACCCTCCGACTCGCACCAGCGAACCCCGCCGCCATTGGCTGCGCTTTTTCGCTCCCGACGAGCAAGGAACACGGTAGGTCAGATTTCTCCCCTTTCCGGGAGGATCTGCTCTGGTAAAGTGGCGAAACTCTAAGCTCCTAGATCTTAGGCTTGGGTTATTTGCTATTTGCGCTAAATATTGGTGAATTGTGGAGATTTGGAGAATTTTGGAGTATTGTGGTGATTTTTTGGGAGAATATTTGAGATTTGTGGCAATTTGTGATAATATTGTTAATTTGTGTTGATTTAGGAGAATCTGGAATTTTTGTTGAATTTTTTGGGTAAAATTTTGAGATATTATGTTTTGAAAATTCATTGTTGCTATAGCTCTGCTATTTGTTCGGTATCTTACGATCCTAGACCTTGCTTCCGCATTCATTTGTTTTTTCTGTGATATCTCTATGAGTATTTTTGGTTGTGTTTGGTGGTGAAAACCTGGTGAAACTCCAAGTTTTGTGAGTTTTTGAGTAACTGACTCCGGTATCCGAGTCAGTTGTTGTTGAAACAAGTTTTGGGGTTGTCCTGAGTGAATCCTTGCTCCACAGATAAATCTGTGCTGAGAACTGGGCTAGCCTCAGCACTTTATCCCCCGTGTGTACTTATTTCTGTGTGTTGGAGGAGTTCCCTCCCTGTTCTATGATCTTTCTGCTGTGTTCTCTGATTTTCTGGTGATTATTTGCCTTCCTGTCGCTATGCCTTATCCTAGAAAGCATGATTTCCCCTGTCTATCTAAATCCTCACCTTATGCTGCTCCAAGTGAGGTGGAAAATTTGGATATTGCTTGATAAGATCCCCTCTGAATTTAACCATGCGGATATGGGCACTAAGTGCCTTCCAGTTGCAAAGCTGACATTCTGCAAGAGATCACTGAACTTTGATCTTGGTTAAATTCTTTTATGTGAAGCTTTATGTTATGGTTTTCTAGTCTTGAGACTGGATACCTTATTTGTTTTTGTTTTTGTGTTTTTTCCTTTTTTTTATGTGTTGGTTAGTTTTTCCCATTAGTACTGTGCTAGGTTGCATGTCAGTCAAGGATAGTCATCAATTGACTTGAGATGATTTGCAAAAGGGTTAGTCTCTAGTGTTGAGATTGAGTTCTAATACGCATAGTATTGTTCTCTCCCTCTCTTATCTTGTCTTCATGATAGACGAGAGTAAAAATAGGCGATGATGTTATCCATGTTAAGGTGTGCGGTGTTTTCTTCCTTGGCAACTTAATGATCAGTGGGCCAAAGGTGGAAATGTGGAGATTTGTTGGCCCAATGATCTATTAAATGGGCTTTGTAATTTAATTAGAAGCCCAAAGCCCCTAATCAGCCCATCCTCCTAATTAACCCCTAATAATCCTTCTTCTTCTCAATAAATAATCCGCGCCGCTTATGATTCAAATAAAGCTCAAGAGAAACACACTGATATGGGGCTCTGCTATTCCCGATTAAATCTCCTCGCCGGATTCCCTATTCACCGGTGTCCTGATTGGCATCGAGTTTGTGTGAGCTTCGTGAGGGAGAGAGTTGTGTAGCCTTGGCTGAGTTCTGCCTTTCCTCTGCTCGTTGAGTGGCCTGACCGTGGCCTGTTCTTGAAACCCATTTGATCGTTGCTGTTGCCGGAAGAATCACCGCTGCTATTTGGATCCTGAGCCAAAAACACTTCCTCAACTCTCATATTTTAACCCATATATATTTATCTACTTTAATTAACCTAATTTCTATACACATATATATACATATCTTGTGGTCTGTATCTGCATTTCTCCTGTGATATTCAATTGCTTGTTTGCTGAAGTTGTTGCTTATTTGCAGGTAGCCGGAGAAGGTAGTCGAATCGACCATCAGAGGGTGAAGCCTGCTGCTACAGTTCAGTCGCTGGAGACATCGCTGCTGCTGCCATCATCTACCGCAACATAGCAAGACAACTATCACCTCCTCTTTGACGGCGAGAATCTTCAGATGAACTACAGCCCGTCAAATTGGTTCTTGAAGCATACGAACTGTGTAGTTGCTGCTGCAGTAGAACATAATTGTTGTTGTGTTGCAGACAGAGAGAGGAACTCATTTGTACACCGTGTCGAAGCCTAGGTGACCGTGTGGCTGACCCGGTCGAGTCTGGAACCAAGACGGTGAACCCCGGCAGGGCAAAGATACACAACAGTACCAACGACATGAGTCTTTTGAGGGTTGGACCCATGATCATACAACCTTGCTAGCCCGAAATCACCTAATCTTGCTCTCAATTCTCCATCCAACAACACATTACTAGCCTTGATGTCTCTATGGATCACTACTTGCTCCCATTCCTCGTATAGGTAAAGTAACCCAGACGCTACGCCTTTGATGACACTAAACCTCTGCTCCCAATTGAGGGTGGCCTCGGGATCATCGTGTAGATACTTGTCTAGGCTTCCATTAGGCATGTAATCATACACCAAAATCAGCTCCCCTTTCCGCCGGCAATACCCCAACAGCGGCACTAGATTCCGGTGGCGCAGCCTCCCTATGCTCACGATCTCCGCCACGAACTCCTTTATCCCCTGCCTTGACTCGTGTGAAACCCTCTTCACAGCAACTTCAATCTTCGAACTAGGCATCATGCCTCTGTAAACTTTTCCAAATCCACCTCTTCCTAGCAACCCCCTCTCTCTAAATCCCTTTGTTGTTGTATACAAATCTTTGTACCTAAATCTGTGAGAAGTGTAGTCCAATTCCCACCCTTCTAAAACTTCAGCGAACTTCCACTTCCTTTTAGCATAGTAAGCTACAATACTAATGCCGAACACTAAAAAACCCATAAAAATCACAGGCAGACCAACTGTTATAACCTTGGATTGCTTCTTCGGTCCGATTCTCGGCAGCTTCGGCAGCTGAGAGAGATCCAACGGCGGAGCATTGCCATTGATGCTGAAGCTCCACCCCAACACATAATGGGACGTCAGCAACGGCGCCGCCAAGAATCCCACATACGAAATCTAATTTACAACAGGTGCAAGATCGTACCTCAAAGAAAGAAGAGGAACACTCGGCTTCTCATCTTCGATCGGAGCTAACGTCACGTTCAACACCTCTGAAACGGCGTCGTAGTCGATCCAAGCTTGCATTCGCTGCCCACTATTCACATTCAAATTCTTGAGAGAGCCCATTTTCTTATCGTAATACGCAGCAGGCTTCGCCGCCACAGAAAACAAGCCGTTGATATCGATCCTGACATGATTGTCATCGGTGTCATTAAACTCAATGCTCTTTGTTAAATTTGAGCTCAGATGTGTTGGAACAGCAGCAGCACCACGCGAAGCTTGCAGAAGTAACTGATGAGAGCACAAGTGCATGCTTTGCATGCATGATCCGCAGCTAGCAAATTGGACGTCCACGTGTCCATGCGTGGATGCATGGACCACATTCTAGCTCACTCCCATCCATTGATCGTGTTATGATTTGGATCTACATTCCTAGCCGTAGATTAGATTGTATCTCCTGTTTTATTATTTGTATAAATACAGAGAAACACATTTTGTATGTTAATGAAAATAATTCAGTTGAATAAAACTTTGTGAGATATTTTCTATCAAAATAGATCTACTCTTCAATTTTAACACAGTATCCAGAGCCATGTTATATCTTGATTATGAATTATCTGACTGATTTCTCCAATTGTTAACCGATTGAAATTTGCCGATTGTTTCGATTTTGTTTTCTGCCGAAATCAATTGAATATGACGAAGAAGAATAATCAATTCTCATGGCGGTAAGCATGTGACGAGGAGCTTGGATACAACACGAATACTCATATCGAACGCGGAGAGAACAACGGAGTTGGAAATGTTCGATGAAATCAAGTCAATTCAGAAGTTGAATCTACTCCGTAGATCAACATCAACACTAATCATGATCAATTTGAAGGACTGCAGATTAGATATACCAAGCTAAAACATACAAATAGTTGATCCTTGGCCAATGATGAGCTCTTCCTAGCTTCTAATGAGCACCCTGGTATGTGCCTTACAGTAGATTTATTTGATGGCCACAATTTTCATAGTTGGTGTAGGGCGATCAAAAGAGGACTTAGCTCTAGAAATAAGCTAGGATTTATAGATGGAACTCTTCCTCAACCTAGAAAGGATTCGGTTGATTACAAGCAATGGCTTAGGGTTGACTATATTGTATTCAATTGGTTAAGTAACTCGATGATAAAAGAGGTTGCTAGGGGATTTCATAACTTTGAAACTTCACAGCAATTATGGGAGGAATTGCAAAAGCGATTTGGTAAAAGAAACGGTCATCGCATATACCAATTGAGAAGAGAGTTGGCCACTTACAGTAAGCATAATCAAGGTGTGATGTTATATTTTAATAACCTGACTGCATTGTGGGATGATCTAGCATTTCTCAAGAATTCTAGAGTTTGTGTCTATGATGCACAAGGAGGTATTAAAGCTGATATTGAAGAAGAACATCTCATGTAGTTTCTAATGGGATTAGATGACTGTTATGAAACTATAAGACAACAGAAATTGATTATGAATCCATTGCCTAATCTAAGTCAAGCTTATTCCATGATTCTGTAAGTTGAGGAACAAATTAAAGTCACTAATCAATTGGCAGAAGCAGGAATTGAACATACAACACTATATAGTGGACAGAAAGGCCATTACAAAGGGGATTCTTTTAGAACGAGATTAACTAAGGAAGGAAAATGGATGCTCAGATGTGAACATTGTGGTGGAAAGGGTCATGTGAAATCTGAGTGTTTTGAAATCATAGGAGTTCCTGATTGGTATAAGAAATTTAAGTCAGAAAAGAAGGGAAATGCACACTATGCTTCCCAGCAAGAGGAAAAGAGTAGTGCTTATGATTCTGAATCTACTAGAGCTACTAGAGGGATTGATCATGTCAAGGATCCTCTTGTTGGAGTTGGTCAATTGATTCAGTCTGAGCTGGCAAAACATTTGTCATTTTACTTTAATAAAAGGAGTAAAGGAGATATATCAGAAGGACCTAGGAATTTGGTTAATATAGCTGAGGTTGATCTAGGTTCTGAACCCATAGAGTTCAAGGGCCATTATACTTTTGCAGCATCTCTTGAAATCAATAAGGGTGATTGGATTGTTGACTTAGGAGTGATCGGGCTTATTCTACTTGTTCTCATTTATGCTATTTCATGCCTTAACCACTCGTTGACTGCATGTTTTGGAAAAATTTGATGTGTTTTTAGGAGATGTGCAGGTGGAAGGAATGAAGTGAAGAAATGCTCCATCTTTTGAAGAATGCAAGCAAGCAGCTCGTAATACAGTCGGTTTGGGCATACCGCCAGAGGCAGGGGCCGAGAAAATTCCAGAACTGAAGCTGTGCGCGACTTGGGCCTGTTTTGTGCAAAAATCTGATCCAACCCAAGTTCTAGACGCGGATTTATGATCTTCATAGCCTAAAAGGAGTCCTATCCTTGGAAACTTCCTAGTCTAGATATAGAAGATTTATTTCCTTGTTGGATGCTTAATTTTAGGGATAGCTTTTGATATATTAGGATTTATTTTTTGATTAGAATAGAGAGAATCCATCTCAGAAACGCAGCAACAGCAGCGAGAGACGCTGCTGCAGATTTTATTCATCTTCTTCACTTTTCATGGTGTTCTGCTCCATTAATTATCGGCGTGATTTTATGATTCTGCAATCAAGCTAAGTTCGTTCCATTCCGGGATCAACTCACGAAGCTCTGGCCAATTAAATCTGTGAGATCTAAATATTTTTTTCTCGATTAATTCATGCATGTGTATTTATTATCCTCCGTAAGTCGAGTCGTGATTGTTTCGATTAAACCGAGTAGTCGCGAATATTTGGAGTATAGGAATTAATCACTAGCCAATTAATTCGGCCATACGTAATCGTGGTTTAGGATTAATTAGTGGTAAAATCAGTAGCTAATACTGTGGGGATAATAATCTGGTTCGGTGATCCTGTGTCAGAGTTCGCTAGATTAGAATCGGGTTTCTCTCGAGCATAAAGCAATCGGCTAATTAAATCTATAAGAGTGTCTCTTTTGGGTTGTTAGTTGATTAGAGAAAATGTGTGGTGAAGTGTCTTCCTGCCATTCGAGAAAATACGAAGAAATAGGGATGTGTCAGTAAGTGTCTTCGGCATCCGCAACTGATTTATATGTGATAATTAATTGTATTCTTGAATTGAGGATCAGTATAATTGTGCCAGAGTGGATTAGTTGATATTCGAAATATTTCTAATTATTTGTTTAAACCCGTTGCTCGTGTGTGTATTTTAATTCCTTGTTATTTAATTATTTTCGTGCACTACAATTTATACCCATAAATTCCCCCCCTTTTAAAGTTGGTTTCTGCAGATTGGAAGTATAGAATAATTCTCGCCGGTCCTTTGGGAGACGATCTCGCTCGCCACTGTACTGTGCAGTGTGGGCAAACCGACTGCTGTCGGAACATTTATTTTTTGGTGCAAAACGATACACCAAATTTTGGCGCCGTTGCCGGGGATCGGTTTTAAACAGTTATTATTCTAATATTTTCAGTTTGCAATTTTTTCTTTTCTTGGTTTTTCTTTATTCGTAGGAAACATGGCTGAACCTGCTCCCTTGATCCGAGAGTTGGGCCGTCATCGAATCAATAGGCCTATTTGCATCGTTCTACCTACCATCGCCCACAATGCAGAGATTCGGCCGGGGTTCATACAAGTGCTACCCAAATTCAGTGACGCACCTGGAGAGAGTGCGCATACGCATTTAGCAGAGTTCGACTGGATTTGCTCTACCCTGCGTCCTTAAGGCTTTACGGACGACAACCTGCGCTTGTTAACTTTCTCACACACATTGCAAGGCCGAGCAAGGGAATGGCTTTTTGATCTCCCACTAGCTTCGATTACTACATGGGATGAGATGGAGGAGCAGTTCCTATGCAAATTTTTCCCAGAGTCACGAGCTGCGAATCGTAGAATGGCCATCAGCAGCATCAAGCAAAAATCTAATGAAAGTCTAGCTAATTATTGGGCGCGATTTCAGCAGTTGTGTCGAAGATGCCCAGACCACGGGTTCTCTGATTATCAGTTATTCACTAACTATTTTTACCGGGGTATGTCAACTTTTGATAGGAAGATCGTGGATGCTGCTAGCGGAGGGTCTCTCACCAACAAGACTCTAGCAGAGGCGAAACAGCTCATCATCGACATGGTCTCCGGTGGCCACCAATATGAGGATGATGATGATGACAGATACTGGTCTGTGAAGGGAGTTGAGAGAGTAGAAAATTCCAGAGTTAATGAGAAGATTGATGCTCTGACTTCTATTGTCCGAGGTCTAGCTATGGTGCAGACACATAACACATATGATCCAGGTGAGAGGGACCATTCGAACTTCGGCTGGAGGTAGCCGCAGGGCAGTCAGTATGCCCAAACTGACCGATCTGCACCGAGCATGACAGATATCATGAAGTTTCTGGAGAAAAGCAGTGCCCTGGTGAACAATTTGGCACAAAGTCAGAAGGCTTTCCAGCAAGAAACACAAGCCGCCCTAGGTAGTATGGGCACACAGATCACTCAGCTTGCCACTCAATTGAACAAGATGTAGGCGAATCAAGGCAAACTCCCCTTCCAAACTGAAATGAATCCAAGAGCGCATGTTTGTGCTATCACTTTGAGAAGTGCAGAGGAGTTAGTTGAGTTGGAGGCTAAAAAGGAAAAGAACCTGCAGTATGGGCATACTGCACAGACTGAAAACAAATCCAGTGCAGAAGAAGAACAACCAGCTGCCGAGTCTGCCCTTACTGAGGTGAAATCTGAATCCAAAATTTCTAACTCTCGGGTTGCAGCACCTTTTCCATCCAGGTTGATTCGAAATAAGAAAGAGGATGATGAGAAGGAGATCCTCGAGCTATTCAAGAAGGTACCTTTTGGTGGGTTGACTGAAACCGCTGCAATAACAGATGAAGACGAGGAGATTCGAGATATCATCATGCAGCTGTATACCACCAATAAATTTCCAACTCAGAACCTGACAGGCCGTATGCCCAAACTGACCAACTTGAAGCCGTTTTTACCATCTCATGTGAAGGCCCCCGTACTGGAGCTGAAGGGGCAAGAAGCAAGGTTGGTCGAGCTTTTGAAGAAACTAAAAAGAGTGGGGATGGAAACGATTCCTTTTGATAGAGGTAGATCTGCTACCCGTGAAATTGCCTTGTGATCAAGTTATACTTGTGTCGAGCCTCAGACATTAAATAATGGCGCTTCTCGGGAGGCAACCCGAGCATTTATTTGCTTTCTGTTTTTATTTTATGTTTACTGTTCCAAAAAAAAAATGTTCTAGTCCAACCTTCTAGTGCAGGTACCTCTTCTAGCGCTGCCCCTACCCTTGCCGAGCTCATGGAGTTGTTTGACCATTACACACCAAGCTGGACCACTGCACTGGAGCGTCGTCTGTATGCCCTTACTGACCGTCTCCCCCATTGATTGCCAGTTTGCTCTCCTTCTCTCTCTCTTTGTTTTTATTTTCTTTCATTCATGTTGAGTTCGTTTTGTTGACTCTCTTCCCTGCACAGTGAGGACACTGTGTTGTCTAAGTGTGGGGGGGAGGAAGTTGCTATTTTGTGTCTGGTTCTTTTCGAAAAAAAAAAAAAATTGTTTTGCTTGTTTTTGTTGAGTATTGGCTGCCTGAGATTGAATTATACAAGGAGGATGGGTTATAGCATGGATTGTCTTGGTTTGTTTGATTGATTCTCTTGTGATTAAATTTTGCTAATGCTCGTATGTATTCTTGAATGATGAAATGTGCAACTTGATCAACTTTTGATGAGCTTCGTAAACGTGAGATTTGAGCCTTTTGAGCATGTTATATATATTGAAAGCTCAATTTCATTCTTTTGATGAGTATGTCGGATTTGAATGCTGAATTTCTGATTTGCCTTGTTGCCATGGTCATACTGCTTGTGAGTTTTCTTTTGCATGAAAATGATAAAGGCATGTTGGATTACCCCTTGCTTTGGCCTGAATAAATTATCCGTACCCGACACTATCCCTTAGTGAGCTCGTTTGTGCCTGACTCCTCTCTTTCTTGATAGCCACTAAATATTTCAGCCTTAGCTTGTTTTGGCCTGCTCTTGTCCCTTGAAAGCATGTAAGTTATATTGGATTGTGTTGAGATGAGTTCGAAATTTACTTGAAGACAGTTAGTGGTGGAAGATTGAAGAAAAAAAATGTAAAGTCATGTTCTATTCTATAAAAAAAAAAGAGAAAAAAAATGGTCAGTATGTCCAAACTGGACGTGGAGGAAATAGGCCTGCACCCGATTGAAGTTAAATTTTGTGGCCCTGTATAGCTTTGAAGACCAGCACACAACTTGAGAAATATTGCAATATCTGAAGAAGTAGCTGAAGAGCTCTGTGATCGAGTTATAATATGCTTACATGTTTTCACTTATTTGAGCCATTTACCCAAATTATCCTACCTATGTGCACCCTAGCCCCATTACAACCTGTTTCAAAGACCTTTTGATTTGTGCATAGCTTTCACTTGTTGGTAATGGTTTTGACATATGGGCAAATCTATGTTTGAAGGTATCAAGTCGTGACTTGTGTGAATTAAATTATGTCCTTACTTTCTTTTGAGAGAAATTGAACGAACCTTGGTGAGGCAGGATTGAGTTGCACGTTTTTGACTTGAATGAAAAGCATGTGTTTATTTCATGAAATAAGAGAAAGGTTAGTGGATTGTGGATGGTTGTGTTGTAATCCTAACTTTGAGTGTGTTCAGTCTAAGGCAGCCTCAGCTTTTTGTTTATTTTGGTTTTTGAGTCTGTGTTGTGCTTATATGTGCTCGAGGACGAGCATAGTCTAAGTGTGGGGGGGTTTGATCGGGCTTATTCTACTTGTTCTCATTTATGCTATTTCATGCCTTAACCACTCGTTGACTGCATGTTTTGGAAAGATTTGATGTGTTTTTAGGAGATGTGCAGGTGGAAGGAATGAAGTGAAGAAATGCTCCATCTTTTGAAGAATGCAAGCAAGCAGCTCGTAATACAGTCGATTTGGGCATACCGCCAGAGGCAGGGGCCGAGAAAATTCCAGAACTGAAGTTGTGCGCGACTTGGGCCTGTTTTGTGTGAAAATCTGATCCAGCCCAAGTTCTAGACGCGGATTTATGATCTTCATAGCCTAAAAGGAGTCTTATCCTTGGAAACTTCCTAGTCTAGATATAGAAGATTTATTTCCTTGTTGGATGCTTAATTTTAGGGATATCTTTTGATATATTAGGATTTATTTTTTGATTAGAATAGAGAGAATCCATCTCAGAAACGCAGCAACAGCAGCGAGAGACGCTGCTGCAGATTTTATTCATCTTCTTCACTTTTCATGGTGTTCTGCTCCATTAATTATCGGCGTGATTTTATGATTATGCAATCAAGCTAAGTTCGTTCCATTCCGGGATCAACTCACGAAGCTCTGGCCAATTAAATCTGTGAGATCTAAATGTTTTTTTCTCGATTAATTCATGCATGTGTATTTATTATCCTCCGTAAGTCGAGTTGTGATTGTTTCGATTAAACCGAGTAGTCGCGAATGTTCGGAGTATAGGAATTAATCACTAGTCAATTAATTCGGCCATACGTAATCGTGGTTTAGGATTTATTAGTGGTAAAATCAGTAGCTAATACTGTGGGGATAATAATCTGGTTCGGTGATCTTGTGTCAGAGTTCGCTAGATTAGAATCGGGTTTCTCTCGAGCATAAAGCAATCGGCTAATTAAATCTATAAGAGTGTCTCTTTTGGGTTGTTAGTTGATTAGAGAAAATGTGTGGTGAAGTGTCTTCCTGCCATTCGAGAAAATACGGAGAAATAGGGATGTGTCAGTAAGTGTCTTCAGCATCCGCAACTGATTTACATGTGGTAATTAATTGTATTCTTGGATCGAGGATCAGTATAATTGTGCCAGAGTGGAGTAGTTGATATCTGGAATATTTCTAATTATTTGTTTAAACCCGTTGCTCGTGTGTGTATTTTAATTCCTTTTTATTTAATTATTTTCGTGCACTACAGTTTATACCCATAAATTCCCCCCATTTTAAAGTTGGTTTCTGCAGATTGGAAGTATAGAATAATTCTCGACTGTCCTTTGGGAGACGATCTCGCTCGCCACTGTACTGTGCAGTGTGGGCAAACCGACTGCTGTCGGAACATTTAGTTTTGGTGCAAAACGACACACCAAGGAGCAGGTCATCATATGTGTCATCATATAGGTTTGCTCACTGATATGAAGAGGTTAAGGCATCCATTGCAGATTTTTATACCTAATAGAAATATTAATAGCATTTGGGTATTCCTTGCTGGTACAACAAGGATCAACAAGAATCTTACTCTAAAGAATGTTCTTTTTGCTCCTCATTTCACTCATAATTTACTCTCAGTGGGTCAGCTTACTAAAGATCTTGATGGGAAGATTCTGTTCATGGCTTCACACTGTTTGGTACAGAAAAGGAATGATGATAATGTACTAGGAATACGCAAACTTAAATAGGGGTGGGTCGGTACGGTATATCGAAAATTTCACGCCGTATCGTATACCGTACCGAAATTTCAATATCGAAAAAATTCATACCGTTCTCGTACCGAAACTTTCGGTATATCGAACTTCGGTATACCAAAGTTTCGGTATACACCGTAACAGATATTGATATCATACCGATATTTTCAGTATGTCGTATCGTACCGATATTATACGATATACCGAACATACTGAATTTTCAAGGTATACCGAACTTTTACGATATATCAAAAATACTGAAATTTTAAGGTATACCGAAAATACCGAATTTTACATGTTGTACCGATCCGAATTCTACAAATAACAACATAAAAATTCATGTCTCAACAATCAAAATACCAACACCAAACAAGTTTAATAGTCCATTTCTTAACAACCAAAATTCAAATATAATATTATTAAATGAAATAACATAGGAACTTGATGTTGAGTAGATATCGATAATTTTTAGATATACTTAATATTTGTATATTATAGTATAGAAGAATCAAATATAGTCTTGATGATGAGAGTTATTCACTTTAGATGAAACTTATATAATGATATTTTTTATATAAACAATTCTTGATTATGATTTAATAAAATAAATATTCACTAATTTTTATTAAATTTATTTACTAAAGATTTAATTATTAGTATTACATGATGATTAATTTTTTAGATATAGATATAAATATAATTTTATATAGTTTATAATTTTTTATGCAATATAGTGAATAACTAATTAATGGACAAATAAAGTTTTATTTCATCATTCATATACATAGATCTCGGTAATTTTTAGATGTACTTAATATTTGTATATTATAGTATAAAAGAATCAAATATAATCAAGATTAACATTTAACTTTTCAACGGAAAGTGTCATTTATCTAAGCTTAGCTTAATTTTAAATTAGTAAGTTTTGATTCAACTTTTCAATGGAACATCTTATATTATTGCATTGTATTTCAATTTCTAATATATATATATATATATATATATATATATTTGATTAAATACTTGAGTTTTTGTATTTTCATCATCATCACAAACATATATAAATTATTTATAATTCATATATACGTACATTAGTCATGTTCATATTTGTATATTCATTTTCTATTTATTCATTTTATTTTTAATTATACTCATAATTGTAATTTTGTTAGATAATTATATAATTCCTTATATTAGTTTATTATTTTTCATTAGTCATGTTCAAAAGTCATTATATAAATATTAAATTTTTTTTTTAATATGATAAAATTGTTAAATGTTATATTATTGCATTGTGTATTATTCTTTCTCATTTTGAATCTTTGATATATTTGATTAAGTATTTGAATTATAATTATGAATCCAAATTTTAAATAAATGTTATAATACTGTAGAATCAAATGAATTCAAATATAATTATACGATTAACTATTTCTTATTTTATTTTATTTTCTTTATTAATTATTTTATTTATAACTGTAATCCACATTAGTTAAGTAGTTCATTCATATTAGTTTATTATTTCTCAATATGAGTCATATTCAAAAATTAATTTATAAATAGCAAAGTGTTTTTCTTATATCTCATATATATTTATTAATTTTCAAATATTGTATTTTTGCTAATCTTTTATAAAAAAAACTTACTAAATATTATTTTATTGCATTGTATTTCTTTTTTTCTTTCTTTCTCATATTTATAAATCTAAATTTTAAATACATGTTGCAATATTATAATTACAACATTGAATTATAGATGTGATTTTTTTTTTGAAAAAGACGGCATGTATTGATATATCGATATACCGTACCGTACCGAGACATCAATATACCATCTGCATACCGGTATACCGTGAAATTTCAGTATATATCGGTATTTCGGTATATACTGAATACTGGTATATACCGAAATACCGGTATATACTGAAATTCCACGGTATACTGAAATCTCGGTATACCGCGATATACCGTAATTTTTAAAAGTTCATACCGTTACCGTACCAAAAATTCACGGTACGGTATCATACCGTACCGAAAATCTCAATATATCAAAAATTCGGTATTTTCGGTATTTTTTCGGTACGATAAGTGCGGTATTTCGATATTTCGGTATATTTCCCCACCCCTAAACTTAAAGGATCACTATATGTATTTCAACAAGAAGAGCATTCCATGGCTATGGCAAATACAGTATGTGGAGACACAGATTTTGTGAAGTTGCATGAGGTGTTAGGACATCCATCAATTCATACTATGGAGCATTTGAAAACTTCTAGGTAGAGAATGAGATCAGAAGATCAGGAAATTATAAAATCCTGTAGAATTTGCCATGAGGCAAGGCAACAGAGGAACCCTTTTCCTTTGTTGAACAGAAGAAGTGAAAAAGCTTTTGAACTGGTTCATATGGATGTGTGGGGGCCATGTAATGAAGACAATATTACATGCACTTCATACTTTATCACAGTAGTTGAGGATCATAGCAGGACTACATGGACTTGTTTAAAACCAAATCTCAAGTTTAGTTGTTACTTAAGAACTATATCCATATGGTTAATACTCAGTTTCATAAGAGAATCAAACAGATTAGGACAGACAATGGAGGAGAATTCCTCAATCACAATGTGCAGAAACTCTTTGCAGACAATGGTATTCTTCATCAGAGGTCTTGCCTCTATTCACCACAGCAAAATGGAGTGGTGGAGAGGAAGCATAGACATTTGTTACAAGTGGCTAGAGCTTTAATATTCCAGAGTAAGTTACCATCTTGTTTCTGGCCTTTTGGAGTTCTACATGCTATCTGGCTTATCAACAGACTGCCATTTGTTGTGCTAGGTTGGATTTCACCTTTTGAGGTGCTCTTTGGGAAGGCACCATAGCTTGGTCACTTGCAACCTTTTGGTTGCTTGGTTCACATGGGAAATATTCTTCCATCCAAAAGCAAATTTGATACCAGGAGCAGACAGTGTATATTCCTTGGTTACTCCTCCTACAGTAAAGGTTTTACCCTATATGATTTGGTGAGTTTGAAAATCTGTACCAGCAGTGATGTTTATTTTGTGTCAAATAATTTTCCTTTACAAAATCCGCCAGATCTGCCACAGCTTCCTTTCCATAGCTTTCATCCTCCTACTTATCCAGAACCATCCATTGAACAATTTCTTGTTTCTGAACCTACACCATCTCAGATCATTGTTACAGAAGTACTAGAGGTTGAGTCTTCATCTCAATTTACTGCACAGCCAGATTCACACCAGACTGACTCTACAGCAGCAATTGTTTTTAGAAGGAGTACCAGAGTATGCAAAATTCCAGCATATCTACAAGATTATGTTTGTAATTCAACAACTTTATCAGATGTTGTTGAACCTGTTCATAGCCTTACTCCATACACCTTTCTTTATTTTATTTCTCCAATTTTTTATTCTCAATTCACTGGTTTTCTAATGAATGTACAGTAAGTCAGAGAACCCACAAGCTATGCAGAGGCTTGTAAAATTCCTGAATGGACTGCTGCAATGGGAAAAGAGTTGAAGGCACTTGAAGATAATCAGACTTGGGAGGTTGTTCCTCTACTAAAAGGCAATATACCTACAGGCTCAAAGTGGGTTTATAAGGTTAAACTACATGCAGATGGGACCATTGAACGCTACAAGGCTCGTTTGGTGGCTAAAGGCTACAACCAAGCCTTTGGTATTGATTATCATGATGTGTTTTCACCAGTTGCCAAGATGGTTTCAGTGAGGCTTTTCTTTGCCATAGCCACTCAATTCAATTGGCATCTTCATTAGATTGATATAAACAATGCGTTTTTGCATGGAATCCTCTCTGATGAAATCTACATGACTCTACCACAGGGATATTCCAAAGGTAAAGCTGGAGAAGTTTGCAAACTTGTGAAGAGTCTTTATGGCTTAAAACAAGCATCCCGGGAGTGGAACCAAGAGTTGGGTAAGCATCTAACTTCACTTGGTTTCACTCAATCAAATAGTGATCATTGTTTGTTTTTACGAGGCACGGGGTCTTCCTTTATTGCTCTATTAGTTTATGTCGATGACATTTTACTATTAGGGCCTTTAATTGCTCATATCACTTCAGTCAAGAGCTCCTTACATTCTGCTTTTACTATCAAGGATCTAGGGAAGACTAAGTTTTTTTTTAGGAATGGAAGTTGCCCGCTCATCTATAGGGACTTACCTTTGCCAACGCAAATATATGTTGGATCTCTTAGAGTCTACTGGAATGGGGGGGTAGTCGACCAACTTCAACTCATTTCCTCCTGGTATTACTCTTTAAAAAAAGGGAGAAGCCTACCCTTAAGCAGATTCTTATAGGAGGCTTGTGGGGAAGTTGTTATATCTTAATCTAACACGGCCAGATATTTCATATGTGGTCCAACAATTAAGCCAATTCATAAATTTTCCCACTACTGCGCATTGGGAGGCAGCATCATACGTTTTGCGGTATCTCAAAGGCACACCTTCTCTTAGACTTCATTACACTCATTCTCCATAGTTTGAATTCAATGTTCATTGCGATGCCGATTGGGGCTCGTGTGTAGATACTCGTCAATCTCTTACGGGTTACTGCATTTCCCTCGGCAATTGCCTCGTTTCTTGGAAGTGTAAGAAATAAAAAACCGTGTCTCTTTCAATAGCCGAGGCTGAATAGCGCTCTTTGAGCTATACTACTTGTGAATTAATATGGTTATCTTTTATGATGAAGGATTTTGGCATTTCTATTTCCTTACCTATTCCTATCCGCTGTGATAATCAAGCAGCCATCCAAATATGCCAAAATCAAGTGTATCACGAACGCACAAAGCATATTGACATCGATTGTCACTTTGCTAGGATTCAATTTGCTCAAGGTTTTATTCTTCCTTCTTATACACCTTCTGTTGCACAGCTTGCGGACCTGTTTACGAAGTCTTTGCCCAGCCCTCGCTTTCGACACTTACTCTCCAGTCTCCATCTCAGCGACCTACACCGAGTTGGAACTGTGGGGCGCTGTTAAAGTTGAGCTCAGATGTATTAGAACAGCAACAGCACCACGCGAAGCTTGCAGAAGTAACTGATGAGAGCACAAGTGCATGCTTTGCATGCATGATCCGCAGCTAGCAAATTGGACGTCCACGTGTCCATGCATGAATGCATGAACCACATTCTAGCTCACTCTCATCCGTTGATCATGTTATGACGCGGATCTACATTCCTAGCCGTAGATTAGATTGTATCTCCCGCTTTATTGTTTGTATAAATACAGAGAAACACATTTTGTATGTTAATGAAAATAATTCAGTTGAATAAAACTTTGTGAGATATTTTCTATCAAAATAGATCTACTCTGCAAGTTTAACACTCTTCAGCGTGTCGAGCTCCACCGCGAAAACATGATTCGAATTGTTTCCATTGTTGGATTCATTAAACAATCCGAGGTAGGTACTAGGTAAAGATCCCGACAGGCCCAGCGTGGGGGCAATTACAAAAGTCATGCCGTGGCCGCCCAACTGCTGAAAATCAGGAATGATTGCAAAGACGAACTGGGTTGAAAAAGAGAATAGTGAAGAATTGGAGGAGTTCTTGAAAGTTTGAGGGATGGGATAGAAAGCATGGCCCGTCACCTGGCGCGTGTCGTTGGACAGCTGCAGGAGGCCGTTTTCTGTTATGTCGGCGACGCCGTCGAGGGTCAAGTTGGCTGATGTGAATCCATTGAAGGTGAAGAGGGAAGAATCCGAAGCTACGAGTGTGAATGTGATTTGAGGTAGCAAGATTAGTGCTGCAAGCTTCGTTGGAAACATGGTGTAACACAAATTCTGAGTATTTAAATTAATAAACACTGGAAAATCGTACAAAGAAAAGATTTTGGATTGAAATTACAATTTGTGGTTCGATTCTCTATTTGAGTCTTCTGATTCTTCTCTTCAAGATTTGTTCATCGTCGTTCTTCAAGATCTTCGAGTTGTTCTTGCTCTTTGATCTTCAGGAATCCGATGCTGGGAGGTTTATAACGTCGATTCAAAGGATTTTCATCTTGATTCCGAATCGAATGTGGTTTTTGAGACGATTTGTTAAAGAACGCTTTGAATCTTCAAGTTGTTTTTGGGGATTTGAGGTTGATAACGCCGATTGGAGGGCCGAACACCTTGGATCCGGATCGAACGTCGAGGTTGGGATGATTTCTGGGGAAGAACGTGAAGAACGCCTTGAATCTCCAACTTGAATGCCTTAAAGATTGAAGAGAGCTTTCTCCGATGAATCCTTCTCCAAACTTGAGCTCTTGAACTTGTTGTTGTTTCCTTAGGCCAAGCCCTCTATTTATAGGCAAATGAGGGTGCATTTAGGGCTTAGGTGGCGACGTCTAGTTGGTACACTTGTTAGGGCTTGTGTGGCTTAATTTTATTGGTTCCTTGCCATTTGTGATCACATACATCAACGTGTTGATTCTATGCATGAGCTCAACATTTGTCAATCGCTTATTGGTTGGGAATTTCCACACATTAAATATCAAATTATTATTTATTTTATTTAGGAATTTGATCAAATAAAATTCCTAAAATATAAATAAATAATTTAATTTGGTATTTAATTATTTTAATTTCCACGCGGCACCATTTGATTGGTGATGAAATTTTAATTGCTTACAAATGCCCCCATGAGATGAGTTCATGAGCAAGTTGTCTTGAAGGTGGACGAGTCTCATATTTTGAAAATTTCGTTAGATAGTTTATACTCGTATCTAGGAGTTTTTCATTTTGATTTAAGATTTGTTAGACAGTTTATACTCGTATCTAGGAGTTCTTCTCTTTTTTCTTCTTTTGTTAATTTCTTCATGGGCTTGTACTTGCGATTGGGCTTCCAAATCCACGTGTAGACCCACAGCTTTATTTTATTGGCCCATTGAGTATTTGCAAGAGACTTACTTCCTTCATGGCCCAATAATCTTATGGGTCCAAATTCTATTTAATTTAAAATGGAGCCCATCATATATATATATATATATATATATATATATATATATCTGTATATATGTACATATATAGTCCAAATTATATCAAATGAAGCGGGGCCTATTATCTTCAAATGGTATATTTGCTCCCAAAACGTGAATTCGATTTTTTTTTTATTTTTTTAAATTGATTTTTTTTAAGTATAAAAAGGAATTGATCCTCCAATTCAATCAAGTCTAAGCCCAATAACGACATTTATATATCAAAGATGTGATAATGGGCTTGGATTGATTTTATTGAGATTGAGCCCGAAATTTCCTTAGAACCAAGTCTATCTCTGGAAAAATATATTTCTTGTTTGTTTCGGCTTTTCACGACTCGTAGCAGTTTTTTTTGTTTGCATGTTCCCTAATATCAACAGTCCTTGCAACAAACTCCTGCAACACATTTAATGGCTTTCTTGTTTTGCTTGATATATATATATATATACATATGTTTCGGTTCTTTGTGAACCTTGGGGTACAAGCTTTCTTTCAACAACTTCTGCACTTCAGTTTCTGCAACCTACAGGAGCACCTGCATAGTACGAGTACAGGTAGGTACGCTGCTTTGCTGCTTATTTCTGCAGAATTTGTTGGGCATGTCCTTTTGTTGCATTTACAGCTAGCAGACTCTTATCCATCCATAAGCTTTCAACCCTATAAATACCCTGGTTTCCTTTACTATTCTTCAATCGTTCAAGAAGTTTTTTTTTCTCTTTCCACTTAGGCTCTAGAAATTTTAGTAGCAGTGAGAAGAAAGCTTTGAGGGGCAGGGTGTTTGTTAACTATCCTTCTCTGGTGGAAGAAAGGGCGAAGCCGTCTGTGGTCGAGGATCTTGCTTGGGGGACTTCAGCTTGTCTGCTTGAAAACGGTGAACTCATCTTCTCTACTTTGCTTGCTTATGAAGTTCATGTTTTAATGCTAAAGCTTTAGTCTTCGCCTTCCCCAGCCTACGATAGCTTCCTCTGTAATTTTCACCTTTTTCTTCAAAATATTATCCTTGGCATTGCCATTAGAGATGGTAGATGAGAACCTTTCATTTAGTATTCTGTTATCCTTCTTTTTAGATCTGTTTTCTTAGCCAGAAGTTCCTGCACCTCAGTTATTTCTTCATTCTTTCTTGAGGAATTGCTTGCTTTGTAACTTCATCAATCTCGCTATTTCAGGCAGGGAGAAGTGCGGGACGACGTTGTTGTGTTTCACGAGATTGGCCAAAATCTCGCTGCATAGACATCGACGGGGAGAAACAAGCATTTTCAAGGCTTCAAGGCTGTAAGTTCATTATTTTCTCCATACTATTTCTTGCTTCTGTAACTCTAGGCAAATCAGCAGTCGTTTTTCTTTCTTTGATACATGTTTTCTGCTTTCCAAAGTGAAATGAAAATTTGCTCTAGTTTTCTGCAATTGCTTTTTTTTTGTCTGATAATTATTTCGCCGGAAGAATTTTGCATCCATAGCATAGCTTGTAAGTCCCCTGCTTCAACCCATGTTGTTGTACACGCAGAGAAGCTTAAGCATGTGTTATTTAATTACGAAGCTTGCAACAGCATGCATAACACGATTTGGTAGATGAAGTAATCCCAGGTTCCTAGGCTTAGTCTTGACACTATGCATGAAGATCTTTGAAGAACACCAACTAATCTGTTATTTAGCTAGCCTTTTGTTCCTCATAAACCACCCCTTGTTTCTTAGTCTTAGTATGTGCTTGTAGAGCTCTGAATTCTGCCCTTTTTGCTAACTCTTGCTGCTTCGTTTCTTCTTGCTTTTTTTTTACCACTTCAAATGCCTTTTCTATAACTCTATTATTGAAAGTTTTTTTTTGAGAACCATACTTGCTTTCAAGAACCACACTTCTTCCTTTGGGTTCAAGAGTGATACCGATTGTATCTGCAAGAATATCAACACCTACGCCGCGCCCTTTCCGGCTATTGTCTGCACCATGGCACCACCTACCTCATCTACGGGTACGCCGAGCAACACTCAGTGGCTGAAGAAGCTTCACCAGCTCGTCCAAATTGTTAACAACGTATCCGACATCACCGCTCTCCCGAATGACACTCTAGTCATCTTCTCGGTGAAGTGCTCTTACTCCGGCGACGGCCACTGCTACCAGCAGCACAATGCGTCATTCGTTCTGTCGTCTTCATCAACGATGATGGGCTTTAACGGCAAAGAGTCAACCAACCATGCACTCGAACTCCTTCCTTCAAAACCATCAAATCCCATTTGTCTGTAACCCGAAATCAATCACCGAAGTTAGCAAAATCATCAGCAACCCGACAGAGGCAAGAGTTCTTGAAGATGAACGACGGCTTGACGGTGACGGTGTTTTTTGTTACGGTGACGGAGAGACCGTCCTTTGGTGTGACCGATGAGGAGGAATCAAAGATTGCTGGCATTAGGGAAAAGCTCGGTGCTTGGCTTCTCAACGGCGGCGTAAACTTCAACATCAATGTTAGCCAACTGAGTTCTGGAGATATATGACTTGCCGGCGACGAGGGCGTCGAGGGGTGGCGAGGCGATCGACTCATGTGATAAATGGGGCGAGAAGACGAAGTAACAGCAGATTTGAAAGAATTAGGATTTTGGAATTTGGGGGAAAATCAGAATTGATTTTTGGCCCCTTTTTGGCTTTTGGGCTTTAATTACTTGGGCCTAAAAAAATAGGGCCCAATAAAAGGGTTTTGGGCCTTTTTTTTAAAAAAATTCTTTGGCTTTTCCTTTCTTCCCATATTGGGCCTTCCATCTCTCTCCTTTTTTTTTATTTATTTATTTGGGCCTTCCCAGTTTTGTGAATAATTTGGGCTTTAATCTTTCTCTCTCTTTTTTTGCAGGAATTTATGTTCAATTGAACTTGCCCGTGAATTTGATCAAGACGCTCCAAATTTGCGCCGAAGGATTTTTTGAGGATTTTTAATTTGGAGGTAGAATTTCCTCTTCTTTAGTGTATTTAATGTCTCCCTTTTTGAACATATTTCATACTTTATTCATTTTTTTCTTCTTGTTTCTAGGTATGGTTCATTTTCAAGATACGAGTGTCTCCGGAAAACATTACTTAGTGATCACAGATGATGATCAGCAGCCCATGAAGAGAGGTACTCGTCTTCGAGCTCGTGAGCCACTTATCGGAAAATATGCTGGTGAGTGGCCTAAGCTTACGGATCCATTTCACAAGCCTCATTGGCATTATGAGGTTTCCTTGACGAAGATGACGAAGGCGTGGGCTCTTCAATCAGCTCATCATCAGCAAGGTGACGGGGCTAATTTCCTCCCGTGTCTAGGGCGCCAAATAGTAGAAGGTAAGGCAAAGTGGCATGACAAAGTCGAGTTTCTTGGTGAATCTTGTCACTTCGACGGATATTGGGAGTGGACCGAGGACGTGCTCAGTCGTTGCAGTGATAAACTTCATGGTGCGGGCATATTCGACCCGGTCTACGCTTCTCTCTTCACGTATGATCGAAACACTGAGGTAGTCAAAGCCTTTTGCGAAGCGTGGTGCCCCTCGATGAATACTTTGCTGACCTCCTCTGACGAGTTGTCCATATCATTATAAGACTTTCACGTGACGGCCGGTCTTCCTTTAACCAGGTTTCTTTGCGACGAGACGGTGCCTTGGACGGAGGAGCTTACTGGAGTCAACAAAAGGGGTAAGCTATTCATCCCTGCGAGTTGCAAGTACTTATTCCATGCCTACTACCTCCTTGGAAGGGAAGACAACAAAGCTTTACATCACTTCGTGTCGATTGAGAGGTGGACTAAGTTCTGGTCGAGAAGGAAATCGAGATACCGACCACTTCCACTTCGTAAGGAGAAGAAAAGTCAGCATTCCAAATTAACGCACAATCCTTCCGGGGAAGTCGAGGATCACAAAGAGTGGACTTCTTCTGAAAGGGCTCCACTTACCGAGCTCGGAGTTAAGGAGAATCATCAAAATGAGACGTACTTAGCCGCCCATCTTGCATGTTGGCTTTGCAGTTTTGTGCTCCCCGAGGGTGATGGTAGTTTGATCCGGCCCAGCATCTTCAAGATAGCCAGTATCATGGCAAGCGGTGAAAGGGTGTCTCTTGCCGTCCCGGTATTAGCAAGCATTTACCATGGCTTGAACAAGATCTCAAGCCTCGCCGAGCCGCCTCAGGGTTATTCAGGATTCTCTATCCATTTCATTTATGGGTGGATGGCGTGTTATCTTGGGACTCATTTCGATCTTGAAGGAAAGAGAGAAGCCCCTAGGATGGTTCGTTATTCAGGCGAAGGCGGTGCTAGATTCTATGGTTCTGCTGAGGCTCGCAAGAGGGTGCATAGAGCCGAACTAGTTTCTTGGCATTACATCATGCCTTCTAGAGCTGAGGATTTCGTGTTTATTGATGATGAAAATGCAAGCGACCTAGATCGTGGACTCTTCATGGCTATCCGATCTAACTTCTTGGCTAAGAGGATAGATGACCATTTTATTATCGAGCCTTATAGCCCACACCGCTTCAGTCGGCAATTTAGCTACCAACAGATGGTTCCAGGGGTCCTTACCAAAGACATCCGTGAGGCTTCTTTGGCTGATGGCCTTAGATATTGGCGTATTTGCTTGATACGCAGATCTATGGCAAAAACATGTTTTCCCTTCCTGAATTTGAAGTTCCCTAATGCCGAATACAAGAAGTGGTGGGATCGAGTCTTCGACAACTTCTTGGAGAGGAATGTTGAGCTTTTAGTTCAATCTAAACCAAGTGGCCTACTACCAAGTCGAGAGAAAGTGGGAGAGGCTAACCCTTCCAGCAAGGGAAAGAGAAAGGTCGATCCGGAGGCCTCTGTAAGCAGTAACGTAGATCGTCACTGGAAGAGGGAAAAGACCAATTGCAAATCCTCCCTTCCTCTTGATGGACATGGTGGGAATGACCCTAGTCATGCAGGTGCTTCTACGGAAGAGGTTTCTCGTATCTTCGTCCCTTCTTATTTTTCTTTTCTTGTTTTGTTTTATTTTGTCTCCTATTAACCGATATACTTTTTTTTACATTTTCAGTTGGTGAAGGAGTTGTTTGGCTCTGATGATCAAGAGGACTCCGATGTACCGGTCGAAGCTTGCCACTCTGATGGAGATGCGGATAGTGAGCATATCCTACCAGCTAGAGCTGTTACTGAGTTCGATGGCAAGGCGGTGTTCGATGATCGTTGCAAATCATTCCTCAAGATGTATTGGGGTGACCTCCGCGACAAATTGATGAGGACACCTGTCGATTCCCTCTCGTCACTTCGAGAGACGGCATTTGAGGGAATTTTACTTATGAAGAGCACTCCTCACAGTTTTGACCTTTCTCATCTAACATAGAGTTTGGAGATACTTTTCGCGAGTGCTACAGATTATGATGAGGCAAGGTCGGCGTCCTCCGAGCTCGATGAGGTTTCTGCACAGCATTGTAAGGAAGTTAACAATCACATTTGTGCTGCTAAAGCCAAGGAGGATGAAAGGATTTGACTATGTCCTTGAAAGGGCATGTGGGGTCTCGCCTAGCTCTCCGGAACAAGATTCATGGTCATGAAGAAGAGCTCTCTAGGATCAGAGGTTCTTTTGATGGTAGGGCGGAGAAAAAGCTGAATAGCTCAAAATCTGCGTTGGAGTATGCCAAGAAGGCTTTGGAGGATCAAGACCCCTTTATCTAGGACTTCATTCGGACTTGTCTGTTATTCCTCCTTTTAGTTGTCATTTATATTTCAGCTGTTCCTTGTATCAAACATCTCTATCTTTATGATTTCTTTTGAGACATGTTTGGATTTGTGCATTTTTTGTTTTCTCTTCCTTTTTTGGTGTTATATCCTTTTTTGTTATAACTATATAACGTAAAAGACATAACATAGATCGTGGAACATGACTGAACTTAGAAAATATCTAAGCTGCCTACGTACCCATAAAAGGGATCAAGTCAAAACGTAGTTCAAATGAGATCTTCTTTGAAAAGGGGTGCCGTACACAGTTTATACTCATGCGGGCCAGGAGTGACTATTTATTTAACCACTATATAGGAAAAGTGGAGTAATCAATAGTTTAACCACATAAATTTTACCATTTTGGTGGGATAAATAACAATTTAGCCACGTAAATTTAACTTTTGGTGGTTACTGTGCACAGTTTATACTCATGCGGGTCAGGAGTAACATGCAGTTTAGGGTCGTGCGTCATGGAGCATTTTCTTTCTCTCTTTTTTTTGCCGTACACATTTTTCTTTTTTTTTTCTTTTTTTTGCTGTACACATTTTTCTCTTTTTTTTTGTACACATTTTTCTTCTTCTTTTTTTTTGCTTCATTTCCCTTTTAGGGATAGTAACGCTTCAAGAATTTCCCATTTATCGGGCCAACCCTCACACGGTCTTCGGAGATCAATTTGTAAGCACCATTTGTGTATACTTCTGTGACGACGTACGGACCGTCCCATCTAGGAATGAACTTGTTTCCAACACGGTGAGTGGTGACAATTGGCCTTCTCATTGCCAGCACCAGATCCCCAACTTGGAAGGAACGTGGCCGTACTTTTTTGTTGAAAGTTCTTGAAAGGTGAGCTTGATAACACTCGAGCCTTTGTTATGCTTCCAGCCTCTTCTCATCTAAAGCTTCCAGTTCTTCAAGATGCAACCGTGCATTTTCTTCTTCAGTTAAACCTTCTTGGATCGCGATCCTCAAAGACGGGATTTGTTGTTCGAGGGGAATGATAGCTTCTACACCATACACCAATGAATACGGAGTTGCTTGAGTAGGAGTCCGATGAGTGGTCCTGTATGCCCACAATGCTTCTCCAATTCTTTCATGCCAATCACGCTTCGACTTTCCGACCACCTTTTTGAGCAAATTGCACAAGATCTTGTTGAATGCTTCAGCGAGTCCATTGGCAGCGGCATTGTACATGGACGACTTTCTTTGTTTGAATCCAAACTTCTCGCACAACTTATCTATCAAGGCATTGTTGAATGGCTTCCCATTATCGGTGATGATGTATCGAGGGATCCCATATCGATATATTATATTGCCTTTGATGAAATCAGCAACATTTTCTTTCTTTACTTCTCTCAAAGGAACAGCCTCGGCCCACTTGGAAAAGTAGTCAGTTGCTGCAAGGACATATAAATGCCCCCCTGAAGACTTGGTCATTGGTCCGACAACATCCATACCCCAGGCATCAAATGGCCATGAAGCAACAGTAGGATGCAAGGGCTCCGGTGGTTAATGGATGAGATTTGCATGAAATTGGCATGGTTGGCACCTTTTTGCATAGTCCATGTAATCTTTTACCATTGTCGGCCAGTAGTAGCCCATTCTTTTGATACGAAAGTGTAGTTTCGGACCAGATTGATGGGCCCCACAAATGCCGGAATGTGCTTCCTCAATTGCTTGTGCTGCTTCTTCATCGCTTAAGCATCTTAAGAAAACCCTATCGAATGAACGTCTGTAGAGTGTTCCTTTGAAGTAGATGAAGCGAGTGGCGCGACGGCGAACATCAATTCTTCGACGCGGATCATCTGGTAATCTTTCATACTTCAAGTAATCAACAAATACCTGTCTCCAGTCTTCTTGTTTAATTTCAAACACTTCCATGACATTACTTTCATCTTCTATACCATCTTCATTTCCGAAGACAGGCGGTATAACCCAACCCTTACAAACGGGTACGAGAACCTTGCCGTCAGCCATAGCTATTGTGGATGCAAGCTTAGCCAATGCGTCTCCTTGTTTGTTTTCTTTTCTTGGAACATGTTCAATTTCCACATCTCCGAGTCATCCAATCATTCGTTGGGCATACTCGACATACGGTAGCAATTCGGGCTTTTTCACTTCATATTCCCCATTGATTTGATTGATCACCAACTTAGAATCTCCATACACTTTCATGTGCAACCTTTTTGTATCTACTGCCATTTCCAATCCGAGGACAAGTGCTTGATACTCAGCTACATTATTGGAGCAATTCTTTGTCAGGGTAAAGGAATAAGGCAATACTTCTCCTTCAGGCGTTACGAACACCACTCCGGCACCAGCTCCTTCTTTATGTGCCGCACCATCAAAATACATTAACCAGGCATGATTTTGTCTTTCAATATGAAGCAGTCATGAATGGCATGCCCAACCAATCGATGGTATTTGCAGTATTTAGGGTCATCCGTTCTTCCTACTTCATTAGAACGCTTCATTTCTGGCAACTCAATAAGTCCTTCCTTTAGTAGGTCATCGAAAATCCCTGAGACATCTGAATCCAGGAAAGGATATTGTTTTTGTTGCATCTCTTTTAGGGTCATCCTCTTTTCTGGCTGAACATTCTGTTTTGTATCTTTGTCAGCATCCTTTCTGATGAACTTGACGGGTGTTGCCTTCGTTGCCATAGACTCTTTCTTTGGTGCTTTATCGACAGGCTTGGCATTCCTCTTGAAATCTTGTCTTTCTTTGAATTTGCGAGGTTCTTGCATTGGTGGTCCATCAATTCCGCTTGTTGCCATACTCAGCTCCATATCATGAGCTCTGGTGGCTAATTCTTCAAAAGTTCTTGGTTGAATTCCTCGCAAGATGTATTGAAGACCCCAATGCATTCCTTGGATGCACATTTCTATGGCAGACGCTTCAGACAGACGGTCTTTGCAGTTGAGACAAAGATTTCTCCATCGATTGATATAATCAATCACAGGCTCTTCTTTCCATTGGCGAGAACTTGTGAGTTCTACCATACTGACGGTTCTTCTGGTACTGTAAAAGCGATTGAGAAATTCATGCTCAAGCTGCTCCCAACTGTCAATTGAGATAGGCTCCAAGTCTGTATACCAGTCGAATGCATTTCCCTTCAGAGAGCGAACAAACTGCTTGACCAAATGATCTCCATAGGTTCCAGCATTGTTGCATGTTTCAACAGAATGGGCTACATGCTGTCTTGGATTGCCCTTTCCATCGAACTGTTGAAACTTTGGGGGTTGATAACCTACAGACATCTTTAAGTTATCGATCCTTCGAGTGTAAGGCTTAGAATAAACTGCCATTGACTTTGAACTTTCACCGAACATATCTTTTATGGTTCCTTCAATGAACTCCTTGAGTTGGTTGATTGGAATAGAGCCATTAACTGAAACATTCAACTCTTTAGCAAATTATTTTGCATCATCATTCATTTCCGGCCTCTCAGGTGTTTGGTCGTCATTATTTTTACCATTTTCTTCATGATTCTCATCATTTGCACGACTCGCTTCACCCCTTTCTCTCTTGAGCTTTGAGATCTCATCGTCTTGGTGCTGCATGCGTTTGTGAAGTCCCTCGATAAGTTTAGTTATATTTGCGAGCTGATCCTCTATAGTAGAGTCGTTTGCCATCATGACGGCTGCTTCAAGCGAGCCACTTGCTTGTGGCGGGAGATTGCTTTCCATTCCTTCATTGATTTCTACAAAATGAGGCTCTTCTTCCTCAACAGTAGTCATCTTCAATGCTTGCTTGGCCATGTTTCTCGTAGTCACTCCGACACCTTTCGTAGCGGACTCCGAAGTATTTGAGATGTTAGACATCTTCAAATTTGAAATTTGACGAAGAGAAGAGATGAGAAGTAGAGATGTCCCACCGGGCGTGCCAGAATTTGTAACACAAATTCCGAGTATTTAAATTAATAAACACCGGAAAATCGTACAAAGAAAAGATTTTGGATTGAAATTACAATTTGTGGTTCGATTCTCTATTTGGATCTTCTAATTCTTCTCTTCAAGATTTGTTCATCGTCGTTCTTCAAGATCTTCGAGTTGTTCTTGCTCTTCGATCTTCAGGAATCCGATGCTGGGAGGTTTATAACGTCGATTCGAAGGATTTTCATCTTGATTCCGAATCGAACGTGGTTTTTGAGATGATTTGTTGAAGAATGCTTTGAATCTTCAAGTTGTTTTTGGAGATTTGAGGTTGATAACGCCGATTGGAGGTCCGAGCACCTTGGATCCGGATCGAACGTCGAGGTTGGGATGATTTCTGGGGAAGAACGTGAAGAACGTCTTGAATCTCCAACTTGAATGCCTTGAAGATTGAAGAGAGCTTTCTCCGATTAATCCTTCTCCAAACTTGAGCTCTTGAACTTGTTGTTGTTTCCTTAGGCCAAGCCCTCTATTTATAGGCAAATGAGGGTGCATTTAGGGCTTAGGTGGCGACGTCTAGTTGGTGCACTTGTTAGGGCTTGTGTGGCTTAATTTTATTGGTTCCTTGCCATTTGTGATCACATACATCAACGTGTTGATTCTATGCATGAGCTCGACATTTGTCAATCGCTTATTGGTTGGGAATTTCCACACATTAAATATCAAATTATTGTTTATTTTATTTAGGAATTTGATCAAATAAAATTCCTAAAATATAAATAAATAATTTAATTTGATATTTAGTTATTTTAATTTCCACGCGGCACCATTTGATTGGTGATGAAATTTTAATTGCTTACACATGGCTAGCTCCCTCTCTCTCTCAAGTTGAATGATGTTTGTCAAGTCCTATAATTCCTAAACAGCATACATTAATTATAAGTTGCATTTATTTCCTTCACCTGCCCTTGTGAACGGGTAACCTAGCTTGTTTCAATTATAGCCGGCCACCAACGTTAGATAACCTAGCTTGTTTCAATTATATGTTTATCGTGTAATGTATGTGCGTATGTGTTTTCTTTTCTGTATTTTCGTCTTGGTCTTTTCTTTACACTGCATGTTAGTTTAATTATTATAAAAATAAATAAATTCATGAACTAATTTGTACTCATTTGCAATTATGATATAGCAACTTCCATTTAAATTTATGATCAAACAGCAGCCATCGTTCTTTTATGCAAGAAAAAGAAGAATTTAGACTTCGAAAAAGACATAAAATGGAAATTTTTAGCTGCCAGCCAGAAAAGACTCACGACCCTTATTATTTCAAAGAACAAGAAGCGTTATGACTTATGAATAAATTAATTCCAGCAGCCCATGACGACACGAGTTCCGTAGTAATTTTATCAAGTCATCAATCCATTTCAACTTTCGAAAGCAAATATATATTAATGTTGGATTTTTGTCAACATATATTGGTATATGTATAGCTTTTTACATTTAAAACATGATGCAGAATTATTAGCTGCTGATATCATATCACCATATTAAATAATGCATGTTATGCTACTGTTCGCCATTTCCGGTCCTTTTCAGTTGGATAAAATTTCAATGCCTTATTTGTGTTGATATTGATGAATTATTATTAGATACAAGTATGAGGTGAAAGAAATGGATTCTTAAGCACTTGGTCATGTGATGCACAAAATTAAGGGAAATAAAAGATAAATTAAAGGTCATTAATGAAAAATGTGCGTTACACGTAGTTGAAAAAATGTGTCTATTGTTGTACCTACCAATTAATTCTCTGTTCTAACATAACTTCTTTGTTTTGTTTTTAATTTTTAGTGTAGTTATTATGTAACACACTGTTCTGAGTTCTTGTACTTACAATTTTTTTCGGATTGAGCCCCTTTATTTTATTTGGTTAAAATTACGTTTTTGTATAATTAATTTGGTTAAAATCAGGTTCATGTATTACATTCTATAGGGTTTGAATTAAAGAATGACTTGATTTTAACAAAGTTGATAGTACAGTGACCTCAATTCAAAAGCAAAAAATTAAAATTTGATATTTTAAATAAATAAAATAAAATAAAATTAATTAAATTAAAAAAATCAATTTTGAATAACCGTTGTTGGAATTTGTTATTTTTTAAAAAAGTTATTTTAAAAATTAAATTAAATTTTATAAATGATGCACTATTTTTTATGCAATTAACTGCAACTAACGCAGATTAATGCAATAAAGCTAGTAAATCGAGTATCATATCCACATGGACTGTAATAAGGATTAACACTAAGGCCCCGTTTTGTTGGCAGTTGGCACGGAATCTGATTTGGGAAAGTAATTTGATTCCTTATTTTAACATTACTGTGTTTGGTTCATTTTTTATGTAATATGGAAATGAATCACATTCTTCAAAACTAGGAAAATTGTCCAACTTTCCTGGATTTTGAATACCTACTCCAAGTAGGTATTCTTTTTCCTTATTTTGGGGAATCTGGTGTTAAATGATTTCATTGTTTGATTTCGTCATTTATTATTATTTATTTTTTTTATAAATTATTATTATGTTTGGATTCAAATTTTTTAACTAAAAATTAAAAAATAAAAAAATGGATTTTTTAAATTGAAAAAATAAGATTTATTATTATCTTTTTTTATTAATAATACTAAGTTTGGATTAAAATATTTTAATAAAAATGAATAAAATAGAAAAAATAAAAAAAAATTATAAATGAAAAAAAAAAAGAAATTAAAAATTGTAATACTTTTTCTATTGAATAAATTACGACCAAAATTCGACTATTTTATAAATCATTTTTTTGGCATTTATATCAAAATTTCAATAATATCATTTTTGAGACAACGTTGCGGACTAAACGACGACCATACCATTGTCAATATATATAATTTTGACTTCCAATTTAATAAAAAAATATTTATATAGATAATTTTGATTTCAAATTCAATAAAAAAATATTTGGATCACCAATACAATAATTGATTGTTTTTTAGTCATGTCATTTTATTTAAATTGAAATAATATGTTGTTTCGATATCTATAATACTAATGCAAATTGAAGAATTACACATTATATGGTTCGTAATTTAAAATTATATATATTGGTAATATGAAATAAGATACAGTATATATTTTAAATATTTAATTATCTACTCTTATTTAAATTTAATCCAATAATAAAAAGAAAATCATTACAATTTCCTTGTTGTGTTCCAAACACAGAATAAAGATTCTGTTAGTAATCATTTTCCTCATAATCACATTCCCAGAAATCATATTCCCAAAAAATTTTACTTTCCTGCCAACCAAACGAGCCCTAAATACTAAGCTAATAGGTTTCTATTATCCAGCCTACCTAATTTTGAGTTAAATTAATCCTAAGCAAATAATCAAAATTTAACTACTAAACTCAATTATCAAATCAAATGCAAATTAAACAAGACTAAAAACGTGAACTATCAAATAACGAAACTAATTAATCCTAGGGAATACAAACACATGAATACATTCTATATTAATCTAATTTCATCAATTTCCAATTTAATCCAAGTATCAATGGAGGATCAGAATTCTAATTACCTATCTCCGCCAGGTCTCAAGGTAAAAAAAATAGATTAAAAATTTATCTATTACTTTCATCTGTAGACTAATTGTTAACTCCCAATAGATCAACATATTCAAAACCTCGTACATATCACAAGTACATGTATCAAATCATTTAATTTAATCCTACTAATTAATTATCTCCGCCATGGCTTAAATTAATTAGCTAGCATACAATGACTATGGCCTTAATCATTCATGAGAAATCTATACTTGAATGCTTGAACCATATAGTTGGAAGAAAAATTGATAAAGAATTAAATCAATACATAATTTAATACATGCTGCAAACCCTAGAATTAATTATAAAAACTACTCACACATAATGGAATCTAAACTAAAGGAAGAAGTAGAGAAATTAAAAGACATAATTAAAACTAGTATATCACCTATGCGATGCATAGGAAGTGAATGTTATTTAAAAATATTTATGAACAATAATAAAATTATATTCAATCTTGAATTTAATATGTAAATATATGAATTAGATCGACTAAATTATAAATCACTTGTGTATTTTTTAAGGTAGGATAAATCGGTCTAGACAGCTGCCTAGGCGTTAGACATCCCTTACACGTGCCATAAACACCCAAGTCGGATGTAAAATCGGGGAGGCCCAGTCCTCATCACCTAGGCGATCTCGGCGGCGATTAATCGCCAATTAGGCACCGATCAATTTTTTTCTTTTTTGAATTTTTTTGTTCAAATATGACTAAATAAAAAATTTGAGATTTTCCACTCTTTTATACAACAACCTATATCTCAATTCTTTAATCTACAATCAATGTGGGATGTATGAAAATTGGAAAAAAAAATACAGAAATAATTTGAGATTTCAATTTAGGGTTACCCACTCTTTTATACAATAACTCACATTTCAATTTGTCACTCTACAAGAGATGTTGAATGTAGGAAATATTGAAAAAATAATTTGAACTTTTATAAACAACCTACATCTCAATTTTCATTATACAACCGATATGGATGTAGGGTAAATGAAAAATGAAAATGTAAATATCAACACGTAATAATATATAATAAAAAATAAAAATGATTGGGCACCACCTGGATTCCGCTTAGGCCATCTCCAACCATTTTTTCCCCTCTACCTCTATTCTAAAGGAAAATGTACAGTTGGAGCAAAAGCATCTCCAACCATCAACTTTATAATTCACTCTACAATGGAATATTTCACTTTCATGCTTTCTAATATTATTTTTTTATCAAATTATCGTGTAGCATATATTTTTTCAAATATATTTACGTTTTATATTTAATATTATTTAAAATTTAATAATAATAAAAAATAATATAATTTAAATTAATTTACAAAACTATACTTTATTTGAACATAAAACCAACATTTACTGATATAAAAAAACAATTACATTATAAAGATGAACAAACATTAACAAAAACATAAATTACATTTTAATAACAATTAACCCACAGAATTTGAAAATTCATCCCATAAATGATCAATGATTATGAAGTGCCACATGAGCTTCTTTGTCTTTGATTTTTCTATATCGTGCAAGAAATGATTGGAACTCAGCAGTTTCATCGTTCACCATTTCAACATTTGGAGCTGGCACTTCTCTTATAGCTTCAATTGGTGCATTAAGATCTCGTTCATCTTCAATTATCATATTGTGCATAATTATGCACGCAGACATTATATCTTCTAGATCATTCTTCCTCCAAAACCATGCTGAATTTGCCACAATTGCAAATCGACTTTGAAGAACCCCAAACACATGCTCCACATCTTTCCTACACGATTCTTGTTTCATTGCAAAATACTTCTTTTTGGCAGTACGTGGATCATGAATAGTTTGCACAAGTGTGGACCATTTTGGATATATTCCATCAGCTAAATAATAGCCCATATCATACTCTTTTCCTTGATTAACATAATATGCTGGCGGGGCGATACCCCTAGCGAGGTCACTGAAAAGATGTGATCTTTCCAACACATTAATATCATTATTAGATCCCGGCATACCAAAATACGCATGCTATATTCAAAGATCATAATCGGCCACAATTTCAAGAATAATAGTCAGATCCCCGCTACGACCCGAATATTGTCCTACCCACCTAGTTGGACAATTTTTCTACCTCCAATGCATGCAATCTAGACTACCTAACATTCCTAGAAAACCACGTTCTTTACCAATATAAAGTAATCTTGCAACATCATTAGCATTAGGAGATCTTAAATATTGATGTGAAAATATTTCCACAATTGCACAACAAAATTTCTTAACACATTCAATTGCAGTAGACTCACCAATATTGATGTATTCATCAATCGCATCCACCGACATCGCGTATGCTAATATCTGAAATGCAACTGTTATTTTTTGAAGTGTAGACAAACCAATTCTCCCAGTCGCATCCCTTTGTTGTGCAAAGTAACCATCATGGTTTTTGACAGCATCAACAATGCGATGAAATAAATTCCGAGACATTCGAAAACACCTGTGAAACATTCCTTCATCATAAGTTGGATTTTCAGAAAAATAATCATTAAAAAGGCGTCAGGCTGCTCCTTCTCGATCATGATGGATTGTTTTATGACCAGGAACCCAGCCTCCATGGATAGTTGTAGCATTTCTGCTTGCGTAAAATTCTGATAAGATAAGATTGTTGTTGTGAAATTGTGTTGAGTAACAATTGTTGTTCAACATCGTAACTATTGATCATATCTTGAAGCTCATCATCAGATGAGCTTGAAGATGAAAATGTATAAGAAGAGCCAGCATAATTGGAATTCATTTTGTTTTTTGAAAAACTTACGATGTTGAGAAATGAATGTAGGTATGTGATTTCTAAAGCATACATGCTTCTTAAATAATATTATTATTTCAATCCTTATCTTATCAGAAAATCATAAGAATTGAATCGCCACCGTCCATTCAGATTTCCTTTAAATCTGCACCATCCAATCGTCATCTTTATCTGAAAATAAAAAGAACGAATCACCACCGTCCATTCAGATTTCCTTTAAATCTGTACCATCCAATCATTATCTTTATCTGAAAATAAAAAGAATGAATCACCACCGTCCATTCAGATTTCCTTTAAATATGCACCATCCAATCATCATCTTTATTTGAAAATAAAAAGAATGAATCACCACCGTCCATTCAGATTTCCTTTAAATCTGCACCATCCAATCATCATCTTTATCTGAAAATAAAAAGAATGAATCACCACATCCATTTAGATTTCCTTCAAATCTATGCCATTGAATCTCTATCGTATATATAAACTAGAATTATTAAATCTCTATCGCATTTAGATTTCCAGAATCTTCATCTATCTTATTTCTCTATTTTCTTATCTTATTGCTCTATCTTCTTATCTTTTTTATTACATCATATCAAATGGCTAATCCTTGAAATCCTAATTACATCAAAGATGAAGACAATCATCTATGTCAGGTGTATATGGATGTCTCTCAAGATCCAGAAGTAGGTGTGAACCAGAAAAAAGATCAATTCTGGATGCGTGTTATGGAGACCTACAACTCTGAGAAACCAATTCCACCGATGTCTGATCGATCTCATCGTTCACTTGAGTCTCGCATGCAAATCATACTCGATGTTGTTTCAAAATTTAAAGGATGTATACAACAAGTTGAATATCTTCATCCAAGTGGTTGTTCTGAACAAGATATTATAAGTACTTATTTATATAGTTAGATTGTGTTTCAATTATATTATCTTACTAATTTTAACATATTTTATGCATCATGCAGATAACTCGTGCAAAAAAATTAATGATGGAAGACCCAAAATATCCCAAAGGATTTAAGTTTAATCATGTTTGGCCTATCATGAAAGATTTTGTGAAGTATGATTGTACCTCACAAAGATCTCGACTGCAAAGATTTTCTTCTCAACTAGTGGAGGTGCATGAAGAGTCCCCTGTTTCACCTAATGGGTTGTCTTCATTTTCTCTCAATTTAAGTGATGGAAGTGGTAGTGGTAGTGGTGCATCACAACGTCCAGAGGGTTTAAACAAATCAAAATTGAAGAGGAAAAAAGATGAAGGCATGTATGAAGTTTTAAAATCAATAAGAGAAGATAATAACAAAATTCGAGAATTATTTGAGAGTTCTACTGCAAGAAGGGACCACGATATGCAGATTCAAAAAGAAAAAGTCGAAGCCCAGAAGGAAAGTAATGCAATAAAAAATGGGAAGCAGATAATCGAATATTGATGATAGATACAGACACAATTTCTGAACCCGCTCGACGTGAGTACTTTAAAAAAGAGCAAGCACGAATTATCGCAAAAAGGCAAGAACAATTCAGTCAACCACCAATGACAGATAATACTTTCGATATGTTTGGTGGTTATTTTCCAGATATTGGAGGAGGATCTGGAAGCGGTCCAAATATTGGAGGATCTGAAAGCGGCTTTGGACCGTACTAGAAAAATATTGTATTGGATGTGTTGAGTTGTACGTCCCTTTATTATTATTATTATTATTATTATTATTGTTGTTGTTGTTGTTGTTGTTGTTGTTGTTGTTGTTGTTGTTGTTGTTGTTGTTGTTGTAATGTATTTTATGTTATTTTTATGTATTATTGTGGTAATTTTAATTTAATGTAATATATTTTATGTTATTTCTTGTAATTTAAGTTTTTAATTTTTTTATAATTACATAATATTTTTTATTATATTAAGTGAAATTAAACATATCATTAGACCTAAAAATAACATATTTTACATTATTAGATTAATAAAAATTAAAGAATAAAATTAATACAAAAATTAAAAAACAAATAAAAAAAGGAAAAAATAAAAAAAAAAGGGTAAAGGGCATGAATAGTACCCCTTTACATGTAAAGGGGTACTATTCACCTCCCTGGAAAAATGTGGCATTTTAGCGGACGGTTAGAGGCAAGTTTTAGCAAATGTAGCGGCAGACTTGGAGGAAGCGAAAGCTTTGGAGATGCTCTTACATTAATTGAATTTTATTTGACCCAACAAGTTAATTCTCCTCTTTTTTTTTTTTTTCTTTTTCAGTGGTCCCCTCTCTTTTTTTTTCTTTTTAATTTTTTTCTAATTTTTAATTTTTTCTTTTTGGGTTTTTTTTTACAAATATATATACTTTTTTGAATTAATTAATTTTTTTATACGACGTCTCACGCGATGTACTCGCTCAATGTTAACTCATGAACTCGTGCATTGTGTTTGATAATTAATTTTTTTTAAATAAATATATATCCTAAAATGAAATTAGTGAACTTTAAAATTAAAGTCAATTAATTTAATTTTTGAATTAATTTAATTTTTTTATCCGGCATCTCGTGTTGCGCACTCGTTCCACGCTAACGTGTACGCTCGTGCACTACCAAGCCTCTCTGAGAAGTGTGAGAGACGTAGTAGTAGAAATGGACCCGAAGCTTGTATCACATCCCCTCTTTCCATCACCTCACCGTGTACGATGAATTAGTGGTGCTCTTGTCGAATGAAGAAGATGCATACGAATTCAAATAGTCCTCGAACCCTTTCTAGTCGAGACAAGTCCCCATCGCCTTTAATACACAAAGGACTTTAATATCACCTTCCAAGTAGCTCACGACTTGTCTCATATCCGTAATCGTATAATTTCATCAACCCGAAATCGCCAAGTCAGTCCTTCATTTCAGCATCAAGTAGCACATTACTAGCCTTAACATCTTTATGTATCATGATTTGTTGGTAGCCTTGGTAAAAGTATAGAATATTGATTTTAAATCCATAATCATGAAATCTCTATGTCGAAATCATCAAAACATAAAATGCAAATAATTCTTAGTTCACTAAATAGTCAAAACAAGCCCCTCTATTATTGTAAAATTCAATAAACAGGCTTTTCTTTTCTTTTCTTTTTTTTTTTAATCAAATATAACTTATGCATGAGCAATATCAAAACATAAACTCCAGACTCTAACCTCATTCCAAGATCATGAACATAGTATTAAAAATCAAAATGTGAACAATTCAAATTACTAAATTGTTAACAATATTACAATATCAAATCCGTAGTGAAGGATTAATGTGCTTCACCTCAAACATGTCTTGTGTTTCACCTAACCTAATATCAAATGACAATCTTCCCTCACAATATCATAATCTCGTGTTTTAGTACCTCAAAACTCTGACAAAGATTGATTGTATTTCACGTCACATTTACCCAAGCCCATACTACCAGTCTACCATATTAGAACCACTCACAAACTTACCACAACCTATACCATCACAATCGCTTGATCACCCCAAACTTTCAAAAAATCATAATCTCACTATAGTTTTATTTTTTTGCAATTTTTTTACATATGGTTAATAAGTAAGTTTGAGAGAAGTTCATATTCCCATTCTCCCCAATTAATTTATTTTTTTATTAAAGGATAAAATTGTGTTGAGTTTGTTACATTTTTTTTATATGGAATACATATTGTTTATTTATTCGAATTTATTTTTAATTTATACTCCGTATTAATTGTGATTAAATGTCAATTATTCTTTATTAATTTTTTTTCTATTTTTATGTAGAATATAGAGATGTTTTAAAATAAAATCGTACCAGTATCTTTTTCATTTACTTTCAATGAAGTTAACATTTGTTAAATATTATATTAGGGGTTGATTATGAATTTTAAGAATTATAATAGAATTGAAAAATAGGATCGAATTTCGAATTTAAAGTTCCGATTCTTGAATGTTACATATTAGTTTACATTATTAAAATTATAAAAAAAAAGTTAAAAGTGTGGACTATTGCCAACTCTTGGAATAAGAAAAATATATAGTGCATTAATGAAAAAACATTATGTAGCAACCGTATAAATAAACTCGAAAGTCAGTTGCTTCGTCATATACTAGTGTCACCCCTAAACAAAAATTTAGCTCCGCTATATAACAATTCCCCCCCTCCCAAAAAAAAAAAATTCTGGATCCGCCACTGCTCTTTACCACAAACTAATTAATTATAATTTCACAGTCTCTTCACGGATTTTACGTCAACCCAAATGTCAGTTCAACAAAATTAATACCAAAATACTCCCTCAGAGTTTTGTATTAATTAATGTTTTAGTTTTTACAAGATAAATTAAAAATTATGACAAATTTACCCTCTACCTATTAAGTTATACTTTCCTAATATAATTTAATTTATCTCTCGTTATAATCTACATGCCAAATTTTATGAGATTTTATAAGAGAAAAGTGGGAGGAATAGTGTTAAAAATTTTAAAACATCAAATAATTTGAAATAAAATTTAGACCCTAAAACAACAATAAATATGCAAATAAGGGAGTATATATGCATAAAAAAACACACATACAACAATTTATATAGGTAAAAAACAAAATATGAGAAATGGGATTTTGGATAAAAGATGAAGATTTGAACTTTCGCCTTTAACTTTTTTATTTTCTTATCTTGCTTACAAATGATCACATAGTATAGGATATTGGGGAGGTCTCCTCTGGGACGATCTAACGGATCTCAATCCATTAGACGAATCTTATTTGATCCAAGAAGATGGTTCCCTCTTTTTTCCATTTCTTTTTTATTTTTCATTTTCATTGGTCCTCACTTTCCTTTATTCCTTTTATTTTCAATTTTTTTATCTTTTTTATAAATATTTATTTATTTATTTATAATTAATTTAATTTTTTATACAATGTCTCGTGCAGTGCACTCATTTGACGCTAACACCTTGGCTCGTGCACTGCACTCGATAATTAAATTGAATTAATTAAAATTTTTTATTTGGCATTCCGCGCAATGCACTCCACACTCGTGCATTGCGCTCGATACAAAGTAAAGATTTAAAAAAAATGGAAAAAACAAAAAATCGTAAAGAAACAAAAAAAGACAAAAAAGAACAAAAAGAAGTTGAAAAGTAACGAAAAAAGTAGAAAAAAATATAATGGGCCCGGGCGTGTGAGATCCACACGCCTAGGCTGCTGGGTGGGTTTTTGGGTGGATTTAGGTCTATTTGATCCATCTAACAGATTATGACCCGTTAAGTGGTTTAACACACGGTTTTGTCTATGATATCTATAAATACCCAATGTGAATATAAATATAATACATGAATCAATATTTATTTCTAATACATTAACTTATTTAATGCAAAACCATAATAAATAATATGTTCGCGTATTTGGAAACCACGTGAATGGAACTTGAAACTATGATGTCTAGTAATAAAGAATTTGATTTACTCGAACAATTTAAACATCCAACATTAATTAATACAAACAGTTAGAGAAAACATATATAACAATTCCAACAACATTAATCTGAAAGTACTAGACATCCCTTAAACATCTGAACAAGTACATATACACAACTTAAACATTTGCTACATCCTAGCAAATAAAAACGTAACAGAACAAACACGGGCTAAAATAAAATCACTAATTGGGGTTAGGAGTCAACTGTAACATCGGAGGACTAAAGTTTGTGACATTGTAGTGGGGAGATATGATTTTGATTTTCATAAAAATAATCCCACAATCAACGTTAATGCTATAAAAATAAAAATAAAAATAAAAATAAAAATAAAAATAAAAATAAAAATAAAAATCATTTTCACACTTAACAAACAACCAGTTGTCATGTGATAATTGATGAAGTACTCATAAACTCTAAATATTAATTAGAATGAAAAAAAATCATAATTTGAACTAAATAAATTCATATAAAAGATAATTAGCATGTCTGATACTATTAGAATATTAAGTGATACTATTTAGTGTTACGATTGTTACTGATTTTAACAGTTTTTTTTTACGAGTCGATCCGCGAGTTTGACCCTCCCATCTCATGTATACATATATACAACTAGTGTATGCAAATGTTTGCCAATATATAATAGGCAAATTGAAATTTAATGTCGAAGGAGTGCAAGATTCTGTTGCGGAATTGGCTAGAGAACAAGGAGGAGTGGTAACTGGTAAAGATTAAATTTGTAGGGCTAGAGGATTCTAAAATCAAAACAGGGGCAATGGACGATGCGGGTCTTCCAATTGGAATTCGCTGGTCCGGATCCAGATCAATAAATGGACTTTGTTTGCTGGACTGGAATGGGTTTTGATTATTAGAGATACCATCGCATTTGAAATGTAAGGGTGATTCTATTCACACACAGCCCCTCCCCCGTTTTTCTCCTTACAATCCCCAAACTTAATTAAAACACAAATATTGTTTTTTTAGACATTTTGTCCTTGTAATCCCCTACTACTTAAAATAATAATAAAATAAAATACAACCCCCATTATATAACACTCACTAATTAAAACTTTATCAAAAGAAAATACAACCCCCAACATGTCGAGTATTTGATGGACTGGATTGAGACGCAGTTGGATGGCGAGTCCTTATTTCCTCAAAGGCTGGGTCATGATGACGTCTATTTCAGTCTAACAATGTTGTTTAGTGTTTACTTACCTTCCCCCATTTGAATAATTTTATTGGCACTATTATGATGGAGGAACATTTCCTGCTATAATTTTAGGGAGGTTGTGAAGACAATATTCAAAGGGTTATTCCGGGTATATGCACATATATATCAATCGCATTTTCAGAAGATTTGAGTCTTAAGTAGGAAGCCCATCTAAATACTTGCTTCAAGCATTTTATATTTTTTACATATGTAAGTTATCTCATATTTCTTATTTATAGTCATAACCCTTCTACAAACTGAAATCATTGAATCATATTGCAAGATTTTATAGTTTCTTCTGTTACAAATGAAGCCAGTCAAACTTTGTTTTTATTTGAGATCGATCGTGATTGAATTGCTATTGCATCTATTTACTGAAGCTTAAAAGCCTTATTATCGTTAACAAGCTTAATTTCTTGAATTTATTTTGCAGGAATTTTCGCTAATTGACAAGAAGAATCGCGCCACTACAAGAGCTCATTGAATTGATTGTCCCATATTAAGCATGCTTCACGATTGCCCATTGAACTCGTCTTATGCAGAGATGAAATAAATGTGTTTTAGAGCCTAAACTGATCTTAGTAAAGAATCACAACTATTGTACCATCTTATGGTTGAGGCTATATAATGGGGGTTGTATTTTCGTTTAGTAAAGTTTTAATTAGTGGGTGTTATACAATGAGGAGAGTTGTATTTTATTTTATTATTATTTTAAGTAGTAGGGGGGTTACAAGGACAAATTTGTCTAAAAAAATATTTTTTGTATTTTAATTAATTTTGGAATTATAAAGAGAAATTCCTTAACCCTGAACATCAGTTTGGCTTATTGTAAGGACATGAAAAATTAATATCAAGTTCTCTTTTATATTTGCCTCTTCCTCTCGATTTGTCTTCTTAATTTTTCTCCATTCGGCCATTCCACTTCTTCTAAAAAGATAAACACACTCAAATACTGTACACGTCAGTTATCCCAAGAAAATGATCACCTTGTGCTGAATCTGCTAGACCAAGCTAGTGATTCAATAGTAAACGTGTAAACAGAACTCAGCAGTCAGCACGGCAGCATGGATACATAACAAAATCGAAATATTTCTACCTCAATGTGTAGGCACCTACATTCACCATAATCAAAACAAAAACACATCAACAGATCAGATCGACTTCAAGTTAAGCATAGAAACATACACACACAAAATCCCCTTGTGTTCTTTTATATTAAAAAAAAAAAAGATATTTCTAAATAAACCACTTAATTTTTCTTTACGCACCACCATTAAATTTAATTTAAAAATACCTAATTATTAATTTTTAAATCTCATTTTTAATTCAAAAATATTTATTTAAAAATCAATTAACAAAATCAAAAGAAATGAAAAAAGTAAAATAAAAAAATGTGTATCTTCTTCTGAACCAGCCTGCCCACACCTCCTCCATCCCACAACCACTTTCTCTATCCTCGCTTCATTTATGCAAATCCACATCATTAATCTAACAATTTTGAATCAAGCATAATATTGAAGAAAGAAAAACATGATTATCCTAATCACTCACGGAAAGAAAAGAAAAAAAAACTGATTTGAATTTGAACTTTCCAACAATTTTGAATCAAACATAATATTGAATAAAGAAAAACATGATTATCATAATCCCTCACAGAAAGCAAAGAAAAAAAACTGATTTGAATTTAAACTTTCCAACAATTTTGAATCAAACATAATATTGAAGAAAGAAAAAATGATTATCATAATCCCTCGCAGAAAGCAAAGAAAAAAAAAAAGCTGATTTGAATTTGAACTTTTGCAACCACGGCGACCTCCCCTCCCCTGTGGAAGGCGAAATTTGTAAAATTATATATACTATTTTTATTAAATTTTATATATTTGCTAAAAAAATTGGTGTTTTTTTTTGTGTGTTTATATAACTTTGTGTGAAATATCCTTGCCTGACGAAAAAAAAAGATAGAAAATGATGCACATTGCAGCCTAAGGCTCTCTCTCAAAATTGATATACCGTAAAATTTCAGTAAATTAATACTTGATATATCAATAAACTTTTTAAGATAATATTTTTCTCCGGTCCCGACTTGAGCAGTTGAAAAAATCATAAATATCGATAAGATAATAAAATATCATAATTTTTGAAGACCCCTTTATAAATATATCGTCTCTTCAATATTATAAATTAATAATTCTTTAAAACTACAAACATAATTTAGTCAATTTAGTGAAATATAATTCCAGTTTTACTTGTTTTTCTTAAAACCTAAATCTAGTAGTAGTTCATCCTTAACTTTTCTTAGTGCATTCAAAAGTTCGTGTATTGTGTTCTCAAACTGTACAAAAAATGAAGAGTTCTAGACGCTTTAAATGCTTCCTTACGCGTACCTAGTTCCCAAGGTACTAACTTTCAAATGAAAATTTTCATTAAGCTACAGCTGTAAATCATACAATTTTAAGAAATCTGCGATATTGTTCATATATGGTAATAATCATACAATTTTAAGAAATCCGCGATATTGTTTATATATATATGATAATTCTCTCACCACCACACAATGAATGTTTTAGTAAAAATACAATGAATAATAATGAATTATTAAGAAACAATAAACATTACTTATTAATTTTCATTAATATCATGTGAAATGAATTTATTTTAATATTAATTTAATAAATATGATGCATCAATTAATAAGATACAATAATTTTTCATGTAATCAAAATTCAATTTCATTGAATTATGAAAACATTCTATAAATTAATAAATATTAATTTATGAATTAATTAATAGCACTATAAAATAATAAATTTACATAAAATTTCATTCTTTCAACCCTGTAACTTACTGTAATACCAAATACGAGGACCGCCATTTCAAGAATCATATAATATACAACAACCATATATAATACATATGGAACTTGCCATTCAGAAAACATTAACATGATAAACAACATTGTAGATAGCGGAGCAAGTAGTAGATATCCCTTTAAACATATACAACAACCATACATAATCATAGGCGGATCCAAGGGGGGCTGGAAGTCGGAGGGAAGAAAAATGAAGGGTTTGGTGTGGGTTGCTGAAAATAAGAAACATAAAAGAGTAAAAGAGCAAGGAAGGTGAGTCGGCAGGTTGAAGAAGAGGAGAGGATGAAGAAATTGAATAGTCTGGTGTCTATGTTGGTGGAAGACTGGGTCTGGGAGGTTGAAAAAGAAGGGAAGATAGATGTACAGTATTATAAATTATACAATATTTTAATATATTTACCTCTTGGTTAAAGGATAAAGTAAAAGTGTTGTTTTTGGAAAAAAAAAAACGTTTCTATTTAAATAACTTCTCCTTAAAAAATATAAATCATAAAAAAAAGCTAGAAGACTAATTTGGAAAAAAAAATCCACATTTTTTCTCTATTTTGTTGTTGTTGTGCTGCTCTTCCAAGCTTCGAACAAATATAATACTAATCGTTCTTATATATTATTTTATTTTATTCTAGTTTTGCATATTTTTATAATTTTTAGATAATTTTCAATGTACTTAACTAGTTTTAATATATGAATTTTTTTATATATTTTTATCTCTATTATGATTTTGATTTTTATATCATTTTATGTTAATATTAAATATAAATATCTAATTATGTGAATTTTTTTTACACTGTACACAATAACTTGAAATCTTCTAGTCCCAACTTGTGTGTGTCAATCGTGTGCAAAATCTCAAAATTATTACCTTTTCTTTCATTTTTTCTTCAATTTTAATTTCTTTTGGTTAAGTATAATCTTACATTATTATTTAGGGTTTATTCCACCCAATGAGGATTTATAATTATTTTTTAATATTTAAGTTTTATTTTTTAGTTAATATAATTGATTTTTGGGGTTGATTATTCCAAACTTAGGGAATATAATTTTTAAAAATTTCAATTTTTAGCAATAAATATTAATTTTGATTAGTTATAATATAATAAATTTTTGTAAAAACATTATTAACAATATACAATTTTAATATTGGCATACGGTTGACTCACACAAGTTGGAACTAGAAGATCTTTACCCGTACACAATGTAGCCCCCTAATATTTTTTTCTCGTTCCACCACTGTACATAATACATGTGGAACTTGCGATTAAGAAAACATTAACATGATAAACAACATTGTTGATAGCGGAGCAAGTAGTAGATATCCCTTTAAACATCCGAGCAGGGCACATAGACGGCTAACATAATAATTTCAGTAATTAATTGGGGTTCGGTGTGAACCACATTAAAGGATTGAAGCTTGTGATGTTATAGAAGGAATACAAGGTCTTGTTCTCATAATCAAAAATACCACAATCATGGCCACCATTTATGGAAGTTAATCTACCCGAATCCGTAAAGTAAATGGAGTTGGGCTTCAAAACTCCTGTAGCTGGAATTGCAAAGGAGTGGTTCACCCCCACAAAAATGGCCAGACCATTCAAGTCCTTCACAGCAGTGCAGGAAAAGCCATCCTCTTCATTAAATTTAAAAACAACAAAACAAACAGTGGTGTAGCCCCTCTCTCGATTGACAAAGCGCACCACAATGAGAGGGTCATTTGACAGTTGCTCAGCCCATACGAGGTGCGGCATCTGAATGCACTCCCTCCTTAACATCTCCAAATATTGACCTTCCTCCCAAACTTCACTTACTTCATGCATAACTTGATCAATTATCCTTTCATCATCCTGGGTTGGAAACTTGAAATCAGGGTCCAGAATATTCCAGTGCAACATCTGGGAAAATGGTAACCCAACATTCTCGAAAACATCAATGTCACTATCTTCATTGTAATCGTAATAAAAGTTCAACAACTCAAATTTACAAGGCGTGATGCTGGTAAAAACTTTCCGTCGGCTGCAATACACGAAATCCACGTGAGGACGCATTTCGTGAAATCTGGCACTTTCGCGGAATTGCTCGAAACCGAGGGGAGTCCACTCGGTGCTTACCCCCGGCACGCAGAAAGCCAGTCTGCCACCTGGACCAAAAGACGTCATAGCTCGACACTCTTCTTTGCCGGGAGAGCACGAAAGGATTATCCGTGGCGGAGCCAGAAATTCTGTCGAAGGAACGTTAGCAAACGAATTGATATAGGGATCGCGTAAAGTGTTGATGGGCGGAAGCTTTATGTGGTCACCAGACAGAGGATTTGAGAGGAACACGTGGCTGCTATTCTCGTCGTATGAAGCGAGCCAGCCATGTGACGACCCTACCAACTTAGCTGCATCCGGTGGCACTTGATCTGAATCTACTCCATCTCGTCTCACTTTTTTGTGACTCTCCACTTTGTCCTGTTCAAAGTCGTACAACATATAATTAATATCACCCTCTTTAAAAACTGGTGGCAGAATTAGCCATGGGCACACTCTTGAAGGCATAGTTGGGGACACTCTTGAAGGCCGGGGAAGAGTTGGAAACACTATTTAAGGCGGCAAAGGCGCCGGCTTCAAAATGCATCTTGTGCTGTTAAACTTCGGCTTCAAAATGCATCTTGTGCTGTTGAACTTCGTCATCAGCCGATGGGCACCTAATTTAGTGCCGGTGTATGAATAGAAAGATGGAGATAAGCAGCTAAGCATGGCGGATTCCATGTGGTCGAAATTCAAATTTTGGAGAGAGATAGATGTAGGCGACAATCTTCCATTAACCCTAGCAGACGTGTTTAATAGTAGGCCTCAATGGATGGGTTGACTGGGCTGCAGCAACTTTCCTGTCATTGGGCTTTGCTTAGCAAACTTCTTGATAGATAGATATATTGTGAGTTTATATCTAAAATACAAATTTATTAATTTGTATGGCTGCCAACCTTTTTTAATAATTGAAAAAAGAACAAGATAAAAAATCACTAGCTTCTTTCCACCATCTCCAGTTTGTATAACTAAATACATCTTACGTTACATTCGAAGATTGTAATCATGTTCATTCTACTCTAAGTTCAACCAGCATATCTCCCACGAGATGCTCAATACTATTTTATTTTATAATAATTAAAAAATTAAAAATAAATTAAAACTCAATATATATATATAAACAATAATTATTGTAATTATTTAAACATAAAAAATTTGATATATATATATATATCATCTTGGAGTAAGCAATAATACAATCATACTTAAAAAAAAATTGGAGCAAAATAAATTAATTGAGTACACATGGTTTGTAGTTATATAGTCAAAGTTTGCACCTAAAAATTTAATCCAATTGCTCAACATAATAATCCAAACTTTTAGTCCCGGTGGGGATGGTCTAGTGGTGGAGTGAGGTTGCTTGGAGACCAAAGGTCACGGGTTCGAATCTCCTCAATACCACAGGTCGGGTGTGTGAGTTAAAAAAAAAACTTTTAATTTGTAAAAAATTCGACATCCCCAATTTTTTTTCTCATTGAAATTGTATGGTGTCGCAATATTCTTTCCACTTTTACACATTAATTCAATTTTAAAGTATTGAATATGAGTGATTTTAATTGTGCAATCCACTAGTCAAATTTTTGTAAGATGTCTACTTTGCTATAAATTAAAATGTCAAATTATTATTGTAACGTTTAAAAGTTATGTTTAAATTACGAATTCATTCAAACATGGTGAGTTTAATAATAATAATAATAATAATAATAATAATAATAATAATAATAATAATAATAATAATAATAATAATAATAATAATAATAAATCACATCGCGTACTTGCAATCATCATCTTGAGCGACCAAACTTGGTGTGTTCGGGTGGGGTTTGTTGAAAATATTTATATAAGTGTATTTTACTTGTTTTATCATTGAGGGTAGTTTAGTCTTTTCTATTTTGCCCTAATGTATCTCTTAACGGTATTTGCATATGACTTGTGTCCTCGACTTTAGTACTTCACTTTTGTAAGCCTCATTTTGCTGAGCAACTCTCTTTTGGTAATACATCTTCTTCTTCCTTCTTTGAGTTCATGAATTATACTATAATTATTGCTTAATTTACATGGAAGGCTTAGTGCCCTCTTTTGTTAGCCAAGTCTTCTTCTTCCGGATCTCATCCCTCTCAGCATCACCCGACCCATGTCCAGACACGACAGTTTAAGTCGTCCAATACTGCTACTGTTGTTCCACCTACTGAGCAAACTAACCCTTGCACCACCACCAATGCTAGTCCTGTGCCTGATGATCTTTTTGAGCAGTTCCAAAGGTTCCTCAGCTAACAACATGCCATGTCTGTTTCAGCAGGTTTGTCCACTCCGAGCTCCATAGGTATATCTTCTTCAGACTGGCTTTTGGACTCGGGTGCTTCTAATCATATGTCCCCCTCTTCTGATTCTTTTGTTTCCATTTCTCATTCCACTTCTGTGTCTGTTTGATACACTATTTTATTAATGCGAAAATCACAACTACACGAGACAATGCAATAATAGGCAAGTATACCGAATATCGTATCCACAGAGATTGCTATAGCGAAAGAACACTAATTACTAACCTAATCAATTCTCTACTAGACAGGTAATGAAAAATCAAATGATTTTTTAAATTAGACAAATTAAGTAAAACAAGATCAAAAGCGATGCAAATAACACAACGATCAATAAGCACACGGATGAAATCAAATATTTAAAACTATTAATTCTAGGGCAAGAACATTCACAATCCAATATATTCTAGCATGCAAGTCAAATCCCAATTTAATCCAAGTTATGTGTGGAGAATCTGAAAACTATCGAACCCTCTCTTACCAGACTCAGGTCGACGTGGATTAGAAATTCATCTATATTGTCGGCGACCTCAAGATTACAATTACTAACTCCTTAAATCACCGGACTAGCCTCCTATCATGAATTATATTATCACGTAGACATAGACAAACACGTATCAAACTACTTGAGTATCTCGCTACGTTAATTTCTCCCTAAGGTCTCAACTCAACGTGCTTGCATACAATGATTCATGCCCTAATCATGCATGAGAAATATCAACTTCAAGTACTTGAACACATAGATGGAGGGGAAAAATTGATCTAAACATGCATTGAATATATTTTCATGTAAAGCTCATAAACCCTAGAATTAATAAACGATTACTCACTCATGACGAAAAGTAAATCAAACATAGAGAGATTGAGAAGAGAAAACATAATTAAAATACAATAAATTAAAGGTAAAACCCTATTGAAGACGAAAGGAAAATTGAACTTGTATTGAATCCTTGAATCTCCAAAGTCGAACAATAGTAAAAACGTAAAATAAAAGTGAAATAATGTGTCGGCCCCCTTAGTTTGGTGCCCTATAGTTCTATTTATAGGTGGAAAAAGTTTGGGGAAGATTGGGGTACAAACTAGGTAAAAACAAAAATAGAGAAAATTTCTAAAACAGCTCCCGTATGGCAAGCTCGATCGAGCTTCAGCTGGCTCACTCCCAAGCTCGGTCGAGCCTGAGCTCGGCGGCCCTGTTTCTTCGCATTTTCCCCCGTCTTCAACCCGGTTGATCTCCAATTCACCCAACTCCTCCAAATGCACGAATTAAGCACTGAAATACACTCAAAACAAGACAAACTCGTGAAATCCACACACAGACGAGAAACAAACCGAAACACCTAGACTAAGCCTGAAAACTAAGTAAAAACGCACGGAAATAAACCCGAAAATGGTGTAAAATATGAGTTTATTAACTCCCCTAAACATGAACATTTGTTTGTCCTTAAACAAAGAAAAGAAAGATAAACAACAATTAAACTCAAACACCATGGAGGAAAAGATATCAAACATGCCTCAGAGAAAACATAACATTGTAGCTCACAAGATAAACGAGCAAATAATCAAGAGAAACTTGGCACCACACCTACTACCTCGTAAATCACTTTGAATCATTGAACTCACGAAGATAGCACGAAATTCACTCGCCTCTCAAGTGTATAAGCTAGGAAAAATTATCACTCAAATCAAAGATGCAATACAAGGATTAACCATAGGCTTGCTCCAAATTTGATCTCTCCTCCGCTACTCATGAATTAAGTTCATAGATCACAAAGGTCTTTATAATTGGACTGTAATGTAGGCTCGCGATTAAACGTAGGAAAGTTTTAGGCTAAGTGACTCAAATCATCATCATGCAATCAAGAACCATCACAACAACCTTAACTCATAATCAACTAAGATCAAACACCAATAAATCCACCACTTCAAATAAATCACCACAATTACTTATAGGGCTTTTTTTTTTCTTTTTTTTTCTTTTCAAAGGGGACTCCTCTTTCTTTCTTTTTTTTTTTAAATTTTTGCCCTTCATGTTTCACTTTTCCAACACAAATTTACACCATCTCGAACTTAATCAATTTCATCCCCTTATCTCCACCACATAATTCATCTTTTTCAACAAATATTCCAACATGAATCACAAGATGATTTTTTTCTTTTTTTTCAAGATTGAACAATATAGTGGCTAACAAATAAAAAGGCAAAAAGCTCAAGGGGGGCTCAACTAGTGAGAATATGTAGAGGGTAAGTATATGAGATTAATAAGCTTAAGAAACATGGCCTAAGATCATTTCGCATCCCTCAATTCAACATGTAGATTCAAATAGACTAGGAGCAAGTTCTAGACACCTTACAATGCATATGATCACAATCGCACACAAGAATTCAAAGGCTCAAACCTCACCGGGTTGCATAATCAATGATCAAAGCAAACAAGCAATTCGGTGTAGTGCAAATCATCCCAAGTCTAAGAAGAAGTATATCAAGGTTTTTTTTTTTTGAAAAATTCTCAACATCATAGGCACATATCATATTCTCCAAAGATGTGAGCATGTCAAAACGTACAAGGACAAATAAAATATCCATCAAACAAAAACAATAAAAATGGGAAATCCTAGACATGCTTCTAAAAGCACCAAAACACACAAAACAAAAATAAAGGCATGCAAAAGCAATATAAAAGATAAACACTCTCGAATCCTAACTAACATCCCCCAAACTTATTACCATCCAAATGAAGGAATAAGTTTGAAAAGAAGGTGGAATTCGAGGTACCTCAATCCTCCCGAGGTGGCGAATAGCGGGGCCGCGGTGGGAAAGGAAAGTTCGGTGGAAAATTTGCCCAACAGGCCTTCTCCTCTTCATTCCTCAATTTCACACCGAAACTTGCGGGAGTAGTCATTATACCAACACACAAAAACGATCTCATGAGACCCGCAAAGCATAACAAAAGAAATCAAGCTACCAAAATCCCCCAAACTTGGGTAAATATAGAAGCAAGCTCATCAACGTATTCCGACATTTGTAAAAGATATGCTAAAAGCATCTTTAAAACACAATGAAATAAGTCTCAAGTAGTAGCATTGATATCATGCACTATCCCCAATGGTAGACAATCAAGATGAAATATCAATCATGCATAGCTCAAAAATATTTCACAACCATAAAAACCTCAAGAGACAACAAAATCCCGAATTAATCCCCCATCATATCATGCTTAGAAACACAAGATTTATGATCACATATCCATAATAAAATGTGAGAGATAGATATGCTATGAATTCAAGCACTCAAACCCAAGAAATTTGAATTTTCTACGAAGGTAGAGAGCTAAAATATGGCATAAATTCAAAATAAAACTCATGGATGCATAAATCTTGTTCCAATCAACTCCAAAATCCCTAAATTAACCTCCTAAACATGTGTCTCATCATCCACAATCAATATCAAGCATCAAATATCATCAAAAACCTCAAACAAGATTGCATGCTAAGTGTTTGATAATATGCCTGAGACAAATCTGAAAATTGACAAGCATAAATCTCCCACAAATCATCATGCCCATGCGGCAAAACATCATAGAAGTGCTTAGCAATGTCTAGAGACCAAGAAATCATACCTTTTGAGCTTAGAAATAAAGGATTTGAAAATTCCCCCAAATTCGAGCCCTAGGTGAATTTTTTTTTTTTTGCAAATTTGTCTCAAGAACACCTTTGATTCTTCAAAAATGTTGTGGAATTGCACTCTAGATGTGTTTAATGTGTTGTGTGTACAAGATATTGGAAGAAATCACACAAGGAAAGCAAGAATTGGAGAAGGAAAAATTTTGGGAGCAAAAAGGGGTAGGGGGCGTGTGGAATGAAAGAGGAAAAAGGGGGGAAAAGGGCTGGGTCGAGCCTTAAAGCTCGCCCATTCCGCGCCCAGTCTTGCCCCGGCTCGGTCGAGCCTCGAGTGTACCCAACTCGAGCTCGGCCGAGCTCTGGCCCTGCCGGTTTTGGAGCTACTTCACTGAACTCGGGCTTGATCGAGCCTGGGTGCATCCTGTTGGAGCTCGGTCGAGCCCTGGGCCGAATTTTTTTAAAAAAAAAACACATGCCCGAAATTAAACACTCAAAAACATGAAAAATTTAATCTATGCAAAAAGAAAAATAAATAAATATTAACTAGATGAAAAATTAAAGAGACGAAGAATAAAATGAAAGCAATTAAACGATGGGTTACCTCCTATCAAGTGCCTTATTTAACGTCTTGGCAAGACGATACCTCTTATGAGCTCATGGATCATCGAGGAGAGTGACACTCCTATCCTTCAAATCTTTGTTCGGCTCATATTTGAGATAATGCTTAAGCCGATGTCCATTCACCGTGAATGTGCTCCCATCCTCACGAAGTAGCTCACATGTGCCATTCCACAAACTCTTGTAGACAATGTACGGACCCGTCCATTTGGATTTGAGCTTTCCGGGAAATAACCTCAAACGGGACTAAAAAAAAGCACCTCATCACCGGTTCGGAATTCCTTGCCCTTAAGAACTCGATCATGAAATTTTGCCGTTCTCTCCTTGTAAATGTAAGAATTCTCATATGCTTGATTCCTCCATTCTTCTAGCTCCATCAAATCATGTGCTCTCCCAATTCCGGCTTCCTTGAACTCAAAATTGATCTTCCTCACCGCCCAATATGCTTTGTGTTCTAATTCAACGGGTAAGTGACAAGATTTACCAAAAACAAGTTGGTAAGGAGACATACCAATAGGGGTTTTGTACGCCGTGCGATATGCCCAAAGAGCATCATCAAGATGAGTCGCCCAATCCTTGTGGTGTACCACGGTTTTCTCCAAAATGAGCTTGATCTCACGGTTAGCTAGCTCGGATTGGCCATTTGCTTGAGGATGATATGGAGATGTCACTCTCTGTGTCACTCCATATTTGGCTAGCAAGGAAGCTAGCAATTTGTTGTTGAAGTGCGATCCCCCATCACTTAGCAAAGCTTTCGGAGCTCCGAACCGAGTCAAGATATTCTTCCTCAAAAACTTCATCACCACCTTTGAATCATTTGTCAAGGTAGGAATGGCTTCCACCCACCTAGAAACATACTCAACGGCAAGCAATATATATAGGAAACCGTTAGATTTAGGGAATGGACCCATGAAGTCAATCCCCCAAACATCAAACATCTCTACCACTATCATTGGCTTTTGTGGCATCTCATCTCGTTTGGTGATGTTTCCTATCCTTTGACACCGATCACATGCCGCAATGAATTCACGACAATCACGATACATAGTAGGCCAAAAAAATCCACTTTGTTGGATTTTCATAGCGGTCCGATTTGTGGTGAAATGTCCTCCACTAGGTGCACTATGGCATTGCTCAATGATGGCGGGAACCTCATCTTCCCGCACACATTTTCGAATGACAGTATCCGGACACCTTCTCCATAAGATTGGGTCCTCCCAATAGTAGAATTTGGACTCATGAATGAACTTCTTCTTCTCATAGGAGGTCTGATTGGGAGAGAACACATGGAGTACCAAAAAATTCACCATGTTGGCATACCATGGGGTGAGGGACCGTAGGGGTCGATTCTTCTCCGCCGTCTTCCTCACGCTCACCAACAAGACTTGCTCGTCGGGAAAACTCTTATTGATACGGAGTTTCGGGTCATCTCCTTCCACCGGGTACTCAAGACAAGAGAGGTGGTCGACCACTGCATTCTCACATCCCTTGCGGATCAACCTAGGTTTTGCATCCTTCTTCGTAAAGAGAAATCTAATAGCTGCATGGTCAGTGTAAACAACAGTATGCATACTAATCAAATAAGAATGAAATTTATCGAAAGCATACACAACAGCTAGAAGTTCCTTCTCTGTGGTGGTATAGTTTTGTTGAGCCGGATCAAGTGTCTTGTTTGCATAGTAAATGACACGAAAGAACTTATCTCTCTTTTGCCCAAGCACTGCTCCAACGGCAAGATCACTAGCATCACACATCAAGGTGAAAGGCTCGGTCCAAATGGGTTGGACAAAAATAGGCGCCAAAATCAGTGACTTCTTCAAGATCTCAAAGGCCTCCATACAAGCTTCATCAAAGTCAAACTTCACATCTTTCTCAAGCAAAGAGCACAAAGGCTTGGAATCTTGGAGAAATCCTTGATGAACCTCCTATAGAATCCGGCATGGCCAAGGAAACTACGCACTGCTTTCACGGAAAGGGGAGGTGGCAACTTCTCGATAGCCACAATCTTGGCTCGATCCACTTGTAAACCCGCAGCGGAAACCTTGTGGCCTAGAACCACACCTTCACGCACCATAAAATGACACTTCTCCCAATTAAGAACAAGGTTGGTGTCCTCACACCGCTGCAAAACTTTAGACAGATTTTCCAAACAAATATCATATGAACAACCAAAAACGGAGAAGTCATCCATAAATACCTCCATAATATTCTCCACCAAACCATGAAAAATTGCCATCATGCATCTTTGAAAGGTGGCGGGAGCATTGCAAAGTTCGAATGTCATGTGGCGAGGGGCGAAAATCCCATAAAGGCAAGTAAATGCCGCCTTGTGTTGGTCTTCCGGGGCTATCATGATTTGGTTATACCTCGAATAACCATCCAAGAAGCAATAATACTCATATCCTGCAAGACGATCTAGCATTTGATCAATGAAAGGGAGAGGGAAATGATCCTTACGAGTGGCCGTGTTCAAGGCTCTATAGTCAATGCACATCCGCCATCCAGTGACAAGACGCATGGCTATCATTTCATCTCTGTCATCCTTCACAACAGTCATGCCCTCTTTCTTTGCAACGCACTGAGTTGGGCTCACCCACTCACTATCAAAAATTGCATAAATCATGCCCGCATCGAGAAGCTTCAACACTTCCTTCCTCACAACCTCTTGCATGGCCCGGTTTAACCTTCTTTGTCCTTGTACTTTTGGCTTTATGTCCTGCTCAAGAAGAATACGGTGCATACAAATAGAAGGGCTAATCCCCTTAATGTCGGAAATTTGCCAACCTATCGCTGACTTAAACTGTCTCAACACTCTCAACAATTTATCAAGCTCAGAAGGAGACAAGGTAGAAGAAATAATTACCGGATAGGTCTCATTCTCACCTAGAAATGCATACCTCAAGTGATCGGGTAGCGGCTTCAAGTCAAGCATGGGTGGTTTTGGCACTGATTTCTCCTCTCGATCGTCCACCTCGGCTTCATGAAGTGCCAAATACGGCACTTGCGCCATGGATGCTTCCTCCTGTGAAGAATCTAATATAGCAATATAATCGAGAATTTCATCACAAGCATCATCAAACGCATCAAAATCAAAAGACAAAGAAGTAACGGAGTTTTGGATACAATTCAACAATGGATCATCAATGGATGTAGCAATCTCGGCCTCCACTGCATCATTCTCCTCAAATTCCACTATGTTACATTCTTCAAAAGTGAGCTCTCTTGGTTTTTTCATAACATCAAAGATAGAGAAGATGATGCTCTTCTCAAACATTCGGAATGTGAGCCTCTCCGTATGCACATCAATCAATGCACGTCCCGTAGCTAGGAAAGGTCTCCCAAGAATCAACGGGATGTTTTTGTCCTCCGGCATATCAAGAACTACAAAATCAGCCGGAAAGATGAAATCCGCCACCTTGACTAGCACATCTTCCACAATCCTCTTTGGGTATCTCACCGTTCTATCGGCCATTTGCAAGGCAATAGACGTTTCATGAATGGCTCCAATTTCCAAACGCTTGAAGATAGATAATGGCATCAAGTTGATACTAGCCCCGAGATCACAAAGTTCTTTCCCAAAGGTTCGTCGGCCAATAACAACATCAATGGAGAAACTCGCCGGATCATTTTCCTTTGTTGGTAGCTTTTGTTGGATCACGGCACTAACCTCCTCAGATAGACTCACCATTTCATTCTTCCTCATCCTCATTTTGTTGGATATCGCTTCCTTTAGAAATTTAGCATATCCGGGCATGTCCCTCAATGCATCGAGGAGAGGAATGTTGATATTCACCTTGGTGAAAATCTTCATGAACTTGTCCATCTTCGTGTCATGCTTTGGCTTCGCTAATCTGGAAGGAAAAGGAGCTCTACGAACAGTAGAAGGGGTTAAAACCTTATCGGAAGACGGTACGGGGTGTGACGGGGCATTTTTCAACGTCGGATACCGGCAGAGCTCAGGCTCGGTCGAGCCTGAGGTGTGCACCCCCAAGGTTGACCAATCTTGCGAAAATATGCCTGGAGGGGTCGGCTCGGTCGAGCCTGAGGTGTCCTGGCCCAAGCTCGGCCGAGCTTGAGCCCTGTGCTCTGGGGTCGCGTCCTTTTTACCTTTTTCAGGCTCCGGGTCTTCATAGACGACCTCTACAGCCCGATCCTCCTCCTCATCATCATCAATCAAGTGTTTGTGGTTGGTGTATTGCGTGCCACTCCTCAAATGAATTGCCGATACATTTACCTTTAGATTAACGATTGTGTTGCTTGAAAATCTCCCCGGAACATGTTGTGCGGCGGATTGATTGGCCATTTGCCCAACTTGGGTTTCCAACATGTTAATTTGTTTTTGCATAGCATTGAAGTTAACCTCCATATGGTTGATCTTTGATGTGGTGTGGGTCATGAAACTCTTTTGTTCCTCGGCCATTTTCTTTTGGCCTTCCGCCATTGATGCTTGGCCCTTCACTAATTGAGCCAACAACTCCTTCATGGACGGCTCCATTTGCTCTTCCGGTGGATTAAGTGCATTGTTCGGGTTGGCATATGAGAAGTTAGGATAATTTCTATTGCTTGCCGAATAACCCGGATTCCCGGGCCCTCTAGCAAAGTTTCCTCCACCGAAATTTCAGTTCTGCACAAAGTTCACATCCTCGGTAAACTCCCCATCACTATCTTGTTGCATTACATTTACTTCTCTTTGCTTCTCTTCCACGGCTCGTTTCTTTAACAAAGCTACCTCCGCTACTAAATCATCAACACGAGTGTCAACCACTGCTGCAGAACGAGAAGGTGCTTGTCTATCGGTGTGCCATTGAGAGCTTGTATCAGCCATTTCTTCAAAAATCCTCATAGCTACTTGGCCGGTGCGGTTCACTAAACATCTACCGGTGGATGCATCGACCATCCTCTTAGTCCCTTGATGAAGGCCACTATAGAATGTCGTCACTTGTTGCTCCAAGCTAAAACCATGCTGTGGACATTTTCTTAATAAGTCCTTGAACCTCTCCCATGCATCTGAAATATTCTCATCCGGAGATTGAGAAAAATGTGTGATCTCTGAAATAATCTTTTGTGCCTTCAAGGGTGGAAAATACTTAGCCAAGAATGTGCTGCTCATGCTCTGCCAAGTAGTAATTTTTAAACGGTCCAGCGTCTTATACCAATCTTTAGCTCGGTCCCGGAGTGAAAATCCAAACAAACGGAGCCGAATAACATCATCACTAACCCCATTCACCTTTATAGTATCACACGTGTCCAAGAACGTTGCTAAGTGAGCATTGACATCTTCAGCTGCTCTTCCTCCAAATTGTTTCGCTTGCACCAAACTGATGAGGGATGGTTTAAGCTCAAAGTTATTCGGAGCTATCCAACCTCCCCAAGCACGATCACGGGGATTGGTCACCGGTGGCGTATACAACTGATTAATAATGGGACCGGTCTCGTCAGCATCGGCCATTTTTTTTACAAAGCTAGCAATTTAGTAGTCAACTCTTCCACTGTAAGCGCGGGAGGTGGCTGCTCCTCAGCCTCCTCATCCGACTCCTCATCAGGAGGATGCTCGTTATGGGGTGGATGCCGAGCTGCCATTCTCTCTTCTCTTCTTCGAGTACGAGCGAGTCGATCAGGAGAATTAGGAACCGGTTGTAATGGTTTCCCACTAGAACGTAAGTTCATTCACTACAAACCACCTGAAATAGTAAACACGCTGATTAGTTCAATATTAGTATCGATCAAACAATCCCCGACAACGGTGCCAAAAAGTTGATACACTATTTTATTAATGCAAAAAATCGCAACTACACGAGACAATGCAATAATAGGCAAGTATACCGAATATCATATCCACAGAGATTGCTATAGCGAAAGAACACTAATTACTAACCTAATCAATTCTCTACTAGATAGGTAATGAAATCAAATGATTTTTTAAACTAAACAAATTAAGTAAAACAAGATCAAAAGCGATGCAAATAACACAACGATCAATAAGCACACGGATGAAATCAAATATTTAAAACTATTAATTCTAGGGCAAGAACATTCACAATCCAATATATTCTAGCATGCAAGTCAAATCCCAATTTAATCCAAGTTATGTGTGGAGAATCTGAAAACTATCGAACCCTCTCTTACCAGACTCAGGTCGACGTGGATTAGAAATTCATCTATATTGTCGGCGACCTCAAGATTACAATTACTAACTCCTTAAATCACCGGACTAGCCTCCTATCATGAATTATATTATCACGTAGACATAGACAAACACGTATCAAACTACTTGAGTATCTCGCTACGTTAATTTCTCCCTAAGGTCTCAACTCAACGTGCTTGCATACAATGATTCATGCCCTAATCATGCATGAGAAATATCAACTTCAAGTACTTGAACACATAGATGGAGGGGAAAAATTGATCTAAACATGCATTGAATATATTTTCATGTAAAGCTCATAAACCCTAGAATTAATAAACGATTACTCACTCATGACGAAAAGTAAATCAAACATAGAGAGATTGAGAAGAGAAAACATAATTAAAATACAATAAATTAAAGGTAAAACCCTATTGAAGACGAAAGGAAAATTGAACTTGTATTGAATCCTTGAATCTCCAAAGTCGAACAATAGTAAAAACGTAAAATAAAAGTGAAATAATGTGTCGGCCCCCTTAGTTTGGTGCCCTATAGTTCTATTTATAGGTGGAAAAAGTTTGGGAAAGATTGGGGTACAAACTAGGTAAAAACAAAAATAGAGAAAATTTCTAAAACAGCTCCCGTATGGCAAGCTCGATCGAGCTTCAGCTGGCTCACTCCCAAGCTCGGTCGAGCCTGAGCTCGGCGGCCCTGTTTCTTCGCATTTTCCCCCGTCTTCAACCCGGTTGATCTCCAATTCACCCAACTCCTCCAAATGCACGAATGAAGCACTGAAATACACTCAAAACAAGACAAACTCGTGAAATCCACACACAAATGAGAAACAAACCAAAACGCCTAGACTAAGCCCGAAAATAAAGTAAAAACGCACGAAAACAAACCCGAAAATGGTGTAAAATATGAGTTTATCACTGTTATGACTGCTGATGGCACTCCAATGCCCTTAGCAGGTGTTGGTTCCTTTGTCTTCCCACATTTTTCTCTCTCAAATGTCTATCACATTCCTAAACTTGTGTTAAACTTAGTCTATGTTGGTCAACTTTGTGATTCAGGATACATTGTCACCTTTTCTTCTACTGCTTCTCATGTGCAGGATCCTCACTCCAAGAGACGGATTGGGACAGACCTTAGGCAGGGAGGGTTGTACATCATGGATGATCTTAAGGTTTCTGGAGTTGCTACCTCTGGTGCAGATTTATCTAGCTTTCATTTGAGTCATTCTTCTTCTGACTTTTATTTGTGGCATTCACGCCTTGGACATGTTTCATCTTCTCGTTTAAACTATTTAGCCTCTACTGGTTCCTTAGACCAGGTTAAAAGTCATGATATTTCTAGTTGTAGTGGTTGTAAACTTGCAAAATTCTCTGCTTTACCTTTCTCTAAAAGCATCTCTGTTTCTGCTTCTCCTTTTGATTTAGTTCACTCTGATGTTTAGGGTCCCTCCCTGATTGCTACTAAGGGAGGATCCCATTTCTATGTCTCATTTATTAATGATCATACTTGTTATTGTTAGTTATATGTGATGAAGCATCATTCTGATTTCTTGGGGATTTATAATGTTTTTCGTGCTCTTGTGAAAACCTAATTTTCTGCTGTTATCAAATGTTTTCGATGTGATTTGGGTAGGGAATATACTTCTAATAGATTTCGTGAGATCTTAGCATCAGATGGTACTATATATTAGACCTCTTGTACGGATACAACTAAACAAAATGGGGGTAGCTGAAAGAAAACATCGACATATTATGAAAACAACTTGCTCTCTTCTTTTATCTGCCTCTGTTCTTAGTGAATTTTTGGGTGAAGCCACTCTTACTGCTATTTACTTAATAAACAGAATCCCTTCTATGATTACCTCTGGTATGTCTCATTTTCAAAAGCTTTTTAGCTATGTCCCTGACTATGCTTCCTTACGTGTTTTTGGTAGTGCTTGCTATGTTCTTCGCCCTCATGTTGAACATAGTAAGTTATCTTCTCGTTTCACTTTATGTGTGTTTCTTGGTTACAGGAATGGTAAAAAAGGGTATCGTTATTTTGATCCTGCTAGTCATAAACTCTATGTTTCTCATCATGTTTTCTTCCTTGAACGCATTCCTTTCTTTTCTATCCCTTAATCATCTCATAATGTGTCTCCATCTACTCTCATTCTCACTAACCCTTTTGGCAGCGATACAGACTCTGATTCTGCAGGTGCTGATCTTGATAATACAGTTCCCCCTCCTGACTCGCCAGATCTATTTCCTCCTCTTAGGATTGATGATCCTCCTCTTCATCGATCAGATCATGTTCGTAAGTCCACTCGTCTCCCTAATTTTGCTTACTCTTCATATTCTTCTTCCTTTACTTCTTTTCTTTCTTCCATTCATAAGATTTCAGAGCCTTCTTCCTACAAAGAGGCTGTTCTTGATCTTATGTGGTAGCAGGCTATGGCTGATGAGCTTGATGCTCTATCTAAGACCAAAACTTGGGATTTGGTATCCCTTCCACGGGATAAACATGTTATTGGATCTCATTGGGTATATAAGATTAAGACCAAGTCAGATAGCTCTATTGAGATATACAAAGCACGGTTAGTAGCCAAAGGTTTTTCCCAACAGTATGGTTTTGATTATGAAGAAACCTTTGCTCCAGTGGCCAAGATGACCACGATTCGTACTCTTATTGTGGTTGCCTCCATTCGTCAATGGTCCATCACTCAGATGGATGTCCAGAATGCATTTTTACATGGAGATCTTGTTGAAGAAGTTTACATGACTCCTCCACCAGGAGTACCTCACAAGACTGGACATGTTTGTAAGCTTAAGAAGTCATTATATGGCCTCAAACAAGCTTCTCGTTCTTGGTATGACACTTTCTCAGATGCCCTCACTTCTCTTGGTTTTCATTCGAGTAACAATGATTATGCCTTTTTTGTTAAGGACCCGTCTTCTGGTATTATCCTTCTATCTTTATATGTTGATGATATGATTATTACCGGTAGCGACACCGATGGGATTTCTCTTTTAAAATCAGATTTGGCATCTTGTTTTGAGATGAAAGATTTAGGCCCTCTTCGTTACTTCTTAGGTACTGAGGTATGTTGGTCTCCAAAGGGCTACATTCTATCCCAATCCAAGTATGTTACCGATATACTTGAGCATGCTCATCTCACTGATACCCGAACACTTGACACTCCCATGGAAGCAAATGTTCAGCATTCTCCTTCTGATGAGATACCTCTGGATGATCCTAGTCTATACCATATTATTGTTGGAAGTTTGGTTTATCTCACCATCTCTCGTCCAGATATTGTCTATGTTGTTCACATTGTGAGCCAGTTTGTTTATGCTCCCACCACCATTCATTAGGTGGTTGTTCTCTGCATTCTACGGTATCTTCAAGGTACTATCTTTCAGAGTTTATTGTTCCCATCTACCTCCTCTCATACCCTGCACACCTTTTCTAATGCTGATTAGGCTAGTGATCCTGTTGATCGAAAGTCTACCACTGGCATTTATGTATTTCTTGGCGATTCTCTTATCTCTTAGAAGAGCAAAAAACAACATGTCATTTTCCGTTCTTCTACTGAAGCCGAGTATCGAGCCATGGCTTCCACCACTACTAAGATTGTTTGGCTTCGTTGGTTGCTTATCGACATGAGAGTCCCCATTCATGATCCCACTCCTACGTATTGTGATAATAAGAGTGCCATCCAGATTGCTCATAATTCTATTTTCCATGAACGAACCAAGTATATTGAGATTGACTATCATCTCATTCGACATCATTTACGAGTTGGCACTCTCACACTTCCCTTCCTCACCTCCTCCTCACAGATTGCCGATTTATTCACCAAGTCTATTCCGCTTTCGCGTTTCCGTTTCTTAGTTGGCAAACTCTCGATGCTCCTTGCAGCGACATCTTGAGTTTGAGGGAGGGTGTTGAAAATATTTATATAAGTGTATTTTACTTATTTTATCATTGATGGTAGTTTAGTATTTTCTATTTTGCCCTAATATATCTCTTAAGGGTATTTGCATTGGACTTGTGTCCTCGACTTTAGTACTTCACTTTTGTAAGCCTCTTTTTGTTGAGCAATTCTCTTTTGACAATACATCTTCTTCTTCCTTCTTTGAGTTCATGTATTATACTATAATTATTACTATAAACATGGCTTTTGTATGCATTTAGGTGTCTATTTGGATGGTATTTAAAGATTAATGCATGCTTAAGTTGGTGTTTTGGTTGTTGTTTTGGCTTTTCTCGTGCGGTTTTACATTTTGCTATTTTTGTTAAAGTTAGAGAAAAAAAAGAGGATACTTTCAAGATCTAATTAAGTTAGGAGATAAGCTAGAAATATAGAGGATCGAGTTAGGGTTATTCTGCAACTTGAATCGGGTCAATCGGATGAGAAACGAGCGAGAATAGAACAAAAACAGTGGAGTGCGCCAGAAATCCACCGAGCCATCCGCCACTCGATGGATTTAACCGTAGCTCGGCGGACCTCTCTAGCGGAATCCGTCGATCCACCCGCGGCTAGGTGGATTTGGCCGCTGGTCAGCGGGTTTCTGCTTATGGGTCGCCGATTTCGCCGTTTTTCTTCTCCGGATCTATTTTCAGCCCGTGAACTTACCTTTCGGGCCGGATTTTTGATACCTAGTATATATATGATTATTATGGACGAAAATTAGACACATTATTCATTATTTTAGAGTTCTTTTTTTTACTTTTGAGCCGAGATACACCTGTGGAATTCAACGTTGAAGATTTGGAGTTTTATTCAACATAATTCAACTACGGTTTTTTTAGTCTTCTGCAATTTTAATTATGTCTTCTAATTTCTTTATTTCTTCATTAATTTTAGATTTCATTATGTGTGAGTAGTTCATATAATTAATTCTAGGGTTTGTAGCATGTATGAAATTATGTATTGATTTAATTCTTCATCAATTTTCCTTCCAATTATATGGTTCAAATATTCAAGTTTAGATTTCTCATGCATAATTAAGGCCATAGTCATTGTATGCTAGCTAATTAATTTGAGTCCTGGCGGAGATAATTAATTAGTGGGGTTAATTGAATGATTTGATACACGTACTTATGATCTGTAGGAGGTTTTAAATCTGTTGATCTGTCGGGAGTTAATAGTTAATCTAGAGATGAAGTAATAAATAAATTATTAATCTAATTTTACCTTGAGACTCCACCGATAATTAGATTAAATTGGAAGTTGATGAAATTATATTAATATATGATAGATTCATGTGTATGCATTCCCTAGGATTAATTATTTTATTTATTTGATAGTCTACATTCTTAAGCTTGTTCGATTTGCGTTTTATTTGATAATTGAGTTTAATAATTTAATTTTGAATTTGTGTCTAGGATTAGTAAACCTAAAAAATAGGTAGCCTGGATAATAGAAAGTTGTTAGCTTAGTACTCAGTGTGGTCAATAATTCAGTCTCTGTGGATACGATACTCGATTCACTTGCTATATTGCATGATCTGTGTTAGTTGCAGTTAATTGCATAATAAATAGTGCATCAACTGCTCATCTTATTTTCATTATTTTATTAGGTAAATGTGCAAATAAATCCCAACGTTTATCTTGGGAGCAGATTTCACCTTAATATTTTTTACCAATTAAGTTCGAAAAAATATTTTTATGGAGCAATTACCCCTCAAACGTTTACCTAGAGGAGCAATCCCCTCAACCTCCTTTTTGGACCAATTAAGTCCGCAAAAATTATTTGTATGGAGTAAAAATACCCATCATTTTTGTTGGTATATATTTAGTTAAATAAAATCAATGATAATATATAATCAATTTCAATTATATATCTAAGAGAAGAGTAATTTTATACATTATCAAATAATATAATATTTTATAATATTCAAAATTTAATGTGTATTTACTTTATTCTAATATAGATGTTTAATCACACATAAAAATATTATGATATTTTCTTAGTGAAATTAATTTTGAGTATAACAATATATATAACGATTAAGATAAATATAAGAAGAATTTATAGACCTTTTATATATATTCTGTTAGTGTCATCTGCACTTAAGTGTTCGGATTATCATAATCTATATGGCAATATGGTAATTTCAAAAGAACACAAAAAGATTTTGGTTATTCATGTTCGAATACCATGTTCTAGACATTTCTGTGAACATTCCGCTGCCAATCTGATCGAAGATCAAGACATGTACTTAATCATGTTCATAGACATGATCATGTACATGGTTGTCTAGAGAGTTTACAAAGAGACACATCATGTTGGAATCAAAGAGTTGGTACTGCAGATTCAAGATTAACGTTTCAGAATAGAAGCTCCCTTGTTCACGATGAAGATCAAGAAGGAAAGAAGAAGTTTTATTCAAAGAAGACATCTAAACTAGGAAAGTCCGATTTATTTAAGGAAATTATTTCCTTGTTAAATCCTAGTCAAATTAGGACTTCTGAATACCTTGTTTAGGCTATAATTGTTTCTTATAAATAGCCTGGAATTCATACTAGTTTAGGGGACATGAATTTTACGAATATACTAAAGGGCTGAGAGTTAAAAAACTTCACATTCGAAGCATATAGTATTCGGATAGACTAGGTTTGATCAGTTAGATCATTAGGTTTCTAGTCTGTGTTTGAAACTCACTTTCATACACACTTAGAGGAGTCTCGGGAGAGATTTCCTGTGGGAACTAGAGGGATTCTAGGTTGTGAGGGGAGCTCACAATTCAGTTTAGTGAAAGAAGTTGAAACGGGTAGGAAAGGGATCGAGTGACGGGAGTCTTCGTGTAATAACCTTTGTAACCATCAGACGGAGTAGTAATCTGTTTCTCATGGACTTGATAAGTCCCCCTGATGTAGATCAGTTGATCGAACAGGGTTACCAATCTCGTGTTCTTTATTTGTTCATGTTTTTACATTCTGACCTTACATGTTCACAACAATGTTCAAGTACATAATGATGAACATGACCGCACAATTTATGTAACTTCAATTGGTACCAGAGTGGGTCGCCTTTGGTGTTATTGTGAATAAAATCCTGAAAGCTACATATCTGCGTGAAGGTTTTGGTTGCATTCCAGTAATGAGTGCAATCAAAGAAGGAGGATCTACGGTCAGACCACACTGCTAGAAGGCAACAACTATCCTTACTGGAAAGGAAGGATGAGGGCGTTTCTAAGATCACTTGATGAACTCACATGGAAGAGTGTCATTGAAGGATGGAAAAGGCCAACTGTTGCCAAAGAAGGAAGGCATGTGGAGATTGAAGAAGTCCACAGAAAAACTGGTACAATGTCAATTCTAAGACTCTCAATGCAATATTCTCTGCAGTGGATCTTGAGACATTCAGTCTAATCTCAATCTGTGAGACTGCAAAAGCTGCATGTGATATTCTGGAAACTACCTTTGAAGGGACTAGTTCTGTGAGGCTGTCAAGACTTCAAAATCTGACTTCAAAATTTGAAAGTCTCAGAATGGAAGAATCTGAATCCATAGGTGAGTTTAATACCAGATTAAGGAGCATATCAAATGAAATTTTTGCTCTCGGAGAACCTATCAGTAATGAAAATCTTGTGAGGAAGGTTCTCAGATCTCTTCCAAAGAAGTTTGCCTACAAAGTTGCTGCCATAGAGGAAGCCAAGGACATCAAGAGTATGAGACTTGATTAACTGATGTGATCATTAAGAACGTTCGAGATGAATCTGGAAGATGAAGACATTAGCTCAAGGAAGAAAGGTATTGCTCTTAAAGCTGGAATTTCTGAGGATGTCCCTGAACATGTACAGAAATAACAACCTGTACTTGATTCAGAGACAATGAACAATATGGTCTTCATCACCAAGAACTTCAGCCGAATACTTAAGAGAGTAAACAAACAGTCTTTCAGAAAGTCAAACAGCAGAAGACAACAACCTAGAACTTCTCAACCAGAAAGAAACTCTAACAGTGAGCAGAAAGAGTTTCAACCATCAAATATAAAGAGAGGAATTCAATGCAGAGAGTGTGATAGTTTTGGACATATTCAAGCTGAATATGCCAACACTCTGAATAAAAATAAAAAGAATTACAATGCCTCTCTTAGTGATAATGATTTTGAAAGTAGTAGTGAATCAGAAGAAGAGACCTATGTCTTTACAGCAAAAATCTCAGAGTTTCAAGATCCTTTCAAACTTATAGAAGAAGAAGACTCAGACAATGATGATGTCAGTAATGAGGAGTTTATTCAGACATACAATGAGATATATGAAAAATGGCTTGAAGTAGCTGAGATCAACAAAACTCTACAATCTCACAACAAAGATCTTCTTAAAGAAAAAGAGAAATTGATCAAGTCTGATGAAGAACAGAAGGCCATTATCCAACAGTAGAAGAAGGAGATCGAAGAACTGACTACAGAGCTAAAGTCCATCAAAAGGAATGTCAACATGCTGAACAATGAAGCTGAGAATCTTGATAAGATTCTGACTAATCCAGGACATTCTGGAAAAAGTCATCCAGGCCTTGGATACAATGGTGGAAAATCCAAGACAGTGTTTGTCAAAGCCAGTACAAGCCAGATAGGGCATGTACAAAATAATGTTCAGGCCATCTAGAAGAACACTAACAAAAAGATGACTACTAATAATGGCAACAGGAAAAGAATCACATGTCACTATTGTGAAGAAAAAGGCCACATTCGATCACACTGTGAGAAGTATCTCTTTGATCTGAAAAGAATGAGGAGAAGATTTGTGGCTCAGCATTCGAGCAACACTCAAAAGAAAACAACTACTCAACAAAGGAAGAAGCCTGCACAAAAAAAAGCAATGGGTTATCAAGCAGACCAGTCTAATTGCTCATATTTCATTGAGAGTTGAAGATAAAGGAAGCTGGTACTTTGACATGAGACTGCTCTGTGATGCCGAATCTGAAAGTTTGCTCGTCAGATTTTGTTACCTTTAGAGATGGAAAGAGAGGTAAAGTTATGGGAAAAGGAGAGCTGACTGTTGCAGGAATGCCCAAACTCAAGAAAGTTATGCTAGTTGATGGACTCAAAGCTAATCTGATAAGTATCAGTCAACTATGTGATGATGACATGACTGTAGTCTTCACCAAGGAAAACTGCAAAGTTATGAATAAGAACAATGACTATTCATGAAAGGGAAGAGATCAACTGACAACTGTTATCAGCTACATGTTCCTGCACAATGTTCTTTAACATGTCAAAGAACATCTATTGAAGAGTCAGAGATCTGGCATCAGAAACTTGGACACATCAACTTCAGAAATCTTCAGAAGATTATCAGTAAGGAGATTGTCAAAGGGCTACCTCAGATCAGAATTGACAGAGACAAAGCCTGTGGTCCATGTCAGATTGGGAAACAGTCCAGATCTCAACATAAAGAAGTGCAAGATAGAACTTCCAAGAGAATTCTAGATCTTATTCATATGGATCTAATGGGGCCTATGGCTATGGAAAGCTACGGAGGAAAGAAGTATGTCCTTGTCTGCATTGATGATTACTCAAGGTTTACTTGGGTTGACTTTCTCAGAGACAAGAGTGAAGCTTTCACAGCATTCAAAAGATTAGCCAGCAAAATCACAGTTGAGAATGATGATCAGATTATCAGAATCAGAAGTGATCATGGCAAGGAATTTGAGAACCAGTACTTTGTACATTCTGCAGTGAGAATGGTATCAGTCATGAGTACTCAGCCCCCAAAACTCCTCAGCAGAATGGAGTTGTAAAAAGAAAAAACAGAACTCTCCAGGAGATGGCCAGAACCATGATTGCTACTAAAGGAGTTGCTGCAATGTTCTGGGCAGAAGCTATCAACACAGCATGCCACATCAGCAACAGAGTTCATCTCAGACCAGGTACTCTCACTACTCCATATGAGATTTGGAATGAAAAGATGCCAACAGTGAAGTACTTTCATGTGTTTGGAACCACATGTTATATTATCAATGATAGAGAGTATCTCAACAAGATGAACAAAAGAGGAGTTAAAGAGATGTTTGTTGGACACTTCAGAAGCTGTAAATCATACATGATTTACAACAAAGATACAAAGGCTGTAATTGAGACAGTCAATGTCAGATTTGATGATCAAGACAATACTGTCAATACTCCTAAAGATGATGTTGATACAAATGTGTTCGAACATCCCAAGGTTCATGATGATACAGACAAAGAAGCTGAAGAACAGACAGTAAGGCACATGAAGCCTTCGAAGCAAATCATCAAGAATCATCCTACTTCAGAAGTAATAGGAGACATTCATGAAGGTAGGATCACCAGAAGCACTCTGAGAAAAAAGATGTATGATGAAATATCCTATATATGTTTCACTTCCAAGATTGAACCAAAGAACATCCAAGAAGCTCTTAAAGATGACTACTAGATAGAAGCCATGCAGGAAGCACTTCTTCAGTTCAAAAAGAATGATGTCTGGGATCTTGTACAGAAACCTGAAGAAGTCAACATTGTTGGAACCAGGTAGATTTTCAAGAACAAAACTGATGAAACTGGAAACATTACAAGAAACAAAGCTAGACTGGTTGCTCAAGGTTATTCTTAGATAGAAGGCATTGACTTTGATAAAACCTTTGTACCAGTCACAAGGATTGAATCAGTCAGACCTCTTCTAGCCATGGCATCCATCATGAAGTTCAAACTATATCAGATGGATGTCAAGAGTGCTTTTCTGAATGGATTTTTGAAGAAGGATTTGTTTGTTGCACAGCCTAAAGGATTTGAAGATCCACATCATCCTGAGTTTGTGTTTAAACTAAAGAAGGCATTATATGGCTTGAAACAAGCTCCTCGGGCATGGTATGAAAGACTGGCTACATATCTAGTAAGAAAGGGATACAACATAGGAGGAGAAGACAGAACACTGTTCATCAGGAAGGAAAAATCACAAGTAATTGTGGTTCAAGTATATGTGGATGATATAGTGTTTGGATCCATGTCTGATAAGATGGTCAAGGACTTCATCAGAGACATGGAAACTGAATTTGAGATGAGTCTTGTTGGAGATCCAAAATATTTCCTAGGACTTCAGATAAAGCAGTCAGCAGAAGGGATATTCATCTCTCAATCCAAGTATGCCAGAAACCTGGTGAAGAAGTTCGAGCTTGAAAATTCTAAGCACAAATGAACTCCTATCAGAACTACAGTCAAGATTAAAAGATGATGCAGGAACTGAAGTTGATCAAACTCTCTACAGAAGCATGATTGGAAGTCTTCTATACCTCACTACAAGTAGACCAAATATAACATACAGTGTGGGAGTGTGTGCCAGATATAAGGCATGTCCTAAGGAGAGTCACATGAAGGTTGTTAAGAACATCATCAAGTACATCAATGGAACTGCTGATTATGGTTTGTGGTATACCTCAGATACAAATGCAAGTATTACTGCTTACTGTGATGTTGATTGGGTTAGTTCTCTAGATGATAGAAAAAGCACTTCAGGTGTTTGTTTCTTTTTAGGAAACAATGTTGTTTCTTGGTTCAGTAAGAAGCAGAACTGCATATCTCTATCTACAGCAGAAGCAGAATACATTGCAGCAGAGAGCAGTTTTACTCAAATCATCTGGATGATGCAGATGATGAAAGACTATGAAGTTAGTCATGATACTCCTATTATGTACTGTGATAATATAAGTGCTATCAACATCTCAAAGAATCCAGTGCAACATTCGAGGACCAAACATATAGACATCAGATATCACTTCATCAGAGAGCTGGTTGAAGAAGAAGTGCTAAAGATTGAACACATGAAGACTGAAGATCAACTAGCTGATTTGTTCACAAAGGGATTGGCTTCAGCTCAATTTGAGAAACTTAGAGCAGCTCTTGGGGTGTGCTTGGTTCAGTAATACCAAAAAGAAGGGTATGTGTGTGACTATTTCACACTCAGCAGGAAAGAACCATTCCTGCACAAAGGGACTGAACATTCCCATAAATGTTCTTACAGATGTACATGATCATGTTTCAAACCCTGAGTACATCTTTAGCCATTTAGAGAGAACATTCACTTTTCAAATTTTTGAAATAAAAAAACTCTTCTCTCTCGATAAAACCTATGAGTTTCCTGAGTTTCCTCCCTTGTTTGTCATTGATTTTCTTGTTGTTTCACCTTGTCATATATCCATATATTTTCATTGGCTCTGTAAAGAAAACTCATCCGTTCCAAGAAAGTTGTGAAGCCCAGAATGAGGTATGGAAAGGTTACATATTCCAAACCTCAAGATCAGTTCTACAAGGAAGATGAGTTCGACAGGCAGGTTCGAGGAGAAGCAACCTATAAGAAGCATGTTCAGAGGGCACTTTACGATGAATCTTCGAGCAAAGATACAGAAGAATTGATTAAAACTTTTCGTGGGGATGAAGATGATGAAGACATAGAAACAGAAGAGCAAGAAATTGCTTCTTCTGCAAAGAAAACAAAGACCCAAAGTCTTTCAATCAATGATCTTTTGAAGAAAGCCGCAAAGTCATACGATGTCAACAGAAAGAAGGCAAGAACAAAGGAAACTGCAGTTAAGAAATCCAAGAAGACTACATCCCCTTCATCAAAGAAAATCATCACAGCACCTGCTGCCCAAGCCCTTCAGAAAGAGAAGGGATCTGCTGCTGATGATCAAGTTAAGCCTTCTGATATGCCTGAACATGTTGATGCACATGTTGCAGAGAAGAACACTGTTCAGTATTTATTTTCACCTAAACTGCAAGTGTACAGCGAGGCTTATAGGATAACGGTGAACAAGGTCGTATCCACAGGGATTTAATGATTAATCTACTAGTTATTTTAATTTAATCCCTCGCAGTTATCTAGACTACAAAACATGATTGGATTGAACTAAATAAAAACTGACAATAATAAATAAACTAAATTACCAAGGCAGAAATTAACACAGATAAATCAAACAGTGAATAAAATATGTATTCTAGGATTGCTTAATCATCAACTAATCCATTCATTTAATCCTTTCATTCTTATGCCTATATTGGACTTAAATTGTGCTAGAGCAACCACTAATTCATCCTAAACCTTCTCTCGAAGCGCCTAGATTGTAGATTACAAAACTAGTACTAACGTCTCCGTTCAATACCTAGTATGCAACTCCTAAAGGCTCCTAGGGTCTATTGCTCTCTCAATCAATCTCAACTCTCTCGAATGTTATTGATTAACAAGTTACTTATTCCAGATCACGTGTTAAAACTCCTCTCTCGATTTATGAATTAACACATCAAATTGTACTATTTATTGATCAGGTAAATAATACAGATAAAAACGAGAATAAGCAAAACACATCAAAATCATATGCATAAGAAATCAATAGATTAAACGAACTTCATAGTTTGAATCATAAACAACCCTAGAATACTAGGGTTTTAGCTATCCATAATAATATAAATAACAAAAATTATCCACAAAGAAAACATGAACAATTCTAAGAACAAAGAAAATAAAACCCGGAAGGTTTAATTTGTCTCTAATCTTGAAAGCTTTTGAATCCCTTGGTCTTGTTCTTCGCGTCCGTTTTTCTCTGCAGCAAACCTCTGGTGGCAACTTTGGGATAGGTGGAATTGTGTTTATTTTCGTGCATTGAAACCCTTAAATACCAAGTAAGAATTTGATCCAAAGTAGGAAACCGCAAGCTGTACCGCCATTAAAATTCGCGAGCTCACTCCCGAGCATGTCGGTCGCGACTCAGGTCGCGACTCCACGTGGCCTCCAGCTGTCACAAAATTCACGAGTCCTTCGGATATTCGTGACCGGGTCGCAAAAAATACAAAACCGAACCCCCTCTCTGTCGCGACCTCACAGGCGCTGCTTCTTGGTGATTCGCGGTCTCATTCGCGACTCGCGACTTTTCTTCTTAGCACCCCAGCCTCTGTCGCGATTCGTCAGTTAATGGCCGAGGTCTTCACTCGTGAGCTGCCACGTCAGCACATAATTCTCGACCATTTTTCCATGTATTTTCCGGGACTTCCATACTTCGTTCAAAGCACATCTTTTCAAGGACAATTCCTGCACAATTCCAACAAGTAATACCAAACTCCCAAATGCATGAAAACACAAATAAACTGAGATGAAACACGCCCAAAACAATTCAAACTCAACACAAAAGTGTACCAAAATTAGTGTAAAATCTCAGTTTATCAAACACTGCTGAGACATCTACTCCAGCTAGTGTTATGCTGAATTCGCCTACTCAACCTTCCACTACAAAAGGTGATGATGAAGATAGGGAAGATGATATTCCCTTAAGCTTGAAGATGAAAGCCATAACTGCTGCTTTAGCAAAAGGAAAGAAGAAGGTCATTCGCAGACCTTTAGTTGCTAATCCGACAGAGAGAAAAGCAGTTCAGAGTTCATCCTCTGAATCTTCTGAGAAGACTCCTATTCCACAACAGAAAAAATTATTAGCATCTGCTCAATATGATTCATTTGCGAGATCTCCGATCAAGAAGAAAACACCAAGGAAAAAAGGCTTCTACTGTTGTGGTGCAGTTAGTTCCAAGAACCCATGTGACCAGAAATCGAGCATCTGCTACTCCACCATCCACTGCTGCATCATCAAAGAAGAGGAAAGTCGTTGCATCAACTAGACCTTTCAAGAAAGTCAAGAAAGCTGACCAGCCAAAATATGTACCTGAAGATGTTCACTCTCATTCAAGTGAACATGAGTCTGAAGTTCACAAACAAATTGTCCGTGTTCCAGGTATTTCAAGTCAATCAATCTTTCGTTATACCAAGCATGCTGATTTATGGGAGAAAGTGAAGCAGAGGTCCATGATCTCTGAAAAGAAGGTGGATAAGGATACACTGTTGACTACTGGGGTATATACCTTATTGGAACAAGCTGGTCTACTAGGCAATGTGCAAAGGGTGCAAGAGTTCATTCCAAAGGTGGTTATTAAATTCTACTGTAACTTGACCAAAGAAATTGATGATCCAGAGTCTAAAGACTTTCAGAAAGTCTAAGTGAGAGGTGAGATGCTGCAGTTTTCCCCTGATCTCATGTTCGTTATTTATTTTCACCTAAACTACAAGTGTACAGCGAGGCTTATAGGATAGCGGTGAACAAGGTCGTATCCACAGGGATTTAATAATTAAACTGTTAGTTATTCAATTTACCCTCTCGCAGTTATCTAGACTACAAAACATGATTGGATTGAACTAAATAAAAACTGACAATAATAAATAAACTAAATTACCAAGGCAGAATTAACACAGATAAATCAAACAGTCAATAAAAGACGTATTCTAGGATTCCTTAATCATCAACTAATCCATTCATTTAATCCTTTCATTCTTAAGCCTATATTGGGACTTAAATTGTGCTAGAGCAACCACTAATTCATCCTAAACCTTCTCTCGAAGTGCCTAGGTTGTAGATTACAAAACTAGTACTAACGTCTCCGTTCAATACCTAGCATGCAACTCCTAAAGGTTCCTAAGGTCTATTGCTCTCTCAATTAATTTCAACTCTCTCGAATGTTATTGATTAACAAGTTACTTATTCCAGATCACGTGTTAAAACTCCTCTCTCGATTTATGAATTAACACATCAAATTGTACTATTTATTGATCAGGTAAATAATACAGATAAAAATGAGAATAAGCAAAACACAACAAAATCATAGGCATAAGAAATCAATAGATTAAACGAACTTCATAGTTTGAATCATAAACAACCCTAGAATACTGGGGTTTTAGCTATCCATAATAATATAAATAACAAAAATCATCCACAAAGAAAACATGAACAATTCTAAGAACAAAGAAAATAAAACCCGGAAGGTTTAATTTGTCTCTAATCTTGAAAGCTCTTGAATCCCTTGGTCTTGTTCTTCGTGTCCGTTTTTCTCTACAACAACTCTCTGTTGGCAACTTTGGGGTAGGTGGAATTGTGTCTAATTTTCGGGCATCAAACCTTTAAATACCAAGTTAAGAAAAGCCCAAAAATAGGTCAAAAATCAGACAGGCCCGCTGCATTCGCGACCTCGCTTGCGACCCAGTCACCCGTGACTCGGGTCGCGAGTCCACGTGGCATGATGTGGTGCTGACGTGACAGAAAATTCACGACCAACCTCAAAATTCACGACCAGGTCGCGAATAAAACAAATGAGAACCCTGTCTCTATCGCGACCGTGCAAAAAAATGGGAAAACAGTGATTCGCGACTAGATTCGCGACCCCCCTGGGTCGCAAGTCCGGTCGCGGGTATTTTTCAGCATCGGCAGCCTCTCATTGTTTTGCTTCGTTCTCACTCGTTTCTCATCCGATTGACCTGATTCTTTTTACAACGCGTTCCTAACTTGATTTCATATCTTTCTAGGGTCTTCCCAAGCTCATTTGAAGTCCACACAAAAATGGCATTAATTCCCTTCACAATGAACAAACACGTGACATTCCACAAAACATAGGAAACTATGCAAAACTTATCACTTTATGCATGCAATGCCCATCAAATACCACTCAAATGTAACTCAAAATACATGCAAAATATGAGCTTATCAACTCCCCCAAACTTAAAATATTGTTTGTCCCCAAACAAAGAACAAAACCAAACATAGAATTCAGACAATACATAACTCTACAATTCATAATCTAGCATCTATGACCTCGAAAATCTAATCAGAAAGTGACAAGAGCAAGCACAACACTCAAATCATAAACACATGCAATAGATTTCAACGAACAAAATTCAAGCCAATGATCCTCACCGGTGTGTGTTTGGCTCAAACACTCAAAGTGTGATAAAATAAAGGTAAGCACTCATCGAATCATTGAACTACACACTTGATCTACCATAGGCCTGCATGCAATCTAAGCTCTCCACTGACAAACAAATGTGCTCAAAATTAAGATCAAATAGGACTTTATTAAGGTTGTAATGTAGGCTTGGGTTAAGGCTAGGAATATTTGGCTAAAGTGACTCATAATTGTAGAACCAATTCACCACTTTTACTTTCTACTCCCAACTACTTCTCACATTCAAACACTAGTTGGAATTTTTCCAACTTCTTTCTACACATCCTTACATCATCCATATTTTTTCAACTCATGGACCTTTGGTCTCTTTTCTTATTTTTTTTCATTGGCACTTTTCACATTTTTTTTTTCTTTTTAGTGCTCACTTCATTTTTTTCTTCTTTTCAACACTCACATAGCACTTTTTTTTTGTGCACCAACAAAAATCACCAATTGTCACCATTTTTTTTTCTTTTATCCCAACTTCAAAATTCCTACCCTTCTTCCTATTTCTCCAAAAGAATCAACAAAATAATCCCAAATAGGCTCTCAAAGAAAAGGTATTTAGGCATAAAAGGGCTCGCAAAGGAATATAATGAATTTAGGACAGTGTATGGGATAAATAGCTAAAGAAAAGATGGCCTACTATCATCTCCTATTTTCAAGCACATAAACTCAATCTCAAGCAAGACGGCATGCAAGTTCTAGAGAAACAAGTGTACAGACAAGCAACAAACAAGAACAAAAATTAAGACAACAGTCTTATAGGCTCAAAATCTTACAGCTCAATATTGGCCAAAATAAAGCTCGAAAATCTCCAAAACACATGTTCTTTCAAATCATGCTATACGTGCTAAAATCATTCCCAATCAAATATCTCAATTATAAACACTAAACCACAAACCATAAAGCATATATCATCAAAATCCCACAAAAATTCAAGACCAAAATTCAAAATTATTCAAACTTCCCGGAAAAACAAAAAAAAGGAAACAAGTAAAGCAGGTAAAAACACAATAAAGGTCTAGACACTACAAGCATACATCTCCCCAAACTTATTCAAATCCACATGATGGAATAAGTTTGCAAAAATGCATGTAGGTGTCGTCGACCACTTACAACGATCACATGGATGTCCATTCGGGTTCAACGTCCTCCCCCAAACTTGTTGACAGACAAGTTGATCAAATTGCTATCCCCCAAAGTATAGCATCCATCCGGTCTTTACCTGCATAACTCGGAAAAAGAAGTGAAAAACATAAATAAGAAAAAAACTGAAAAGAAAGGAAACATAAAAAAAAACACATTGGGTTGTCTCCCAACAAGCGCTGCATTTAACGTCGACAGCCAGATGAATTCGGGAACTCAAGTCCCCACAAGTGGGGAAATGGGTATCCCCCATTCTCTTCCCCGAGCATCCATCTCCATGCCTCCATCATCAGTACTGCAGCCAACTTCATGAGTGTTGATGATGTTACACTCCACAGCTGCCTTGTGCTCCTCTACATTGAACAAAAACCGGATGTGTTTATCTTCAAACCGGAGAGTGAGGATCCCCATGTCTAGGTCGATGTTGGCTCTTCCGGTGTGTAAAAATGGTCGTCCCAAAATAAGAGGGACGCTCTTGTCTTCCTTCATATCCAGCACCACAAAATCCACTGGGAAAATAAAATCATGCACCTTGATCAGCACATCTTCCAAAATTCCCTCGGGATACACCACAGATCGATCAGCCATCTGCAAGCCCATGGTTGTGGGCTTAAGTTGTCCACAATTCAGCTTCTTAAAAAATGACAGTGGCATCAAATTGATGCTCGCCCCCAAATCACATAGTGCTCAGCCACCTATCTTGTCTCCAATAGTGATCGGAAGTGTAAAACTCCCCGGATCCTTTATCTTGGCCAGAAGCTTCTTTTGGATGATGGAGCTGCAGTTTTCTGGGAGGTATACAGTCTCGAACTCCTCTATCTTCTTCTTCTTGGATACAACATCTTTAAGGAATTTTGCATACTTAGGCATATGCTGAAGTGCTTCCACCAAAGGAATGTTGATTTGCACTTTCTTAAAAATCTCCAGAAATCGAGAGAACTGTGCATCAACCTTTTGTTTCGGGGTTTGTTGTGGGTACGGGATGGTCACTGTGGGAAGCACTGTAGGACCCGTCGGAGGACTCTTGATGGTAGAATTTGGCTTGTCAGAAGCCATCTTGGGGGAAACAGCTGCAGCGGCAACAATAGGTGCAGGAACCTCAGTATGCAGATAGATTGCATTACACTCTTCCTTGGGATTCACTGTGGTGTTGCTAGGGAATTGTCCCGGTTGGTGTTGATTCCCTACAACTATCACCAGCTGACCCAGTTACTTCTCGAACATCTTCATTTGCACACCCATGGCACCCACAGTATTCTCCAACTTCTCCACTCTAGCTTGCGACTCCCCCATGAATTTATCGGTCTTCCCCATGAACGCCATCAACAGATCATCCATGTTTGGCTTTTTTTCCTCATTGATCATTCCATGCGTTACAGAGAAGTCGGAAGGGGGCTGCAGTGCACTGTTAGGATTTCCACATGAGAGGTTGGATCGATTACCTTGATAGAATTGATTTCCACCTCGGTAATTGTTGCCATCATAGCCACCTCTCTGATTGATGTAGTTGACATCTTCAACTGTATTTCCCATGGGATTATCTACACCCGGTTGCGCCATAGCATCAAATCTGTTGTTGATCATGGCATTCAGAGTAGACAGCTGGGCGGCCAATTTGGAAATCGGATCACTATCATCAACTGCTGAAGCTCTCTTCAATATCCTTACTGGTCGATCCCCAGTCCACTGATAGCTGTTGGTAGCCATGTCTTTAATTATCGTCACAACTTGATCGTGTCCTTTATTCAGCAATGACCCGCCTGTAGAGGCATCCAGAAGCCTCTTCACCTCCATATTGCATCCGTTGTAGAAGATGCAGACTTGATGATCCACCCCAAATCCATGATTGGGGCACTTCCTTAGCAACTCTCAAAACCGCTCCCAAGCTTCATATAAATTCTCATCTTCATACTGGCGAAACTGAGTAATCTCGCCTTTGAGCTTAAGAGTCAGACCGGGAGGGAAGAATTTATGCAGAAACTTGTGTGCCAAGCACTCCCAGCTATCCACTGTACTGAGGTCCAAGGAATGATACCAATCCTTGGCAGCATCTCTCAGTGAGAATGAGAACAGGTGAAGCCGTATAACATCATCTGACACCCCGTTCATCTTGATTGTGCTGCAGACCTCCAGGAATTGTTGCAAGTGGGCATTCAGATTCTCAGTCTTGAGCCCTCCATACTGATACTGCTGCACCATGCCCACCAATCCCGACTTCAGTTCAAAGTTCTTAGCATTAATGCCTGGACCGGGAACTTGTCCATGGTTGAGCATCGGTGTGAACATCTGATTAATCGGTACCGGCTCTGCTTCCCTGGCGGCTTCTTGCTCTTGAAATCACCGCTGCATATCCTCTAGCTGTTGTTGCATACAGCACATCTGATCAGCTATAACAGAGGCTGCTGGTTGTTGCTCTGCCATTGTTTTCCTTCTTCTTGCGTGTTTGTGGCGGATGGTGGCTTCAATCTCAGGATCAAAATTTTGAAGTGGTTCCCCCTGATATCGTGTATGCAAACACAACCTAATCACAAGAAAAAGAAGATTATAAAATTTAAACGAAAATAAACTGAAAAAAAATGTCTAGATTAACACAAGAAATTAAATATAAATAATAACAAATAAAAAAAATTAAATCCCCGGCAACGGCGCCAAAAACTTATTCGGTATTTATTTTCACCTAAACTGCAAGTGTACAGCGAGGCTTATAGGATAGCGGTGAACAAGGTCGTATCTACAGGGATTTAATAATTAAACTGCTAGTTATTCAATTTAACCTCTCGCAGTTATCTAGACTACAAAACATGATTGGATTGAACTAAATAAAAACTGACAATAATAAATAAACTAAATTACCAAGGCAGAAATTAACACAGATAAATCAAACAGTGAATAAAAGACGTATTCTAGGATTGCTTAATCATCAACTAATCCATTCATTTAATCTTTTTATTCTTATGCCTATATTGGGACTTAAATTGTGCTAGAGCAACCACTAATTCATCCTAAACCTTCTCTCGAAGTGCCTAGGTTGTAGATTACAAAACTAGTACTAACGTCTCCGTTCAATACCTAGCATGCAACTCCTAAAGGCTCCTAAGGTCTATTGCTCTGTCAATTAATCTCAACTCTCTCGAATCTTATTGATTAACAAGTTACTTATTCCAGATCACGTGTTAAAACTCATCTCTCGATTTATGAATTAACACATCAAATTGTACTATTTATTGATCAGGTAAATAATACAGATAAAAACGAGAATAAGCAAAACATAACAAAATCATAGGCATAAGAAATCAATAGATTAAACTAACTTCATAGTTTGAATCATAAACAACCCTAGAATACTAGGGTTTTAGTTATCCATAATAATATAAATAACAAAAATCATCCACAAAGAAAACATGAACAATTCTAAGAGCAAAGAAAATAAAACCCGGAAGGTTTAATTTGTCTCTAATCTTGAAAGCTCTTGAATCCCTTGGTCTTGTTCTTCGTGTCCATTTTTCTCTGCAGCAACTCTCTGTTGGCAACTTTGGGGTAGGTGGAATTGTGTCTACTTTTCGTGCATCAAACCCTTAAATACCAAGTTAAGAAAAACCCAAAAATAGGTCAAAAATCGGACAGGCCCGCTACATCCGTGACCTCGCCCGTGACCCAGTCACCCGTGACTCGGGTCGCGAGTCCACGTGGCAATACATGGCATGACGTGGCGCTGACGTGGCAGAAAATTCGCGACCAAACTCAAAATTCGCGACCAGGTCGCGAATAAAACAAAGGAGAACCTTGCCTCTGTCACGACCGTGCAGAAAAATGGGAAAACAATGATTCGCGACCAGATTCGCGACCCCCCTAGGTCGCGAGTCCGGTCGTGGGTATTTTTCAGCATCGGCAGCCTCTCACTATTTGGCTTCGTTCTCACTCGTTTCTCATCCGATTGACCTGATTCTTTTTGCAACGCGTTCCTAACTTGATTTCATATCTTTCTAGGGTCTTCATAAGCTCATTTGAAGTCCATACAAAAAATTGCATTAATTCCCTTCACAATGAACAAACACGTGACATTGCACAAAACATAGGAAACTATGCAAAACTTATCACTTCATGCATGCAATGCCCATGAAATACCACTCTAATGTACCTCAAAATACATGCAAAATATGAGGTTATCACCTCATTAATGAGTTTTTGGGTTGTTCATCTGAGGGGGAGTTCAAAGAGATAGATGACTGGGGGATGGTTGCTGAAGAACTAACCCAGGACATCTATAAAAAATGGCCATCACATCCGTAAACTATTCCAACCTCCAAGCTGACTCACAATTATGGCGCCCTGTTCAGACTCCTAATCCACAATTGGCTACCAACTAAGCACAGGGCATCAGTGACTCAAGCTCACGAGAGGTTTCTGTATCACCTTGGAACTAGGAAGCAGTTCAATTATGGTGAGTTTGTATCAGCAAGATCATCAGCAGTGCAGAATCTACAGTGGTCAAAGGTCCACCGTGTTACCCATCATTGATCTACAGCATCATCAAGTAACAGAAGAAGAAGGTTTCTTCAAAGAAAGACAAGATTATATCTCTCAACAAGTCTTTAGTAATCAAGGTTGCTCCTGAAATAGGAGATCCTCATCTTCGCCTCCAGTTCAAGCAGTTCATGTCATCCAAGAAAGGAGCGGATGATACTGTTGAAGAATCCTCTCCAAAGGGTGTTGTGCTGAGAGTTTAGAGAAAAGTCTGGAGTTTCATGCTCATTTGATTTCTGAGCATACTTCTGAGAAAATGAAGATCCAAGCAATGATTGCTGATCTTTCATCAGGAGAAGAGTTTGTCTCTCAAGCAGCAGATGTTCATGAGAATGTTCATAAGTTGCACAAGCTTACAAGTACTACCGAAGCTACTACTCAGAAGAAATCTCCTTCAACACAAAAGCAAGGTGAATCACAGACTGCAGCACAAGCTAAGAAAGCAGAAGTTGTCCAAGAAAAGACTGTAGATGAGGCTTATGAAGAGGAGGCTCATGAAGAAGAGGCTGATAAAGAAGAGGATGATGAAGAGGAAGCTGAGGATGATGCTGATGATGGAGAAGAGACTGAGTATGATGATGCTGAAGCTAGTTCTGAAGAAGAAGGATCTGTAGAAGATGATGATGCACAGGACCCTGACAAATCTGAGTAGTTTCTGAATATTACTCATTTACCTTTCTCGATGGCAAATAGGGGGAGTAATGTGATTAATGTGATATGTTTTACTTATCTTGCATCATGTTTTACAAGGTATTTTGTTTTTACTCCAATAGCTTGTAATAGCTATTTTGTTATGGAATAGATTTTGTTGAGTGTTGTATAACATTGAGATTCAATGTTGCACTCAATGTCAGACAGACTTCCTGTGACATTGTCTATGACATAGTCGTAACTAATCTTATCCTTTCCTAGTTTATTTATTATTTTAATAAATAAAATAAGTTTATATATCTTAAAATATATGTGTATATCCACGAAATTAATATTTCAAATAAATGGATATATACATATTAGATATATTGTTTAAAATAGAGTTTGACAAAGTCAAAACTCTATCTCCTATTTTTTAGGTCTAGCGGTTTCTCTATTTAATTCTTTTTCTTTTTCAGAAAATTATATTTGCTGGATATTTAGAAAAGGAGCATGAACGTGGGGAAGCTATCAACCATGCCTTGGAGGCGGTTTCTTCCATCTACGGTGAAGTCATGGAGTGAAGCGGTTATCGTCAACCCATGTTCAAGAAAGAGAAATCATGGACCATGTTGGATTCAAGTGAAGAAGCATATAAGGAATGTGTTCGACACTTGAAGACTTATTCAAGCTCATTCCATTTTCTGCTGTGTGAAGATTGAAGAAAGCTTGGGTCACAAACTTAGTTTAGGTTTCGTTCTTTGTTCCTTCTTCTATCTTAATGTTTATTGTTGTTCAATCCTTTCACGGAATAGATTGTACAAGTTAGGATAGATAGCAAGGTTGTGAAACCTTTACTAGTTTGTATACAAATTGACAGGATGTCAATTTGTTTATTTTAGTGATTATACAAAGTCAACGGGATGTTAACTTGTATGATCTAGTTTGCATATGAATTGACGGGATGTCAATCTGTATGTTGTAGTTTGCATATGAATTGACGGGATGTCAATTTGTATGTTGTAGTGTGCATATCAACTGACGGGATGTCTAGTTGTATGTTATTGTATATGAATTGACGGGATGTCAATTTATATGTTTTAGTTCTTTTTAGTGATAGTCTAGATTAGAACTTGTAATGTTGCTGTAATGTTAAGAGCCCTCGCGTCTAACATTAACACCTTGAAAATTTTGTACTCTTAATAGTATAATTTCGCCCTGAGGCAATCATACACATGGTGTGTATGATTTAAAATTATATCGTGTATTCTTGTGCATTTTATTTCCAGCATATTTGTGTTAAGATAAGTTGTGTTAACTGTCTTTAACATTGAGTTTGACATTACAAATCTGTGTTTAATTTCAGTGTTTGTGGCAACAAATTTCAACAAGTGGTATCAAGAGCCGGTACTTAACACACTAAGTATTCGATCCTTGGTTTGTTGACTCACTGAAAGATGGATATTCAGATCAATCAGTGCCGTCCTCCGGCATTGGATAGTAATGGCAAGAATTATGCTATGTGGAAATTGCGCATGAAGATGTATATCAAGTCCATCGATGAGAGGGCTTGGTTGGCTGTAATTGAAGAATGGTCTCCACCGAGGATGGAAGGACCAAATGGAGTGTACATTCTTACTCCGGAGACTCAATGGACTAATGATGATCGAATCATTTCCAACTTCAATTCAAGGGCACTCAATGTTATTTTTATTTCGGTTGATGTTCCGTGCTTCAAAATGGTGTGTAATTGCACCACGGCATATCAAGCATGGAGCATACTGCAGGAACATTGTGAAGGATCGATCAGTGTACGACAAACAAAGCTTAGACTACTCACCTCTAAATTCAAAACTCTGCGAATGTTAGAAGATGAGACTATTTCAATGTACACTGAACGATTGTGTGAAGTGTCAAATGAATCTACAGCTCTCGGATGTCCGATCTCGAACGAAAACAAGGTTAGCAAACTTCTTCGCACACTTCCAGAGAGATTCAACATGAAAATCTCAGCAATAGAAGAAGCTCACAATGTATCAAACATGAGTTTGAGTGAAGCAGTGAGCATTCTACTCACGTTTGAGATGAATCTTGAAAATCAGAAATCAAACACCTCCTCCAAAGGAATTGCACTTCAATCAGTAACATCAAGTTCAATGTTGAACTTGATGTCGAGAACATTCAGGAGATTTATGAAGATGAACCCCTGAGTGTTGCGCTGCTTACCAAGAAGTTCAATACCCTTGTTCGGTCAATGAAGAAAGGTTCCCCAAACTTCAAACCACGGAGATTGTTTGATTCTCCCTCGTCGACATCATCTGGATCGACAAAATCTTCAAAGTCTCCAAATGTTGCAGTAAAGGACATTGACTCAGTTCAATATAGGGGCTGGTTTTGGACACTATGTCAATGAATGTCCTACTATCCAAAGGAAGCAAAGAAGAAATTACAGTGCTGCCATGTTAAGCGACGAATCCGGTGATGAAGAAGCTAAAAACAAACTGTATTGTTTGTTAAAGTCAATGATGACTTAGATGAAATGATTGGCGCTTTAACTGACATGGAGAGTGTTGATTATGATTATGATGCTAGTCTTGATCATGTGACTCCAGATGTTCCAAGCAATGTTCTGGAGAATGTTACACAAGAAGTCTCTAACATTTCTCCAAATACCACTAACTGGTATGAAATGACTTTGCTGGATGAATTTTGCAACACTACTGAAGTGTCTCAGGTGGAAGAAGATAAGTCCGAAGTCAGCCACCAAGTAGCTCTACAAGAATTACACAAGGTTGTAGATGAAGTTTGTGTCCAATGGACCGAACAATCAAAAGAATTTGGGATTCTTGTGGAAGAAAACCAAACTCTAAAGCAACGAGTACTGGACCTTAAGATTCGACTCACTAGAAGTGATCTTGAGCTGAACAAGTTGAGAAAGGAAGTAGAAGCTGCTTCGAAAACCTTTCGACAACTCAATCAAGGGACATCTACTCTGAACGAAGTTCTGACACTGGGACAGAACACAAAAACAGGTTTGGGATATACATCAAGTTCAACAATGTCTATCTCAAATCCTATCAAGTTTGTCAAAGGAGAAAGCTCCAAGGATGTTCCAGTCAATGTTGACGAAAATGTCAAAATGAATGTCAGTGACAAGTCCAAGGAGAAGAAATTTGTCTGTCATTATTGCCAAGAGCCTGGACACATCAAACCTTATTGCTTCAAATATCATGATGATATAGAAACAGGTAAGATTATCATGGAAAATTCTTCTAAACCTGCAAAAAAGAAGAAACGTTCAAAGAAGGCAAAGATCTCGTGTAATGTTGTCTATACATCTTTGAAAGCCAACATTACTGGTACGTGGTACTTTGACAGCGGGTGCTCTAGGAATATGACAGGAAACTCTAAGTTTCTCGATGACTATACCACGACAAGCAAAGGAAAAGTTAGTTATGGTGGAGGAGCACAAGGTAACATAGTAGAAAAAGGAACCTTGAATGTCAAGAACTTTCCCAAGTTACACAATGTGCTTCATGTCGAAGGTTTAACAGCAAATCTGATTAGCATAAGTCAACTATGTGATGACGGCATGCATGTCAGATTCAATAAGAACACCTGTGAGGTTTTTGATAGCGAGAATAAATGCATTATGTTTGGAAGTCGGGCATTGGATAATTGCTATCATGCTGACAAGAACGAAAAATGCAATGTTTCAGTCAATGTTGACACCCAACTCGTACATCAAAAAATAGGTCATCTCAGCTTTCGAAGTTTGAAGAAACTAATTGAAGCTGATGCTGTTCGGGGTATTCCACCTGTGAAGATCAATCTCGATGTTGTTTGCGGTGCATGTCAAAAAGGCAAACAAGTAAGAGCTTCACACAAAAGTTCCTCAGCTTGTCAAACCACGAAGTTCTTCGATCTAATTCACATAGACATCATGGGTCCCGTTGACACCAAAAGCATGAGTGGAAAAAGATTCATTCTGGTGATAGTTGATGATTTTTCGAGATTCACATGGGTTGAATTTCTTCAAGAAAAATCTGAAGCTTTCAGGATGTTCAAGAAGTTCTACAGGCTGGTGTCAAGACAACATGAGTCCAACATCAAATGCATTCGAACAGATCATGGGCTCGAATTTGAAAACTCGATGTTTGAAGAGTTTTGTGAAAAACAAGGCATCATCCATGAGTTTTCTGCTCCGAAGACACCTCAACAAAATGGGGTGGTTGTGAGAAAAAATTGAACTCTCTAGGAGATGTCAAGAGCAATGTTACAAGCTCAACGGTTGTCCAAGAAGCTATGGGCTGAAGCAATTAACACTGCTTGTCACATCGGGAATAGAGTGATTCTTCGCCCAGGCAGAACTGTGACACCGTATGAACTCCTGAAGGGAAAAAAGCCCAATTTGAAGTACTTTCACGTGTTTGGATGTGTATGTTACATCCTGAATGACAGGGGTTATCTGGGAAAATTTGATTCCAAAAGCGACAAAGGGATTTTCTTGGGTTACACATCTGACAGTCGTGCCTACCGTGTGCTTAATCTTCGGACAAAAACAGTCCAAGAATCAATTAACATTGTTTTTGATGACCACACAGGTATTGCTTCAAAATCTGAAGAGGATGATGTAATTGATCTCATTAACACTGATGAAATGTCAAGTGATCAGGCTGAAAGTGATTGTGAGAACAAGACATTCACTGAGAATGTCAAAGCCAATGTTCCACAGAATGCTAAAGCTTCAGTCAAAACATCAACACCAACATTCACTTCAGACAGTGAAGATGATCAGGTGGTGACTATCGAAGATGAACCAAGAAGGGATCCTCCAAATCGAATTCGGAAGAATCATCCAGATTCACAAATCATTGGTGAGCAATCCGAAGGAGTTCAAACTAGAAGCAAGAACTCAGAGGAATACAAAGAAATGCTGAAACTGGTATGCATGTCTTCTTTAAATGTTTGTATGTCAAACACTTGCTTTCTGTCCAACATTGAACCGAAAAACATTAAGGATGCACTTAATGATGATTTTTGGATCAATGTCATGCATGAGGAACTAAACAAGTTCGTAAGGAACAATGTATGGGAATTAGTTCCACGCCCCAAAGATAAAAATGTGATTGGGACAAAATGGATTTTCAAAAATAAAACAGATGAGTCTGGCAATGTTGTCAGAAATAAAGCTTGTCTAGTCGCTCAAGGCTACACCCAAGTTGAAGGGGTAGACTTTGACGAAACATTTGCTCCTGTTGCAAGGATTGAATCCATTCGTCTTTTATGTGCAATTGCATGTTATGTGGGGTTTACTTTACATCAAATGGATGTTAAAAGTGCTTTCTTGAATGGTTTTCTCAATGAAGAAGCATATGTCAAACAACCTAAGGGGTTCGAATGTCATGAGAATCCATTGCACGTGTTTAAGCTCAAAAAGGCTTTGTATGGTCTTAAACAAGCCCCTAGAGCATGGTATGCTAGACTGACCGAATTCTTACTCCCATTTGGTTTTGAAAGAGGTCAAGTCGATAAAACATTGTTTATCAAGAAGAATCAAAAACATATTACTGTTGCTCAAATCTATGTTGATGACATTGTTTTTGGTTCAACATGTACTAATCTGCTCAAAGATTTTGTAGACTCAATGTGCAACACATTCGAAATGAGCATGGTTGGAGAGCTCAACTATTTCCTTGGTCTACAAATCAAGTAAGATAAAGATGGAATCTTCATCTCTCAAAGCAAATATGCTAGAGGATTGGTCAAGCGTTTCGGATTAGAGAATGCTAAACCAATGAAGACACCCATGGGATCTTCTGAAAAGTTGAGCAGAGATGATGTTGGTAGCAATGTTGATTCTACCATGTATAGAGGAATGATAGGCAACTTATTGTATTTAACTGCTAGTCGTCCTGACATTATGTTTAGTGTTGGTGTTTGTGCGAGATATCAATCTCAGCCTAAACAATCTCACCTTAAAGTTGTTAAACGTATCATTCGATATGTTTCAGGCACAATTAGGTTTGGTGTTAAATATTGCAAGAGTTCTAACACTCATCTTGTAGGTTATAGTGATTCCGATTGGGCAGGTGATGTCGATGACAGAAAAAGCACTAGCGGAGGATGTTTTTATTTTGGCAACAATCTGATTTCATGGTCAAATAAGAAACAAAATTGTATCTCACTATCCACGGCCGAATCAGAGTATGTTGCTGCCGCTAGCTGTTGCTCTCAAATGTTGTGGTTAAATCAAATGGTGTTAGATTATGGTCTGGATAGTCCTTCTTTGACATTGTTATGTGACAATGTCAGTACAATTGAAATTTCGAAGAACCCAGTCCAACATTCTCGCACCAAACACATTGACATCAGACATCACTTTATCCGTGATCTTGTGGAACAAGAGATCATTAAATTGGAATACATTCCTACAGAAAATCAAATTACGGATATATTTACTAAACCTTTGGATTTTGAGAGATTTTCTTCTCTAAGAAAATCTCTTGGAATGTGTGTCTGTTAGTCAATGCAGACATCCTGGTGTTAAAGTCAATGTTATGATCTTTGACATCAGATTTTGTAATTCTGAAATTATTAATAAAAACTATGGTACGATGGTATGATTTTTTTTATGAATCAATTCATGAGAATTTATTCAATCATGACTCGTCTCCATTGGTTTTATTTTTTTTTTTTCCAGAATTTATTTTTTATTTATTATTTAGTGTTTAAATAATAAATAATTGAATTTTTGTTGATAAGCAGATATACTTATCTGCATATCTTTTGATATGATAAGAGAGAGAGAATGAGAGATATCACTTTCATTATTTTTATATAATAAAGTGGTTTGTCCTTATTTTTTTTATTCAAAACCCCCCCCTCTCTCTCTCTCTCCATATCTGATTCGCTTTTTCTCTCTCCAACGTTTCATCTTCTCCTTCTCCTCCAAACGATTTTCTCTTCTATTTTCCATCCATGGCGGACCAAAACCCTAATCATCTACAAGCCATGATGATGATGTTGCAGCAAATGATGGAGCTCACAAAAGGATCCCCATCATCGGCCTCAACTCCGGCTGCTGCAATACAACCCCCACTCTCCGCAACATCAACTCAGACCCCTAACATTGCACCACCAACTGCTCAAGCTGAACCAACTACAGCGAATGTCGCTGAGCCTTCAACATCAAAGGTGATGCCAACTAAAGATGAAGTTCATCCGGACCTCATTATTCCTCCTGAAACCGAGATCCTAAGCCCTAAGCCAATTAGGATGAATGTGCTTGGAGATTCCACAAATACAATCGACCCAGAAGCCACGTCTCATCTGCAATCTCTGTCAAAAATAGTGAAGACTTTTTCACTAACTAGGAAATCGAAGCGACTTCACAGTGATGACACTGACAAACCTGAGGTCGTCTCCTCCAAGAAGGTGAAGAAGGAAGGGTCTAAGGCTACCTCCAAGTCGCTGAGAGATGAGTCCGACTCCACTAGTGAACAAGTTCCTACTTCTCCTCCTGCTGATGTTACATGGAATGTCAGTCCTTCTGGTGAGCCCGTGGACGAGGATTCCGGCACAGATGAGGACTCTCCGCTTGATGTCACGCAAGCCTTCAGTAAGATTTTCTATTCTGAAGAGGCTAAGAAATCCCATGCTCTTTATGTTAAGAGAACTCTTAAGGTTGAGAAAATGATTGATGTTCTTAGCTTTAAAAAATATGGGATGGATGTGTTTCTTAAGGAGAGGCGTTTATGGAAATCTGTTACGTCGCTAGTGTCATATGATCCTGATGTTATACATGAATTTTATGCTAACATCATTTCTGATATGGGAGATCCCTCTAAACTGTGTTTTGGAACTGTGTTTGTTAGGGATAAAATTTATAAGTTTTCCCCTAATGTTATTAACACGTTTCTTGAGTTGGGCAATGAGGATACAATCATGTCTTTGGATTTGATTGATGATGTGGTGAATGTTATTACTGGAGGTCTGGTGTTAAAATGGCTCAACAAAGTACCTGCTTCCAAGTTAACATTCTTTTACTCAGTATTATACAAGCTTGCAGTGTGCAATTGGCTGCCCACATTGAATGCCTCTGTCATCACAGTTGATCAGGCCATTCTCCTGTACAAGATAGGAACTCAGCTTCCTTTCAACCTTGGTGCATACATCTTTGATGCAACATTGAAGGCTGCCTCTAAGTCCAGTTCATCGAACTTGCTTCCTTTCCCATGTTTGATCTATGGGATCCTTAAGAGCCAAGGGTTAAAGGAACGCAAGAAGAGTGTGTTGTCTGAGCAAACCACCTTCTCCATAATGAAGCCCAAGGGAAATGATGACAGGATCATTGATCTTCCCTATCCTCATGATACTGCAAATCCAGTGCCTCCCTCTGCCGAAGGTACCCCTGCTCCTTCCCAATCTGATGTCTATCCTGATGTTGCCTCCACGCCTTCCATTCTCATTGTCATGATGCCGCTGGAGTCTCTTCAACATCAAATTGCTCTGCTTGATCATGTGATTGATCATGTGATGTGATTCTTTTCTGACTCTCCTTTCTACACAAAAATGGGGAGTGGATGATGATGCTGATGGTGATGCTGCAGACGCTGAAGACATGGATACTAGACCGAGTGTTGCTGGTAAAGCAAAGGGGTGAAAAGGTGCAGCCAAAGGAAAAAGGAAGATGATGTGAAGCTTAATGTTTAAGCTTCTGAAATTTAAACCTTTTTTGTTAAAAATAATATTTTATGTTTTCTGTTTTTTATATGTGCTGGACACATGGTTTTTGATATGCATTTCATGCATATCTTGGTTTTTGTTGTTGAATGCAATTTATGATTGTGTTCTTGTTTTTATATGCTTATTCATTTTTTTTATATTTGTGATATATCATTACGATTAGGCATATTGAATTTGTTTTGAGATATTGAATGTTCAATATGTCTTGATTATAGTGTGTTGAACGCTGAGTTCAACATTGATATTTTGTGTTGAACGATGAGTTCAACATTGATATGTTGTGTTGAATGTATCATTCAGCATTGATTTTATAATAGGATATGTTCCTATTATATGATGATCTAATTAAGGGGGAGTAACCCTTAAGGGGGAGATTTTAAGATCTCCATTTTTCGCTGCGACTCTAATTGTACAAAATACATTGAGTTGTGTGTTTTGTGCAGAAAGGTTAAGATTAAGGGGGAGATTGTTGAGTGCTGTATAACATTGAGATTCAATGTTGCACTCGATGTCAGACAGACTTCCTGTGACATTGTCTATGACATAGTCGTAACTAATCTTATCCTTTCCTAGTTTATTTATTATTTTAATAAATAAAATAAGTTTATATATCTTAAAATATATTTGTATATCCACGAAATTAATATTTCAAATAAATGGATATATACATATTAGATATATTGTTTAAAATAGAGTTTGACAAAGTCAAAACTCTATCTCCTATTTTTTAGGTCTAGCGGTTTCTCTATTTAATTCTTTTTCTTTTTCAGAAAATTATATTTACTGGATATTTAGAAAAAGAGCATGAACGTGGGGAAGCTATCAACCATGCCTTGGAGGCGGTTTCTTCCATCTACGGTGAAGTCATGGAGTGAAGCGGTTATCGTCAACCCATGTTCAAGAAAGAGAAATCGTGGACCATGTTGGATTCAAGTGAAGAAGCATATAAAGAATGTGTTCGACACTTGAAGACTTATTCAAGCTCATTCCGTTTTCCGCTGTGTGAAGATTGAAGAAAGCTTGGGTCACAAACTTAGTTTAGGTTTCGTTCTTCGTTCCTTCTTCTATCTTAATGTTTATTGTTGTTCAATCCTTTCACGGAATAGATTGTACAAGTTAGGATAGATAGTAAGGTTGTGAAACCTTTACTAGTTTGTATACAAATTGACGGGATGTCAATTTGTTTGTTTTAGTGATTATACAAAGTCGACGGGATGTCAACTTGTATGATCTAGTTTGCATATGAATTGACGGGATGTCAATCTGTATGTTGTAGTTTGCATATGAATTGACGGGATGTCAATTTGTATGTTGTAGTGTGCATATCAACTGACGGGATGTCTAGTTGTATGTTATTGTATATGAATTGACGGGATGTCAATTTATATGTTTTAGTTCTTTTTAGTGATAGTCTAGATTAGAACTTGTAATGTTGCTGTAATGTTAAGAGCCTTCGCGTCTAACATTAACAGCTTGAAAATTTTGTACTCTTAATAGTATAATTTCGCCCTGAGGCAATCATACACATGTTGTGTATGATTTAAAATTATATTGTGTATTCTTGTGCATTTTATTTCCAGCATATTTGTGTTAAGATAAGTTGTGTTAACTATCTTTAACATTGAGTTTGACATTACAAATCTGTGTTTAATTTCAGTGTTTGTGGCAACAAATTTCAACAGATTTTCTTCCCTATATGATTCATATCTACTAAAAAATTGAAATTGCTATCAAAAGATAAAAATATAAAAGAAAAAAAAATCAATATAATAGAGCATGTACAAGCTCATAAAAAAGTGAAACACAGCTGAATCATATGATGTTCTTTACAACATTCAAGTACGTTTTAAAGTACATGGTCCTACAGATCAAGGATTGTGTTCTTTGAAAATATGGAGCTGATTTGCCACTAGATAAAGAACACAAAAAGGTTTTGGTTATTCATGTTCGAATACCATGTTCTGGACATTTCTGTAAACATTCTGCTGCCAATTTGATTGAAGATCAAGACATGTACTTAATCATGTTCAGAGACATGATCATGTACATGGTTGTCCAGAGAGTTTACAAAGAGACGTATCATGCTGGAATCAAAGAGCTGGTGCTGCAGATTCAAGATGGACGTTTCAGAATAGAAGCTGCCTTGTTCGCGATGAAGATCAAGAAAGAAAGAAGGAGTTCTATTAAAAGAAGACATCTAAACTAGGAAAGTCCGATTTATTTAAGGAAATTGTTTCCTTGTTAAATCCTAGTCATATTAGGACTTCTGAATACCTTGTTTAGGTTATAACTAATCTTATAAATAGTCTGGGATTCAGACTAGTTTAGGGGACAAGAATTTTACAAATACACTAAAGGGATGAGAGTTAAATGACTTCACATTCGAAGCATATAGTATTCGGGTAGACTAGGTTTGATCAGTTAGATCATTGTATTTCTAGTCTGTGTTTGAAACTCACTTTAATACACACTTAGATGAGTCTCGGGAGAGATTTCCTGTGGGAACTAGAGGGATTCTAGGTTGTGAGGGGAGCTCACAATTCAGTTTAGTGAAAGAAGTTGAAACGGGTAGGAAAGGGGTCGAGTGACGGGAGTCTTCGTGTAATAACCTTTGTAACCATTCAACGGAGTAGTAAACTATTTCTCACGGACTTGATAAGTCCCCCTGATGTAGATCAGTTGATCGAACAGGGTTACCAACCTCATGTTCTTTATTTGTTCAAGTTTTTACATTCTGATCTTACATGTTCACAACAATGTTAAAGTACATAATGATGAACATGACCGCACAGTTTATGTAACTTCATATTCAAATTAGTATTATATGTACCAAATAATTTGAAATGTTGAAGAATGAAAAATAACCATTTTTGGCTCATTTTTATGATAAATAAAAATATTTTTTAATTATCATAAAATATTATTATTGATGAATAATATTTATAAAACAAGGTTGAGATTATTTTGTTTTTTATTACCTATATAATTGATTTATTTCATAATATTAATCAATGGTGTTTACATTTTTTTTACATGAAAATAATTTATGTGTACTTAATTGGTTCAAAAAGAAGGTTAGGCGGAATTTGTTCCTCTAGGTAAACATTTGGGTGTATTTGCTCCATAAAAATATTTTTTTGGACTTAATTGATCAAAAAAAAAAATGTTAAGTTTGAATCTGCCCCTAAGGCTACCCCCATTGGTGACCTCTTACAAGAGGTCACCACAAAAAGACAAAATTTTGAGGAAAAAAAAAGGAAAAGTCATGGAAATTGATGATTTGGGTTGGCTAGCCAACCCCATGGCATGACCCAATTGCTGGACATGTGGCACCCTCTGATTGGGTGCCACATAATTATATATATATATATATATATATATATATATATATATATATATATATATATATATGTATACATTAATTTCAAATATAAATATTTTATATAATTATTTGCTTTTTTTTTAAATACACCAAAATTCATAATTTTTTTTATCTATAAATAGAGCCTCATATTAATATGTTTTTATAAATTGAGCACTAGTTAAATATGTAATTTAAAATTTTACATGTTTTCATTATTGTCTATTTATTTTATTTTATTTTAACTCTTGTAATTTTTATTTTGTTGTCAAGTAAATTATGAATTTATAATTGTATAAGTTTTTTTTTGTAATTATGAATTCCAAAAATATATCTAATAAATTAATTAAGATTTTTTATAATTATGAATTAAAAAAATTCTAATAAATTAATTAATATTTTTTTAAATGCAAGAGAAAAATATTATTTTAATAACATGTTCTTATTAAAAAAAATAAAATGATAAATATTTTATGTAGGTTAGAAGAAAAAAGAAAAATTAATATTTTATTTGAAGGTTGGGTTGGATGAAGGTCACTGATGGGAGTATAAATTATATAAAGTTGGAGTTTGTAGATGTGGAGGAGAGAGAAATTAATATTTTATTTGAAGATTGGGTTGGATGAGGTCACTGATGTGGGTAGCCTAAGGTAAAGGTTAGGAGTGTATTTGCACCTCTACCCTATTTTATTTAGCATAAAGTAATTAATATTATTTTGTTTGACTTTTGTGTTATCATATAACAATGATTCATCATAGACAAAAAAAATTCATTTATTGATATTGTATCGTGACATAGTTTATGACTCTTAAACCATAATTGAGTTTCACTTATATGTGAGACATCGAGCCTAATTTTTAGAATTTTGATTGTTGGGCAATCAAATTATGCTAAATCATGTTGAAAATGAATTTTTTTTTTTGTTAATAGATTTATATTATAATGAGCTTCAAATTTGCAGGTGTACATATTTAAATATTTCTATGCTACCTTATTTTATCCAATAAATTATTTATACAACGCATTTCAAATTCTTTAATGTGCTTTAGTTATTAGAAATTATACGTATATTTCACTTGTCATATATAAAAAAAATGGTCAATGTTTAGTTTCACACTACGTATAAACTAACTTTGTACAATAATACAATTTAATATATTTATACCTGCGTACAAGGAGACGTAAAATAATATGATGCTAAAGGTGAAGTTTGAGGTGTTTTGCACAAATAAAAAAGATGATGACGAAACATTAATCGAATCGAGGAAGTGGCGTTCAAGTTGTAACAACTCTCCCTCGACGATGTCCTATTCACTCCACACTCTCTGGAGGGGTGATGAAGATGTATATTACAATAATTTTCATAAATGTGTTTTACGGACATCTTTTTCATCTTAATTGGTCTTATTATGCCTAAAATTATGAATGATTCCAATTATGTTTGTAATAGATTTCGGGCGGATCGGCCAATTATGTTATATGTTTTATGAGGCGCAATAAATGAAAATCGGTTAATCAATATGAGTTGTCTGCCGATAAAATAGTGAATAAACTTGAATATACATTATATATTATGTATACATTTTATGATTGTTTCTGTTGATTATTTAATCGTAATTTAATTATTTTATTTGTAAATTGTTTATTTAAAATTATTCATATATCTCTCACCGTGCATCGCACGGAATGTAATACTAATTTGAATAATGTCAACCACGTGGATTGCTGAAGAGATTCTCAAATATTCGACGTTTCTCCACAAGATACGGGAAATTCTATCCCACAAACATACACACTACATCCCCCTCTCACATCACATACATATTTTAATCATTTTTTAATAAATGGACCCCATTTATTTTTTTAATTTGTGAGAGGGGGATGTAGTGTGTGTGTGTGTGTTTGTGGGATAATTTCCCCACAAGATACATGCATGTTAGTAATTGGATAAAATATGTTAGTAGTTGTCACGCTAACTAGGAAAATAACAGGGGTACAATTATAAATAAATTAAATAAAATTGTTGATTGAATGTTCCATTTTGTCTTTAAAGCACCCTAATCCTTCCTATTTATTTTTATACCCGTCAAACTTTAAAATTAATCCAGTAGTATAACTACAACAAGTACAAAAGAAAAAAGAAAGAGAAGATCAATGGTGAATGGTGATACAATTCATCAATTTCTTCATAGTTCTGTATAAGCGTAGAATAATTTTGCCTTGATATATATAAAATTTCTCACGATGTTTATAATAACTCGATATAAACAATATTTAAACTTTAAAAAAAAAATTGAATATAGCAATCAAATATGAAGGCCTTTATTTTCTCTTCAATGCCTCCGCCATATCCACATCTTGATTCTGGGCTTTTGACAAAGAGAAATACGAATGGGAAAATTTAGCCGCAGCCTTGGAACAATGCAAACGTCACCAAACTTTAAAGGATTTGAACTGAAGTGCTGGACAAGGTTTAATGTGTTTTTTTTCGGAGACCCATGAAAGATCTTACCAAGGATCACCATAACTTCAAACTTTGAGAAGAATCGGCGGTTTTTTAGGAGTATAAAAGTTATAAACATGAGATTTATTTATTTATTATTCTTATTATTTTTATATTTTGAAGATGATGGAGAGGCTATACATAACTTTAACTTATGCAACCTTAGTAAAATAATGATGGGACTGCAATAGAAAATAAAATATTTTATTTATTTTTTAATTTAGTGGCTGAATCGAGAAAAATAAAATTTACATATAAAAGATTTTAAGTTAGGGATTATAAGGTTAACACAGTAAATTAATTAATATTTTATTTATATTTTAAATAAGGGACTATAGTGAGAAAAAGAGATTATGTATAGAATCATAACCCCAATTTTTATTGTTAGGCTACTTATGAAGCAAGGATTGGTTGGATTGGCCATGTGATAGGTTCTACACAATAAATAAAGAATCACTTGTGTTTCATTCTCACATGCTCCATTCCTAAAATAATAATAAAATGGAATATACCTCCATCCAATAGGAATTAATTTCTCCAGTATAAACAAGTGTGTATATTTGACAAATATACAGTAAATATTTTGGCAGAGAGTTTTCCCCAGCTCCAAACAAATTAAAATTATTCGTCAAAAAAGTGAGTTTTCGCTGAATTTTGCATAGCATCTTATCTGATCATATAGTTTGGCCCCAAAATTTAATCATAAGATTCTTGATTTCATTATGTATTTGCGTGCCTAAATATGTTTTTGAAATAACAGATGAAATCCACACTTCTTTTTGAGACATATTATACTATCTGCAGAGCTTTTTTTTTTAATAAAATAAATACAAGAAGTCAAGAATCCACGGGTGTAAAAGTTGCATTCTTTAAGTGTGGCCCCACGAAGAGGGGAGACCATTCACAAAAGTGAGTGCTACTAATTTGAAGTATCAAAGCACTTAGCATTCAACCAATTCTTGAAAAAAAATTCTTAAAAATTCAATTAACTAATACACTATCTAGCCTCTCTGAGAAGTGTGAGAGGCGTAGTAGAAATGGACCCAAAACTTGCATACACATCCCCTCTTTCCATCACCGTGTACGACGAATTGGTGGTGCTCTTGTCGAATGAAGAAGATGCATACGAATTCAAATAGTCCTCGAACCCTTTCTCGTCAGGACAAGTCCCCGGTGCCTTTAAAACACCGGGTACTTCAATTTCACCTTCCAAGTAGCTCACGACTTGTCTCATACTAGGCCTCGCCATATGTTGGTAGCTCGAGCACATTAGCCCCAACTTCAACACCATCACAACCTCATGCTCATCAAAATCATCATTCATTCTCGGATCCACCACTTCAAGAATCCTTCCCTCTCTCCATTTGTTCCACACGTAGTCCACCAAAACTAAGTCGTCGGGCCCCGATTTCGACTCAATGGGCCGACGCCCACATGCCACTTCTAGCATCAGAGCTCCGAATGCGAACACATCGGAGCTCGTGGTGGCCCGTCCGGTTCTTGGCAGTTCGGGTGCTAGGTACCCTAAGGTGCCCACGACCCGAGTCGTACCCGGGTTCGACCCGTGATCGTATAACTTGGCCAGCCCGAAATCGCCGAGGCGGCCGTTCATTTCAGCATCAAGCAGCACGTTACTAGCCTTGACATCTCTATGTATCACGATTTGTTGGTAGCCTTGGTGCAAGTATAGAAGCCCAGAAGCAACGCCTTTGATGATTTTAAACCTCTGTTCCCAACTCAATATGCATTTCGGTTGATCAAACAAGTACTTATCTAAGCTTCCATTAGGCATGAAATCATAGACTAGCAACAGCTCGCCACCGCGCCTGCACCACCCCTGCAGCTGGACTAGATTCCTATGCCGGAGTCGACCGACGCTCGATATCTCAGATACGAACTCGCGAATCCCCTGTTTGGATTCATGCGACACGCGCTTGACAGCAACTTCTGTTTTGGGATTTCGTAGCGTACCTTTGTATACTCGGCCAAATCCACCGAATCCGAGCAACTCGCTATCTCTAAAATTTCTCGTCGCTTTCTTGAGTTCTTGGTATCTATATCTGTGTGGGACAATCTCTAGCTCCCACGATTCGATTATTTCGCGATTTTTGTATCTTCGTATCAGGAAAACAGCGAGCAAGATTAAAGATGATGCAAAAACAATCGACGTAACTGAGAGGCTTACAATTAATCTCGTGTGCTTCTTCTTGATTCCTGGGACTGACGGCAGCGAATCCAAATCTAGAGATTTGGATTCTCCCATCATTTTGAAGCTCCAGCCCAAGATATAATGCGAGCTCGCTAGCAAACCTGTGGAAGCAGAGAACCCCACGTACATTCTTTCTTGAAGAATCGGAGACAGATCGATTGGGAAGGATAAGAGAGGGATTCTGGGTTTGGACGAAGTGGAGGAGAGAGTGACGTTAACAAGATTTGTAATGGAATCGTATTCGATCCAGGCGAGAAGAGGCGTGCCACCCTTGAGATTGAGATCGTGTTTGGACGAATCATCGGTGAAATGAGCGGCGGCGGCGGATGCATTGGACGCCAAGCTGTTGATATCTATGCCGACATGGTTATCATTAATGTCTCCGAACTCGAAATCTTGTACCGTGTCGAACTCGACGGCGAAGATGTGGTTGGAGAAGTTCCCGCCATCGGAGTTATTGAGCAGGCCGAGGTACTGACTCGGGAGAGAGGAGTTGAGTTCCTTGGTCGGGGCGATCGCAAAGGCAAAGCCGTGGCCGCCGAGTTTGGGGTATTCGGGGTGAATGGCGAAGGCAAAGCACGTCGAAAATGAAGGGACGGATTCCGATGTGGAGTTCTTGAATTGAATCGGCAATGGATAAAACGCGTGGCCTTTTAATCTTCTGGTTTCGTTCGTGAGCTGAAGAACTCCGGTTTTGTCGATCAGCGCGGCGTCGTTTAAGGTTATGCTTGGTTTGGGGTCGTGGAATCCGGTGTAGGTGAATTCGAGGAGTTGGGATGAAGATGGGACTGTGAAGAGGGAGAGAGAGAAGAGGAGTATGAGGAAGGTCACCATTAGAGAGAGAGAGAGAGAATTGAGTTGAGGTGGTGTTGATGGGAGTGGAGTTTAAAGATGGTGGTGTTTTAGCCTTTAGGATTGATTAGTGTTGTTAGGTGAGTTTTATGTTAAATGATTTTTGAAATGGAATTCGTAAAATATGGGCGTTAGTAGTGCTAAGTGCTAACAAGAAAGAAAGTAGGTTGAAATTTTGACAAAGCTTTGAATAATTGGATTTGGATTGTGTATTTTATTTCATTGACAGAAGTCCAACTTTCGGTTTTAGTGATGCCCCTCTCTCTCTCTCTCTATTTTTAACTTTATTCTTTGGGTGGGCGTTTTGATATTTTTCAACTATATAATAATTTTCGGCTTTTCAGATCTCTATTAGTTAAATGTCTATTGTAGATGACATAATTTCGACTGTGACCGAAGAATAAAATTATATTCATTTTTTCGTATATATTTTTATATGAAGTATTTAATACATGTATTATGTATACTTTTAATATTTTCATGTATAATATTTGTGGAATAATGTTTTAATATTACACTTTTATTACATCAAATAAGCACTTACCAGTCTCACAAAGGTCTAAAAATTAAATAAACTAAATTTGTAATCATAAAAATAAATTATGGAAAACATTATATAATAATCTATCAAATTTGGATAGAAGTACATTTCACTTTGATAATCAACTAAAATTTAAGATTTACAAAGGTTAATTACTTTTAAAATATTATAATCACCGTCCAATTGAACTGTTGGCTAGCACCTAGGATGGGACATGACTGATTCTAGTTGATGTCCGAAAATTATTATTATTATTATTATTATTATTATTATTATTATTATTATTATTATTATTATTATTATTATTATTATTTGGACTACATAATTATATATTTAAATGAGTAGGATGCAACTTTTTTTATATTATTATTACAACTTGTTCAGTTTTCTAGAAGTTTTGGCCCATTGCCCAACTATGTATAGTTCTGTACAAGGGTGAAAAATTAAAGTAGTAACAACTTCTTTTCTAACCAAGGTTCATAACTCATTCTTTTTTATTTAAAACGTAGTCTAAAAGTCTTATATGCCCCTTTTTTGTCTCATTTGAAAGTCAATTCCCAATTCTTTTCTCATTTATTAAATAAGTGCACATGTGGCAGTTTAAAAAAAATGAAAATTTGAAAGATTAAATGTGGATAGTTGGGTTGTATTTACATTCATTTAATCTACAACCCATGCTAAAAAAAAAAGGAACTTACGCCATTTTTGAAGGCGGACGAGAATCTACACAATTTTTAAAGATCATAAATGCATATATTGTTGTAGATTTAGATATTTTGTGGTAGATTAACATGAATTTGTAGATTTGGATGTTTTGTGAAGATTAACATCGTCGCATAATTTCTTGAATATTCAGTATTTTCGTGATAATATTGTCACAGTTCAGGTGATTTTGTGACAATATTATCACGAAAATGTCTTCTTTTCGTGTCAAAATTTTTATCAAAATAAATTTTAATTATTGTCACGAAAAGAATTGAACTATGACAATATTGTCACGAAAAGAATTGAACTGTCACAATATTGTCACGAAAAGAATTGAACTGTCACAATATTGTCACGAAAAGAATTGAACTGTGACAATATTGTCACGAAAAGACTTGAACTATGACAATATTGTCACGAAAAGACTTGAACTGTGACAATATTATCACGAATTCACCTGAATCGTGACAATATTGTCACGAATTCTATGCTTCTGTGATAATATTTTCACGAGATTATTTATTTTTTAAATTAATTTAATTACTCTTTATTGTTGATTTGCAGATGGTTTGGCAACGTATTGTTGTCCGACATAGTGGTAGATGGGAGAGATCTTAGTGTGTGGATGGTGAAGATCAGCTCGTGCACCTCCCATTTGACAATTTATCGCGTGATAAATTGGTTGAAGAAATTCACGATTTTATGAAAACATCCTCAACAAGTATTAGTTATACAGTAGTATATAAGTTGTTTCGAGAATTCATAATCAATAATCAATTTGATTATACTATAGTGTTTAGGTTGTATAGGGATTTAAAATGTGAGAATCAATTTGATTGTACTATAGTGTATAGGTTGTTTCGGGAATTCATAATCGATAATCAATTTGATTATACTATAGTATTTAGGTTGTATAGTGATTTCACATGTGAGAATCAATTTGATTATATTATAGTGTATAAGTTATTTCGGGAATTCATAATTGATAATCAATTTAAATTGACAAAAATTCGACATGAAATCGACCCCTAAATTATGAAATCGTTCGATTTTAGAAGCCTAACCTATTGAAATTTGATAGCCCAAGGCTCCAAATTCTCCATTGCTCGAGATCTCGTGAGGCCTACTGTCGACGGCTGTTCGTTCGATTGCTTAATTGAGACAAAAATTTCGTGAGTGTTCTTCGATTTCGCGACAAAAACTGGATGGTTTTCGTGAGTTTTTTGGCATAATTCGTGAGTTTTTTTTAGGCAGATTTCGTGAGTTTTTTTTTATTTTTGCTTCGTATTTGTGAGTGTTTTTGAGGCAAACAGAATTCGTGTGTATGTTTGGTAAGGAAACAGTAATTCGTGTGTATATTTTTGAATCTCAAATATTTGTCAAAGCAATATTTGGATTGGGCCCACCCTTTGTACAATTATACTTACTTTTCTATTGAAACAATTACTACTACAGTTCATTGGAACAATTCCCATCTGAATTCAGAACTTATGATAGTAGTACAATTTATTTGAGACTATGAATTTTTGGCCCATTGCCCAACTATTTATGCTTACTTTTCTATTGAAACAGTTACTACTACAAGTACAATTTATTTTAGACAATGAATTTGAAAATTTTCAATCCAAGTACAAATTCATTTGATCTTATACATTACATTATTTCATCTATCCCGATTATATAATTCATATTACTATTTTCAGATATCCCAATAATATAGTCTTATTATTATAAATAGCATTACTTTTCATAGTAATGTATAAATACACCCTTATTAAGTCTTGAAAATTAAAAATTAACAACTTAAATTTTGAAAGTCATAAATAGTAAATAAGAGTACTATTGAACGTTTAACTTTAATACCTTATTTTAATAAATATTTTTAATCAACATGGGATTATAAAATAGACTATATAATTGGGATGAAGGAAATATTATTACATCTTTTTTTTTTTTTTAAGTTCGTCGAACATTTCAATAATTTGTACTTACCAGGCCACTTGATATAGAATGATGCAATAATGAATTCATAGAATTCAGCCATCCTTGCATGATTACTGTAGACGATCGTACCCCCACGTTTATTTTTAAATATATATAGATGATAAGATTTATATTGAATTTATACAGATTTTATATAAAGTCCACACCTAGCGGAGCATCCGCTTGACTAGTGTTATCTAGGCAAAGTCTCCAATTTTTGAAATATGTTTCGAATTGCAAATACTCCCTCCTTCCCATAATTATAGTCCACTTCCCATTTTCACACAGATTAAGAAATCACATTTAATATGTATTGGAAATATACAATTTACAATAATTATCCTACATTGCCCTTATTTTTTACTATATTAATTGCATTCATACTTTATTAAATAGGGTTATATTTGTAAAAGAATATTTAAATACAATCCCAATTTAGAATAGGACTATAATTTTGGGACATCCCAAAAAGGAATAATGGACTATAATTATGGGACGGAGGGAGTAATTAATATCAAGAATACACACATTCATGGTGGACAACAGTCAAGTATTAAACATCCGAGCAAGTACATAGACACACCTTAAACATTAAAACAAGTCATATATTCAACTTAAGTTTACAGGTATGATGCTGGTATAAACTTTCCCTCGGCTGCAATACACAAAATCCTCGTGAGGATGCTATTTTTTCACATCTCAAAATTTCATAATTTTATATAATCAATGAAAGATAAAAAATAATACTTAAAAAGTCTTTTTCAAAATTTAAAGTTTATTATAGCGAATAAATAAATAAAATATTAAACATTCTTTATTTCATCACTCTGTCTTTACCACACCAACCGAGCTTCCTTTACCTGGAAAGATATATAGTTTTGGGGTGAATGATATTAACTCAGTGAGTTAACTCAATTATCCATGATATGCAAATATAATAATAAGTGCAAACTATATCATAGCATAGCATCATATCATGGGCTCGATTTTGGCATGTTTTCATGAGAATTTGGGCATTGGGTTTTCTCACGAGGCAGAAGGGGAAGGGGGGTGGATAGCTTTGGAATTTGCAACATCTAAAAGTATGTCACATATTTCGCTGGAAGCCAACTCTTCTTTGGTCGTGGGAATGTTCAATGCTCAAAGCATTGTTGTTCTTTGGAGAGTTAAGGCTGATTTACTCAGATTGTGCATTATATCAATGAAATTTAGTTTCGTGTTTCTTATATTTACAGGAAAGGTAATCAAGTGGCGGATAAACTGGCCTGCCAGAACACTACTGCGGGATGGTGATTTTCCTCGACACTTGACATCCAATTTTTAGGGAAGTTGGATTTTTCTGGTAATGGTTATTTTGGAAAATACTGAAACTAATCAGTAAAATTAAATAAGTATTTAAAAGTTCATATTAATTTCACATGTGGTGATTTTTAATCCGGCACCAAGTCTTTTCTTATTAATTAGTGCACCAAAGTTTTTACCTGTTATTAAATTAAAAGAAAAAAATGAACTTGAAAAGAATAAAAATGTATTGTAAATTACATATATTTTTATATTTTCATGTATAATATTTGTGGAATAACATTTTATTACTATTACACTTTTATTAGAACAAGTTAGCACTTAACAGTTACACAAAATTCTAAAAATTAAATAAAATAAATTTGTAATTATAAAAAGAAATTATATACACATTATATAATAATCTATCAAATTTGGATAGAAATACATTTCATTTTGATAATCAACTAAAATTTAAGATTTATATTGGTTAATTACTTTTAAAATATTACAATCACCGTCCCGTTGAATGGTTGGCTTGCACCTATGTGACATGACTGATTTTAATTGATGTCTGAGATCTATTATTATTGTTATTATTTTTGTTGTTTAGACTACATGATTATATATTTAAATGAGTTAGATGTAATTTTTTTTTATTACAAGTTGTTTGCCTTTCTAGAAGTTTTAACCCATTGCCCCACGCACTATTGATACCTACTTTTCTATTGAAAAAATTAATATAATACTACAGTTGATTGCAACAATTCTAATATGAATTCAGAACTTATAGTAGTAGTACAATTGATTTGTGCATATGAATTTGCAACTGATCAAACCACTATAGACTATAGTGTCACGCTTTTTTCTAATGTATATTGAAGATAAGATTTCTTTGGAATTTATACAGATTTTATATAAAGTCCACACTCTAGTACCCTAGTGTAGCATTTGTTTGACTAGTCTTTGTAGGCGAAGACTGCAAAGTCTCCCACTATTGAAATATATTTCAAATTATAAATAATTAATATAAGAAGCTGAAGGGATAGAACAATATGCAATTTGTTTGAAAATGGAAAGACCCCCAGACCACATTATATCGAATTATTGATACATATATAACTGATGCAATTATTTAATTAGCATATATCACTAAAAATTAAGATGCAAATTAACCTAGATATTTAAATTCTTGACGGCGGCGACTTCATTGATTGGCGTCGCCGAGTGCCGCCTCATTCAAATACTTAGGAGACAGCCGAATCATCTTCACATTTTGTTGCTCTTGAACGAGCATATTGCCATACTCAATTAACTTCGCAACAGTGATTTTGGGTTGCTCGAATCGGGGCAGTTTTTCCCTCGAATTCACTAGCTTGCTTCCCATGTTCTCTACTCCTACATTCACAATCCATTTCCTCACTTCATCATCATAAACCCTAGCCCTCACCGCGCCAAAGAAGTCTGCACATGGACCAAGAATGCACACATTATTCATGGTTACATTAATGTTCCAATTACTAAAAAACTACTAACTTTATACCCACAACCATTACTCATGAGTAGAGCACTCAAAATTGTCGGTGCTATATAATTTGTAAGCTTAATCCAACCCTAAAACCTGGTTGGCTAGGCTAGTCCGACCGGGTCATGTTTCCAAAATTGGAATATATAATTTGACAGTTCTATTTGTGATCAAGCATGTTCTAGGGGAAATTCTATATCAGACCCACATATATTGGTCATTTATCATAATAGATTTAATATGACACTCACATATGTCACAACATGGCACATTAGATAAGAGAGCACACCACATGCAGCAATGGCATAGAATTTCCCATGTTCTAGATAGCGAGTACATACCAATAGATTGTCCGGGAAAAGTGTCTACGAGCTCGACAACGTGGTCTATGGGAACGTTGTCCGTCCGGAAGATCCCGGAACAAACGCCGATCCTGTCCTCCCTTGTGGGAGCCCAATAGAACTTCTCCATCCGACCATCGCGGATGAGAGGAGCGTACAACGTTGAGAAGTCATTTCCTGTGGCAATTATAGGCACTCGAGGATTTTCCTGTTTGTTGTACATTCCAGGGAGCTGAACGTTGGTGGGTTTGTCGGCGATATTCATCAACGTCGCGTTCACCATCTGATTGTTCACCGTATACTGCGTAGCTCCACCAAATCTACCGGCGCCGGCATCCAGATCATTGATGAACAGAACGCACATTTTCCCCTTGGCAATCCTGTCGGCCGCCTCCCGGTATCTCTGCCTAATCAGCTTTGCTGGCTCGCCGGCGTTTCCGCTTTCCAGTTCTCCGGCACTCATCATAATGGGACTGCAACATTCGCATTAAAATAAATATATAGGAGTGATGTCTATTGGAAGCTTCAATAAACAAAACCAGAGACTCACTTGATTCCCATTTTCGCGAAAACTAGCTCGCACTGGAATGATTTCCCCTGCCCCTTTCCTCCCCAGATGCCCAAAATCAGTGGCACCTGAAATTAATTATTCAGTTACAAACAAGGCTAGTAAGCAGTAACATGTGATATAGAAGAAGAAGAAGAAGAAGAAGAAGAAGAAGAAGAAGAAGAAGAAGAAGAAGAAGAAATAAACATTGATGTTTGGTATATTCATGAAGTTTTTAGCAACGTGGACTGCTAGCTTGTCCATGAATGCAGGAGCAATGTAGTATCCATTGACATTGTTATCAAATTGATATCTGCAAAAAAGCCAATAATGTCGGAATTATTCCAATAATCGGACTAACATACATAACAAAAATCGAGAAAAAAGAGAAAAAAAAAAACTGACTGCCGAAGACCAGCACTGAGGTAGTCATAGGAACTCAAGACAGCATGGTGGGTGCCGGCGCCTACAGGAGCTTGGAAAAGCGTATCGACCATCCCCTTACCTCTGGTGATGTCTTGTTGATCGTCGGAGATGTCGGTGGTGAGACCTTGCCATCTGTCCTTATCTGTCTGCTTCTTCTCATCAACCTCTGCCACAACCTTAAATTTGTGGGGATAAATCTTGGGCTCTCTCGCTCTTGATCTCAACTTTTGAACGCTTTTGCCTAAGAAACCTGTGTTCTGAACCGATATGCTCGAGCTCCCCACGTTCAACTGCAACAGAAATGGATCCCCTTTTAGTAGCATATCCTTTTTTGGTTACTTTGATCATCAACAACAGTTTAGATTTCTTTGTGTGGAAAGAGTTCGATAGTTCCGAGAATACATCTAAAGACAGGAATATATTTAATTTGTAATTATAAAGAGAAAACGTAGTACCAATGATCTGGTAACATCTCCAAAAGTTGTGGTAGAAACAGAGGCGGCCATGTGTCTCTTTTTTTTCTTCTCAGTATTGATAAAAAAAAGGTGGCTGAATATTATTTATTTTGTTGTTGTCTGGTTTTGGATTTTGAAGCAGATAGTTTGGTGCATGGGAAAGTGTGAAATGGGTAGGGTTATAAATTATAATTATAGCTGGTATGGGCATGATACATGGTTTGTTGGAAGATGGTTGATTTTGGGAAAATAATCCTACGGATTGGGTTATAGTTTCAATTGTATTCTGGCTGAAATTATTTGATGGAAAGTGGATACACAATTATTTTGGGCATGGTTGAGATGAGTATGGGGTGAAAAATGGAGGCTTCTTGGAAGAAGGAATTATTTGAAGATATTTGAGGTTGGGGATTACGCTTTGATTTCCTCCATAAGAGTTTGTATGATATAGTTTTAGTTTGGAAAATGTTAAAATACTAACATTTGTACGAGTGAGAATTGTGAATCTCTCTTTTTCGTTGATGCAAAATGTGAGTGTTACCATTGTTGTCGTCCAGTCACGTGAGATTTACCGTTGTACTTTCAATGTTACATCTTGTATTGCATTTTAAAATTAAGAATTTTTCTTGTATTTTTCTTCAATTTCTTTGTATTGTGATTTAATTTAATTTTATAATTGTTTATTAGGGTTCACCCCATTCAATTAGAGTTTATAATTATTTTTTAATATTTAATTTTCAATTAATTCATTATTATGGTTGATAAATATTGACTATTATGATTTATTTTATAATTAATATTTATTATATTATTAAAATCATAAATTTGATAGTTAAAATCATAAATTTGATAGTGAAATACGGGTGAAACTGATAAAATGGAAAATCAAAGTTTTATACCTGTTCATTTCATTCTTAGAAAAACAGCAATAATTGACCGACCAGAATTAAGGAGATGAAAGAAAATAAATTAAGGAGACAAAATTGAATTCATGAATCTTGATCTACAAATTTGCTCGTTCAAGTGAACTACATAACTAAAACAATTTCCACTACCAATCCAAAATCATATAAATCCCAAACAAAAATTTCAACAAAAAGCATTTGCATGATGAAGAACGAATGCCAAAAATTCATAGATATCACTGAATTTAAAAATTGACAAACTAGAAAAAAAAACTATAAGGGATTTCTTCCCTATCCATTATCATTATCAACACTGCGATTCTCAAATCTATAGACACAACTCAACGCAACCAAGACTTCAGCAATGGCAGCTTCAGTCTTCTCCTTATCAGAGAAATGCAATGTCTGCAGCAAAAGCACACAAGGCTTCGAATCAAACTTCATTTTATCAACATTCCTCTCAATCTGCCACTTCAACGTGTCGTTGGCCATCGGAGCAAGCCACCCCATGATCTCGATCATGGCAGCCCTCCACCCTTCTGCCAAGAAAGCATCATCCTCGCGGCATTTCATGTTCTTGCTCAGCTTCGTTCTCACCAATGCCTTGACATTTTCTGGCAGCATTTGGTACAACGACTCGCGCTCGTCGCGGCCAACCGTTGCTGCCGAGTCCAAGTACTTCTCCACCAACATAATCACATTGGCGTAATGCAATGCCAGCCCTGATCCGCCCACCGTCGACTCCCCTGCAGCGTGGAATACTCTGTTTTTGTTCACAACTTTTTCTTCATCAGTTCCAAAAGTATACCATTCGTTGAAGTAAAGATCCGATTTCCGGCTGTATAACCGGACTTGCTTCGGCTTCAATTCCGGCGACACGTGGCCGGGAGAAGCCACCATTTGTTGCTTTATCTGATCAATCAGGTAAATGTCTCTCTGCTGCTGGAAACAAGCGATATTCAGCAAAGAAATCGCGGGGAGAATCGAAATGTAAGGCTTGAAAACAGAGCAAATTCTGATATACACAATGATGACGACGGTCGCCATTATTGCCACGCATTTATCAAACGACTTGCGCCAGAGAGAAGCTTCTTTCAAATATCGAACCTCTTTGCGCTGATTTTCGAGTTTCTGATTGAAAAGATCAACATTCGCGCCCAATTCTGTCTGCTTCTTCTTCCGTAGGTTCATCCTCTTCTCCATGAGCTCCATCTCCGACAGACGCGCCAAAGCTTCGTGCAAATTCGCCGTCGCAGAGACCAATTTCTCCATCTTATGCACCCTTTTCTCGGAATATCTCGACCCGTATTCCAATTTCCCGAAATCAAGGACGCCGAGTTTCAAATCTGCATAAACGAGATCGAACTGATTGAGCCACGGATCGCAGCATTTCTTCCCCAACCGCGAAATAGCCGCGGCGGCGCGATCGAGGTCTTCGATCCTCTCAGCGCACGCGAGGCTCAGTAGAAATTCCTTGTCCATGGAAGTCAGATACGAAACCCCTTTGGATTTGATAATGTGGGTTTTCAGGTGGAAAATCTCATCGTCGGAGAGAGATTTGTAGAGAGAGATTAATTTGGACATGGTTTTGGCTGTCTCGAATGCGAGGATCCGCAAATGCTGGGACTTCTTCTTTGAGTCGTCGGAGCAACGGTGGCGAGAGTGGTGGTCTTTTTTGGAGGTGGTGATCTCCGGTAGCCAACCCATATGCTTGAAACCGACCATTATTATTTAGGCTTAAATTGATTAATAGAAGGTTTTACGAGGGAAATTATCGTCGAGCATATTTCTCATTGGGTATTGGAGCTTGAATTAGGGTTTCCGGTTGTTGTAACGAATTTGGAGGATTGGGGAAGATGGAGCTCTTGAGAATTGAATTTTGTTTTGTTTTTGTGTTTTCTTTTTTCATCAAATTTCTATTCAAACCATGACAGCGTTTTATTAAAACGATATAGGTAATTCCAGATTTTCGGCATTACATTTCTCCTCAATTTTTTTGTGTGACATGTATTGAATAAGATGCCCCGCTATAGTTTTGATTGAATGAAATATAATAATACAACATAACATAATACTATTTACCAAAATTTTACAAAATACAAATAATGGCGGCTGTTTTAACTACCAAGCCAACCAACTTTCATCGAACAGCTGCTATTCTTCGATGTTAAGGTTGGCCGAGTTGATAGTGTTTAAATAGGTCAACTCATAAACTACGGTTTGAAGAAATTATAAATTATTAATTTTTTATTTTTTTCACAATTCAACTCTACTTCTCACATGAATATAAGGTTAGGGTTGAGTTGGATTCATCGGGTTACTTTATAACAAAAAAAAAATTAAACTTTGAAATCAATTTGACCAAAACTTTAAAAAAAAGACTTTCAAAATCATTAATCACGTATTATAAAAAATATTAACTAAAAACCTATCAAATAAAATAAGTATGCATGTCATGTATCATTGTATATGCATAATTTTCTTAGCAAGAAAAAACATATAGACAACTATACATAATGATTGAGTTGTGGTCATCCATAAATCAAACAAAAACTAAATAATGGATATTAAAGTTCTCCACAAAGAAATATAAAAGTATAAAAATTATAAAGAAAGTTCATAAAGACTTAAGAATGTTACAATTAAGATTTTACATATATATAAAAGAATACATAAAAAAATAAAGAGTAACAGGTTTGTTCGGGTTGATTTGGGTAGAGATCCTTAAACTCGCGAGCCAACCCAATAAAATCGGTCTACAATATGTATGGATCTAAATAAATTCGACCTATCATCAATATAAGTTATACGACCCAAATCTGATTTGGGTTCGCTGATTTGATCGGCTCGGATAAGTTTCTGTGCACCTTTACCAACAAGCACATATGATGCTTCATGTCATTCTCTATATTTTGTGTTAAATTTATTTCTCTTTTTTTTCAATTTTTTTAATTTTTTATTTTCAGTTTATTATAATTTATTTTAGTTTAAAATATTTATTTAGGATATATATAAAAAATTAATTTTTTAAAAAATCTAGCAATAACATAGGAGATGTCACACTATTCGTAGTAGGAAATTCAATCTATCCAACGAGTAGTCGAGTATTAACATAACAGGAGGTAAAAAAAAAATCAAAATCAACATAATTAATATCTCCTTAATATGATCATATATATATACTACTATATATATAACTTTTTTCTTTTGAAAAAGTGTTTTTAAAATATGTATTTCAATGATTTTAAAAAAAATAAGGGCACGGCGAGTGCAGGGGCATCGACCCTTCCGTTGTCAGCCCAAATGATTTTAGCTAAATGCTTGGAAGGCCCACAAGATTTTGGGCTGACCAAAAAATTATATGGTCTCTCAAACCCTAAAATAGTATCTTACATTAGATTAATCCATATCAAATGTTTTTTAGCTATAATTCCTACCACCAAATTAATGTACTGTAGCAATTGCTAAAGTATATTAATGGTAAAAAAAAATGAAAAAATTGAACAATCGAAGAAAATTAAAATAGAGATAATCGAATAATAAGAACAACAGTAATAAAAAAAAATCTGATTAGTGTCCTGTCGATACTACCAAGTTGGACATGTACAATTTGTGAGTAGCTGAGATGGAATTGGTATGTTAGTACCCTGAGCAGTAGAAGTTGTACATAGTAGTAGCGTCGTTAACATGGCAGTTTTGGCTGCTGAAATTATGGTAAAATTGAAATAGACTCCCACATTGATTGCTTCAGCCTCTGATTCTGACCTGAACGACGTCGTCCTGTTCAGCCCAGCCACTCATAATTTGACAGCTCTGTCTCCTTGGGGCCTGCTTTTCAACCAAATTAATCATCAACCAATTAACTCATAATAAATAAATAAATAAATAAATATTATTAACCCCGCACCAATCTGCGCAACCATCGCTCTAACTATTCACACGGATTCTAAAACTATCATATATTTAATTCCACGTCTAAGATTACGACTCCTAATCAATTTAACGACCACTCACTATGAATTCATGCATCAATTTTGAAAAGATTAAGCAAATAATTAATGTACCTGGTTCCAGAATTGAGGATCAAGTAAGCCAGCAGAAACATTAAACCCCCTAACCAAATAAGCAGCTTTGTAACTTTCCATGTTACATGTCCTCTTATACCTCGGCTGACTCCTCGTATACATCGTGGATGTAAGTCCATCAATTCGGTCATAGTGAAACACGAGAGGTCTTTCACACGGATTCAAGCTCATGACACGTGTATTGAATGTGAATGGGCCCCGCCTCCACGACCACGTCAGGAATGTCTGAGGCGGGGTGTTCAATTCATTTGCGCTCAACACAAAGGGGTATAGTTGCACGTTGTAGCCCCATGAAACAGAGATGGACCAATTCCGGGTCAGGTCGTAGCAAAATGTATGTTGTAGTACCCGGCTCGGGTCGGACTCGTATGCCCCGATTAGCTTCTTGATGGAAGCAACCCGGTTTGTATCCGGAAATAAGGGTTGAAGGTAGTCTAGATGGTGTAGCGAGACCAAAGGTGCTAATGGATGTGCCGAAAGCAACCCATATGGGCTTCCCCGAATATCCATCTATATATACATCACATAATAAATATACTAACTCGATAAAACCATAGAAACATATATAAAAAATACTAGAAAAAAGGAAAATAATTAAATATTTTAATAATATAATTACCTGATGAAAACCAAGTTCTCTTGTGAGAGGCACACCGATCTCACTCATACAACCACCAATCTTCTGATCAGAGCCGTAAAACGCAGAGTACCTGTCAATGCAGCTGTCCAAAATCCTCACCAGCTCCGCCGCCAAGGGGCGACTGATCGCGAACCCACCGCCGCCATAAGCCATGGTGTAAGAATGCACCACGTCTTGGTCTACACTCTCGGAAACGCCGCCGATATAATACATACGATTGTGATCGTATTTATTTAACACATTCATCAAATTCTGAGTGAAAAAAACTGTATCATCATCTCCCATAACGAACCACCTCACATTTTCGAAGCCAAGCTCGAAGCTCTCCTTCACAATGCGCGCTATGCGTACGGCCGACCTCGAGCCGTACCAGCAGGTGTATTTGAACCGAGCCGTGTCGGCCGACACTTTATACGGCGGGGAAGTCTCGGGCCACGGCTCCCGCGGCTGCTCGTCGAGCCAGACGAAGCCGCGGGTGACATTAGGCTTCCACCAGAGCTCGCAGTAGTGGCGGCGGCGCCTCCACGTCTGGGAGGAGCCGCTGATGCCGAACAGAATGTGGGATATGTTTGTTTCTTGTTTACGCGCCACCGCGCCGTTGATAAATTCTTGGTCGGGATCGTGGATAAGAGTAGGAGTGCCATCGGGGCAAAGGAATCGCCATTTTGAGGTGGGGAAAGATGAGATGAAACACAACGAAAATACGGAGAGTGTGGAGATTGCTGAAAGGAATTTCATGAGATTTGGGCTTAAATTTTGGAATTTGAAGGGTGAAAATAATAGATGTTTCAAGGGTTTCATAGAGTCTTGAATGGTGATTCTTGATGAACCGGGCATGCCTGTTTTCTCGTCGATATATGCTTTGAAAAAGTTATGAAAATGTGGAGAATTATGGGAGTGGGAAATACATATGTAACAAGTGTCAAATATCAGTTAGGTATTGAAGAAAAAATAGTTATTGCCTACTTTGATTGATCGACTTATTTCTTGACATTTTATTTTTAATCAATTAAAATATGCTGGGATAGACACACTGACAGAGGCGGAACCAGAAATTTTTTTTATCGGGGAACCGAATTATTCTTCAATAATATTTCTATATAATTTTTTTATTTCTTTTATTTTTAAAATATTTTATATGTATTTTTTTTTTGGGGGGCGGGGGAGGGGCGTGCCAAGGCACCCCCTTGACTTCCCCCGTTCTGCCCCTGCACACTGGTATGTTGGTTTGTTGGTGGAGCAAGTGGTTCCATAATAAGTATGAATCTTTTAATTGTATTCGATCGAACCGCAATCATGAGTAACAGTTGCATACTTTTATGGACAATTCTAAATACAACCCCCAAATTTCTCATTATAGCCCTCAAAATAAATAAAATAATAATATTATTGAAATTCCCAATTTCGCCCTTATAATACAGCCCCAATAATAGTTATCGACTAGATGAAGAACTCATCTTCTGGGTTCAGTTCAAAAAACAACACCAAATGTTGTGCTACCTAATAGTGTCATTACGAAATAAAACAACGATGTTTTCTTCTTAATTTCTATTACCCTTCTTTTGGGTTTTTCAAATTCAAGAACATTAATAAGGTGGGTGTTGGAAACCAGTTCAAAGAAAATCCACCATTGTTCTCGGACTCGAGATTTTTTTTTCAACAATCAACAGCACAATCTGTATGATATTAGTTTTAGGAACTCAAGAGAAGTTAGATTGCATATATATTAATTTCTTAATCATTTCCATGAATTTATAGATTGCACTTAATTTTTCAATTTCCTCATATCCAAGAAATCAAATTCGTCGTTGTAGATTTTGACGAAAAATTGGGTTGGACAACTCACCTTTGATTTTTACAAGAATCAATTTGAAAAATACACTATTGGTATTCGCAGATAATTGTTGTTGTGTTTTAAACAAAGATTATGGAAAAATAAAGAAGAAAATAGGACTATAAGGGCAAAATTAAGAATTTAATTAATTATATTATTATATTTATTTACAGGGGCTATAATAAGAAATTTGGGGGCTGTGTTTAGAATCACCCTACATATATATATATATATATATATATAGGGATGGTCAGATGAAAATCAAATGGAATTGGGATCACATCTCACACACATAATGCTAAAAAATTAAAGGCCCGTATTTGACATATCACACCATACAATTCTCAAAAATCAAAAGCCCATATTTAATTAAAAGGGCGGTGACAATTTTGTAATATTTGAAAAAAAATTTGGGCATGGGCATTAATATAATTCGACAATTCTTATAAAAATCACGTTGTATTTGATAACATGATTGTCATGCTAATGAAGTATTTTTATTGTGTTAACGAAGCGTTATCATGACGCTAATTAAAATTTTCTAATATTATTAGCGAAAAATATTCTAAAAAATAACAATAAATCTAATTTGATTTAATAAACTCTAATTGAATGGAAGAAATCTTAGTTGTAAGAAATAAATCTTGATTGAATGTGATAAACCTTAAATGAGCCGAAAGCCGGAACAATATATATGTAATACGTTAATATTACAATTTTATTTCGTCAGTACCGTGAATACATTATGTTAGCATATGACAATACTTTGTCAATATACGTTATAAATCATAATTCGATGAAATAAACCTTAATAATCAATTAGGAACTAAAAACATAAATCAAATTAAAAAAAATAATTATTAACCCTAATTAAATGGAATAAACCATTATTGAGATGGAATAAACTCTAATTAATTGCGATGAAATAAACCATGATTGAGATTGAATAAATTAACCCTAATAAATATGCATTATGCTAGCATTATGATAATTGTTCGTTAGCACATTGAATATATTATGTTAGCCTATGACAAATACTTCATTAACATACGTTATTATAATGCTGGCGAAGCATTATTATAAGCTAATGAAAGTATTTACAATCTGGGTATGCATAAAAATTTATATTTTGTATTTTTCGTGCATATCTTTTTTATCTAAACATGGTTTTTCGACATCTTAAATGGGGCACAAAAAGAACTTTAATTCGATATGTTTTTTGCGAGCATTGGATTAAAAACGAGCAAGTTATGATCGTTTAAAGGTTTTAAGATTTTTTTTTAAATTGTTAACATCATCAATTTTAAATATTTGGACGAAAATAACTCTCCTTCTTTATTTTTGCCTTATTATTTACGAATTTACCACCATCTTTTCCATCAAATCTCAACTATTAGATCATTAAATTGGATGGTTGAGATGTGATAAAATTTCAAAAGGAGAAGAGTGTTAAGATTTAAACCAAAACATATATTCTCTTCGTCCCGATTATATAGTCCACATTTCTATTTTGAGCTGTCTCGATTATATAGTCCCATTACTATAAGTAGTGTTATTTTTAATAGGAATTTACAATTATACCCTTATTAGGTTTTGGAAATTAAAAAAATTAAACATTTAAGTTTGTGAAAATTATAAATCTTAAATGTTATTTTTTCAAAAAAAGAGAAACACTAATTAAAATTGACCAACTTAATTAATTTGCATGTACTTGAATTTGATCAATTCTATTGATATTCATTGTATTTGCACTTCATTAATTGTATATTTTCTTTATTTCAAAAAATTAATACATTAAAGTTGAGCTAAAATTTAAGTTTTATTAATTTTCATTAAATAAGGTTAAAGTTGGAAGTTTAGCTTTTGTTTCTTGTTTTCATAAATATTTTTAATCTACGTGCGAGTAGAAAATGGACTATATAATATTATAATAGGGATGGAGGGAGTATATATATATTTACATATATATATAATATTTTTATACAGGTAAAATAACAATATTATCTACTTGTTTATATTAATTAGGTTTTATTTTCTAAGCAGATCCATCCCAAAACCCTTACCATTAGAATTTGGACAGATCGAATAGCCGATAATACCTACCTTGGGAACTTCTTCACTTGATTAATTAGAGCTAATTTTAAAGCCCCTCGTGTTTCCCGGTTTTGCTTAGATGTTGCATTATAGAAAGGTCTTTGTTTAGATGTTACATCAGATTAATTTCTAAATGTTCAACCGTTCTGCTATTCATGGTAAATTTTCAATCTCAAGCACTAACACCCAAATAAATAGGTTCAAATTTTATATTATTTTGTAAATATATCTAATAGATATATATGATATGAGTGATGACCAAATTACTAACTCTAAAACCCTATCTCTTGTACTATTATATATAGAGGCATTTGGTCCTCATATTGAATACATATAATTGATATTCTCTCTCGTCTCTCTCTAGTTTATAACACGTTATCAGCACGATTGTTCTACGCTCCTTCAATTCTAGAAGTCCATCAATCCTAGAAGGTACATGTTTTTTTTACATCATGTTTATTGGCTTTAATATATTATGTCTGTTTTTCTTATTGTTATAATAATCAGTCTTTTCCGATTTAATCTTGAAAAATTAAATATTGATGCTATTCGAGTAGCACAAGTAATATTCATGAAGAATATTACATTCAAGATCATAAATTGGTGCTATTAAAGTAGCACAAGTAATATTCCTGAAGAATATTACATGCTCTAAAGAGAAAATAAATTAAACATATGGATAATATATCCTTGATTCTTTGTGCAGAATTGCACGAATGGCAAACATAGCCAAACTTGAGTTCATCGCCCTTGACATCTCGGGCAAGAATTATATGTCATGGACTCTTGATGCTAATGTTCACCTGATCTCAAGGGGTCTAGGGGAGACAATCAAAGAAGGAAATAAAGCATCTCAACAGGATCGCGCTAAGGCGCTGATTTTCCTTCGTCATCATCTTCATCGGAATATTTGACCGTCAAAAATCCGAGTGAGTTGTGGACAAACCTGAAAGAAAGGTTTGATCATCAAAAGACTGTCGTCCTTCCTAAAGCTCGTTACGAGTGAATGCATCTTAGACTGCAAGACTTTAAGTCTGTGAGTGCTTATAATTCTGAATTATTTAGAATTATTTCAAAATTGAAACTTTGTGGAGAAAGTATCACTGATGCTGACATACTTAAGAAAACATTCTCTACTTTTCATGCTTCTAATGTGCTATTACAGCAACAATATAGGGAGCCTGGTTTCAAAAAGTACTCTAAACTAATATCTTGTTTGTTGGTTGCCGAGCAAAATAATGAATTGCTCATGAAAAACCATAAACTCCGCCCCACTGGTTCCGCTGCATTACCTGAAGTCAATGCAACTTTCAACCATGATAATGGACGTGGTTATGGGAACCAACGTGGACGTGGGCGTGGATGTGGACGTGGATATGGTCGCGGTCGTGGACGCGGTAAACCAAATGATGTAACCTCTAGCAACAAAAGGCAGAAAACATCCAACGAGCACAATTCATCCAAAAAGGAAGCTGCATTGATGCAGCCCGTGGTTCGATCCAAGTTCCTGTTGGGCCAATCACGAGGGCGCGAGCAAAGAAGTTCAAGGAAGTGCTAAACGGATTGATTCAAGAAGTTTGGGCTCAAGAGTTCTCAAAGAAGCCCATTGGAGAAGTTGGAGAAGAAAGCCCAAAATGTGTTAATTTAATATCTTATGTGCGGGCTGATATATGAAGACTCTTAGATTATTTACTTAGTCGTTTTTAGTATTTAATTTAGTTATTTTCGTAGGTCTATTTAGGGAGGCCGAATTTAGGCCTTAATTGAGTCAGTTTTGACTTTTATCTTTTGTCTAAGGATTTGTTTCCTTATTAGTTTAGGAGTTATTTCCTATGTTTAGTTTCCTAGTTGCATTAGGTTTTCACACTTATATATAAAAGGGGTTATTATGGACGAAAATCAGTTTTGGATTTATAATATTTTCGTGAGTTTTTATATTCTCTCTAGAGTGTTTTCGAATTTATCTTAATTATTCCAAGACGAATTCACCATCGACGAATCGGCGAGTCCACCATCCCTCGTTCGAGTGTCATTCATCGTCCCCGAGTTGCTGCGTCAACAACACGTTGGGGTTTAGGGTTTCCATCCTAAATCATTTCGTGGGTTAGATTCAGAGGTTTTGGGATCGTCCATCCATCGGATCGTTCAAGCCTTCCGTCTGCGTTCGAGGTTCATATCATTTGCAGGTTTCAAAAACATCCAGGTTTCGTGTCAAGGGTAGAGTTTTAGGGTTGATAATTTCTGCTTCCGTTGCGTCTCGTATCTCTGTGGTTTCTGTGTCAGTTTCTTCATCGTTCGTCTTTCTTTTTGCATTTTGATTCAAAAAAAAAATATTACCTACGAGATTACCGTTCGACTGCTAAGTATCCTCATAGAACATCCCTAAGAGATCATAATACATCTCTTGCACACCCATACACAACCAAACGCTAGTCTCGATTCGAACTGATCGCCAAAGCCACATACTTCATATTTTCGTTTCGTTCTTGACTTTATTGGATTATTGAGGTTCTGAAGGTCCAAAAAAAAGTATAGAAATTTTTGAATTTCATTTTGTGCAATTTTGTTTGTTAGTTTCCTGGGGGCGTCTAGAGTCATCTGGGGCAGTTTCTGTGTGCACTTTTTCCGACTGTCAGTTAAGTCTCGTCGTGTTTTCTGGGTGTCGTGGGTAGTATAGAGCGTGTTGAGTCAGCTTCTTTATAGCCTGATTTTGGGTTTCTAATTTCCGTTCCTTTCATCTTTTGGGGGTCTGTTTCGGTGTATTGTCAGACGGACGTGTTTATTTTGTGGATTCATTGTTTCTGTTGGTGTTGGATTCAAGTGGTAGATTAAGATAATTCGATTCCTTGAGAGGGAATTCAGAGTGGAAAAAAAGGCAAAAGAGAGTGAGATTATTAGAGTGAAAAAAAGCCATATTCGAGTGATACACGAGTGTTGAGTGAATTCCTTTTGAGTGATACACGAGAGCTTGTGAGGCGGTGAGGTTTTGTTTACTAACCGTTTATTTTGTTTTCTGTGTCATTATGTCAAGTGGACGTGAACAGGTGTTAGATACGGAGGATCAACCTACTGTTGATCTTAAGACGAAATTTATGATGGAGGCACTTAAATCCGAATTGGGAAAGAGGATGAAATCAGAGATGGAGATAGTGTATGAACGAATCTACCAGATTGAGCAGTCTCAGCCCCGAGAGACCAATTCCACTCGAGGCCATGGTGGTAGAGGTCGTGGTGGTAGAGGTTGAGGTGGTAGAGGAGGTCGTGGTGATTATGACGAGTATGTAGAGGATACAGGGTATGAAGAAGAGGATGTGGGAAGCTGCCATAGAGGTGGAGCACAAGATAACAATCTGGACAACATTAAGATGAACATTTCCTCCTTCCATGGGAAAAATGATCTAGAGTTGTATCTTGAATGGGAGAGAAAGGTGGAGCTTGTGTTCGACTGTCAAAATTATTCAGAGTTCAAGAAGGTGAAGTTAGCTGCGATAGAGTTCTCAGATTATGCACTGGTTTGGTGGGATCAGATGGTGACCAGTCGGAGAAGAAATGACGAGCCACCTATTCAGACTTGGCGTGAGATGAAGGCTGTGATGAGGAAGCGATTTGTGCCTAATCATTACTACCGAGAGCTTTACAATAAGTTGCAGAGTTTGAAGCAAGGAAATCGGACTATAGATGAGTACTTTAAGGAAATGGAGATAGCCATGATTCGAGCCAATATTGTGGAGGATCGAGAGGCTACTATGGCGTGATTCCTAGCTGGGTTGCATTGGGACATTCGAGATAAGGTGGAGTTGCAGCATTACGTTGAGTTGGAGGATATAGTTCACATGGCCGTGAAGATAAAGAATCAACTCAAGAGGAGGGGCAATAATAGCAGCAACCAGAGACAGAATCAGACCAATTGGAGGCAATCCCAGCCGATTGCTAGTGGTTCCTCGTCAAAAGGGAATCCATGGAGGAAAGAGGGACCACCGAGAGATGAGAAGAAGCCGTTCTCTAAGTCCCGGACTGAGACTTCGAGTACAGCATATCAGGGCAGTCCAGCAGTTCCTGATGGGCGCAATCGAGATAAGAAGTGTTTCAAGTGTCAGGGATTCGGGCATATTATGAGTGAGTGCCCGAACAGACGAATTATGATCATGCGGGATGACGGTGAAGTTGTGACTGATGATGAGGAGTGAGATCCGGAGATGCCAGCCTTGGAGGATCCCGATGAAGAAGATGAGGCTGAGTAGATTTCAGCACCTGAGGCACAGCTGTTTGTAGCTTGGCGAGTTTTGAGTGCCCAAGTTCAGCCTGATGAGAGAGAGCAGCGGGAGAATCTCTTTCACACGAGATGTCATGTCCAAGACAAGGTGTGCAGTATTATCATTGATGGAGGGAGTTGCACGAACGTGGCTAGTGCAGCCATGGTTCAGAGATTGGGGCTGCCTGTGGTGAAGCATCCCAAGCCGTATCGTTTGCAGTGGCTGAATGAGACCGGTGTAATCAAAGTCACGAAACAAGTGAAGGTTCCTTTTCGCATTAGGAAGTATGAGGATAAGGTGTTGTGTGACGTAATTCCAATGTAAGCGAGTCACATCTTGCTGGGATGACCTTGGCAGTTTGATAGGCGAGTTACCCATGACGGTTTCACCAACAAGTATTCCTTCGAATATAAGCAGAAGAAGGTATCACTTGTTCCTCTTACACCTAAACAAGTTTATGAGGATCAAGTGCAGATGCAAAAGGAGGCGGAGAAGGTGAAATCCAAGGAACAGCCCAAGGAGCAGATTGTTCCTAAACGGGAGAATGAGTTGCTTTAGAAGTCCTTTCTTGCGAGGCCTAGTGATTTGAAGAGGGCCGTGCAGGAGGCGAAGCCGATGATTGTGTTGCTGTACAAGGAAAATTTGATTATTGATACTGATCTCTCTTCTCTACCCCCTTCTATTCATTCTGTTTTGCAGGAATTTGATGATGTTTTCCCCGAGGATACACCCGCTGGTTTACCACCCATTCGAGGGATTGAGCATCAGATTGACTTTGTGCCCGACGCTACTCTTCCAAACCGACCAGCTTACCGAACCAATCCGGAGGAGACAAAGGAGTTGAAGAGACAAATTGGCGACTTGCTAGCCAAAGGGCACGTGAGGGAGAGTTTGAGTCCTTGTGTAGTACCCGTTCTACTCGTACCCAAGAAGGATAAAACTATGCTGATGTGCTGTGATTGTCGAGCCATTAATAATATCACGGTAAAGTATCACCATCCTATACCTCGTCTAGATGATATGCTTGATGAGTTGCATGGTTCTTGCGTGTTTTCCAAGATTGATTTGCATAGTGGATACCATCAGATTAGGATTAAGGAAGGAGATGAATGTAAAACTGCCTTTAAGATAAAAATTGGGTTGTATGAGTGGTTAGTTATGCCTTTTGGATTAACTAATGCCCCTAATACGTTCATGCGTCTTATGAATCATGTTTTGTGTGCTTTCATTGGTAGGTTTGTTGTTGTTTATTTTGATGACATCCTTGTGTATAGTAAGAATCATGAAGAGCATGTTGTTCATTTGAGGGCTGTTTTAGTTGCACTTAGGAAAGAAAGGTTGTTCGCTAACCATAAGAAGTGCATCTTTAGTACGGACAAAATTGTGTTTCTTGGTTTTGTTGTTAGTGCACAGGGTGTACAGGTGGATGAGGAGAAGATACGAGCTATTCAAGAGTGCCCGACTCTGAAGAGCATTGGAGAAGTCAGGAGTTTCCATGGCCTTGCTAGTTTTTATAGGCGATTCGTGCCTAACTTTAGCAGTATTGCCGCACCGTTGACTGAAGCCATCAAGAAGAATGTAGAGTTTACGTGGAAGAAGGCGCAAGAAGAGGCGTTTCAGCTTTTGAAGCACAAACTGACACACACCCCGGTATTATCTCTTCCTAACTTTTCTAAGTCTTTTTAAATTGAATGTGATGCTTCTGGAGTTGGTATTGGTGCAGTTTTAATGCAAAAGCGAAGGCCTGTGACGTATTTCAGCGAGAAGCTAAATGAAGCGATGTTGAGATATCCCACATATGATAAGGAGTTGTACGCCTTGGTGAGAGCCCTCAAAATGTGGCAGCATTATTTGTGGACACGGGAGTTCGTTATTCACACCGATCATGAGTCTTTGAAGCACTTAAAGGGGCAGCATAAGTTGAATAAGAGGCATGCGAGGTGGATGGAGTTTATCGAGACGTTTCCCTACATCATAAAATACAAGCAAGGTAAAGAGAATGTGGTGGCTGACGCACTTTCTCGGAGGTATTCTTTGATCTCTACTTTAGATGCTAAGTTGCTTGGTTTTGAAGTTATTAAGAGTTTATATGAGCATGATACTGATTTTGGTGAGATTTATCGTGCATGTGAGCGTGCTGCTAGTGGGGAGTATTTTAGGCATGATGACTATCTTTTTAGGAAGAATAAGTTGTGTGTTCCTAAATGTTCTTTACGTGATTTGTTGTTGCTTGAATCTCATGATGGGGGTTTGATGGGACACTTTGGCATTGCTAAGCCTCTAGCTGTTCTGCATGAGCATTTCTTTTGGCCTCATATGAAATGAGATGTTGAGAGAATTTGTGGGCGTTGTGTTACATGTAAGCAAGCTAAGTCTAGGACGAGTTCCCATAGGTTGTATACGCCTTTGCCTATTCCTACAGCTCCTTGGATTGATATTTCTATGGACTTTGTGTTAGGCTTGCTTAGGACTAAGCGTGGTAGGGATTCAATCTTTGTTGTTGTTGATAGATTTTCTAAAATGGCGCATTTTATTCCATGTCATAAATCTGATGATGCATCACACGTTGCTGAATTGTTCTTTAGGGAGATTGTTAGATTGCATGGCATGCCTAGGACTATTGTTTCTGATAGAGACGCTAAGTTTTTGAGCTACTTTTGGAAGACTTTGTGGTGCAAGTTGGCTACTAAATTGCTGTTTTCCACTACTTGTCATCCGCAAACTGATGGTCAAACTGAAGTAGTAAATAGAACTTTGTCTACTTTGTTGCGAGCAATCATTAAGAAGAACATTAAGTCTTGGGAAGAATGTTTTCCACATGTTGAGTTTGCTTATAATCGTTCTGTTCATTCTGCTACTTTGTTTTCACCTTTTGAGATTGTTTATGGATTTAATCCTTTGACCCCATTGGATCTGGTTCCTTTACCTGAGCATGAACATATTAATCTTGAGGGCTTGAAACGAGCTGACTTTGTTAAGCAGATTCATGAGAAAGCAAGGTTGAACATTGAGAGGTAAACACCGCAGTATGCCAAACATGCCAACAAAGGACGACGACATGTTGTTTTTGAACCCGGTGATTGGGTGTGGTTGCATATGCGCAAGGAGAGGTTCCCATTGCAAGGGCGCTCCAAGCTACTTCCACGTGGTGATGGACCTTTTCAAGTGTTGGAACGCATCAATGATAACGCCTACAAGTTGGACTTGCCCGGTGAGTATAATGTAAGTGCATCTTTTAATGTTACTGAGTTAAGTCTGTTTGATGTAGGTGACGCTTGGGATTTGAGGCCAAATCCTCTTCAAGAGGAGGGAAATGATGCAGCCCGTGGTTCGATCCAAGTTCCTGTTGGGCCAATCACGAGGGCGCGAGCAAAGAAGTTCAAGGAAGTGCTAAACGGATTGATTCAAGAAGTTTGGGCTCAAGAGTTCTCAAAGAAGCCCATTGGAGAAGTTGGAGAAGAAAGCCCAAAATGTGTTAATTTAATATCTTATGTGCGTGCTGATATATGAAGACTCTTAGATTATTTACTTAGTCGTTTTTAGTATTTAATTTAGTTATTTTCGTGGGTCTATTTAGGGAGGCCGAATTTAGGCCCTAATTGAGTCAGTTTTGACTTTTATCTTTTGTTTTGGCTAAGGATTTGTTTCCTTATTAGTTTAGGAGTTATTTCCTATGTTTAGTTTCCTAGTTGCATTAAGTTTTCACCCTTATATATAAAGGGGGTTGTTATGGACGAAAATCAGTTTTGGATTTATAATATTTTCGAGAGTTTTTACATTCTCTCTAGAGTGTTTTCGAATTCATCTTGATTATTCCAAGACGAATTCACCATCGACGAATCGGCGAGTCCACCATCCCTCGTTCGAGTGTCATTCATCATCCCCGAGTTGCTGCGTCAACATCACGTTGGGGTTTAGGGTTTCCGTCCTAAATCATTTCGCGGGTTAGATTAAGAGGTTTTGGGATCGTCCATCCATCAGATCGTTCAAGCCTTCCGTCTGCGTTCAAGGTTCATATCATACATGTCATATATGTGGCATGAATGGACATTGGTCACGTATTTGCCGAACTGCAAAACATCTTGCAGATCTATATCAAGATTCGATCAAAGGAAAAGACAAGAAAAAAATCAATGTCATTGACTTTGACGGCCCAATTGATACTACTCACTTAGATGTCTCCGACTTCTTTGACGACCCAAAAGGAGATAATATGGATCAGTTGATTGGTGGTGGTGTGCTTGAAGACGATCATATGGACATTGTTTAGTCCTTTATCATTTATTTCTAGTTAATAAGAAGACATTGCTTATTTACTTTCACATCGTTGTTTTTCCGTTAAAAAACAATTGTTTTTTTTCCTTTCGTATTTTTACTCGATAATAATTGATCTTCTTTTAAAAACGTCTAAGACATTCAAATGGAATCTTGTGATATTTGTCTTGCTGATAGTGCCACTACACACACCATTCTCCAAAATAAGAAATATTTTTTTAAGTTGACATTAGCTGAGGATAATGTTAACACAATATCAGATGCATCAAACATCATTGAAGGCTCCGGAAGAGCTTGTATCATTTTACCAAATGATACTAAATTAGATATTGAAAATGCCCTGTATTCTAGTAAGTCCAAAAGAAACTTACTAAGTTTCAAAGATATCCGCTATAATGGATACCATATCAAGACTATATCAGAAGGTGGAAAAGAATATCTCTGTATAAATTCTTTTGTATCCGGCCATAAGCGAACAAAAGAAAAATTATTAACACTACCGTCTGGGATGTATTACACATTCATAAAGACAATTGAGACAAACCATGTCATGAACCCGAAGTTCAATGACACAAAAAGCTTTATGCTTTGGCATGATAGGCTTGGACATCCTGGAGCAACTATGATGTGACGAATAATCAATAATTTATATGGGCACAACATGAATAATCAAAAGATTCTTTTGACAAATGAATTCACATGTGATGCTTGTGCGCAAAGCAAGTTAGTCATTAGGCCTTCATAAACGAAGGTTAATATTGAATCTCTATCTTTCTTAGAGAGAATTCAAGGAGATATTTGTGGACCTATACATCCACCATGTGGCCCTTTTCGATGCTTTATGGTATTGATTGATGCTTCTTCTAGATGGTCACATGTATGCTTGCTTTCTACTAGAAATGTAGCATTCGCTAGACTACTTGCTCAAATTATAAAATTACGAGCTCAATTCCCAGACAATTCAATTAAAAGAATTCGTCTTGATAATGCTAGTGAGTTTACGTCTCAAGCATTTGAAAATTATTGTATGACTATTGGAATTGAGATTGAACATTCAGTCGCTCATGTCCATACTCAAAATGGTTTAGCAGAATCATTTATTAAACGTCTTCAACTTATTGCTAGACCGTTACTTATGAAGTTAAAACTCCCAACTACTGCTTGGGGTCATGTCATATTACATGCAGCAACATTAGTTCGTATTAGACCATCGGCCAACCATGAATACTCCCCAATGCAAATTATTTTTGGTCGAGAACCAGATGTTTCTCACTTACGAACTTTTGGTTGTGCGGTTCAAGTCCCAATTGCACCCCCACAACGAACAAAAATGGGTCCCCAACGAAGGCTTGAGATATATGTTGGATTTGATTCACCTTCAATTATAAGGTATATTGAACCTTTAACGGGTGATTTATTTACTGCATATTTTGCAGATTGTCATTTTGATGAAATGACATTTCTAACATTAGGTGGAACAAATCTACATCCAGAAAAGCACAAGAAAATATCTTGGAATGAGAAAATCTTGTCACATTTTGATTCTCGAACTAATCAATGTGAACAAGAAGTTGAAAAGATTATTCATTTGCAAAAGATTGCAAACCAACTTCTTGATGCTTTTGTAGATATAAGAAAAGTGACACAATCTCACATACATGCTGCAAATACTCCAGCCAAAATTGATGTCCCTGAAGGACAAATAGCTTTGGCAGCAAATGAGTCTAAAATTCGTCAAAAACGTGGTCGACCAGTTGGTTCCAAAGATTCTGTGCCTAGGAAAAGAAAGGGGCAAGATGGAAACCAAACAATGATGAAAATGATTAATCAATCAAATGAAAGTGATGTAATTCCTGAAGAATTACAAGTATATGAAAATCATGAGATCTCAATAAATTATTTATCTTCCAATCAGATACTGGAGAAAAAACATATCATTGTAGACGATATATTCGCCTTTCATATAGCTCATCAAATTTTAAATGAGGATCCTGAACCAAAATCTGTTACAGAATGTAAATAGAGAAATGATTGGCCAATGTGGAAAAGAGCTATGGAAATGGAATTAAATTCCTGTGATAACCGAAAAGTATTTGGACCTATAGTCCTAACTCCGGAATCTGAAACCCCTGTTGGATACAGATGGATATTCGTTAGAAAGAGAAATGAGAAAAATGAAGTTACGAGATATAGAGCAAGACTCGTAGCGCAAGGTTTCTCTCAAAGACCAGGAATTGATTATGAGGAAACATACTCTCCAGTAATTGATGCAATTACTTTCAGATTTCTAATTAGTCTGGCTGTATCACAAAGGCTTGCTATGCGCCTTATGGATGTAGTAACTGCCTATCTATATGGGTCATTAGATAATGACATATATATGAAAATTCCTGAAGGATTTAAAATGCCTGAAGCATTAAAGTCAAAACTCAAAAGCATGTTTTCGATTAAACTGCAAAAATCGTTGTACGGGCTGAAACAGTCTGGCCATATGTGGTATAATAGATTGAGCGAGTATCTGTTAAAAGAAGGATACAAGAATGATGATATCTGCCCTTGTGTTTTCATAAAGAAAACCGAAAGTGGATTTGCAATTATAGCAGTTTATGTCGATGATTTGAATTTAATTGGGACTCCTGAAGAGCTCAATAAAACGGCTGAATATTTGAAGAAAGAATTTGAGATGAAAGATTTGGGAAAGACAAAATTTTGTCTTGGTTTGCAAATTGAACGTGTCCGAGGAGGAACGTTTATTCACCAATCCACATATACAGGAAAAGTGTTAAAACGCTTTTACATGGATAATGCACATCCATTAGCATCACCAATGGTTGTTAGATCTCTTGATAAGGAGAAAGATCCATTCCAACCTATTGAAGATGGTAAAATGATACTTGGTCCTGAAGTACCATATCTAAGTGCAATTGGAGCATTAACTTATCTGGCTAATTATACTAGACCAGATATAGCTTTTTCTGTAAATCTTCTCGCAAGATATAGCGCTGCACCCACTTTGAGACATTGGAATGGTGTTAAGCACATTCTACGTTATCTGAAGGGTACCATAGACCTTGAATTATATTATTCGGAAAATTCCGATTCTTCTCTGGTAGGGTATTCGGATGCAGGATTTTTATCCGATCCACATTAAGCCAAGTCACAAACTGGCTATGTTTTCACATATGGTGGAACTGCTATATCATTGAAGTTTGTGAAGCAAACCTTGACTGCAACATCCTCAAATCATTTTGAAATCATTGCAATTCATGAAACAAGTCGAGAGTGTGTATGGTTGAGAAATATGACAAGTCACATTCAAGAGTCGTGCGGATTAGCTTCATCAAAGATCAATCCAACTGTTTTGTATGAAGACAATGCTGCCTGCATCGCGCAACTCAAGGAAGGATACATCAAAGGTGATAAGACGAAGCACATTTCTCCCAAGTTATTCTACACACACGATCTCCAAAAGAGTGGCGATATCAACGTTCAACAAATTCGCTCAAGTGACAATTTGGAGGATTTATTCACAAAGGCATTACCAACATCAACATTCAGAAAGTTGGTACACAAGATCGGCATGCGCCGACTCAAAGATCTACAGTGATCTCAAGATCAGGGGGAGCAGTTGTACTCTTTTTCCTTCGACTAGATTTTTTCCCACTGGGTTTTTCTAGCAAGGTTTTAATGAGGCAACATTTATTTTAGAGATTGGTCACTCAAGGGGGAGTGTTGTAAATATATCTAATAGATATATATGATATGAGTGATGGCCAAATTACTAACTCTAAAACCCTATCTCTTGTATTATTATATATATAAGCATTTGGTCCTCATATTGAATACATACAATTGATATTCTCTCTCTTCTCTCTCTAGTTTATAACATATTGCAATTCTTCGTGTTTCACCATGTGCTTCACTATCACAATTTACTATTTTAATAATATTTACTATAAAATAAAAAATAAATTATAATACAAATAATCATATTTAACATTTATCGATAAAACATGAACTAAATATTTATAAATTTTATTTGTGAAATAATTAACCATAATAATGAATTATTAGTTGAAAACTAAAAATTAAATATTAAAAAATAATTATAAACCCTAATTGGATGGGGTGACCCCAATAAAAATTTATAAAATATAAACTAAATCACAAAAAATGAAATTGAAGAAAAAAATATAATAAAAAATTATAATTTGAAAGTGCAACACCGAATGAAACAAGGAGAATGCAACTTGAAATCTTATGTGTAAATATATAAAACGAAAAATTTGGTTCATATTTCATGCTATGTTTCACTATTAAATTTATGATTTTAATAATATTTATTATAAAATAAAAATTAATTATAACATAAATAATCATAGTCAACATTTATCAACAAAAATATGAATTAAAAAATTATTGAATTCAATTATGAAATAATCAAATGTAAAATTAAACTAAATAACAAAAAAAATAAAATTAAAGAAAAAGAAAATAAAAACTTGTAATTTTTGAAAGTGTAACATGGAATAAAAACATAGAGTGCAATAGAAAATCTCATATGCGAAAAAGGGGGTATATGAAGTTTGCTATTACACTCTTTATGTTTCACTTGTATTTTATTATTAAATTTGTTCATGATATAGATAGGTACTTGATATTAGTTTCATGCATATAGGGTTCAAGTAGCGTAGTTTAATATGCGAACACGGTATTTGAAAATTTCTGTTATATTCCAATCTCCAATAAGTGGAGTTTTAATTTTGTTTTTTGTTTCATTTTTTTAGGGAACTCCAATTAGTAGAGTTAGTAATTGTAAAAATTAAATGCAGAGATTTCCGTATCATTTAAAATTTAGTTGCAGTGGCCGGTTCTACGTTTTGGATTTTCATCAAATTCATATACAGTATTATCGTTTTCTTTAATGCTGGATCTGCTACATATTCTTGATTCTAATAGCTTTGTGCGTCTAAGAATATAGCTTAATTACTCCTTATAATTACTTTCACATATAATCGATCAGTACCAAGTCATAATGCAAAATTTCATGTCAAAATCCAACATAATACTTAATTAAGTGTACGTAACATGTACTTGAGTACTTGTGTGATTTGAGTTCAAACCACGACTTAATTTTGAATAATTCCAAGTAACAATAGCAGCGAATAACAATAATGATGATACTATTACTAGTATACGATTATGAGATAACTTGTAACATTTTCCAGTTATTCACCGTGAAAGAACCGATGATCGATATATCATACAAAATTAATATCTTTATATTAATTACTGTCAATAAAATTTGAAATAAACTGACCAGACATATGCCTCTTGCTTCAGTAGACTGGTTCAATTCTTCTGTTTGCTATATCGTGTTCAGATCAAGCGATCAAAAATTAAACGAAACACGATATAGAAAATAGAAGATCTCTGTGATGATCTTGTTTCTTTGACTACTCTTGAAGCCAGCCGCTTCTGCCTTGTAACAATATTCTGCTATAGATGATCGACCGACGAACTACTCCATTTAAGCTTTGGTAGTACGAAGAACATCGATCACTAGTAATTTAACAATTACTCTCCCCATATATATCAATAATTAATATATAATCCAACCATAGAGAAGAAAACTATGGCTTTGACTTTGCATGATGATTAGGCTCAGGCCCTAACCGAAGCTCAAGGTCTAATTCACCATACTTCAATTCCACTTTTCTGCTCTCTCCACCGTTCACCGAGGGCGGCGCCTCCGCGAATAAGGGCAGTCCACGCGGCGGTTTCCCCTTAACACTCTCAGCTTGATCATCATCGTCCTCATGGCTCTCATCATTTTCTAAGCTCAACTTTTCCCCTAGTGACGGATCACGAGGAAGACTTTCCTCGTAATCTGGGCTCCTCGAGATTTCCAACGAAAGTAGATTTTCGTCAGAAAACTCTCGGAGCTTGGCTCTATCCTTCCTGTGAATGTTCATGTGCCCTCCTAATGCTTGTGCGTTTGAGAAACCCCGTTTACAGAAAGCGCAACGGAACGACCTCGTTTGGAAATTTTGAGCCAAATCTTCGCCCAATACAACCAACTGTTCGGCTGTTTCCAGCCCTGAAGAATTGATATTCATCGCAAAATTTGAGTTGTGAGAGAATGGAGAGGTGGAATCATTGAAATTGGAGATAAGAGTGTGGAAATTAATTAATTTAATTTTTTTCTTGGCATGGGATGATAAATATTAATATTAGAGTAGGTCAAATGGTCGGTTGATCGATTTTGTTATATAGTTTGGATCGAAAAATTTATATTAAGCGTGCTACTATTTTTCTAAATATAAAATTAGACCAACGATTAAGAATTTCCAAGAGGGGGGTATACGTGATGGCCGGAATGTTCTTCCAAATTATCATTGACGTCGTAGGTACATCTGCAAGGTCTAAAGGGATGTACTTCAAAAACTATATAAAAATAATTAATTACTCTATTTTATATACAAGTGTTCATGCATTCGGTCAAATAGCAATAAGAGTTTAATTCATCTGGAAATTAATTCGAATGGTGTAAATTAAATCATCATGCTTTTAAGCTCTTTTTTTTGCTCTATTATATGGCAACTTCAACCTATAAAAATGGTTCATGCCCCATAAGGTGATCTAATGGTGGAGTAGACAATTTCATGTGATTAAAAAAATAATGAATTTCAATTCTATCGATGCCTCAAGTTCAACTACATATCTAAAACGTAACAAAAGTGTATGGATATTGAATTGCAGATAGTTGAATAGAAAATTAAAGAAAAGGCTACCAGAATTGCCGGTGTAATGTGAATTGTTGGGCCGTGTCAAATTTAAAACTGAAAAAATTGATCCATTGAACTTAGGGAACTGTCTAAAAGTTATATAGAAAAATGGATAATGATAAAATATTAGAACTCTAACAAAAGAACATAAGAAAATAAAACAAATTAATGTCGAAATATCAGTTGTTAAGTAGTCCACTTCGGGCGCAAGGCGCGTGGTTACCAAGCAATTTTAAATAGATTACTTGAATCAATATAATTTGTCTAAGCTAATTAGTGACCTAATTGGTAGAACGAGCATGGAATTTTTCCTATATATATATATATATATATGTCGATTTATCCAAAATGTGCTCATAAATAGAGGTCATGGGTGTCTAAATTAAAGAATAAAATTACTAACTTTGAAGTAGAATATAGCGAACCGTTCAGATGGGATGAGCATGTTGGATTCGCGTATGGAGAAATAAGTCAACGCTATTTTTTTATTTTTTATTTTGCAAACTAAATTATTCAACTAATTAATAAATGTAGTTTTGCATTAATACTAAACCATAAATTGATGGGATTGTATTTAATTTGTTATCTTTCTTTTCTTCTTTTAATAAATTTACCAAATTTTATGTGGTCTAGCATTGGCATCCTGTACGGGGGGCAGGAATTCAGCTGAATGACATATTTTAATGAAGCATATGCCTTCTATGGAAGTACATATTATGGAAGTAATGAGATTAAATATGATTTCAGGTTAATTATATCGAATGAAATTAAATAAGTTATATATATTTCATGTTATATATTTCATCAACCCGGCCGAACGGGACCAACGTACCGACCAAGATTGGTATGTGTTAATAATATATAATATTATTATGTTTTAAAAAACATTTAATATTATATATAATATATATATCATGATTGAATTTTACAGCCGTTGAGAGTAAGGCATCCATATATTTGATGCTGTTGTACAAACCGACTATTATATAGATAATCAAATGGAAAAGGACATGTTTCACAGAAATAAATAAATAAATCTGGAATCACAAATGTAAGGAAAGTAGGGATTAATGGTGATAATGATAAACATGCGTTTGGTCGCATTCCTACATGACCTCACCATGCATGTGAGACAACGATCGATGATAAATTAATAATATATACACATAATTAACTTTATATAATTTATTCTCTTTTTCCGAACGAATTACTGCAAATTCAATTATCCTCTTCAAATTTTGATATGTACCGTTTAGTATATAACATTAGTTAAAACTGTTGTTCGATCACCTTTAGAGTTTAGATTAGGCCAGGCTTTGAAGAAGAATTAAGAAGTTGCTTATCTCTACAAATAGGAAAATGAGTCGGATTATTGGGGGAAATAGTGCGTTTAATTTAGTGATATTTACTTTACTTTTTTTTTTAAGGTTGTGATGAGAAAAGGGGGTTCTGTATATTAGGAATATTTTGTGTAGGGGACTAAGGGCAAAACCGTAATTTAACCTCTCTATTTTTATTTTTATTTTAAAATATGGGACTGCAGTGAGGAGAAAAGGGTTATGACGCTATGTATAATAAAATCACCCTAATAATATTTTTATGGAACTAGAAAGATACAAGAAGGCCCATTCATTTGCCACCGTCCTTAAATAAGAGGTTGTATAATTCATGATTACTTATTGAAATGGGTCATTTGAATTTTAAGATAATGGGCTTATTATTTAGGCCTCTAGTTTCGAAACGTATTTTTAAAAAAGATTTTCATGGAGAGTTAACGGGTCTGATATATATTTTTTTTGGTTAATTGATTTTAATATCATGAACTGTATATAATTTCAACACAAATTTTAAAATGTTGATTCTAAAATACGAACTTACATTTTTTTTTCTTTTAAATTATAACATCAATTCGAAATTTGGTGACGTAAAAATTATGCAAAATATGTAATTGGCCGTAATTCAAACTCATGTTATAATTGCAAATAAATATTAGTTTGTGATGTAGGAATAACGTTTTAAAGTTTATATTGAAAACTAAAATTTGTATATAGTTCATGTTTTAACTCTATATCAGTTTTCTTAAGGAATTTAATTTGTCTACCTTTATTTTATTTTCAAAGATTTCCCAAAGTACTTAGGAACCCAATAATTGTTTACGTATAGCGCTTCCAAGAAACAAAAATATAGAAGGACGTTTCTATTGTTTCCATCATGTATTTACTAGTACACCCTTCCGTGAGATATAATTAAATATAAATTAAATGTACAACTAAAATATGATGTCAAATAATAAAAATTATAAATAAATGATTTCGTTGATATATAACTATGTACTAATTCTTGATTAATAAACTAATATTGATCCACTACATACAGAATGGTATAAATCTACTACTATCACTTATGTATTTACTCAGACCAATAAATAAATAGAAAATTAGATTTATACTCTAATCGCGGGACACAAGATATCCCATGGCCATACAAATATACTCACAGCTGTCTAAACAACAATAAACAACTTAAAAAAACAACAGCTAAATTCTCGAATCAATAACATTTATTCCTATAACTAATGAATATTATCTTGGAATTATCAAATATTCCTAAATAGAGTAATACACCCACAGCCTAGCTAGGAATTACAACATCATTCCTCTCACTAAAAATTCCCAGCTGTCTGCACACTCACTTTGTATCTATCTATATTCATATCTACTATATCTATATCTATATATATATTAATTTCTTAGAAGGAGACATTTGAGAGCCCATGTGCTCATCTCAACATAACTTCACTTAAATCTCTCTGCATTTGATCAGAACTTGTTAAATTTACTCAAAGAAGACAAACAATGGCCAATCAAATTGAAAAACATTTTTTGCACTTCGACAAAATCAAAGTGAGCCAAATGTCTCTTTCCGAGTAATTAATATTGTTAGATGTATAATAAATCAAAATACCTAGACTAAAAAGACAAGGGAAAATACCAAGAATTGAAAATCAATACAGAAACTCTCAAAACCAATATATATACAAATATTCATGATCAAGAATAACAAATATAGATATCGAACTACTCATGGAGAATATCAATTAATAATTATAGACTTGTGATAAAATAATAAATAGGTATAGAGTCGCTTAACATCGTGGACATGCATATAAATTATAATGCGCCATTTAAATGTTTTTGTCATACTATTTATTAATATATATTTATAGCACAATATTTGGCCTAATCAATGTAGATATATTCTATAATTTTTTTCTTTAAATTCTTCCCTTTTTTTTTTGTCTCTGCACTTCTATTTTCCTCTTTTATTACAAATGTACATTGCATATATAGATAATTTAAGTTGGTTACTTCTCCTCCAACTGATCGACTCATCGCATGGTTTAAATTAGTTTATAGATCTTTCTAATTTCCTAATCATTTGTTCATGTGCGATTTATCTAATTTTTTTAGAGTACAATGCACACATGCATTCTCTAGACTTTTTTTTCTTTTTCTTTTCAAACCAGATATTTCTAGATATTCTTTTATTATTTCTACTACAAAATATCATCTTCAATTCCATAAATCAAGTTTACCCTCCAGTCTCCAACAAATTATATAGTTTACCCTCCGGTCTCCAACAAATAATACGCAACTCTAAATATAATGACTTATTTGAAGATATTGAAAAGTTGTCTTACTGCATGTATATATTGTTTAATATAGAATTTTATTGACCATATTATTAAAATTGCATCTACGTAAATTAAAGAAGTTTTTCAAATGAAAGCTATTAAAGTCTTGTTTGATATCGACCATGTTACTAGAAAATGTTGGATGTGCTTGCTTTGATATTCATGTAACAAAATTTGTTAGAAAATATAGTTTGCTTAAAAAAAAAATACTAGAATAATATCTTTAAATGATATTTTATTTTTTGAGTAAAAAATTGTGGATATGAACGTATCAAATAAATTTTATCGATTTGAAGAATAAAGATTTTTTCAAGTGCATTCTATATACAATTTTAATTAGTTTCTTTTTTATTATAAACCCTAGGCGGAGTGGCCCTTGTCTGGTACCAAACCCCGGAAAATCAACTAGTTTGGTATTCAAGTATTAATAAAAAAATGACCCGTTATTTGACCATAGTTTACTCTACAGCTAGTATATATAGCTATGGTTTGATTATGCATGGCTCCCTAAATTTTCTTCAATTCCTTAGATCTCTATTTCATATTATTAAACACACACACAACACATATATACACACAATATATGTGTGTGTTTATATAATATATTGACAATAATATAGAGAGAGGAATATATTAATTAAGGGAGAAAATAATTAAAGAGGTAGGCGAAGTTAGCGCGTAGCTATAAGTTATAAGAGTGATGATGCAACAATATTCTGTTTGTGAATATAAAAGGGTATGTGTGGAATACTTAAATGGATTGATTCCTTGTAGTTGGTGGCAATTTTGGAAGGATTGAGAGGAAAAGTGTAAGAAGAGAACACAAGTGCATGGAGTTATGTATCACAGAAACAGATGGGCTGCAGGGCAGTGCATGCATAATAATACCAAGCAAAAGGGAATCCATGTTGTCTTCTTTCTGACTTATCTCTCTACTTCTATTTCAAATATCAACTCTGTCTTTTTTGTTGGATTCTTTTCTTACTTTTACTTCATCAATATCTACGTACTCATCCTCACACAACTACAACTACAACTACAACTGCATATTTTGTCAGTCAGGTTTTGAGTGGGGAAAAGTGCTCTCTGCGCATTCCATGCACTCTTCATCCAAACCTCACATATATACAAATCTCTCTCTCTCCCCCACCCCCCAGTATTACACTAAATGTGAATTGAAATAAAATGGTCCTTCTAAATTGCCTCAAGTAGCTAGTCATGCAATTAATAATTAAGATGAAATGAGGAGTATGAACAGTAACAGACTGCAGTCTTCGATATCGGTGAAGGATGGTGAAGTGGACTTTCTTGAGATATTAATTTCATCATATAAAATTAGATTCAATTCTATAGAAATAAAGGATTTTTTTTTTAATTTTTTTTGTAAGAGGTATCAATATATCAACAAATATAGCTAGATATGAAGTTTGGATCTTCCTAGATAGCTAGGTGGAATATCTATTTAATCACAATGATAATTGATGTTATACTTGGAAAAAACTACTTTCAAACGTTTCAATCTTTTCACATAAATCATCGACATAGAATAGAATCATCTTGTCTCATCTAAATCTTTTTCGTACGTACCAGAAAATTATTCATAAATCATTTGATAAACTTGCTTAGGAGACAAAGTTAAGGCATGAATACATGACGGCACATTCAATTCGTGTATGTAAAAAAAATACTCTATACATGCTTTAAGCATATTTTCGAATATGGATTAGTAATTGATTCACTTATACAAACTTCAAATTCGATAAGAATTCAAGCGAGAAAAGTCATGGAACTCTTCAAGAAATTGAAGAGCCTTAGCATCTAAACCAAAAATAAGGAACACATACAAATTACTAAGCAAAGTATTTCAATTCTTTTCTTTTCGTTTCGTTTTTTCCCCCAATAGTTTTACTTCACCTTTGGAGCATCCCCAAGCCTTAGCTCAAGATCCAATTCGTCAGCGGAACCTGCAGAACAGAGCTTCAACACATCTGATTGAGGAAGACACCTATGATCAACTGCACTCAACTTGGGCAAGAAACTCAAGGGTTTTGCTTCAATTCTCCTCCTCTTGCAGCTAGCGACTTCCTCGTCGCTACACGTGTTGGTCGTTTGCCTTTGTCTAACGACCAAATTCAAGCTCATTGATAAATCTTCCGTAACACAATCTTCTCTCTCAGCCCTAGAGTCGGGATCAACAGCAGCTGCGGATTTCTTCTCGTCATTCTTGATCAAATCCAAAACTCGATCTCTTTTCTCAGACAGAAAACTCGACCAAGACGGAGGATCTAGCGAAACTAGGCTCACCTTTTCACTTTTCTGAAAGTTGGGAGTAAGGAAATGAAGCGTTGATGATATCTTTTCCTCGGAATTAACTTTTTCAGCAGCAGGAGGAGATGAAACCCTAAGAACACGAGAGAGGGGCGAAGCGAACGGCCCGGCATCAGAAAACTGAGGGTTAGGGTTATTGTACAAGAAAGTAGATATCTGAGATGAGTAAGGTGCGTCAAAAGCATGGTTTTGAGGTACAACATCAGCTGCAGGGTTTGGAGATTGCTTCAATCTAGCCCTATCTCTTCTGTGAACATTCATGTGACCACCCAGAGCTTGAGCTGACCTAAAATCTCTTCTGCAAAAGCTGCAAGAATAAGATCTAGGAGGCCAAACACAGCCTCCAAGCGCTCCCGCTGCGTCTTCTGCGAAAGCCTGCTCTTCCCACGAATCTCCGTAGGAATTCATGGCTGCTGCTGGTGCAAGAACGCGAGGATTCGATTCGGGCTTCGTCTTCGCCCACATCCAATATCTTGCCTCATCCATTCTTGAAAACACACAAGAAATTAAAACCTAATTTATTGGTGCAGAGAAAGACAAGGAGATGTTAATTACTGATTTAAGGGATTGGTGGTGATGGCAAGTCTACGTCTGATTTTAATGAGGAGAATTAAATTTATTTTTTTTCAACGTAGGAATTAAATTTTTGATGGATATGAAATTATTAGCTGAAAATGAGCAGATCGATTTTGGTTTTGTCTTAGGGGCTGGAAGGTAAGCACTCACCTCTATAACTTTTGGCTTCATGCAGCTGAATATTTGTCATTTAGTTGGGGTGAAATCACTGTGGATACCTAAATATATAATAATATTTTATTTTTCAAATGTATATATACAATAATCATATTTCATTAATGTGTCCCGCTGCTGTATACGGTCATGGAGAGTACTGTGTTAATTTCAAACTCAGATATGATGATGTGTTGATTGGACTTTAGAGTTTAGACTCGATCTTACATTGTTATGCCATCATTTCTTCTTTCCATCTTGATATAGGTAACTGGTAAGATTCACATTTTATTTTAATTTATTATATCAAAATTTCTCATCCTGCTTTATTTTTCAGATCATATAGTTGTCCCATTCGACATCGATCGGTCTCATATGTACGTAAAAATTCAAACTTAAATTTTAAGATATATAAATAGGTAAGATTTGAATCTAAATTCATATTCTGGAATGTACATTAATTTGTAATTTTATTGATTTGGATTTGAAATGGTGATCTGTCGTTTTACGGCAGTCTTACGCAAGACTATCTCTAGACACATTAAAACACAAAGCCCGAGAGCTATACGTGACTGAATATCAAATTAATTATAACAATTCCAGTTAATTAGTATATTGCAATCTTACAACACACAAGCACATTGTCTGAGTACTTTGTTTTGAGTAATATGCATGCACGTGGAATATCTTTTATTTGTTGCAATTTGGTATTTTATTTTTTGTGGTATTATATATAAATCAATTAACAAAATATACAATTACAATAGAACGTATTCATCAAATTGATATTAGTTAAAATTGATGGCCTATACAAATTCAAACATATATTATGTGGTACATATATATATTACTATTTTGGCATTGAACACGGGTGATTTTGGGAAGGCATATTTATGTTTGTACTACGCTATTCCATGTGTACTTGAGATTGTCTAATCTACATTTTCTATCCCACTTGGTATCTCATTTTGAATTTATTAAATTTTCTTCATTTTTTCTTCAATTTCAATTTTATGTTGTTTAGTTTAATTTTACAATTATTATTAGAGTTTATTCCATCTAATTATTTTTACTATTTAATTTTCATTTTTCTAGTGAATAATTGATTGTTAGATTTTTTTATATAATAATTAGAGTATATCTATTTTTTTTAAAAAAATGCATCTGTAAATTTTTTTAGATAATTTATCTAAATTAAAATTTAGTTATCTATAAATATTGATTATGATTAACTGTATTGTAATAATTTTATTTTTATAATAAACATTATTAAAATAGTGAATTGAAAATTTAATTAACTAGAGAATCCCATCCCCTCGAGGACTGGTGATCTAGCTAGCTATTTATGTTTAATTATTTGTAATAATACTATCTGCAGCTGCAGGTCGATTATAAGATAAACCTATTTCTTTTTTATTAAATATTTGAAAATTAAATGATTCATAATAGATTAATTGCTCAGTTGCTTTATTAATTAATTGTCTTTTATTAATTTTGTTTCAAATCATTTTTTTTAAATTCGGGAATGAGGGAATTGGAATTTGTACTCATGGTGTTCCGTCTTTAGAAAGGGGATGAATATCAACTAAGTTATATGCTAGTGGTGTTTCAAATCATTTTTATTTTATCATCACAACATTACAATTAATGTACAAATGGTTGGTCGAAGACAAATTAGCAATGAAGCATAAGTTTTTTTTAGCACGTGTCAATTAATTGAAGAGAGATCCTACTGGAGTGCACATGCTCCAACAAAGCAGTCAATTTAGAATTTTGCATGACATGCACTTCGCCTTCAACGTACAAAGATTTAATTCCGATTATATATCTTAATATATAATATAATACAGTTCATGAGTTCTATACTTTATAATATTAATGATATTATATATGTACAGAATAATATCATTAATTTAAAAATGGTAGATTGATATAACAAACAATTAAATGGAACGCCCTTCTAGATCAAAGAACTCAAAACTCATAAAGATTAATGACATATTCCATAGATATATATGTGTGTGTGTGTGTGTAAATATCACTTTTCATGTTAGGTGTTTGGTAAGCTTGTTTTAATTATTAAAATGTATTTTATGGATGTCTACACAAAAAATTTACAGTATAGTTTAATAATTTTACTATATATAATCTATTTATTACATTGTTATTTTTATCGAGCTCAAATAAGCAAAATAAATCTAATAAGTATACAAACATCAAATTATTTCATATAGATTCATGATATTTAGCTGCAAACACATCCGATCAAACCTTGTGTGATGGACATGATGTAAAAGTTATTGATGAAATTTTAATCTGACAATTTAACTGCAACGATCGTGATCATCGATCAAGATATATAATTAATTATTATCGCTAATTAAATATAAGGGGCAGTGAGAATCAATTTTTTGAATTCTAACTTTTATTCATCTTCGATCATCCGGTGTTAAATTGATCGAATAGCTATAAAGCTATATTTTATTTAAAGCTATTCAATCATTACTCCCTCAATATTAGTTTGTTAAAAGAATGTTTATACTAAATGACAATGTTCAGGTTGGAAATTTAACTTCATATATGAAATAGAAATAGCAGAGACTTGAATCACAATTCTCCCCCGTTTCACAACATTGCTAAAAGATTCAGATTTACCTTTTGAAAGGAAATTAATTATATGGAGTCTATGGAGATGGACGCCTGATTTTTACCCCTAATAAATTTAATTGAATTTTGTGGGGCCCATCCTATTACTAGAGTCTCAAACTATATATACACAATTGACAATTCTATGAAAAGTTTACCCCTTATATACAACTAATAACTATCGAGAACCCTTTTTTTTTTTGAGAAAAAAAATTAGGATAAATGTATATTCTATTTTATGTGTTAAAAGTTTTTTTTTCTCTTAATTTTCTTTAATGGGCTCTGGTAATCTTCTTATTGAAATTTAATTCTAGCTTGTACTTCCATTTAAATTTAAGTTCTTGTATATAACTTAATTTAATCCTTACATTTCTTTATATTAAATGTCCTTTATATTTTGATTTATTGTAGAATTTGGTCCTTAATTAATTAATTAAGCTACTCAAAAAGCAAGAAGCTATTTTAATAGGGATAAATCACTTTTCAATGTTTAGAAATAAAAGTACTATTTTTGTTATACTAATCTTTTTTCTTTCCTTTTTTTTAGTTATTTTTCTTGGATCGGACTACATATAGCATCTAGCTAGTACACAAAACGTGTTTTCGGCAAATTATTCTGCAAATGTACAGTAAAATAATATTTTTAATAACAATGATCAAGCTACTATATTTCTGGTGTTTTGGGCCCTTAAATGAGGGGATAACGCTTGTAAAAGAATCCCCTCATAGTCATAGCATTTAAGCAACCATATCACAATATAATATGGGTGGGTCGAATTTTCCAATATAATAATATCATCTGTGTCGTTCAGTGTTACATCCCCTCTGCCACAATTAATTAATATTTTTTATTTTTATTTTCATTTTTTTTAATATGCTCTAATTGGAGAATAATGAACACTAAATAAAAATTTAAAGTTAAACTAAATCATGATAAATTAGAATAAAAAAAAAATTGATTTGGCGCAGGAGATGTAAAAAGGAGTGATAGAGAGGATATGAAATCTTAAGCAACAAGAACGACGGATGCTCTCTCCTCTACCCCTATATTTTGATACGGTATATATATATATATATATATATATATATATATATATATATATATATATATATATATATTCCATTTTTATAGGCATGAATCTAGAATTTACCCCTTAAAATAAATAAAATAAATTGGATGACGAACTGAAATAGAAAGATCGTAGAGATCAAGTCAAATCAAAATTCAATGTATATAAAAGCATAATTCTTAATAAACTCGATCAATGCATCAAGAATGCACAAGCCAATTTTGAAGATCCTACTCGATACGTACATATTATATATATACTCCTTCCGTTTCATTTTGATTGTTGTTTTAATTTTTTTTTTATCTATAATTAACAATTTATTTTAATATACTCATCCCTCATATATGATGACATAAAATCTTATCTACTTATATTTTCCTAAAAAAGAGACAAGATTTTCTCTCTATATATTTTTAGGGTTTGTGATATGGTTAAAATTAAAAGTGGGTGTGAAATATACTCCCTCCGTTCCAATAGCAAGGTCCACCTTTTTATTATTTACTCTCTCTATTTTAATAGAAAGTGGACCTTGCAAACGGGACGGAAGGAGTATAAAACAACAAACATTTTGATACAAAATAAAAAAGTTAAAACAATAATCATAATGAGATACAAGGAGTATATATATATATATATGTATACATATATATATATATATATATATATATATATATATATATATATATATATATATATATATATATATATGGGGTGGATCTAGTGGGAATCCTCCCCCATGTGGGAACAAGGAACCATCCCATCCACCCATCCATAGATTTTGATAGCTAAGATTAAAACAGATTACCGGTACGTGGCAAACTTGTAAATATGTTGAACTTTTTAAAAAATGCGGTGACATATTGGTAAATAAATTGAACTTTAAAAGTGGGGGGGTTAATTTCTTTCCGTCAAAATATAGATCACCATGTCATCATATTTGTACAAATATTATAGAAACTTTAAGCAATCATAACTTGCTCGTTTTTAATTGGATTTACACAAATCATATATGAAATTAAAACTCTTTTCATACTCTTTCATTTAAGATCCATATTGCTTATGTTTATTTAAAAAAAATAAATGAAAAATACAAAAATCAATTTTCAAGCATATTTTTCATACAAAGCAGCCCTAGATTTATATTAGCATGACATATATAATATTTTAGCACGACCCATATAGCATTTTAGCATGACCAACTATAATTCACATAATTGAATTTATGATATTTTAGCATGAAACTACTCGCATAATAACATGATATATATATGTATATATATATATATGACATTTGAGTATAATCCGTAACTCATATCAACATTGTGTTTATGACTTGCTCGTTTTAATCAAATTTACGCAAATTATATATCAAATTAAGGATATTCTCATTAGATTGGGGTGAACTCATTTGGAGGCATGTTATTAAAATTCTCATTTTAATATGTTGTGTAATACATTTAGCATGTTGTGTAATACATTTTAGCGGGTGATATTATGAATATTTTTCTAACAGTTTTATATAAACACATACACCTATACAAATACTACAAAATGAAAAATATGAGTTGATGATAAAGAAGAAAAAAGAATGAGAAAGTGGAGCGACGAAGGAGATGACTGACAACTAAGAAAGAAAATGAGAGAATATCTTTCGAAACGAGATAAAGTTTATGAGAGCAAAATATGTGCTGCAATTCTAAGTGCAAACAGTAACATACAAAGTGAAAGGAATGAAACTGAGAAAAACCTACACTACAGGCTCTCATGTGAAGATGGTCAAATTAATGTTGAAGCATTTATTTTGTCGAAGTGATTTGTACTGTTATTGAAATTTCTACAAGTACTATTAGTTTCAAGACATATTTCTTATGAATATTAGTTTATGTTGATAAATATTAGTTCAAGTTGAAGAATATTAGTTTAAGGTGATGAATATTAGTTTCAGACATTTGTTATGAATATTTGAAAATGTCATTGTTAGCGTAAATTTTTCTTTATATGAGCATGATATTATTGTTTTATTAGCATCATACAGTATTTCATTTTAGCATCATACTTTCATCATTTTAGCATGATCTTTTATACCCTAATAGGAACACAATAAACCTTAATCGAACTGGGACACCAAATTTAACCTCATTCTCACTTCATTTTAACTTGATGTTATAAACAATAAATTAAACCATAATGTGATGTAATATACTCGAGAAAATTTCGATTTTAGTCCCATAGGACATGGGTTAGTTCGATTTTGCTCCCATTCCTATCACTTTTGGTCCCAAATCGATTGAATTATCAATTTTAGTCCCGCCGTAACGTTTTCCGTCTAAAAAATTATCGATTTTGGTCCCATTTTGATATCGATTTTGGTCCCAAGTTTTCCATTAAAAAAATTATCGATTTTCGTCCCATTTTGATATCGATTTTAGTCCCATTTTGATATCGATTTTGGTCCCAAACAGAAAAATGCTAGAAAATTTTTTCTTTGCAATTCAATTGGAGGCAAAATTAAACTGATTTAGTAGAAATTTAACCTAATTTGGTTCCAAATTTCCCACGAACATGCATCTATATATATCTACTCACCAAATCATCAAATTACAACTACTAAATTAAAAGAACGCCATTTTTTTTATTTAGTTTAATTTTCTGTCGAGCTCAAGTTCGATCAAGAAGATACTCGGCTCGTTTACACCCCTAAAGGAACGTAATTTTTTTATTTAGTTTAATTTTACAATATTGTTTATGAGCGTTGACCACATCTAATTAGCGTTTATAATTATTTTTAATATTTAATATTTAATTTTAATTTTCAATTAATAATTCATTATTATGGTTGATTATTTCATAATTAAATTCTTATAAAATGTAAAGTAAAAAATCTAGGAAAAAATTATACTTTCATAATAAAAAATATATATAATATTAAAAATGTAAAATAAATAAAACATTAATAATATTAAACAAGTTAATTTCAAATTCATAATTAATTAGTAATTAAAAAATTAATAATATTAAAAAATTTAAAAATCATAAAGTAAAATAAATAAAAATATTAAAAAATTTATATTCGTAATTAATTAGTAATTGAAAAATATATAATATTAAAAATAATATATATTATTAAAACATTAAAAATAAAATAAATTGTAAAATGTAAAATAAATAAAAAATCAATAATATTAAAAAGATTGATTTCAAATTCCTAATTATATAGTAATTAAAAAATTAATAACATTTAAAAAAATTAAAAATTATCATGTAAAATAAATAAAAAATTTAAAAAAAATTATATTTTCATACCTACATTTTGAACTTTCACTACAAAAAATTCACATTTTAGCGATGGAAGCGAGCCAAGTCAAGCCCAAAATATTAAAAATAATATAAAATAATAAAAATATATATAAAGTAATATAAAATTTTAAAAATCATAAAGTAAAACTAATAAAAATATAATAAAAATTTATACTCATAATTAATTAGTAATTGAAAAATAAAAAATATAAATAATATTAAAAATGTAAAATAAATAAAACATTAATAATATTAAACAAGTTAATTTCAAATTCATAATTAATTAGTAATTAAAAAATTAATAATATTAAAAAATTTAAAAATCATAAAGTAAAATATATAAAAATATTAAAAAATTTATATTCGTAATTAATTAGTAATTGAAAAATATATAATATTAAAAATAATATATATTATTAAAACATTAAAAATAAAATAAATTGTAAAATGTAAAATAAATAAAAAATCAATAATATTAAAAAGATTGATTTCAAATTCCTAATTATATAGTAATTAAAAAATTAATAACATTTAAAAAAATTAAAAATTATCATGTAAAATAAATAAAAAAATTTAAAAAAATTATATTTGTTATTAAATCTGGTCCCATAGGACTTGGATTATCGATTTTGGTCCCAAAACTAGCGGCCGTTACCCCATTTATTTTTTCCGTCTAAATTGTGGGACCAAAATTGATAATCCAAGTCCTATGGGACCAGATTTAATAACAATTTCTAAAATAGGACCAAATGTGATAGAGTTGTGACCAAAATCAGACTAGGTCATGTCCTATGGGACCAAAATCGAAATTTTCTCTAATATACTCTAATGAAAATGTCATAAACCCTAATGAGAATGTGACAAAAAAAAATTAGCATGTTACTTCCCTCATTTCAGCCTGATATTTACCTCATTTTAGCATGACCTACTAAACAGCAATGGATGATCTAGAAAATCATAATGCGAATGTAATAAACTCTACTTGTGGAATAATGAACCCTAATGGGAATATCATAAATTCTAATTGGAATGTCATAAACCCTAATTAAGAATAATGAACCCTAATGGGAATGTCATAAACCCTAATTAAGAACAATGAACCCTAATGGGAATGTTATAAACCCTAATTGGGAATAATGAACCCTAATGGTAACGGGACATTAAATTTAGCCTTATTCTTTCCTCATTTTAACTTTACACATTCCTCATTTTAGCAAGATACTATAAGCAGTAACGGGTCATGCAATAAACCCTAATTGAGAACAATGAACTCTAATGCGAATGTAATAAATCCTAATTGAGAATAATAAACCCTAATGAGAAGGTAATAAATCCTAATTGGGAACAATGAACCCAAATGAGAATGTGACATCAAGTTTAGCATGCTACATCCCTCATTTTAGCCTGATAATTTTCTAATTTTAGCATGATTTGATAAACAATAATTGGGGAATGCAATAAACCGTAATGGGAACATATTTAGCCTCATACTTCTCTGATTTTAGCATCATATTCTAAACAGTAATTGAGATTGATAAACCTTAATATTAATGTAATAACCACAAAGGGAATGACATAAACTATTTGAGAAAAAATCATATATTCTTAAAATAAAATAAAATAAGCCCTAAAAATGAATATTTTATATTTTTCTTCATATTTCTTTGGATAAACAAAGCCATGTGAGATCTTAAATGAAATAGTATGAAAAAATTATAATTTGATATATTATATGAAAAAACATTGTGTTTATTAATTTTTAGCATTAAATTACTCTCATATTAGCATAGTGTATAATATATTTTAGCATGATGTTACATATCAGTATTACGTTTATATGTGGATGCAGTTATTGTTGTTTAATTGAAGACTTTCAGTTTATTGTGAAATTTATCCAACATGTAACTCACATCAACAATATTTATCACACATATCATAAATAAATTTGAATGATATTATCAATATCAGCATAAGTCATGTCATTTTAGCATAGACTATGAACCATTCCAACATGATGTATATGTCATTTTAGCACGAACTATACTAATAACATGAATATTGATGAAAAATGAAAATAAATACCTAAATCAGAATTGGACGAGATAATTAAAAAAAATGAATACGTGAATCAACAACATTATATGAAAAGATGAAACAAGGTAAAAATTTAATTGGGATAATTTAGACAAAAAATAGCATTTAATCCAAAAACAATAATAGCATTTACAAACAAATCAAGAAATCCTAAAAATTTTAAATGTACATGTGAACGTCAAAAAAATAAAATCATCAAGAATTCAAAATCATGTCTGAATCGGCAACATAAATTTCAATTTTTTGCATAAAAAAATACTCTTAACTATATATATATTTATAGGTATAGTATTTTATTATTTTAATAAATTATTAAATTATCATAATTTTTCAATTTGTATTTAGTAAATGGTTTACAAAAACAAACAGAGAGAGGAGAGAGGAGAGAGGAAATAGGTGAAAAATAGAGAGAGAGAGAGAGAGAGAGAGAGAGAGAGAGAGAGAGAGAGAGAGAGAGGTGCACAAAGAAAAAAATCGTGAGTGTTAGAGAGAAATAAATGGAGAGGGAAGATAATCATGTTTTAAAGCATAAGAATTATTGAATTATCGTAATACTCTCTTTTACTTAAAGTTGTAAATAATTACAAGTATGCTACCTTGCATTTAACCAAACTTTGACTAAATTGTGGCCATTAAGATCTAAGTAATGGAGGGATTAGATAGGTTCCTAGTTCCTAATAGAGGAAGGGATTCTCATTTGAATCATTCCCTACATATATATATATATATTTATATATATATAGACACACACATAATATCTCATTTGTTATCATTATATGTATAAGCTATAATTAAATTTCCATTTTGCTGGCATTTTTTAAGGTGGTCACAAGAATCAGTAGGGATGCATGCTGTTAATTAATTAATTGATTAATTGATGATGAGCTGAGGAGTTTTGTTACACGGCAAAGATTGAGTCAGGAGACCTAATATACCTAGCTGAGAACCAATGGGACCAAATTAAAGCTCGGGACTTAATTACTATTTACTACACATTTTTCTTTGTCCGGTCAAACAACTATATATTTATAATGATATCAATTTAGACAGTTTTTTTTTTTTTTTTTTTTTAGTTTGGAAATTAAAAATTGTTTATATTATAACGGATTCAAATAATAACCCAGAATCATTCTTGATCTCTTAGTTTTATTTGGCAGACGGCCACTAATTTAAATTAGTTTGAATATTCAACGGTTTGTTTGATTGTGTTACTAATAAACCTGTCGATTCATTGTCATTAAGAATCCTGGTCTTGATTTAAAATTAAAAAAAAAAAAATTGAATACCGGCCTTTCAACTAAAAAAGAAGAAAGTAATATTGTAATGGCTTTAATTAAAATTTGTTCCGACCGGAGAAGTTTGTGAGGATTTATAAGAAATAATCAATAATGCTGCGTATTTAATACTCCATTTCTGTTTAAATGATATTTTGGATAAATGCATGCAAATTAATAAATTAATTAATTAACTTATCTAATACCTTTGTGTGAATACATTAAATGTGTTAAATATGTTTGAATGCATTAAATGAGGGCAAATGCGAGAAAAAAAGAGATTTTTATGTCTCAATTTGTAGAATGACACTTTTTATAAAATAAAATTAAAATGTTAGTATGACACTTATTCAGAAATGAAGGGAATATCTTTTAATACGTATATATGCACATGACTTATCCTCGAGTTCAAATTTGCGTGTGTCAATCATGTTCCAAATATTAAAATTATTAATTTCTCCTACTTTTTTTTCATTTTTAATTTCTTTTGATTTAATTAGTATAATTTTAATTATTATTTAGAATTTATCCCACTCAAAATTATGATTTACAAATGTTTTTTGGCATTTAGTTTTCATATTTTAGTTAATATAATTTATTTTTGGAGTTTATTAGTCCAAACTTATGGTATATATTCTCTTAAATTTTCAATTCTTAGCAATAAATATTAATTTGGATTATTTATAATATAATAAATTTTATTTTTTTGAAAAAAATTATTAAAAATACATAATTTGAATGTTGACTCATGAATGAAACACATAATTTGGATTATGGATCTCATCCAATATATATATATAGTTGTTTTTTTTTTAAATGCGCTCAAGATATTTAATTAGTCATTATTTTACTTACTTTAACTTTTACTTTTTTTAACTCTATTATTTCATGTATAGTCAAGTTATATCATTCTACATAATGATCGAGGGTATAATATACTGACTATCAATTCTCGATCTAAAAGATAAAATAAAACCAAATCCATATGTATATAAAAGAGAGAGAGAGAGAGAGAGAGAGAGAGAGAGAGAGAGAGAGAGAGAGAGAGAGAGAGAGAGAGAGAGAGAGAGAGAGAGAGAGAGAGAGAGAGAGAGAGAGAGAGAGAGAGAGAGAGAGAGAGAGAGAGAGAGAGAGAGAGAGAGAGAGAGAGAGAGAGAGGCGCATTAATTTGACTTTAAAGTTTACACCACATTCTCCATCTTTCTATACTTGGGTAGAGTACATCCAAATTACGAATTTCTTCATGTCACTAAGGGGGTGCATTGGATTCATATTTTATTAGATTTTTATGGACTTTAAAAAGTTTATGGATTTATAAAATCTATTGACTCCACATAGAGTCTCCCTGGATTTGGAAATGGATTTGTGACGATTTCACTGGATTTGAAATCCTTGTTTCCAGCTCTTGCGAAAACACAGCGAGCGATGTATGCGTAACCCAGCGACCGCTGGTATCTAGCTGCGGCCTTAACTTAAAATCAGCGACCGCTAGAAGCCAACGACCACTGGGAATTAGGCGAATAACTAATCAATGAACCCTAATTTCTGATTTTATCGCTATTTTCTCCTCTCCACAGCTGTATTTCTCCTTTTCCCATCCAATCTCTCAAACGCGCACCTCCTCCACTGTCACCCAACAGCCGCTGCCACCCTACCATTGCCGCCGCTATCATCCAGCCTCTGCTGCCAACACCATGCCTCGCACGAAGAATGCAAATGTTGGGGCAGATGAGGAAGTCGGGGAAGAGGTCGATTACACGATGAGGTATTCCTGTCCATTTCTATTGAAGTCTGAATGGGAGGGCGATGTTTTTAGGAAATTCAATAGCTCCGATGTTACACACCTTTGTTATTTGGATTGGGATTTGATTAGGGATCTTAAAATTGTAGCAAAAGTCACTAAATATTGGAAGGTTTTGGTCTTGATACTTTTGCTAGAACCGTGGATTATTCTGGTTATGAATCTCTATGCTATGAATTTTTAACTACCATGTCTTTGAGTGATGATAAGAAGAAATTAGGGTTAGAATAAAAGGTAGGGACTATCAAATAAGCTTAGCAAGAATGAAAACTGTTTTTGGGTTTCCTACTGGCAGGGAACGAGAGAAACCCAAGGGGTTTAATGTTAATGCAGTTTGTACTGAATTGACTGGGTTTGATAATTGGGATTTTTCTGGTATGTCGAATGGGTACATTACAGACCCGGAATTCAACATTGTGCACAAATTTATTGCATATAATGTTTCCGGGAAGAAGCAGACAAACAAAGTGAATTCAACTGAAGTGTATCTGTTGTCTTGTGCTTTAAAAAGCACAAAGGTTTGTATTTCAAACTTTATTTGGACGGCTATGGGTCAGATGCAGACTCGTGCTGGAGCTCATACTTCTCTCTATCTCATTATTACGGGTTTGGCTTATAATCTCTGAAGTCTCACTTCCATAAAGGGCGACCAGGATGGGTATGAGGAAATTAAGCCTTATCTCATTGATGTTAGTGAGCTAAAGGAGCTCAGATAATTTCTGATCGATACACTTTAGTTCATTCGACAAAAAGGCAGTGTATCATTAAGTTCGTACACTCCGAGATTGCTAAGGGGCGTTTTCCTCCCATTGTTCCTGATCCTTAAACTGACCCATCCACTGCTGCTAATGAAGATGAAGAGGAAGAGGAAGAGGAAGATCCATTGACCCCTGAACAACAACCTCCTATTATAATGTCGGGAGATTTCTATAAGCGATTCCATAATGATTTACAGTCATTTTAGGATCATATCGACTCTTCCTTTGGATCATTGAGGCAGGAGATGCACGCTAGATTTGACGTGCAGGATCAACAAATTGCATCTTTACAGGCTCAATGGGATGCTTGGACGGCTTTCTACCCGCCACCACAACCATCACCTCAAAATTAATGGTTTGTTGCTTGGATTGTTTGGATTATGGTTTGATTATTGGTTTGTTGCTTGGATTATTTGGATTATGGTTTGATTATTGGTTTGTTTCTTGGATTGTTTGGATTATGGTTTGATTATTGGTTTGTTGCTTGGATTATTTGGATTCTAGTTTGATTATTAGTTTGTTGCTTGGATAGTTTGGATTATGGTTTGATTATTTGTTTGTTGCTTGGATTGTTTGGATTATAGTTTGATTATTGGTATCTGCAGGTATGGAGGTAGAAAAGATGCAGACGAGGGATGACTTGCTAGTCGGGGTTGAGGAGCAGCGGCCGCTGGAGTTGCTCTTGCTAGGAGTTCCCAGTTGGTGTTGGGATCCAGCGAGTGCTGGGTCTGCTCTCGCTTGGAGTTCCCAGCCGGCACTAGGTCTTTTATGCCTTTTGTGTTGAACAATTTTGTCTTATAATTTCGTATTGAACAATTTGGATCATCGTATTTTGTATTTTATGTTTAACAATTTCGTTTTGAACAATTTCCTGTCTTTTATGTTGAACAATTTCATTTTACTTTGGATCATCGTATTTTGTAAGCATTTTCGTTCTTCAAGTTTCTGTCTTTTGCATTTTCGTTTTACTTGTTTAGTACGATGCTTGCTTTGATACACAAATTGCTAAGAAAAAATACAAAGAAGATAAAAAAATTGTTATCTAAATTGTTTATAAAAAAATACACAAAACATGCACAAATTGTTTAGAAAATACCAAAGATACATTAGTCTCACAAAAAAAAACTTTATTACTCAACATTCCCATCTTCGTTCTCATCATCTTCATTTCCATCACCGTTATACATCAGCCTCATATCCCATATAACATTAGCAATACTCGTTCTCCATGCATTAGCTTCCGTTCTTTGTTGTAGTTGGCTTTGAGATAGTCATTCCAAATTTTCTTCTTCCATATCGAGATGTGGTGAATCTTGATCTTCTTCATATTCGACTAGAAATTCATCAGAGCGGCACTCTTTCTGGAGAAAATTGTGTAATCCAGCACAAGCCAATACTAATTCTGCTTGTGTTTGAAATAGGAACGGAGGTGCGGTTTTGAAAATTGTGAATCGTGATTTGAAAACACCAAAAATTCTCTCAATCACATTTCTTAATGATGCATGACAAAGATTGAATAACTCACTTGCATTTCTGGGGTGACAACCTTGACCACCAAAATCTTTTAAATGATATCGAACACTACGTAATGGAGTTAAAAATTTACGTCAATTAGCAAATCCACAATCCACTAGAAAATATTTACCTAAAAATACAATTTATTTAATTGGTTAGCTTGTCACTATTAAAAAAATATAAACACAATTAAAAAATATGGTAGCTTGAGGCACATGAAGCTCATTTCTTCTTGATAATGCATCATTTAAAAGTTTTGAGTCATGTACCGAACCTTCCCACCCACTAAGCACATACATGAACTGCCAATCAAAGTTGCAAGATGCCAAAACATTCTGCGATTGAATACCATGACAATTACGAAAACTGCTTACTTCTCAGCCTAGTACCGTTGCCGAGATATGAGTTCCGTCTATAGCTTCGATGCAATCCTAAAATATAGTGAATATGTGATACAAGAAAACTAAAACATTTGATATACGTTACATAATAAAGGATTCATACCTTAAAGAAATGGTTAAATCTTGTACTTTCCTGAATTTTAGCAGAGATCCCTATAGACGGCTTAACCATCATGTCTGGTGCTATGGTGTTCAATGCCTTTAAGGTTTTGTTGAAATTGTGTTCTACAATGATCAAGAATGTTGCCACCATTTCTTCAACACATATGTATCTTGTATCTTCTAGATGAGTTTTCTCTCTAATGATAAAACATAACTTCATAAAGGTATCAGGATACATCCTATACAACTGTCGAAAACTTTGTGGATCTCCTTCGATCATATTATGTACAACATGATATCCATTTCTAGCAATTGGTCGTCGCTTCAAAGAACGTTCAATACGCCGAGGCATCATAGTAATTTTTCCTAATAAAACTATCAGTGCCTTAATTTCCAACATCAAGAGTTTAACATTTTCGTAAAGTTTCATCTCCTCTTCTTCATCTATTTCTTCTTCCATTTCTTCTTCTTCTATTTCTTCTTCCAATATTTCAAGATTTTCCATGCTGCATATAACAAATGGGAATGAATTCTTGATTAAAAACACTACGAATATGGTAAATAAGAAATACATTCAAATGCATACAACTTAAAGCAACAAATAACTCAAATAATAATAAAAATACGGAATTCATTAAGTTCAAATACATGATCAATAAAAAGTCCTAAGAAGATCACCAACAAAATACTGATAAGAAGATAGCATAGTATCCAATACATGACTCAAATGATCACTATCCTCTAATCTTGTAAGCTATCCAATTAGCTTGTTCCTCAATAGTCATCTTAAAAAAACTATCTTTTTTTAACTTGGTGTCAAGCAAGTCAAATGCCTTGAGGCGAATGTCTTCATCCAAATTTGAGATCTCTTTGATAGCATCCTAAGTCATATAGGATCTTTCTCTTTCTCTTTTCTCTAGTATGGTATCTCTTTTCAGTAAGAGATTATGAACTCTATCAAAAGTGTTTGTTAGTTTTTAAATTTTTTCCATGATATTTTTAGTAGAGCCAGAAGTTGCTTCATACTGAGCTCTACTTCTTTTGGGTTGTGTTCTTCTTTGAGTGGAGACCTCAGACACTTCAGGAAACCCAGGAGGTGGTGTGGAACCAGATGATGGTGGCTCATCTTCAGATAGTGCTACAAACATCTCATTTCTAGCATCAAAATTCAAATCTTGTATGCGTGCATCTCTATTTTCATCATCTCCTAATGTCTTTGCATTAGTAGTATTACCCAAACCAATAGAGTTTTTTCCTATGGCAACACCATTTCCTACAGCAATTTCCAAGTCCTCATAATCAGGACATTCCCCATAGTGCAAGTTTGCGTCGTTTGAGTGAGCCTAGCATAAAATAAAAAACAAATTTATTAATTCACTATATTAGTTAAATAAAATTAATTAATAATATTATTGCAATATGATGCTTAAGAAGCTTACCTCTAAGTACGCATCCCATACTTCATCTGAAGCCGTGAACTTTTTCATAGTGTGGTTATATCCAAAATCAGAGCTAAACCTCATAAGGTTTGAATAAGATAACCAACGATTTTTAAACCATTTGAGGCGGCTTTGGTAATTGTTATAGGTCTTATTACACCCAAGTCTTTCATTAAGAACATGAAGTATTCTTTCTTCCACCGTTGCTTTGCTAAAGATACCACTATTGTCACGCCATCCCCGACCCGCAGCATCAACCATAATAAAAACAATAAGTCGCTATGTTTCTTAGTCCATTATTCATAGGATGCCTTCCTTTTCGTATCTTGTTGTGAATCCTCATGATAATATTACTATATTATAAAGATACAATATATATATATATAAAGTAATTAAAAATTAGTTAATATATTCAAAGTGATAAAAATGTTTTGGACCAAATAGTTATAAACAAAATGCAGCCCAGATACCAGCAATCGCTGGACCCCAGCACCCGCTGGCCTGGTCTACATAAAACGCCCCCAGCGAGCACTGACATAGACTATGCAAACCACATCCAACGAGCGCTGCATCCTAGCGGGCGCTGGAATTCCAGATGTCTATAGTATTTTTTTCGATACAGAAGCGGGTGCTAGATCATAGATGACTATAGCAATGGAATGGATACAGATACAGATGAACAATATTAGGAGTGATTGTGTTATTATGTATAAACGATTTATCAGCATAATATTCAAGAAAAAACATACGTATTCTTTTTTTTTCTTCGTTCAAGAAACTCAAAACTCAAAGCCAAATCCAATCAATAATGAGTAAAAGTGTACCAAAATAACGAGAAACAGTAGCAAAGAGAGTACCTTTGTGACAAGAACAACAAATGGAATAGGCTGTAGTTGAGCAATTAATTTTTCTCCTCAGAGCAAATTGAAAAAAATGAGAAAAATATGTGAATCGGGAGATTTATGGAGATACTGACCTACATATGCCCATCGACCGCTGAGATAGTGACCGACTTATTCGTAGCGACTGTTGGCGTCCACCGTGTGTTGGGGTGTTCAATTTGAACGCCTCAGCGGCCGCTGTAGTACACCGCACGCTAGGGTTTACGAATCCATGAAAATCTCATGTGCAAACGTCGGATTTCATCCTTTGTATTTTTTAGGTGATTTGAGGTTAAATCCAATAGAATCACTAACATTTTAAAGTCTATCGAGTTTTGAATACATTTGGATTTTTTAAGACATTTTAAAATTTGTGTTGAATACCTCTGGATTTTTTAAGACTTTTAAAAGTCTGGATTGAATACACCCGAATTTTGAAAGTCCAAAAAAATCCTACAGACTCTCTATAAAATACACCCCCCTAAGATAAAAATATAATAATTAATAAAGTGCTAAATAGAAAAAAAAAATCCTAAACCGATTGATGGATTCCCAATAAATTCCTTTCTTGCTATTTACTCCACTGTTTCTGAATAAGTGTCATTCTAACATTTTAATTTTATTTCACAAAAAATGTCATTCTATAAATTCGAGATAGAAAATTCATATTTTTCTCACATTTGCCCTCATTTAATGTATTCAAATATATATATTTAACTCATTTAATGTATTCATACAAGGGTATATTTGGTAAGTTAATTAGTTTATTAATTTATGTGCATTCATCCAAAATGACACTTAAACAGAAACGGAGGGAGTATAATATAAATTACCTAATACACTCTTGCGTAAATATATTAAATGAGTTAAATATAGATGTTTGAATACATTAAATAAGGACAATATAAGAAAAATGTGAATTTTATGTCTCGAATTTGTAGAATGACACTTTTTTTGAAACAAAATTTAAAAAGGTTATAATGATATTTAAATAGAAGTTGAGGGAGTACTACCTAGCAATTTCAAACAAACGTCTAGTTATATATATATATATATATATATATATATTGCCAAATTAATCTCGATCCAATAAATATTTCCCACGCATTAATTATGGAAAAATGACCATTTGGTCTCTATGTTTGGTCTCTTATCAATTTTGGTATCCTATATATTGTTTCAGTCAAAATGATATATCCAACAATACACATTTTAGCCATTTTGGTCTAATTAGTTAGAATAACAGTTTTACAGGTCACTTAGGTTATTCGTAAAATTTCTTAAAGTTGAGAGACAAAAATTGAAATTTTTAAAAAATTATTTAATTTTTATTTTTAAAAATAAAAAATTATTTTTAGAATTAAAAATTAAAAATGTATATTGTAAAAAAATCAAAGTATATATATTTTTTAAAAATTAAAAATTAATTAAATAAAAAAGCTCGGTTAGAAAAGAATATTCTACATAACAATTTTGACTGTGTAGTGTGACAATTTTGATTTGGTCCCACATCTCATTAAGGGTATGTTGGACAACTAAAAAAAGCTCGGTTAGAAAAGAATATTCTACATTTATTGATTAGAAAAGAATTGTACAATTTGATGTTGGTTACAAATTAAGAATATATATATATATATATATATATATATATATATATATATATATATATATATATATAGAGAGAGAGAGAGAGAGATGGGATCATGTGAGAACTAGACATTCATGTGAGAACTGAGAACCGATCTCAGCCACAGATTGCTCTGATTTGGACGGCCAAGATCTGTCCCAAAATTAAAAAAATCGCGGTGGCATTATTGTAATATCAGCGATTTTTTAATGAACCAAGGGCATTTTTGTAATTTATTAATTCTGTTATATTTGGAAAGAATGTATTTTGGTCTGTAATTCCTTTTCGATTCGAAATCTCTTTCCTTGTATATATCAAATTCCTTTGTGCTTATATAATCGAAATTTCAGTCGATTCTCTTCAAATTTTATTCACCTGAATCGGTGTTCACGCGATTTTTTGCTTGAGTTTGTGTTATTGACGAAGATGACGGGTAAAAAAAATTTTCTGTAATTTGGCTGTGATTTTTTTATACGTTTGTTTGGCAAGTTTTACGAAGCATATTTTGAATTTTTGACGATCAACATGTGTTTTTAGGGCTGTGTATTGTGTGTTTTGGTTTTCTATATATATGTAGAGTTATTAGCATCACAATACGAATTATTAGCATTGTGTATTTAGTTTTTATCATTGTATAAACGATTGAATATCATAAGAGTATCTTGTTAATAGAATATTTGTACGATGAATGATTTGGAATAACAAATGAGTATTATAAATAATATTTTCTTAACATGTAGTTTAGCACTACTGTGAACTACTTTAGCATTGTTGTAACGTATTTTAGCACTAATGTGAACTATATTAGCACTGCTTTTAGGTTGATGAAGCTTTACTAAGCTGTTATTTTGAAATCTTGACGATGAGCATGTGTTTTTAATGCTGTATATTGTGTGTTTTCGTTTTATGTATATCTGTATATTTATTAGCATCACAATATGAATTATTAGCCATGCAAAAAGTAAATTTTGGTCAGACATTTGCTATACGGAGTTAAGTCATACTGTTTATTAACATCTTATTATTTGTATGGTGTTATGAGAACAATATGTAAATATAATTGTCATGTGTTCATTTTTTTTATTTCTGTCTTGTACTTTAGCACTGATGTGAACTATTTTAGCACTTTTGTAACCTAGTTTAGCACTATTGTGTTTTTAAGGCTGTATATTTTGTGTTTTGATTTTCTGTATATCTATAGATTTATTAGCATGACAATATGAATTATTAGCCATGCATAAAGTAAATTTTGGTCAGACAGTTACTATATAAAGTCAAGTCATACTGTTTATTAAAATTATATTATTTGTAAGCTGTTATGAGAACAATCTGTAAATATAATTGTCATGTATGTTCATTTTATATTTTTGTCTTGCAGTTTAAATCATGTATAGAGGAATATACATATTATGCTAAAGAAATCATTTTGTTTCCCATGTGGATAAATGAGAATTTATCCAAATAATCAGTTTAAATTATATCCTTGACTTAACATATACTTTAGCACTACTGTGAAATATTTTAGCACTGTTGTTATCTATTTTACCACTACTGTGAACTATTTTAGAACTACTGTAAGATACTTTAGCAGCACTGTTAATTTTTACATCATGATCTTAGAATATGTTATAAATGTGCAGATTGTGCTTCTTCCAATTTGGAGATTTCACCCGTGTTTTCTGAATTCTACACACCTGAATGTGAACCATCTTTGAAGCCTACCTTGGGCAAGAATTTTCCTACTTTAGATGATGGTATAACATTTTACAAGGTGTATGCATCATCGTGTGGATTTGATACTCGTCTGTCTACTACAAAGAGATCTAAAGATGATACTATAATTTGGAAGTATGTTCTGTGTAGCTGTGAGGGACTTAAGAACACATCTGCTGATTTTGGTGAATCTTCAAAGAAAAAAAGATGTCGTGTGTTGAAGAGAAATTGCTGTATGGCTAGGATTGGTTTGAAGTATATTGGTTGTGATGGGTACAGTGTTGGATTATTTGAAGAAAGACATACACATTCTCTTGTTACGGATACACACAGAGAGTTTATGAATCTGAATAGGAATATAGATCCTTCACATCAAATGTTTATTTTAAACTGTGCAAGGGTGAACATCGGACCTGTGACAACGTTTAGATTAGTAAAAGAATTTGTTGGTGGATATTCCAATATAGGCTGTACATCAGTTGATTTCAAAAACTTCAATCGAGATCTCAAGGTGTATACTATGGGTGTAGATGCGCAAATGATGTTGGATAAAATGTCCAAAAGGTATAAACTATGTTCTGCTTTCACATTTGATTATGAAGTTAACAAGGATGATCAGTTGAGGTGTGTGTTTTGGGCTGATCCTATATCAAGAAGGAACTTTTCTCTATTCGGGGATATTGTGTCGTTTGATGCAACATATAGGACTAACATGTTAGTGTGCTATATTGTTTAGACTTGCTGTTCTATTAGTTTTAGCATTCTGGTGGTTTAGCACTGGTATTTTCCTATTTAGCACTTGCACTTCCTTTTTTAGCACTTGTAGTGTATATTTTAGCACTTGCATTTCCTTTTTTAGCACTGTTACCTAATGTTTGAATCTTTTATATACAATGATAAAGACATGATAATAACAGAGGTTTGTGAATTTTTATATTGTTGCAAGTATTCAATGATTTTTGCATCCTTCACCGGGAAGGACAATCACGGGAAGCTTGTAACCTTTGGTGCTTCTTTAATGTCAGGTGAGGATGCTGAATCTTATTCATGGGTTCTTCAGAAATTCAAGGACTGTATGGGTGCTTCTCCTAGCCTAATAATCACTGATCAGGATCTTGGATTGAAGGTTGCTGTAAGACAGGTACTTTCCAATACCAGACATCGATTGTGTATGTGACATATTATGTTTAAAGTTCCAGATAAGTTTTCTGCGCATATCAGAAAGAACGAGACATTCAGAAAGAGGTTAAATAGTATTGTGTGATCTAATTGTATAAACATCACAGATTTTGAGTTGATATGGAAGGAAATTATGGTTGAATTTGGATTGGCAGACGATAGTTGGTTCAAGTCATTGTATGATATTCGTGAAGATTGGGTGCCTGCATATTTTAGGGATTTACCGATGAGTGGGTTGTGCAGGACTACCTCAATTTCAGAGAGTGTGAACAGTTTTTATTCTAGGTTTCTTAGATCAAAGTCAAACCTTGTTGAGTTTCTGATGAACTTTGATAGCGCACTTGATACTCAGAGACATGCACATGCCTACTTGGACAGCGTTGATGAGTCGTCAATTCCTCAGTTGAAGACCTCATTCATATTTGAGAAACATGCTGCCACTGTTTATACTAGGAATAAGTTCTACGAGGTTCAGAAGGAGATTGAAGATGCATGTTATGTCTGTCGTGTTTGTAATATTTCAGAAAATGATTCAGTTGTGATGCTAGAAGTGAAATATGGTTTTAGTGCTACAAATAAGGTTGTTCACAACAAGGTTGAGGATTCCACTACATGCAGCTGTTTGAAATTTGTGAGGGATGGGATCCTCTGCTGCCACATATTCACTCTATTCAAAGATTTGAAATTGGAGTCGATACCTCCTAAATACGTTGTGTCTCGTTGGATGAAGTCTTCACTCATTAATGAAGTAGGTGCATTGTTGGGTGATCGGTGTTTGTTGTTGGAGGAGAACAAAATTGTTACGAACCAATTAATTTCTGAGTTTTATGCATGTCTTTCTGTTGCTGAAGGTGACGCTGCAAAGATGTCTCTGTTGTTGCAAAGTTTACGCGAGTTAAGGGAGCGATTTTTATCTGGTGATATTGAAGACTATACTATATCAAAGAAAAGTAGATTATTTTCTGATTTTTATGGATTGTGTGCACCTAGTGAAGTTGAGGTGCACCCACCTGAGCTTGTGAAGACAAAAGGCAGTGCAAGTCGTATAAAATCAAAAGAAGAGGAGAGAGTTGAACGCGCAAAGAAACCTTTAAGGACCTGCAAGAAGTGTGGGAAGAAAGCCAATCATGATTCTAGGAATTGTGGGAAGAAGTAGATACATTTTATTTTATTTTTTGTACTTTTTTTATACTGATTTTTTTATTAATGATAGCAATATTCTTTCTTGTAATGCTAAATAGGTATAGATGGTGTTTCATTTTTTGAATTGCTAATAAAGATTTTAATATTTCTAGCAGGTGTGTAACATCAGTGCTAAACAAGGAAACGTAAGTGCTAAAGAACAAACCATCAATGTTAAAATTCAAACTTTCAGTGCTAAAGTAGAATTTGAAATCTAGGATTCAAATACTAGTGCTAAAAAAGAAATGGCAAGTGCTAAAAAATCATATGCAAGTGCTAAAACTACTGAACTATTCCATTTAGTGATTGCTCGCCCTCTAAGTTTAGCAGGAGCATTACATTTATTAGAGATGGTAGTCTGTCTTTATATAACAATGCTAAAAAAAGAACTGTAATTGCTAAAACACTGCTAGAATGTCCAAAAATGCTATATATATATATATAGATGGAAGAAAAACGAGTCTAAAATGAAAAATTATGATTACTATGTATTATTCAAATTGATCAAACTTTCAGTTATATTTTTTAAGATGGTAGTCTGTCTTTATATAGCAATGCTAAAAAAAGAACTGTAATTGCTAAAACAGAAAATACCAGATATTATGAGGTTATATGTCAAATTTTAATGATAAAATACATAGACTGCTGACAACTCAAAAATGCTTTACTAGTGCTAAAGTATAAAACATCGGTGCTAAAATAAAAACTTTTAGTGCTAAAGTAGAATTCAAAATCTAGAATACAAATACTAGTGCTACAAAAGGAATGACAAGTGCTAAAAAATCATATGCAAGTGCTAAACTTCTGAACTATTCATTTATATTAACATTTTATACTATGTGAATACTTTAGTATTCACAAGAATAAGAAATTGTGTTAGTTAGTACAAAATATTCATCCACCAATACTATATACTATCAAAAAACAAAAATTGTATCATATGTAAATACAGATTTTCAAATCATTATCCAAGAAGTTATTTCAATTTTCTCATTTTTGTGGGGTCTACCACAATTTCCCTCTGGGTACATGATTTTCTGTAGAATAGATTTACAGCTTTCATATGTTGATCTTTCAGTGTGTTACTGTCTGCATTTATGATTGCGGCACAGTATTTTGCCCTTAAAAATTTCAACTGCCTGTCATTCAATTTCTTCAGACCACTCCTCCAGTTTTTCAAACCACCACCTCTGTATGTCTCCATGTGCCTCATGACATAGATGCCACAATCATACTTGTTCTTTGTATCCCTCCATGGCATCTTCATCCGGGTAATCTGATGTTTTTTCCTCAATCCATTTGATTTCATTTCAAGTCCAGCAGTTGTGAGGAAGTCAGCAAAAAAGTTCACCTGCATGTGTTTTTAAAAATTAGTTTTTTTAATTGCTACAGATAGAGACAAAAAATAATTGGTGACAAATTCATATATTACCAGGGTTTCTGGAATGTTTCTATACTTGATTTTGATTCCATCCTTTTTACTATCCGCTGCACTTGAGTTATCAATAATCTCAGCATTGAAGTTAATCAAATCAATGGAGATAAAGAAGAAGTGATCTGAATGGCATATAGGGAAGAAAAACTGCACATAAAGTTGATATGGATTGTCAAAAAAAATTTATTTAATTGATATAGATATATATTGTTAATATAAAATTTCACAATGCTAAACAAACACCATAGCAGTAATACCAGTTCAACATCGCTCAAAGATACCAATGAGCAATATTTGAGCTCATATGCTATTTTGTCAACAAAAGATGCACATCTTTTGGAAGAATCCCATGAAGATGGTGTATCAACCACCGTGAAGCTCTGCGAGAAGAATATTTTTTTAATTATATTGACTGCAGTTTAAGCACTTTATATGAATTTCTTCTTAAGTACACACTTACGCAAGGCTGTGTACTGAAGAAGAATCTTAGTTTAGAGTTCGGGTCTCGTATTTTCTCATTTTCATTGAGGATGGTGCTCCAAACATCCAGAACAGAGGCACTGATATATTCAAATGGAGCCATGGTAGTCATATCTTCCCGTGTAATGGAGACTCACGTGTCATCATACAAGATTTGTTCACTGGTAATTCAATATAAATAGAAAGGCAGTCATATACCAGTATACAATATGATCTTTTATGAAGTATTTTTGCATAACATGAGTCACATACCTGCTTTCTGTATCATTCTGCACCACCCAGTAGAATATCTCCTGTTGCTGCTTGTCAAGTTGTTCCTTGATATCAACAGTTCTGACCCTGTATGGTGACATCAGCTTCTCAGATGGCTTCTTCTGCTGTTTAGTTCTTGTCTCCATTCGGGTAGCTTGAGCCTGTATCATGTGTTTTGAAATAAATATTTATTAGACTTTTTGTAAAAGTGTAATAAAGATGCTGAATGTTACTTCAATAGCTATATCATACCTCAGCATTATCCAAAACATTTGTTGACTTTGATGCTGCATCAGTCTCATCTGGCTTTGATGTATTTGAGTTTAGATGTTCAGTCTCTACCTGCAATCAGTTTTTATGTATATTGTGTATTTCTAAAATAAGTTTTGACAGTATTAAAACAATGCATGAGAATGCTAAAATAATCCATGATAGTGCTAAAGTAAATAATGATAGTGCTAAAATAAGTCATTACAGTGCTAAAAAAAGCCATGAGAGTGCTAAAATGAATCATGGGGGTACTAAACTAAATCGTGGGAGTGCTAAAATAAATAATGAGAGTGGTAAAGTGTTAAAAATACTTTTTCCATAGCTATATCACACCTCATCATTATCCAGAACATTTTTTGACTTTGATGGTGCATCAGTCTCATGTAACTTTGATTTCTTTGAGTTTAGATGCTCAGCCTCTGCCTACAATCAGTTTTTATGTATATTAGGTATTTCTAAAATAAGCTTATGACAATATTAAAACAATGCATGAGAATGCTAAAATAATCCATGATAGTGCTAAAGTAAGTAATGATAGTGCTAAAATAAGTCATTATAGTGCTAAAAAAAGCCATGAGAGTGCTAAAATGAATCATGGGGTGCTAAACTAAATCATGGGAGTGCTAAAATAAATCATGAGAGTGCTAAAGTATTAAAAATATTTTTTCCATACCTGCCTCATTGCATTCTCCAGGATTTCAGTATCAAATGTGTCAGTTTGATTTGGTTCCTCAACCACCATATTCTGTTCAGAAATTTCCTATGTAACCTTCATTATCCCAGCCCATGCATCATCACTTATCCCAAGACTGAATATTGGGCCTTCATCAGCATATATCTTCTCAAGCTCTGCACGCTTTGCCAGAGCTCTTTCAATCTCCTCAATTGCTGATATTCTTGCTGGATCACTCCAGAACTCATCATCGTCTGGCGTTGCTTGTGGCTGGGTCTGAGTATGTGATGTCTGCGACATTAGACTTGGTTGTTTCTTTACCAGAAGCTGTTGGGCTGATTCATATGACTTCTTGAAGAAGACGTTCTCCATCATGTGTTGTGGCACATGCTGTACTATTTTCATCAATGTAGTCATTGCATCAGCCATTCTCTTGCAGTCATCAATCAGCTTCTGAGCATATTCTTGCACAAGATCTAATGTCGATGCTGGGACAGGACTTTTCAGTTATTCATCTTGATTTCTCTCAACACTAGCCTCCAGAGCAAGTGGAGCTTCACGTTCCTGAGGACCAGCCTCCAAACAAGGAATGGTGTTCTCAGCCTTTCTTTCAAACTCTTCTTCTTCATACGGGCCATAAATATGGCCTCTTCCAAAACCACCTCCTTTCAATTCTGACTGCTAACTCTTGCACATAAGCTTGTGTGTCCAGCCTTTGAATGCTGGAATTGATCATTGAACTCTTCTGTTATAGGACACTAATCTGTCCATATAAAACATCTGTGGGGGGTAAATGTTATGCACGTTAGCATGAGCATGGAAATTGAGAGTTAATTTTAATAATGTATGTGGCACACCGTCATTTTAGTGTGCAAAATACACTTGCGGGCAAATAGTCCACAAATGCTTAATCTGCCCTCAACGGCTAGTATAGCTAGTGAAGACGGATGTCGATCCCACCAGGAGTGTTTATAACCTTCTGTCTTTTCTTAGTTTTGGTTTGGGTCTTCAGTGTCACTCTAAAAACCTTGCTAATAAACTTAAACTAACTAAATACTGAAAAGGAAATCACAAGAGAAAATATCAGTAATAAAAGTGTTCAAATCAAAGCATCAAGTTATTCGGTAGGTATGTGCAATCCCGGGCAAAACATATGCAATTACCACTACTACCCGTTGTGCCCACACTAGCAGAAAGATCAAAAATCGAATCCCTATGGCCAAATATGGGTAATTGTCACTTTGAGGGTTAACCGGTTATAGGAAATGGATACGATCGGCCACTCCCCAATCACTTCTTACATTATATCGTCTAGATGATACGATCGGCACCTAGGGACCTAACTATACAGGAACCTAAGGAGAGAAATCAAGAACATTTGTTGACTTTGATGCTGCATCAGTCTCATCTGGCTTTGATGTATTTGAGTTTAGATGTTCAGTCTCTACCTGCAATCAGTTTTTATGTATATTGTGTATTTCTAAAATAAGTTTTGACAGTATTAAAACAATGCATGAGAATGCTAAAATAATCCATGATAGTGCTAAAGTAAGTAATGATAGTGCTAAAATAAGTCATTACAGTGCTAAAAAAAGCCATGAGAGTGCTAAAATGAATCATGGGGGTACTAAACTAAATCGTGGGAGTGCTAAAATAAATAATGAGAGTGGTAAAGTGTTAAAAATACTTTTTCCATAGCTATATCACACCTCATCATTATCTAGAATATTTTTTAACTTTGATGGTGCATCAGTCTCATGTAACTTTGATTTCTTTGAGTTTAGATGCTCAGCCTCTGCCTGCAATCAGTTTTTATGTATATTAGGTATTTCTAAAATAAGCTTATGACAATATTAAAACAATGCATGAGAATGCTAAAATAATCCATGATAGTGCTAAAGTAAGTAATGATAGTGCTAAAATAAGTCATTATAGTGCTAAAAAAAGCCATGAGAGTGCTAAAATGAATCATGGGGTGCTAAACTAAATTATGGGAGTGCTAAAATAAATCATGAGAGTGCTAAAGTATTAAAAATATTTTTTCCATACCTGCCTCATTGCATTCTCCAGGATTTTAGTATCAAATGTGTCAGTTTGATTTGGTTCCTCAACCACCATATTCTGTTCAGAAATTTCCTATGTAACCTTCATTATCCCAGCCCATGCATCATCACTTATCCCAAGACTGAATATTGGGCCTTCATCAGCATATATCTTCTCAAGCTCTGCACGCTTTGCCAGAGCTCTTTCAATCTTCTCAATTGCTGATATTCTTGCTGGATCACTCCAGAACTCATCATCGTCTGGCGTTGCTTGTGGCTGGGTCTGAGTATGTGATGTCTGCGACATTGGACTTGGTTGTTTCTTTACGAGAAGCTGTTGGGCTGTTTCATATGACTTCTTGAAGAAGACGTTCTCCATCATGTGTTATGGCACATGTTGTACTGTTTTCATCAATGTAGTCATTGCATTAGCCATTCTCTTGCAGTCATCAATCAGCTTCTGAGCATATTCTTGCACAAGATCTAATGTCGATGCTGGGACAAGACTTTTCGGTTGTTCATCTTGATTTCTCTCAACACTAGCCTCCAGAGCAAGTGGAGCTTCACGTTCCTGAGGACCAGCCTCTAAACAAGGAATGGTGTTCTCAGCCTTTGTTTCAGACTCTTCTTCTTCATACGGGCCATAAATATGGCCTCCTCCAAAACCACCTCCTTTCAATTCTGACTGCTGTCTCTTGCACATAAGCTTGTTTGTCCAGCCTTTGAATGCTGGAATTGATCATTGAACTCTTCTGTTATAGGACACTAATCTGTCCATATAAAACATCTGTGGGGGGTAAATGTTATGCACGTTAGCATGAGCATGGAAATTGAGAGTTAATTTTAATAATGTATGTGGCACACCGTCGTTTTAGTGTGCAAAATACACTTGCGGGCAAATAGTCCACAAATGCTTAATCTGTCCTCAACGGCTAGTATAGCTAGTGAAGACGGATGTCGATCCCACGAGGAGTGTTTATAACCTTCTGTCTTTTCTTATTTTTGGTTTGGGTCTTCAGTGTCACTCTAAAAACCTTGCTAATAAACTTAAACTAACTAAATGCTGAAAAGGAAATCACAAGAGAAAATATCAGTAATAAAAGTGTTCAAGTCAAAGCATCAAGTCATTCGGTAGGTATGTGCAATTCCGGGCAAAACATATGTAATTACCACTACTACCCGTTGTGCCCACACTAGCAGAAAGATCAAAAATCGAATCCCTATGGCCAAATATGGGTAATTGTCACTTTGAGGGTTAACCAGTTATAAGAAATGGATACGATCGGCCACTCCCCAATCACTTCTTACATTATATCGTCAAGATGATACGATCGGTACCTAGGGACCTAACTATACAGGAACCTAAGGAGAGAATCACACAAAGGTTTTGCAAGTATAGCAGCTTTGAGGGCAAAAGCAACCCGATTCTAGTAGGTTTGACACGGTCTTGTGCCTGCATATACTACTCAATCTTAACTACCAAGGCTGTCACTCCCGGACTTGTTACTATGCGGGTATCGAGGCATGGGTTACCTATACACTCCCATGTAACTAACACTAGTACCAGTTAATCAGAAATGCGCGCTTTCATCTCCAACCACCCTTTACCTATGTCTAAGTAAAAAACAAGTTAAGATTGTGAACCCTTAAGGCTTTAAAGTCCGATTACCTCATGCACATATTCTACCCTTAGACTATTACTTTGACTTGAATAGTGGATACTTAGCCACTAAACATAGAAACGGAAGTAAAAGAAATGATAAAAGACATCTTACTTGGAAAGAAAATAACTCGATTAACTTCTGGGCCCAACCCCAGTTTTGCCAACAAAACAACTGAACTATCTTTATGCGGGCAAACCGCCAGCTTCAGGCAGACAGAATATCCAGAAACTAAACTAAATACGAAAACAGTAAATTGTATCTTGAGATGCAGAATGTGTGTGTCCGCGTGCGCTAATATAAAAACAGATAAAAGTATTTATAGCCAATGAATTAAGGCTTCATGCAGCCCAGATTTCACCCACGCAGGGGTTCTTGCACTCCTCCACTTCTTCATGTTCATGCTCCATGTTCTTCCTTGATTTTAGGAGTGGTAGCAACAAACCCTAGCGCCTCCAGTAGTTTTTTGATGTCCCCACTTCCTTCCCAACGTGTTTTGACCTCCCCAAGACTCGAAACTGACCGCCACATCACCTCCACGTGTATATAGGAACTGTCCCGCGATTCTGTTGCGTAATTCTCGCAACAACTTTGACTGGGTCCTCGGCAGGTAAATCAGTCCTTTGTGCCCTCAGCATAAATAGCACCTGTCTGTGCCTGTTGTGGTGGTTTTGTGCCCTCATCTTCCTGCAATCAGCTTTACCCCCAAAACTAGACTAGACTCTATACTAAACACTTAAAAAGGGTGTAAAAAGATAAAGGAAAAAACACAAATATGAGTCTTCATCACACCCACACACTTGGACTATACTTGTCCTCAAGTATGAATGTAATTTTACTCGAAACAACAACAAAAAAAAGACTCAAATGACTCAAACAAGACAATACAGCATAGGAATCATAAGTTGATAAAGGGCATAACTATTGAACATAATGATGCAGGTAAATCGAATCAATCAAACTCAGGCTACTATTGTAGTGTGCACTCCGCTCGCCTTTTTCTCGAGTGTTTAGGTTAAGTGTTTACTCTCAACAATTCCACCAAATCATCATTAACAAACTTGCAAACACCCTGTATAAACAATTTACGTTATTCACATGCATGCATATCAAAAGGTCTTGTGAGGGTTGTAATGGGGCATGCAGATCAAGGTTGGAAATATTTAGGAACTGGCTACCTTCAATAGTATTCGGGTAAAATCAGCACTGGCAGCTTTGTGCCCACATAACAACCTGGGGAAAATAAAAATTCAAACACTTTTTATTATTTTTTTATTTTTTTTTTATTTTTTTATTTATTTTCTTTCTTTGTGCCCATTTCAGGCATCATGTCACTATTTGGCTTAAACATGCTACCAATACTAGCATAAAGGTTTCATTCCCAGTCATAAGATACTCTTCAAAGAGAGATTTTCAGAACGTAGGTCATGAACAATTAAGCAGGCTCAAATAATGGCAGCAATGGGAAGCATTTATCAGTGAATAATATGGCCAAATAACAACAAAAGAAAATGCCTTAATCATCTAAGCATGCATGAAATCAAGTTTGACAGGGCACAAGCAAGTAAGCATCAAATGAGGTGGTGGAATTTAAACACACAGAAAGAAGTCGCAAATATAATTTGGGCTCAAAGCTCACTGGGTAGTTATATTGCTTTCACATGTGATTGATTAATTCCATCTGCCTAACAATAAATTTATGTTCATATATGCCCAATTTCAATCTATGACTCATATGCTGTAGACTAAACATGCACACACAAAATAAAAACAAGACATACAAACACAATGACCTAGGCATATCCCTCCCACACACTTGCTGTGCAAAGTACCCTTGCGGGCACAAGCAGTAATGTGGGTTAGATATGCCCAAAACAGACTCTATATACACAGACGCCAATATATAAAAACAAAAATAGATACTAAACACACAAACAAAAATAAAAATAAATCCTAAACTACTGGGGATAAAACATGATTTAAGGAGAGGAGGGGTAGTCTAACCTGAGATGAACACAAATGTTCTGCAGGGCCTTCTCGACTCTTTCAAGCTTCTTTGAATCTGCACTGCTCTGTGCCCTGCTCAGTCCTTCTTGTGCCCTGGGTGATCCTTCTTGTGCCTTGGGGGCCTTTCTCTTGTCCAAGTATGTTGGTTCGTCAAAAGGGAGGAAGTATGGGGTGTTCTCTTCAATGAACCCAACTAGCTGCATCCGCTCCAGCCTCTGGGCATCGAGATACTCTGTCCCTTCGTCAAGCTCTGGGTACCCTTCAAAGACATCGTCGAGGTCGCCACCTTTCAAGCCTTCAAACACTCTCGCCACGAACATGCCCAACGCTACAACAGTTGCTCTGGTGTTGCTGGTCTGCGCCTGCAATTGGATCACCAGAATGTGGCCGAGGTTGACCTTCCGCTTATGCACCATGTTCCATAATAGGAATACCTCCTACTGCGTGACTTGGCCTGTGCCATCCTTGCGCCCATAAAGGTTGAATGCCATCCATCTATGGCAAATCTGGAGGGCGTGTTCAGAGATGTGCTTGTCCTTGCTTGAGCCCGAAAGATAGAAGCCTCTGCCTCCAATTTCCTCTCACTATTGCTGAATGTTTCGACTCCAGTCATCGCCAACGCTGGTTGCTGCTTCCTTGTACCACTTCGAATGGACATCTTTTGGGTGGATGAAATCCAACAGCAGATTCAATCCTGAGATCGACATGGTATAGCTCTCTCCAGCTATGTAGAAGTTCACAACTCCGGGTCTCTCCAGACCAAATCCCTGCACTGGTTTGAATTCATATGAGGAAAGAAATTCAATGGTTAAAGAAGGGCGTACCGTGTTCCTCCAGCCAAGTACTTGCTCCCAACCGATGTTGGCAAAATATTCATATACTTGGTCCATGACTCCAAGTGTATTCAGCGTGCTGTCATGAAGAACGTACAAGGGCAGATGCTTCTTCTTGTTCAATCTCTCGACAATTCCTTGTCTTGAGCTGCTTGGATCCTCCTTCTCCTCCTTCGTCGAGCGGCGGTGGAGAGTTCTGAGTGGCACCCTGCTTTTTGTGCCCTTTTTTACCCTTGCGGGCACATAGGATTGAACAGGAGCTGGGATGATTTGGATTTCCGGTTCCACTTCCTCGCTGTGCACCGACTTCTCTTCCTCTTCATTGTTGGACTGCTCCACTTCTAGCCTCCTCTTGGTGGGTAGCTTCTCTTGTTTCTTTGTCTCCTTGCTGACTGGCTTCTTTGACTCCTTGCTGACTGGCTTGGTTCCCTTCGACTTGCTCTTCGACTTTTCGGGCACATCGGGACCCTTGCTTTGACTTGGTTCCCTCTGTGCCTCTTTCGAGACCTCCTGTGGTTTTGCCTTCTTTAACTTTTTCTTCTCTGTGGATGGATCGGGTTATGCCTGTTTTGATTGCTCAGACTGGCTGTGGGCATTCTCAGAGGTAGATCACTCTGAGGCAACTTTGTCGTCCTCCATCGATTCCTCTCTCTCTTTCTCTTTTTCCGGTTCTGGTTCTTTCTCCTTCTCCTCTTGATGATCTTGTTCTAGTTTCTCCTCCTCTTTGTCATCTTCTTCCATGCTCTCACCTTCAGACTCCTCCTCTCCTTCTTTCTCATCACCGTCTTCTTCTTTATCGCCGCTGCCATTTTGTTTTTCTTCCTCCGCCTCATCTTCTTTCTCTGGTTCACCATCGTCTTCCCCGTCCTTCTCTGGTTCTTTCTCAGGCTCAGAATCGCCTATTTCTTCACTGGGTTGGGGTGTCGGCGGCTTCTCAGGGGTTGGTGGCTTCTCAGGTGTAGGCGTTGGGTCCGGGTTTTGCCCAGCTGGTGGTGGGCTCTGAGGTTTGCCCTTATCAATTTCCACTTTCTTCTTTTTCGACGCACCGCCCTTAGCCTTCGGCGGTGCTCTTTTTTTTCTCTACTTGCGGCGGCGGGAGAGGTGGGTGTTGTGGTAGAATGGTTTGGATTGGTGAGGGGTTGAGAACGGGTTCGGAGCTTTGTTCCGGCTCTTCTGGCTGGGTCGACTGGGTGGTCTGCGTCGTTACTTGTGATGATTCACCGGTGTTGCGGGCACTGCGGCGTGTTCCTCGCTTGGCAGTTTCTCCAGTTTTCTTTGCCTTCACCATTTTTTTCTGTGAGGAATTTGAGAAGTAGGGTTTGCCGTGCTCGAGTTGTGAGAAATCGAAGGTGGAGGGGGGGTATTTGAAATGCTCCTGGGGACGTGGGGTGTTGTGAGGGTGGTGGGTTTGTGCAGAGTGATCGTGGCTGAGAATTTAGGGAACGGTTGTGCCTAATTTTGAGAGATTTGGGGAATTTTGAATTGAGGAAGTAGATATGTTTATAATTTGAAATAATTATCTGAATATATCATTTCTTCCTCACTCCCCTTTTTTCGGCTTCAATTTTCAACCACTATCGAAACTGCATGGGGAAACCAACCGTCTTTGCAGCTATTGGCCATGTCCAATCAGTCAAATCAGCTACAGTTCCCACCCACACACTTAAACCTTGTTGTGCCCTACACGTGACTTTGCCCATAGCGATGCGTTTCCAGTCTTTGCCTTCCTGCAGCGTTAATTCACAAACAAAATAAAAATAACAAGCATAATTGAAATTAAAGCGAGTAAACAAACCGGGTTGCCTCCCGTCCAGCGCCTTTGTTTAAGGTCTTTGGCTCGACCGTGTTGTGCCTTCAGTAGTACTCAGGGTTGCTCAAAACTTGGGTTTCTGCCCAAGTTTCCTTCTCTTGCTCGAAATATGGCTTCACCCTCTGGCCATTGACTCGAAATTCGCATCCATCTTTTGGATTCACCAGATCGATTACTCCACTTGGGTGTTGATGTTGCACCAGATAGGGGCCCATCCATTTTGACTTCAATTTGCCCGCATGCAATTTGAGCTTTGAGTTAAACACGAGCACCTTTTGCCCACAGAGCAACTGTTTGCCCCTTGCGAGTGCATCGTGGTATCTCTTGGTCCTTTTCTTATACGTCACAGCATTATCATAGGCCTCGAACCTCAACTCTTCCAATTCTTGGATCTGCAGCTTCCTTTCAATTCCAATGCATTCATTATTGAAATTCAACTTTTTGATTGCCCAAAATGCTTTATGCTCCATTCCCACGGGCAAATTGCAATACTTTCCAAAAACCAGCCTATAAGGAGACATCCCAATAGGTGTCTTCTAGGCTGTGCGATATGCCCACAGAGCATCTTCCAAGTGATTGCTCCAGTCTTTGCGCCTTGGTCCAACAACTTTCTCCAGAATATTTTTGATCTCCCTGTTTGAGACTTCTGCTTATCTATTTGCCTGGGGGTGATATGCAGTAGTAACCTTGTGTGTAACCCCATACTTTACCATCATCTTCTTTATGACTGAGTTGCAGAAATGAGTCCCTTGATCACTGATCAGGACTTTGGGCATTCCGAAGCGACAGAACACATTTGCCCTCAGGAACTTCACCACTGTATTTGCATCATTCGTTAGAGTGGCTTTTGCCTCCACCCACTTGGACACATAATCTACAGCCAGGATAATGTAGAGATTATTACCTGACTTGGAAAATGGTCCCATGAAATCTATGCCCCATATGTGGAAGATTTCCACGGGCATGATAGGTGTTTGTGGCATAGCCTCCCGAATAGAAATATTCCCAGTCATCTGGCAATTCTTGCACTTCTTCACAAATATATAAGCATCCCTGAATAATGTAGGCCAGTAAAATCCTCCATCTAATACCTTCCTTGTTGTTCTTCGTGGGCCAAAATGCCCTCCACATGCATTGTTATGACAGAACTTCAAGATGTCTGGAACCTCATCATCACTGACGCACCTCCTTATGACTTGATCAGTTCCAATTTTCCAAAGAGTTGGTGATTCCCAGAGATAGAACCTGCACTCACGCTTCATCTTATTCTTTTGGTAGTCACTCAAACCAACTGGAAACTGCCTTGCGACCAGGTAGTTCACTATGTCGGCAAACCATGGCTCCCTTACTGTTTTGCCCGCAACCTGATACAAGTGCTCATCTGGAAAATTCTCAGTGATTTCCTCTTTGCTCTCAACCATCAGACGGCTGAGATGGTCTACAACCATGTTTTCTGCCCCAGTCTTGTCTTTGATCTGCACATCGAACTCTTATAAGAGTAATATCCACCTTATGAGTCTCGGCTTTGACTCCTTCTTAGACAGTAGGTACTTTAGGACTGCGTGATCTGTGTAAACAATCACTTGTGCCCCCAGCAGATAGGAACAACACTTCTCAAAAGCGAACACTACTGCTAACAGTTCCTTCTCCGTGGTGGTATAGTTGCGTTGTGCGGCATTTAATGTCTTGGAGGCATAATAGATAACATAGCTCTCTTTGCCTCTTTTCTGGCCCAAAACTGCTCCCACGGCAAATCCACTGGCATCACACATCACCTCAAATGGCATTCCCCAATCTGGAGGTTGGATAATAGGGGAAGACACTAACATATTCTGCAATGTATGAAAAGCTTTCTTGCAGTCATCATCAAAGTCAAATTTTACCTCCAATTGTAGTAGGTTTGTGAGTGGTTGAGCAATCTTTGCGAAGTCCTTAATGAATCGACGATAGAAACCCGCATGGCCTAGAAATGCCCGAATCTGCTTGACATTGATGGGATAGGGCAATTTGGCAATGACCTCCACTTTTGCCCTGTCCACCTCAATTCCTCGCTCAGATACTACATGTCCCAGCACGATTCCTTCTCTCACCATAAAGTGACACTTCTCATAATTCAACACCAAGTCTTTTTCCACACAGTGGCTAAGTACCTTGCTCAAATGATCAAGGTATTGATCAAAGCAGAAAACAGAAGTACGATTTTCCCGCAAGCCTCTCCAACATTTGATCGATGAACGGCAAAGGGAAATGATCCTTCTTTGTGACTGCATTCAACTTGCGGTAGTCAATGCAAACTCTCCATCCTATCTGCAGTCTCATCTGAATAAGCTCCTTGTTTTCATTCTCCACAACCTGGATTCCAGACTTTTTGGGTACAACGTGAATAGGACTCACCCACTCACTGTCGGGCACAGGGAAGATAATGCCCATATCGAGTAGCTTTAGAATCTCCTTTAACACGGCTTCTTTTATCAAGGGGTTCAGCTTTTTTTGGGGATCTTGCACTGGTTTTGCCCCTTCTTCCAACTGGATCCGATGCATGCAAATGGTGGAACTTATGCCCTTGATGTCGGCCAAGGTCCATCTAATTGCTTCCTTGTGCATCTTCAATAGTGCTATCAACTTGACTTCCTGCTTCATGGTCAACGATGAACTGATTATAACTGGCAACTTCTCTCCTTCACCTAAATAGACATATTTGAGGTGATCGGGCAACTCCTTCAACTCCAGCTTGGGTGGCTTAATGATAGACCGCACCAGTTTATCACCCTGCTTTGTTGTGGGCAAAGGCAGACGTGTGTCCCTTGAAAAACCGGCTTCGATGTGATACAATTACAGAATTGCCTCTTTGATTTGCTTATCTCGTTCCTCTTCAACATCACAATCAGTCTTACTGTTCTGAAGTACCCACTCAAGTGGATCCTTTGCCAGCAGCCTTGATCATTTCTTCTTGAAGGTAACTCTGTCTCCATCGAATTCGCACGTCAATGTGCCCTTATCGATATCAATCTTCGTATGTGCCGTCTTCATGAATGGTCTGCCCAAAAGTATACAGACAGCCTTTGGATTGGTTTTGCCCATATCCAGCACATAGAAGTCTGCTGGAAAAATCAGACTCTCCACTTTGATTAGGACATCTTCAAGCACTCCCTCGGGATAAACATTGGAACGGTCGGCCAATTGAATAATGGTCCTTGTATCCTTGAGCGGTCCTAAGGTTAGCTCTTCAAAAATGCTTAGGGGCATAACATTGATCGATGCCCCTAAGTCCAGCATAGCTCTCTCAACTCGAAGTCCTCCAATTTCACAGGGAATGAAGAACATCCCTGGGTCTCCACACTTTTCAGGCAGCTTCTTCTGCAATAATGCTGACACATTTTCATTTACAACCACTTGTGCCTCCTTTGTGAATCTCACTTTCTTTGTACATAAGTCCTTCAGGAAACGGGCATATTGGGGCACCTGCCTGATTGCGTCCAGTAGGGGAACATTGATTTCCACTTTCTTGAAGATGTGCATTAGATTCCTATCCTCTGCTTCTTTTTTGTTTCGTTTCATCTTTCCTGGAAATGGTAAAGGCACCTCGATCTCTTTTGGAATATTACTCTTCAGGATGGGTTTGGGCACAACTGCTTCTGGTTCGTCATTTGCCCGCAACTCTGCTTCCTCCTTTGTGGGCTCATCATCGCTATGGGCATCATCCTCTGCAGTCTCTGGATACGGTGCAGGCAGTTGCCTTCCACTCTTCAGTGTTATTGCATTTACCCCAGCCTTTTTTGGTGGTTCTGTCTCTGAGGGCAGAATTCCTTTAGCTTTCTCCATCCTTGCGATTGCATCATTAATTTGGGATATTTGTCCTCCCAAATAGCTCAGTCCATTCCTTGTCTCCTACTCGAAGGCTTCTGATTTCTTTTGTACCTCCACCGTTTCATTCACAATCTTGTGAACCATGTCTAATAAAGACGGTCCTGCTGCGGGCGCAGGATAGTATGGTGTTGTCTGCCTCTGACTGTAGTTGGGGGCAAAATGATTGTGCCTCCTTCTGTGCCCTTCATCCATAGCGTTAACCGTTTCTTCCTTCTCCTTCAATTGTGGACACTGGTCAGAGTGGTGCCCCATCAATTCACATACCCCACAAATTTGCAGGGTATTAGCGGAAAACATGATGATCATCTTCTCCATCTTGTTGCAGAGTTGTTCGATTCGGTCATCAGTTTCAGGCACAGAGATAGTTTTGCCCGCAGCGGCAATACTTGTTCTTTCATATGAATCATCTCTGTTCTCCTCGGCCATTTCTCCAATAAGTATTAGAGCTTCAGCTGCCCTCTTGTTCAGGATAGATCCTCCGCATGCTGCATTCAGTAGGGCTCGGTCCTCGCTTCTTAACCCCGAGACAAAATAGTTCACCAGGTCATGATCTGGAATCTGGTGATGTGGGCATTTCGAGAGCAATTGCTTGAAACACTCCCAGTAGTCGTAAAAGCTCTCGTGGGGACCAGCCTTTGCGGTTGAAATCTTCTTTCTCATGCTCTGCACTCTTGATGTGGGGAAGTACTTCTCCAAAAACTTTTGCTGGAGTTGACTCCAGTTGGTTACACTGCTGGCAGGAATAATGTATAACCATTCTCGAGCTCCGTCCTGCAAGGTGAAAGGAAAAGAAACCAGGCGAATATATTCACCTATCCCATTAGCTCGTGTGCGTTGCGTCTCACATGTCATCTCAAAATCTTGTAGGTGTCATTGTGGATCCTCCCCTGGATGGTCATGGAATTTGGGCAAAATCGAGATGAAGTTTACCCTCAGCTCCCAGTTACCAGTAGTTATGGGCAAAACGATGCCCGTGGGACGCATGTTCATGGTTTGAGGGAAACTCAGCTGCCTCAAAGTAAGGGTGTGCGATGGTGGTCTTTGTTGTTCTTCTTCCTCGTGGTTTGATATCTGATCGTCCTCAATCTCTTCTTCGGAATAGAGTGGATTGACGTTGCTTGTCTCAACTTGTTCGTTGCTTGCCTGACTTTCTCCGCCTGAGGTCAAATCGTCACTGGATCCTTTAGTTTGATTCTCCTCCTGCAGCCTTTTCAAAAATGCCCTAGCTTGTGCCCTTCTTGCCGTCGCTGACCTCTCTATCTCCGGATCGTAGAGTAAATCTCCTGCGCGGTTAGAACGATGCATATACTAAGGTAAAACAGTAAATAGACAGAAAAGTGCGCTTACACTCCCCGGAAACGGCGCCAATTTTGGCACACCGTCGTTTTAGTGTGCAAAATACACTTGCGGACAAATAGTCCACAAATGCTTAATCTACCCTCAACGGCTAGTATAGCTAGTGAAGACGGATGTCGATCCCACGAAGAGTGTTTATAACCTTCTGTCTTTTTTTAGTTTTGGTTTGGGTCTTCAGTGTCACTCTAAAAACCTTGCCAATAAACTTAAACTAACTAAATGCTGAAAAGGAAATCACAAGAGAAAATATCAGTAATAAAAGTGTTCAAGTCAAAGCATCAAGTCATTCGGTAGGTATGTGCAATCCCGGGCAAAACATATGTAATTACCACTACTACCCGTTGTGCCCACAAGAGCAGAAAGATCAAAAATCGAATCCCTATGGCCAAATATGGGTAATTGTCACTTTGAGGGTTAACCGGTTATAGGAAATGGATACGATCGGCCACTCCCCAATCACTTCTTACATTATATCGTCTAGATGATACGATTGGCACCTAGGGACCTAACTATACAGGAACCTAAGGAGAGAATTACACAAATGTTTTGCAAGCATAGCAGCTTTGAGGGCAAAAGCGACCTGATTCTAGTAGGTTTGACACGGTCGTGTGCCTGCATATACTACTACTCAATCTTAACTACTAAGGCTGTCACCCCCGGACTTGTTACTATGCGGGTATCGAGGCATGGGTCACCTATACACTTCCACGTAACTAACACTAGTACCAGTTAATCAGAAATGCGCATTTTCATCTCCAACCACCCTTTACCTATGTCTAAGTGAAAAACAAGTTAAGATTGTGAACCCTTAAGGCTTTAAAGTCCGATTACCTCATGCACATATTCTATCCTTAGACTATTACTTTGACTTGAACAGTGGATACTTAGCCACTAAACATAGAAACGGAAGTAAAAGAAATGATAAAAGACATCTTACTTGGAAAGAAAATAACTCGATTAACTTCTGGGCCCAACCCCAGTTTTGCCAACAAAACAACTGAACTACCTTTATGTGGGCAAACTGCCAGCTTCAGGCAGACAGAATATCCAGAAACTAAACTAAATACGAAAACAGTAAATTGTATCTTGAGATGCAGAATGTGTGTGTCCGCGTGCGCTGATATAAAAACAGATAAAAGTATTTATAGCCAATGAATTAAGGCTTCAAGCAGCCTAGATTTCACCCACGCAGGGGTTCTTGCACTCCTCCACTTCCTCATGTTCATGCTCCATGTTCTTCCTTGATTTTAGGAGTGGTAGCAACAAACCCTAGCGCCTCCAGTAGTTTTCTGATGTCCCCACTTCCTTCCCAACGTGTTTTGACCTCCCCAAGACTCGGAACTGACCGCCACATCACCTCCACGTGCATATAGGAACTGTCCCGCGATTCTGTTGCGTAATTCTCGCAACAACTTTGACTGGGTCCTCGGCAGGCAAATCAGTCCTTTGTGCCCTCAGTATAAATAACACCTGTCTGTGCCTGTTGTGGTGGTTTTGTGCCCTCATCTTCCTGCAATCAGCTTTACCCCCAAAACTAGACTAGACTCTATACTAAACACTTAAAAAGGGTGTAAAAAGATAAAGAAAAAAGCACGAATATGAGTCTTCATCAATATGCTAATTGCTAAACTAACCATTAAGAACAGGATTGGTCCATTGTAGTATTTATCATTCTTCTTTCTCCAAAGTATTGTCTTCTGCACTAGACACCTTATAGTCTACTCACACCAGTTGTACTCACATATTCTGTCAACATCATCGAAGATGTGTACCAGCTGTGGATGTGCATATCCATTCCCCGTTGATTCAATGAGGCTATTTGTAAGCAGAACCATAAAATGTATCTTGAACCATTTTCCACCAGCTTTATCTTCCTGCATTTTTTCTGAAACATGTGCCGGAGAGATTATGTGTTCATGTTTATCAAACTTCTCTTGCCATTTCTTCGTTTAACTACAGCTTTGACTTCTAGTTTTCTTTTCTATACGCAGAGGACCACTTGGAAACCCCATGATCAATGATACATCAGTTTCATCTATATGCAATCGTCGATCTCTCTTCAGGATCAACTCACAACTCTCGGGATCAAAGTTATCTACCAACCAGTAGCTAAGTACATGGGGTAATTCCTTTATATTCAAATGCAGAATGCTCCCAAAACCAAGGGATTCAACAACACTCTTCTGCTCAGCAGTGAAATTTTTGATTGCATCATATAATATGTGCGGTGTTGTTCTGCTTTTAAGCATTTGAAGATCTCCCTGCTTGGATTTTGATGCTGGACTCTTGGATTCAGAAGCACTTGTGTCTTCAACATCTGAGTCTGGTGTAGATCTTATCCTTTCAAGTAATGTCAGTGCTAATGTTCTTGACCAAGATTTGAGAGCATTGACATCATGTCTACTCTTTGATCTCATCTCATTAGTTATTGATATATTAATATCATCTGTGGACCTTGTCTTTTTGTTGGTACCTATATATGTATAGTTTTTGTTAATACTATTATTTTTGAGTATATATTGTATATCTGTTGATGCTAATTCTGTAGAAAACTAGTGCTAAAATGAAACATTAGCATATTTGATAAAAAAAATTAGTAGTAATTTCATAGTAATAAAGTTTTGCTACATGTCAACACACAATTAATCCATGATATGACACTATAGTACCATTATAAATATACCATATATGTTATATAATTAACTGGTTAGGCATTTTCAGAATTAATATTGTAGCTTTTTAGCAATGTAATCTCTTATTTTAGCATTGGTTGATAATATTGTAGGTTTTTAGCACTGTAACCTCTTATTTTAGCATTGGTTTGATAATATAATATTATACTATCATTATAACTAAAACAGAGTATGGAAGAATTTTGTCATTATATTAAATATGTTTATAAAGATAAGAAGTCTTATGCTTAGAGTTTGATCTCCTTGATGCTAATTCATTTTCTAATATAGTGATGCTACACATTAAGACATAAATCATTCACGATGTTACTGTTTGAGATCATTGAAAAGGAAATCATGACATGCAACACAGTGTGCAAAATGCATATACATTTCCAAATATTTTGATTTCATATACATGTGATTATTATCAGTAAACGATGACATTTTTACATATTTAGATTTTGTAAGTGTTTATTTCGTGATATATGAGGTTTTGTCAGGGTTTTAGCACTGTTCCTTTCTGCATATTTTTTTTTTGTTAGAACCAAAATGAAACATACATACTTTATTTTTATGATGAACGAAAGAAGAATGTGTTACGTACCTTTTTCAATCGGTATCTCTTTAGGTTTTCTCTTCTTTTTCGAAGAGTCGCTTCGGTTCTTCCGTTTTACCAGTCTGTGCTTGGTGTTTTTTCTATATTGATGATTTTTGTTGTTTGAAGTTTTTGAATTAAAATGTTGATAAAACCCTAATCGTTTATATTTTTGTGTTTGAAGTCTTTGAATCGAAAAGCTTTTGCGTGTTTGTGTGTGTATGTTTTTACAGAAGTTATGTTTTGATAATTGAATACATGGCGGGTTATTATTATTATTATTATTTTCTTTTCTTTTTTATTATCAGTTTTTTGTTTTTTTTTTGGAAAAAAAGTTTTTTATATTTTCTTCAATTATAAAGTATTTATAAATATATATATTTTTTAATATAAAATTTATAGTTATATATTAATTTTTATTGTGTTAGCGTTAGAAAGATAGTGTATTCTTTAGCATTGATATTTCATATTTTAGCTTTGGAAGTTGCTTATTTAGCACTGGTAAATTGTATTTTAGCACTTGTAGTTTCTACTTTAGCCGCATGAGTGGGACTATGCAGGGTTATGCTTAGTTTAGCACTGGTAGTTTGTATTTTAGCACTGGTGGGTTCTACTTTAGCATTGATATTTCATATTTTAGCACTTGAGAAACAACCATTTTTGGACTAATAGTGAGATTATCATTTCAAGGCATGTGCATATTGATAGTCTTCTTTTCTTTTTAATGATTTGCATAGATGCTTGAATATATGTATAATACAGTTACTTAGGTACACAAGTGGAATCAAAATTATAACTATCAAGCCCTCAAGGTATGAAATATCAATGCTAAAGAATACACTATCAAAAACACATGAATTTTAAAAACTGTAATAAATCATAACCCTGCATAGTTACCATTCGTAAGTCTTAATTATTTTAGCACTGGAAGTTTCTTATTTAGCACTGGTACATTGTATTTTAGCACTTGTAGTTTCAAACAAAATGAAAAAACACTGAAATTAATAACAATTAGTACACGATTAAATTATCAAAATATTTATGCAACAAGTGCAATTTTTTAAAATAATCACAACAAGTAGTTGCTTAATGTGGCTTTTGGTATCAAGCCACAAAGGAAGCCAACCAGTTAAAATCCACACCGCCAAAACCACCGGCGCCGCCCATGATCTCACGAAGTTCTTCAAAGTATGGCATTCCATGCAGCCTAAAGTCCCTCCACCTCGGACTCTCCTAGTGTCATAAAATTCGACAAAAAAAAATATTGTTAGGGTAGTAAAATTAAAATGTGAAAAATAAATCATACTTACATTCTGTCTCACTCGCTCAAAATACTCATCTCCCGCTATGACTAGATTTCGGTATTCATTGTAATGGATTCCCGGGTGTCGTATGAAAAGATGGAAACTCCATATCTTCTCCTTTAACTCGTTCAATTTCAGCATGAGTTGTATCAATCTAACTCTTTGATTAAGAACCATCGTCATCGTCATTGAAATATCATCCAGAGAATCTACAACCTCGTAGTTGTCAGATACATCCACCATCCCAACTCGAGAATGTAAAAGATCAATAAAAAATTCCTCAGTGTCTCGTGACCAATTCATATTTTTTTTTGGAAGAATTTTTTTTTGGGAGATAATGGAGAGAAGTTGAAGAGTTGCACATTTGAATTTTTTTTACTAGAGAAAAAGGAGCCTTTATGGTTGTATTAGCCTCATAAATTTGAATAAAAGAACATATCTTTGCCACATGGCAATATTTTTTTGGTGAAATGTATTTTAATTGAATAAAATTTAGTATTAGCGTTAGAACAATAGTTTTATACTTTAGCACTGATATTTCATATTTTAGCACTAGTGTTTTGTATTTTAGCACTAGTATTTTGTATTTTAGCACTTGTAGCTTCTACTTTAGCATATATGGTTTTTACTTTGTTTATTTGAGAAAAAAATTGTATTTTCTTCAGTATTATTTGTCTTAGCATTAGAATGATTGTTTATATTATTAGGATTCGTATTTTGATTTTTAGCACTAGTGGGTTCTACTTTAGAAAAGTGTGTTGAAGTTTTAGCATATGCGATTTTGATTTGTATGAGATTTACTAAATTGAATTTTGCGTTTAATGTGTACAACCAAGATATAGAATGAAAGGTATTTAATTTGAAGTAATATATTTTAGCTCTGCTAGTTTTATTTTTAGCACTGTTACTCACAATTTTAGCATGCAAAACTCTGAAACTTTTTCATAAATTTTCTAATATCATGGTATTGAAATAATTATGTGAATCCATAAACATTCCATAATCCAAAAATATGAAATTTAAAAGTTGTCGAAGCATTTAGAGAATTTGTTACATATATAACATTTGTTCACTGATTATCATCTTCTAGGTAAAACTTTTCAAAACTGATTGGGTTGTCTTTAGAAGATGCTCGGAAGTAGAGTCTTGAATCTCTGATGTTCCTCTGCCTGTGGATGTTGCATTCTGCAGTAAGAATGGCAGCACAATAATTGATCCTTAAGTATTTCAGCTGCATTTCATTTTTGCATCTTAATCCACTCCTCCAATTCCTCACAGCATCCCCCATATACGTCTTCATATGACGCATTACAAAGACCCCACAATCAGTCTTGTTTGTTGAAGTTCTCCATGGCATTTGAAGACGGTTCATGCTCTTGATATTTTCAGACACTTCTTTTGTTAGTTTTTGAAGCCTAGTCATCTTCAAGAAGTAAACGAAGAGCTTGATCTGAAATTTATGATTAAAGTTAGTTCATTTTTATTATTGAATTGAATGTGTTTTTTTTAATTTGTTTCACTAGTGAAAAAATCAATAAATAGATATGTTTTCTTACCAGTTTTGTAGGGATATGCTCATATTTCAATAGGGGGTCGTCATGCTCTCCTTCCATGGCATTTGAATTGTCAATAATCTCAGCCACCATTCTTCTTGTATCAATGACAATAATGTAGAAGTGTTCTGATTGGATTATTGGAAAGAAAAACTGCAAACAAAATAGTGTACATTTAGTTATTTTCATGATAAATTTTTACAATTTTTATAATGAATACGTACCATGTCCATCTTATCTACTTCCACATTTGGATATTTTATTAATTCATGGAGTATGTTGTCAACAAACAGCTTTGAAATCTTCTGGTCATTCCATCCCTCTGGAGGCGCAACAACTGTGTAGTTCTATAAAGACAAAATGAAGATTTTTTTTTATCATGAATGTGTAGTGTTTTTTCAAACAGAATAAAGTAAGTTAATTATAAATAGTAACTATGAAATTATTCACTTACGGAAACGTTAGTCGTTAGAAAAAATCTCCTGGGAGTCTGTTGTTCAGGAATCTTTGCTTAAGCATAGTTCAATATACTACTCCATACATCAATGACAGCAGAACGTATGTATGTTTTTTTATTCAAACTCAGCATCTCAGCTCTCCTCAACTCTGTTCGCTCATCAGAATACAAGACAACCTCCCTAATTTTGGATAAATTTCTTTTTTTAGTGTAAAGTGCAATCTGGCAGAACAAAATGGCACTTATAATTTTTATTTATATTAATAGTAATGTATTATAAAAGTACCTTTCATTATCACTCTTGTTTTCTATCGCCCAATAGTGCAGCTCACAGTTAGAAGGTGTCAGTGTCTCTCTTGTGTCCACAAGATTTCTAAAATGGTCAGGTTGCTTCATTATGGCCCTTGACCTTGTGGAGACTATGCTTGTTTGGATCACTGCCTTCTGTATATTTTTAGATGTTAATTGGAATTAAAAACCTGTTAACAATATAAGTTATCATATATGTAATATTATGTGGTAAACACCTTTTTCTTGCTGACTCTGGTTGTTTCAGCTGTCTCTGTGGGCATCTCACTGTATGCCTCTTCTCTGGGTCTTTTGATTGCCTATTTTAGCAATCATTTTATAATATTGTAAATTTTGTTCTAAAGATCATTACTAAATTTGATGACAATGCTAAACAATGAATGAAGAATGCTAAATTATATAATTAGTAAATGCTTACTGGAGTGTTTGAACTGCATCTCTCTGTCTCAGGGATCTCAAGAGCTAATCCCTTCCCTTTCTCTTGTTGCTGTCTCTCCTCTGCCAAATCTTCTCTTTGATTCTGATATATTTTTTGTTCAAATCAGATAAGTAAATAGTTATTTATAAAAATAGAATTCGGTGATGATTCTAAACAAAGAAATTAGGAACATAAAAATATATTAGTGATGGTATGTGACCTTATAAGCTGACGTGATGTCTTGCTCATTCACAGTTAGAATCTGTTCTTGTTCGACTTCTCTCTGTCGAACTTCTTCTACCTGACGACCTCTGTCTCTGTTTTCTTGTATGAACTCAGCCATTGTGTATGCCGACCAAGGGTAGCCACCTCCAAAATTTCCAGTAGCAAGCTCTGTTAACTCCCTCTCAGCAAGCAATGTATCATTCCATCCAGAATGTTGGGATATACCTCGGCACCTCCCAGAAGTACACCTCAACTCTATCCAAGTACATCATCTGTTTGAAGTTGACAGTTTTTTTTAGTAATGTATGTAGATAAATGGTTGCAGTGTTTATACAAGAACTATAAACACTTCCTGTTTATTATACAAGAACTACAATAAAAAATAAATAATTAATAGGACTTACCAACAAAAACAGAATGGAACCTGTGAAGGGCATGGTTTTGTTGCTCTTCCACTTGATAGTGTGGTTCACCAATGATCTCAAGACATACTCACACCAGTTATATTGACTAACGTTGTCAATCTCTTGTAGGCAGTCCATCAAGTTTTTGTAAATATGTCCATCCTCATAGTTCTCGATTATGGAAGTAATTACCAGAATCATGAAGTTCATCTTGAACCATTCTCCTGCTGTTGTATCTGAGAGTATGCTAGTGAGTAACTCATCCTTCTGCATGACCTGGCTTATCTGGCATCTAACACTCTTTTGTATCTTGTGTGGTCCTTTGGGAAAATCGAAGATCACAGACACATCAGAGACCTCAATCCTCAACCTTCTTCCATGTTGCAGTTGAAGTTCTCTTGATATTGGATCGAAGTTTTCGAGCAGCCAGTATGTTATCTTTTGTGGGAATTGGTTTATATCCAAATGAAGAATGCTACCGAACCCCAATTGTCTCACTTGTGCTTTATTCATTTCCATAACAGCCTGTGATAGAATTGATGGCAATGTTGTTGCTTGTAATAGTGGATATATGTTATCTCTATCAATGTTTGGGACTGTTTTTACTATTTGGTGTGTGCTAGTTTCACCTTCTCCAGTTCTTTTAGCACCTGTAATTTTTATGTATAATTCTGTTAAGTAGACAGAAATAACAATGCTAAAGAACAGAATATGAATGCTAAAATATGACATCACAGTGCTAAAACTATAAACTAGAGTGCTAAAATCAGGAAAATGTGCAGTTGAATCACAGATAGACAAAGGTGTTATGTTTACAAAAAAAGAAACAAAATATGAAACTCCTAAAATCAATTGCAATGCTAAAGAAAATAGAATCTGAATGCTAAACTATGACATGACAGTGTTAAAACTTTAAACTAGAGTGACAAGAAAATGGGCAGTTGAATTGAAGATGGACAAGTGTTATGTTTACAGAAAAAGAAACAAAATATGCAATGCTAAAGAAGCAGAATATGAATGCTAAAATATGACATGACAGTGCTAATACTCTAAACTAGAGTGCTAAAATCAAGGGAATGTGCAATTGAATCACAGATGGACAAAGGTGTTAGTTTTACAAAAAAGAAACAAAATATGAAACCCCTAAATCAATTATAATGCTAAAGAACAGAATCTGAATGCTAAAATATCACATCACGGTGCTTAAACTATAAATTAGAGTGCTAAAATCAAGAAAATGTGCAGTTGAATCACATATAGACAAAGGTGTTATGTATGTTGACAAAAAAAGAAGCAAAATATGAAACTCCCAAAATCAATTGCAATGCTAAAGAAACAGAAACTGAATGCTAAAATATGACATCACAGTGCTAAAACCGTAAACTAGAGTGCTAAAATGAAGGAAATGCGAAGTTGAATTACAGAATGGACAAAACTGTTATGTTTACAGAAAAAGAAACAAAATATGCAATGCTAAAGAAGCAGAATATGAATGCTAAAATATGATATGATAGTGCTAATACTCTAAACTAGAGTGCTAAAATCAAGGGAATGTGCAATTGAATCACAGATGGACAAAGGTGTTAGTTTTATAAAAAAGAAACAAAATATGAAACCCCTAAATCAATTACAATGCTAAAGAACAGAATCTGAATGCTAAAATATCACATCACAGTGCTTAAACTATAAACTAGAGTGCTAAAATCAAGAAAATGTGCAGTTGAATCATAGATAGACAAAGGCGTTATGTATGTTGACAAAAAAAGAAGCAAAATATGAAACTCCCAAAATCAATTGCAATGCTAAAGAAACAGAAACTGAATGCTAAAATTAAACAAACATATAACAGTGTTTCATGCTAATGTTTGAAACAAGTGCCATGCTGAAATAAATCACGAGACTGCTAAAAAATGAGCGCTAAAATAAATCACGAGAGTGCTAAAATAAGTCATGATACTGCTAAAATAGGAGAATGAGAATGCTAAAACCTTAAAATAAAAAATATACATGTAAATCACATATATATTGCAAACATTGTTAGGTTTAACATGTTTATACAAGTTATCCATCATTTAACAGTACAAAATGAAATAGAAAAATTTACATGCAATAAAAATAAATACAGTTTGTGCAAGATTAGGTTTTTGTACGTGTTGTGTTTAGAAAAATACAAAATACATTGTTAAATTATCATAATATAACGTTAAATGGATATTTATAGCAAACGTAAACTGATAAATCAACACAGTATAATCGCTAAAAAAGCAAACGAAATTTCTTAAAAATAAGAATGAAATACATATTACCTTGAGTGTTCATGTTTTTCTGAGGATTTTGTTGATTGTTTGGGAGTTTTTGACGGTTGATTTCTAAGGAATTTCAGCTTATCTTTCAAATCTTTAGTGTTCTGGTTTTTGCGCGAGTTCGTGCTATAGAATTTTCTCTGAAAAATGGCTTTAGAATTTGAATACGTTCAAATTTACGATTTTACCCTCGCCGAGTTTCAGGGGCACCGAAGTTGTGATTTATTACAATAATGCCACCGCTTTTTTTTTTAATTTTGATCCGATCTTGACCGTCCAAATCGGATCAATCTATGGCTGAGATTGGTTCTCGGTTCTCATATGGGGTATGGTTCCTTCTGGAACCCAATCCTATATATATATATATATATATATATAAAATTGCATCAAAATACAGTAAGAAAAGCACTAAAATTACACTAAACAAGCCCGTTCTCACATGAAGCACTGTTCTCATTTGAACCAAATCCTATATATATATATATATATATATATATATATATATATATATATATATATATATATATTGACAATATAATGTAGAATTGAGCATCTTCAATTCGGGATGATGTTGAGTGTTCCTAAATGCTGTATGTATATATAAACACACATACACATATAATTATATAAATGTGCATTAATGCATGTAGAAAACCGGTCAAGATTAGTCGTAAAGTATACGCAAATCCAAGAGACAAGACGCAAGAGAGACGCTGTCTTGATGAGCAAAGCTAATTATAAGGGTAAAATTTGTCCTAAATTATTATTATATGTATAAGAATATTGTCTCTATTAAGACATTCTACTGAACACGCATGTCTTCATTCTCAACTTGTATTATTAAAAAATAGTATGGACTTTGTTTCTTGATTTCACGAACAAGCTGAGACAACTTAATTAGTGTGAAAGCAAGACAAAAATATAATAGATACATGGAAAATATACATGAAAAAGATTGTAGGAACTAAAATTATAAACAATTGTTACTAGGAAAAAAAAATCAAATTTTAAGAAAATCATATATACCACTCATGAAGGCTATGATTATGAATCTCGTTCGAAGTGACACTGGTTGATTTAGATGTTTTATTTTGGAATATTATAACATATTTAGCTTCTATACATGCTTTAAAGCTTTTTTAAAATAAAATAAAATTGTGACCCTAAATACTTTTATGAGTAAATTACAGTTTGATACCCCACATTTCGACCTTTTAACAAAAAATGTTCTGACCTTTATATACTTACATTTTGACATAAATTTACAATGTTGGATATCAAATTGTACATATATAAAGATCGGGACATTTTTATTAAAAGATTAAAAGGTCGGGTATCAAACTGTAATTTACCCCTACTTTTTTATTTATAAACACTTTTGAATCTCTCTAATTTGTGAATAGATAAAGACTTTTTTTTTAGTTGGGTCTTTTGTTTAATTTGTTGAACACTCCCCACCTCAGACCATAATTTTATTTACAACCTTTTGTTTTTTTCTCTACGTGCACATAATTAAATATATAAAATATCTTTTTCAAACATATAAATTATAAAAACGGATCGGATCAAAGGGTTGCAACAGTGCTAACCCATTAAATTCTTCTTCTCAAAAAAAAAAAAAACCCATTAAATTCTTAAGAAAAAAGAAAAAGATACAGATTTGGTGAATTTGGGCCATCCATATCTTGGAAGAGCGGGTCTCAATTAAATTATTATTATTTTTTTTTTGTTACCTCCCAAACCAATAAATAGACAGTTTAATTTTTTTTAATACATGCCATTATTGTACTTTCTTTAGAAGGGAGAAAAATCCATAAAAAAAATGGTAAATAAAACTACTTAGACCACCTTATCAGTTGGTACAACTTTAATATTCGTCAACATCGAAAGGATTTTAAAAGATTGGGAAAAATGTGTCGGTAATGGTTAGCAGAGAATAAGCTTGTTATATCAAATATTTATTAACGGTAAAGACAAATTTAGGTGAAACTGATCGTTTATCACCTATTATTTAAAATGCTGGAGTTTTATCAATTTACAATTTGGTTGATTGAGCCTCATTATTTTTAAAAGAGAACCGAAGATTTTTAACTTGTATCTTAAGCATCTTAAAAAACAAGGATGTAATTAATATTACTTATATATAAATATGACTTATAATCTACACGTTCTCCTATCTTATCTTAATTACATTAATTAGCTAGTCTCCTCGTTAATCTTGTGTGTGTGGGGGGATGGGATCTGGTGAGAACCAGTCACCAGGTGGGAACTGGGAACCAATCTCATCCCTCCATTCCAAAATCTGAACGATCCAGATTAATCCAGATTTTCGGTGGTAATTTTGTAATTAAAATGAAAATCTTCAATTCGCGCGTCTCATTAAGGGCAAAATCGGAAAAAATTGCCCAGATTCGATTTTAGCCTCCTACTTCGATCATTTTAGCCTCATGCATTTCTCATTTTAGCATGTGTTGATAAACAAAAATGGAACGATGATTTTATTGGAATGAAATGCAATACACCCTATTTGGGGACAGTGAACCCTAATGGGAATCTCATAATTACTAGATGGGATCAGATGAGCCCTAATCGGAATGTAATAAACCCTAATTGGAACGGTGAACTCTAGTGGAAAATGTCACATCAATTTTAGCCTCCTACTTCGATCATTTTAGCCTCATGCGATTCTCATTTTAGCCTCAGAACAAAAGGGAAGAATTATTAAATTACTATATTACCCCCCCCCACAAAGTTGCCGAAAATTACAGGAAGGCCACCGCCTATCCACTTAAATCTGATTTAATTTGAGCCGTCCATATTGAGTCAAACAAGGGTTAGGATTGGTTCCTAGTTCCTACCTGGGGGAAGGGTTCTCATTTGATCATTTCCCTATATATATATATATATATATATATATATATATATATATATATATAGGGAACCGTTCCCCTAGTGTATAAATTGTGGACTCGTCCTATTCATTAGATAGACGGATGGTTTGGATCATTTTTAATTTACTTATTTTTTTTTATATTTATTTTATATAGAAAAGGGCATAGTTGACTTATAAATTCATTAACTTCTTTTAATATCTATGAATTAAATTCCTTAATTAACGTTTTTCTATAATGCAATAGTCGGTTATTTTATTTGATTTATTAAAATCAAAATATTTGATTTGATAATATTTGTACATTATGCTACAAATTTATTCACGTTTTTCATATGAATGTGTGATTAATTATTAATTTATTAGTTAGTTATGCATGTACATATGCTTTTTTTTTCAATATGTGATGCTAGTTTGCATGTGGACTTGTAATGCCTTTTTTATATATATTTTTTTGTCTGGATGTTATTAAAAATATGACATGTCAAGTAGTTTCACGATTTCATTAGGTTAAAATTTTATTACGTGGTTTAAACATTAGACTACTAGATTACAAGCATTTTGAATAACAAAAGAAGCACTTTAATATAGCATAGTATGACAATAATTATACATAAAAGCATTACAAAATAACAAAATAAGCATTTTGAATAACAAAAGAATTACCATGATATGATGTAGCGCAGTACGACAATAATCATGCATATAAGCATTACAAAATCACAAAATAAACATTTTACATGAGAAAAGATGCATCTTGATATAACATATAGTACAATAATAAATTAATAATCATACATAAAAGCATTACAATATAACAAAATAAGTATTTTGAAGTCTAAAAATAACATAACAATTTATATTGATAATAATTAATTTTTTATATAAAAATATTAAAAAAACTATTAACCAAGAAAATAATAACATCATATATAATTAAAAATTGTAACTTAAAAATAATATGATTCCAACCATCAAAGACAAAACAAAGTTGAATATAATGATGCTCTTAATAAAACAGTTGATGCATGTAGATTTAGAAAAACCTCATTGATACCAATACGAAGATTTAAAAATTGAAAAAATATATACTTATTATATCAATTATAATATTTCGTGTATGAGCAATTGTGAGTAGTGGTGGAATAATTAATTAATAAATATACTAGAATTCTTCTGCAATTAACTTCTAAACACAATTGTACACAATTACCCTTAAGTGCATCCACAATTTAAAAAAAAAAAGATTCATTATTACTTCTTCTAACAAATTAATAATAGCCATCGATCTGAATAGATTAATGGATATGATTGATCCACAATTTATATGCTAGGACTATATTTACATGCTAACCCTCCCCTATATATATATATGAGGGGTTAGATAAAAATCCATCATAGTGTAGAAACTGTGACCACATTTCAAGCTATACAATCCTAAATAATCGAAGGTTCAGGTTTTATTGAAAAGCGCGGTCTCAATTATGTAATATTTGAAAAGTTTTTTCGGCGGGGCTTTAATATAATTCAGAAATTATTGTAAAAAACGCAGAGTATTTGATATAATATAATCATCATACTAATAAAGTATTATCATCATATTAACGAAACATTATCATGATACTAATTAAAGTTTGTTAACGAAAAGTTATATTCTAAAAAATAATTATAAATCTAATTTGATTTAATAAATCATAATTGGATGGAAGAAACTTTAATTGGATGCCATGAACCATAAATGAGCTGAGCCGGAATAAATCATAACAATATAATATATATGTACTACAATAACATTAAAAATTAAATTAAAAAAATTATTAATCATAATTAATTAGGAACTAAAAAAAAGAAAAATTAAATTCAAAAAATAGTTATTAATCATAATTAGATGGAATAAACAATAATTGAGATAAAATAAATCATAAATGAGATGAAATAAACCATAAATGAGGTTAAATAAACCATAATATATCAATAGAAATGTGTTATGCTAGCATTATGATAATTCTTCGTTAGCACAGTGAATACATTATGTGTAGCATATATCAAATGCTTCGTTATCATATGTTATAATAATGATGATAAATTATTATAACAAATTTATCTTTTGTATTATTCGTTCATTTTTTTATCTAAACATGGCCTTCCGACATCTTAAATGAAAGAACATGAAGAGAGGTTTAATTTGATACATAGCTTGCGTTAATTGAACTAAAAACGAGCAAATTATGATCGTTTATTAAAGTTTTTAAGATTTTTTTAAATTGATGACATCATCATTTTTAAAGGTTTGGACGAAAATAACCATCTTCCTTTTTTTTGGGCCTTGTTACTTAAAAAATTGTCATCACCTATTATATTAAATCTCAACCATTAGATCATTTAATTAATGGTGTAGATGTAGTCATAATTCTCACATTAGGAAAACACAAATTGTCATGTATGTAAGATGTACACTAGACGGTTAGCGCGTTAACCAGGTCCATATGCGTTGACTCGATCAATGTATTGATCAAAAAAATCATCAAAACAGGTGATATTTTTTAGGGATACAAGTGATACTTTTTAGTATCGTGATTGATACTGATTTTAATAGTTTTTTTTTAATTTTTTCTGGTCGATACTTTTTAGTGATACTTTTGAGTTTTTCAATGATACTTTTTAATGTTACGAATGATACTGATTGTAACGGATTTTTTGGTCAACACATTGACCGTCTGACGTGCACCCAGTGCACACAAGACCCACCCTTAGAAAAAATGTCTTATTTGATCCATTCACATATGTATAACTTATAATTTACATGTTCTCCCCATGTTTGATTCAAAACTCATTGTCCTCACAAGTATTTTTTTTTTTTTAAAGGAGACAGAAAGAAACAAGAGAATATCACATCGTATTAGTTAGGTATTGGATGTGTTTATATCTAAAAAATTAAATTTATCATTTGGACATAATAAGTGTATTAATTATAATTATAATGCATAACTATATATATTCTTGTGTTGTTATGTTTAAAAACATACTTTATTATCATTATATAAGTGATACTTATTCAAAAACCATTTAAAATATAAAAATGATGCATATATATATATTCAAAAATGGATTAAAAATAAATGTGGATTATAAAAATCATTATACACAATTATGCACTTAAACCCTGCAAAAAAAAAAAAAAAGAAAGAAAGAAAGAACGAAAGACCTCCTCGACCAGATCTGTAAGCCCAAAATAAGATGTAGTTTTGCTAAACTTGAAATTAAACAATAATCTACTATGGACTATGTTGCAAGAGGCCCAAGGCCCATTAATTGGCCCAGGGCCACGTCTAAATATTATTTACTCTCTTTGATGTCCATAGCTATTATTTTACTTTTCAGTGTCCCCAATGTTAAGTTAAAACTTAAAAAATAAATAAATAAATAACTTAATTATTTTTCTTTTTGTTTGGCGACAAAGAACCCGCAACCTTATTTTCTGGAAAAAAAAAAGTAAAAAGAGAGAATAATGAAATTAAGAATAACTTTTAAAAAATGTTCCCATCAAGTGCATTCATGATTCAAAAGTCGCAAATTATATTTGCTTACAATCAAATGAATCAATAAGTCATTATGAGAAATTTTTTACTCCCTTCGTCCCGATTATATTGTTCCTTTTTTACTCGCACGTAGATTAAAAATATTTATGAAAATAAAAAATAAAAGCTAAACTTTCAACTTTACCCTTAATTAATGAAAATTAATAAAACTTATATTTTAGCTCAACTTTAATATATTTTTTTAAACAAACAAAATATACGATTAATGAATCAAAACTAACAATATCTAAAAATCTAAAAGATTTTATATTATTGAAACTCAAATAAAAGATTCTCCAAAAATCACATGGTCACTCACATCCTATAAAATTTCTATGAAATTCAATTTAATTTTTTTTATAAATTTTGCGCCAAAATTTCATTATTTTTCTTAAAAAAAAACTATGCGCCAAAAACCATACATGCATAGAAGACGAAAGAAAAAAATATTTTTATTTTTATTTTTATTTACATGAAGTGCAAATACAATGAATATCAATAGAATTGATCAAATTCAATTTACATGCAAATTAAGTTTGTCAATTTTAATTAATGTTTCTCTTTTTTTTTTTTTTTGAAAAAATAACATTTAAGATTTACAACTTTCAAAAACTTAATTGTTTAATTTTTTAAATTTCCAAAACCTAAAAGGGTTAAAATTGTACATTCCTATTAAAAATAATACTACTTATAGTAATGAGACTATATAATCGGAACACCTCAAAATAGAAATGAGGATTATATAATCGAGATGGAGGGAGTATAAAATAAAATTGTGGCAAATAAAATGGGTGTGGTGCATAAAATTATTCTGGCAGTTACTTCAAATTTGCAATATTGCAATAGGTGGATAAATTTACCGAAATGGCCCCCACATATTTCTCACTCATTGCAAATGATGATTCAGTGTTTCATTTCATAATATCTCCAATGGTCAAAGTTCGGAATAATAAAAACTTAAAAAATCAAGACAAAAATTTATATGAGGTCGGATCTCTTACGTTAGACGAATCAAATATGATCAAAACCCACAAAAATAACTGAAATTCAATCCAAAACCCACGCAAATCCGGCCCAGAAACTCAAACCCACCCCAACAGTTAGGCGCGTGGCCACCCACTCGTGGGCGGATGTTCGATATTTTGTTTAACCTAAACTGCAAGTGTACAATGAGATTAATAATAAAGTGGTGAACAAATTCATATCCACATCGACTTAATGATTAGACTAATATTTACTCAAATACAACTCCCTACAAATAACTAGATGCAAACATAGAAATAAACAACTCGGATAAACACTGAAGAGAAAACATAATCTATGACTAATTAATCATCAGTTAATTTATTCTTTCAATCACTTTATTCAAACGCCTGTATATATTGGGACTGAAATTATGATAGAGCAACCACTCAATTATCCTAAATCTTCTCTTGAAATATCTAGGTTGTAGACAACATAAAAAATACATATGGGTCCATTAAGTATCTAATATGCAACTCCTAAATGTTTATCGGGTTTATCACTCTCTCAAATAACTGCAATCCTCTCTAGTGTTATTGATTATCAAGTTAATTATTCTAATTCTTATGTCAAGACTATCTTTTGATTTATGAAATAACACATTAAATTGCACTATTTAATAGACAATTAAATAATACATAATCAAGCACAAGAATAACTAAAATATAACCAAGTCATAGGTGCAGGAACAAAATGAATTAAAAGAATTTCATAACTGAATCATAATCAACCACAGAACACTATGGTTTTAGTTGTTCATCATTAAATAAAATCTCAAAACAATTCAAAATGAAAACATTGAAATTTGTCAACTAAAATTAATAAAACCCGAAACATTTAATATGTCGCTAATCTTGAATTTCTTGAATTCTTCGATCTTCATATTATTCTCTGCTGACAACTTTAGGGTATGATAAGAGATGTTCAATTTTCATCCACATTAACCCTTTTACAATTAGGAAGATTGAAGCCAAAAAACTTTACAATTTTCACCAATCTCACATGATACGCGAGCTCGCTTGTGACTACGTAACTCGGGAATCAGGTCGCGTGTTCACATAGAAGGCTCGCTCGCGACCAACTCTCATTCGCGATTGGGATCGCACATAAATCAAAGGCGATCCCCTCCTCAGTAGTGGGCTTCCAGAGATTCCATCCTTAAGTGACCTGTGAGTTGAATCGCGATAAGCTCTGATTCGTGAGTCCACTCGTGAATCCAACATGTGCTCATATTTATCCTCTACTTGACTTGAACTCTTCATCGTGTAAATCCAGGACTTCATCAACTACTCTTTGGTCGAAACCACAACATAATTTGGAACTAATTTGTTATAGTTTTAGCAGGAGCTCTAGCCTTCTTTTATTTTCCCTGTAATTTTTATGATGATATGTAAATATATGTAAGGTTGAAGTTAATAAAAATTGAGTCTTGGAGAGTTATGCATATTTTCTTCTTGTTTTAATTTTAAACTTGCATCATGCCCACAAGTGTATAAGCAATTTGTAGAATATGATGAAAAGAGATCGATCAAATGATATTTAAATTAACAACACCAATTACCACAACTTTGAATATTGAATTATCTAGACTCTCGAGATTAAGTTTGATTTCATACAATGAATTCGAACGACAAGTAAACACACATACCTAAACACAATTTAGAATCACACAATCTAGAGAACTTAGAGTGAAACAAAGGAATAAGAAAGACTCTAGAACATGTGCACCTTGTTTAAATTCCTCTAATCTAAGGTTATCACTATAATTATAATTTACTCAAGCTAGAAAGACCACAGAAGTACATAGGTTCATCTCTCGATCTCACTTAAATAATGATGCAATACAGATGATTATCTCTAATACATTCCAAGATTATATTTTCCAAAAGCACAAAAGGTCAACATTCCTTCCACATATTCAATCTTTTCTCAAAGACACAAGTACATGGATTTGGATCCTAAATGTTCACATGATCACACTCTCTCTCAAGCAATGTAAATCATAACATTAGATGTCAAATGAAGGTCACTCAAACAACAATATATTCAATAGCTTAGGAAGCAAAAGCTTGAACAAATCATAAAAATAATATAATTCATAGATAAGAACAAGTTTCACAAGGATTCACCATATCCTAGAGCCCTAGAGCTCTAGCCAACCATATTTACATCCATAGCTAATACAAAGAAAAAGATAACAAAATCCATCCTAAATGATATAAGAAAGTGAGGAGAAGAGTAAACCCGATGAGGACAAACTTCTCTTTAATGGCTTGAATCTTCATGATAATCTTCTTTCTTTACTTTTCCCTTTTGTTCTCCAAAAAAATCTGGGTTTCTAATGTGAAGAAGTGTGTTCTTTCCAAAAATTAGGTGCCCTTAAATACTTGGTCAAAATAGATTTAAAGTTAAAATGGACAAAAATTGAATTCCTTCACCTGGAAAGTGACCACAGTAGGTCGCATTTTGAAGACCGTGTTTAGCTATGAAATAAGGCACGACCAATGAAAATCACGTGATGAGGTCGCGCTTAGAACAAAAGAAATTGGATCTCTGAAGGCACAAAGCGCGACATGCGGGACATGTTTGTTGCTCACACTATTGCGTGTTATGAGGTGCGACCTTGTTGAGCACGCGTGAGTGGGTCGCGCTTGGCCAAGCACTGGGATGCAACCCGAGAAGGTCGCGTTTGACCCAAAGGAAAATGTCGCTCTGAAGGCTCTGCACCGCGACATTTTGGTCACGTTTGGGGGTCAGTTTGGCTTCATCGTCTGGCACAACCTTGGGAACTCGCGTTCTGGGGTCGCATTCGAGTTTTTTATTTCATTTTGATCCCTCTTTTTCATCTTTTCTCGAACCTCACGGCCCACGTTGGTCAAATCTCCATTTTAGCTTTAATTCTATCCCTAAAGATCATTTTTCCTGTATTACCAATACCTTATTGGAAAAGATGATTTAAACCACATTTACAATATTTACGACACATTTACACAATAAACTAACAACTTCGAATACTAATTACAGGAAATAAAGAGTGCAATAAATGCACCCATCAGAGAGAAATGAGGAAGAGTACGGAAGAAATGAGAGAAAAATAAAAGAAGTATGAAGGAACTTAGGGTAATTTCATTTATGCATATTCCATCCAAATATAAGGTATTTATACCTTAAAACATAAGGATTAAAATAAACTCTAACTTTCAATTGGGTCTCACTAATAATCTATTGGGCCTCTCTTGAAAAATTGGAAATCAATTTAATTATATAAAAGGCCCAAGGCCAGCAATTGACTAGGACTAAACACCTTTCAAATCAATTAATTCCGAGTTTTCATGATTTGCTCTAAAAACTCAATCTTTCATCCCTTATTTCTGCCAACACCTCCGATCCTCCGCCGACCAATGATGCCTCAATTTCATCGCCATGTTCATTTAATTGATTTCCAAACTCCTCAACACCTCTGCCCACAACATTTCTCCTCTCATAGAAAGATCCTTGCCCACAAGGTTCAAAAGAAGAATTTTTTTTTCTGGATGAACTTCAAATCCTTCCAAGAGATTATGTTAGAATCGTCATCATCTTCCCAATGAATCAAGAGTTAAGTCATAAAATCCTTACCTCGGGTGATGGTGCGGGTGTCAAGGATAGCACAAGTAGAGATGTGAAAGGCACCACCTATCCGCAACCACATGTAATTTCTGCAACATTATCTAATCGTTTCCAAATTTCTTTTTTTAGTAGGGAAACATGAAAAATGTGGTGCGCATTAGAACCCTTTGGTAAATCCAACTTATAGACCACATTTTTTATCTTCTATTAAACAATATAAGGCCTATAAAAGCGTGAGGTAAGTTTCAGATTCCTAAGCAAGAAAACAAAATTTTGTCAGTAAGAATGTAGCTTGAGATATATTGCATCCCTTATTTCAAAAGTTCTCTTAGTATTGGTCTTGTCTGCATAAGCCTTCATACGATTTTGAGCAGACTGTAAGTTGGCCTTTAATTGCTGCATCACGAGTCTACGTACTAGAATAGTGTCATTGACTTCTACTTAAATAATGTCTAAGTAAGGGCCAATACAAAGGTAAGGGGAACATTGCCATATAGAGCCTGAAATGGAGTGGTTTTAAGATCTGTATGATAGTTGGTATTTGATAACATCATATTTTACATGTATTTTGAGGTACATTTGAGTGGTATTTGATGGGCATTGCATGCATGAAGTGTTGAGTTTTGCATAGTTTTCTATGTTTTGTGCAATATCACGTGTTTGTTCATTGTGAAGGGAATTAATGCCATTTTTTGTGTGGACCTCAAATGAGTGTGGGAACACCCTAGAAAGATAGGAAATCAAGTTAGGAACGCATTGTAAAAAGAATCGGGTCAATCGGATGAGAAACGAGTGAGAACGAAACAAAACAGTGAAAGGCTGCCGGACTGCCACGTGGACTCGCGACCAGGGAGAAAATTCGCGACCGGGTCGTGAATTTTGCTCTTCGGACCCCCCTCCCAGTTGCGAGTAGGCAGGAATATGCCACGTGGACTCACGAGTGAAGCTCTGGGAGTCCGATTTTTGGCCCGTTTTCTTTCCTTTTTCGACTGGGATACTTCCAACACTATATATACCTCCTCAAACACGAAAATTGGGATATTAAAACCCTACCATAACACCAAAAACCACAACAACACACACCATATTCCTCTCTTAAACACAGAGATAGAGAGTTGCAGAGAAGAACACGGAGAGCAAGACCAAGAGATTCAAGCCAAGCAAGAATAGAGACAGAATAATTACTTCCGGGTTTTATTTATCTTTATTTCTGTTAGACATGATTTCTTGTTGGATTTTAATTTTCTATATTTATATGGATAGCTAAACCCTAGTTTTCTAGGGTTGGATGATGAATTGTTTATGAAGTTTATTTTATTGGTTTTATCATATTTCCTATGACTTTATCTTGATCTTTGATTACTCTTGTTTTTATCTGTATTGTTTAACTGATCACTAAATGATACAATTTGATGTGTTAATTCATAAATCGAGAGAGGAGTTTTAACACGTGATCTGGAGTAATTAACTCATTAATCAATAACACTCGAGAGGGTTGAGGTTAATTGAGAGAACAATAGACCCTAGGAGCCATTAGGAGTTGCATGCTAGGCATTGAACGGAGACGTTAATACTAGTTGTGTGATCCACGCTTTAGGCACTTCGAGAGAAGGTTTAAGGTATAATTGTGGTTGTTCTAGCTAGATTTAAGTCCCTACATAGGTGTGTAATGAAACAAGTAAATAAATGGATTAGATAAGGATTCTCCAACTCTAGAATTCGTCTTTCTCCGTTGTTTC